>OZ022327.1:19115839-20442508 GCA_963989225.1 Dromius quadrimaculatus
TGTGTCGCTACTATCGACTATTGTTCTGTTATCTAAAGTTACCGCACGTTCCTATGATCTTTGTGAAATTTTACGATAACTCTTTGTTATCATTATTATGAATTCTTGAGCAAACGTCAAATTGAGACAAGTTTATGATGAAGAAAAATATTGGAAGTTGCAATATCCATTTGCATTCACCTCGAATGTATTGATTATACACTTAAACTAGTCCTACATACAGGTAACATTACGTATGTTCATTCGCTTAACGTATATCATACTGATTTGTTTGAATATAATCATTTTTCTCCGTATGCAGCTGACATTTTTGAAAATTATGAATGAAATAGCACACGAAATCAGGTCTCCTAACAAAACTCCATCAATCATTGCAGAGAATATTCCAGCATCAAAATTTGCATTGATTTAAAATGTGAACACTAGACTTCATAGTTCAGCTCCACTGGTTTGTATTGAAAATTGATAGAATGAAATCTTACGTAGAAGAATTTCTGAATTCTTGAATGATGATATTCACTTCAAATATCAGTTATCAATTATTTAGCCAATTTAATTGGAACTATGATCATAGAAAAAGTGAAGCACACAACAAGTGTGAATCTACAAATTTTACCATGTGGAATATATAATTCTCTACACTTTTTGTACAATATACTATTTTGGAGCTTTGGTCCGATAGCGTTATCCATCGTGTTTCAAATTGATAATGGGAGACTGACCAATTATGTAACACTTGGAAAACTACAACTGCCTCCTCATGTAGCTCTCAAGCTAGCACAGCCCTCAGAACATGTGTGACCTATGTACATTGTTGATATCTCATAATTTGTCTTACTTGGAAAATCATATTACAACATGAGAAGAATTCATAAATATATGGTTGAAGTGTTTAAGCTGTTGAAAAATGTTTTGTGAACGTCAATATTCTGTATGAACTCACTCCGTCTCAATATGAGAGGGATAAAAGACATAACGTATTCCAAACTACAAGAAATCAACCTCATGGAGAAGAACATCCTGATTAAATCACGAGCGGAAAGAATAACATGAATTATCGTGGATGAAAATAAAAATCCTGTGAATCTAGCATAGAAACAGTTGAGTGTATCTCACGAAACAATAGGAACAGCGAATGCCTTTGGGACTTGTATGCATATTTGCGCTCATATTGGCCGAAAAGAGAACAAGTTCTGATTTCTCTATGGATTTTGAAGCACAATTCCATGCTGAGTTTGACAATAGCAAAGCTATGAATCAATACGACGACAAATATAAAATTCTTGGGGTACTTTGGTTATATGCTGCTATTCGTATATATGAAACGACTTACCACAAAACTGTTTCATATTCTGGATTTATAAGAAGGCGATTTGTACAATATTGCATATTCCAGAATTCAGATGCCTCGAGATATACTTATATCCCAAGGTCCGTAGACTATACAGGTTACCTCAATCAGTTAGCTTGTGGATATCCCTGAGCGGTATACAGAGGGAGCACTATGTCACTGCTAGCCATGTCTGAACACCACGACTTTCATAGTCTATATCTTGCTTCAGCGTTGGTCGCTTGATATAATATTCATTCGAATCGAATTTTTCTAGTGTTTTGCTCAGTATCCCTTATTTACTTCTCACCACTTTCTTCAGATTTTTATATTGTTGAACACTACGTTTTTGTAAACGTTAGTATATATCTAAAAAATTCACTTTTCGAGAACTGTCATCAAAAGTGAGCATTTACAAGACAACCAAGAACATGAGAAATGATTATTTTGTTTACAGGACTCGAAATCTTTTGCAGTCAGGATGCAAAGTATTGAAATAAACTGTATTGGTATCATAGCAACATTAAAAGTGACATTGAATAATTTTTTTTCACATTTTTATCAATTTTGGGACCTGATTTTCGAGAAAACATTGTTAGATTCATGATTGCGAAGTTCTCTTGCTTTTTCTCGAATAATTTTTTTGTGAGCGTAGCGAGTAGAAAAAATCTCTTATTCTTGAATGCAAAAGTGACATTTCGCAATCTAGAACTATTGGAGTTTTGCTTTTCACATCCTGAAATTTTTTTCTACTGTGTATTTTTCCTAAACACAAATTAATTATTCCGTATTCCCACCTCTTAAAATCGCGCTATTTAAGCAAAAATCTGAATAAAAGAAGATAGCGCTATATGATGCGACATGAGATGGTGAGAGAAAGTGCATCAATTTCTAGGGAGTGGCGCTATTTTAAGAGGGGAGAATACGGACCATGGTCTCTTGAAATAAAGGTGAGATACATTTGAGGTTTTATTTTCGACGTATAGATAACGTCTATAATTCTTCTGACTATTTCCAAATAATGCAATATTCCAGCAAAATAATTCAGTAATATTCATTGTGGATGTACCTACAGTTATTAAAAAAATGGGTTCTGAAATAAACCATTCGCACTCAATTCGCCTGGAAGATTATTAATATCAGCTGATTATGACACATATGACATTTTTAACTTTTTTTCCAATTCAAATTTATGATTGTTCATATCGTAACCATGACAAAATTGTGTACGGTATTATGATTTAGCTTGATCTTAGAGCTAATTGCATCGCATTAAAAATCAATATATCAACTTCATGTGCCTCAGTTAAGGTACTTCTTTGAAGAAAGAAATTATATATATCATTCGGAGCAAAAATGGCTTCATGTTCTTGGATTACTTTGACTGCCAAAAGTAATGAGGCAGTCAAACAGCAAATTTCAACACATAGAGCCTAATCTTTGCTCCTAATGATATAATCAACTATTTAGGAAGTTTGTGATCTCGTGCCCAGGAGTCCGTAATTTTTTTATTTCAAAAATAGTTCCTGTTTTCAATAAAATGAAAACAAATTTGTCAAGAATAAAAAGAATACTGCTGTAGCAATGCAAAGACAGCGGTGGGCGCGGCTTTGCAGGGCTAGCGGTGACGTAGTCCCGGCTAACCAATTGAAGCAGAGTTGGCCCATTGAGGTAGCCTGTATAGTTCACGGACCTTGCTTATATCCTACCAATCCATTGAGCATAGAATATCATGAATTGAGTAAAAGCTTCTTATAACATTATGATTAGTTCATAAAATAATAAGATATTGATAATGAATAGTTTTTAGTTTTGATTCTGTATATTTATTCCAAACTTTGTAATTGTCTTTGCTGGAATGATTGCCCATAATTATTGAGCTGAATTTCCAGCAGTTGAAAGCTGTTCCAATCGTTTTTTACTTTTTCTTATATCTATCTTTTCAGATCACATCGTAACATTTTATAACTATATTATCGCGCTTGTATTCCCATGCGATTTGTCTAAACATTTATTTGCCAGCTTTGGGACAATCGAATTTGCACTCCTATAATACAAAATGCCAATGCTGAATTGCCATATCTGTTTGAAAGAATTTAGCGTAGAAGGTGCTATTCGGTGTGACTTATGTAAGCATCCATTACTTTCTACTTCTTCTGGACTATCGGTAGCAGATTTACTCAGCTTGAAGACTCAAGAGCATATTTTCTATTGCTATTACTTTGCAATCGGTTTCAATAGTAAAGTGATTTCCACTAATTTTGACGATGGAGTAAAAGTTGAAATCCTGGATATTAAAAAGCATCAAGGCTCTTCACGATTATTCAAAAATGTCCAAAATAGGCTCTGAGTATATCATAGAAACTACTGGCACTAATTTTTCCGTTCAAGGTAACCGTTGTGATCAACAAACATGATTTCAAAATAAACGACGTTCGAAAAGGTCGTAAAAAATCGCCATGTTTCAAAATCCGTGTTTCTGTTCAAATTTACACCACCGTGTATCTTAGTATTATCAGCCACCAGCTGGAAAAGATACATTTTAATATTTCATAACATGTGGTGGAATGAGGTTAGGTTTAAAAACATCTGAAAATAAATTCAACCTATATTTGTTTGATCCGTATTTATGTCATGTGCTTACCGTTAATGAATTCTGGATGTAATCAATCGTTGTCCTGTAAATATGTTGTATATTGTATATTTAGTTTGATGTTCTTTATGACCTTTGACCATAAACAAATAAAGATCTGACATTTGACAGTTAACCGACAGAGGACTAGATCGTAACTACCTCACCGACAGACAAAAAGAATTAAGGATTATTTTAATTCCAAGGAAATGTTTATAGGGATGTATTTATTAGAATAAGAAAAGGAAATATGTTGTTGTGATGTGAATTGTATTTGTAGAATGACGTCTTTATTTTTTGCTGTTTCTCCTCTTTACATCACTAACAGCGCTAATAAGAAATTAATTTTAGGACAAGTTGAGTAAGGACTCAATAAAATTTAGGTATAAATAAGGCCTTGTGGCCGATTTAAGTCACTTCTTTCGAAAGTTAGTTCTCCAAGCCATCTTCCAAAGTTCTACTGTGTTTACCGTTCGACGTCCGTTAGAAGTCTTTGTGCTAAGTCCGTTAGCACGATGGTCAATACCAATTGTGAGTTTGATTGCTTTCTTTTGTTTTTTCTACAAGTCCGTGAAAGGAATTTAGGTTTGTTTGCTTTTGCCATGTTGAACTCTGAATACTTTTGCTGTTCTTGAACTTGAAATATTTTTCAAATTATTTACCGTAGAGTCACCGCTGGGCAAGTCTTCATTTGTTTAACAATGTTAGACTGTTCTACCGTAGAATCACCGCTGGACAAGTCCTTGTTGATTTCGCAGTGTTTGAATAATCAATCGTAGGTTCATCGCTGACGCGAAGTCTTTGTTGACTTCACAGTGTTGTATCAACTTGACGTAGCGTCGCCGCTAACAAAGTTTTTGTGATTTCGCAGTGTTAGATTGTTTTAACGTAGAATCATTGTAAGGAAAATCGCTTAACGATCTGTTTGTTTCAAAGTTTCTCGTCGTCTGCGACCGTCTGGCTACATACTGCGACTGCTGGTGTCGGGTGTCATGTACAGCCGTTTTGTCGTTATCAGCCAAGTTAGCTTCGTGCAAGATCTGAAAAATATATATTCTATGTCCACCGTCGTCGTATTTGTGTGTGAATAAATCTTGTTGTGATACTTACTTCCCAATGATTATTTTGACAACCCTAACCCTTTCCCTCTGAGCTATCCAGACGTAGGTCTTGGAACTTGCGTCACCGATCGCATTGGCGCCCGAGCACACCATCCGCAGTTTCGACTGAGATGTCAAAGTTAAAAACCCCGCCAACAGCGAGTGAATTAAATTCACACGAGCAAAGTGATATTGCTTTTTTCACATGTTGTACATCCTATTTTTTTGTAAACTTCATGAAAGTGCTTCAGTTAGAGACACGAAGAATGGGAATAGTTTTCTACAGAAATACTAATCAAGATTGTGTTCTTGCAGCAACATAGTAACGGTTTGAACAACTGCTAAACAAAAGCATAGTAACAAATGAGCATTCATATTTTGAATGCAACTGAAGGAGTAACTTCAAAATCATTCCCAGGGAAGTCGAGAGAAAAGTATTTGAAATGTTCCAAGATATTCTGTAAATGGAGAGGATGGAAAAATAGAAGAAGTTAGAGAGAATAAAATGTGGGCGTTCTTCTTGGAAAAAGTATTTCCTTCCTTTATACATCTTTTAAATAGATCTCATGTTCGTTATTTTTCAGAGTGAGAGTCTAAAGGCTTCGTCAATGTAGTCAATTTATTCTATGTTGAAAAACACATCACAACTAAGTGAGAATGTGGACATTTCGAAGTATCGAAAGCTGATTGCATTTCTTAGAGATCAAAATGGAAGCTACGAGCCCAAAAAATCCAAAGTCCTGGCGTCCGAAGATGTATCTAAATCTCTCAATGAAGCTGCGAATAGTTCTCTGTTATTTATGAAAGTGACCATAATTTTTGATTCAAAGGGCGCATGCCGAAGTGAAGAATTGTGTTTGTTGATAGTTGATGATACAGAACAAACAGAATCTATCATTCACTTTTCATGGAATACCAAAGAAAATCACCGAGTTTTCAAAACGTCCCGAAGCTTACCGCTTTACAGGCCATTGTATGCGTAGAACATCAGCTACGTTCCTAATCGATAAGAGAGGTAGTATTTCTGATTTAAAAAGACTTGATGGGGGGTCTTCGACATTTTCGGCTAAAGGATATATAGAAGACAGTATTCAAAATAAAATTCAAACATCAAAAATATTTCAGTGATCTTATTCAACAGAAAAAATATCGGGGCATTAGGATCCGCAAGTCTTACAGACTTCATCAACTTTTTGTTTCAACACATTAGTCAGCCATCTCCTCTCTACAGCTACGAGAAATTCACGTGAATTACACTTTTACAGTGTAACTAACTGTACATTTAACATTTTTCAGAATAAATCAATCCATGAATAGTAATTTTTATTTTTTCCTATGCTTAGCCTGTAATTTTTTCATAATAAAGTCAAAGCTGTCACTTAGGAGCGTGTCATAATGCGTTCGTTGTTTGTTATTTCTTGTTGCTAATTAGTAAAGTGTTGTTAACTGGTAAACTGGAACTTTTCTTGACTAATTTCTACATATTAAACCTAATGTTCTCCATCAAGTATACCAAACACAAATTTTTCTATGAAAACTCAATAATCAAAGTATCTGAATATCAAATTGAATCTCTCAATTGAAATTAGAACATCTATTATTGATGATTCATATTGGCATTATCGCAATTGACACAGCTTCACAAATGCATCGTATTGTTGTATGATATGTTCGATATGTTCGACTGCATCATAATCATGTAATTTATGGTTGCATCAACTGCCCATAATGTGCCACTCTATCAGACTAGTTCTTTCACTCTATTTTGTTGGACGGAACAGTCACTGTCAAAAAACGTCACAAAAATAAATTTTTCAATCAACATGAAATAAATTCGAACAACTGAATCAACATATTATTTATTATGGTAATGAATACTTATAACACAATTTATATTGCGGCGAATACTCGAACCCAAAGATATATTCTTCTTGTTACAGAAATATTTTCCCCCTAATATTTGTGATTCTTTGGCATTTGCTACCAACACTTCTACGCTCTCAGAAGTATTCATTTATCCTTCTCTATTGTATTCAATCTTTTCTACACTTCTTAAAGTATCCATTTATTGTTTTCTATCGTATTTAATCTTTTCTACACTTCCTGGAGTATCAATTTCTGCTATTGAATTGTATGTAATATTTTTGATATCTGCAAACAAATAGTAAAAACCAATTATAACAATCGCAAAACTAGCAAAGCACACCAAGAAGCACATTATAAGATATCCTGTGTCTTTATAGCAGTCGAATATAAAGCTTTGTATGTAATTCCTACATAAACAAACTTTATGGGATCGCCTTTTTCATTAGACTCGCCTGCGTTGACCGCTCGTCTATAATTAGCGGCTCGTCTAATAAAGCTCTATATTATATACTAATTACATGAATAGCTATTACAGCTACCTCTTTCGCAACCTTATCAATTTCAAATTTCTAACCTATCTCACTTATCTTCTTGACAGCAATCTTATTCATTTTACAGCTGCTGTAGCCAGCCTTGTTACCATGGTGAATTCACTCAACATTTTTGTTCAAGGTTTGTTGCTGTCAAAATTATAAGATTAATCAATCTATCACACTATTGTGATTCAATATGATATGGTAGTGCGTGGAATAGCGTTGATAATACATGACTTAAGTGCAATTAATTCCTCAGGTGAGGATTGCCCTCGACTTCGTATCTTGCGATAAACTCTACCTTCAGGATTAAGGCAAGCACGTAAGTCCCTTGTTATATAATATACTATTGTATGCATTTGAGATATAAGATTTGTTTCTTGTAACACGTCAAATGTAGACTTACTCAATCAAAAAGGTATCTTTCAAATTTCACCAAGTAAATATTGAATTATTCTTATGAATGTCTTTGACGTGTCATGATCAAATACTACGTGAACAAAATTCTACAGGCTCACACTTGATATTCACTAAGATGTGTCACTTGCTCAATTCAACGTGTTGGAATTAATAAAACACTAATACAGTATATCATATTCTTTGCAATCCGTGTTTTGATAGATTCAATTCTATTGATTCCCTCAAGACCCGGATATGAATGAGACAGATTTATCCAATTTCGATAATTAAATATGTTTTAGTGAGAAATAGGGGTCATTATATTTTTGAATCAATGTAAATTTTCTATCAGATCAATAAATCATTGCAATGATTATAACGGCCTGTATAAATTACGATGTTCGGAACACACACATACATACATATATATATATATATATATATATATATATATATATATATATATATATATATATATATATATATATATATATATATATATATATATATATATATATATGAGTCAGGATTAATCGCGACTGCAATTAGTTGAGGAGACAGATATTTTTTAGGCGAAGCAGTCTTATGTTTTTGGCCAAAATAAAAGATTTCTCTTTTAAAATCTAATCAAGCTTTCGACTTTATTCGAGTCTTCACCAGGACACTGAAGTAAATAATTCACAAATCAAAATACATCATATTGATAAGTAGGGCTAACTTATTGTGAAATATTACAGTGTAACTTACATTTTTTGTGAGAATTGTAAGAATTAACATCCTTTAATAAATCGGTGATCTTGTAGGAGTTTTTGGATGATCAATTTTCATTTTCATTTTCCGGTTTTTGCACAATTTTAGGACCATTTTTTTCTTCAATAATAAATTTATTAAAAGTTAAGCTTATTCAAATTGTTAATTTCGACAGAAAAATTCTCTCTTTGTATTAAAATATCAAATTAAAAGCTATCGCAGACTTTTTTTGCTACATATTTTTGGAAAAACAGTATGCGTATTACAACTTCAGAATGGAGAGTAAATTTTGACAAGTTAGGACAGAGAACATATTTTTTGAGATGGACTGTTGATCTATTTGTGAACTAAACAATAGTTGGCAATACACATCACTGCTACGCAGAGCAATTTGTTTGAGTTTAGTAAATTTAAATAGTTTTGGCAACACTGTAAGCCACGTCACTACAGTCAGCTGTTGGTTGACATTTGAATGTTATTTCAGGCAGAGTATTTATTTGACAATTCTGACAAGTTAACATATATAGAGCTCAAGTTATCTTTATCCGTTTTTTTATAAATGGAAGATGCTGTGTCATGGATGTAAATCATCTCCAGAATCGTACCTTTAAACAGATTTGTTTCCGTATCCAATACTGTCGCGTTTTTATAATCTATTTCGTGTTTCTTGGTATTTTGGTGGATTGCAAGTGCTGTGGACGTTGATTTAAGTCCATTGTCACTTTATGTTTTTTATAGTTACACAACTTTTTTTGGCTATTCTTGTACTGTCATCTTGAACGACTTTTAATATTTTAGGTGTCAAGTCTTCTGTAAATGGAATGGATGTATATACAGTTTTCTGGATTTGTGTCTGTTCCATTTGTTGCGCAGGATCATCTGTGGTTTCAGTACTCCTTAGAACATTGAATAATGGACTGTTCAATAGTTTAAGTATTTTCCAATAGAATATCTTTCAGTTTCTTGAATTTCTCAGATGGTAGTTTGGATGAGATATCTTGAGTATCCTATTTTCAAGGCCTAGTACAACATTTAATTTCATTTGTTTAGGTTGTTGAGACAGATAGTGCATATACCTTTGTGGAGCGATGGGTTTTTGGTACCAATCTAGAGTAATAGTGCCTGAAGTGTCCCTAATCAGTAGGATAACTAGAAAGGGTATGCAATAATTCTCTTCAACCTTCATGGTGAATTGCAGGTGAGTATTGAAATTGTTGAAAATTGATAATATATCATTCTGTTTGTCTATAGGAATAGCTGTTATAATGTCGCCGACAAATTTCTTCAGAAACGGCAACTGGAAACTTAATTTTGGGATGCAATCTTTCAGGAGTGCATTCAGGATATATTGGGCTATCATCGGGCTGATAATGGCTCCCATTGGACTACCAATCAGTTGCTTGTAAAATTTTGTATCATAAGTGCACAAACTAGTGTCATACACAAATCTTAATAAGTCCAGAAACTCATCTTGATTCAATAGTGTGATATCTTGAATAATGTTCCATTTTTTCATGGTACTATCTAATGCTACTTGTACAGTGATGTTACTGAAAAGTGATGCAACATCTAGGCTCATCAGTATGTAATTTTGAGGTATTTTGAAGTTGTTGATAAACTCAGCAAACTGAACCTTATCTTTGGTGTAATACTGGTTTTCTTTATCGTACGCATTTGACAAGACATCTGTGAGGTATTTTGCTATTTTCCTGTTTTTCGCATCAATTGATGCTATAATTGGTCGATCTTGTTTGTGTATTTTTGGTTGTCCATAATAATTAGATTATCAATGTCCTGGCTGGATTATTCGCAAGGATTTTTTCATTTTCAAGATTGCTTATAAGTTTGTTCGCTTTTTGTTGGTAAGTTGATGTTGGATCCCCATTCAGTAATTCATAGCAGTTATTGTCAGATAACATCTCCAAAGATAGGTCGTGGTATTTTTGTTTATTCATAATGCAAGTGACATTGCCTTTGTCGGATTGTGTAACTATAAGATTCGGATTGTTTTTCAAATATTTTTTAGTACTAACAAACAAGGGATGTATATAAGAGGGTTCATCATTGTTATTTAAATGATTTGTGATGATGTTGGTCACTTTTAGACACAATTGCGTAGCAGTTCTGTGCATTGCCAACTATTGCTTAGTTCATAAATAGACCAACAGTCCATCTTAAAAAAAATGTCTTCTGTCCTAACTTGTTAAAATTTTGTCTCCATTTTGAAATTGTGATACGCATACTGTTTTTCAAAGAATATGTAACAGAAAAAGTCTGTGATAACTTTCAATTTAATATTTTAATACAAAGAAGAAAAATCTGTCAAAATTAACAATTTAAATGAGCGTAACTATTCATGAGTTTCTTATTGAAAAAAAAATGGATCTAAAATTGTGCAAAAACCAGGAAATGAAAATCAAAATTGATAATTCAAAGTTCCTAAAAGATCACCGATTCATTAAAGAATGTAGATTTTTACAATTCTCACAAAAAATATGAGTTACACTGTAATATTTCACAATAAGTTAACTGTACTTATCAATATGATGTATTTTGATTTGTGAATTATTTATTTCAGTGTCCTGATGGAGACTTAAATGAAGTCGAAAGCTTGACTAAATTTTAGGAGAGAAATCTTCTATTTTGGCCAAAAACATAAGACTGCTACGTCTAAAAGAACAATTATATATATATATATATATATATATATATATATATATATATATATATATATATATATATATATATATATATATATATATATATATATATATATATATATATATATATATATATATATATATATATATATATATATATATATATATATATATATATATATGTCAAACGATCCCAATGAGGACGATAAAAATGTTTATGTATCGGTCCGATTGAGGACGATTTGTGGTTGCTCATGGTTATGCATCCAGTACAACATCTGTGATTTTCTTGTAGCTTAAATCCTTGTAATTAATTTGTGTGCTCAGATGTCGAAGTCATGATTACACAATGCAAAATTGTATTGTATGTACTACCGTGCCTTCTTCGCCTCCGCCCCTCCACAACCCATAGAATTCTTTCCAGCAAACCTGCATTATTTCTCCTAAAATATTTGAAATGTATTACGGTAATAATAAATGGCTTGTAAATGTGATAAACAAGTCATTGAAAAATACTCGAAAATATATCTTATGACAGTGGGTGTGGGTGGTTATGTTTAAAATTTGTTTGCAATTTTTTCGAGTCACTTATCATGATTATCAGCCGTTTATTTCCACTGTAACAAATATTTTTGAAACATAAAGAGATAACATGGACCGTGAATGGATAAATATACAATAAATCATTGTATATTTTAATATCCATACATTACTACTGGAGATATTGCAAAAAGATGTGTGTGACATTACAAATTTTCATTAATTTATACTCACTTGCAGTAAATACAAAGAAGTATTGTGAAACCGACAAAATTTATCTATCGAGATTTTGATAGAAATATCCGTTTTGAGCATCTTTAAGTCCATTTCGACTATTTTCGGCTTGATGTCGGTACGTATGTGCGGATGTACGTAGCTCGCAAATCTCAAAACCCGTCGAACGTATTATGCTGAAATTTCGTATTTGAGACTGGTGTAGGATGTTGATTTGCACCTCGCATTATGGTTGCTATCGTTTGTAACGGAAGTGCACTTTACTTGAAACTTATTTTGAATTTTCCGCATAAATCCAGAGTGTTTGACCTTATGATACTGAAATTTGGTATTTCAGTTTGTTGTAGCACTTTAATGATCATCTCCTATTTTTGTAACAATCGGCTGAGCTGGAAGTGCACTTTATATAACAGACTTTTCGAATTTTTCGCATAAATTCTGAACAATCAGTCGCAGAATATTGGAATTTTGTATTAAACACTCTTGTAACATCTAGTTGTGAGCCTTGCATCATAATTGCAATCGTCCATACCGGAAGTGCAATTTACTTGAAACATTTTTTAAATCTTCTGCATAAATCCAAAACGATTGAACGTACAATATTAGAATTCAGTATTCAAGACAGTAGTACCGGCTAGATCTTGATATTCTATTTTCATTGAGATCGACTGAGCCGGAAGGGCACTAGACAGTTTTCTAGAATTTTCCGCATAAATTCGAAACGATCGGCTGTAGAGCTTTGAAATTTGGTATTTCAATCTGTTATAGCATTTGAATGATTGCCTACTGTTTTAATAATAATTGACCGAACCGGAAGTGCACTTCAGTTGGATTCCATTATTTAATTCTGCGCATAAATTCAGAATTGTTAGCCGTAGAATCTAGGCAATCAGTATTTAGAGAAGTTGTAGCATGAGAATGATGATCTATTGTTTCCATAGCAACCGACTGGGCTGAAAGCGCATTTTACTTGACAAATTTTTAAAATCTTTTGGATAAATCCAAAACGATTAACCGGGGAACTATGAGATTTTGTGTTTGGTTATATATGTCCCATGATGTGCAAGTAAGTCACGTGAGATTTTTTCATTCGTTTCAAGCCACACTTGTACATATACAACAATACTCGTTCAATAAAAATTATTTTTCTCAACTTAGATATTACTATATTTAATATTACTGTTTCAGATATGATTCCAGTTAATTATAACAAGATATTTGTCGGCATTTTTTTTTATGAAGGTGTCATTCTGCAATAATTTCTATTTTCAATATATAACCATTCAAACAGGTTTGTACTTATCTATTATGTGAGAATCGAAATTTACCATTCCAGTTTATAGTTGAATTATGTGCAAATCCAGTAATGTTACAGATCTATTATTCCAAGCGGCAATCATCAAAAAAAGTGGTCATCGGGAATAAGCACAAAATTATATTCAATGATTTTCTGGATTTGAGTTAGATAATGAACCACTGGTCTAGCGGTCTGTAAATTGACCAGGGGGGGGAAGGTGGAGGTAACTTTGACATCTTCTATGAGAACCTCCATCTTTTATCACAGATTTGAATGCTACATAAAAAATTATGAAGATTTTACCCGAACAATTTTTTTGGATTTGTATTGGAATTCATATCATTCGAAGATTGAGATAAATAACTCTTTGACATAATTCATTCATCTTCAAATAATATGAATTCCAGTACAAATTCGAAAACATTGTTGGGGTAAAATCCTTATAATTTTTTATGTAAAAACCGAATCTGTAATAAAAATTAAGGGTTCTCATCAAAAATATCAAAGTTACCCTTACCCTACTGGTCAAATTACTGACCGCCAGACAGGTGGTTCGACGGTCGCCGCTTGGACGATATATAATTATAGATAACCGAGTAACAAATTTCCAAACTTCTGAAGAAATCAATTACCATCGGAAAGAAGAAATAATATCGGCATTATGAACATACAAGTCCAGCAAGGAGAGAATTGCCTTCGACCTCATCTTTTTACTTCAAGATTAGCTCGCTTTATTAGATTTTGACGCAATGAATACCATGTAATAAAACTAATTAACAGCAAATAATTGTAATATTATATTTTTTGAGAATTTATGTACAACATAAATAATTGTACCAGACAATTGATGAAAATTCACAAATTCTGTTTAATTTTTTAGAAATAAATACAAATAGAGAAAATACGTTTTTTTTTTTTGCAAAAACATCAACATATTATTATTTTTTCTTGTTTCTAGAAATTTCATTGTTAATGAAAGCTTTAATATGTTCAGCACTTCTATGTTGTAATGCTTCACATTGTTGTTTGGCTTGGTTACACTCTGGGATTGTTGGTAACTTGTGTGCTGTTATACAATCTTCAAAAATGTGTCTCACAGCATGTTTTTCTGGCGTTGTCCACGTATATTTTCCTGTAATACGATACATATTGTGATCAACATAATTATACATATACACAGAATAGTGATTTGTTCCAAAGATAATAAGTGTTTCATACGTAAACTGATACTTTTTTTTTCTACGAACACTTTCAGAAATAGGCTTTTTCATTTTTGTTCTCAGATTTAAGGATATCAAACAATGACAACAGTATCATAAATAGATATATTATGTCACCAGCGTCAAGAAGTGAGCATTATGATAGCAATAGCAATGGTTGCTACGTAAATGAAAAGCCATAGCCTAATAATTTTAGGGCAGATTATCACATTTTTATCTCTGATAATATTTGTAGGAAAATAGAGTATGTTTCTTGTGCTGTTAGTGTATTATATAAATATATTCTATATTTTTGTTGAAGTTATAATTTGAAAATATTTTTGATATTAACATTTTTTTGGATACTGCGGTTTGCGCAGATGTATGTAAAACTGTATTCAATATAGCTTATCTGGTAACTAAATAGATATATATTCAATTCAATTTTATCATTTCTTTGATAACATAGAAGTTATTCAAGGTAGCTCGTTAAAGTATAAGTAATGATGTAGTCGATGTGGATATTAATTCTAATTCACGTGTTATAGTGAATATTTCAAAAAATACTTACGAGCACTGCTAGTTTTCTCTTCTAAATCAAATGAATTTTGTTTCTTTATTTGATTTTGAACCCACAATTTCAATTGCATAGCTGTCCTTGTGTGCAAACATTGATATTTCGAAATAAATTCCTCACATTCTCTAAATGACGGTAAGGAACCGGAACCAGCGTATTTATTCAATAATACTCTAGCCCTACGTCTTTCTGGTGTTGTCCATGTCCGTCTTTGGATGATATCTGTAAACATGAGATATTTAAAAATTAACAGAGATTGGAGTATTGCATCATATAAATATCTATATATCCTATCAGTGTACTTCAAAAGTTATTGATTTTCTTCAAATAATAATTTGAATCAGATTTTACAACAAAAAATAATAGAAGTATGATTTTGACTTCTAGTTCCCTGCTACAAAATACAGAACAAGTACTCAATTTATTGAATATTATAAACATAAGCCAGGAGCGTATTTCCAAGTCTAAGAAGGCTATAGCCTAGAGTAGCATGTTCGTAGGGGCGATAAAAAAAAAGATGAAATATATCAGCTAAATTTAATAAAGTGGATAAAAATACTGGTCTAGTGCAATTGCGGCAAACATTCAAATCCACCTCTGCATACAACAACATTCTCAAAATGTTCGAAAACTACTTTTTTCTGCTACTGTATTAATAAGTGAACTTTGTAGTCCTGACAACTTGAAACTTAATAACGAAAGCAAACCCTCTTGTTACATGGTTGCTATACGTTGATAGCTACGAAAGTAGTACTTTCGGGGCCAGGACAAAAAAGTAAAAGTTTCATTGCTAAGTAACTTTGATCAGGAGCGCCAAGTAGAAACTTTAGAATCTCTTATTTTTTGGAAATTTGTGATTTTTTAGCTTCATAACCATCGTTTTTTTCCTTCTGATGAATGCAATAATTCTTTTAAATTCTGAAATATCTTGATTTTTGTTCATGAAAATTTTCAATTTTAGCATGGATTATACCGACCACAGGGTTGGTGATGATAAAGACTCAGATTTTTCTTGAAAATATGTTAACATTTTTATCAGCAAGCCATTTAGAAAATATGCTGTATGTTTAATTGTGCCTTTCATTGAATTTATCCGGCAGAAGTGAGGCACATGCAGTGTCAGCTGCCTTTTTAATACCATTTTCATCTTCTCTTAACATATAAGAACGGTCTAATGCAACGTTTCACTAAATTATTGAAATTCAAGATCTGTGACAGGAGCTGATGACAGATAACATTGTGAATAAATCGTTGCTATGGATAATTTTAGACAGGTAAAACAAGCTTCATAATATTATTTCAAAATAATCATCTTGAAATATTGATATGTATATAGAACAGTAGCAGAAAATTTTTGATACATTTCACGAAGTCAAAGCCCTCTCTGGTGTTCGGAGGTTTTGAATGGCCTCAGCTTCACCTCGGCCATTCAAATACCACCTCACTTAATGTTAATATCAAAAAAGCATACATTCGCATCTTGTAATGTAAATAACTATTTAATAGCAGATTGTATTGGGTATATCATTATTACCTGTTTTATTTGCAGTATTCCTTTCTTTAGATTTATTATTTTTCTGTGGAGTTACATGCAGTATATTTGATCCTTCTACAAAAACAGAAAAAGTTATATGACTTACATTTTGTGCATAGAGACTTGATATTGAAAAATGGAAATGACAAAATTTCTCAATAAATATCAGTTAGTCGAGAGATTGAATAGAAAAATAAATGGAATAAGCAAAACGGAAAAAAATTCAACGACTAGACGGTGCACTTTTCCTTTTGTGTTTCTACCTCTATGCCCATGGTCAAACTATATGATAGTAATCGCAAATATGAAATAATTCTGTTTTTTTACACATTTTAATCTAAAGAAAGTTACAGTGATTACTTTGTAATTGTAAGACAAAAATGATAATACGATCTTTTGTAACAAAAATAATTACTTGTCTCATGAGAATTAAAATTCATGATTTTGAGACAAATCTGGCAATTTGACGAGTCCCAAATGAGCATATCTTGTGAGAATGAAACTTTCTTTCTGACAACCATCACAATCTATTCAATAACAGCTTATGTAATTTGAAATTTGAATAAAAAATATTTGTATTATTGTATTAGTTTTTGCTAAACAGAAAATTTGCAAATTCCGTTCAAACCACTCAAATTGAAATATAATATAATAAGCAATTCCCTGTACTGAAGCTGGCAGCACTGCAAGAAATTCAATGACAGTTTGTGCAATAATGCATTATCTGAGATTTTGAAGAATTTAAAATATTATATCTGAAATATTCCAATATAAACTATTTAAATGGATGACTTATAGTTCTGTTCACCAATAAATTGAACTCTTTCATTCCTGTGCATGCGCTGGAATATCATTTACTTTTTACATTCGGAAGAATAGAATATTCTGGTACAAATTTCGGGAAATAAGTAACAATCCCGCAATAGAATACTTTTTGTACAAAAAAAAGTCGAAAATAAGGTACCTTAATCGAATGGTTGTCAAAAAATATTGTTCTTTGTTGGTAAAAGAATAAATAGATATAATTACCGGTTTTATTTAGATTTATAGAACATGGAGTCACATTTTGGTTCTTAAAAGATCTCATTTTCTCTGATTCATCTGAAATATCTGTAAAATAATTATGATGAGTATATAAAATATAGAAATCGCTACCAATTCAAATTACCTCTATTGAAATTGGACATCTGGTCATTCGCATCTTCAGAACTTGATGAATCATCATCACCATCGCTAGCTTGTCCTTGAGCCAATTCTAACAATTTAGACATTTGTGCTATATCACGCGAGACAATTGGAATACAATAAATGTCTTTGTGTATTTTCTCATCATGGCCCAAAAAATCAGCTAAATGATGAACTTGATCTTGTTTAAGGTTTAAAAGTACTGATTGCGTGGCAACGTGCTTGCGTAATTGAGTGGCTCTTAGGCTAAATGAATTTTTTGCTCCACATTCGGTGGACAATTCTCTTAAAAGTTTACTTGCTCGTAAATATTTATTGGAGTCCTCACCTGGCAAACCAAAAATATATGGATTATCATCAGGCACATTAGCCTGTTTTCTATAATCGATAATCAACCGTACATATTTTTCAAGTTCTTTGTCCAACAACACAGGTACCCCACGTGCCAATTTCCCACGTATTTTGAATCGCACATATCGCTTTGCAGTTGACTGTGATTTAGATGATAGTTTTTTGAAATAATCAATATCTGTTTCTTCAATGCCTTGACAATTGGAAAAGTCGCTTATATAGGCTCTTTCTAATTCGCCAGGTCGGCGTCTGTTGAAAACTAATATTGATATTAGCGTAAAACTAGCTAGTTGTTTCCATTCATGAAAATCAAATTGATGGCGAAGATTGTTGAAACATTCTCTTCTTTTTGTAGCAAGAAGATTATTTAGCAATTTGATATCCTCAATTGTTGGTAGAATAATTTTTTTTTGTCGATTATATTCCAGTTGATTTTCAACTACTGTTCTATTTATGGAAGAGCCTATATCCTCATTCATCAGTTTTAGAAAGTCTTTTACAAATTTCTTTTTATTAATATCGCCAATTTTGATACATTCAAATATTAGTGTGTTGGCATTTACCTTTAGTGCAGTGCCTAATGCGAATGCTGTTGCTGGTGATCCATACTTTCCTGTTCTCTCATCAAGACGTGCTACATTATTTATAGCTTTAATTACTGAATCATAATTCATTGGTTGAAACACTGAAGCAAAATCGGTTATGTTCAAATTTATTCTCTTAATTTCCAAGAGAAAACGCCCTATCAATCTTAATCTTGAACGTATCATACTGTCATGATGACGTGACTTATATTTTATAGACATTTTATTCCCGTATAATATAGCTAGCTCATCACATCGCAAAATTCTAGTTACATCATCTTCTCGCATCACGGGAAATATGTCCTTTTTCAATTTTTCGTTCGCTTTTTTGTGAATAGCCCCATGAATCCTTCTGCTATTCACAAGAATATTTCTTTCACCTTTTCTCCATGTCTGTGAGCATTGTCTGAAATGTTTTCGAAGGGATAATTTGGAAAAATAGCCTTTGCAGCTTGGGCAAACTTTGAAATGGCTGGGACTTTGATTTTGATAGGATTTAGATCTTCGACATACAATCAAATTTTTATCTTCTCTATAATGCGGATTTGTGTTAAAAATGAAATCTCCTTTCTTACGAAGGGCATCAATTATTAGTTTTCTCTCTTCACAGCCTGAAAAGAGAGAGAAACAAGTGATTTACCAAATGATAAATAATTGATAATACATCATACACTTATCATTAATTGTTTCACTTGACTATTTAATTCATTATTGAAAATATTGAAAAGTGGTGAGAGGATGAATTACAGCAGACAAAACGTAAAAGATATATATAAGTTTTCATTTTCTCTTTTCAAAAAAATCTGACGAGGGTATCACATGTCTTACTTGTATATCATTGAATATATTTTCTGCATATGATAATGTTTTAATTGAATACATTTGGATCAGGGATTCTAAGAACTCCAGAACAAAATTTCATCGTTCCACGGCTAATTGTTTTAGATCTATATAAAAAAATCTGCTGTGGCCACCACAGTACTTCTCGGACCATTCATTGTATGACCAGTTTCATTGCCATTTATAAATTTAGAGTGTCTCATCAATTAATTGCATATTTCAAAATGACAGCAGTCATTGTCAAAGTGACAGCTGTCATTGTCAAAGTGACAGCTGTCAATGTCAAAGTGACAGCTGTCTCTGTCAAAGTGACAGCTGTTACTGTCAAAGTGACAACTGTCACTGTCACTATTTCATTTATTAGCAACTACTATTTTGTGACGTCATTCTATTGAATATTTTGGTAATTTATATTTTTGTATAAAGAACGATGAAATAGTATCTATATTGACAGATTTTAGAAGCGTGGTTTTTATTCCACTCATATAACTTCAAGTTATTCGCTACGTTCTTATACTAAAAACAGTTATACTCGTTCATTAAAAAGTTACTTATTTTTAAACTTGTTTCATAATCTATTTTAATACCTTTTGGCAACACAGTGAATTTCTTGATCTCTTCTTCATTTCTATGTACATTTTCTAAGTGACGGCCAATTTTACATACGAGCTTTGAACAATAGAAACAAAAGTTCTTTTTCTCTTTTCCATCCGGTTTCTTCTCAATGGATGCAGGTTTCTCCTAAAAGAAAATATCTCAAACATTATAGTTTGAATAAAAATTTTGAAATATTATAATACTTAACGATAGTTTTTCCCACGGCAGGAATAGATTCTTGTTCATCATGATTCGAATTGAATAATGATCTTCTAGCTTTCTGTTTGTTTTTTCTTGTATCTAAAATAATATTTGAATATAGTTTAGCACAAACTAACTGTTATTCTTCCAATATATGTTACCAAAATGCTCAAATAATTCTTCCTCAGAGCTTAAACAAAAATCTGGATCTGCATCTGTATCATCTGATACAATATCAAACGGGCTTCCTTAAATTAAAGAATACAAATATAACAGATATTATATATCAATATTATATTTTTCACCTGCACAATTACTTGGTGGAGTTAACTCTAAATGATTATTCACGTTGTTTCTTCCGAAATCATTATTATGATTATTGCATTCAGAATTTTGTTTGAGAACTATCTCATTAACATGTTCAAATGTGTAGTTCTTCTCAACTCTTGAGTTTACTGTGCTGTGTCTATAGAAAAATATGCATATGGTAATCCAATAGATTGATAGTTGACGTAAATGATGACTGTATGGAAATGATTTTTTTTCACAAGTTTCTATCATGAAATACTCAAATGTGTTAATGTATTTTGCTCTGGGCAATAGAATTGTAGGAAGTCTTGAATATCGAGAGTTTTTCTTAGATATTCATCCAAGCCCTGGATTTGGAAATCCTCAAGTAAAATTAATGTCTCCCTTGAAATAGATGAACCAGTGTGCAAAATATTAATAATAAAACAAGAGTGTATTTAAAATTACAGTGATCCATCTAACTTAAAGTAGATATACTTATGATATACTTATGTTACTTTAGGATTGAAAAATTCAGTACTTAGTTGCATACCTGGTAAACTCATTCAATAGTTCTCCAACAATTTTGTACTCTTTCGCTGAATACATAAATGTCACACTTATTTTATAGCAGAAACTCAAGAAATCACAATCATAAAATAGTAATCAAGGACAACTTTCTATCTAATATATAATATTAATATTGGGAAACTGATGAGGTCATTCCATGTAAAATCAGCCAAAAAAAATTCGACTCCCTCTGATTTGTCTGAGAACGCGTATACTTATTCATTAGCATCTTAAACTGAGAATTACCTCAATTTGGCTCGCTTGAATGCAGTTCATTTAATATTTGCCAAAGACTTATTAAGCCATTTTTGCCCTACCGCACAGAAGAGATGAATACAAAATTCCATAACAATCGTAAAATTGATTCCACTGCCAAGGTTGGTAATAATAATGAAAGAATAGATCATAAGCTATCGGAATGCTGCAATGCCATTGGATTTGCGCATTCTAATCGTGAAATATAAGGTCAAATATCGAAAAAATTGTTTTTTCTGAAAAATCGATTTCCAAAAAACAATCATCTTCGATTTTCGATTTTGACAGCTTAAATGGAAGAAAATGGATTGAATTTTGATATAAAAAAAAAAAAATAAAAGAAAAAAACGGTTCTTCGATTTTCAAAAGTTATTGTACATTTTAATACTTTGCGGCCGATCGTTTCGAATTTATGCGGAAAGTTCCAAAAAACTGTCAAGTAAAGTGCACTTCCGACTTAGTCAATAGCAATGAAAATAGGATATGAGCATCTAGACAGTATTATCATCTTAAATACTGAATTCTGACATTCTCAGTCCAATTGTTTTACATGTTTTTAATCAAATTTGTAAGCAAGAAAAAAAATATCAACTTGTGGCGACACCTATAAATAGTAAGTATGAAAGTATGACTATGTAAATGATTATTATGACTGAATATATGTATAATGTTAATTTTACAGTACAATTAAGCCTTCGGAACCCAAATATCGAGTTTCCTGAACCAAAAAAAATATGGTCTGCACTTCAAATTACAATAACTTTTAAAAATCAAAGAACCGTTTTTTTTTTATAAATTAATTTATTCTCTTTCACTCAAGCTATAAAAATCGAAGATCGGGAATGATTGTCTTTTGGAAATGAATTTTTTAGAAAAAACAAATTTTTCGATATATTTCACGATTAAAACGCGCGAATCCAATGGCATTGCAGCATATCGATAGCTTATGATCAATTCTTCCATTATTACTACCAACCTTGGCTGTGGGGTCAATTTTACGGTTGTTATGGAATTTCGTATTCAGCTCTTCTGTGCGGTAGAGCAAAAATGGTTTCATGAATTTTTGGCAAATATGAAGTGAACTGCATTGAAGCGAGCTAAATCAAGTTGATTCTTCTTAGTTTCAGATGCTAATGAATAAGTATACGCGTTTTCAGACAAATCGGAGGAGGTCGAAGTTTTTTTGGCCGATTTTACATGGAATGACCCTGATGTAACTGGAAAGATGTTTTTCGATGCAATCGGAAATAAGATACTCACTCCTTGGCGACCATTGCCATAATTTTTTCAGATCTGGTAGACATCATGTCATGATTTTGACTGAAATCAATAAGTTTCTTATTTAGTATTTTAAGAATTATTACACATTCTATAATTATGTATTAAAAATATTTACCTCTTGTTTAAACGTATTCGAGCAAACACCCCTTGAGCAGCACTACAAACTAATAACACACAAAAAAATATCGCGCAATAACACATAGCTAACTGTGAACTGATCTGTGAAGTCCCTGCGCGCACATACCATCTCCTCACGCCAGTGGTGCTACAAGTTAGCGAAAAAATTTTTGTACAATGTTGCCAGAATAGCAAGGGGGCGGTCACGTGACTTTTTTGCTACAGCCAATCCCAGTCTGGGTAACATACGTCAAAGTGACAGTTATTTGTTTACTTTTCGTTCATTGTTAAACGCTTGGCTCATAGTTTAAGTGTCTATCAGCTGAATATTTTCTAAAAAAATGATGTCCTTTTGTTTCGAAAGTTTGCCTGGTAATGTGAAACAGGCAGAAGGAAGATTCCATAAGTTTTGATGGACGAAATATTAAACTAATCAATTCAAAACTGTGAACTAACTTAAATTGTTTCGAGAAACGGGCTGTTGAAGCTAGAACTAACACAATACACATGAAAATAATACAGCAATCACTGCACCTTCACAAACAACGAGGCTCATCTTCACATAACCTTTAAAAGTGAAAATTTAGAGCTAAAACTAACACAATAAACGTAGCAATAAAAAAATAGTCCAAAAGTCACAATATACGCACAAAAAAACGTCAAAAACACTAATAAATACCAGTAGCACAAAAATCAAGCAAACAAATAGAGAGTAAACAATGCTTACGGAATGTCACTTTGACGTTTGCTACCCAAACTGGGATTGGTTGGAGCAAAAAGTCACATGATAGCCCGCAGCCCATAATCGATTTTGCCTGGAAATTATGTTATTGTGAAACCGATAAAATTCACATTCCGAGATCTTGTTGGAAATATTCGTTTTGAGCATCCCTAAATCCATTTCGCCTATTTTCGGCTTAATGTCGGTACGTACCAACGTTGGCAGATTTTTTCTCGGACAAAGCGGGATTTTGAATCCTTTTGAGTGAAAAAGCAGAATTTTTTTGTCGATAGCGGGGCATACTCAAAGAATGTATATATTCAGTAGTTTTCAAATATTTATCATTTTATTTGAGTTTCAAATTAAGTTAACATGGCAATCGATTGCCAAAATAACCATAGATAATAGTGTTCTAATGTTACTTTACCAATACAATGACTGCTGGTTCACCCTTACTGTAGAGTTAGTCAGTTTAGACTTCAGATCAATATAAATCATATTATATAATTAAGTAAGTTCCCTTTTATTCTTTAATATAGATTGAGCACCCTGCACTGGATTGCTCTAGATTGAATTGGATGGTAATTCTGCTTTCATAAAATTTAAGGAGCATTCATTTCTGGCATCCAACTATTCTAAAACAATTTGCACCATGGAGTAACACCCGAATAGCGGGTCTGGGCTTGTCCCGAGCGAAACATTGGCTGGTACCACAAGCTCTGTTTTTGGCTATACTAGCAGTGTTATTTTAAGAAGCGTTTTAAGGCAATATAAATATTTCAAGCTATTTTAAAAGAAAATATTCAAATAAATTCTGTAGACATATGTGTTTTCCGTAATTTGTATCTGAAGATTATTGTCTAAAGTATTTGGGAAAATTTTAATTGCGTTATAACACATCTTGACACAACGCACTTAGTAGCGCCAAAAACAGAGCTCGTGGTACCAACCATTGAATTTATACTTGTTGTTTATGCTAGCAATGATAAGCTGTGGCAGAGCGCGGCCATGTTGGATCGTGACGTCACGATGTTGGATCCCAATATGTGGTAACACTGCTACATAATATTTGTATTTAATGGATTGTTTCCAATATTTCATCAATTCAAATCTCAAATAAACAATTCAATATTGGAACGTAAGGGTCAATCCGCAACGGCCTAGTTTATTTTGAAAATAATAAATAATTTAAACAGAAAAATCTGATAATTATCAAAAATTTATTGAACGACAGTCTACAGCATATTGAAAAACATTTTTCATAACGATATTCCACCAAATCAGAGCTGGAACTACAACGACTTAACATTGACTTGATTTCTACTGTCAATTTGCCAAGCAAATTGGACATGTGTCCAGTTAATATTTATCATAGATCTTAATTTAATAAAAAGATAACCTGACCTAGTCCCTATCATGTCCCTATTACAACTATTAACTGGAAACATGTCCAATTTGTGTGGCACATTGACACTAAAAATCAAGTCAATGTCAATGACAAGCCGTTATAGTTCCACCACAAATCTCAAATGAATAATTTTTATATTAGAACCTAAGTCAATTCGCAACAGCCTATGCCTATTTTCGTTTTGTGAATATTGGATTTTTTGAACAGACTAATTCATAAATTTACCACAAATTTTGCAGAAGACAGAGTACAAGTTCTTGGAAATCATTTTTTATGTTACAAATGTGCTTGTTACAAAATTTCAATATTCCACGACTGATTGTTTTAAATTTATGCGAAAAATTCGAGAAGTCTGTCATATAAAGTGCACTTCCGGCTCAGTCGATTGGACCAAAAATGAGAGATTTTAATTTGAATGCTACAGCATTCTCAAATACTAAATTTCAGTGTCTTACGGCTATTTATTCTGGATTTATGCAGGAAATTCAAAAAAAGTTTCAAGTAAAGTGCACTTCCGGTACAAGCGATTGCAACCATAATGCGAGATGCAAATCAACACCCTATACCAGTCTCAAATACGAAATTTCAGCTTAATACGTTTGACGGTTTTTGAGATTTGCGAGTTACGCATATACGTACCAACATCAAGCCGAAAATAGTCAAAATGGATTAGGAGATGCGCAAAACGGATATTTCCATCAAAATCTTCTCGATAGGTGAGTTTTGTCGGTTTCACAATATTTCCTTATACTTAGTACAAGTAAAAATAGTCGGAAAATTTAAAATAACTCCTCCAACGTACACTATTATTGATATCTTAAAGACCCCGATGTTCGAGAATCATATATCGACAGCGACCCATCGGTTACGGATACGCGAAAAGGCGAGAAAAAGCTGGATTCAATAATAATGGAATCAAGCTGTATGTGTTTGTTTATTTAGAATTTATGTTAAAAAATTGGAAAAAATAACAAGGAAAAGAGAAAAATTAATGACATTCTGTGGCAGTTATAGAATGAGAAACAATTTATTTGAAATATGTCTATAATAAAAGTACAAATTTTGCTAGACTTTGAACAGTGGAATTTGTTATTTTATATTATTTCAGAGCAGGAGCAATTCTTATAAGTATTAGCTATATTAGTTAGTAATTGACATTATTTAGACTTGAGAAGGTACATTTTGTTTTATTTTAAGGACTGTAAAACGTGTATATTCATTAATAAATATATAAAATATTTAAATTGGCGCTGCTATCAACCATCTGAATTCTAGATAGAGCATGCGCACTACGCTGCTTAGCCATGAAGGCCTTGAAGCTAGTATTTCAAAATGGCGTCAAGTGCACAACAACCTAACAACTAATCATGTCTGTTAAAACGAATGAACATAATCGTGAATTAAATTCCAAGAAATTTGGTGGAAATAGTGAGAATCGAATAGTGAGTGTTTAATGTGAATCTGTGCCATATTCTACAGACTTGGAAGAAATGGAATTAAATTTTATCAATAATATTGGTAAGTACAAAATTGACTACAGTATTTCAATCTATATACAGGATGTACAACGAAACGCGGAACATAGCAGTTTAACGTGATATTTTCAAAATGTGCGGATATTCTGTATATTTTAGAACAAAAGTACAAAAATTTATTTTTACTCATGATAAATCCTCATTCAATGCAGTAGAATATTTGTACCATCAGATATTCAGAAAATAAAATATAACAAATTTCTATCAAAAGTCAGATAGCCACAAAAATAAAAAACAAATAAAACAAACTTTCAATTTAACAGTTCAATTTTGTGTTATTATTGTTGATTGTTATAATCGTTGTGTCTACATTGTTGTAGTCAATAAATTGCCTAACTGTTCGTTTGTGAATTACAAAATTAATTCTTTCAGTACCAATGAAAAAATACTATACATCAATTTTATAGTCTTCCTTTATCTTCAACTGTATTAGGCCTTTGATACTTGCAAGGATTTGAGACACTAGCTGTTTTATTAAATCTATCAATAACACAAAATATCCTGGATGTATTCGAAAGTGGATGATCTGGATACGAGCCATCAAAAAATGCACGAATTTCATCATAACTACTTTCACTGAAATGCAATTTGTTGAACAAAAGTTTTTCTTTGGTACTTGAAAAAATTCATTTTGTGATTCACAAACGAACAGTTAGGCAATTCATAAACTGTTACAATATAGACACAACTATAACAACAATTAACAATAACACGGAATTGTACTGTGAGAGTGCAATTGTTTCATTCGTTATTTATTTCCATGGCTACCTGATTTTGACGAAAATGTCATATTCTATTTTCTAAATATCCAATGCTTAAGATATTCTACTGCAATGAATAAAGACTTTTCATAAGCAAAAATTTATTTCAAACAACTTTTTATTCTTGTATTTTTGCTCTAAAATCTACTGGCGAGCCAATATTTGCACATTTTCAAAATCTCATGCTATATTCCTATGTTCCGTGTTTCATTGCACACCCTGTATAAAATAAACCAATAAATTGATTAATATATGTTTATTTTATATCACCAAAATCTCTAAGTGTAAATTTCGTGGGTTTCACTTGTACTACAAGTAACAATCTTACTTGTACATTGTTGGATATATATAATCAAACACAAAATCTTATCGTTACACGGCAAATTGTTTTGGATTTATCTAAAAGAAAAAATACAAATCGACTTCAATAAGGTTCGTGCACCTACATCACAAACATGGCGCTCATCAGCTGATTGTAGGGCAAAAATTGTTAACTCTACATATAAGTGTGTGTTATTCTAATCTCTTTCTGTTTATTACATAAACATCATTGTGCATATACATTATGACCCTCTCTTACCCTACGACTACGTCGTCTTGATCGCCTAAATCGATTATTTTTGACGGCACTTGGCGATGGTTTTATTGGACATTTTTTTGTACTTTTCGGTTTCAAAAATTTACTAGGAATCCAATCTGAATGCGTTTCGCAATCTTCAGAAAATTGTTTGTCTATTAATAAAATGTGACGATAGTACATATTATGTTCAATGCATACATTAGCCTTGAACAAACTCTCGGGTTTTTTTATGTGATCTTCTCATCCAATGACTTTTAACTTTAATCAAGTCTGTTGCCTAGATTTTTTTCGTTTGTCCTCTCTCCTTCGTCTGTCATAGCTGGGGCATGGGCATATTAATAATTGATAAATGTCTTGAAAATAGAATTTATCCTGGTTACAAGAAAATGTAATTACATACATTAGATAAAATTAGATATAAATCTACAGAAAGAAATACAAACGACTAATTTTTGAGTTGTTTTGTTTTGGTACTCAATATGCTGTGTGCCACACAATCAGCTGTTCAACGCCATGTTGTGACGTAAGCTGCACGAACCTTATATATACCTCTAAAAAGTATAAAATAATTATTATTGTATTTTATAAATATAGTTGGCAACATTGACTATTGATAGTTTCACGCAGGTGCGGTAGATAAATCAATTAAGAAAGATGGCTAAATATTTGTGTTGTAACTTGTAACTTTGCAAAAATGAGGTATATTTCTATTCAATAATTGACGAATAAATTATCAGTTAAATGAAATTGTTTTATTCACTTGAAAATAAATAAGTACTACAACATTAATATTACTGGAAAGGCTTAGTCGGTCTGTATACTTTGGATATTTGACGAAAACAATACTTTATTTATTGAAAGCAACTACAATTGATATATAGTGAGTAAATTACGTTCTTCATATTTAAAAATGGTTTATTATTGTATTGTTACTAAAAAGTTTTTCTGTTTTGTAGATACAGAAAACTTGGAATCTGGAAATGAAAGTACCACTGATATTTTGTCAACGTTTGCTGTCAAAACATATGAAAATTCAACTGAAAATGGAATCAGTCACAAGCTTGTGTACCAAAACAAATTGAATGGGTAAATATCTTAATTTTCTGTTTTAAGCTACAGTTTATCAATTATTTGTGAAGTTATGATAGTATAATATGCTACAAGGACCGAACGACGGGCATTATTGTTCAGGATAAAGTTGGCTGCACTCGCTGCAGGCGAGGCGAAGCCCAAGGCGTAACTTCGTGCAGCCAATTTTATTCGTGACAATAATAACGGTCGTTCAGTGTCCGTGCTGAACACGATACTTTTTGTAACAAGTGCACCAAAGTACCTCATTGTACCAATTTCCCGCATAAATTCAAAACAATCAGTCGTAGAATATTGAAACTTCGTATTAAGCACTTTTATAACATTTAATTGTACACCTCGCATCATGATCGCAATCACCGGTACCAGAAGTGTATTTAACTCCAAACATTTCTTGAATTTTCCGCATAAATTCAAAACAATTTGACGTAGAATGTTAGAATTCAGTACCGTCTAGATGCTCATATCATATTTTCATTGAGTGCGATCAAGCTGGAAGTGTACTTCACTTGACAGTCTTTTAGAATTTAGTCACGTAATGTCAGATTTTTTCGGATGTAATTACTATTTTATAGCAACATATTTCCACATGTAGATGCAGTATAAGGTTTTTCAGTATTATACATAATATTTTTCTTTTTTTAGATAACTCGGGGCGATTTATCAAGATAACATGGATTACACCGGGAAAAAAAAGTTTAGGGAAGCTGCTCACACTTTATTTGAAGAATAGAACTTTACCTTCTGCATCTTGATGTTTTCAAGCTGTTGCTGATTATAACACCCTTTAAAGAAGAACTCCTGATTAAATTAATGCCTGGGCATGGGTCACATGAAAAAACTTCCTTTTTTTTGAAACATTCATAATCGGTCAATGATTGAACTCTTATTCTACATATTATTTTATTCAGATATTTGTCACACAAACCTGATCAATGGTAATATTTCATTCAATACTTACTTTTTCTCTAATAAAAAAAAATTAGATTCTTATGTCGATTTTAACATAAATTTTGACATTGTGATTAACGATTTTGTTTTTCCAACTTAGGTGCAGAAATGTTATACAAAAATATGTTTCAAATAACTTCACCCAAATTTGCAGTAGTTCAAGTATTTTAGTCTGATAAAAAATCAGGATATTCATTGATTAATATAGGTTTTTCTAATCAAGTCATGACATTTATGTGAAATAAAACTCTGTGGTTAATTTATACGCTTTAACATCATTTGCTGCGGATTTTTTCAGTCACTTTGTATACTTCTGAACAATAATTGTTTACACATCCGCATATCTTACATTTGTACTGTTTCCAAGATGTATGTACACTTGAAAAATTGTACAAGTGAATTAAATCTTTTTATATATATATATATCTAAAGAGCAATATTTGTCATGCATGTCTATGATCTAATATATAAGGATTAGCAAAAATTGAGTATTGTATGGTCGATTCCGTTTAGAATAATATATAAATTCCAATAATTTTGTCAAATTTTCTATTTATTTTAACATAGGACATATGTATAAAATTGTTTTGTATGTTTTTATTATATCGAAAAAATATTGTGAATATTACTGTTTATTATTTCCTGAAGTTATCATTTTTTATTGATATAGAAGTATATATCAAATTTTATGTTCCATGTTATCACAACATACACTTTCCTGAGTATGCTCTTGTTATAATAATGTGGAAATAATGGCTGGTTCCACGAGCTCTGTTTTTGGCTGTACTAGAAGCATTCTGTCAAGAAGTGTAGAATTTTCCCAAACACTTTGGGAAACAATCTCCAGATACAAATTACAAAAAATACATATGTCTACAAAATTCATTTGAATATTTTCCATTAAAATAGTTTGGAATTTTTTTATTACCTTAAAACTCTTCTTAAAATAACTGTTAGTATAGCCTAAAATAGAGCTTGTGGTACCAGTCAATGAGTTCAAAATTTTTATTCAGCTAGTAAATACAGAATTAACTATTATGATCTTACGTGCCTTTGAATCCTATAAAGAATTTAAATTATTATTCGTTTGGAAAAAGCTCTGTTTACGATATAAATAAATTTTTAAGATCTAACTCGTATTTCTGAAGATGATCTCAATATAAATATGTGGAAATTGTGGTTTATCAACTAATAGTTCAGCTAATAAACCCAGAAATAACATTACGGCTTTACTCGTATTTCAATCCAATTGATTATTTGTCTAAAAAAAGCTCAATTTTTTATATAAGTCAATTTTTAATATCTAATACATATTTTTGAACATGATCTTTATGTAACTATATAAAAATGGGGTAGCCAGTGACAAGTGGTGCAGTCCCGGAAAAAGAAGTACCGGAACGCCCCGATGAAGCGAGGGAGGGGCTTGCGAGTTGACTTTTTAATATTTAGTTTTTCGCCATAAATAGCACATCGGTGAATAAATACATGTGGGCGACTCGCGATCCTGTTAATCTTTAGTCTTTCAGATTTTTTTCTCAAAATTCTGACTAAGTGTAGAAAGATATCAAAAAAAAGCAATATTTCTGGAAAAAGTACCGGAACGGCTCCCCTAAAAAAAATACCGGAACGCCGTTCCGGCCCACTGTTAATGAATAACAACTCATTGATCTAATTTCATGAAAAAATTGAATAGCAGTGTCTCTTTATGAAATATAATTATCAACTCTCTTGAGGATATTTTTTTTTGGAATATGTGTTGTACAAAACGTTTATTGATTTCTCGTTATCGCAGATCGAATGATTTTATATAATTTTATGTGTATTTACTTTTTGTGTCTGTGGAACCACGGATTTTTTAATCATTGGTAAATATAATTGATAATATGTACAATTCCAATCAGAATCTATGACGGCTGTGAATTTTTCTGTCATCTGTAGGCAATCCAGTACGATAATCTTATTATTTTCACTGTGTAAACCTGACTTCCAACACAGGATGTATCACCCTACAAGATATGCAAGCTCTCTTTATTGAAAGTTGGACGGGTTGCATTCGAAGTATGATAATATAAGCGAAGACACAAACATAATTTTTAGTTCTCAAACCATCACATGGTGTGCTACTAGTCTGCGTCCTCAATCTGACCAATACACGAATTGGCATTACTAGGACGTCCTCAATGGGATCGCTAAGTCCTCGATCTGACCAATCCATGAACGAAATCGTCCTCAATGGGATCGTTTGACATATATATATATATATATATATATATATATATATATATATATATATATATATATATATATATATATATATATATATATATATATATATATATATATATGTACGCCTATGTCGAGTGAGTGAAAAGTGTGTTGATGTGAGCACCAGCAATTTACCCTATTTTCATTGGGAATTACTGTGTAAACAAAAACAGTGCTAGGTACAAAATATAGTGAAAGAAGTGGCAAAACGTGAGTTCTTCAAAATATCACCTTTAACCACAGAATATCCTACCAGAAGCGACAGTCAGACAAAGAAGCGCAGTTGAGGAGAGAGATAGGTGAGTAAAGCCAATTTAAATACCCTATCGGCTATCGGCTACCGTCGGAAGATTCCGTGAAAGTTCGCTGAAGACACGTGCTAGATGCCTGCCTAGACGCAAGCGCATGTTGTTCACTTTAAATCTATATTTGGCAATCTGGAAACAAGAGTCATGACAATATTTATAACTATGTCTATTATTTAGAAAATATATTTTTATCAAAATATCGGAAAATTAATTAGGTACTGAGAACGGTATTGGAAACAATAATATAATAATAACATATGTTATGTACATATTTAACAAAATTGATTACACTAAGAGTGTGAATTTCATCTTTATTTATTTGTCAAAAAATCAAGTAATTATATTCATGAATACCATTTTTAATTTCCAGAACTTAAAAAAATTTTGATTTTCTACATGAATAACCGTGAGGCTAGATACGTCGCACTTCTTCCAAATAATGATAAGCGAAATTGAAATTTTTCACTTTGACATATTTAAATTACGAAAGTGTCAAGAAAATCTAATGTTAGAAGTTTTATTTGTATATGTTTTGCTATTTATCTATTTTTGTTTATTTATATCCTTATCACTCGAAATGTACACCATTTTTCTCCAAAAATATGTTTAATAACACGAATTTTCATATTAAAATAACATTTGAACGTTACATATGCGGAATTTTACTTGACTATTGTTTCAAATTTCCCTCCCAAGCCGGTAGCCAATTTAAAGGTCCATGACGTCCAAGGTCACCAAGCCTGAAACCAGAACATCAAAGATGCTGCGCCTTAGTGGCGCTTCTGGTAGGATATTCTGTGCTTTAACATAGGTTGAAGTAAAATAAACCAATAAACTTTATAATAAAACAAAGACCTTGAACGTCGGTAAGTAGCAAGTGAAGACAACACAAGCGCCAAGCGTGCTCCGATACAGTGCTCAGTGGCGGAGGAAGTACAAACGAATGAGCAAAATTTTTAGGGAGCGCAGCGACTCTTGGGAGAAAAGGAAAAGAGAAGGAAGGGAAAAGGAAACCGGAAACATATTCAAAAGAAGCAAACTGATCTCCTATAAAACAGAATACAGACACAGAGAGAATGAAAGATTTGAAAAGTATGATGGCCGATATGGCTACTACAATGAAAGAGATACAAGGTCAACTGAATTCAAATCATATGGAGCTAAAGGAAGAAATCAAAGCTGATACTACGATGATTGAGAACTTGAAGACGGAGTATGAGTTAAAAGAGAAAAGGTGGAAAGAAGAAAAGGAGCAGATGAGTGAAGAAATAAGTCAATTGCGGGAAAGAATTGAAATCCAGGATAAACAAAGTAGAAGAAATAACCTGATAATTAGAGGGGTGGAGATAGAAAGAGGAAAACCAAAAGTAATCGTAACGGAGCTACTGGAAAAGGAATTGAATGTAAAATGCGTAATAAAATCAACATCTATTATAAAACAGAGGGACTCGGCATCCTTGATAATAGCAGAGGTGGAGGGTTACGAGGATAAAAAGAAGATTATGAGTGAAAAGAGAAAACTAAAAGGGAAAGAAATATATATAGATTATGATTGGACGAAAGAAGAAAGGATAATGCGAAGTTCAATAAGAAAGAAAGCAAAGGAGGAACAGGAGGAAGGAAGGAAAGTCAGAGCATATTACAATAAAATAGACGTGGATAATAAAAGTTTTGTGTGGGATGCAAAACTAGGAGTACTGAAAGAAAGGGAACAAACCGGTCCCGAGAAGGCAAAAAACTAGCAAACATACATGATAAAACCGACAGCTATACAACGAATCAGCTATGGAAAAGGAATATGATCAAAAGGACTCAAGATAAAACATTTTTGAATTTTGCAACATGGAATGTACAAGAAACGAATACAATAGGTAAATATAAAGAATTGGATTCAATCTTTAAGAACTATAACATAAGTATAGCATTTCTGCAAGAGACTAAACAGAAGACGAACAGTATTTTTGAGAGGGAAAATTACGTTATTTTAAATAGCGGTGAGGAAACAAGATACTTTGGTGTGGGCTGCATGGTTAAAAAAGAATTGAGGGAAGCTATATTGGAATTTAAGCCAATCTCTGATAAAATATGTAGACTAAGGATTAGAGGAAGATACAGGAAATTCAGTATTTTGAATATTTATGCTCCGATAAATAACAAAATTGAAGAAGAAAAAGATAAGTTTCATGAAGAAATAGAAAATGCCTATAGTAAAATTCCAAGATATGATCATAAAATCATATTAGGAGATATGAATGCCATGATAGGGAAAGAAGAAAGATTCAAATCAATAACTGGAGGACATAGCAAGCACGACGTTCCGAATGAAAATGCAGTGAGGCTGATAGAGTTTGCTGTGGAACAAAACATGAAAATTATGAGCACAGCCTTTCAAAGAAAAGAAATCCACAAAGGAACTTGGGTCTATCCTAATTGGAAAGTATGTAATCAAATTGATCATGTACTAATAGAAAAGAAACACAGCGATATCATAAAAAATATAAAAAGTAGAAGAGGAGCGGTATGCGGTTCGGATCATTGTATGGTTCAAATTAAGATTAAAGAGGGTGTACCTCAAAATGAATCAAAAAAGAGGGACTAAGAAATTTAGAGAGGAAATAGAAAGAGAGTTGACGGAAATTGGAGGTGATGAAAATGTTAAAAGCAAGTGGAGCAAATTGGAAAACATAACATGTAAAGTATCGGAACAGGTATTAAAAGAGAATACACATAAATCCAAGAGAAAATGGTTTGATAAAGATTGTGAGGAGGCGTATGGAAAGAAAAAAATGGCAGGACTGCAATTACTACAAAATGATACAGAGCAAAATAAGGAAAAATATACGGTAGAAAAGGGGAATTTTAAGAGGATCTGCAGAAATGAAAAAAGAAGAATGATGGAAGAACAATTAGAGCACTTAGAGAACAATTATAGACGCAGATACATAAGAAATTTTTACCAAGAAGTTAAAAAGCAAAGGCTAGAGTATCAACAAAAAGTTATATTTTGTAAGGAGAGAGATGGTCAATTGGTAACAGGTGAACGGAAACTCAATAGGTGGAAAGAGTACTTCCAGAACTTAATGTAAGTGAAGGAATAAACAAAAAAAACAAAAATAGAACAGTGAAGGTGGATGAACACGTAATTAAGACACCAGAGGATAGTGAAATTCTGGAGATACTGCAAAGACTTAAGAAGAATAAAAGTCCAGGTGGAAACGGGATAACCGCGGAAGTTTACAAGTATGGAGGAGAAAAGTTGCAGGATATGGTATGTAGTATTGTCACGTCCACAAAAGACTTTGGATAAGAAATTTAGAAACACTCGCTTCATAATGGCTATTACAGCACTCTTTAAGGTAGAACACTCGCACATGACTTGAGGCTGCGAACAAGGTGTCGTTGAGGTAGAGTCAAATGAATAGTAAACGAGTATGGGGTGTATAATGTTTATTAGCAAATACATATCATAATCTTAAAAGAAGTACTACTTACATTGATAAGGAGAGTCGACCCATGTTGACTTGGATATTACACTCAAAAAGTAACACAAAGAGCTCAGACAGAATCGTCAAGAGCTCAGACAGAATCAATACAGATAATCGTCTGATGCAGATACTGATACTGGTCCCTCTCCTTTCATTAACCTCAAGCTTTATACCCTCATTCCTAACTTCCCCTTTCCCCTCTCAGCCACAAGAGACCTGGTTTCTCATAAATATGTTACTCATTACGTGCGCAATTATAAATTCAGGGAATTTATAACCAACCGCCACCAACCTTTTCCTGTCGAAGATCATGACATTTTGGCATATAAGGTATTCGGTAACAAGATACTTAATCCGTGGTCATTTGCATGCAACTTTGTATTTTACATGATCAATGTGTTTATTCTAATGAATGCATATTTATGAGATTACATTATCATTTATTATATGTAGCAAAAAATACTTTGCTCGGCTGTCATCCGCCCTGGTGAAAGATTGCGGTATTCGCGGTCTATCGGCCTTGATAAGCTACAGCCTTTCTGTACCAATTGTGGTTGAGTTATTAGGGTATTAGCAAAGTTGGGAATTACACTATTAGGAGTTTAAGAGTTTATGTCAGGCTTGCATAGTGCCCTCGCGTGTATATGGTGTTTACCATATTATTGATTATCGATTTACTAATAAGGTTACTGATTTACGAAAGTCAACGTGTATTTATACCAAGTGGCTTGCAAGCGTGACATTTCCCCTCCCCCTAGCTCATGTCGCCCTCGACATGGCAGGGTATCTAGACATTGGAACATACCCTGACGCTTGTGCTAGCGGAGACGTTTCCACCACTGCCTCGTATTCGGGTGACGGTCGCACCTGGTACATTACTGTGTATGCTGGAGCGTGTGGTGACGTAGGAGTTACGTAAGAACTCTCTGAACTGTTAGCGGACTCATGATAGGACGGCGTCCTTGGTAAAGGCCGCGGTCTAGTTCTGAGTGTATGGATGTCAACAAACGGTGCATTTGGTTGTGTATGCGTGTGTATTGGTATGTTTTCATTCGCTGTATACGGTGGTGGAACAGTGGCTTCGCGTCTAAAAATTCTTTGGGTTACAAGATCAGCGTATGTTCCCCTTGTCCTTCTTACTGTACTTACATGTCTATAAATATATACTAAAACAAATACTGGAATAACAGGCCATGGTGCATATAATAAAACAGTTTTAAAAGCTTCTGACTCATTTAAATTTACAGCTTCGGTATTAAGACATTCTTCTAATCCATTAAAAACAGGATATTGTTGTAAGTCATAAGGAGGTAGTTTTAACGCTTTTGTTTTAGCCCAGGCTGCTGGGATAATTTGTTTATATTCAAATTGAATGTTAAAAATTACACAAGGATATGTAGGATAAATCACGATTTGTCTGTCTAAAATGGCTGTATGATTGCACGGTAGTTGAATCCAAATTGCTCCATATTTTGAGTCAGTAATTATTGTCGTATTAAGTTCAGGTATATGTACTGTAGATATGTGCGTTAAGACGAACGTATTAGTGTTTACAACCGTAACTAACCGAGTTCCTGGTTTTGCTGGATGGCAGGTTATAGGACAGTGCTTAACAAACTCATTAATAGAAGCTCCTGCAAGGAGTAATTTAGCACAGGTGGCAGTCAACACATTTTCATGATTTCGTGGTATAGCGCAAAGTCTATCTCGATGTGGATCGCATTCTGGTTTCATAATGTCTACTGTATTTACGCCCTTATACCCTACAATAGCCAAGTCGGTGTGTTCTGCTGACAGAACGTACGTGTTATTTAACCAGGCCATTGGTGCGGGAATAAGTCGTCGTAGCTGTACTGATGCGACCTGTTTTTTGATAATGGGTATATGCACACCTATGTTAACGTTTGTATGTGTTATGAGGCAATCTGTTAGCGGTAGTCCGTAATAATGTCCTGCGTCCACGATAGCTTATTGATATTCGCTTGAAGCTATTTGTGTTTGAACAACGGCTAGATCGTGTTGAAAACTGTTCATGTCGACAATGTCCGGTGACAGATGTCGTGCATGGCATGCGCTTATTAATTGATTTATTTGATAGTGCAGCATGCCAGAAAACGTATTAATCGTATTAACATCACATGAACTAAGTGTCAAAGTTGGATTCATTACTCGATTTTGTAACTCAAACTTAATAGGATATGTTTTAATTTTATTTTTGAATAGTGCCGACTCTTCCGGCGTTGTGAATAATCTTTGTACGTGATTTCTGGAAGCAATTTGAAAACTCCATCCGACTGATGTACCATCATTGGCTAGAATTTTCTGTGTTTGATTGCTAATTGTAATGCCATTAATTAAAGGATGACAAATTGTTGACCGTGACGAATTAGACTTACAACAACCATCTATTTTACTTTTGACCTTTTCAGACAGAAATTGTAAGTCATAAATTGAAGGAATTGACGTTTCATGAGAAATGACTTCAGGTAAGGTTCGCATATACGCACCTGTGTTTACCTCTACTACACCATAGCTTGTTTTGCACAAGGTTACACATAAAATTATAAAAATAAACATATTGATAATTTTTATCTAGCTCTTTGTTCTTTTAGTATCGTTCACCCGTGCTTAAATGATTTGATTAATTACTTCCCTATGATTATTCTATAATTAATTTTCTTCTTCCTTCCGTTACAAACTATTTTTATATGCTGCCGATTACATTAATGATTATAAATTTATTAATAGAACTACTGAACATTCACGAGTTGTTGTCCCTAGCTGCTGCTGACTAAAATGATTTTACTTTAACCAAATAATGTCCCATGAAATTTTACTTTTTATTTACTATTCTGAACCCATTTTATTCTTGTATATCCGTATGTACTTCAAAATTAACTCATCAGTTTACAATATTCTGTTTCAACAAAACAAGTGCCTACCTGCACTTAACAAACTTTAGACAGTGATGGTGTCCACATCCCCTGAATGAACAAACTTTTATCTCAAATACTACAGGCGTACGCAACACGTACCCTGAGGGTTAAAAAATTAACAATTAACAGATCATCCGACGTCGGGAAATAATATAAACAATTGCAGCAGCCCTACGGCCCTATATACCTAATAATTGATCAGAAAATTGTTATATAAGACGACTGACATGCAGGACACTAACCTTATACCTCACCAGATACTCCACGGAGAATTTTACTTGAAATTTGGGACCAATGTACTCGTTGAATGGTGCTCCCACTACTGGGCCACCGGGCTCCGTGAGCAGACTTCAGTTAACCGCTGAGTAGTCCATGGCAACCTCGGTTGTCGATCCTGGAGGGTTTCATCTTCTATACGAACGGGGACATCCGTGTTCCCGTTAATCGTGAGGGTTCCCTCCAAAAAGTCGTTAAACGTCAGCTTCTCTTCATTTTCAACTTGTGACTTCTGGCTTCCCTTGCGCCAGGGACAAAAATGGGCGATCAACTTCTTAACGGTATATTGAATTACTCTAACGAGTATAAAAACGACGATTACGGTTAATGTAAAGGCATAAATACCATTAACCACTATTAATGAATGACTCGGGTCCTGTGGTCCATCTCCCTTAACAGTGGGGATGTCGGTTGCTGCTGGAATGTAGGCTGCGAGTCGTCCGCTCTTCCACAACTTGATGGCGATTATTGTCAATACGGCGTTCCATACATACAACACAACGTCTTTGTGCTGAGAATGAGTGTGTAGCCAATCATTGTAATGTAATTGTAGGGGTGTGAAGGCTTCTTCCCACTTCTTGGTTGTTCCGCTGATGGCTGATAGGTTTAAATGTGGGACCTGTTGAGTCCAATTAGGGTTAAGACACTCTGACAAGTTGTCGTACGTTGGATGGGCTTCGGGTTGTACAGGATTGATTTTGTATGATTTTAAAGTAGTCCAGGTGGCTGGTAGAACGTGCAAAACTTCTAGATGGCTGCTATCTTCTCCACATGGAATTCGGGCTGGAATCACCCTCTCGTTGTTCAAGTATAGAGAACAGCTACACGGCAACTGAACTTGAAGTGCACCGGGTTGCTTATTATGTAGTTCGTCAACTGCATGGACTTCCCCTGGACACCGCACTTTGGTTTGGGCCGGAGGATGCGTGATGACGTACGTGTCTGGTTTTACCTCGGAGATTATGGTCTGATGTGCGGGATAGCACCGGAAAGAGCAGTATTGGGTGATCTCATCTACGGTTGCTCCTTCATACATTTTGAATGCACATTGTGGTCCGTAAACCGCATCTGACGTGAATCTTGGTAGATAACACAGTCGATCATGATAGGGTTGACATTGATGTAACCCTGCTCCGGAAATGGGACGCATGTTTTTTCCACTGACCGCCAGATACATCACGTCATGCATTATGATACACGTGTCGTTTCCCCAACCAAAAGGGGTTGTCAAAAGTTCCACTGATTCCCATGAATGTTTACTAGGGTTGACTGGAACTTTGAGATGTAACACGATGCTGTCTCCGCTCAGTCCACATTCAGCTATTGGTAATTTGTAATACTGTGACAAATCTCGCCGTGGTATCGCCAACTGCAGCCCGTAGTCGTTCAATCTTACTTCCAATTTATCCAAATCAGCTGCCAGTATTCCAGGAGTTATTAGTGCCGTTGGAATTTGTCTATTTTTGCAAGCGTTCAGAATTTCATTTTGTCGTACCAACGTAAGGACATGCAGAGTTCGCTGCAATGCCATAAAGTCATTCATAAGAAGCTCATCCACTAGCTCTTCTCCTTCCTGCCATTTTGTCTCTGCCATGTCGATAATTTTTGCTATTATATTTTTGATGTTCCCTAAAGTGGTCTGCATTTTGTTGTCATATTCCTGGAAATGGGTTGTGATGGCCGTCAAATGTTGATACTGTTTATGTAGTCCAGTACGTAATTGCGATACTTTCTGGGCAAGTTGTTGTTCATTCATCACGAAATCTTGCATCTTGGAATCAGTCATTACTCCACAGCACCAACTGAGGGCATCTCCTATGAGATCGATCGGTGATCGTTTCCCTCGGCTTCTAGGTCCTTGGTTGTCTATGAATGACTCGTTGAGTAAATGTCCCTCCAATTGTTCGCTTGTTAATCGCTCAATATCCAGTAAGTATTTAGGGTCCAAGGAATAATCCAATTTTTTGACCAATTGATTGTATATTTTACCCATCTTGTCTAGGTGGTCAAACATCTCACAGTGGTGTACGTTTGGGGTACATTGCATTTTTCTAGATGACCGAAGAGGTTGTATTTCTTGGCTGCCCAACCACTTCGTTTCATATGTCAATGGAATTGTGGCTTCATACACGATGGTACTGGGGAGTTTTTTCCAATAGGCTCCCGCCACTACTCGTACTGGAACTTGTATGGACAAAACGCCTACTGCTAAGGTCAGGATTGCTAACAGCTCACTGTAAAAAAGTCATTGCATTATAAAATCCTCAACCTAATCTTAACTCTAGACAAAAGTTAGTTCGTTAAAAGTTTACTGAGTTGTCTAGTGTATGCATGTTTGAATTTAAAATTCTTCTTCATTTTGTTTTCCCCCGGCTGAGCTTTCGACTCTTTTTATTTAAATTTGTCTCGTTTGACGTCGTTCTAATTTAGTCATAATCGTCCCAGTCATCGTGCGAAACATGAAAGTCTCCCGGTTGTATCGTCCCGTTATCCAAATTTTGATGGTTTAAGAGTGTTCGTTTAAGTTGGTTAATGGCGCACCGTCCACGTTGTACGCCTGTCTGTTTGTGATGCCAGCACAAGGATCCCCGGATGGCAGCCGGCGCGAGCGGTCGGACTCTCAGAATAAGTGCTGGGGTGATGGTGGCTAGCAACATTCGCTCCCATGGGCCCGATGCAGTCATCACCGTCCCAGCATCACGCAGAAGTTCGCCCGCCACTCTAAACGCCTCCTGCATCTCCATCCCGTGTGGATCCCCAGACCGGAATCTGGCGTGCAACGCCCATTCGTCAAAGTCCTCCGTGGTATTTCCAGCTCTTGGATATATGGTGGCGTACCATAGAGCCTCCTCCCGGGTGTAGACGCCGATCTCTCGAGGCCAAGACACATCTCCAACTGCAGCGCTCGAGATGGCCGTGTACACCCTGGATTCGTTTTCGGACAAAATCTCCCGGGGAACCCATGACACCTCTAGTATTGGTCGCTCATGTGGTAGTACCGCGGTTGATGTCGAAGGTATTGGTGTATCGATGCGGGGTCGTGTCGTCAGTACGGTCGGTACAATTATGTCACTGTCGACGTCTGAGTCGTCTGAGTCCTCTGCCGGGGGTGCCTCTTCACCGTTAATAGGCTCTTGCTCTAACATTTCTTCAGCTGATAAGAGCTCTTCAACTGACAAGTGCTCCGTCACTACTGGTGGCCTTCATTCCACCAACAGTTCCTCTTCTGCTGAATCTTCGCTTGCTGTTCCTTCTGCCGATGGTATGGCTTTCTCCGACGGCGATGACAGAGTGGACACCGACGTAGGACTGCTTGAGTCCCGCTCTGGCAATGCGTTCTCCAGTTCGGGGGTAAGTGTTTTAGGAGTTGGAGGCCGGTGCTCAGCCTGCTGATCCCCCAGATCACCATCAAGTGATTGTGGGTCCTCAGGTCTATCATCTGGTATCTCTTCTTCCCTCAACCCCGATCCCATCACTGGATACACATTGTTACTTGCCAAGAGTGAAGGAAACTCGGAGAAATCCCTAGATGGTGTAAACCCTAGGTTGACAGCCCTGCCAAACATGTAGGCTACGACCATAGCAAAGAAGGGTAGTGTATAGTCGGGTCCTTCAAACATACTCAGCAGGCCTTGTGCCAACTCCAACCGTGCGGGGAGCGTCAGTTCCTGGATTTTCAGCCACTTCTCTTCACTCGTCAGCTCATTTTCTCCTCTCATCAGCTCCACCTCCTGCTCGACCTGGCTCAACAATGGAATAACCATCAGTCTCAGGACGATAGCTCGGAAACGGGCCACCAGGTTGTCCGGAACCCCTATTAAGAGGTTCCTGGTCCGCTGTTCTAGTGCCGCCACCAACGCTACGATCTGCAGGTAAATTGCTGGCCATTCTCTATATAAAATCATCTACTATTTGATACCTTTTCAATTTTTCATTTTTAAGACCAAGCTTGAATTTGGATAAGCAGCGCATTCATTTTCATGCAAGCTTCATTCAGGATTTAGCATACCCTACACAACATAGCTACAATTTTTTAATTATATTTATTCGTCAGATTCATCTTCAGAACTTATTTCCGGCTGAGATAAATCATTTACTACTTTACTGCTGCGTAATCTCCTTGCTAAGGGGACCGAATCTTCAGGAGTCCAAGGTTCATGATATGGTTTAATACGTGCTACATGTACGTTCTCTAATTTTTCTTTTTTCCCTTTTCCCTTTTGTACTACATAATTAACATCAGATAGTTTCTCCACTATTTCATAAGGACCAAACCATTTTAATAATAATTTGTCCGTTTTTCCTACATGACGTTCGGGATTATAAACTTTAACTCTCTGACCAATTTGATATTCTATATGCCTGTGCCTTTTATCATATCGCTTTTTATCGCGTTCTTGCTTCCTCTCAATATTAGCTTTCGCTTGCTCTCTAATTTGTTTCAATCGTTCTTGCGTTTGACTGACTATTTCTGTTTCAACCGTTTCATATAATTGTGCTTCAGTTGGCAACACCGGTTGCCTACCGTATAATAACTCAAAAGGAGCTATTTTAGTACTTTCTTGTACTGCCGTATTATATGCAAAAGTTACGTGAGGTAAATACTCATCCCAGTCCGTTTGTGGGGTATTAACATACATACTCAACATATTAGCTAATGTTTTATTTAACCTTTCTGTTAATCCATTTGTCTGTGGGCGATAAGCAGTTGTGAATTTATTATTGGTTCCCATTATTCGCAATAACTCAGCTATCACCGCTGACTGAAAGACTGCGCCGCGGTCGCTCAGTAGCGCACGCGGGGCACCGTGTCTACAAATAATATCTTCTAAAATAAACGCCGCTACCGGTTCAATTTTACCCGATGCTATGGCTTTAGTTTCAGCCCATCGTGTAGCATAATCAGTTGTGACAATTATGTATTTCTTTCCTGATTTACTACGTTTAAATGGTCCTAATAAATCTATACCTACTCGGTCAAACGGCTGTCCGATCGATAAGGGTTGCAACAATCCAGCAGGTTTAGCATTAGCCACTCCCTTGCGGGCTTGACAATCTGGGCAACCTTGCACATATTTAATTATATCTTTTCTCATATTAGTCCAAAAATATCTACTCGAAATTCGATGGATTGTTTTTGCCAACCCCAAATGACCTGCCAATGGTTCATCATGATTGCTATACAGAATCTCTCCGACTAAATTCCGTGGAATCACTACTAAATTTTGGCTACCTGGTTGTGAGTTTACTTTGTATAAAATATTATTTTGAATTCTGAAATTTCTTGCACGCCGCTGTAACAAGGCGTCACCATACTCAGGGTCGTTAATGGCCTGAATTATTTGTTTTAACTCATCATCTTGTTTTTGTTGATCCTCGAGATTCAGCTGATCGAGTGTATAGGTTGGAACATCAACAGCGTTCTCTTCGTCTTGTTTAGAGACCGCCCCACAAGGATAGCGTGACAAACAGTCAGTATCCGTGTGTGCTTTTCCACTTTTATGGAAAATTTCGTATTGATAATCCTGGACCTTAACACTCCATCGTGCTAGTCTACCTACAGGATCTTTTACTGTCTTTAACCAACACAAAGCGTGATGATCAGTTGCAACTCTAAATTTCCTTCCCCAAATATAGGGACGCCACTGTGTTAGCGCGTACACAAACGCTAAACATTCCTTTTCTGTTATTGAATAATTCATTTCCGCCTGCGTTAGTTTCCGCGATGCGTATGCTATCGGGTGCCACTGATTATTTATATTTTGTAATAATACACCGCCTAATCCGATGCCGCACGCGTCTACCCGGATTTCAATATCTGCGGTTGGATTAAAATGAGTTAATACTGGAGCGGAAGTTAAATTCTCTTTCAGTGTTTCAATCGCATTTATTTCTTTTTGAGTCAGATTGAACTTAACGTCTTTTTTCGTTAGTGCATATAATGGTCGTGCTATTCGAGCAAAATCTTGAATGAATTTTCTGTAATAATTACAAAGGCCTAGAAAACTCTGTACATCTTTTACTTTTTTAGGTAATGGAAATTCTTTTATGGCTATCAATTTTTTCTCGTCAGGGGCTAATCCCTGTGCCGAAACTTTGAAACCTAATAGATCTATTTCCGTTTGTAAATAAGTGCATTTACTGGGTTTTAATGTCAATTTCGCTGCGCGTAAGCGCTCAAAAACATGTCCTAATCTGATAAGATGTTCCTCGAATGTTCGACTGAATACTATTACATCATCTAAGTATATCAATACTTCTTTCCATTTCAATTCTTTGAATACCGTATCAGCCAAGTGCTGAAACGTGGCTGGTGCTGAAGTTAAACCAAAACTCAAGACATTAAATTCATAATGACCGTCAGGCGTTACGAAGGCTGTTTTTTGTTTATCTGATTCTTTGACTGGAACTTGCCAATAACCACTAAATAAATCTAAACTTGTAAAATACGCGGAATTACCTGAATAACTCATCATATCCTCTATTACTGGTAATGGGTAAACGTCGGGTTTGGTAATAGCATTTACTTTACGGTAGTCTACACAGAAACGCCAGGATCCATCCTTCTTTTTAACTAACACTACTGGGGAAGACCATGCACTCGAGGATGGTCTAATTATGTTATCCTCTAGCATTTCTTCAATTTGTTCTTGAATGATTTCTTTTTCTTTATGCGATACGCGATAGGGTTTCAAGTGAACGGGTGGTGAGTCACCCGTCGGAATTTCATGTACTACTAAATCCGTTAATCCGATTTGCTTAGAATTCCAGGCATATATATCGCTAAATTCCTCAATTAATTCTGTCAGCTCCTTTTTCTGCTGATCCGTCAGTTTGGGATTAATATTATGAACCTTGTCTACCTTTTCAAATTCGTCCAAGTATAAAACATCCGTCGCTATTCTATCACCGTTAAGAACGTCGCTTTTATTACTTATATAACCTAATGCTGTGTGCTTAAAAAGCTTACGTGGCTTATATTTACTAATCTTTCTTACTTTTGCTAACCATGTACCGAATTTAGATTCATAGGGCCAAATGTCAAAAATTTCTATTCCAAGTTTGTATTTGGCATCTGATCTTCCATTGATACTTTTCAAGTTCATTGAGACTTGCGTCATATCAGGTTCTGTCAGATAGCAAATAACCTCGGTTTCCTCCGGAACTTCCATGTCATGACTGAGTGATAATTTAATTTTTTCCTGAATGGTTGATTCATAAAATGCTTGCGGTAGTTCGGAAGTTTCGTCACCGGAATTTTGATCTGCGGTGGAAGCAGATAATTGCGCGCTTTGTTCCGGATCTGTTTTATCCAACTTACAGCTACATCTTTAAAAGGGAATTTGTGTATGCCGTCCAAATTTGATAATTTCGTTTTCTATGTCAATTATGGCTTTATGTTATATTAAAAATTGCATACCCAGTATAACGTCACAGGGCAGATCTGGTACCACCAGGCTGGCTAAGTCTGTGGTCCACGCGTTCATTGTCAGAGGCAGTATAGTACTCCCCAGAACAGGTATTAAACGTCCGCCTGCAGTGCGAAGCATTTTAACCGCAGTCTGTTTGCAGTCAAGGGTTTGATCATTACCTACTACGTTGTACACTGACCCTGTATCCACAATGATATCTACGGGTTGATTCCTCAACCTACCTACTACTGTCAGTACTTTTGGATTAATTTCATCATTAGACCCTGAATCTAATTCATACACGACGCTATGGGCCTCATCTAGCGTCGTGAGGCACCGTTTCCCTGTATATTAGTATTTCCACGCTGAATGTCCGGACAGTCTCTCATCATGTGACCTGGACGAGCGCAGTGATGACAAATTATTCTACCGTCGGGTGTCCGCGACATGCGCTGAGAATTGGGCATTGAAAAGGAGCACTTCTCCCGGTATTCGCATTAGTTTGCTGGGGTCTATTATTCGAATCTTGGAACCGTACGCGGTTCTGATTTTGTGGGGGCTGATTATTGTTATTATTATTATACCTAGGTGTATAATTTGGATAGCGTGGGGTTTGGACGTTATTATTAATACAGCGAGGTGCAGAGTTTTGATAACGTGGGGGCTGATTCTGAAAACGTATAGGTTGACGTTCTCTACGGACTTCGGCTCTTAAATTTTGCGTAATTTTTTGCTGCATCTCTGTCAATCGTCGCTCTAATTCGTCTCTCCCTGCGTTCGCCGCTTCTATTGCGGTTAACCGATCACGAGCTGACTGTACACGCGATTCAGTCTCGCAGATTTTATCTATTGCTGCTTTAAGAGCTCGCAGACTTCTAGGATCTCGTAATGCCAATTTTTCTTGTATGTCCGGTAGAAATCCTGCCTCGATCGTGTTCTTAACTTGTTCTTCTGATAAGTCGGCGCCCAATCTATCGTAGATATCAAGCACTGCATAATAATATGCACGCGGATCCTCATCCCTTGCTTGCATACGATTTCGCCATGCGTCTTGCAATGATCTGTCATAACCGCTCGGAAAGAATTCATTTTTGAATTAAGTAGCGTTGGGATTTCTTACCGCATATCCTCGATACCATATGGCCGCACGCCCTTCCAGATAGAAATTAAAATAGCGTAATTTTTCAGGCGCTGCCCAGTTATGCGCATTTGCCGATTCCTCAAAAATTTGTAAGAATTCGATTGCCGATAATTTACCTTGGGGATCGAATAGTTCTGGCTCGCGTAATTTAGGTTGTATACGTTCGGCCGCTACTTGCTCCGTCGCGATTGAGCCAATAGTTGGTTCTGCCATTATTTGTTGCCAGAAATTATTATACAATGGTTCTAAGAGGAGCGGTGGTGCTGGTGGGATTGCTCTTCTAACTGTCGGTGGATCTGGGGGGTTTGCTGGAGGAAAATTTTCAGGTGTTGCTGGTGATAAGGGTTGAAAATTTGGGTTGGGGTTAGGAGGCGGTGACCGTGCTAATGGCATAGCATGCTCGTTCACTGGTTGTTGTATTATACGAAGTAGGCGGGCAGGTGTTACACGAAATCGGTATCGTTCGGCATTTGACATAACATTGCGAGAAAATTGGTTTTGCTAGGTGTTCAAGCATTTAGCTGGTTGGGATCGTAAATCTATTCATTTAAACCTCTACCCAGCGCCTCCACCAAATGTCACGTCCACAAAAGACTTTGGATAAGAAATTTAGAAACACTCGCTTCATAATGGCTATTACATCACTCTTTAAGGTAGAACACTCGCACATGACTTGAGGCTGCGAACAAGGTGTCGTTGAGGTAGAGTCAAATGAATAGTAAACGAGTATGGGGTGTATAATGTTTATTAGCAAATACATATCATAATCTTAAAAGAAGTACTACTTACATTGATAAGGAGAGTCGACCCATGTTGACTTGGATATTACACTCAAAAAGTAACACAAAGAACTCAGACAGAATCGTCAAGAGCTCAGACAGAATCAATACAGATAATCGTCTGATGCAGATACTGATACTGGTCCCTCTCCTTTCATTAACCTCAAGCTTTATACCCTCATTCCTAACTTCCCCTTTCCCCTCTCAGCCACAAGAGACCTGGATTCTCATAAATATGTTACTCATTACGTGCGCAATTATAAATTCAGGGAATTTATAACCAACCGCCACCAACCTTTTCCTGTCGAAGATCATGACATTTTGGCATATAAGGTATTCGGTAACAAGATACTTAATCCGTGGTCATTTGCATGCAACTTTGTATTTTACATGATCAATGTGTTTATTCTAATGAATGCATATTTATGAGATTACATTATCATTTATTATATGTAGCAAAAAATACTTTGCTCGGCTGTCATCCGCCCTGGTGAAAGATTGCGGTATTCGCGGTCTATCGGCCTTGATAAGCTACAGCCTTTCTGTACCAATTGTGGTTGAGTTATTAGGGTATTAGCAAAGTTGGGAATTACACTATTAGGAGTTTAAGAGTTTATGTCAGGCTTGCATAGTGCCCTCGCGTGTATATGGTGTTTACCATATTATTGATTATCGATTTACTAATAAGGTTACTGATTTACGGAAGTCAACGTGTATTTATACCAAGTGACTTGCAAGCGTGACAGTATAGTCAAGGAAGTTTGGAATGAGGAAGAAATGCCTGATACTTGGAAATAGAGTATAATTTTCCCCATACATAAGTAAGGAGACAGCACTTGCTGTGAGAACTACCGAGGAATTGCGTTGTTAGACATTGCGTATAAAATACTAACTGGATGTATAGCAGAGAGTATAAAAGAAACAGCAGAAGGAATTCTGGGGGAATACCAGGCAGGCTTCCAACCTAATCGATCAACAACAGAACAGCTATTTATTCTGAAACAAATTATAGAAAACAGTTATGAACATGAGCTTCCTTTACATATACTATTTATCGATTTTAAACAAGCCTATGATTCGATAAATAAAAACAAGCTGTATGAAATATCACACGAACTTGGTATTGCATCAAAGATAATACGACTCATACAGATGACGCAGAAAGAAACCAGAGGCAAAGTGTTAGTAGATGGTAACATTTCTGAAAGTTTTGAAATAAATAGAGGATTACGTCAAGGGGATCCTGTATCACCTATCCTATTTAATTTAGCTTTGGAGTGGATATTGCGGAAAGGTAACTTGCACACAAAGGGAACAATTTATAGACAAAGGCACCAAATGTTAGCGTACGCTGATGATATTGCAATTCTAACAAGATCTAAGAAAGAATTAGAGAAGGTATTCTGTAAATTGGAGGAGGCAGCGAGAGAAGTTGGTCTGTACACGAATGAGGGAAAGACTAAATACATGAAGCTGGGGGGAGGTGAGCAAGTAACAATGATAAATCCAATGGTTATAAATAGGAGGAACAAAATGTATTCTTTTGAGGAAGTTCAAAATTTTACTTATTTGGGTAACGAATAAAAATGACGAAAGAGAAGAAATAGAAGCCAGAATAACAAAAGGAAGTAAATGTGCAGGAATGTTTCATAATTTTCTAAAGTCGAAGAGTGTATCCCAGAAAACAAAAGTTAAAGTATACATGTCTGTCATAAGATCATTTGTGTTGTATGGTTGCGAACTATGGGTTTCAACCTTCATGTTCACGTATAAGTTTTATATCTATTCCGTTCATATAGGTACCCGGGTACCTGCATATCTGTTATGCTTCTCCTTGGTTTATTCCAGCTCCTACACGATTACCCCGGCAAGAATCGTCGACTTGCCGATGTGTTATTGTTCTCGCGTGGAATTTGTCCATACAGTGTGGTTAATATTTTGCGATTATAAACCTAATGTGAAGCCCCGAAGTCCAGTTTTTGGTGATTTTAATTGTGAAATAGCCAATATCTACCAAAATCTAGTGAAATACAGGTTGAAAGATGGAGGAATCAACAGCACAAGAATTCAAGAGGTGGGTGTCAATTTATATACAATTACATAATATACTTTGTGTCTTGAGAAAATATGCACATATATATTTATTTGGCGGAACTCACATCTCACAACGTCTTTGCGTCGATATCAGACTAGTATGGATGCATAATATGAAATAAATAGCATTACATGTATTATAGGTTGAACGTTCACTGAAATTCATTTTGTAGTGATTTTTTTTTCTTTTCTTCAGGCTTTCTTACGAACAAGAACAAGAATATCTAGCAAGGCTAGTGGAAGAAGAGAAAAGTAAGAGTGAAGATGGAAGCGAATATGTGGATTCTGAAGAAGAATGGTTACCTGAAAAATCAAGATTTACACAGAATATGTCGGACATGTCCGATGTTGAAGACGCTTACCATGTTCCAGATATAGAAATTGAGAAGGATGAGATTATTCCTTTGGATGAAAGTGATGAAGATGAAGATTGCCTTTCTAACGAGGAACGTTTCATTACAAGTCTCTCATTTTGTGGCTAAAGATGGTACAATATGGAAAAAAGTGACACCTCAAGTTACTCGAAATCAAAAACATAACATTTTATGGCAGAAGTCTGGACCGGTGTCTACTACCAAAAATCTGTCAGTTGCTGATACTTTCAAATGCATTATTTCGAAAGAGATGGTAGATATTATTGTGCGTGGAACCAACAAAAAAGCTGATAAAATCTATGAAAAATGGAATGCAGAGAACCAAGGAAAACCTACCAAGAGGTGGATGCATACAACTCAACAGGAAATTTATGCTTATATCGGAATCCTCATTAGAATGGGTGTACATCATTCGAATAATGAACACGTCAAAACTTTGTGGAAATGTGATTCATATGCACCGTATAGAGCAACAATGTCGATCAACAGATTTCGAAATATATATTGATTCATTCGCTTCGATAACGAGAACACTAGAGCAGAACGGTTACAATCAGATAAAGCAGCTGCTATAAGTGATATCTGGTTCATGTTGAATGCCAATTTATCCTCAAAATATGTTGCATCTGAATGCGTAACAGTTGACGAACAGCTTTTCCCCTATAGAGGTAGAACTAGGTTTACGCAGTACATTCCTTCTAAACCAGCGAAATATGGATTGAAGATTTTTTGGGTTTGCGATGCTAAAACTTCATATCCACTAACTGGTCAACTTTATAATGGAAAAGGACCAAGCGGTCCAGAAAAGGAACAAGGACAGCGAGTCGTGAGAGATTTGTGCCATCAATTCAAAGGATCCGGGAGGAACATTACAATGGACAACTTTTTTACAGCTCTGCCTTTAGCTCGTCTCTTACTATCCTGGAACTTGTCAATGGTTGGAACGCTGAAACAAAACAAGACCTGCATCCCAGTTGAAATGAAAAAGAGTAAAGATAAGGTAGAGACCACATCAATGTTTGGTTCCAGCGAAGATGGCAAGGTGACTATTTGTTCGTATGTTCCAAAGAAAAATCGAATTGTAACTTTATTATCAACAATGCACAGCAACGACACTATCAGTGGACCGAACCAGAAGCCAGAAATTATAATGTATTATAATTCAACCAAAGGTGGTGTGGATAATATGGACAAAATGGTCACGCATTACACTACAAAGAGAAAAACTCTCCGTTGGCCTCTTGCAATGTTTTTCAATATCATAGATATTGCTTCATTAGCAGCCTACATAATTTATTCTGAAAATAATCCACTAACTGCCAAGCCTACACATAGTCGGCGTACTTTTCTGCAAGATCTGGGAAATCAATTAGCTATGCCAGCCATTGAAGAGCGATCGAAAAATCGAAAGTTTTTGAAAAAATTTTCCACGAAATCTGGCATAGAAGCCATGTTAGGACACCCAATAGTTCTTGATCCACAACCCTCAACGTCATCAAAAGCTCAATTTCCAAAGGATGCTTCTGGACGCATCAAACACACTGGGAGCTGTTATGTGTGCCGGTCAACATCAGCTTTACAGAGAAAAACCAGAAAATGTTGTGACTTCTGTAAACGCCCAATTTGTAATGTATATGCCGAAACAATAACAAAATGTCAACAATGCACATTGTAAAATATGAATTCATATGTATTATTTATTTATTTATTTATTTATTTATTGAAATCAGTTCTACAGGATAAACCCAATTACAGAACGATTATAACATGTGTAAGAAATACAGGAGTATATGCATAAACACTATTTTAAGTACAAAAAAAAAAAAATATAGAACACAACAAAACATAAAGAAAAAACATACGAACTTTAGCTATTCTTACTTTTTCTCGCACAAGAGCAACAATGTGAACATACAAATATTTGGTCAAACGGACCTGACAATGAAATGTTGTAGTAACATAGCTTTAAATTTACGCAAGGAATCATGATAAATATCAGTTACATACTCAATATTGTTGTATGAGCTACATGATAATCTTATAGGAGATCTCAGTTCATAATTTGTTTTCACATGATTCAATTTAAACTGTAATATATTCCTAGATGTAAAGCGCGGCACATGAATTGCAACTTTGCTTAACAGTTGACTATCATTAATTTCACCATTTATTAACTTAAAAAGAAATGTACAGGACTGAATTGTTCTTCTGGTATTTAAAGGAAGAACATTGAAATGTATGAGAATATCCTTATAGCTATGATCGAAACTGGGATAATGATCTGTCTGCTTGAAAAAACAATATTTCAAGAACTTTTTCTGTATGGATTCAAGAAGATTTGAGTATTTATAATAAATAAGGTTCCATATAAGAGAACAATATTCCAGTTTTGATCTTACAAATGCATAGTACAGACACTTCAATGTATATATGTTACGTAGAGATTTGGAATTTCTTATTATAAAGCCAAGATTTCGATATGCTGCTTTGATCATATCGTAAATATGAGGGTTAAATGTAAATTTATCATCAAATAATACCCCAAGATCTTTGTATCGAGAAACTCTATCAAGAATGATGCCGTCAATTGTATACGCATGAGTGTAAACAGTTTTTTTTACAAAATAGCTCATTATTTTACATTTGCTGTAATTGAAAAATAAATTTGACGTTTTCGACCAAGCAAGAATATTATTTATATCAGCCTGAAACTCGCTATAATCATGAGCATTATTAATCGTTCTGAATATTTTCATATCGTCGGCAAAAAGTAATACTCCAGAAGAATTTACTGATTCAACTATATCATTAATAAATAAATTAAATAGAAGAGGCCCAAGATTAGATCCCTGAGGTAATCCAGATGTAGGATTGTAAGTATTAGATGTGAAATTGCTATAATGAACATTCAATTTTCGATTATAAAGATAGAAGGAGAGAAATTGAAGAAACTCAGATGAGAAATGATATTTTAGCTTAAGTTTACGGAGAAGAATGTTAATATCTACCTTATCAAATGCCTTCGAAAAATCAGTGTACAGTACATCAACTTGGTTGTTGGCATGTAATGTATTTACAACATATTCTGAAAAATTAATAAGATTTGTGGATGTAGATCTTCCTTTCATAAATCCTTGTTGTTTATCAGACAAGCAATTTTTGACTGAGTTATAAATATGTTTATAAATAATAGACTCGAAGATTTTTGAGATGTTTGACAAAATTGCAATTGGTCGATAATTAGAAATAATTGTATTCTTCCCAGATTTGTAAACAGGAGTTATATAGGAAGATTTTAAAAATGTTGGAAAAATATTTTTTCTTAAGGATAAATTATATAAAATGTGTAATGGCTGAACAAAGAAGTTACTGCATGCTTTTATGACATATGAGGGTAAATTATCTGGACCAGGATTACGTGTAGCTTTTAGATTTTTTATTGAAATTGCTATATCATCCTCAGTGATATATGGTAAATTGACAATATCAGTAATATCAGTAGATAAAGTTGGATAATATGTATTTGCATTCAAATTACGTGTGTAAACAGAAGAAAAGTAATCTGCAAATCCTTGAACAATGTCTTTGGTAGTATCAAACTTTTTTCCATTCAGTATCATTGAACCAGGAATTCTACTTGTACGCTTCTTATTATTGATGAAGGTCCAGAGCTTTGAAGGATCGGAATTAATTGAGGTCTCAATTTTTGATATATAATGAGAATACTCAGTTTTTATTTCCTTCTTTATTAATTGACGGAAACGCTTGAATTGTTCATTGTAAAATTCTAGTTTATGTTTTTTAAATAATTGACGATACTGTTCTTTGAATTTGAGATTTCTAATTATGCTTTTATTGAACCATGCAGGATATTTGGAAGTTCTCATTTTTGTTTGTGGTACGCATTTGCTAATTATATCGTATAGTATTTCATAAAATTTATTGAATGCTTCATCAACATTATCAAAGGATGATAGGCAGTTCCAATTGGTTTCAGATAATATGTTGTACAGTAAGTCGAAATCTGCTAAACGATAATTATAAATTAATGAATTATTGTAAGAGGAGCTGCAATTTTTGTTATCAAATGAGAAAGCAGAAGTAGAAATAATGAGCGCAGGATGAAAGCTATCTTCAGTTACAACAGGATCAGTGCTATGGGATACATCACAATGATTGTTGCTCAAAACAATGTCTAATATTTTATTAGATGAATTGCAAATTCTATTGAATTGAGAGGCATTCAGATAACTCAAAAAATTTTCAAATCTAGCAATAATACCATCAGTATAGTTTGTATACATATTGTCAATCAATTTTGAGATATTAAAATCGCCTAAAATTATATAATCATTATGAAGTAGTGGTAAAAATGATTCAAGGCATTCAAAAACATAGCTTTGTTGGATAAGTGAGATTGGAGGAGGTATATAGATTGTAATAATATAAACGGATGAATGACACGATAGCATCACTTTAACACAAATAATGTCAGCAGTAGAGTTGGGATCGAGAGGCATATCAGTTAATGTTGATTTAAATTTTGAGTGAATACCACAAAGCACACCTCCACCATTTTTTTTTTGGATATTTCGAGCGATCTTTCTTTTCTATATACAACATAATCATCAGTAAATAATTCAGAATCATGAACATTACTTTTCAACCTTGTTTCTGTTAACGCTATAATGTCAAAATTAAGTGTTAATAAATTACCGTAAAAATGTTCTAGCTTGGTGTTAAGTCCTCTAACATTTTGGTAATATATTTGGAGCATTTCAAATTGATTAAGCTAGTTTAAATTAAACTGAGTAAATGGTTTGACCAAAATTGAATTGAATGGAACTCGAAATACAAAAAACTTGAAATAAGACCTTCAAATATAAATTTATTGTAAGTAACTGCAACTGTAAACTAACTTAAGTAATTAAATTATCTAAGCTAAGACACGAAGTGAGTTCAACAAACTGTTGTTTCAGTGAATGAAGCAAATGTGCAGAGATATAAATTTTTATTTTAGTATCAAATATGAAACAAATTTAAACAGATAAAAATAAAAATAAAATGGGTTAATAAGTAAGATATAAAAGCTAAGATTTTGTGGCTCGTAAATGTGTATGGATGAATTAAGAGTCTGTTAGATCAGCGTGTGATATTCTTTTGATGCTGCCACCAATTTTTGCAAAAATGTTCCCATCTCGGGACCATACATTCTTATATCCAAATTTAGTAGAAGCAAGGTTCAAGAGATCAAGTCTGTTGTGTGTCAGATCTTCTTTCATGGTGATTTTACTGCCTTTTAGTAACTTTCTATTATTTAGAACTAAAGAGCGAGTTTTGTATGATATGAATTTCACGATAATAGCACGGGGCTTTGCAGTGCTTGTACTCACATTTGGCTTTTTACCTGTACGATGACAGCGTTCTATCAGTTCAGAATTGATGTTAACAGAGAGTTTGTTCTTGAAAATATCACATATTACACTTTCGGTGTTTTCATTGGCAGCTTCAGCAACTCCAAATACACGAATGCAGTTGCGTCGAGAATACTGCTCTTGATGGTCCAATTTTTCTTCAAGGTCCGCGATAACAGCTTCATAGTAAGTTTTTTGTTCTTCAAGCTTCTTGTTTAGGTGGTCGAACATTTTTTCGGCAAGCTTACTTATGAAGGTATCATCATTAAGTAAAGCAGCAACTGTTGACTTCACTGTATTCATGTTTCTTGTTGACATTGTCACACACAAACTATTTGAATGAGAACTATTTATTTTTTCAAGATTTTTAAGATTTTGACCGCAGTTTACACGGAGCAACAAAAAAACACGTCTACTCGCGGCTATGCATATAACTAAAAAAAATATATTCCTATCAATAATATTTGCTTCAGTTTCATTCCTTACTAGTATTGATTCGATTATATCATACAAAAAATATCTAGCTGACAAGTATTCTACATGAAATTTTCATGGGTACCGGGGTACCTCTGTGTGCATTCAGGGACATACATTGGATTTCAGCTGGAAAAAAGTTTCTTCATGCATCAAATTTTTTTATATAGAGCAAATTCTACTCAAGATGAATTACTTGGAGATGAACTACGAGGACAACTGTGAGTGTATCAAAAAAATGTAAGAAAAACTCAGTTATACATGCAATAGGTACCCAGGTACCTGACAGTGCACATGAAGGTTAAATAAGAATGAGGAAAAGCGGTTGGAAATTTGGGAAAGGAAAATATTGTGGAGAATATTTGGGGGAAGAGAAGAGGGAGAGTTAAGTATTCAGAGAACTAACAGTGAGGTGATGAACCTGTATGGGGAAGCAAGTATAGTGAAAGTAGTGAAAGTGCAGCGGTTGCGTTGGTTAGGGCACTTGAGTCGCATGTGTGTTGGTAAAACGGTTAAAATTGTGTTTGAGGGAGGTATTAGAAAAGTGAAGTGTCGCGGTATTTAATGACATTGAAAGAATCAAGAAGTGGGAACGTAAAGCGGCAGACAGAGTGACGTGGAGAAACATTTGCGAAAAAGCCATGGGTCTTTAAGGCCTGCAGTGCTAATTTATTATTATTATATATAAATTATGTGTAACTTTAACAAGAAAGTATTGTGGAACTGACAAAATTTACCTATCGAGATTTTGATGGAAATATCCATTTTGACTACTTTTGGCTTGCGTAACTCGCAAATCTCAAAACTGGTTAAACGTATGGTGTTGAAATTTTGTATTTAAGACTGGTATAGGATCTCGTTGTGCACCTCGCATTATGGTTCAAATCGTCCATACCGACGTGCACTTTAATTGAAACTTTTTTCGAATTTTTCTGATATATCCAGTATCATAAACCATAGGATGTTGAAATTCAGTATTTGAACTTGACGTTGTATCAGAATGGTTATTTGCTATTCTTGTATGAATCGGCCAAGCCAGAAGTGCACTTTACTCGAAACTTTTCTTGATTTTCTTCATGAATCTAGCATTATAAGCCATAGCATATTGAAATTTAGTGTTTGAACTTTTTGTAGCATCAAAATAATTATCTACTATTTTTGTATCAATCGGTCAAGCTGGAAGTGCAGTTTATAAGTATAACAGACATTCAGAATTTGCGGTATGAAACAATCAGTTTAATTGGAGTGATAAGGTAGGCGATGATAATCTGTTGTCAATTTTTCAATTTTGTTTGAAATTTCGCATGTCAAAATATTTCACCCTGAATTTCATTCTCTGAGCATAACAAAAGCGACGAAACTGGATCAGAACATGCCTTTTCATACAAATTTAGAATTAATTTTCATTATGTTGGTTACACGGTTCAGCTATAATTTCAGCATTATTGAACTCCGAATATACGTACTTATCAAACCTCTTGAAGGCATGAAGAACAGAATAAGGCACTGGAATCTACGACTATCTGATGGTCTAAAAGTACAAGGGAATATTGTGAAACAGACAAAATTCACATAACGAGATTTTGATCGATATATCCGTTTTGAGCATCCCTGAATCCATTTTGACTTTCTTGGCTTGATGTCGGTACGTATTTACGTATGTATGTGTGTATGTATGTAACTCGCAAATCTCAGAATTCGTCAAACGTATAATGCTGGAATTTCAATTAAAAGACTGGTATAGGATCTAGGATCTTAATGTGCACCTCGCATTATGGTTGCAATCGTCTGTACTGAAAGTGTACTTTATCTGATACTTTTTTTGAATTTTCCGCATAAATCTAGAATGATTAGCCGTAAAATACTGGAATTCAGTATTTGGAATTGCTGTAGCATACAAATGATCATCTCCTATTTCTGTCCCAATCGACTAAGCCAGAAGTGCACTTCATATTACAGACTTCTCGAATTTTTCTCATAGATTTCAAATAATCAGTCGCAGAATATTGAGATTTAGTATAAGGCACTTTTAAAGCATCTATCTGTACACCTTGCGTTAGGATTGTGATCGGCTGAGCCGGAAGAGCAGTTTACTCGGAACATTTTTCAATTTTCCGCATAAATCAAAAACGATTGAGCGTAGAATATTAGAATTCAGTATTCAAGATGACAGTACTGTCTAGATGCTCATATTCTATTCTCATTGAGATCAACTGAGTCGAAAGTGCACTTACTCGACGATCTTGAAATTTTGTGCATAAATTCAGAACTGTTAGCCGTGGAGTCCTGGAAATCAGTATTTAGGAATGTTGTAGCATAAGAATGATGACATACTGTTTCCATAGCAACCGACTAGCCGTGGGATGATGAGATGTTGTATATATATATATATATATATATATATATATATATATATATATATATATATATATATATATATATATATATATATATATATATATAGATAAGTCACATGATGTCCACGTCAGATTTTTTACTTATGTTAAGGTGTGACCTAGCTGTTTTCATAATGATATGTTTTTCGCATATTTCATATGCTGTACATTCGTGAGTATAATTTTATTGTGTCATATTTTCATGTCAACATCTTTTGGGCGATGTTTTTTCAAAAATTTCATTTCTATCTTGGTTGTATTCATCTGTAAGTTCCTCGTATATTGCATTGTGAGTTTTTTCCACATTCATCTTCTTATTTAAATTTTTGTAGAACTCCTGAGGAGGGCTCAAGTAGAGCCGAAACTGGTAGAGTGGTTCGATCTATGAAAAAATAGAATAAAATTAATGACTGAATCCAAAGAGAAATTTTTTTCTCCAAATTGAACTGCCGCGGACAGGGTAGGCTTAGTATTTGTCCCTACCACAAGTGCTACCTCTCGTGACGAATTTGCTACACAATTCTAAGGTAGAAGGCTCATTACTCAGTTCGATAATCAGATTCCTGAGGAAACATTGATATCGTTTTGTTCCCATACATTTCTAAACCAAGCGAATATACAGTTTTCAATCTAATATGGCAAAAATATCGATTTTTTGCTTATGGTTGAGGATAGCTCATTTTTGTTTTGGTTGGAAATATTAAAGTTCAAAATTACATAAAATTTTGTCAAATCATCTATGCTTCCACTTCCTACTACTATCGCTACTAAGTTGGACTACTCAAACCCTCTATTTATTCCTTTCAAGTCCTGGCGCCCAATTTTTTTCTTTTTCGGTCTCCGCTATTTGGTGTTGGTCGCTGTGCTTTTAGTTAGCCGTGCCTTCCAAACAAAAGATGGGAGCAATTTAACCCAGATAAATACGATTAATACTTCATTGAAATATAATTTATTGGCCTACCACTATCGTGACAGTAATTTTTACAAATTATTCATCAAGAACACCAGAGGAATTAATTCTGTAACAGAAGTTTGAGAATGCTATTCGAATTTAATTACTAAGAGTATTATCGTATACTACCAATTTTGAACATATTTGTGGTAATCATACTTCTAATTTATCATTGAATAAAATAGCAGAAACAAGAAGCTCCCTTGGAAAAAGTCTAATTTTCTTTCTTTGAATTTGAATAGAAACTCTTCTTGTCTCGTAATCTACACATGTCGTACTACTCACTTTTGAACCCATGACATCAACACCGAATCCACCATGATATTTGATGCTCTACAAATTTCTTTCCAACGGTTTCCCTGTGGAATCAATGGCGGAGGAGCTAGAGGGGAAAGTTTGACGAAAAACATGGAACGAATTGCGTTTTTTCACAAACTGCCTACTTCCGAGAGCAGTTATATCCAAAACTAAGTGTTCTCCTTCAAAAAATGTGTATTAATAAGATTATAGAAGATTTATTATGCTTCAATTCTTACTCAAGAAATTTGGCGCTAGGACAGACCGGTGTTGAGTTATGATCGAAAAACTCTGAAAACGGAGTTTCATGGACTTTCTCCACACGGCGGCATGGTGATTCCAATTTTGGCTATCATTGTGACGAAGTGCTCCTATTTCAGAATCTAAAAGATCGCTATTAGTAACCGTTCGATAAAATTAATCAAAATAACTCAGCTTGGTTACAATCTCACTGTTCCAGTTAATATCCTTCAGCTACAATAATTCCTATTAAGCGAAACCGCTTCAAACTGTTGAATTTATTCGATGCAAGTCAACTTTGTAGTTAATCTCATCTATTTTCATGAAATATAGAAACCGTGGAATACAATATTCAGGTGGTAATCCATAACTCACTGTTGTATAGGTGTTCCCCGTATTCATTCAAAATCTAGTTAAAGGTTATTTGGAATTCTTATTCCCGTATTGGAAACTAAGGTTACAATTTAAATATCTGTACATCACCGTCTGGAATCAATATATTAGATCTAAGTTGTAGTGCACAATAAGCAGTGAATAAAATTTACCTTTTATATAAGAATAAACCGTAGTTAGATAGTAAATTGTAATTGTATACATGTGCTTTTGCTTACAGCTTTTGACTGATTAGTGATTACTCAGATTGTACGACTCCCAGAGCCATCTGGCGGTTAAATAGGAAACCAGTAATGAAGTTCTATTTTAAGTTTGGATAAAAGAAGGATTGCAAAATGTTGTAATATATGTTTAACAAAGAACTAGCACACTGAAAGTCATTATTGTATTCATTCATATTTTTTGGAGGTTACTAAAATCCATGTAACATCTTTTTTTTATAATTAAACTGGCTCAGTACAGTTTACTTGAAATCTGGGTATGAGTACAGGTTGAAATCAAACAGCAAAACACTCTTCCGAGAGACTTGACTCCACTGTATTTTAGTAGTGTTTCTGCAACAGACCAACTAAGCCGTTCCGCATCCATCGTGACTCCTGCTACAGAGTCATCCGTATTCACCATCAGTAACATCCTGTTGATAGGGCTACTTGACCCTCGCTGTCAAGTGGTTACTGTTTCAGAGTCGTTGATACGACGTCCGTCGTGGCTCCTGTGTCAGAGTCATCATTCTCCAGGACTGTAGTCTCTGCCGTAGGGCTACAGCCTCGTAGACCTAGCCGTAGTCTCTGTCATAGGGCTGCAGCATCCATCTTCCACAACTGTAGTCTCTGCCGTATGACTACAGTCCACTTACCACTTCGTAGCCGCTGTCACGAAGAGCTATGACAACTTCTGGCGACGACGACCAGAATTCGACGCACCATATTTCCAGCTTTATGTGCTCGTTCAAAGCCGTGTCCGTCGTATTGCGCAATTGCAATTGTTGCCATTTATTTTCGCCATTTTATGCACCTCTTGCTCATTTATTTGTGTTCAGATAAAAATGTTTGTTTCCTCAATACATTCATCTTTATTCTAAGCAACGAACCCTTCTCCTTTCCGCTAGCTATCCGGCACCATCGCCACAGAGTTGCTCCGTTATTGGCGCCCGAGCATACCGACCGTAAGCATCCTAAGAGACACCACGTAAAGCGCGTCACATCATATTTGATCAGAGGACCATTCGCATGACATTTCTGGAACAATTGGTGATACACAGGTCAGTTCCTCTATTTTACTATAAGATCACCAATCCACCTATCGAGAGACTATTTTTCAAATCCTGTTTTTGGATTCAAATCTTGGTTTAAATCGTGAAGGTTAATCAAAATCTCAAGCTTTCAAGAAATTCTGATCAAAATACTTCCCCTCTCATGAATAGGCTTGAAAAATGAAAGTACATGAATTCAATGAGAAAAAATAAGAACAGCTCTTATTGGAATGATTTTCACTCGGACATTTGTTATAAAGCTCAGAGTTGTTCAAGTATTGTAGAACCAAAAAAATTCACATATCAAGATTTTGATGGAAATATCCGTTTTGAGCATGCCTGAATCCGTTTTGACAGTTTTCGACTTGATGTCGGTACGTATGTGCGTTCGTGCGTTCGTAACTCGCAAATCTCAAAACTGGTTGAACGTATGATGTTGAAATTTGGTATTTTAGACTGGTATAGGGTCTAGTTGTGTACCTCGCATTATAGTTCCAATCGTCTGTACCGGAAGTGCACTTTACATGAAACTTTTTTCGAACTTTCTGATAAATCCAGAATGATCAACCGTTGGATGCTGAAATTTGGTATTGGAACTTGATGTTGTATCAGAATTGTTATCTGCTATTTAGGTATAAATCGGCTGAGCAGGAAGTGCACGTTTTTTCAAATTTTTGAGTTCCAATTGAGTATTTTAGATAATCGTGAGTGCGGATACCAGCCATCAATATTTTCAGCATTGCAACACATTTTCAATATCTAAGTTAGTTTATAAATTTCAGTTGAATATTGATAGAGTGCAAATTATCGGAACTGATTTACTTTGGAGCACTTTTTATTATGACATTCAAATATTTTGGATATTCTAACAGGCAAGACATATTTATTCTAAGACTAGCTGCTACTCACCCGCTTCGCAGGCTATTATAGGATGCTACTAAACGTCAGCTAAGCATTACCATCAACCTACTATGGATAGTAAGTTGTCAAACGTTACGTCAGCTCAGTGATACTTTTGCATTATTCATATTGTTGTAGTGCGTAATTTTTGCTATACCTTTTTCATCATGACTTTATAACCCAAAAATAATTAGAACCGGTTAACTCGTCGAAAGATTTTTTTTTGTAGAAAAACTATCAAGATATGAGATTTTTGTACTTGACCGAGATTTTTCAGTTCCACTGGATGTCTTTTGAGTTTTCACAAATATTCATGATGAATATGTAGATATTAGTGGCTTTCCCTAGTCACAAGAGGACACTGAATGTCTTTTGAGTTTTCTGAGATATGTATGATGAATATGTAGATATCAGATGGCTTTTCCTAGTAACAAGAGGAACAAAGCATTATAAACAAAACAAAAATTTTTGAATTGATATTTTGTGTATTACATAAAATCGTTTAAAAATACGAACTGGTTTTAAATTGGTTATCGTAAAGTTCATAATAATAATAATTATTAATATTATAGTATACAATACAAGAGAAGATTGGGTTTCATTGTATTTAGGTGAGTACATCTTTTTTCAATTCAAATTGATTTTTGTATATCAACTAATAGATTATCTTGTGTGGGTATGATTCCAGTGTATAATCCGATTCGCCTTGTTGATTTTTAATCCGAGTAAATGATTACTAAAAGTTTTGAGTATTTGTGAAGATAAGTTTTGTGGAGCCGACGAAATTCACCTATCGAGATTTTGATGAAAAATATCCGTTTTGAGCATCCCTGAATCCATTTTGACTAATTTTGGCTTGATGTCGGTACGTATATTTTTTCGTTCGTGCGTGCTTGCGTAACTCGCAAATCTCAAAGCTGGTTGAACGTATAATGTTGAAATTTCATATTTAAGACTGGTAAAGGGTCTAGTTGTGCACCTCATATTATGGTTTCAATCGTCTGTACCGGAAGTGTACTTTACTTGAAACTTTTTTTGAATTTTTCTAATAAATCCAGAATAATCAACCGTAGGATGTTGTAAATCAGTATTTGAGCTTGATGTTGTATCAGAATGGTCATCTGCTATTTTTGTAGGAATCGACCAAGCCAGAAGTGCACTTTACCCGTAACTTCTTTCAATTTTTTTCCCATAAATCTAGAATTATCAGCCATAGCTTATCGATATTCAGTGTTTGAGCTTGTTGTAGCATCAGTATGAATACCTACTTTTTTTTCATCAATCGGCCAAGCCGGAAGTGCAGTTCATGAGTAAAACAGACTTCCAGAATAAGCGGTATGAAACAATTAGTTTAATTGAAATGATAAGGTAGGCAATGATATTCTGTTGTGAATTTTTCAATTTTGTTCGACATTTTACATGTCAAAATAATTTTCCCTGAATTTCATTCCATAAGCATGACAAAAGCGATAAAATTAGATCAGAACAAGCTTTTTCATACAAATTAAAAATTAATTTCCATTATGTTGTTCACACGGTCCAGCTTCAATTTCAGCATTATTGAACTCCAAATATACATATCTATTAAACCTCTTGAAGGCATGAACAACAAAATGAGGCACTGAAATCTACGACTATCTGATGGTCTAAAACTACAAGGAAATATTGTGAAACCGACAAAATTCACATATCGAGATTTTGATCGATATATCTGTTTTGAGCATCCCTTAATCCATTTTGACTATTTTTGGCTTGATGTCGGTACGTATGTACGTATGTATGTGTGTATGTGCGTGATTCGCGAATCTCAGAAATCGTCAAACGTATAATGCTAAAACTTTGTATAAAAGACTGGTATAGGATCTAGAATCTTCATGTGCACCTCGCATTATGGTTGCAATCGTCTGTACTGGAAGTGCACTTCACCTGATACTTTTTCTGAATTAAATACTGGAAATCGGTATCTGAAATTGCTGTTGCATCCAAATGATCATCTCCTATTTTTGTCCCAATCGACTAAGCCGGAATTGCACTTTATATTACTGACTTTTCGAATCTTTCTCATAAATTTTGAATAATCAGTCGCAGAATATTGAGATTTCGTATAAGGTACTTGTATAGCATCTAGTTATACACCTTGCATCATGATTGTAATCGGCTAAGCCGGCATAAATCCAAAACGATTGAGCGTAGAATTTTTCTAATAAATCCAAAATTATCAGCCATAGGATGTTGAAATTCAGTATTGGAGCTTGATGTTGTATCAGAATGGGTATCTGCTATTCTTGTATGAATCAGTCAAGCCAGAAGTGCACTTTGCATGAAACTTTTTATCAATTTTTTGCATAAATCTAGAATGATCAGCCATAGCATATTATAATTTAGTGTTTGAACTTGTTGTAGCATCAGAATAGTTATCTACTATTTTTGTATCAATCGACTGAGTCAGAAGTGCAGTTTATATGTATAACAGACATTTAGAATTTGCCGTATGAATCAATCAGTTCAATTGAAATGATAAGGTAGGCAATGATAATCTGTTGTCAATTTTCTGATTTTGTTTGACATTGTACATGTCAAAATATCATTAAAATCATATTAATTATAATCTGAAGTGACTGAAAGCTTTATTGAATGAATTTGTGTACATATCAAATCATGTACAAGTAAGTCACGTGATGTTCACGTCAGATTTACCTAAACATGTGTTCAACCACTCTTTCATTGGGCTTTGCCTGTTGAGTTTTGTTCTCAAAATACATAAATAGATAGATAAATTAGAATTTGTTGAATAATATGAGTGAAAGACGATTTTTCTCTCCATGTAGATATTTGATAGCTTTGGGAGAGTGTTATGTTGCTGTTATCATATACTAGTCCAATAAGGTGACCAATTATGGACATTGAGCTGTGCATGTCAGAATTCGTTGACACAGTATCCATCAACAAGTCACCTGTTTCAATGAGCACTGTAATAGTGAACACATCCGTATATTCAGCTTGAGCTGATAGCTGGTATCTCAGAAGTCATTTCTGTTGTTCTGGATCAGCTTTAGTACCGAATGAGCTAACGAACTGAATGAAAATTAACCTCTGCAGATGATGTCGGCTGAATAAATTTGCTGCTTTCGGACAGAGTCCTTGAGATTCCAGCACCATCGCTGAGGAATAATCCACAGGGCTTTTAGTTCCTTGACTCTTGACTGGTTGCAGTGGACCTGAAAGTCGAATATTGGAGGCAGCGGATTCAAAAGTTGGGTAGTGGAGGCACTGGACTGTGAAGCAGTACTGTCTTTGGCACACGGCTACTTATAATAATTGGGAGCTAATTATTTTACATTTGACTTTCTTAGAACTGTTGCTTTCTTTGCTTTGTGAAATGAATGATCATGAAGTTATTCATGCTCTCATATATGTAAAACGACGTTACAACATATCACAATATTATAGTTTATATTTGAATATTGCTCAGATTGTTTATATATTTATTGATGAACCACTCAACGGGATCAAACGATCCTAATTACTGAGGGTTGGAAGACAAAAATACAAATATCTACAGTCAAGGACACAAGTAGCGTAATGAAGTACATATAGCAAAGAGATTCATAGTTTTTTGCTCAAACCACTGTGATAATACATTCTTGAAGGTAGCTAAGTTATAGTTGAATATGTCTATTTCCAAACGAGAGGCAATTTCATTGTTAATTGAACATAATCTTCTAACTGGTGCCCTGGTTTCATAATTTGTTCTCACATCTTCAAATGAAAAGTTACAAATTTACTCCTACAAGTATGTCGTTGTACACTTATAGATATACAACTTCAACTAGAACAGTCATTGATTAGGTGATGAATAATTTTGGGCAAATATATACATAAATATAAAGTACGCCTGTTCAAGTATAGTGATATTTTAGTAATTAAGGTATCAAAGGTATTAAAAGGACAATAATGCCTGAGGTCAACAGTGTACTATCCACGGGCCTCTGGCCCAAGGTGTGTGCGTTGACCGTGGGCATTGTGGTCTGTTCAACTCCCGTGGTGCCTTCAATGTTTAATGTCCGATTTTTGTTGTAATTCCATCAAATTTTTTAGTAATGTATGTCCTGTCATTGTGATTTCTGTCAGAGAAATTACTCTAGGTACTTGGTGTGACTAGGCAACTTGTTTGTTATTTTTCAAAATAATGCCCGAGGGCATTATTTTGAATCATAATGCCCTCGGGTATTATTTGTAACATAATCACCCTGAAATCAGTGGTATTATGACAACAATAATAAACTAGTCGAACATTGAATCCATTAAGAGTGTTCGTGTCACTATAATTATATATCAAAATCATTCAAAAACTTGCGGGAACGATATCGAATGAATTTTTTCCATACGTATTCAATTTTCATGTTGTATTTATCATAGATGAGATACAAACAACGACGCAATATTCTAGTTTTGAACGAACGAATGCATAGTACAAACACTTGAGAGTGAGAAAGTTGTTGAAAATCTGCGAATCACGTATAATGAAACCAAGGCTTTTAGAACGCTAACAATATATTTGACATGTGGACCATAATATAATTTTGGATTAAAAATAACACTTAAGTCTTTGATAGTTGAAAGTCTCATTAGAATTTTGTCTCCCATCCGATAAGTATAGTTATTTGGATATTGCTTCATTAAATACTTTACATTTTGCGGTATTGAAGGGTATTTGAGAAGATGGAGACCAATCTAGTAAATTATGTATATCAAGATGTAGATTCAAGATATCAGTGTCATTATTGATGACTTTGAATATTTTAAAGTCGTCAGCATGTAATAGTGCTTGACAGGACTTCAGACAATGTGTGATGTCGTTGATAAACAAAATTAATAACAAGGGGCGCAAAATTAGAGCCCTGAGATGCACCAGAGCAAAGAGAAAATTAATTGACTGATAATTATTATAGTGTACGGACTGCTGACGATCCGATATAGAGGATTCTAGGAGACTCATCATATTTGGTGAGAAATTGAACTGGTATTGTAACTTGAAAATTGTGATTTACAGTGACAAAAGCCTCAGCAAAATCTGTGTAGATGACATCAATTTGTTTGCTATCATTAGAACTTGTGGCTAAATTGGGTGAAGTTAGTAAGATTCGTGGAATTAGACCTACCTTACATGAATTCATATTGAATAGGAGTAATTAGATAACATACATAATGATACACAATATATTGATATAAGAAATGTTCCAGACATTTTGCAACACTGGATAGTATGGAGATAGGCCTATAGTTTTCAATAATGTGGATCACCTGATTTGAGAATTTGACAGATACGAGAACGTTTCAGCACAGGAAAAAAATTAATTATTCTAGCACTCTTATTGAACAGTACATAGAAAACCTTACACATAGATCACGACAGCCTTTTAAAATATGAGCTGCGGAAGATTGTTTGGTCCAGATGAACAACAAGCTTTTAAGCTACCAATCGCACTGATAATGTTATCTTCAGTAATACTGAAAATAGATGAAAAGTTCGATGTTAAGGGTTTGCTTGAAATACGTGAGTGATCAGTGTTGCCAGTATTTCGATAAACACTTTAAAAATAATCAGCAGAACCTTGAACTAAGGATGCAGGTAGTATTTTTTTTCTGCATTTCTGAATGATCAAAATTGCTAGGATCTTTGATAATATTATGCTCCACTGATTTCATATACCTATAATATTCTTTTTTTGTTTAGTTCAAGAACGAAGGGCTTTGAATAATTGATAATAATTATCATCGTTTGTCCATCTGAAAGCTTTTCTATATTTTTCTTCTAGTTTTAAATCGCATTTTATCTGTTTCGTAGTCCAAGTAGGATACTAAGACTGCCTGCAACTTTTCAGCGGAATACATTGTAGAAATATGCTATTTAATATTTCATGAAACTCATCGAATGCTGCATTAACGTTATCAAATTCAGACAGAGCTCCTCAATCAATGTTTTTTAGTAGATTATGCATTAGTTCAAAGTTGTATTGTTGAAAATTGGAGACATGATCAACGTTTATAGTGCGATTGTTTTGGTAATATCTAGTTCGCAAGGAAAGTTTAAGAGCTGCGTGATATTTATCTCCAAAAACTAAGGGACAAGATTCTTCTGTGACTCCACAATTTTTGTTACACATCAAGAATACTAGTATCAGAGCTTAGAGTTCTGTTAAATTGGTCGGCGCTCAGAAAGTTACAAAGATTATCAAATCTGGTGATACAATTATTCATATAGCCGTTTTATACTACTCAGTAAGCCTATTCAAATTGATGTCATTAATAATTGAAAAATCAGGCATAAATAAGGATTGATAAGACTCGAGTACTTCACATAACATATTAAGTTCATCAAAAGAAACTGGTGCTGGTAAATAGAACACAATAACAGTCAGACTCTCACCTGGATTTAATTGTATATTCACTCCAATAACACCACTTCTTGATACTGAATTAACAGCCAAATCAATACAGGACGACTCATTTTTCGTATTTATAGTACACAGTACACCTATTATACAGTATTCCAAAGAAGTATCATCACACCATATTTATCGAAGTCGGTAAGTCAGCAATTCCATAGTTTGCAAAACTTACAATTTCCATTTCTCTGATAAAAGCAATGCATTTGAGTGATATCACAAAAATAGGAGCTTCCGGTTTATTTCCAAAGTGTATCAGTGGGGCTATGGGGCAGAATTGAGTATTCTAGAGCAATATTTGCCAACAATGGATCTAAAACAAAATTTCTTTGCACGTGATGTTTTAGTGATTCTAAATAAATTATCAGCTTGTGAACCCTAATGTGATTGCGAAGACCTTGACTTGCTCTGAACAACTGGCGAGAAGAGTGGAACAAAAATCGTTACTCTCAATTTTCATTTTTATTCTAATGGTGTGAATATGATTTTCGTACTAGAAGATTTATTCTGTGGCGCTATCTACATATGTATCAGCATGTTATATTGAATGACAGATGTCAATGGCTTGGTAACCTTACTTGATTGATTTGATCATTCATTTATCATTTAGATTACAGATAGAATAGATAATACTGGATTCCAATCTACATCATTTTCAATATAATAAAACTGAATGACGAAAATGAAGCAAATGACTACGAATTAGTTCTGAAATTCATCACAAACATCAGAGCAGCTTGTGAGAGTATTGCTAGGAGTCCAAGAACATTATTCAGGCACCTTGGGGCCTGCAGAGAAAGAGAGGATGGATAAGCAATTCAAAGCTTTGCTTCTCTGAAAATTGAATATTCTTACGAGCTAGGTGCGAACTTGCTTTGTCTCAATATAGGATGATTCGTCGTTCAGGATTGGTTTTCTCAAGCTTAGCAACTACTTTCGGCAAAAAAATGGTTGTATATCAAATGGTAGTAACGGTTATCCGATCTTGCGAATGAATGATTGCTATATGAGCTACTTCTTAATGTCGCAACAATCTTTTCAGACACAATTGGAGAATGAATGACTTTTGTCCGATTTTCTCCACCTTTCTGTTATTCGGTCAACAGATGCTGCATTTAATAGAAAACATTTTTTTGCACACATTTCTTGAAGCGAAATCTTTTGAATTGAAGTTTTTGAAGTTCTCAATGAAGACTTAATCTCATGATACATCAAATATCTATTTTGTTGATGAGCCTGCGCATTGCATTTTTTTTTCCTGAGTGACTGTTCTTGGCTTGTCGCTAAGACTTATTTGACAACGTTTGAATTCTGCTTACTACTGAAACTGTCGACTGTGGTACTCTATCAGAAATTAACTGGTGTTGCATTCTTATTGCATGAGAGTTTTCTATATACATATCTGATAGAATGTGAGCTTCGAAAATTCGCTACAGCTTCAATTTATGTCTCGCATTTTGTTCGATGAAATATCGATCTAACAATCGGAAAGTCATAAAACTCATTTTTTCTCTCTGTCAGTATGCTTACAATTTATAGCACAATAGATCCGGTCGCTCATTGAAATAATTTTCTTGCGAAATTCAGATTAAAAATCATGTATTCAATCCAAATGGGTGATCAAGATATAGTTGACTAGCATGTTGTTCATTCAAATTCCTCATGATGTTGAGTATAATGTTGTCTATAAGCCTTTTAGTGAACCTTATCATATGTGCAGCCTTCATAATGCTATCAGTATATAGCAGATACAGCTAAAGAAAAGTGCGCCAAACTTCTCATAAAATAATTATCTGGAATTTATTTAGCAAAAAAAGCCATACTACGCCATCATATAGTGGAACTATACATGAGGAATAACGATAAATTTATATGCAAAACTTCTACATATTCCTATTCAATTAATAGTGATTTTTTGTTTTTATTTTGAACGAAAAAAACGATGTACGGGAATTAAGTCACAAGTATATTATTTCTATCCTACTCTACAGTTTCGGTCCCACCTGGACCATCTTCAGGAGTGCTACATTTGTACAATAGTGTGAGAATGTGGAAAAAAAAAACAAGGTGTAATGAACAGTGTACTTACAATTGAATAAGTGTTTGTGTATGTTGTCATCTGTAGTGTTGACATAAATATTTCGTTATCTTTCATAAGTCGATGTAATAAGAATGAGAGAGAACAAACATGTTTCTAGTCAAAAATAGAGGAATAAATAAATGTATATATGAAAAAAAAATAAAATATGAAAACTAAACGTGGCCACAACTAACAATGCATCCCTGAACATCTTGATGTGATTATTTTTTATTGGTTGACTTCAACAATTGACTGTTGACTTGTGCGTTTTTGCTTTTCCGCATTACACGGGCACTCACTTTATGTAACTTGTACTCAGCTTCTGGCTTCCATAACGGTCAGTTGTTGCCACGCTTAGTTTTCATATTTTAATTTTTTTAATATATACATTCATTTATTCTTTTATTTTTGTTTAAAAACATGTTTGTTTTTTCTCATCTTTATTCCATCGACTCATAAAAAGAAACAAAATATTTATGTTAACACTACAGATGACAACATACACAAACACTAATTCTATTGTAAGTACACTGTTCATTACACCTTGTTTTTTTTCTTACATTCTCACACTATTGTATGAATGTAGCACTCCTGAAGATGGTCCAGGTGGGACCGAAATTGTGGAGTAGGGTAGAAATAATAAACTTGTCAATGAATTCCCGTACATCGTTCTCGTCATTTCACGTAACAATCAGCATCATCCAATACTTCCATTCATTTTAAACATTCTAAATAATAAGGTTCTCATATCATCAGACAACTCGTTATATGGTTGCAGTCCCTTGTATAGTAGCGTAGTACTTTTCTCATCAAGTATAACATCATTTCAATCTCCGAGATCATAACAATGTAGTTCACTCTTTCCTTACACTCTACCACTGAAATATTCTAGGAACATCACCAACTTGATTCCATGGGTAAAGGTAATAACTTGTAAAACTTGTGAAATTAATTACATTTCTAGTCTGAGTGCAAACATCCCTGACACGCCAGACATAGATGGACATAATTGATAGTCTGATGTACCGCTCATCCTAATATAGCTTTGCTTAGAACAAAGCAAGTGTGCTTTCATCGCACATGGAAACATGCCTTGCTTATCTTATTTGACCAAAGACCAAAGACAAATCAATGGATTTGGAATAAATCAACTCTATCCTGCCTCCAAGTTTGAGTGTTCGACCGTTATTCTGTTGGATATGCGGAAACTGTTCCATGTAATGTTACGTGGAAGGATTACATTACATTCGAGAACTGGACAACCGTTCATGTATAACCTATGCGATCCGTAGTTTCAATATCATATCTATTGTAGATGTAGCAATCTAAGATTAAGCTTATTCTCTCAAGTCCTGTATTTCAAGTGTATCAGAGTGAGAATCAATATGCATGAAATAGACGGTGCATTAGATGTATCCAATGCCGTAGCTTAGGATGGGCAGGGGGCCGTGGTCCCAGGCGGCATATGAGAAGGGGCAGCGACAAGCACCGCGACTCTCAACATGCAACTCGACAACAATACAATAGTCTTACAACTTTGTCACAATATCCTGACTGGGATAATCAGGATCATAGGAAAATGATAAATTTCATTGGTTTTTTATAGCATGAGGTGTTTTACCATATTTTCATAATGATTCCACATTCATGAAAAGCTACAAATGGATTATTTTTAACGTTGAATGACCAGCATGCCACGCCTTCCATGAATGAGATCAATGATTTTGTTCTTGACTTTCGAATGTATTGAAAATTGTCAAATTTCAAGAGATTGCTGAATCTCTTATCTCCTGCCGAATAAATTATTTATACTCAAAAAACATTTTCTACGGTTTTGAATGACTTGCTGTGAAGGCATGCAATTTATTTAGATGAAGAAATAGAAAAAATCTATTCTAAATTCAAATCGTGCCCGCGAGGCCCGGCCCTAGAGCACCAGAATTTCGGGGGCGCAAAATTTCGAAAACCGGATAAAAATTGGAATTTATTACAAGGCAAAATATATACTCGACCTATTTTGATTCAACACGAGTTGGGATGAAAATTCAATTATCCTTCTACACTATTTATACATGATTTATTCTACCTCTGATCTAAGTTCCAAGAGCAAATATTTATGTCGTAATCGATATTCATCTCGAAATTTCATTATCACTTCCAAGAACTTAACAGTTGGTCTGATCCCTGTGTTCAACGCTTTATGCAATGTTCTTCTTCTATATTTTAAATTAAAACATGGGATACTATTATCTTGAATCTGCCTCTGGACTTTGATAGTTTAAGGTATAGTGTAGAGTACAAATAGTAAATAATTTTGTCAGTATAAACTCCTACTTACTATTTATAAGTAATTTGGTGCTTGTTTGAAACAACATCTCTAACTGAATATGAAAAGGGCAAAATAAAATGCAGCATATTTTTGGAATTAGAACAAACCGAAGGAGAAAAGTATCAGGAAGGATAAAGAAGCTATATTGAAGTTTGTGAAATGCCGGAGTGTACGCCAGCTCCGCTAGAGAATACATCAGGACCTTCGGGTATGGATTCTTTAGAGACTAGAACTGCTTGCATTCAAAAAGTAACTCAAATAGAGCAAATAGCCGACACAAACGACTTACAACCTCAGATTGATAGAGCGAATCCGTCAGATTCAAATATTACTGCCGCGATTCTTGAAATTTCAACACCGAAACAAAGTATAACCGCATATGTCGAGCCCAATTTTGATATCAACGACATTGGGTAATGACTTGAAAGTAAAGTTTGAAACATAAGATTGTTATTGATACAGAGAGGCCCTAAAGTCGTTTAACACATGACTACAGATGTCTTTGAAAAATCAACAGTCTCACGCACGGTTCAGTCGGACATGGACTTTGCAACATGACAAGTATTATCGAGAAGGCGACTGCCTAGAGATTGCCAGACAGCGAAAGAATTTTACGCTATTACATATTCCGTATTACATATTCCGTATTCTGTTGCTGTCTATCTGAGAACGCCAATTCATGAAATGCGTCAAAATTTTACTCTACCGGCAGATTTAATACTTGGTAGAAATTGAATCCCAAGGTTGCCAATCATGAATCAAGTCAACATAACAAGAATATTTGCAGATGGAAGGAGTTAAAAAAAGAGACTTCGAGCAGAACAAACAATTGATAAAAAAGAACAAGGAATATCGGCAAAGGAAACTAGAAAATGGCCTAGAATTCTGACAAAAATGTTTGATATACAATTCCTGGCAGAACAAAATCTGGCGTTACGTGGCCACAGGGAGGATGATACCAGTACTAACAGAGGCAATTCTTTAATATTAGTCAATCTGCTGGAAATATACGATCCTGTTCTCAGAGAGCATTTAGTGAGGATGAGAATGGATTACAATAATAAGATACGTGATGATGGCAAACCAGGAAGTAAGAGTATAGGAATCTTTTATAGATTTCATTGAAACAAAGAGCAAACATAAGGCTGATGGACTGGACACAGGTGTGCAAATGCAGATGAAGGATATCAATGCCAAATTCATTCACTCATTCTAGTTTGCCTACATGCAGCTTCAGTAGAGATGAATTCGGTGACTTTCTTCGGTACGCTAGAACACTGTCTCGCTTTTCTACGTCAACGCACCGGTGGGAGGCTCTTGTTGCAGCCACAGGAAAAGATTTGAGGAGAATTCAAGACACATGTTGAAGTGCTAGAGGTGATGCTGTAAATTCCACTAGACATCATCACAAAGAAACTTCAACTGCACTGGAAAAACTGACAGAAACGGATGAAAGTTTGAACACACTGGCAGATGCAGAAAGTTTATTAGTCGCCATGTAATCATTTTCGTTCTTATGTTACTCAGGCTTCTCCCAACCGGTACTGCGTGAAGTCATTGATGATTGAAATTATTTGTAAATAGAGAGGCTATATAGTCATCAATGTGCTCAGGAAATAAGTGCATCGCTGACCGTATCAGTAACGAAACAGGAGGAATTCGTCTATGACGCTTCAAGATATGCTGAAAGTTTATGTGAATAGCTCGAAATTTCTCTGGAACCTCCAAGACAAATCAGGAGGAAGCATATATTTTGCGACCGAAGTGTAGAATCTAGTCTAGAGATATGCTTATTCCGAGCCTGCAGGGATATTGGGTGCAAACAAACTCAACTTAGATCACGCTCCTCAAGACATTAGTGGAGAAGAATTTCAACTTCAGCACATTCGGTGACGAGCTTTCGTAGCTACAACAGATCCTGACTGTAAGAAAGAGCTCATCAAGTTCGGCTCTCTGGGCTCATCAAAATATATTATTGAATCCAAATTTAAAAACGGTTTACCATAAATTTTCATAAGGTGACTATTCTAGTTACTTTTTCTCCTTCTGGGGGATTTTGTTTGTTGTATCAGCGTCAATCGTAAGGGTGGCTACAGCCAACATCTGGTCTTCCAAAAATGGCCGCACAGCCTGTCAAAAAAAACTTTGCTTCTTCAAATAAAATTTCAAAACTTTTATATTGAATTAAAAATAAATGTGCAATATAATTTAAAAACCAGTTGACTGTGATAAACACTCGAATTATTTATCGAAATTTACGTTTATTGTGATATATTTATTATTGGAGAGCACCAAACATGTGCTCATCAAAATGTTTGTCTATTTTTTTATGAATGCTTCGACTCTTATTATTAATCTCATTTAATGTAAGTAGAAAACATTATTAACTGAAAGAGAAACATGTTCCACCAAATTTCAACTTTGTATTTATAGTGTCTTTGAAGAAGGCGGAAAGTACAGCCGAAAGTTGGACAAATTAAGAAGAGTGTTTTAAATTTGAATATATTCTCTTAGATAATGGTTATCCCTTACATTTTATCAATAAATACATTCTTAGAAATAATAATAATGATTTTTTGAACAATATCAATTCTAATATTAATGATTGTAATTTATCAATTTCTCTTCCTTCAAATTTGAGCAATCGATCTTCCTCTGATGCTGTCATTTATAAATCTTTACTATATATCCCTTTTTCATCTGACAAAATCAGAAAAATTCTAAAGAATGATTATTCCATCATAACATTTGAGAATTACCTCACTATCAGAAGTCCTTACACTAAACTTAAAGATTCCGCATCTATTGATAATCAAAGTGTTAGGGATTTTTCTTGAAGTATTAAATAACAATAATTTAATTGCAGATAATGACGTTAGCATAACATGCATATCAGTATTCTTATTCAATAACTGTTTAGTCAGTCTCGTGGTCTCGTTTCATCGTTCTAAGTGAATAGTTGTGTTTTATTGCAGTGTTTGTGCCGGATATTATAATGATATTCACGGTGAGTTATCCATGGTTGACCATTCTAGATATTATGTTATTTGAGTATTGCTCTTGTTGTTATTGAGTATGATGTTGAGTATTAAGCGATTGAGCCGATGTGTTGCTATTCCTTTATTCCTTTATTCCAGCGGTGACCTCCTGATATCTTCAGTGTTTATCAGGGGGAGCCCAGCGATGGAGTGTTCCTAGAACTCACTACGGTGGGGGAACGATCAGCTAACTCCCAACGATGCACTGGTGTAATTCCAGGACCAGCGGTGCCCTCCTGCCATCTTTAGTGTTTTATCAGGAGGTGCCCAGCGATGGAGTGTTCCTAGAATTCACTACGGTGGGGGAACGATCAGCTAACTCCCAACGATGCACTGATGTAATTCCAGGGCCAGCGGTGCCCTCCTGCCATCTTCAGTGTTTTATCAGGAGGTGCCCAGCGATGGAGTGTTCCTAGAACTCACTACGGTGGGGAAACGATCAGCTAACTCCCAACGATGCACTGGTGTAATTCCAGGGCCAGCGGTGCCCTCCTGCCATCTTCAGTGTTTTATCAGGAGGTGTCCAGCGATGGAGTGTTCCTAGATCTCACTACGGTGGGGGAACGATCAGCTAACTCCCAACGATGCACTGGTGTAATTCCAGGGCCAGCGGTGCCCTCCTGCCATCTTTAGTGTTCTATCAGGAGGTGCCCAGCGTTTTGGTTGCATATCTTTAAGTGAGCAGGCGAAGACTGAGTTTCAACTTGGCTTCAACTCTTTCTTCTATGGCCTTGCGGATCACTTTACGAAAGTTTGCGAGTGTCGCAGATTCACATCCTCCGGATGTGAAGCGAGGTCTTTCCGCAGATTCACGCTTAGCGTAGAATGGAGCTCAGTTTCACATAAATGCCTGCGGGCAGCGTGGAGTGAGGTATTTTTCCTCTTTTAAAGTTGTTCTTCATACCAACTTCTGTTTTCTGAGGGTCGCTTTCGAGAATGATTATATAAGTGTTATTTATTTCAGTCATGGATCCTTACTGAGTATGATTTGCTCATATCTCTGTTTTCTTCTACAGACTTCCTGAACTTCGGACATCTTGATTTGGAGACTCTATGATCTACATAATATTCAATGTAATAGTTAACAGACTTATTATTATGTACCAATATGTATGTATTTCATTTCTTTTGTGCATGAAGTTTATTTGATTCAACTAAACTGGAATTCTTAACAAAAGAAATGTTATTTATAAAATCAGTTGTAAGGACTGCACTTCAATTTATATTGAACAGACATGTAGGCCTTTGAAGTCAAGAATTATAGCCCATAGGAGTGATTGTAATAATCCTAGAAAAGTCAACTGTTGTGCGTTATCAATTCATATTAGCAAATCCAAGCATCATCCAGATTTTGATAATGTTGAAGTTCTTGACAGGAGTGATAATTATGCCAAACGTCTGTTTCTTGAAATGTATCATGTAAATTTCCATAGCAACACTCTTAATAAAAAAACAGATACCCATTTAAGTTCATATTATTCGAATATAATCAAGTGTTCATATTAATGACACTCCACGTTTATTCACTTTTTCAATTCCAAAGAATTTATTCATTTGTTGATTATTCACTTATTTATCCATCAAATTCTACACATGTTGCGAAAAATATATTTTTATATTTTTATCATCGTCAGTTATTTTATTCCTCCATCCTTTTTTATTTATTGATTTTTCAAGAGTTTTTGATGGTTTTCTATGGTTTTTCATGGTTGATTTACTCTTGTCCAGTTGTTGTTAGTTTTCTGAATGTTTATGATAAATAATTCTCTATTTTTCTGTAAGTTGAAGTCTATCCGTTTTTACATGTTCATCTGATTTTACTGTCTTATTGTTTACATTACTTTAGTCCCCTGAAGAAGCCAAAAATTATTGGTGAAAGCTTGGGTCATTGAAATAAATGAGAATTTTTGAATAATTAAAGACTGACTACCCAATAAACTTCATAAAATATGTATATATATATATATATATATATATATATATATATATATATATATATATATATATATATTTATATATATATATAGATATATATATATATATATATTTATATATATATATATATATATATATATATATATATATATATATATATATATATATATATATATATATTATTATTTATTATAACAAATACCACTTTTAAACATAAGGATATACATAAGTTAGAACCAAGCAGACAGGAAAAATCGATAATCGATTATCTCTTAATCGATAAAACCTTTAGGAAATCAATACTCGACGTAAGAGTGAAAAGACAATTTGAAATAGGAAGTGATCGAAGTTGTCGAATAAAAAATAAAAATGGCAAATAGGCGAACAAAACAATGCACGAAAATCCACAAAGAAGAACAAAGCCCAAAAACATATTCAATTAAAAGCTACAAACTTAGAGATCAGGAAACGCAAGAACTTTATCAGAAATACATTGAAGAAGAGATAAGAAAGATGAGTCCAATAAATGGCGATACAATCATAAATGAAGCGTGGTCAAAGTTCAAAGAAGTATTATACTCTGCATCCAGAAGGGCTTGTGGAGCAAAGTTAATTAATAGTACGAAGAAACAGACACCGTGGTGGAGCGAAGAGATCAAGAGAGAAGTAAGAGATAAGAAAATTATGTGGAAAAGATATCTAAAGACAAAAAGTATACAAGACTACGACTTATACAAACAGCAAAGAATAAAAGTCAAAGAAGTAGTTTTAGCAGCTAAAATGAAGGCATGGGAAGACTTTGGAAATAAATTGGAAGAAAATAGTAAGAGTAACAAAAAGCTATTCTACAAGGCAATAAAGAAGCAGAAAATCAAGAAACAAACAGCAATAAGGCAAATAAAAGACAAAAATGGCCAAATATTGAGGGAAAAAACAGAAATATTGGCCAGATGGAAGGAGTATTTTCAAGAGCTCTTAGATATACCACCATTCAATGAGCAAAAAGAACCCCAATCAGTAACCAAGCAAACAAAAATGCAACAAGAAGACACAATCAGCCTAAACGAAGTACAGACAGCCATTGGGCGAGTGAAAACAGGAAAAGCTGGGAGACATGATAATATTTCTCCCGAGATGATCAAATATATGGGCGAAAGTGGGATACATTTGTTACATACTATTATCAATCTTATTTGGAGGAAAAGACAAGTTCCATCTGACTGGGAGATAGCGATAATATCACCAATATATAAAAAAGGTGACAACAGATCATGCTCAAATTACAGGGGAATATCGCTTCTCTGTACAGCTGCAAAAATTTATGAATCAATATTAGAAGAAAGATTACGTGACAAAATAGAAATATCATTAGAAAAATCACAAAGTGGCTTTCGTAAAGGGCATAGCATCCAAGATCACATTTTTACAGTAAGACAGCTGATAGAAAAAACACAAAAACATAATAGATCACTATTCCTATGTTTTATAGACTTAGAAAAAGCGTTTGATCGAGCACCAAGAGAACAAATATGGAAAATCATGAAACAGAGAAATGTGGATGAACATTTGATAGAAGCCATCAAAAGCATTTATGCAGAAACAAGAAATTATGTGCGAACAATGAATGCAAAATCTGTTGAATTTAAAACGGTTGAAGGTTTGAGACAAGGAGAGGTACTTAGTCCCCTATTATTTATAACACTTATGGATGAAGTATTGAAGGAGATACGAAATGAAGTAAAATTGTATAATGTAGGTTTCTTGAATCTTCAAAGAACGAACATATCCGAATGCATATTTGCGGATGACATAGTGCTATTTGCCAAAAACGAAAAAGACTTACAAACAAATCTCAATCTCTGGCAGAATGCACTTGAGAAAAGAAGCATGAAAATAAATACCGACAAAACCAAGTGCATGGTAATAGATAGATCCCAAAAAGAAGTAAATGTAAAATTAGATACAAGAAAAATAGAACAGGTACCAAGGTACAAATATCTTGGGTCCATAATAGAGAGTGGAGGTGGAATTGAGGAAGAAATCAACAACAGAATAACGGCAACAGCAAGAACGTTCCAAGCAATAAATAAGACAATAGTATCAAACAAATACATATCAAAGAATACGAAACTAATAGTCTATAGAACAATATACGAGGCAGTTCTGCTACATGGTAGTGAATCGTGGGTATTAACAAAAAGACTTAAGAGTAAAATACAGGCTATGGAAATGAAATACCTGCGAAGAGTACAAGGAGTAACTAAACTAGACAAAATAAGAAGTGAAAATATAAGGAATGATCTTAATATAAAAGCTGCAGAAAAGAAAATTGAAGAAAAACAACTAAGTTGGTATGGACATCTAATACGTATGGAAAACAATAGACCTGTGAAAAAGATATGGAAATCAAGAACGCAAGGGCGGAGACGAAGGGGAAGACCACAGAAAACCTGGGATGAGATAGTAGAAGGAATCTTAGAAAATAGAGGAAAATCAGTAACTGAAGCAAGATCGATGGCATCCAACAGAAAAATATGGCACAAATTCGTTAAAGAGTAGAGAAAAGAAGCGCAAAAACCTCTACACCTTAGGGTAGAAGAGGAAACCGATTATATATATATATATATATATATATATATATATATATATATATATATATATATATATATATATATATATATATATATATATATATATATTGACAGATTTCATAGTGGGTAAGGCAGTCAATAATTGGGCCAAGAAGTTAACACTCTTGTTCATTTGTCAAGCTTTCGATTTTTTATTCAAAATCATATTCAGGACACTGGAATACATATAATCAATTCAGATTTAAAAGAATTTTGAAAAAAATAAGAAAAATTTTGTGGCTATGTTTTACCACATGTTGTTGAAATTCATTTTACTCCAATGAGTCATAATTATATTAAAACAGCAGAAAAGTGTCGTAAGTAGACGTCAAATAGGCTTTTCAAGAGATCACAGTTCAATTTTTTGTTCACATAGCTTGCACTTAATTGTTTAGTTCACAGGTGACGTATTCAGGCGAGCGTAGACATTCTTGTGTGAAAGCAAGCAGACGGAAACTGACCGCATTTTCTGCTGTTTTAATATAATTATGACTCATTGGAGTAAAATAAATTTCAACAACATGTGGTAAAACATAACCACAAAAATGAAAACTCATATTTATTCTGAATGTTCGAAAATCTTTATTCTAATCTCAACTAATGTAAGTAATTGTTATATTTTTTTCAAAATTCTTTCGAATTCAAATTGACAATATGTATTCCAGTGTCCTGAAGATGATTTCAAATAAAAAAATCGAAAGCTTGACAAATTAACAAGAGTGTTAATTTCTTGGCTCAATTATTGACTGCCTTACCCACTATAAACTCTGTCAACGTAACTAATTGCAATCGCGATTAGCGATTACCTTTTATCATATAACTATATATATATATATATATATATATATATATATATATATATATATATATATATATATATATATATATATATATATATATATATATATATATATATATATATATATATATATATATATATATATATCAGGGAGCCCTTTTGAAAATTATATATTTGATTACTTTTTTTTTATTTTTACTTTATCTTCGGGGACTCTCCTATAATGGTTCAGGGACAAGGGAATCGAAGTAGCTATAAAATAGTGAGGTCAAAAATCTGATTCCCATCAAATATACCTGAAAGATGAAAATGAAGGCAATGAGGCTGATTACAGGCTTTAGTTGTGTTCCATAGTTACAGTGTATCTACTCAATATTTTTTTTAATTGAAAATACTTGCTAAGAGCACAGCAATGCGTGTATAGAAAACTTTGTACCCCTTTTCAAGCATATTGTGCGCACGAAAGAATGAGATTTGGCTTACTTGAAGTGCATAAGGAGAGGAAGTACGAAAAGCTCAAATTATATATCTACAAGATGTTCTATCCCAATTTATCATTAAGAACAATATTTATTGGCGCCGGAATATCTCGAAAAATATGCATCGCATTAAAAAATGTCAGACATTCAATTCTCATTCCACAAGGGCAGAGGAAAGGGGAGGGGGTAATATGTAAAAATAATACTTTTTATCTCTTTTTAAGCATATTGCGCGCACGGGGAAATATAAGATTTGACATATTTGAAGTTTATATGTAGGAGGATTGCAGAACGCTACAATTATATATAGCGTGTCCCATTCTGACTTATCGCTGGAGACGCTATTATTTGCAGCTGGAATATTCCGAATGACTCACACCGAAATGTCTGATATCTAATTCGCACTTAACGAGGGGTAAGGGGAGGGAAGTATACGTGAAGAGCAAAATTTGTATCTCTTTTCAAGCATATTGCATTAACGAAAGGATGTGAGATTTGGCATACCCAAAGTTCATATGTAAAAGGATTGCAGGACGCTAAAACTATATACAGAGTGTCCCATTCTGATTTATTACTGAAGGCGATATCATTTGCAGCTGGAATATTTCGAATGATTTACACCGAAATGTCTGATATCCAATTCTCACTTAACGAGGGGCAAGGGGAAGGGAGTATATGTGAAGAGCAAACTTTGTACCGTTTTTTAAGCATATTGCACAAGCGAAGGGATGTGAGATTCGGCACCGAAATGTCTGATATCCAATTATAACTCAATGAGAGATGAGGGAAGGGAAGTTTACGTGACGGGAAAACTTTGTACCCCTTTCCAAGCATATTGCACAAATGAAGGGATGTGGGATCAGACATACTTAAAGTTCATATGTAGAAGTATTGCAGGATGTTCCATTCTGATTTACCACTGGAGCCGATGTTATTTGCCGCTGGCATATCTCGAGAAATATACACCAAATAGAAAATGTCTGATATCTTATTCTCACTCTACGAGGGGTGAGGAGAGGAAGGTATACGTGAAGAGAAAGCTTTGTTCATTCTCGAGCATATTGCGCGCACGTAGAAATGTGAGATTTGGCATAATTGACGTCCATATGGTGAAGGACCGCAGAACGCCGAAATTATACACAGGGTGTCTTGTTCTGATTTATCGCTAGAAGGGATAATATTTGTCACTGGAATATCCCAAAAGATATACATCGAATGAAAAAAATGTCTTGTATTTAATTCCCACTTCATAGGGATTGAGTGGGAGGGGAGGACGTATAAGTGAGAAGGAAACTTTGTATCATTCTTTGAGTATATTGCGCGCTTGAAGGAGTGTGAGATTCACTATAATCAACATCCATGTAGAGAAGGACCGCAGAACACTAAAATGATATACAGGCTGTCCTATTCTGATTTACTGCTGAAAGCGGTATTATTTACTGCTGCAATATCTCGAAAGAAATACATCGAATGTAAAAATGTTTGCTCTGATTAGTACTTCACGAGGGATAAGGGGAGGGAAATATACATGAAGAGAAAACACGGAGGAATGCAGATTTAGCATATCTGAAGTTCATATGAAGAAGGACTGCAGAACGCTAGAATTATATACAATGTGTCTCATTTTGACTCACCGCTGAAGGCGGTATTATTTACCACTAGATTAATCGGAAGATATACACTGAATGAAAAAATGTCCGAAATCTGATTCTCACTCCACGAGGTGGGAGAGAAGGCAGATATACGTGAAGAGAAAACTTTACACCATTTTTTAAGCATATTGCGCGCACGGAGGAATGTGTGACTTAGTAAATTTGAGGTTTATATAGAAAAGAAATGCAGAACGCTAGAACTATATACAAAATGTCTCATTTTGATTCACTGCTGAAAGCAATACTTTTTGCAGCTGAAATATATCGAAAAATAAACACCGAATGAAGAGAATTCTGACATCTAGCTCACATTTCACAGGGGTTAGGGATGGAGGGAATACGTGAACAGAAAATTCTGTACCCTTTCTAAAACATATTGCACGCACAAAGGAGTTCGAGATTAAGCATACTTGAAGCTCATATGAAAAGGAACAACAGGAAGCCAAACTCATATACAGGATGTGAAATTCTAATCTATCACTGATAGTAATTATTTGTGATACTCCTAGTCATTTTTGTGTAACTCCAACGCCAAGCAACAGACAAATGAAAACAGGCTATATTCTGAAAGTCTGCAGATTCTTAGTAAACTCAAAAACCCTAATCTAGTATTTGAGCAAATTTCAACAATTCGAAGAACTATGCATTTCTCCTTGGTACATTTGATATAACATAAATTTCATTGGGTACTCACAGAATGATCTAAATAGACTGAATAGATATTTTTTTGAGAAAGTCGGATTTCCTTACTCATAAATTCCAAAACTTCACACTGTTTTCTGATTCCCTGTTGAAATGGAACATTGTTGCCAATATGAAAAATATATTTTATTCTGTAAACGGATGAGAGTACTATCGAACACCTCATTTGCCCCCAAAATGAACAAAAATTTGATCTAATTTGAAGAACGCGCGCAAAATTCGAATATCTGGGCAAAATGTCTTGTAAAATGGACATCCCAATGACTGTCTTACACGATTCAATTCTTTCATCAATAAATTCACAAAGTTTTATTTTGAATTTATTGGATCGTATAGTACGAAACACTTCGTGAACTTTTTCTTCATGAAGAAATTCATGAATTTATAGACCAATTTCCAGGAAACTCTGGGGTTTTTTCTTTACATTTTGTCGTTGCCAATCTTTGAATTTGGCATTATCTTTGTTTATCTCTTACCTTTTTTGCGGGTAAGATTCTAAAGAGTGTTTATTCTTGAGCTTGTCGTGGTTTTCATATTATAAAATGGTATATGGTTTTCATTTTATGGAATGGTCTACAGAGACTTGCAAGAAACACAATACAAAAATTAAGGACAATAAAATGACAACTGATATGCAGGTTGATACTCTTAAATTCTTCACAATAAATTGATGGGAATCTTCATATGTGTAAAAACGAGCCAACATTAATCTGCATGATAATAAATTCACAAAGAAATTCAAGGAAAACTGCATGAATATTTTCATCAATAAATTGCATCGTGCAAAACAGACATTAGACATACTTAAAGCTCTGTGACAAACTTTTTGATCGTAAATTTTTGAAATAGTGGCTAAAAGTCATTATTATGCTGAATATCCATGAAAAATGCAACTTCATGTCTCGCTAATACAGAACATTCTTACTAGATTCAAAAACTTTAATATGTTATCCAGAAGGTTTTAACAGTTCAAAGAAATGATTAATTTTCTCCTCAGTACATTTATCGACTCTCTAGGAATCTTATTTCCTCATAGAATAACTCAAATGGATTGAAAAGATATTTTTCCAAGAACATCAGATTTCTTTACTCATTTATTTGCAAAAGTTTTTACCAATTCCTAAGAAGATTGGAGAAATACTGGACAAAATTGTTGTCAATATAAGTACAACGTTCTATTTTGTACACGGATTAAGTATTGTCAAATCTTACATTCGCCTCTAAAAGTCACAATTAATTTTTACACAGTCCAACCTCATTTTGGAGAGAGCGCGCGAAACTCAAATATCTGGCGGTAATTTCTTGTGGGATTGGGATTTTTACCGTATGTTATCATACAGTTAACTCTGTGAGAATGTTTAGATTGTTAATTCATCAAATAGCTGTTGAAAATCATTATTATGTTGAATGTCCATAAAAAATTTGACTAATGTCTCGCTTATGAGAAACATTCTTACAAGCGTCAAAAACTCCGATCTAAAAATAGGAAAAATTGTGACTATTCAAAGAAATATTCATTTTTCCCCTCGGTACATTTATTGACGCTTAAGAAATTTCACTCGCTCACAAAATGATTTAAATTAGTGTTTCATCAAGACAAGATTACTTGTCTTGATGATCATTTCTTGTCTAGTCTTGATTTTCAAAACAAGAAAATAAAAATTCCTTGTCTTGTCCATTTCTTGGCGATGCATTTCTTGTCTTGTTTCAAGAGTCTCCCATTCTTGATATTGAAATTTTGGGGGAGTCCCCTTTCTCTATCGCTTTATCCAGTCCGAACGCTCAAGTTCAGCGTTAGTGTCTACTCTTCACCCTCCCTGAAAGTTATGTTATGAAACGATTCTATCAACGTTTTCCAAGATTGCCACTAATAAAAATAAATGGAAAGTCTGTCATTCTCAAGTTTAATTCTGATGAATTTTCATATTTTAGACTCCACTCAACCCAAAAAAACATAAGTTTGAATGCAATCGGTCGGTCTGTCTGTCTGAAAGTATGATAATTTGAGAACCCGTACAAATTCTTGATTCAAATTTCATATATGAGTTTTTTATTAAAAGCTAGGTTTAAGTTTGTGAATGAGCTTTTTCAAACAGAAAGTCCTGAAAAGACTCTCTATTGCCGGAAATACTCATGTTGCAATGACTAGATGATAGTCGCCGTCTTTCACCATAACAATAACAGCTGTCATTTTGACAATGACAATGTCACTTTGAAAATGACGGCTGCCCCTTTGGAAAATCACATGGACAATGATGTTGTCACTTTCATAATGACAACTGTCAGTTTGATAATGACAAATGTCATTTTAACAGTTAGGGTAACACTCTAAATTCATGAAACAGTGATTTAATTGCCCGCATGTAATTTTATTATTTCAATAATGGCTTAATATAAATATAGGTATTTGAGGAAGTCTTGATTCTTGATAGTACTTTCTTGTCACGTTTTGGGAAATTAAAAATATTTCTTGTCTTGATTTTGTCTTGAAGTCAAGACAAGTCCAAGACAAGAAATATTTTTAATTTCCCAAAACGTGACAAGAAAGTACTATCAAGAATAAAGACTTTCTCAAATACCTATATTTATATTAAGCCATTATTGAAATAATAAAATTACATGCGGGCAATTAAATCACTGTTTCATGAATTTAGAGTGTTACCCTAACTGTTAAAATGACATTTGTCATTGTCAAACTGACAGTTGTCATTATGAAAGTGACAACATCATTGTCCATGTGATTTTCCAAAGGGGCAGTCGTCATTGTCAAAGTGACATTGTCATTGTCAAAATGACAGCTGTTATTGTTATGGTGAAAGACGGCGACTATCATCTAGTCATTGCAACATGAGTATTTCCGGCAATAGAGAGTCTTTTCAGGACTTTCTGTTTGAAAAAGCTCATTCACAAACTTAAACCTAGCTTTTAATAAAAAACTCATATATGAAATTTGAATCAAGAATTTGTACGGGTTCTCAAATTATCATACTTTCAGACAGACAGACCGACCGATTGCATTCAAACTTATGTTTTTTTGGGTTGAGTGGAGTCTAAAATATGAAAATTCATCAGAATTAAACTTGAGAATGACAGACTTTCCATTTATTTTTATTAGTGGCAATCTTGGAAAACGTTGATAGAATCGTTTCATAACATAACTTTCAGGGAGGGTGAAGAGTAGACACTAACGCTGAACTTGAGCGTTCGGACTGGATAAAGCGATAGAGAAAGGGGACTCCCCCAAAATTTCAATATCAAGAATGGGAGACTCTTGAAACAAGACAAGAAATGCATCGCCAAGAAATGGACAAGACAAGGAATTTTTATTTTCTTGTTTTGAAAATCAAGACTAGACAAGAAATGATCATCAAGACAAGTAATCTTGTCTTGATGAAACACTAATTTAAATCATTTTGTGAGCGAGTGAAATTTCTTAAGCGTCAATAAATGTACCGAGGGGAAAAATGAATATTTCTTTGAATAGTCACAATTTTTCCTATTTTTAGATCGGAGTTTTTGACGCTTGTAAGAATGTTTCTCATAAGCGAGACATTAGTCAAATTTTTTATGGACATTCAACATAATAATGATTTTCAACAACTATTTGATGAATTAACAATCTAAACATTCTCACAGAGTTTACTGTATGATAACATACGGTAAAAATCCCAATCTCACAAGAAATTACCGCCAGATATTTGAGTTTCGCGCGCTCTCTCCAAAATGAGGTTGGACTGTGTAAAAATTAATTGTGACTTTTAGAGGCGAATGTAAGATTTGACAATACTTAATCCGTGTACAAAATAGAACGTTGTACTTATATTGACAACAATTTTGTCCAGTATTTTTCCAATCTTCTTAGAAATTGGTAAAAACTTTTGCAAATAAATGAGTAAAGAAATCTGATGTTCTTGGAAAAATATCTTTTCAATCCATTTGAGTTATTCTATGAGGAAATAAGATTCCTAGAGAGTCGATAAATGTACTGAGGAGAAAATTAATCATTTCTTTGAACTGTTAAAATCTTCTGGATAACATATTAAAGTTTTTGAATCTAGTAAGAATGTTCTGTATTAGCGAGACATGAAGTTGCATTTTTCATGGATATTCAGCATAATAATGACTTTTAGCCACTATTTCAAAAATTTACGATCAAAAAGTTTGTCACAGAGCTTTAAGTATGTCTAATGTCTGTTTTGCACGATGCAATTTATTGATGAAAATATTCATGCAGTTTTCCTTGAATTTCTTTGTGAATTTATTGTCATGCAGAATAATGTTGGTTCGTTTTTACACATATGAAGATTCCCATCAATTTATTGTGAAGAATTTAAGAGTATCAACCTGCATATCAGTTGTCATTTTATTGTCCTTAATTTTTGTATTGTGTTTCTTGCAAGTCTCTGTAGACCATTCCATAAAATGAAAACCATATACCATTTTATAATATGAAAACCACGACAAGCTCAAGAATAAACACTCTTTAGAATCTTACCCGCAAAAAAGGTAAGAGATAAACAAAGATAATGCCAAATTCAAAGATTGGCAACGACAAAATGTAAAGAAAAAACCCCAGAGTTCCCTGGAAATTGGTCTATAAATTCATGAATTATTTCTTGATTCTTGAGAAACACGGATCTCATAATTTCAATAAATCAATAAATATGCCGATTTGAGAGACTGATTATCAAGATATCGCAATTTCTTGACAAGGAGCCTTGAATCTTGATATTACTCTCTTGTCTTGTCTTGGGAAATAGAAAATACTTATTGTCTTGATTTCAAGACAAGATCAAGATTATCCCTTGATTCTTGTGAATCACTATATTCTTTTACATAAATTAACCAGAATATAAAGTTTCACTTCTACCGCGTATGAACTCACACTCCAATTTTTTGTTTAATTCATCCGAATTGAAAAATTTGATGACCGATATGATTGAAGAGCAAGTAAATTTACTTCCAGAGTAAATTTATCTTATTTAACAAATTCTGATGACTTTAAATTCCTTAACGACTGTTATTTAATATAGATTAAATTTTCTCCAGCACTGTTCTGAAATTTGCATATTCCATAACCAAAAATTATGTTGGAACGGATGAAATTTATGATCGGGGAAGAACTGTGTGGCCACAGCAGATTATTCAGTTTTACTGATAGCATATCATATGTTTCAACGAATAGATTTTAGTTTACAGTCTATAAAGTGTTACTTTTATTGCCTAGGCAGTAGAAATGTCGTTTCCACAGCAACCACCCAACAGAGGCATAAAAACTTGGCAACCGATCAATAAATGTATAGAAGCATAATTTGATGACGATGATATTTTTGAAAATATTGAAATTTATCATAAGATTAATCAAATTTGAACAATCCCCAAAAAAATCATGTATTCAACATGGCAAAAAATCAAGATTTACTACCTTGCTACGCCTTGTCTATGATACTCAAGCCGCGTCAGTGAATCTACTTTCTTGAACAAATAACTATTTTGCTCCGAAAAATACAACTTTTTTTTGTTTTTTTTTGTCAATCGAGTACATTACAAAACTAGAAATTCGAAAACTATATTCAGGATTAATTTGATGACATTAATTCAGTGAATATTGAAAATCCTTTGCGTGCAAATACAAAGTTAAAATATATTACCTTCACGATATAAGTTGCTATTTTATCTGCCTAATCGATGAAGTGACACTTCACCTTGGCAGCAGAGACTCATAAGTTGTTACTTATGTGATGTTAGAGAAAAATAAACTATTTGATGCATTTTGAGATAGGATTTGAATATAAAATTGTATTGGATTCGTATAAAATGTAATTAATCACTCAAGAAAAGCATCAGCTTGTCTTTCTGGTGTCGTGGTGGAAAAACTTTTTATTTTGTGACTAATTATATCGCATTGCATTCTAGCACAATGAATAACTATTATGCCTTTGGTATCAATAATTTCCGCTTCTTTTATATGAGAAACATATATGTCTGTATTTAATGGTGTGAATCAGCACTTAGAGTAGTGTGAATGGTGCTTTACACGTCATGTGTGGTCTTTATTTCGCACAGCTGTGCCTGTGAACCTACGAGCGTACCCACTATGATAGAAATACACACACTTCGATTCAAACATTCAGTAGTTCTAGCTTAACAGAGTGAGCCAAGCACAAAAGTCGATAAACAGATGTTCTATTTCTACAGGTTTATACATTTGATCATTTAGATCAGGAGTCAGCAACCTGCGGCACTTTGCAACTTTTTGTGCGGGCTGCCAAAGCACAAAGATTTTGACTTTTGGGAACAGTTGTAACATTGACTACCGATCTATATTCTGAGTGCATTTTAATTCTTGTCAATATCCATACCTTGCGAAACCATGAATAATTCCGCCCACATCAAAACAACTGGTGAAAGACAGAATAGAACAGGTACTGGTCTAGGGTGTGATAAACACTAATACTATGTTCTATTCTGTACAAGGATGAAGTATCAGCAAATCCTATATACGCCCCCAAAACTTACTATTAATATTCACATAGTGAGCCTCAGTCGAAAGATGCGTGCGAAACTCGTATACCTGGCGGCAATTTTCAATCGAATTGAGATTTTCACGGTATATCATCACACTGAAAGCTTTGTGACAGAGTTTTCTGGTCGTGAATTCAGCAAATAGTTCCTGAAAGGCATCATTATGTTGTATATCTGTGAAAAAGTCCATTTGATTCTAGGTAGACTCAAAGAATCAAGTATTATATTCAGAGAAGCTTCAACAATTCACGAAACAATTTAATATTTTCCTTAGTATGTTTTAAATAACGTTCAATGAGTTCTACTTGCTCACGTTATGATTCAAATGGATTGAATATATATTTTTCTATGACCATCAATTCACCTTACTCATAAATTTCCAAGACTTCCACTGTTTTTTGAGATAATGGAACAGCTACCAGACAAAAATTCCATGAATATGAATACTATGTTCTATTCTATACACGGATAAGGTATCATCAAATCCCTTATACTTTTTCTCAAAGCTCACAATAAATATTCACATAGTGAGCCTTATTTGGAAAAAGCGCGCGAAACTCGAGTATCTGGGATCAATTCACTATAAGATAATGATTTTCACGGTATGTTATCATACTGAAAGATCTGTGACAAGACGTGAGTTCATGAAATAGTTGCCAGAAGTCAATACAATTTCGGATTTGTCACTTTCACCGAAGACATTCATCTCTGTCCACATAAGATTTTTAAACTATTTATTCCGGCATTTTCCGCTCCAAATGATTATACCTATGCGTTTTTCTCTTCAGGACTAGTTGATCGAATTGCAAAATATCCGTAGATAATGAATTCAAATGAAAAAACTGATTATGAGAATCGGTTCAGATTTGCAGGTGATATGCGGATAATACAGGAAAACTCATTTAACATAAACATTTGCTGTGCCGTTGGATTAACATATTTGTGAACAAATTTCATCATTCATATCATATTCCATATGCTTTCCTATCTATCAAAATAGTTACACAAAATGTAGCCTAGTATTACATTGATTTTTAATATTCACAATGTGTCACAATAAGCGCGCCGCGTCGGTCAGCTGAAAGTCAAACCCATTTGTGGAATCCGGATACTCCTCTCCGTACTTCACCTGTTCTTTTAGTGATGTATCGGCCGCCGCTTTCTCATTCTACGTGTGTGGTGTTCTGTTCTGTCATTTTTATTTATGATCTATCAGCTATACTCTATCTATCTATCAGAAATGATCAAGACAAAAAATCTTGTTCAAAAAATTGTGAATACTCATTTAGAGCTGGATTTATTAGAACGAATATAGCTTATACAAATTGATCGAGATACATCCCCAATATCTGAATGCACTTAAGTATGATTAAAGAAACACTTCTCCTGAAAAATGCGATAATATGTTACAAGAAGACAATTAAACATACAAAGAAGCTCCATGAGAATAGAAATAATGGATCCATGGTTTGATTTATGTAAATAAAAATAGCTAAAACGTATTGATTGAGGAATATTGTACATATTTGAACGAATTTGAGCCCTGTTGAAGGCATACATTTTGTCCATAACAAAATAATAAGCTTAAAGACAACGTCCTAAATACGTGATAGCTCCAAGAAACAGTAATTACTTATTTATGACTTGATTTATTAGAACAAATATAGCTAATACAAATTGATCCAGATACATTCTCAATATCTTAATTCACTTAAGTATGATTCAAGGAACACTTTCTCAGAAAAATGCGATAATATGTTACAAGTCAACAACCAAACATACATAGAATCTCCATATGAATTGCAATCATGTATTTATGGTTCGATTTATGTGGATGAAAATAGCTGAAACGTATTGATCAAGGGATATTGTATATATTTGACTGAACTTGAGTTTCGTCGAATGCACACTTTTCGTTCAAAACAAGATAATAAGCTTGAAGATGACGTCCAAAATACGTGGTAGCTCCAAGAAATAGTAATTACTTATTTATGACTAGATATCATCACACTGGAAGCTCTGTGACAAAGTTTTCTGGTCTTGAATTCATCAAATAGTTCCTGAAAAGCATTATTATGTTGTATATTCGTGAAAAAGTCTATTTAAATCTAGGTAGACCCAAAGAATCAAGTGTTATATTCACAGAAGCTTCAACAGTTCACAAAACTATATAATATTCCCCTCAGTATGTTTTAAGTGACGTTTAATGAGTTCTACTTGCTCACGTAATGATTCAAATGGATTGAATAGATATTTTCCTATGACCATCAATTCACCTTACTCATAAATTTGCAAAACTTTCACTGTTTCTCAAGATAATGGAACAGCTACCAGACAAAAATTCCATAAATATGAATACTATGTTCTATTCTGTACACGAATTAGGTATCATCAAATCCCTTATACTCGCCCTCAAAGCTCACAATGAATATTCACATAGTGAGCCCTATTTGAAAAAAGCGCGCAAAATTCGAGTATCTGGGAGCAATTCACTATAAGATAATGATTCTCACGGTATGTTATTATACAAAAAGATCTGTGACAAGACGTGAGTTCATAAAATAGTTGCCAGAAGTCAATACAATTTCGGATTTGTCACTTTCACCGAAGACATTCATCTCTGTCCACATAAGATTTTTAAACTATTTATTCCGACATTTTCCGCTCCAAATGATTATACCTATGCGTTTTTTCCATGAGTTCGCTTCAGGACTCGTTGACCGAATTGCAAAATACCCGTAGATAATGAATTCGTATTTAAAAACTAATGATGAGAATCGGTTCAGATTTGCAGGTGATATGCGGATAATACAGGAAAACTCATTCAACATAAACATTCGCTGTGCCGTTGGATTAACATATTTGTGAACAAAATTCATCATTCATATTATATTCTATACGCTTTCTTCCCATGAAAAAGATCTATCAGAATAATTACGCAAAATGTAGCCTAGTATAACATTGATTTTCATTATAAACAAAAAACAATGTGTCACAATAAGCGCGCCGCGTCGGTTAGCTGAAAGTCAAACCCATTTGTGGAATCCAAATACTCCTCTCCGTACTTCACCTGTTCTCTTAGTAATGTATCAGCCGCCGCTTTCTTACTCTACGTGTGTGGTCTTCTGTTTTGTTATTTTTATTCATGATCTATCAGCTATACTCTATCCATCTATCAGAAATGATCAAGACAAGGAATCTTGTTCAAAAAATTGTGAATACTCATTTAGAGCTGGATTTATTAGAACGAATATAGCTAATACAAATTGATCGAGATACATTTCCAATATCTGAATGCACTAAACACTAAAGTATGATTAAAGAAACACTTCTCCTGAAAAATGCGATAATATGTTACAAGAAAACAAGTAAACATACAAAGAAGCTCCATGAGAATAGAAATAATGGATCTATGGTTTGATTTATGTGAATAAAAATAGCTAAAACGTATTGATTGAGGAATATTGTACATATTTGAACGAATTTGAGCCCTGTTGAAGGCATACTTTTTGTTCAAAACAAGATAATAAGCTTAAAGACAACGTCCTAAATACGTGGTACCTCCAAGAAATAGTAATTACTTATTTACGACTGGATTTATTAGAACGAATATAGCTAATACAAATTGATCCAGATACATTCTCAATATCTTGATTTACTTAAATACGATTCAAGGGACACTTTCTTGAAAAAATGCGATAATATGTTACAAGTCAACATCCAAACATACATAGAAGCTCCATATGAATTGCAATCATGTATTTATGGTTTGATTGATGTAAATGAAAATGGCTGAAACGTATTGATCAAGGGATATTGTATATATTTAAGTGAACTTGAGTTTCGTCGAAGGCATACTTTTCGTTCAATATAAGATAATAAGCTTGAAGACAACGTCGAAATACATGGTAGCTCCGAGAAATAGTAATTACTTATTTTCGGCTGGATTTATTACAACAAATATAGCTGATAGCAAATTGATTAGGATACATTCTCAATATATGAATGCATTCATTTATGATTAAAAAGACACTTCTGCCAGAAAATGCGATAATATGTTACAAGACAACGGTCAAGCATACCTAGAAGCTCCAAGAAATCTAAATCACTTATTGGTGGCTTGATTTATGTGAATAAAATAGCTAATACTTATGCATTGACTTAGGAATATCTTCCACATTTGACTGAACTTTAGTTCCGGTAAAGGCATACTTCCTGTTGAAAACACGGTAATTTGTTATAAGACATCGTCCAAAATACGTGGAAGCCCAAAAAAACAGTAAACACTTGATCATTACTGGATTTATCTCAATGAATACAGCTAATACAAATTGATCAAGGTACATATTCAATATTTAACTGCACTTAGATATGTTTGAAGGCTCACTTTTCTTAAAAAAATCGTCAATACTCTCACAAATGTGAAATATTTGAACGCGCATTGACCAAATCGATGTTCAATTTTCGGACGTGATTGACAGCCTATGGTTACTAGATGCTTGGCAGTTGCCAGGCAACAACTGTTAGACATTTAAATGTAGGCCTATTGGCCATTGTTGGAGTTGGGTAGGAGGTAAGGAGTAAGTGATTAAGTAAGAGTAACAGAGCGTGATATTGTGATCATACGAAATTACAGAATAAATATTCGCTCTGTAATCTGTGTAAATAAATTATTTACAATTGAATTTGTGACAATATGTTACAAGACATTGTTCGAAGATAAATGAAAGCTCCAAGGAATTGTTATTACTCATCTATGGTTTAATTCATGTAGTGTTTCACATTAATCAAGAAATAATCTTGATCTTGTCTCGATACATCGTCCAAAATACGTGAAGGACTAAAAAACTAGTTGACATTTATTCATAGCTGGATTTATTAGAACAAATATAGCTAATCAAGATTGATCAAGGTACATTCTTGATATTTGACTGCACTTAGGTATCATTGAACACTCACTTTCCTCAAAAAAATTGATTATAAGTAACAAGACAACGCCCAAAGATACGTAGAAGCTGCAAGGAATTAGAATAACTTATTTATGGTTCAATTTATGTGGTGTTCCACAAGAATCAAGAAATAATCTTGATCTTGTCTTGAAATCAAGAGAAGATTAAGACAAGGAGTATTTTCTATTTCCCAAGACAAGACAAGAAATCTTGATATGAAGAAATGCAGGACATTGTGAAGTGACCTTTGAAGTTTGACCGTGAAACAGAAACTTAGTGTTTCATCAAGGCAAGATTTCTTGTCTTGATGACCATTTCTTGTCTTGTCTTGATTCTCAAGACGAGAAAATAAAAATTTCTTGTCTTGCTTATTTCTTGACGACGCATTACTTGTCTTGTTTCAAGAATTCTTGATATTTCTTGATCTTGATTTTCAGGAGGAGTCCCCTTTCTCGATTGTTTTATCCAATCTGAACACTTAGTTTAGCGTTAGTGTCTACTCTTCATCCTCCCTGTCAGTTATGTTATGAATCGATTTTAGCAACGTCTTCCAAGATAGTCACCAATAGAAATGAATGAAAAGTTTGTCATTGTCATGTTTCAATCAGTATTTGCAATTATTATTGTTATATGATATAGCAATGTTGCTGAGAATCAACAATTTTCTTAGAGTATTAGGGATTCTACCAATACATTTCTCTTCTACATAAACGATTTAATCACCGGAAACTGACGACTTATGCTTGTATGTATCAAATATTTGTTTCGAAAATCATAGTCACCGATACTTTCCATTCCCCTCAATAGTTTTAAATCTGTAAATGAGCTTCTTCAACTAGAAAATCTAGAAAAAGACTTTTCATTTCCAAGAATACTTATATTGTGAGCCGCCATCTGTCACCATAACAACAACAGCTGTCATTTAGACAATGACAACCGTCACATCGACAATGACAGCTGTGAACGGCAAGCAACACAAGGCAATAAATAGAAAGTTTCCAATGTTTGAAAAGATATGTGTAATTATGTCTGATATCAACAAGATGGGTGATCAAATTTCAACTATCCAAGTTTTTTATCTCTCCTAGATGTGGCGTACATAGGATCCGAAAAGTCCCGCAATGCGGGGAGGCCGCACAGCCCAATTTGCCACAAAACTATATTATACCATTTGTATATGAATAGAATATCCCTCAATCAAGTTACATTTTAGTCATAATTATTGCGATACTGCTACCAATTATACTAGAAGTATTCGACTATCTATTGTTGTTGCCGCCTCTTTACATATACCGACTCTGACTTCCTGGGTGGTCGCATTATCAATAACTTTGGTCTCATTTCTCTTTATCAGAAGCGTCTCAAGCGAAGGCGCAAGGGGTGCACGGCATCCCGGCGCCCTGTCCTTGAAGGCGGCAGTTGGGCCCCGAACACAATTCTTCAAAAATAAGACCAATTTCTTCAACAGAATATTCTATTAGAGCTAATCAACAATCCACAATCCATAATCCACCATTCTGTTTTGGATTGGGATTAAAATTGTGGATTTTAGATCAGGAATTGTGGATTTTGGATTGGGACTAGGATTTTGGATTGAGACTGAGTTTCTGGATTTTGGATTGTGGGTTTTGGATTGGGACTGGGTTTCTGGATTTTGGATTTTGGATTTGGATTGGGATTCGAATTGTGTATTTTTGATTGAGATTGGAATTGTGGATTTTCGATTGGGATTGGGGTTGTAGAATTTGGAGTTTAGGATTGGGCTTCTGGATTTTGGATTTTCGATTGGGATTTGGATTGGGATTGTGGATTTTTGATTGGGATTGGGATTTTTATTTGGGACTGGGGTTGTGGATTTTGGATTCTGGATTGGGATTGAAATTGTGGGCTATGAATTGGGATTGGGATTAAAATTGTGTATTTATAATTGGGATTGTGAGTGTGGATTTTTAATTGGGATTGGGATTAAAATTGTGGATTGTGAGTTAAGATTGAAATTTTGTATTGGAATTTAATTTGTGGATTAAAGCTAAAAGTGTGAATTGAGGTTTGACATTGAAATTATTGATTGTGAATTGTAGATTGAGATTGAAATTTTGGATTATGGATTGGGATCAAAATTGTGGATTACGGATTTTGGATTGCGGATTGAGATTGATATCTTGGATTCTAATTGAGGATTGTCGATTGTAAATTAGGATTGAATTTGTGGATTGTGGATTAGGATTGAAATTGTGGACTGGGATTGAAATTGTGGATTGAGATTCTAATTGTGGATTGTTGATTAGGATTTAAATTTAGAATTGCGATTGAAATTGTGGATTATAGACTGGGATTAAAATAATTGTGGATTGGTATTCAAATTGTGGATTGTGGATTGCGAGTCAAATTGTGGATTATGGATCCGGATTGAGATCTAAAAAAGAGAAGAATTATGAAGAAAGGGTGGTAGGGGGGAGGGGCGCACTTTATATATCTTTGCACCCTGGCGATCAGTAGGTTGGAGTTGCCTCTGCTCTTTATATTGACAAAATGCCTCATTTTGGCCAAGTGTTATCTGAACACGGGAAACATAATTTTGAAAAAGTGGGCTCGTCTGTCGGTCTCTGTCAGTCTCTGTCGATCTGTCGGTCTGTTTGAAATCTAGATAACTTGAGAACGCTTACGAATTTACGACTGAAATTTCATACATATTAAGGTTCATCATCAAAAAGTATAGGTTTAAGTTCGTAGATAAGCTTTTTCCAATCAGCGGTACTAAAACTTGATTTATGAAAATTTTTAGTTTTTTGCGTTTATTTCATAAATGGTACGATATTATCGTGAAGCCCGACTTCAAGTTCGAAGTACGCTTACATTTGAAGTATGAATCTAAAAAGCTGCTGTGACCATACAGTTTACAGTCTCCCCTGATTATGAATTTTGTGACCAGCTTCATCGCTGCTCCATAAATTTAGACTGTCGCATCAATTAATTGCATATTCCATAGTGACAGCTGTTATTGTCAGTGACAGCAGTAGAGCTGGGCGATTATAGAATCCCATAATCGATTATCGATTCCAAGAAAATATTGATTATTCCGACCGATTGATTCGACTTATCGATTATTTTGATTAATCGATTATATTGATGAATCGATCGATCAATCATTCGATCATTTTGATTATTTGGTTAGCCAGATTAATCGACTAGAATATTTTGATCAATTGATAATTTCCACAAGTTATCAGTCTTATTTGAAGATTATTTCATTTTGTTATCGATTATTATCTATCTTGTATTTCCAGATATTCGGTTATATGTTTAAATCAAACTTCAATCGATTCTGTAACCTTGATTTTGAGAAACTATCACTTTTATATTGATAAATAAATTACAGGTACAGGACAGGACAGGACTACAAGTCTTACAAGAGTCAAACAAGATACCTATTTGTTAAAGAAGAAATTAATTACTTTTGATACGATGGATATTGATTAACATATGGTTGATGGTTCTTTAAAAGATCAAGTAAATATTCTCTCAGAATTCAGACTCCAGACCAAGACCGTTTATTTTATTGCACAAATTATAATTAAATTGAGTTTCTTGACAACATACTTATTGCTATCAAGTGACCGACAATCATCATGATCTAATGGAATCTTTGTCCAGTCAAAGTAAACCAATCTGTCCTTAATGAACATCATAAATTGAAGTACGTTTCTGTTTCATTTCATGCCAAAGACAATCAATATAAAAATGATCCAGATAACACTAGCACACATTTTACAATGAAAACACTTTAATTTATTCGGATTCTGTCTGTTTTTGGCTGGACGTCAAATACGATCCTTATTATAACGCTGAACGCTTGCTTAGTCAGCGGCGGCAAGTGTCTTTGATCTTTTAAATCAGCGTAATAAAGGCATCTAGCTTCTACAGCTGCTCCTATATGATTCCATAAACTTGTGAGTTGTGGATTGTGTTTATGAGTAGATATATCGATACACGAGATATTAAAACATAATTACATATTTTACATCAAATGCCCGATTTCTGCATCAATTTGATTAATTTTGAATGATAATCTCATCTTACAGACCTTACAGTATGCAAGTATAAATGATAATCGAGGATGGATAAATCGAATTTCCGAGAACATTTATCATTTATACTTTCGCAGGTAGGCAAGGTACAATTATTATTTAAAATTAATCAAATTGATGCAGAAACAGTGGCGTGATTCGGCAGGGGCAAGGGTGGTAGTTGCTCGCCCTAAATCTGGCACGTACGAACACATATGCTCATGTCACATGCGCTCCAATATAATCAGTTGATTCTAATGATCGAGAAAATCGATAGATCGATCGGGTGATTGATCAGAAGAATAATCGATCAATTAATCAATATAATCAAATGATCAGACCGATCGATCCATCGATTAATCAAGATTATCGATTATTCAAAATAATTGATTAATCGGAATTATAAATATTTTTCTGTAATCGATAATCAATTATGGAATCCCATATTCGTCCAACCCTATAGTATGCAGACAAGTGAAAACTGAGTCAACGACCTTCACCTCCCTTTCAGTGGATCTGCGTTTTGAAATATGAAAAAGTATCCATCAGTCAGTGTTTTCAGTTAGTCAGTATACTCCGAATTATACGTCAGTCAGTATACTCCGCCAGTCCGTATATCCTGCCAGTCAGTACAGTTAGTCAGTATGCTCCGTCAGTCAGTATATCCTGTCAGTCAGTACAGTCAGTCGGTTTACTGCGTCAGTCAGTATATCCCTAAAGTCAGTACAGTCAGTAGTCAGTCGGTATACTGAATCGGTCAGTACAGTCAGTAGTCAGTCGGAATATTGAATCAGTCAGTGCAGTCAGTAGTTGATCATTTAGTCAAGCGGTCAATCACTTGATTGTTGACGGTTTTATTGACATAATATTTGACATATCGCTCTTATTTGAGTCTTATCTTTGTTTGTTTATATCAACCATACCAAATAGGAATATTTGATTTTGAAAAAAGCTGTTACTCTTTTGCTGCGTGTAACAAATATTTAAGCCACACAACTTCAGTTGCTGCTGTAGCTTAGGCTACATATTCCGCTTCTGTAGATGATAGAGCTACAGTTGATTGTTTCTTAGTAGCCCATGATATTGTAGATCGAAAAACTTCGAACAAGAATCCAGTAGTTGATTCTCTACTCTCTTCCTGCGCCCAGTCAGCATCAGGGTATTCATGAGATTTATTTGACTATTCCATTCGTAGTATTTATAACAAGATTAACAATGCTAAATCGCCATAGAAACGGTGCATATCAGTGGGTATTTGGACGTGTAGAAATACCATCGGGTAATACACTAGTGATCAGAGTGAGTATTTTACTCAAAGATCTGGATACCTTCAATTTGTGATTCCTTCGTATTTAATGGGATATTTTTCTAAATATCTTCATCAATTTCATCTTCTGATCTATCACCAAACCTTTCTGAACTAGATTCCATATCAGGGCGCAATATATTTCTCTATTATTCGTCAAGGAAAATACAAGAAATTCTAATCTTTCAGTTTGACAGAAGCTTGTTTACTCGTTGCTATGAGAATTACGTGAGTTGTTACTAGATTCATAGAAAACTAATTTGAAAAAATGGTTTGACTCCTAGAATAGTCCCCCATATACCATTTGTAGTTAAGGTATTATAGACTATTTTTGTGGTGCAATCACTCATGTTTATTGTGCTTGTGAATACCACTCGTGCTGCACACTCGTGGTATTCAAACGCAAACGCAATAAACATTCGTGATATAGAAGAAGAATGATTGATAATACTTCAACTACTTATGGTATAATAAATGAGAACCCAATTCCTAGATCAATACTTCCTTGAATGTATCTTAGTACTCGTTTGAGTTCTTGATTCACAAGCATTACTTTGAAAACGACTGAAATAGCTTACTGCTGCACTCAAGTCAGGTCCGGTATCAATCATCACATACATGAGGCATCCAATAAGTTCCCTATAAGGTTCAGATTCTATTATACATACCTCGTTTTCAGAGGGTTGTCCAGCTGGGTTGAATTCCATTGGTGTTTGACTCGGATTGCATTCTTTCATTCCAAATCTCTTTAATAACTGTTTCAGATGAGTAGATTGACTTAGAATTATACTATCTTCAGTGCGTTGAATCTTTACGCCAAAGAAGAAACTAAATTCTTGAAGATCTTTCACTCAAAATAAATTTTTTAGTGCTCCTTTCATCGAGTTGATAATTTAGATATCATTCCCTGCAATAATTGAAGCATTTACATATAGAAGTAGGTATGTAGTACTTTTCCCATCAACTTCAATGTATAGACATTTATCTGCTGTTGATTGATGAAATTTGATCGCTTCAACAAATTTATCAAATCGATACTTCCATTCTCGCGGAGCTTGTTCAAGTCCGTATATAGTCTTGTTCAACTTACACACGCACGATTGCCTTTGATGGAAGAGCCTTGAGGTAATTTCATGAATATTTCTACTTTCAAATCACCGTGTAAAAATGCATTTTTCATATCCATTTTTTCTTTTAGTCGACCAGAATCAGTGTTTTGTAGTTGACTCTTGAACAACAGCAACAAATATATTCTATTTCCATCTGAATGTAAATTGAATTATATCAGAATGAAATATTCCAAATATTATGATGCTCATGCTCCCTCATAATACGAATATAATTCTGTTACAATAAAATTTTTACTAGTACACTGTCTCTCCAATAATTTCTGTAATTTTGGATATCTCTCATCGAACACAATCATTTGATTCATCTATTTATCTTTGGTATAAGCTAAATTAACAGTATGAGGTTTGATAGTTGAATCAAGAATTCAAGTATTCAATCCTATTCTAAAGTGTCGGTCCCACCTTTACTATATTGAGGAGAGCGACATTGTACAACAGTGTGAAAATGAGGGACAAAATGACAAAGTGAAATGAAAAGTGTACTCACGATAGAATTATTGTTTGAGTGAGTTAAAATCTGTATGTAACAATGAATTATGTGAAGGTCGATGTGATGAAAATGAGAGGAACAATTATGTTTTTATTTATTTATTTATTTATTATGACCACTCAACAGGATTTAAAATCCCAATTACAGAGGGTATTTATAAACAAATGAAGTACGTGCAATCTATTATCATACAATCCCAACAATAGAACATACATAAATATTAGAGTAAATAAATTGAATATAATAATAATAATAAATGAATATAAGAAAAATAAATTCTTGTATACCAAAAAAATTAAAAAAATATATTAAATGTACATAAATTTTGCTATATTATTATGGACAACTTGAAAAATATTCGAAAATTTTTGTTTTGAAAATAGCCAAAGTATCAAAAAATAGATCAAATTCACAGTTCAATGCATTAACTAGCTTACACATACGATTAAATGGAGAATTTATTTCATAATTCGTGTGGCACAAAGATATGTAAAATATTGATTGGTGTCGAATATTAGCTCGTGGAACTGTGAAATGTAATCTACCCAAAGAATAGCTATCATTGATATAATTATTAACCAATTTATAGATATAGAGAACGCATAATACTTTTCTCCTTTTTTCAAGAGACAATAAACCAAAAGTATACATACTATTCTCATAATTTAAGTTATGAACATAAGAACCATATCTTCTATACCAACAATATCGAAGAAATTTTTTCTGGACTCTCTCAATGACTATCTTATATTTAGTATAATATGGATACCAAATTTGACAGCCATATTCTAATTTAGAGCGAACATAACAATTATATAAATACATCATATTCGAAATATTCTTAAAAGCCCTTGACGATCTAATTACAAAATGTAGATTTCGATATGAGATAGCCACTGAGTGGAGAATATGCTTATCAAATAATAATTTGCTGTCAAATAAAATTCCTAAATCTTTGGTTTCGATAATTCTTTGTAGATTCAATGAGGACATATGATAATTGAATATTATATTCGTAAGTTTCCTCGAATAACTCATTATTTTACATTTCGATATATTGAAAGATAATTGGGATGATTCGGACCATTCTATAAGATTGTTTACATCCTTTTGAAGTTCATAACAATCATCAATCGAATTAATTGTTTTGAAAATTTTTATATCATCTGCGTACATTAAAATATTTGAGTACTTGATTGAAGCAGTTATATCGTTGATAAACAGAAGAAACAACAGAGGACCTAAATTTGAGCCTTGAGGCACACCAGAGTTAGCTAAAAAGTAATTTGAGGAATATCCATTTATTCGAATATACTGATAACGGCAGGTGAGGTAAGATGCTATCAGTTGACACAGCGGAAGAGTAAAATTGAAGTTATTGTATAATTTATTTATTAAGATATTATGGCTAACTCTGTCAAACGCCTTAGCGAAATCAGTATATATAACATCAATTTGTGAATTTTTTGAGAAATTGTTGAGAACGTGATCTGTAAAATTCATTAAATTGGAGATTGTAGATTTTCCCTTGATAAATCCATGCTGAAATGGAGTGATACTTTGTGATACATCGTTATAAACTTTATTGAAAATTATTGTTTCGAATATCTTAGATATATTAGACAACAGCGCGATAGGTCTATAATTACATATGTTACTTGAATCACCTGATTTGAAAACTGGACATATTTGTGAGTTTTTGAGTACTGCTGGAAAAATACTTTTATTTAGCGAAAGATTGAATAGTATAAATAGTGGTTCAACAAATATATCTTTACAGCCTTTTAAAATATAGGAAGGTAAATTATCAGGACCCAAATTTGGTTTTGGTTTCAGATGATTTATTGATTTTAAGATATCTTCCTTTGATATACTCTTAATGTCAACAAGATTACTATTCAAGCAATTAGTTTTAGTCTCGGTATTGATATGTATCGTATCATTATTACTGTTGTAGACACTAGAAAAAAAATTTGCGAATGCTTGAGCGATATCAGAACCATTATCACATATCTTATCATTATGATGCATGATTTTAGGAACACTGTGTGAACTTCTCTTACTTTTTAAATAATTAAAGACCAAAGATGGATCAGATTTGATATTATTCTCAGCAGTGACCATGTAATTTGCATGTGCTAATTTTATATCAGTTTTAATTTTTTTCCTTAAATTTATATAATCACACTTGCAAGATTCTATCCCAAAACGTTTATATAATTGACGATTTCTTTCTTTTGATTTCAAATTCTTGATTATTTCGAGAGTGAACCAAGGAGGATATTTTGAATTATTCTTTTTTGTTTTATTTGGAATACATTTATTAAATATATCATCAAGCATTTCATAAAAGCTTTCAAAGGCCATATCAACATCATTATAATTCTTTAAAATAGACCAGTCTGTAGAATTAAGCAATTCGTAAAGTAACAAATAGTTTGCATTTTTGAAGTCACGTATGATATTATCTTTCATATTCAACGATCGATCACGAGTATTTAATTCCACAACTTCAATAGAAAGAGCAGGATGATGATTATCCTCACTAACAAGAGGAACTGGATCATGAATAACACTACAATCTATTTAGGAGAGTAAAAGAAAATATTTGGGAAACTATGCTCGGCAACAACTGGTCGCTATGAAAGCCCAAGGCAAGTACTGTGGGAAAGCAAAATCGCACAAATTTTGTTCTGAAGCGAAGCTTTTTTGTCGTCGGATGATCTCCTCTGATTGTATGACTTCTTCACTTGCAGCCTCTTCTGATTCTTCTTGTAGCCTTGCAGAGTGCGCTTGTATAGACTGGTCGGTGCAGATATGTTACTACTCCCTTGGAGGTCATCTCCTGGGAGGTGCCTGCTCCTAATTTCACTTGACGGTTCTTACTCGGGCGCCATTTTGTAACGATATCTCGCTGATGGCTTGGTTGTTAACCTTGGCGTTGCGGTCAAAACTGCTAACGGTGTGCTCGGGCGCCAATGCGGTCGATGACGCAATTTCTAAGGCAAGCGACTGGCTAGCTCAGAAGGGAAGGTTTAGGGTTGTCGAAATTATCATCAGGAGGTAGGTGTCATAATAAGCTCAATTTTCACATGAATAACGACGACGGTGAACAGAGAACATATATTCTGCAGGAATTTGCACAGAAATAGCTTGACTGACAGTAACAAGACAGCTTTACAAAGCACTTGACACCAGCGATCGCAGTACGGATCCAGGCGGTCGCAGACGATGAGAAACATCAAAACAAAACATCGTCAAGCGATTTCTCAAACGGTGGATTGACTAATCTTCAACGTTTGCGGAACCAAACTGGTTCCTAAGTAGAGACTCTACGTTAAACTTGCTGAACTCTGTGAAGTCAACAATAACCTCCTCAGCGGTAATTCTACGTTAAAACAATCTTATGCTGCGAGATCACGAGGAATTCGTCAGCGGTGACGCTACGTTAAGGTCTTCCAACACTGTGGAATCAACAAAGACTTTGCCAGCGATGACTTTACGTTAGATCATTCAAACATTGCGAAATCTACAGGGAATTCTTTAGCAGTGTCTCTACGGTAAAACGATCTAACACTATGAAATCGATAAAGACCTCTCCAGCGGTGACTACACGTTAAATTATCAACAAAATATCCCCAGTTCAAAGCAGCAAAAAATATTTGAAGCCCAAAACAGCAAGAGCAAACAAGTCTAAGCTTCTTTTACAGACCTAGAAAAAAGCAGACGAACTCACAGATCATGTCGTACACTTGTGCTTACAGACTGAGCATAAACCTCTACTTGGACGGTAAACACTTTGAAGATGACACTTGGAATCAGAACTAGAAGCGTACTTCTGAACGGCTTCTCAGAAGACTGGACTTCCAAAGAAGTGACTTAAATCGACTGCAAGGTCTTATTTATACTCTAAATCCTTTGAAATCTTCAACTTGTTTTAAAATTGATCACATATTATTGCTGTCAGTAATGTATAGAAGAAATACAGAAAAAAAGAAGAAGTCATTCCACAAGTTTTTTTCTTTCCAACAATATCTCTTACGTCTATTCCTGCTGAATTCATCCTTTTTGGTTACATTCCCCTATAAATACTATCATCCTAAACTCTTTGTTCATGTCGGTAAAGTCGGTAATGCTAAATCTGTCAAAGGTCAGATATTTATTTATTATTGTCAAAAGTCACGAGGAACAAAACAAGATATACAACGGTATTTACAGAGCAACGATTGATTATATCCGGGATACATTGTCGGTAAGTACATGACATAGACACAGATCAAACAATACAGGATTGTATTTCATTTCAGATGTTCTCAAAAACCCAACCTTAATCAACCACATGTTGTGAAATATCAGAACGTACTTATTCCAGCAGCTAGCTGGTGATGCTAAGGTAAACAATAGTGTAGTGCTAAAACAGAATTACGGTTTTGAAATTCATATGACGAGCAAGATGTGAAACTAGTTGTGATGGATTTCAGAATATTAGGCGGTAGCAGAAGGCTATAGAATGTGTAACTGTGACGGAGTCTTGGGAAAAAATTTGTTACAGTGATTGGTACTTCTATTAGTACTTGGATATAAATATGTATTATGTACAAATCAAGACAAAACTAAATGAAATGAGAGACATATTGTTCAGTGCTATTGTTTTGTCAAGTCAATCTTTGTGTTGTTTAGACTATCCGAGATTTCTGCGTCCTGGCATAGAGTATTTTAGTAAGTGAATCTTTGTGTTAGATTCATTTCCTGAAGTCTACTTGAGAATCCCATATACCTATCCTCTAGTTACTATGAAAAGTTGATGCTCAAGCTCTCATTTATCAACGGAATGCTGTCTTCCTCTGAAAAGCTAGCTTTGCCGCTTGTCATCAGCATCGCGCGACAAAATAATTTGCCGCTCTCTCAATATATCATAGCCATGAGTGAACAAACAATTGATATGAGTCACATTTTGAATATTCCAAGGGTTGAAAAAGAAAAAATTTCTACTTGACGTTCGAAGAGAGTATTATAACTCAATATCGTATTTTTGATTCTTTGAGTAATAATACTTTGAGAATTATTTGATTCCGAGTTTATCAAGCAATCACTTATCGTTGCTTATCCATTTTATCAAGATGCATTTTCGATATCCAAGGCCCCGACAGTTCTGGGACTCTGTTTCTAATTATAAGTACTACAAGCTTTACAATCAATATAATGCTTGCGTTGACATTGGAATAAGTATTCAATAATAAAATTTCATTTGATAAATTGGCTGAAGCTGACTGGATTGGTGAAAGTAGGTGGTTGAAATAAGAGAACTCAGTCAGTTATATGATTTTTTCTTATCTGATTCCACAATTTCGTCCACATCTTAGCCATCTTCAGGAACAAGAAGAGTTACTAAGCTCAAATTCAGATATATACAAGGCTATCATGTGGTATTCAGCCTTTGAAATACATGTATGGATTTACATTCAAACTGAATCATTCGTGTTGCTCCTGAAGATATCTAAGATGACCAAATTCCCTCATTTCTACTGCTCACATGAAATTCCATGTCCAACCAATAGATTATGTGTTCAACTCGGCAGGCGGTGAGATCTCTCAGCATTAACTTTATCGCAAGCTAGAAGACGTTAACTGTGGTTGTAAATCTCTCACTTTCCCGCATAGTTATTTGAATGATTAATATTTATTATGAAAGCACATTCCTTTGCCGCTCTCCACAATTGCTTTGTCAATCTTTGGCTCACGCTTCAACATCCACATCAAAGCATATTTTTCGTTTTCAATATATAAGATACTATTGCATATGAGAGATCATTTTTCATTCAATCATGTCACAACCAGATTTCTCTTGGAATAAGAATGAAAATTCATTATAAAAGCTAAAGAGAAAGAATATTCATCAATTTGTTCTTTCAATGGAATACCTCAGTTTGATTTGGTTAATTGCATATCTTCCAAAATCCCTTTATATTTTGCTCCATTGCATACTCATTTTGTAGACAAGTTTGTTTACCTCATTAAAATCTAGAGTATGAGCTTAAACCAATATTAATTTATTCACGCCCATGTCGCCTTTCATTCATCGTTAATAACCAACTTATGAAACTAATAAATACACACTTGAACTGATTCTAGCTCAAAGTAGAGATAGCGCTATAATTGCTAAAATATTTTAGCAGGTTGTGAATGTTTGCCAAACAAAGCACTTGAAGCTTCAGGATGTGAGAAACGAAAACACTCCCGCTAATTAACCTCCCGTGAAGGAACACAACAGCAGGAATATTTCCTACAAGTCATCGAGATTTTCCATCCAAAAATCTTGCTTGGAAAACAATCTTATAATTGCGTTCTTCTCGAAGAACTATAATGTTAATTTGAGAGGAAGATATTAGATTATTTGGTTACATCTTGTCGCCGTTCTACTGAAATAGAAGCCATTAAATTGTAATTACAACTATATTGTGTAGATATTGAAGTTATTTTTGAAGAAGATCCACCTGCCGTAAAACAGAAATAACACAAATTGGTAGAAAAAAATCACGTTACATCGCAACTTCATTAGTCAAAAATCACAGACAAATATGCAAGATTTGAAGATTCCTGGCTAATCGTAATAAATTTAATTGACAAATCAGTGACATGCACTTAATAAGACGGTACTTCTGCTATTAACATAATTCACGAGCGACAGAACACAAAAGATCAACTTCTCGAACTTCAATGAAGAGACTCAAATGCGATAACGTTCTTATAAATGACTACAGTTTATTGCGTGTTCAAGCTTTGGACGATGACAATTTGATGACTTGAAACAAAAGAGTAACAGCAATATTATGTTCACAAATTGAGACCTCAACTTAAATCTGTCCATTCGATCGGATCAAAATCTGATGAGGATTAAAACTATTGAATGGACAAACACCGAGAGAGTAAGGAGTTTGAGAAGTCTGTACTCGTTTTTTATTGAATGTTCTAGGTACCTAAGTAAACCCACTGGTATCAGACGCTGAGCTACTCAGTCCGGGATCAAGTGTTCTTCAACAGGTCTGGGACCTGGAGCGAGTCTGAGACTCGTTAGCAAGACTGGAATTTGCGTGTGAATCTGGGATTCATAGGAGCGTCTAGTTGGTTTGACTACCTGCCTGAACCTGAAATGTCGTGGATGATTGAGGCGTGTCTCACTTGGATTTAGCTCAACGATCTTTCTTTTTCAGATAACGCTGTAGCCGCAAGACTGAGGTTCACTCGCCTCACCAGTAGTTTAATTGAATAAATGTTGTATTGTAAGTCACGGAGCAGAATAAATGTTGATTGATTTCATTTTAGTAGTTCTTCTATACCTTCAAGCACCTATAACACAGCAACTTCTCACCAATAGCAATAATATCAGTAGTGTGATAAGAAATATAAAGCACAATAAATTATTTATCATTTTATCAGATCTTGATATCTAACGCTGTGGCATTAGATTTCAGGCAAAAAATTTCTGAATTTATTCATTCCCTATTGCTCGCCGTAATTCATCAATGAGTATTGTATTTTGTAATAATCGGAAACCAACAACTTAAAACTAGAAGCCCTTTGTCGAGGCACTTTTCATTCAAAATTTCGCTTCATATTCATTTATCAATTTCAAAATGAAAGTTGGACAAAACAATACATTGTATGATATTCAACAAGAGAGCATGCTATATGATGAGTTTACATTCCACTTGAAAAATTAAATCAGATTTGAAACAACATGAATGTGTCTTTATCCTGGGAGACTTGAGCGAAAATTCGGTATTCCGAATGCAATCGCAGAAAATTGTTCGATGCTTATAGACTGATCAAATTCTGTCTCACATATGACTCATCCTATGAAAAGTATTAAAATCCATATTTAGAGAATGTTTCATACACATGAAACCCGAGTAATGTATCAGCCACAAAATACAAAGAGGCGCATCTGTCCTCCTCGTGCGTTTTCTGGTAGCTTGAAAATATATTCAAATTGTTTTTTAATGAATACCGCACTTTTTATATAGAGCAAATTTGCAAGACAAAGAATGTAGACGACAGAATACCTTGCATTTCGCGTCAAGAATTATAGATTCATCACGAACACATTCGAAAATCAACTTCCGCTATGAAAATTATCAGTGAGATTCATGCGGAGACTGCAAGAATTAATGAAAAATAATGATTATAAGCATAGATTCCTGCTTTTTTTTTTCGCGTAACAGTGCGTAAGAGTATGATGTGCACTTGAAGTCAATGTTTCGTTCCAATAAAATTGATGGAAACGACGAGAAAAACTACGATGATCTGCCGTCACAAATGTGCCTGAGAGATGCGAGATGTCAGCTACCAGAACCAAACTGAACTCATATATGCTAGAATATGAGAAAAAGCCGAAAGAATGGACTGGAGTAGAGAATTTTGAGTGAAAATATTATCGAACTAGAATTTAAAGAGAGACTAATTCAGATGTGTCAGTAACTTGCACGTTTGCCCTCAATCTTGAAATTTTAAGTGTCTCGCGAATTCACAATCTCATTGCTTCCGCTTGTCTTATCATTATAAATCGGACTTTATCAAAGTTTGCTCCATCTGTATAACATACAAAAATTATTGTGGAGAGCTACTCTTTCTTCGTGAAATAATAGAGATGAAAGTGAGATTTTCTACAAGTCGAACCATCTGTGGAAGAATATAACATAATGAATAAAAATCATACGCACTATAGATATTACCGTCACATTTCTTCTCCATCTACATAAATTTAGCTTGGAGCTCTGTATATGACTCTTTATACTTCCACGTTGTCCCATTTTTCGAGTATGAACTTCATAGTAGCTATTATAAAGGAAACAATGAATATTTATTTTCTCCATACTCTTCTTTTCATAGATATTATAAATGATTATTCCACAAAAAAAAAAACCATGTACGGAAAGCATGTCGTCATTTTAAAATTGATTTAAGCCATAATTATTATTGAAAACTATCAGGTCATCCATGATTCTTCGAAGGGAATATCCCTTCCTGATTGCATGTAAAATCAACAAGTTATGAGTACTCAGAATCACAAAACTGGCACGCTAGCAGATAATACATTACATTCCACTATGCGATGTATGCAATTGCTGAGTAATTGTTTCACAGAAAAAATTCATTAGTCATTGTGTGGTTCACCAGCATATATAACCTAATTAGGATTTTTTTTCCCGAAATATTTTGCTCAGATTGAACGATATGTATCTTACAAGACTAAATTCAGAAAATCATAACACCTACTGATTTTTTTTTTATCAGCACCTGATAGTTGTTAAGAAGAAACTATTCCTTGTTTATTAGATTTATTATGAATTCTGTCGTATACATCAAATGGAATTTCCAATCATGATAAAAATAATATCATATTATCAGCAAACTCTGTAGGTACATAGAGTTACAGAATGTTATGGAAGTAGTGTGGGAACTTTTCATGGACCAAATTTATATGAGTTTGCAAACCGCTGTTTCATTCCTATAGAGCGATATATATTGGGCAAATTGAAGTTCAGTATTCATGAAGTTTTAATACAATTCCCACTCTGATCACGTATCCATTCTTCTGTCGGTGTTCACCTCGGTATCTTTTCTGTTTTTTTTTCTGTTTGCTTTCGTAGCATCGACTGCATAACAAAAATACTTGTTATGATCAAGTTATCGTACAGTTTCATCACTATTTCAGAAAAAGACGGATGATAGTAGCTTTCCAATTCTTATATAAAATAATTATCTTTGTGAACGAAGAGTCCTTTTCTAGATTTTTAGGGTCTTTCATTCACTAGAATATACAGCTTCGACATTCGATCACCGGAAGTGTAATTTTAATAAGGTAACGTGGAATTCACCACTTGATTATTTATTTTTGATATTTACTTAGCTCATCTTCCAGAGAGCTTCAAATTGATACCGAACCAGACATCATTTACATGATTTGTAGAAGAAACAATTGACAATCGTTCAAATATCTTCTTTGACACTTCTACGAGGATTATCTCAACAAGAGCTTTAATACGATATCAAACACGATAGAGCCAAATTACTTACTTCAAAAAAACAATTGACGAGCTTCTGCATGGAATGTCTAAATATTACTGATGATAATTTCGAGTTCATATCATGATTCTTGTTATTTCTTTTGCTCAGAAAAATATAACGTGTCTAATATAATGAGAACAATTTGCTGCTCGTTAGTCTCGCTGAAATTCGATGACGGCTTGACCGACTTGAATATTGTTATCTTTGCTCCCTTCGCTCTGTTACAGGAGTGGTTATTATTTTGGTTATTTATAAGATTTTTGTTTTGGTCGAATCTTCTGTTTGCGATTCAGGTGAGATCGAAGAGGAACTGTAGGCCAAGGTGTACACAAAATTTTCAGGCGAAATAATTCAAAATCACAATGTTCTATCTTATTTACATTTTAAACATTGCAATTGTAAATCTTAGTTATCGTTGGAATTGTTTCATTCTATTGTCTTCCATCAATGTGCCATTTATGATATGTATTAAAATATCAAGTTGCTAGTGATTGCTCTGAAGGCAACAATGACGGACTACAGTACCAGCTGTCTATTGAAGAGATCAGTTACAATAGTGAAATATGTAGATCTACGCACTTGTCAACATATTTTGACAATCAAGTTCATGTCTTAATTGTGTGAAGGGTGGAATGTAGTATTATTCCTTATATTTATCCTATACTTTTGATTCAAATCATGCTCAAAAGATTCGAGCAAAAATGTTTAATATTGATTCACTTGCTTCATATTATATTTCTACACTTGCCCGTGATCACTTTAATTGACAGTTTCCAATCATATCTAGGTATAGACCTTCAGGAAAATCATTGATCTCATTCCCTTTGAGGATTACCGACGAGATGGCGAGATTGTTTCTCTAGAAGTACCATCTTTTCAAAAAAACTACTCTTGCCTCACCAGTAGTGAGAGTATTAATTATTGGAGCAGCTTATTACTTATTTAAACTTCCTTGGACGGCGCTACGACCGACAAAATGAGTTTGCCGAAGAAACAGAAAATGTGCATCAGTAAGACAAGAAACAGCGATTCGAATCACTCTAGTCTGGATTGAATATTTAATTTCACATCCAAAAATTCATTGATATATAGCACTCAATATAAATAATATTCGAAATATTGCCATCAAATAGCAATAGAATATCTGATATTCCCTAATAATTACATTTAATTCCTTTGTATTCACAAAAATGGATATTTGAACTTGTGACAAATGAATATTCCCAACTATCTCCCTTGAACTATTATTATAGGTCGATTTATAATTATCAACTGCAATATATTATTTCTGCATCTAAAACTGCGAAAGTTTCACAGATTGCTAATACTGCTGTAGAACTACTTTACTCCATGTATTAGATTTGCAACCATGTAAGAGCTAGCGAACATCATCTTTTTCTCATATATTCATGTTATTCCTTCTAATTTGCCACATGTTTTGTCGAACGCATCGTCAACGCTACCATCGTCAAACCTTGGCATGCGACGTCCAAATATGAGTATATATAATTCCCATTTCACATTTATAATATTTATTTTCCTGCTTCAAGAGGATTTATCGAATTTTATAATAAATAAAATAAAACCGCTGAAAATTTTGGGAAATACCCCAGGTGAATGTTGTGCCAACTCATTCAGGGATCAATCTGAGTTATTTTATATTCTCTGATAAGTACTACTGTTCATAAGATAAACGCAAAGAACTCAAAAGTACCACCAAAGGAGCATTGGTACCACAGATTGAAGATACCTTATTTATGAATATGAACCTATTTTTTTGATAAATGACTTGAATATGAAATTTCAGTCAGAAAGTAGGCGTTCTCAAGTCATCGTAGTTTTAGAAATAGACAAACACAACGACTGACTTCCTTTTTGATTATGTTTTTTTGAGTTCAGAACTGTCCTCATACTTTTTTGTGAATGCATTTCAGTGGTTGATTCCAATTTTTATTTCGAATGGAGGTTCATACCAATAGCGAAAAAAAATATTGAGAGGTCATCACAATACCACACATTTCTTCTCCATAATCTTCTACACCCGATTTATAAGCCATTTGATAAGTTCATTCTCCTATTAATTTTGGCCCTTGTAACAAAATCAGAATATAAGTTATGGAAGATCATATATCCGAGTTCCACAATTATTATCTATTGTTCTAGAATAGATTTTATTAATCACATAAGATAAAGGAAATGTATAAATAGAATAATCTTATAATTATTACGTATTACTTCTCAGTCTCTCGAAAAATAAAGTTGGTTTTCAGAAATAAAGTTGTTGAATCATATTATATAATTGGCGCATTCTGTAGGATCCGGAAGTTGATTTGACTCGAGTACCAAAACAGTGCAATTCGTTAAAAATTATTCAACGTTTACTCCAGTGGTTAGTCCGGATTCAAATTTTAGAAATCGGAACATCCGCGTCGAGCCGCAAAGCTAGTGCCAGAGATTTCCGTACGAGTCCAACAACGTAGCCAACAATAGAAGAAATTCACAGTGGCAGCAGGTCTGGAGCCCGAAATCTTCTATCCTATAACAACAAATCTGTCAACGGAAGATCCACAGAGGCCTCAAGTTGAGAACCGAGTTTTTTACAAGTTTAGGGACAGGAAGTAATCACCATACAATAATATGCAACAGGGAATATGTTCAAGAAATTGTTGTGAGCTTATACAAATTTTATTTATTGTTATATTTGAAAAATAATAGTTTGTAATAATCGTTTGTAGAGTAAATTGCAATAAATAATTGACTGGTAGCAATGGGTTCACCAGAATGGGAAGAAATGCATCTTAAAGTGATTCCAGAATTTAATGGGAATCCGAAATTATTACAAAAATTTATTACTTTTAGCGAAAAGCTAATTAACAGATTTTACAATGCTAGTGATATTAATGATTTCACAAATGAGTTATTATTAACTCACATCTCTTCTTAAATAACTAGCCAGGCAGCCAAACATATAAGCAGTTACACAATTGGTTACTGGAATAAATTAAGACATGCTTAAGGGGGGTCTCTTGCAATCATTGACCATCTAAGATCTTGGAGGTGTAAAGGGGACGATAACAGAAAGCAGCATTGTGGGTGGGGTTAAAAATGAGTACTGACTGATAAGGAGGGAGGATCGTCAGTACCTCATCAACCAGGGTGGACGCACGTCAGTTCTGGCACGCCGTATTCCACTTAAATTTAAACTATACATTTTTTTCAAGTTGCAAGATAATTTGATTCATTGCATCATCATGATTGAATCAAAATTATGTACGTAATGAAAATTCAGAATTATTATTATCTTGCAAGATGATTTTATTGGGTTGAATTTTTATGATTGAATTAAAATTATGTACATAATGGTAATTCAGAATTATTATTATCTTGCAAGATAATTTCAATTCATTGAATTTTTATGATCCAATTAAAATTATGTACATAATGGTAATTCGTGATTCCTAATATCTTGCAGGACAATTTTAATTCACTGAATTTTTTTGATTGAATTGAAATTATGGACATAATGATAATTCAAAATTATTATTATCTTGCAAGAAATTTCAATTCATTGAATTTTTATGTTTGAATTAAGATTATGTACATGATAAAAATTCAGAATTATCATTATTTTGCAAGATAATTTTGATGCATTGAATTTTCATGATTGAATTAAAATTATGTACATATTGGAAATTGAGAATTATAATCATCTTGCAGGTTTTTTTCAATTCATTGAATCTTTATGATTGAATTAAAATTATGTACATAATAGAAATTCAGAATTATTATTGTCTTGCAAGATAATCTCAATGCATTGAATTCATATGATTGAATTAAAATTATGTACAATTGTATATAATGAAAATTGGGGATTCTTATTATCTTGCAGTATAATTTCAATTCATTGAATCTTTTTGATTGAATTAGAATCATGTACAAAATAAGAACTCAGAATTACTATTATCTTGCAAGATAATTTCAGTACATTGAATTTTTATGATTGAATTAAAACTATGTTCATAATGATAATTCAGCATAGAGACTATCTAGCAAAATTACATGAAATCATTGAATCTTCATGATTTAATTAAAATTATGTACATGATGAGAATTCAGAATTATTATTATCTTGCAAGATAATTTCAATGCATTGAATTTTCATGATTGAATTAAAATTATGTTCATCATAGAAACTCAGAATTTTTATTATCTTGCAGGATAATTTCAATTCATTGAATTTTTATGATTGAATTGAAATTATGTACATAATGAGAATTCAATCGGCAATCGAGTGCCGAAAAGTAAAAATCCTGGTAAATCCCTTAAAAACCAACAAAATTCACATTCTTACCGCTTTTACTTTCGAGTACCTAACAGTCCATTCAAAAATTCGTTGCTATGGAAACAAATTGGGAGGCGGAGCTATGCCAAATGCTAGTCTTCCAGAAAATATAACACGTCACTAACGCCATCTATGAGCGAACGAAATAAATTATATTTATTATTTTATTTTGCTAATTACCCCGAAAACATGGTTTTCTTGATGAATATATGGCTAAAAAATGAGGGATAAAGGTTAAAAGTGAATCAACATATAGGTATTTGAACTGAATATCTGATTTTCATACAATAAAAATAGGTTTGAAAAGTACCTATTTCAGTGAACTACACAATTTTTTAACTGAAGACGGGGATAGTTTTTTGAAAATTTCATACGCTTATTTGAAGCTGACAGTAATATCTTTTATATAAGTTATTTTCATAAGTGTAAGTCAAGTCATATTTGAGTTAAAACGATTTGAAAAGCCTTGAAATCAATATTTGTACTATGTTTAGGGACTTTTTACTCTGAGATCTATAGAAGATTATCAGATTTCGATACGTACAATTGTTTATAAGCTTCTAATCTTCAGAATGATATATAACATTTGCCATTCCAGTGATCAATAAAAGCTGTATAACGATTTGAAGAGTGACAATTGTCGCCTTTTACACAGAGACCCACCTTAAGTCGAAGCTTACTCGGACAAACGCAATGATTTCAACTTAATTTTTGGAATAACAGATTCAAAACAGAACAGCTTAAATTGTTTGGAATATTATGAGAAATTATACGACTTATTGAATTTACATGCCGCTTATGTCGATACACATTAAAGCGATCCAATACAGATTGCACATTTGAATAATTTGGCCAATAGACAGACGTAACGCACGTTGATATCGAGTTTAAGGGAACCAGTTGGTCCTTCAATAAGAACTAGAAATCCGTCTTCTTCAATAGAAGCATACCATATGCTCGTAAGTATTTTTTATGTGGATGCTTAGAAAAGCACCTTCCAAAGACAAAATACAAGACCTATGACCAGACAGAATAAACCCTTCTTCAAACCAACAATGCAACCATTGCATCAACCATTATCACAACCTACATTTATTCCTGAATAACTCGAAGAATAATTATATTGCTGAAGAATTGTTCAACCAAGGAGCTGAACAAGAGTGTAATCAAGAATTCGATCAAATTAATGAAAAACAGTATTTCGAAGTTGATGAAGAAACCGAAAATTAGTTTACTAATATCCAACAAGAGACAGAAGATCATAATTTTTTAGACAATACCAGTCTGGAAATTTTGGAGAAATAATGAATTGTAATATGACTAGTCGTCTACCATATTCGAAATTTGAAGATTTTATTGGTTGATTAGATACAGGGTCAACAAAATCATTGTTAAATGAAAATTTGGTTTATTAAAATTTGAATAAATTTAAAGTATGTAGCGGAAATTTTGTTAAACATGTAGCAAATGATAGTTCAGAAGGTAATGAATATGTGGTTATCACATTCCAGAAAAAATCAGTAAAATTATATTCATATAATTTTCATGATAGTTTCGATATTTTGTTTGGATTAGAAACTTTAAAATTAATAAAAGCACAAATAAATGTAGTTAGAGATGGGATACGAGTTTTCAATAAGAAATACAAGTTAGATTACTCCAATGAGCAGAATAAATTAGAAACTTTTAATAGCGAAATAAATTCGGAAATTGATTTTCAAAATTCAAGAATTGACTATTTGAATGAAATAGAAGTTGAGGAATTGAAAAAATTAATTTTAGATTTTCGAGATATTTTGCCTAATAACGACGATAAATTGAGATTTACTGGTAAAATAAAACATTCTATTTGTACTACTGACGATATACCAATTCACATGAAAAGTTATCACTATCTGCAAATTCATAAACAGGAAGTGGATGAACGAATACAAAAATTATTAAATGATGATATAATTCAAATATCTAATTCTCCGTGGTCAGCCCCTATTTGGGTTGCTCCAGAAAAAATGGATGCCTTCCGTGAGAAAAAATATCGTATGGTTATTGATTACCGTAAATTAAATGATAAGACTATTGACGATAGACTCCCAATGCCTGATATTACCGAAATTTTGTACAAGTATTTATTCTACAACGTTGGATTTAGCATCAGGATTTCATCAGATTGAGGTTGAGGAAAAAGACATTCCTGAAACAGCTTCCAGTACAGAGCGCGGATATTTTGAATTTAAGAGAATGCCGTTTGGTTTGAAGAATGCACCAAGTACTTTTCAAAGATAAGTGAGTTACGTTTTACAAGATTTTATTGGAGAAATATGTTTAGTTTACCACGATGACATAATTAAATTTAGAACAAGTTTGGAAGAGCACATTCAAAATTCAAGACGAGTTTTTGAGAGATTGAAAGAAGCAAAATTAAGAATACCAATAGACAAAAGTAAATTTTTAAGATGAGAAGTAGCTTATTCAGGTCACATTATAACACAAAATGATGTTAAACCAAATCCTGATAACATAAAAGCTATTAAAAATTACCCATTGCCTAAAACAGTAGAGGAAATTGAAGGTTTTCTAGGTTGAATTGGATGTTATCGAAGATTTATTCCTGATTTTGAAAATCTACAGAACCATTGACAAATTGTTTGAGGAAAGGAAAGACAATGAATACAGAATATTCAGATTGAACTAAATGTTTTGAAAATTGTAAAACACTTTTAATAAGTGATCCGATATTAAATATCCAGGTTTCACGCAAGAGTTCACATTAACAACCGATGCGAGTGCATATGCTCTAGGTACCGTTTTATCTCAAAAATTAGAGAAAAAGATTTGCCAGTAGTCTATGCGAGTCGAACATTAAATGATCATGAAGTGAGTTATTCTACGATTGAAAAAGAATTACTTTCTTTCCTGTTTGGGCAACAAGGTACTTCAAACCCTATCTTTATGGTTTTAAATTTGAAATTGTCACAGATCATAAACCATTAACATGGTTATTTTCATTAGAAGAACCAAATTCAGAATTACTTAGATGGAAATTACGTTTAAAAGAATTTAATTATGAAATTTGTTACAAAAAAGATACTCAGGATAAAAATGCTGATGCCTTATCTCGAATAAAACCTGCATTTCAAATAGTTTATAGAAATGACAATATCTTTGAGACCAAAAAACCATTAATACATTGTATTTCAAAAGACTTGAAGTTTGGAAAAGGATTTGCAAAACAAGTCGATAATTTCTATCAGAGTAAAGATTATTCGGAAAAGAAAGACAATGTCGAGGTTTGAAATTGCGTATTACAGAAATTTAACTCTTGTTTAATATTTCATCCGATAACAGAACTGAATCATTCTGATAAACCAAAATTAGGGTATATTTAGGATACTTTGATCAATTTAAAACAATTTTTGGTGAATAATGGAATTAAGGTAGTTTGTATGCCAGAAATATGCAGTGGATAAGACAAGTATGATTGGTGAAAAATTGAGAATTTAATAAAAGAAATTTTCGGAGAAGCTCATAAGAATCCATGTTTATAATTTAGAAACTCGGATAGAAATCAATAACAATGAGATCGCAAGTCAAGCTACACATAGAGATAATTCTGATTTTGTCAGGAATTATAAAGTGAGAGTTGCAGATTCCAGTTATAATATAGACAGTTATATTATAACACCTTGAAATATCAGGATACAATAAGTAACACATATAATGTGATAAGTATAGCACAAGATCCGTGTGCATGGAACTATGACTTAAGATTTTATCGAATTCAAGATCTTTCTACACCAGACTGACACTTGGCATATATCACTTTTTTTCTTCATAGCACCCTGGATATCGCATTATAATTGCGCAATATTTTGCTCTCATGAACTTCGTATTCACAACACCTCCCCTCGAAGTCATGAAACTAACGCTTACACTCCTTCATATACGACATTCCTAAATTATGATAGCATTCGCGATGTCTCATGCCACTCTAATCTTTGGTCAAAACATCTGCAGACAAATATTTTAAATTTACAATGCTTCGATTACAAACATTGCGTATAAAATGATGTCGTACATCTATGTGCTTTGTTCTTGTATGGAAGCTATCACTCTGCGTGAGCTTTATTGCATCCTGGTTATCATTAAATAATGTCACACACTCACACGATATGCCAATGCCCTCAAGTACTTGGCGTAAATACATCGCTTCTTTTGTTGCTTCCGATAAAGCCATATACTCTGCCTCTGTACTCGATAGCGCAACAGTTCTTTGCTCACGCGCTTCACAACTCACTGGTGATCCCGCCAATATGAACGCGTACCCTGAATATGATCTACGATCTTCAGTGCATGAGCCCCAGTCTGTGTCAACTACACCAAAAAATTGGGCAGTTCTCTCATACATCAATCCGCATTTAAGCGTCCCTTTCAAATAACGCAGCACTTGTTTCAACGCTTTCCAGTGCTCGACACTGTAATTATTATTAAACTGACTTGGATAATTCACGGCATACGCATTGTTGTCACCGCCATAAACATTAACGCTCCGATCGCACTCTGATACGGATAGTTGCACATGATTTTCTCATTTGCTATCTCGGGCATTACGAGCTTACAGTTCACATCTATAGGTGTTACTGCCGATTTACACTCACTCATACCAAGTCGTTCCAACGCATACGCTTTCTGATTCAAGTACACTCTATGATCCTCATCACGTGTAAACTAAATTCCCAAGCACTAATTTGCTTTTCCCAAATCTTTCATCTCAAACTCATTTGACAAATTACATTTTACTTCACGCAACCATACATCATCATTCGTTGCTATCAACATATCATCCACATATACCGCGATGACCATGATTTTCTCGTTCCTCCGCGACATAAATGAACACGGATCCTGTGACATTACACTAAAACTTAACAGTTTCAATTTTCCTACAAGTTTCTTATACCATTGCAACCCTGACTGTCGTAAACCATAAAATGATTTCTTCAATGAACACACACAGTCATTTTTCATGCGCATTTCACAACGCCAGCGTTCAGCTGTTGCTATTACAGTCTTTTTATACCCGTCACTATTCGCATTTATTCTATCCAGAATATCATTCAGTACTTCCGGGACTTCCATGAAGATGTCCACTTCAAGCTCGTTGAGATATGCTGTGTAACATCCATTTGGTGGATTTTCAATCCAAGTTCCGCTGACAATGCTGATAGTAACCTGATTGACGTTGACTTCACTACAGGAGAATATGTCTCATGAAAATCCTCCTCTGGCCGTTGTGAGCAGCTTTCAGGGACTAACCTTGCCTTCTTTATCTTGCCATGTTTTGTATTCTGTGTACAAAACACAAATCGGTTGCCAATTACTTTTCTGTTCTTTGGCCTTGATACTATTTCCCACGTACCATTCTTGATTTGCGCCACCATTTTTTCTTCCATAGCTCCATTCCACGCTTCCGCGTCATGGCTCTGCTTAGCCTCACTCCAACTACTCGAATCGTTTGTTGCCATGTTAACGAATTCTTTATCTTCTTCTGGTGACTCATTTTCATCATCCCCTTCGCTGTCTCCTTCACTACTATTATAGCTGCTACCTTCTTCGTCAGAACATGATGCATACTCCTTACGCGGCCGTCCTACTCTACCCGTACGTAAAATTTCGGGACGCCCTCTTCCTCTCTTCAAAGGTTCCACTAACGTCTTCTACTATAGAGTTGCTCCCACCTGTTGTGGAAATCTCTCCACCGACTCTTCCTCGGACTCTTGTATATTTGCCCGCGCGGTTTCTCTTACCACTCGTCGAGTTCTCCTCGACTTTTCCTCGACTTCTCTTTGAGTTTTCTCGCTTTCTCTTGGCTTTTTTATGTCTACGATGATGTCCTCACTACCAAAAAGATTTTCATCTTGTATCTCTCTATACTTACGTCTGAAAGCTGGCTTAGACATAAACTTGACGTCACGACCGACAATTAACTTCTTTGACTCTGATATGTGTACTCTATATGCTTTTGACTGTACATCGTAGCCAACAAATATGCGTTTAATTGCGTGAGAGTGAAACTTTCCGTTATTTGATGTTTTATCTTTTACAAACACTTTCGCACCAAATACTTGCATGAAGCTCACCGTAGGAGTTTTTCCAGTCCATTCTGTGAACGGTATTCCACCATTTAGTGCTGATGTCGGACATCTATTACGTACATAGCAGGCTGTGTTGATAGCCTCAGCCCAAAATGTTGGGGGACTTCCGGCTTGTCGCATCATACATCGAGCCATCTCAACCAACGTTCGGTTTTCACGCTCTGCGACGCCTATCTGTTGGGGGGTATGAGGCACTGTCAACCTGTTCCAAATACCGTTTGACCTTTAAGACTTGTCAAAATCACGATTCACGTATTACAACCCATTGTCTGACTGCAGAAATTGTATTTTATTACCAGTGAACGTGTCAGCTTCCGCTTTATAATTTTTGAAAATGTTCACATCATCGCAATTTATCATCAATAAACGTAACGAAATATTTTTTACCTTCCACTGACGCGTGTCGCATGGGCCCACATACATCCGTATGCACAATTTCTAACAAGTTAATCGTACGATCCTTATCGCCCGTTGGAAAAAGCTTACACGTTTGTTTTTCTAGCGCACAAACTTTGAACTCGGATAATTTTTCATTATCACCAAATTTCATACCGTATACTAGACCACTTTTGGCCATCGCTCTCAAATCGCGTCCGTTGACATGACCGAGTCTTCCGTGCCACATATCAATTTTTTTTTTTTGGCTCATTTTCAGCTTCCACGTTATTTACAATATCTTGACACTGTCTTATGTAATATTAATTACCAACACGATCCGCACGAGTATACAATTTGTTTTCTTTGTCAATCACAATCGCGTCCTTAGCCCGAAATATCACTTTGTAACCACGATTCGTCATAGCCGACAATGACAGTAAGTTCGTGCGTGAGTCCGGTACATACATCACTTTCGTAATGTCTATTTCGCGCTTCTCATGCCCCGTGTCTACTGAAATGCTCACTTTTTCCATTCCAGCTATTCGCGTACTTTCATTGCTTGGTCAAGTCAATTTTTTGTCCACTTTAGTAAATTCCTGAAACATTTCTCGTGGCACATATGTCCAGTACAACCACTGTTGATACACCACGCGTCGCTTTTACATTGACCGTATAGGACTTCTTCGGCTGTACTCACCATTAATGTGACTTTCGACTTCTCTTTGGTGTCTCCGCCATCTTGAGCCTGTGTTGCACTCTGAGGTTACCTCTTGCCATTCTCTCGACAATTCTTCGCTATATGTCCCATCTTATGGCACCGATAACATTCTACCTTTTCATTAGTAGACCTATGACCTTGAATTCGGCGTCTATCTTCATCAAATTCGCGCCCTTTCTGCGCGCGCTGCTTCTTCCATCTCGTGTACATCGCTCCTTGCTCCACATGTACATGTTCACGACTCTCGAATTCTTCGATGATTTCCACCTTCAACAAATCTGTCGTTGGCATCTCATCTCGCGATTCCATCACAGCTCTGAACATCTTGAACGAAGCTGGCAGACTGTACATCAAAATTACCGCCAATACCTTGTCATTTATTCTAATGCCAATCTCAGATAGTTCCTTTACCGCATCCGGAAACTCTGTAATATGCTTGCGTAAGTCACAATCTTCTTGCAATTTTGACAGAATGATTTGTTTCAACAACGTCGCCTTCCGCGCCGGACATTTCGATTGATGCATTTCCTTCAATTTATCCCAAATTGCTCTTGAAGACTTCAGTCTGTCCAGGAGCCGTATAATTGCTTTTGAACATCGACAGAATAATTTTAGCTTCCGTTTCCCCATCATTCTTGACCCACTCAGTGTACTTCGAGTCAGTTACTTCAGGTTTTGGAATCGAACCATCAACGTATTCCCAGAGATCACTTTCTTTCAGCATCGACATCATTTGGATCTTCCAAGTATTATAATTTTCGCCTACGAGCGTATCAATGTGAAACTTTGCTGCCATTTCCTTGACGTTTTTACTATCTAGTGACAACAACACGTTGAACAATCTTCCTGTTAATTTTTTCCTTTTTCACACTTTGTCTATACTGTCCGAATAGTTTTTCACCATTTTTCGCGAACACTTGACTTTAAGAAAATCAACAACTCAAATTATTTGGTACTGGGCCACATAACCTGTCAGGAGTTATAAAGTAAGAGTTGCAGATTCCAGTTATAATGTAGACAGTTCTACTATAACACTTTGAAATATCGGGAAACAATGAGTAACACAAATAATGTAATAAGTATAGCACAAGATCCGTGTGCATGGAACTATGACATAAGATTTTATCGAATTCAAGATCTTTTTACACCAGATCGACACTTGACATATATCACTTTTTGCTTTTCATAGCACCCTGAATATCGCATTATAATTGCGCAATATTTTGCTTTCATGAACTTCGTATTTACAACAGATCCAAATACAGTACACTCAGCAGAAGGAAAACCTGTGAATGGAATAACTTACACGGACAGTCCAATATATATATAGGAAGAAATCAAATTGTTATAAAAGGAATTGAGGAGAAGATAAAAACTGGAATAGAAAAATTATTCGATGATGAAATACAAAGATTTACAGTACAATTGGATATCAGAAATGCAAACTTTTCAAAGAAATTATACAATTCATGAAACAATATTCAGTTCCAAAAATTAGGTATTATTGTTTATTCCATGATGATTTAGAATTTAATTTCAATGATATTCTACAGAGATATTTTAATGCGAATTCTTTTAGATTGATGAAGTGTAGAAATTTGTCAGAAGATGTCCAAGATGAAGAAGAACAAATTAATATTATTAATATATATCATGTTGGTGGAACTAATCACAGAGCATTTGAAGAAACTTATAAATCGTTAAAGAAATACTATTTTTGGCCAAATTCAATAAAATCAGTCCAAAATTATATGAATCATTGTGATATTTGTTTAGCAACCGAATCTGAGAGACAACCATTTAGAGCAAATATAAATTTAACTCCAACAGCAGAAGTACCTTTGGAGATAGTTCATGTTGACACAATATCAGTAGGGAAAACTGATTTTCTAACCATTGTTGATAGTTTTTCAAAATTTGCGGTTGCTTATAGAATGAAAGGAATGAATGTAATAAATTTTGTTGACAAATTATTCAAATATTTTGCTTATTACGGAACACCTGAAAAAATTATTTTAGACAACGGTAGGGAGTTTAACAATAAAGGATTTATTAGCTTTACATAAAATAGAAATTTGAGTAACAAGTGTTGACAAGCCAAAATCAAATGATGTAATAGAAAGATGTGCGAATTAATAATTTGAAAGAGAAGAATTTGAGAATCTTGATTTGAAAAAAAAAGTTATTAATGCAATAAAAGCGTACCTATAAAGCTTCTATACACAGTGTGATGAATGAGAAACCATATGATCTACTATTTGGACATATTCAGGAAATTAGACCCACAGAAGTTGAAGAGCAGTTAGATTGTCAAAATTATATTGATAGACATAAGGAAAGAATAAAAAACCTTTATTCGAAGATACAAAATAAAATGGATGTGAAAAAACATAGATACATCACTAAAAATGAGAACGCTCCCAAAATACTGAAGGAAATATATGTTAAACAACATGAGAGATACTGCGGAAAATGTGAAAAAGCAAAGTATGAAAAGAAAAAGCGTAGATCCTATGTTAGACAAAGAGGAGTAATCGAATTAGACAACAGTGAGAGAATAAAAATTGACAAGATGGGAAAATCAAGATTTTCTATTTCAGATGTATTCTTTTCCTCATCCTCCACAGACAAAATTGTACGGACGGAGTGGTCATATAAAATATGACAAATAATACAGGTGTAAATATCATAGAGTTAGGAAAAACTTATATATATATATATATATATATATTCACATTCAAACTATTTGTATGTTAATTTCAATTTGACATCTGTATTATTACAGTTAAAGAATGAAAAACAAGATCTTCTATTTCAAATTAGTAAAAAACCAGAAATAATACAAAGAAAGTTAGAAACAAATATTAATTGGATGAATTATATTTTTGAACAAGTTTCAATGAAAATTTCGAGATTAACAGAACATAAGAGAAATAAGGGAGGTCTGATAAATGGCTTAGGCTCTATCATAGAACAAATTTTTGAGAATTTAGATGCAGAAGATGGCAATAGATATGATTTATTGATTACGAAGTTAGAGGATAATCAAAATATTATGAACAAGAATATTTTGAATAATGAACAAATTATTTCTAAATTTGATAACAAATAGAAAATATGCAACATAATGATGTGGTTTTAAGCTCAAGAATTATGCAAATGGAGGCTTTATTAGAGAAAGAATCAGAAAATGTGGATATTTTATTCATTCAAGATATATTCAATCAAATTATTTTACTATTGAATAATATTTCATTATTGTTGAATAATGTAGAAGAAACTTGTACATTTTGTGGTATGAACACTCTCTATTTCAGTTTAATCAACCAACAAGATTTTGATTGAATCTTATCTGATTTAGAAAGAGACTCTTTAGCTGATATATTGGACAAAAATTGGGGAAACAATGGCATTGTGAAAGTATATTGTAAATTGGAAAACAATATTTCTAAATTTACTATAGATATTTCAAAAGTAGATACTCAACAGTATAAATTAATCCAGTTTACGCCGATACCTACACTTCTCAGAGAAAATTATGTTACGCCTTTTTTCAATCCAAGATATTATGTATAAAATGATAAAAAATCAAATCAAATTGGGTTGTATCATAAAAATAATGTTGTGATTTTATACTATTTTTTCAATAGATGATATCAAACTATAAGTGTGAAAATCATTCTCATAATTAATGAATGAGTATATTGATTATAATTAATATTTGAAATTCAATAAATTTGAATGAATGACAGAAGCGTTGAAACGCTTTCTAATTGGTCCAACATTCACGTGACGTCACTTCGGTAGTAAGCAATCCAGCAGCTATATACTTAAGTAAAGTTCCCTTGTATATCGTCAATTTTTCATTGTAAAAACTATTTTAATATAAGCAATGTGTCTCAAAGTTAATTTCACAGAAGCTTATTCGAGTAATATACCAGAAGTTAATCCATTTATGATTTATGAATATATAGTGCTGTATGAAAAATTCAATACTCTAGAAATACGAGGTATTCAGTTATCAATGTTAGTAGTTTTTTGGAATTATTTTCTCAATATGCAAATGCTGTCATATCTTTTTGTACAAATCCAGTTGAGAATCATTCTGTGATAATGCCATAGGTTATATGTGTATTCAACGCAAAAATAAAACTTGTATTGTGAAAGGAAGAATCACTCCAGGATACCTATTCTATAATTTTCATGACTACCCACCTACTTGGGGTGATATATTGATGACGTCATATCCCTTTCCACCGTCGAAGCATCCGAAAGTACTCGTACTAGTCGTACTTGCTTAAGTTTCTGGTTATATTTATTTAATAAAAATAGGATATGAGCTTCTAGGCGGTATGATCGTCTTAAATACTGGATTCTAACAATCTACGTTCAATCGTTTTGGATTTATGTGGAAAATTGAAAAAGTCTGTCATATAAAGTGCACTTCCGGCTCAGCCGATTGTAACAAAAATGGGAGATGTCCATTAAGATGCCACAGCAATTTCAAATGCTAAATTCCAGTATTCTATGGGTGATCATTCCGAATTTATGCGGAAAATTCGAAAAAAGTTTCAAGTAAAGTGTACTTTCGGCTTAGCAGATCTCAATCGTAATGCAAGATAAACAATAAGATGTTATATAAGTTCATTATACGAAATTTCAATATGCTATGGTAGATCATTCTGTATTTAGGCAAAAAATTCAAAAAAATTGGATAATCATCTAGAATATGAAAGCGCATTTTTGAAAGCTCATGAATGCTTGTTACTTCAGAGATTTCGCAAATAACCATCTCCCACAATTACTGAGCTTGAAAATCAAGTAGTTTGGGCGAACTCACGAAACAGCAGCTTCCATTTAGTACTAGTTTCAAGTTGACTATTTGATAGGTACATAATTTATGCATGTACTAACTCAAAAATACCTTTTAATCTTCATTATTCAATTATTGACTGACGGGAGGTCAAGTGCCGTACCTTGCAATAATAATTTGATCTTTATCAAAGCTATATGAAAAAAACACCAAAAGTAAACAAATTTTCATCCAATAATAATAATTCATTGTAATAAGCTTCAAATTCGCGTCAAACAAGTCATTGAATAAATCCCGGGCAGACTTGTCATCTGTATATGAAAGTAGTGACATTCACGGCTGAAGTTGTAACTAAATCTTTATACACTTGAATGAACTTAAGTTGCCATGTTCCTAATGTCATATATATCTATGGGTATTGTTTCACTTGAAACAAGTAATTGAATAATTGAATCTTCCACAATCACTGAGCTTGAATTAAAGCAATTTGTGCAAACCTACGAAGCAGCAGCTTTTATTTAGTACCAGTTTCAAGTCTGTAAATAGTATAGTTGCTAAGAACTCAGCGTCACGCCAGCCAGCCAGCCAGCCAGCCAGCCAGTCAACCAGTCAGCCAGCCAGACCGCCAAAGTGAATATAATAGCACTTTTTTTCAAAAAATGCGCTAAAAAGTTTTAAGTAAAGTGGCATAGCCAATTCTTACAAGAATAGCAGATATTACCATTCCGATACATCAAGTTCATATACTGGATTTCAACATTCTACGGTTGATTATTCTGGATTCATTAGAAAAATAAAGTTTGAAGTAAAGTGCACTGCTGGTACAGATGATTGGAACTATAATGCAAAGTGCACAACTTGACCCTATACCAGCCTTAAATACAAAATTTCAACATTATACGTTCAGCCAGTTTTGAGATTTGCGAGTTACGCACGAACGCACACACGTACGAACGCACGCACGCACGTACGAACGCATGCACGCACGAGCATACGTACCGACAACAAGCCAAAAATAGTCAAAATTGATTCAAGGATGCTTAAAACGGATATTCTCATCAAAATCTCTATAGCTCAATTTTGTCGGTTTCACAATACTTACTTGTTACTTTGTACAATTAAGTAAAAATTGGTGGCTGAAGCCTTCGTCTTTGACTTTTTAAGAAAACTAATTGTAAGGTTGAAGAATAAATTATCGTATTGAAACTCAAAACAAGTTGTTATTTATGTTTGATAATTGGGAAAAAAAATTATTACTTATTGCGTTACATATTGACTGTCTCATATATTTGATTTTTTTCCAAAATATGTATATCTTCCTAGATTTTGTTACTTATATTCCGATTTCAAAACATATTTTCATTCATATAATGTCTCCAACATCACAAGACACTCCAGTTATTCTAAATTAGAAGTGAAGTATTCAATCGGAAGTAATAATAGAAAGTAAAAAGGCAGGAAGAAGAAAGATATTATGAATTAACCCATGAGAATAATGGAACTATAAAATCACTATAGCTGCAATATTATGAAGTGTGTCTCTGTGGGAACTTAACAGTCTAAAATTGACATCCAGAGTGATCTTTCTCGGTTGATAGTCATTACCTGACGATTTTTTCTTTATTATGACAAGGAAGAACAAAGTTTCCGAAATGCATGCAAATTTCACATTATACCGTATACTTAAATTCATCGTTTTATAAAAAAAAAAAATGTGATTAGGATTACGACTTACGGTTCTGCCGATATGATACCGATACTGTGATACTGTCCCCTTTGAGTGGTAATAACAAAAACAAACAAAAATTATTTGTTTATTCTTTCTTTCTCTATGTGCAAAGCACATGTTCAGCTTAGATGCCATTACTCATTGCTCACAAAATCACTGCCTGCTACAAATACAACCTACAAGAAAGTGTTGCGAATCAACGAACAAAATATCTTTTTTGAGAGCGGAAACAACAAGAAAAATATATGTTTCATCATACATAATGCCACCCGCCTTGAAATATCAAAGAATTCCAAAATAGACAAAACAGAAATGCATATTATCACATTTGTATATCAAATCTGAAAAAGATATACATATATTTCTTCTATATATGATAATAAATGGAAAATAGTTCAAAATATTAATTTTTTGATTGGTAGAATGCATAAACTATCCACTGCACGTTTTAAGTCACCTTCTGCACATCGCACTGTCACCACTCGTGTTATGCCATTTGCGAATGGGTGTAATTGTATGACACGTCCAAGGCGCCACTGTGCTGGAAGCAGGTTGTCATCCTTTATGATGGCCATGGAGTCGATGTTGATGCTGGTAGTGTTCTTCCTTGAAATGAACAGATGTGATCCCTTGAATACCTTTTCCAAAAGTGAACGTGAAGTTGTTGCAATAGCTGATACCTAGATAGTCGGTTTTGTGGCATATCTCTTATATCAGGATCAGGAATCGTGGAAAAAGAACGACCAATAAAGAAGTGGGCTGGCGGTAACGGTTGTAAGTCACTTGGATCACAGCTTAAAGGACATAAAGGTCTTGAATTCAAAATAGATTCGATCTGTGCTAACATAGTATTGAATTAGTTGTGGGTAAAAATCGTATTTGACATAACTTCTTTCAAATTAAACTTCACATTTTTCACCCCAGCCTCCCAGAGCATCCCAAAACTAGGAGAACGTTACGGACTAAAATGCCATTTCATACCTTGATTTGCGGTTGAATTTTGAATGTCATCTACATTAGAAATTTTAAATTCTTCTAGCTTGGACAATTCATGATTGGCGCTTACAAGATAGGTACCATTATCACTAAAAACGTTTATTGGCTTTCCTCTACATGCTATGAAGCATTTGAAGAACAATAAGGTTTCTGTACTGAGACTCGTTACCAGCTCCAAATGGATTGCCTTTGTTGCGAAACAAATAAATAAACATATGTATGACTTGATTATATTAGTTCCTCTTCCTGTTCTTTTCTAGACTGAGTATGGACCAGCGTAATCCACACCAGTAGAATGAAACGGATACATAGCTAATGTTCTCTCGGATGGTAGACTTCCCATTATTAAACTAATTGATTTACCATTGCCTTTAGCACATTGGACACTATTACAAACAACCTCTTCCATTATATTTGTGCCAGATATTGGCCAAAGTTTTTTGCGAACACTGTTCAAGAGAAATTTTGTGTCTGCATGCATAAGTCGTCTGTGTTCGTGCCTTAAAATCAATTCTGTTGAATGATTTTGTTTGGGTAATATGATAGGATGTTTTCCATCGTACGCAAACTGAGAATATTCCAATCTGCCGCCTACTCAAATAAAACTGGAATCTATAAAAGGTGTCAAACACAACCAGCTGCTTTTCCGATCTACACTTTGTCCATCTGATAATTTCTTGAATTCTTGAGTAAATTCTTCCTTTTGAACAATTTGAATGAATTTTGTCATAGCTAAATCGAGTTCTGATACAATCAATGGACAAGTTGTGCGATTTGATTTTGCCACGTGATAGTTTTATAAGATCTAATACAATATGCTGAGCCGATTCAAATTTGAAAATTTTTGAATTGGAAACTTATCAAGTGATTGTTAAAATCTGTCAAGAGCCATTATGGTCCGTGCCACTATATTTTGTTTTTGCATGAGTAATCCAGGTAAAACACCACGTGATATCAAATCTGCCGAGTTGTCTTGTGATTTGACATGGAACCAATTCGTTGGACTAGTTAGCTTCTGAATTTCTGCTATGCGATTAGCTACGTACGGTTTTCATCTATTATGCTCCGATTTAATCCAACATAGAGTTATTTCTGAATCACACCAGTAGAATTTCTTATTTATGTTTATTCGTAGAATCGTTTTGAATTGAGTTGCTAGTTAAGCTGCTAATACCGCTGCACAGAGCTCAAGACGTGGTATCGTGAATTGCTTCAACGGTGCTATTCTAGATTTTGCCGCTGAAAGAGTGACAATTTTCTCAGATTTATCATTGGCTGAACGCAAGTATATACAAGTTCCAAATGCCTTTTCTGAGGCGTCCGAAAAAACATGTAATTCAACGTGAATGTAGTTATCTATTAAAACTTTACGTGGTACTAATATATTGTTTATATGATGCAGATTGTTTTTGTATTGAATCCACTGTGAATACGATTTCAGTGGAATAGATTCATCCCAGGTTAGTTCCAACTGCCATAGTTCTTGAATGATTAACATTGCGATTACAATAATCGGTGCAAACAAACCTAAAGGATCGTATAACTGTGCTGTGATTGCTACTATTGTTCTTTTTGTAACCTCCGTTTGCTTTAATGTAAGATTCAATGAATATGAAATAACATCATTGGGTAGACTCCAACACACACCTAGAGTTTTATGATTCCTATCTGAAATATTCAATGATTCTGACTCCACTGTTTTCAAGTCAGTTAGTTCGCGCACGTTACTATAGGATTTGCGTAACAGAAAACCAGTGGAATATAATAACTTTGTTACGTTCTGTTTGATTTTTCTCAACTCGTCTGAACTGTTAGAACCACTGATTAAATCATCTACATAAAAGTCTCCTCGTATTACACGGGATTCTATGGGATATTGATCTTTATTATCCTCTGCCACCTGTATCAGACATCTGATTGCCAAATATGGTGCCGAGGTGGTACCATAAGTTACAGTGCATAGTTCAAAAATAGCTAATGATTCGTTCACGTTTTCTCGTCACAATATGCGTTGATACCTTTGATTTTCCGGATGTACCCAAACCTGTCGGTACATTTTTTTGATATTAGCTGTAATAACAAATTGATATAATATGAATCGAGCAATAATAGCAAAGATATCATCCTGCAGGATTGGACCTGCATATTGCAATTCGTTGATTGATAGTCCGCTGGAGCTTTTACAGGACCCATCGAACACGACTCTCAATTTTGTTGTTTCATTCAATTCTTTCATAACACAATGATGGGATTCGGGTAGATAGAACTCATTATTATGGTCATTTGTTCTGATTTTGTGATTCAACTGAATATATTCATCCATGAGATGACATTATTGTGTTTTCAGATCAACATTTTTTCCTAGTCGCTTCTTTAATGATTCAAATCGAGACTTAGCTGTATTGTATGATTCTTCAATTAGATCTAAATTTTGTTTGAACGGAGTTTTCACAACAAATTTACCGTCCCTCCCGCGAATTGTAGCGTTAGAAAAATGTGATTCACAAACCTCTCCGTCCTTTGCTGATATTTTGTTTTCAGATACAAATTCATCCACCTGTCAACATTTTTCTAATTTGCTATTTATAGCTTCAGCCGATAAACAAGTTATACTAATGGAATATTTTCCCTCGTTACCAATTTTACCAGATAAAATCCACCCTAATTTAGTTTCCTGGAAGATGTTTTGTTTTTCTCTAATCGACCTATACATATTAATGATCAAAAAATATAAGCCCCGACAAAAAGGTCAACTGCACGCGAATGATTGTAATGAGTGTGATGTCGAGGTGGTGAAATAAAACACGCAGCTTTTGAGATTACGCAGATATATGTTTTATTTTAAACAACAGTCGAATATGTGAACAATTGCCATGTTCTTGCTTACATTTTCGGTTGTCATAATACCAACATTGTTTTTATTTTGTCCCAATATTTTACCAACTTAACTACAATATTAAAAGCGGCAATATGAAAATATCAAATACACTACAATACTCCCCTTTTAAAGATTTAAGCGTACCGGAGGTTTTATTATTCTCCGGGGGTCTCTCAGTTACATTTAATGATGATGGTTTTACACTTTTAGGACTATTCCTAGCTTCCATATCTGCAGGAACAGACAGCTTATCGAGGTGTTCCTTTTCTAAATTGACATTTACATTATTTTCGACACTGTTATTGATAATTCGATCTTTTGCCGGGTCCTTCAGATACAGATATCAGATTTATTACATTATCAGTCACAATTTCTGTATTTATCTCCGTAACATCTCGGGTTGCATCAGTTTGTACCATATCCGCCTTTTTTAAAAGTTTATCAATTTTAGTCTTATCTATAATAATCTGATTTAAATGTCTCTTCCAACATACATCCTCATCTGTTAACTAACACAAATAAACTCTATCACCTAGTACTTCATCTATGGTAGCCTGTGCCCATGATTTCTTATTTGGATTTCTATAATCTCTAACCCAAACTCGCTCTCCTTCCTCAAATATTTCCTCTCTCTTATTTTTCTCATTTTTCACTCCTGATTTATTTACAGTTTTGATTAAATCTAATCTGGCTCTAACTTTGTTCTTGAACATTAAACTGGATGGTGTGACACCAGTAGTCATGTGCACCGAATTTCTATAATGGAATAGATATCTGTTCATCATTGTTTCTAAACTTACATGACTATTGTTATCATCCTTCAAAGTTTTATAAATTGACGATTTCAAATTTTTAACTGCGTTTTCAGCTAACCCATTTGTCGCCGGATGATATGAACGTGATGTTAAAAATTTAATACCATTTAGATAAGCGAATTTTGAAAATTCCTTAGATTCGAACTGTCATCCGTTATCAGTTTCTATTATCTTTGATGATCCAAAGCGTGCGAAACATTCCCTAAATTTTTCAATAGTTGTTTTAGCTTCAGTATCTCTCATAATGAAAGCTTCAGGCCATTTTGAAAAATAATCAATTATTATGAGTATCATTTTTCCTTTTATTGGACCTAAAAAATTCGCATGTACTCTTTCATAAGGATAACTACCTTTTTCACCCGATATAATTCTACATTTTTGTGGCTCAGGTTTAGCCATTATACAAAGTTTACAATTATTTATGAGTGATTCTATTTCAGAATCTAGATTTGGCCACCAAAAGAAAGCACGAGCATTGCTTTTTATTTTTACTATACCTTCGTGAGTCGCATGTAGTTAATTTAATAGTTGCTCACGATATTTATTGGGGATAATAACTCTATACCTCCACATTATCACGCCCTGATCTACACTCAACTCATGTTTTCTACAGAAATATGGTTTAAGTAATTTGTTTCCAGTTGATTTTGGAAACTCATATTGTATAAAATTATATAACTGACCTAAAATAGGGTCTCTTCTAGTTTCCGATCGTATTTTATACAAATCAATTGGAATATTTCCCTCTACAAAATGTATATAATCATATTCAATAATTTCCAATTTATTTTCCACTGGTAGGGGAAGTCTAGATAAAGCATCTGCCTGAACGTTATGCTTTCCCTTAATATATTTAAAACTGTAATCGAACATAGATAAAAACAAAGACCATCTTTGTAATCGACCTGCCGCCATTTGCGGTAAACTCTTTCTTTCCCCAAATAGAGCTAGTAACGGTTTGTGATCGGAGATTAATTCGAATTTTCGACCTATCAAATATTGGTAAAAATTTTGTGTAGCCCAGTATATGCTGAGAGCTTCTTTATGAATCATCGCATAGTTTTTCTCTGCTTTCGTTAACACCCTCGAAATATAAAAAATTGGTTTGCTTGAACCGTCTGGAAAAACATGCGACAATACAGCTCCTATACCGTATTGACTTGCGTCACATTCCAATCTCAAAGGCTTTTCCGGATCATAATGTACCAAAATCTTATCTGATAATAACTGATCTTTAGCAAAATCAAAAGCTTCTTGACATTTTGTATCCCACTTGAACTGTACATCCTCTTTAATCAAATCATACAGTGGTTTCAATTTTACCGACAAATTTGGTATAAATTTAGAATGATAATTTACCATTCCAACGAATGCCCGAACTTCTTTTACATTAACCGGTCGAGGGACATTTGTAATTGCTTCAATTTTCTTTTCATCTTGCTCAAGACCATTCTTGCTCACTACATGTCCTAAATAACTTATACTATCATTGAAAAATTCACATTTTTCTAAATTTAAACAAAATCCCGCTTTTTCCAGCCTATCTAAAACCTTGTCTAAATTTTCTGAATGTTACTGTTTTGTACGTCCCGTTACTACGATATCATCAAGATAATTGACAGCTCCTTTTGCACCCTGCAATGTTTTCTCAACAATACCTTGAAAAATAGAACATGCCGGTTTAGTTCCAAATGGTAAACGTTTTACTTTATAAATTCCGTAAGGTGTACTCCACGATAACAATTCAGCTGTTTCGTCATCGAAAATTAATTGATTGTACGCGTTTTTAAAATCAAGTTCAGTAAATTTTTCACCACCTTGTGAAGCCGTGAATATTTCTTCTATCCGCGGTAATGGATGGTTTGAATCTTTCAAGTCTTTATTTACTGTTATTTTATAATTTGCACATAACCGAATATCGCGCCCATTTGCTTTCATGACAGGTAACAACGGCGTACCCAATTTAGAATTTTGTACCTTTTCGATAACACCTTGTTTTTCCAACTGATGTAACTCGTTTTGTACTTTTTCTCTGAACGCAAAAGGGATTGGTCTTGGTTTCACAAATATAGGTTTCGCCGCTCTCCGGATTTCCAAATTTATCTTTTCACCCTTATACGCGCCTAGCCCTTCACTGAACAGTTTGGTATGCTTAGCGAGCACCTGCTCTAAATTTTCAATTTTTGAACTAATGTTCTTTTCTCCAAGACTATTAATACCAATGTCTAGCTTTAAATGAAATAATTTTAATATGTCTCTACCAAGTAAAATTTCAGTAGCTTCTCTAACAATCAAGATTTCTACGATTCTAGTAATATTTTTGATTTTTATACTCACAACAATTTGTCCTACTGGAGAAATCAACTGACCGCTATAAGTTTTCAACTTTATTTTACTGTCTTCTAGCTTCTCATTCGCAAAATGTTTGTTGTAGAAATCTAAAGGCATACAGGATCTACCAGCACCCCTATCTATTTCCATCTTCATAGGCTTGCTATTTATGAAACTATTTAAATAAATAGGTTGTACATAATTAATGTTTATAAGATCAAAGGACATAACATTGAACATCTCAATAGCATCATCTTGGTTATTCAGATCTTCAGCTTGCTCAATACTATTTGTCTGAACTTTCTTTTTACAAACTTCAGCAATATTCTCTTTTATCTTGCATTTATTACACGAATATTTTTTAAATTTACACTTCTTAAAATCATGGCTACCTTCTCCACAGTGAAAACACAAAGCACTTTTACCCTTTTCACCTTCTTCTTCATTCTTCTTTTGATTGTTAAAACTATGTTTATTCCATTGACGTGGACGTACCATTCTTCGTCCTTGCTGCTGTAGCTTATTTATCTCTTCGCTCTTCTCTTCATCAGATAGCACTTCTCTCGCTTGCGCTATTTCCAAGAGGTCACATAATGGTCTATCTATTTTTTCTTCACATAAACGATCCCTAATCTTTCCTGGTCTCATATCAACTACGAATTTTCTTCACCCTTTCAGGAAGATTTGTTCCAAATTCACAGTCGGCTGCTACAGTTTTAATTTTAACATACCATTCCCTTACCGATTCTGTATTTTGCCTCAAAGAATCAAAGTCTATTCTTTTCCTGTATACTGATATACATGGTTTAAACTGTTGTTCCAATAACTTAACCAAAACAGCATAACTTTTTATCGCAGGTTTTTCTGGATAACATAAATTCTTTCAAATTTTATATGTTTCTTCACTTATATTTGTTATTAATACTGAAACTTTTCTGTCTTCTTCAATTTTATTGGCCAGAAAATATTGCTCCAATCTATCAATGAAAAGTTCCCAATCATTTTTGATTTGAAAACAAGGAATATTTGCTACATTCCCAGCATTCACCACTGTTATTTGTTGCTCCATGCTGGATATTCAAAAAAAGAACACGTGCAGAACTCTTTCCGTCAACAATTTCCACCCTCTTTTCAGAACTTTTTCCGAAAATTGAAAATAATACTCTCACTCCACTTTTTTTCACTCGTCGCCAATTTTGTGATGTCGAGGCGGTGAAATAAAACACGCAGCTTTTGAGATTACGCAGATATATGTTTTATTTCAAACAACAGTCAAATATGTGAGCAATTGCCATGTTCTTGCTTACATTTTCGGTTGTCATTATACCAACATTGTTTTTATTTTGTCCCAATATTTTACCAACTTAACTACAATATTAAAAGCGGCAATATGAAAATATCAAATACACCACAATGAGGATCTGCCAATTTGATATTTCTCGGAGCTTAAATTTCATTGCAGTCAAAGAATATGTCGGAATTTCTGAAGTTATTTTCGGAACAACTAAACATCTGATGGTTGCGCTAGAATTTGTAATTCGTGATTTAAATGTAACTTCTGCGCAGTGAGATATTTTTAACGATCCTTGGGTTATACCTTCTACATCCATATCCATAGGTGTACGTTTCAGATTCAGCGTATTACAAAGATATTCTGTGATAAAATTTGATTGCGATGTCATAATTTGCATCAGTTGATTTTAATGTACTAATAACATCATATGGCGCACCTTCCAAGGATGATTTCAGATAAGTTAACTTTTGCACATTCGTAAGATCATCATTTTCATGGTTTACAGTGTTAAATGAATCTGAGGAACTACGCCAAGCCGTGAATGTGTCATCAAAACTCGGTAAACATATTGTTGGCAATTTGATGTTACATTTTGAGCGACCCTGGGACCCTGAGCCCGAAACGCCAGACCTCATGGAGCCTGCTTCATATTTTTTGCCCGCTAAAGATTCATTTTCAACAGCCTCTGAATTAACTTTTTCTGCTAATATTACTCCTGCTATAATAATTAAACTTGAGTATAAATTTGTGGAATACTCTCGTTCATCGCTTTCTTCATTAAAACTATCTACATCATCATACAATAAATATACGATATCGTTCTGTACCATTGAACGAATCTAGTAGTGGCTCGATCTTTGTTAGCCGTATAGATAAATTTCGTATAAGCTCTGGGGTTACATTTTGAACAGTGGCTGTTTTGATTGGTTCCTCAAAATATGTCAATTGGGATTTAATACCACCTCGTTTTATCCGCAATTGTTTGATTTATTTTTCTTATGGTGTCATGTTAGCAAAAGTTGATTGATTTTATACTTGAAGGAAAGTATGGAGGATAATAAGAGAATATTGCCTACTTCAGCTCGGAGGTTGCAACGTCAAACAGTTTGTTGGTTGACCGGCTTAGCTGTCTCGAAGCTGGTCCGTGGAACGACGATAGCAGCTCGTATCGCTTCGCTTCACTTCGTGCGCCCGTAATGACGTTGTGTTGCCGTTGAGTGGTAATAACAAACACAAATAATTATAATTTGTTTATTCTTCCTCTCTCAATGTGCAAGCACATGTTCAGCTTAGGCACAAAATCACTACCTGTTACAAATACAAGCTTCAAGACAGTGTTGCCAAATAACAGACAAAATATAATTTTAAAGAGCGGAAACAACTAGAAAAATATATGTTTCATCATACAGTCACCAATATATATAGGAAAGTATCGACGATACCGATACCGATACGGACAGTGAAGGTTTTAAAATATGTAAAAAAGCTGTGAGTTTGGATTACGCAGCTACTTGATAGAAAAAAATGCAACAAAGAAATCAATTATTAATTTCATTACGCGCCGAAAGCAATCACTAACAACATGCTATTAGCTGCATAAAATAAATAGCATATTCCGAGAACAAACCAAGATTGTGCTTACGGTTCAACCACGGCTTTCAACTAGTCGCGGTGTGAATGCGACACGATCCAAAGGGACAATTGATGACGTTCATGTTCACCTGTCAAAAGAATTGAAAGCTATGACGGTCTAGTACTTTTTTAATTAATTTGTTTTAATTGAGAGCAGTTCAAAAGAATATGAATCCATATACATTTTTTTTATCTGAAAAAAGCAGCACTTTGCTGCTGAAACGTTGTGTTTCAAACTTTTTTTGTACTGAACTTATTTCTTATAGAACATATTTGATAAATGTAAGAAATTGATAATACCTTGTGAAGATGATTGATCTAAAGATTGAAATGATGGACGTCTTTTTCTACACTCTAGTTTATTGTCAAAGCATTGGGAGTTCATTGAAAAACTGCCTTGGCAGTAAACTAGAATTAAGAAGGAGACGTCTAGAAATTATCCCTCACATATTTATTGGGAATAAATTCTGAAAAAATTCTTCCTTCATTGAAATAAACATATATTCAAAAATTCTAGATTATAAACACTATCACCTCCATCAAAAAAACTGAATAAACTGTCAGGTACCGCCGTGTATTTCAAAATGACCGCCCTGGCCGTCAACAATAACCGTTACTTACGCGGTCAGTTTAGTTACAAGAAAGAAACCAAAAATTTCGATCACCGCGTTCCGTGAACTAACCGGTTGTCGAAGAAGTAAGCGCGGCTACCGTGGTTCAGTTACGAAATATACTCAAGTTATAAAACGCAGGATTCCCTGAGCATAGATAAATGATACCGCGTACATGAACGAGCTGAACAAGAGAACGGCGTTCTTGAACATGGGCTATTCATGTTGTGGAGTTCAGAATATATCGGTGTATCGTCAAATTGATATCGCCGATTCCGATATATCGGAAAACTCACGATATCGCCGATATATCGATATCGGTATCAAATCAGATGCATGATGCATCCCTAATTAAAAGCCCGGGAGTAATAAAAACTATTCACGTATCATTATACTCCAATATTTGTAGTTCAAATTGATTTACTTAACAATTACTTGAGATAGAAGAGAATAATTAAAAAATATTTACATTTTTCTTGAAACTTCCTAGATAGCGACAAAAATATTATGAAAATAACTATTAAGAAACGTCAGCCAATGAGAACTCAGAATCGTAGATTTGAGCCACTATTTTTTCAATGTCTTTCACAAATAGAGGAAGCAGTCTGTCAAGTGGCTGACACAATAAAATGATATGGAACCATTTTTTTTTGCCCCATTTTCGAAAATTTGTCCTCATTAAACGCAGCAGCAGTCTGACTGAAGCTTGTTTTATTGTTGCTAATTACATTGCAAAACTTCTAATACAAGATAAATCGACAATAAAATCTTTTAATTTTGTGCATATCAAAAACTATTTAGAAAAATCATATTGCAACAAAACGCAGACATATAGATTTCAGCAGATTACATACATATCTATATCATATCGGCAAGTAACGTCTTAAATAAGTGGCTGATACAATAAGATTACATAGAAGCATATTTTTTTCTAGCATTTCCAATTGACCCTCAATCAAAAACTCAGCAGTGCCTAAATGACTGGAATGGTTTTTCCTGCTCTTCAAGATGTCATCTTTACAATTATCAACTTTATTTGCACAATAAAATCATATAGAGATTTCTGCCACCAGCTCTCTAGTGCAGAATAATAATCTTGATCAAAACGTTACATCCGTAATACCAAAAATCTTCTAGAGTATTATGACGAAATTGAATTCTGTAATAGGTATAGATTCACGAAAAACTCAGTTTTATATACTATTTTGCCCTTAATTATGAATGATCTCATAAGAGTTGAGAATCGTGGTCTGCCCTTTCCTCCAATAATGCAATATTAGTGTGTTTACGCTTACATGCTGCAGGAAATCTCCAAGTATGTATTGGTAAGAAATCTGACGTGGACATCACGTGACTTACTTGCACATCATTAGATATATATATATATATATATATATATATATATATATATATATATATATATATATATATATATATATATATATATATCTATACTCCTAGCTTGATGTACATATCAGTTTGTGAAGTTCCGTAACACCGAAAATAAACAGCGACGAGATATAGTGAGATTTGCAGAAATCGCCAGTCTTCCAGGTGTATTTGCGTGTGTTAACGGTACCCATATACGTATAACAAATCCTGGGGGGGATAATGCAGAGGGTTTTGGAAATAGGAAAGGATATTCCTCTCTAAACGTGCAAGTGAGTGAATATTCAGTACAATATAAGTTTTCATAGAGGAGAAAACTATTTTCTAAGGGGGCTGCTGGTCCTCGAATGGAGATTTTGGACATCGTCGTGAGGCATCCTGGATCTACACATGACAGTGTTATATTCAATAGAAGTAGTTTAAGAGTGCGCTTCGAAGAAAGACATGTACATGGAATGATATTAGGCGATAACGGATATCCATGCAGACCTTATTTGCTGACACCCGTTATCCAACCAAGTACTTATCTGTGCGTAATGATTCATTCGATACGTGCTGAAAGTCGGTTCTATCTTTTTGATAGATAACTCTCAAGAAATAAGATATAACACTGCTCACATTCGAACAAGAAATATTGTAGAAAGAGTTTCTGGAGTTTGGAAAAGGAAATTCCCTTGTTTAAGAAAAGGTCTAACGACGCATTTGGATACATCAATAGCAGTTATTCGTGCTACTGCCGTACTCCATGATACAGGTGTTCAGCAAAACTTATACGTAGATGAAAATATAATTGTTGAAGAAAATGTTCCTGCTGTGAATGCCGCAAATAATCATCTTGGTTCAATGCTCCGAACACAACTTATAAATGAACATTTTTGAAAGATTGAAGGATATTAAATATGAATACTAAGAAAATCACAGATTATTTCGTCTCTTGAATAATTCAAGCTTCAATTAGGTCAGCCCTTCTTCTGCTTCTATTTTCCTTGCTTCTACTGCTGTCTACTTCAGTAGCTCCTCCTCAATCTGCATCCTTATTTTATGCAGACTCTCTTGTTGCTCGATAGCTTCCTTCATTTTTTAATTCCTGAATTGCTCTCGTTTCCTAGAATGCGAGTTCTACAATTGGATGGAATTGCTGCTTAAAAATCGGAATAAAGTAGCCAAGTAATTTTAAATGAACCCTCAGCACTAACAATGAGTAGTAGCTGCTCTTCTCTTCCGTCCTGATTTATTTTTAGAAGGTAGTTTCTCCCTGTTTGGAGAGTTTGATACTGAAAAAGCTCTCAATAATAGTATATTCTACTTTTATCACTCATTTTGTATATACAAACTTGTGAAATCAGGCTGTGTTTCATCACAACTATCATTGTTATGAGGAACTGTAATTAATAATTAAGCTAGGAACATTCATTATTTGATTCAATCTCTCTAACTTACATATTGATAAAACATTAGACAAGTCTGTGTTAGCAGCAGTAAACTGAGCATTACTGTCCCACGAACACTCGAGTGTTACGTCCATATGAGGAGCTGCAATATTCGCTGCTTCCATTACTGGATCAAACGTTTCACGTGGTTCTGGTCCTTCTCCAGTAATTGAGCGGCTATATCTCATTTGGGTTGTTGCCTTCCGTTTACTTGAGTAATTTTAATCTGATATAGCTGATGATAATAAAAATATTTCGTATAGGCCTGTCGCGTATCTTCAAATTTCGACGAAAGCGCCGCATATTATTCATAAATCACAACTTCGAGGTGTGATGTCACATGTCAATGTCTTGAAGTCTGTCAATCTGCTTCAAAATCACAATGAAATCCATCACGAAATATCTCCGGTCCTAATAATAATATTGTATTTAATTTATGACGACATTTGTTCACAAAAATATTCTAAAATAAGCAGATCAACTATGGTCCTTATAATTTTCTATTGTTTATGTGACTCATCTACAAATAATCAATTACAGTTAAATTCATAATGTGTTATATATGTACAGAATTTGAGCGAAATCCTTGGAGGAAAGAGATTCTCTCATCTTGTTCATGTCTAATACAATTCTTGAGTTTTGAGAAAGAAAAATATCAAGCAAAAATTTAGTGCTTTCAGTAAAGGATTCTAAGACAAATTCATGTGACTGTTCAGTCAATTAAGGGACTAATCTAAGTAGTATTTATTGAGTTTCTTCCGAATTATAATATTTAACTTCTCTCAAAGATGGTTGATACTGAGAATTGAATGATATCTAATACATTTTTATAAATTATTGCATGGAATCACACTCGTTTAACAACTGTTATCAACACTTCTCTTTGTTTCGCTCTCTATTTTTTTCCCGAAGATTTATAAAAATTAGTTCTGGGCTATTTGCTTTAGTATTAGTACATCCAACAACACAACAACTTCCAAGTGAATGATTTATACTCATGATTATCGAATAATATGACATACAAAAATGACGTTTGACAATTGGACGTTTTTGACGGCACATCTCGTAGATGTAAAATTCAACCGATAGAGTGGAGCCACTGAGGATACGCAATAGGCGTATAGGTAGTTGACTGTTTTGCGAAAATTAGGATGATCGGAGATAGAACATTGTCAATGCACTCACCAAGCTTCGCTCGAATTTTTGATCAAGCCGCTCGTGCATTTTTTACACTTATATCTTGAATATCAGAATTTGAGCGAAATCCTTGGGATAAAGAGATTTTCATATCTTGTTTATCTTTAAAACAATTCTTGAATTTGGAATAGGAAAAATAGGAAAAATTTGGTGCTTCCAGTAAAAGGTTTTCTGGGACGAATCTATGTGACTGTTCAGTCAATCAAGAAACTCATCTAAGTGGCATTCATTGAGTTTCTTCACAATTAAAATATTTAACACCTCCTAAAGATGGGTAATACTAAGAATTGAATGATATCCAGTACATTTTTATAGATTATTGCATCAAATCACATTCGTTAAACTGCTCTTTGCTACATTTCCCTTTGTTTCGCTCCATAATCTCTTCCCGGAGACCTATAAAAGTTAGTTCTAGGCTGTTTGCTTTAGTATTAGTACATCCAACAACACAACAACTTCTAAGTGAATGATTTATGCTCATGATTATCGAATAAGATGACATTCAAAAATTACTTTTGGCAGTTTTACATTTTTGACGGCACACCTCGTAGATGTGAAATTTAACCGAGAGAGCGGAGCCTCTGAGAATACGCAATAGGCGTATACCGTTGATTCAAGTTATTCCATAATTTTTTCAGCTGACCTTCTGACCTAGGCACAATTATAAAATTTGCTTGTGCATTATATTCTCATGTGATTTTTTGCCATTCTTGTTGCTTTATTTGGATTGTGGCAGCATCTGTTCTCTTATTCTCTGCTGAACTGAATCTATCGACTTATGAAGCCAATATTGATTTTTTTTCATCTGAATGAGCGACTATCTTCTCATCTATTCTTGACATGTCTAAAAATTAGCTCTGATGGTCCAATCTATTTTGTATGCTTGTTTCGTTATTTTTATTGATTTCGTTGCACTTACAGTCTATTAGAATGAAATTTCACAGCTATAAGATAATGGTTGAATCAATTGTGATTGAGAAATGATTGCAGCGATATCGAAAAAATTCACAATACGGATATTTGACATAGAGGTATACATATTCACTCAAAGCAAATCAAATTATTGGAAACTCGATCAATTTCAGCAGAAAAATACTGTCATGAACGTCAAACATATCAATTAAATATATGTCAAGAACAAAAAATCTCAAGCTTCGCCGAGAATTCACAAAATATCGACTATAAGATAGATTATTAAGTGGGTATCCATGGGGACTTCGCCTTTACTTGACCAAGTGATACTCAAGAACGAAATTGAATTTCGACTGTGAGTACGGGCAAACGTGATACGGATCGATTGTAAGAGATCTTAATTCAATATTTATGCAATTCAGTGTGCTTTGGCTGGTAATAAGGCTTTTTTTTTTGCTTATCACACCTTCACAAACAAGTAAATTTGTAAATTAATTCAATTAGTACTGCACATCAATCACTGAGACGACACATTCGGTTATTTCCGCCTGATAAAAATGCCTAACATCTGCCCTAATTGTGAAGAATTAGTCAACAAGGACCTAGAAATTACTATTGCATGTCCTGGTTGTAAGAAATTTACCCACTTAAAATGTTTGCAACTTTCGTTGGATGATGTAAATCGTCTTACAAGAACTGCAACTAAATCTGTAGAAATTTTTTGCGATCGATGTCTAGAAAACTCGGACACAATTACTTCACTTGAAGCTCTTCTACTTAGTCTTCAATCTGAATTTCGAGAGCGTCAATCCGAAGTAAGGGGACTTCAATCTGAAGTTCGAGAAATGAAGGCTTTAATCAACAACGGCAATGTTAACACAGAAATAGCTAATTTATTTATTTATTTATTTTTATTTATTTATTTATTTATTTATTTACGAATTCGACAGGATAGAAATCCCAATTACAGAATAAGTACAAAAAAAAAATACTGAAAAAAAAATGATACAGATAAAAAATTTGAAGTAAAAATCAAAATAAATTTTGTATGCATGCAACTTAAAAATTAATCATAATTGTTGTACATTTGCAGATATTTAAGGTACCTAAGTGATAATAAATTGAACAATATGTAAAATTAACAACAAATTTCACCCAATTTTTTCTTGAAAGAAGTAATACTGCTTGAAAGATCAAGTTCATCCGAATATGTATTAAAGTTGATACATAGGGAGTTAATAGGGGAGTTTAAAAATGAATTAGTTTTAGAAAAATCACAACTGAAAGTTATTACATTTCTTGTATTGCGAGGCCGTACATAAAAATATTTAATTTAGAGAGAATAACAGAATCATCGACCAAGTTATTAACTACTTTATACACGAACAAAAGTTGCTGTTTGGAACGACGAGATTTTAGTGATTCCAAATTAAACATCGAAAGTAAGAAGTTATAATCAAGTTCAGGCCATGAATGAAACAGTCGGTAAAAACAGCGCTTGCAAAACTTTTTTTGGATATTTTCAATGTTAACAATTTGATACATGTAATAAGGATTCCAAATTATACTGCAGTATTCAATTTTACTGCGAACAAGCGAGATATAAAGGGTAACCAGACACTGCATATTGCGAAACTCATATGATATACGCATTAAAAAACCTAAATTCCGATAAGCGACATTAATCATTGAATTTATATGTGGATTGAATGTGAGTTTATAATCGAAAATAATACCAAGATCTTTTTTAGAATTGACTTTCTTGAGAGATACGCTTCCGAAGGCGTAATTAAAAATAATAATATTAGTAATCCTTGCAAAAGACATATAATCACATTTATCCAGATTGAAATATAATTTGTTTCTGGTCGACCACTCGAATATACTATTCAAATCGTGCTGTAAATCTATACAATCATTGATGCTTGATACAGTTTTGAATATTTTGAAATCGTCTGCAAATAGAAGACAGTCAGAATAAGAAATAACTTCGACTATATCATTAATGAACAATACAAAAAACAATGGACCAAGAATTGATCCTTGCGGCACTCCTGATGATGCTGAATACAGTGTTGATTTAAAACCATTTACAAAAACAAACTGAGATCTATTTAGGAGATATGAAGCAATCAGTTTCAATAAATTATCAGCGAATCCAAAATTATATAATTTGTTTAGCAATATTCTGTGTGATACTGTATCGAATGCTTTAGAAAAGTCGGTATAAATGCAATCGACTTGTTTCTTAGCCTCTAAAGCATCAGCTACATATTGAGAAAATTGTACCAAATTAGTAACAGTTGATCTACCAGGGACAAATCCATGCTGGAATGAACTAATTACTTGTGAAGTTTGAGACTGAATATTTTTAAACAAAATATACTCAAAAATTTTTGCAAACGCACTTATGCAAGAGATAGGCCTGTAGTTACATATTTGAGTTCGATCGCCTGATTTAAATATTGGGCAAATTTTGGCCAATTTCCATATATCTGGAAAAGTTTGAGTTTTTATACATAAATTGTAAAGATCACAAAGTGGTTGCGATAACAAAACAGCGCACCCCTTAACTATATAAATAGGTATAAAATCAGGACCAACGGACTTAGAATTATTTTGAGCTTTGATAGCTTCGGATACTTCAACACATGTAATATTGGATAAAAGAAAATAGTTATTGGAAATTGAGTTGTCATTGTGAATTTCGGATTCATCATTTTCATTATCTGCCGTGAATACACTTTCAAAAAAATTAGCAAAACCATCGGCTACTTGATTACCACCAACAAACGAAATATTATCATTGAACATAGTAGTCGGAATCTTACTGTTTGATTTTTTGCTGTTAACAAAGGACCAAAAATCACTTGCATCATTTTTGGCAATATTCGACTCTATATTGTTTATATAGTTTTTATACAACGAAGTACTTAGTTTTTTGCTGTATGCTCTCAGTTCTTTATATTTTTTATGATAAAGCGAGAGATTAGTATCTCTATAAAGTTTTCTATTGCGTTCTTTGTCTTTAAGTGCTAATATGAGTTCTTTATTGAACCAAGTAGGATACTTTGATTTTCTACGTTGAATTTTTGGAATACATATGTCGAAAATATCATAAATTGAATCATAAAATTTACCTACTGCTAATTCAACATTATTGCAAGTAGTTAACCAATTCCAATCCACTTCAGAAAGTAAATTATAAAGAAGAATGAAATTTCCACGTTTAAACTGATAATAATATTCAGGATTACAACAGTGATTGAAGTTTGTTTTACTCGCTGATTCAAAATCAATGAGTAATGAAGGATGATGAATATCTTCATGCGTTAACGGTTCGATGCATTTATGAACTGAGCTTTTGAAATTAGCCAAAACTACATCCAACATTCGACAATTTTTGTTAAGTACCGTATTAAGTTGATTCATATTTAACAAGTTTACACAGTTTATAAAATTTAAAACATTTGAATCATATACCAGATCATTATTATAAAATTTACTAAGATTGGTCAAATTAAAGTCACCTACAATCAATACATTTGCATCATATAAAAATGGTAGAGTAGAAAGTAGATCAAATAAATGTTAATACATGCTAAATGAAGCATCTGGTGGGATATAAACCGCAATAAAATAATAAATTGATGTGCAGATTGTTAATTTTACGCACAATAATTCAATGTTTGGATTACTGCAAAATATGTCGAACCTAGACGGATTTAAAGATGACTTCGCAGCCAGTAGAACACCACCACCGCACTTCTTGCCGGTAGCCACTGGATCACGGTCACTTCGAAACACAAGAAAACGACAGTCAAACAACTCCGAATCAGCCACATTGTCCTTCAACCACGTTTCAGTGAATATGTAGACGTCATAGTTTGTGATTAGTATGTTTTGATAAATTTCAACTAGTTTAGTATTAACACCTCGCACATTTTGATAATAAACAGAAATTGGCTGTAAAGATGAACTGTTACTATTCAGTTTTTTGCTTGAACTAAGCGTGGAACACCTTTCATGTATTTGATAGTATAATTTTCACCATTGCTGTTGAGTTTAAGAAGTTCTTCACGGAGAAGAGCATAATGATCTCGTTGACGCGGAGTTTTATCGCTAGTTATTTTGATATTTTTGAAATTCATATTATTTTTAAGTTTTCTCACTCCCAAAAATACTTTTTTAACCCAAGTAGGATTCTTGAACATAATTTTTAATGGTCGAGATTTATTCCCAGTTTTTACACCTAGACGTTTAAATTCAAAGTCGAGGACAACAATTTCGGGAATAACATTCTTTAGAATAGTGTGAACTGTTATTAAGTCGTCAGAAGTGTCGTCAGGTACTCCAAATATTAAAATATTAGATTCACGTGATTTTCTATCATCGATCTCAGACAGAATTTTCTCAAAATCATCATACTCCTGAAGTTTGGTTTTCCGATTGAGATCAAGATTATTTTTTATATCATTTAGATCAGTTTGCAGAGAGAGAATCAGATTTTTTAATTCCTCGAATTCATTTGAGGATTGAGAAGGTTTGCTGCTAGCAGTAGAGCTACACAAGTTGCAGAACCATCTGAAGTTCTTTTTTGATCTTAATGAACTGTAATCAGAACGAGAGATATCCACACATATTGAGTGGAAACTATTATTACACTGTGAACATTTAACTTCAGAGGCTGGATCACATTTCGAATCACATACACTACAGCTTGCTGGCATAATTATACCACTAGTTTATTGCAATGGTAGAACTATAAGTAAGAGTAGAACTTGATTTAACTTGTCGCACTGACTTGGAACACTATAGAAATCAAATTGCTTCACTTATTCGACTAGAGGAAAAATTACCACCAAAATAAGAGCAATAATATTAATCAGCACATTTCACCACACATACTAGTATAAGTTACGTAATTGAAATGATTCTAAAAACCACATGAACACGAAAAATGCAGACAACAAAAAAGAAGCGTGGTGCATCTAGCTGTACCATCTATACTATCTATACTATAATACAGAGAATATTATCGGAGAATTCAATGACAGGAAGGGTAGAGAGCAAAATCTAATTATATCTGGCATGCAAGAAGACAGTATCGAAAATCTACGTTCTCGCGTTACTAATGTTATCACCGAAATTGCCCCAAATATTGATTTAAATGACGCCAAAATATCTAGAATCGGAACATCTACTAATTTGCCGAGTACCAAACCTAGATTAGTAAAACTGATATTCAACAATACATCCATGCCACAAATCATTCTGCGTAATGCGAAGAAGTTACGCTCTTCTCCTGACTTCAATAATATTTACATTAATGCAGACCGTACTCCATCGCAAATGCAATATTACAAGAAAATAAAGGCGGAGCTCGATTCCAGAATTGGAAAAGGTGAAAAAGATATCAGGATTGCTTACAAAAATGGTGTTCCAATTATATCTAGAAAAAACTGAATACAACACTGTTCAAAGACAGCAGCTCATCACATCGCTTCTCCATTTACTATCAGAATGTTCAAGGACTGAATTCGAAGATAAATAAATTGATTACGAATTTACCTGTTGCGGATCACAATATCTTCGCATTTACCGAAACCTGGCTGACACCAAGCACCTTGGATACGGAAATAACCGATGGTTCTTACTACATTTACCGGAAGGACAGAAATTTTTCACAGTGTGGTGTGTCGCGAGGGGGTGGTGCTATGTTGTGTGTTAAAAAGTCTATAAATTCAGTTTTTGTGCCCTTAGATGACTATTTTGAATCAGTGCCAGAAAATGTGGACATAATATGCTGCAAAATTTTAACTAACTCAGCTCCTGTCTATCTATTAAATATGTATATTCCTCCATCAATGTCTAGTAATATATATGAATCTATTCTTGATAATCTCGAATTTATCTCATTTCTAACCACTAGCAATTGTATAATTCTCGGAGATTTCAATGTACCTGAATTCAATACTAATCCAAATTCGAGAACTATGCTCCTAATTAAGGATTTCACTCCACTCATGAACTAAGATCAGTACAATACAATTCGAAATTCAGAAAATAGATTGTTAGACTTAGTTTTCTCCAATTTACAATGTCAGATCACTCATGAACCTAATTGTTTATTCAGTAAGGAATATTATCATCACCCAACGCTTCACATTGAATTAGGTACTAATATTGAATCTAGCAATAATTTTAATCTGAATACTAGAAAATACAACGTCAAGAAAGCCGATTTTTTGAAACTGTACAATAATATTGCAAATTTTGATTGGGATGAACTTAAATTTTTTGATGATATCAATTCAGCTTGTGATTTTCTATACTCAGTGCTCTATAGTTTCTTTGATCAATGTATTCCTTTCTCACCCCAACATAATACCTCTTATCCTTCCTGGTACACACCTTGAATAAAATTAGATTTGAAGAAGAGATCCAAACTTCTAAAATTAATTAGAAGATACCCCACTCATAATGTAAATAAAAATGAACTCAACGATCTAAGGAGAAATATCAAATCAAAGATCAAGATAGCGTACTCTGAATATCTGAAAAAGTGCGAGGATAGTATTAACAGAGACCTCAAAAACTTCTGGAATTTCATAAATTCAAAAAGATCTATATCAGGATATCCGACCACCATGCATTACAACTCTCATCGATACACCAAAAGGCATTGCCCAAGAATTTGCTAACTATTTTAGTAGCGTTTACTTGCCACTAACAAATACTCATCGAGACGTGCCCTCCACCGACAGCGAGTATATCAATTTAGTCAACATATCTGAAAATGAAATTATACTTAATTTAAAAAAACTTAAATCTAACGGTACAGCAGGTCCTGATCTAATTCCCAATTATATAATCAAAGATTGCGCTATACCCTTATCCAGGGCATTATATCATATTTTTAATCTAGCCTTGAGAACACAATCCTTTCCAGAAGTCTGGAAGTATGCACGCATTGTTCCCGTACATAAATCTAGTGATAAAAGTAATATTTAAAATTATAGACCGATCGCAATTTTGTCAAACTTCAGCAAAGTGTTCGAGTCAATAGTATATGATGCCATATACAGCAGAATCAATAAAAAGATTTCGATCTTCCAGCATGGCTTTATGAAAGCACGGTCAACATCAACCAACCTATGTTCATTCACCCACTTTATTGCTAATTCTTTGGATAATCAAGGTCAAGTAGATGTTGCTTATACAGATTTCGCCAAAGCGTTTGATACAGTTGATCACTCGATATTAATCAAAAAATTAGAGGAATTTTCTATATCTCCTAATCTTATAAACCTTATTGAATCATATCTAGTAAATAGATATCTCTTTGTACAGATTCTTGGATATAAATCCTCTGCATTCATCCCAACATCAGGTTTACCGCAAGGCTCGAATCTTGGACCTTTGCTATTCCTAATATTTATCGATGATATTACATCAGTTATATCCAGTTGCAAACTATTGTTTGCAGACGATTTAAAAATTTTCAGGCTACTTTCAAGCTATGATGACTGTTTGGAATTACAACATGATTTAGAAAACTTATCCAATTGGTGTAATAATAATAAGCTGTATCTCAACCTTGACAAATGCAAAACTATATCATTTATTCGGAAAACTAATAGCACTACTTTCAGTTATCATATTCAAAACACTAACTTAGAACAGGTCACTAAAATTTGTGATCTGGGTATTTTATTTGATAGCAAATTCAATTTTAATGCGCATTTAACTCAATTACGCTCCTCGTGTTTACGGACCTTAGGTTTTATTATCAGAAACAGCAGGGAGTTTTCAAGCCTCCAACCCGCACTGTTACTTTACTTCTCATATATAAGATCTAAGTTGGAGTATTGTTCAATCATTTGGAACCCACTATACGAATACCATAAAAAATCATTGGAATGTGTTCAAAAGAAGTTCCTGAAATATATGTATTATAAGCTCATGAATTACTATCCTAGTCGTTATTTCTCCTATGATTCATAATTACATATATTCAATTTTGAAACATTATGTGAACGGAGATCCAAGTTGAGTCTGACTTTTCTATACAAACTAATTCACAATAAAATCGATGACAGCGTATCACTTTTATATTTGAACTTTCATATCCCAATGATATCTACTAGAAATCCTAGATTATTTCATCTACCTCCTGCCCGCACCAACACATTCCTCAGATCACCAATAAATTATATGTGCAACGTTTACAATGAATTAGATCAATCATATGATTCATTCAGCAAAAATTTTTTGTACGAATTAAACATTTAAATGAATTTTATATCTATTAGTTTCTTATTCCTCTAAAAGATCTCTCACCAATAACTTGCATTATTATACTATTTTTCTAATTATATAATTATTGTTGTTCCTGTCCGGTAATTGGGCTCCGCCTGTTGAACAGTTGTATTCAAATAAATAAATGAATGAATAAATAAATAAATAGTCAAAACTTCGCTCGATCTTAGACTTGAGAATATTACCTGTAGGAAATTGCATCGCTAGAGTAATCTGTGTAAGTTATTCTACAATTTTTGTCAAGTGAGCCGCTGTCACAAAAACACGGGAAAAAACGATCAGGGGAAGTTATGACATATATTTTTGTAGTTGAGTGATGAATGACATTTTTGATGAGATTTTTTAGACATATTATCCATATTCCGTTATTCTTTGTATACGTTTGTTAAATAAAATGCGTTTTGTGGATGTGCGGTCGTTCATTTGAGTTTACAGGTGTTTTCAAAGCAAGAGAAAGCTTTGTCGGATAGACAAGTGACTTTTCTCAAAATTTTGGTGCCCCGGGTGAGGAACTGTTCGAGTGCTTTGTAAACATTCAGTAACTTTTGAGTTAAAGTGTGAATCTAAGAAATGGCGACATTAGAGAAGATGATCAAGAGTAGAGCAGGACTACGACGTACATTGAACAAACTATTCAAAGAATTTGATGTGATGTTATCTGATGAGAATACAACCAAGATTCAAGCCAAAGCTAAATTAGCATGTATTAACGAACAGGCCTTGAAAATTCAACATTTAGATGAGGATATTTTGTCAGCACTATACGACGCTAACGTCAAAGAGAATAAAATAGATGCTGAGCATGCAGAGAGTATGGAGTACGTCGAAGCAAAGAATTTACGGGTCGGCATGTTCGAAAACGCATTTGATAAGGCAGAGGATAGAGAAAAAAGGAGTGAGAGAGAAAGCAAGTCAGAGCCAAGATACAAGCATCCTAAGATAAAATTGAGAGAGTTTGGAGGTGACCTCAGAGAATGGATTGGTTGGTGGTCACAGTATGAAAATATACACTATGATACAAGTTTACAGGATGTGGATAAATTTCAGTTTCTCTCTCAATGTATGATCGAGGATTCTCCAGCCAAGAGAATTGTAGACTCGTATCGTCAATCAGCTGAGAACTATAAAACAGTAATTAGTGTTCTCAAAGACAGATTTGGAAGACCTGAGTTGTTGTCGGAACTGTATGTACGTGAGTTCTTAACTTTAGTTATAAATAAGCAGAAAGACAGAGAGAGAATATCATTAGCAATGTTGTATGATGAGCTGGTAAGTAGAAATAAGGCAATAGTATCATTGAAAATAACAGATAGCAAGTTTGTAGACATCATACAAACAGCACTAGTTGAATCTTGCTTACCAACTGAAATCTTGGTGGTTTGGCAAAGAAAAGAGAAAGATAGCAACAACACCACCTTTGATCAATTAATGGATTTTCTTAGATCAGAAGTAGCTAATGAACAGAGGAGGGAGCTTGCTCGTCAGTCATTTGGAGCACCGCTAAAGGAAAAGCCAAAGGCGTATGGTAAGAAAGAACACATTTCAGTTGATGTACCAACAGTTGCTGGATTGACGGCTCAAAGTGGAGCTAGATTATGCTTGTTTTGTAACAACGACCATGACTCGAAAATCTGTAAAAAGGCAAGAAGTATGTCATATGAAGATCGAAGAAAGCAGCTTGACAAGGGTCGTTGGTGTTACGTCTGCTTGAGAGGCAAACATTTCGCCAAGAACTGCCGTACGAAGATAAGCTGTCCAGTGTGTTCCCGCCATCATTATGCAGTCATGTGTCCAGGCGTTGCAGAGGGACAGCGTAAGCAAGAGTCTAGTACGAATGAAGACCCAAAGAAGAACGAGATGCTGATGAGCCGTATGTCTCGCACCCCAGAAGTCATACTGCAAACACTGGTGGTGAATTTACGAGGTCCAACTGGTCAAAGAAAGGTACGAGTCTTATTCGATAGTGGGGCTCAGAGGTCCTGCATTCTGGAGAGAACAGCCGAAGTCATGGGCTGGACACCCGTTGGTTCCGAGCGTCTGATCCACACGTTGTTTGGTGGTACCAAGACCGATGAGCAAGATCATAGTAAATATCAAGTCGAAATAGAAGGCCCAAATAGAATATTCCATTTTGAGTGTTTGGGTCAGCAAAACATTTGTGGACCTATTCCACTAATTCAGAGCGAAAAAATAAAAGATGAGCTGATGATGTATAACATTAAGATAGAATACAACATTGAAGAGAATCCTGAAGTTGAGTTACTCATCGGTGCAGATGTTTACTGGAAACTTATGGTCGGTAAGGTCATTGCACTACCATGTGGTTTATCTGCAGTTGAAACGCGACTAGGATGGACTCTCATTGGGAAGCTGAAGACGGAAGAATCTAAAGTTCGGAATAATATCACCATGACCATGGTCTCAGCTTTGTGTAATTATGTCAATCTAGCTCGGCTGTGGGACTTGGAAGCCATTGGAATACGTGATGCTGCTGAAGTCAAAACTACAAAAAAATTAGAACAGGAGGTTCAAGATCACTTTGAGAAGACTGTAACAATAAATTCAGAAGGACGTTACGAAGTTCAGCTACCGTTTATTATTGAGCCAAGTCATTTAGTTACCAATAGAGAAGTAGCAGAGAAAAGATTGAATTCAACACTTAAGAAACTTGTGCGAGAAAATTTGTCAGCGCAGTATGACCACATTTTTCAAGAGTGGGAAGAAGCGAAGATCATTGAGTTAGTAGACTCAGATTTAAGTACTGGATATTACCTTCCTAATAGAGCTGTTGTTAGAGAATCCAGTCTTACGACTAAAGTGAGACCAGTCTTTGATGCAAGCAGCAGGACGCGAAGTAACCCAAGCTTGAACGATTGCCTTGCTAAAGGTCCAAATCTTATCGAAGAAATTCCAGCCATCATATTACGTTTTCGGGAGAAACGCTTCGGAGTCGTATCTGACATCAAGAAAGCTTTCCTTTAAATTGCAATTTGGGAGGGCCACCGAGATTACCTACGTTTCCTCTGGAGAAAGTCAGAATCAGAAGAAATGAAGGTGTATCGTCATCGTCGTGTGGTTTTTGGTGTCAACTGCTTACCTTATTTGTTAGGAGCTGTCATCAAGTTACATTTGACAAATTCACCGATGAGTGAAGCTTTGTCCCGCAAGCTGTTGAATTCCTTTTACGTCGACAACTGTGTAACATCACTAAATACACAAGAAGAACTTTTTGAATTTATCAAGAATGCTACGCATATTTTTGAACAAGCAAAAATGGAACTTTGCCAATGGGAGGCTGCTGGAACAACAGAGTCGTCCATCAATGAGTTGCTTGAGAGGAAAGAGAGCAGTCAATATTCGAATATTTTGGGATTATTATGGGATAAAGAGTACGATGCACTGCATATCAAGGTAGAAGAATCCGTGATGCCAGCTATCGTCACAAAGAGAGTCGTTCTTGCCAGGCTACAACGAATTTTTGACCCTATGGGATTTGTAAGTCCTGTCATTTTACAAGCAAAGATTCTGCTACAAGAAGCTTGGATGGTTAAATTAAAATGGGACGAACCGCTCACCCAGGAGCTTCACGAGAAGTTCAAGCTATGGGATACTGGAATTGCATATTTAACAGAGTTCAAAATACCTCGACATTTTGAGGTTCACAATCGCGAAGAGAGTAAATGGAGTCTTCACGTATTTTGTGATGCTAGCACATCAGCTTATGCGGCGGTTGCATTCTTGAGGATCGAGTATCGAGAAGTGGCAACTGCGCATCTATTGATGTCAAAGGCAAGAGTCGCTCCAATAAAAAAGATTACTATCCCACGATTGGAGTTGCTAGCTTGTGTAATCGGAGCAAGATTAGCAGATTATATAGTCAAGTCTTTGAGTTTACAAGATCAGCAGAGGTATTTTTGGTCGGATTCATCAACTGCCATTGCTTGGATTAGGCGCGAAGATAACTGGGGAACATTTGTACATAACAGAGTCAAAGAAATACGAGAATTAACCAGAATAACCGATTGGAGACATGTACCAGGAAACAAAAACCCAGCTGATCTTCCATCGAGGGGATGTTCTGTAAAGGAGCTACTGAAGTCGCAATGGTGGGAGGGACCGGCATGGTTAAGACAGTGTGAAACATCGTGGCCTATGAATGTTGAAGTAATGAACGAGGAAGCTATCGGTGCGGAAAAGAAAAAGACGATTGTTTCTGCCGCAGTCACAAGTATACAACCATGGAGTCTATTTTGTTGCTCCACCTAGACCAAGACCATTCGAACTGCTGTGCTAGCTATGCGTTGGAGAAAAAGTATTTTACCAGAGAAAAATAGGATTTGTCAAATTGTTTCATCTGCAGAATATGAAGAAGCTGAGATGAGAATGTTTTTAGCAATTCAAAATAACATGAATATCACTGAGTCATCCTTTCGGACACTGAAGCTGCTGAAGGACGACGCTGGATTGGTGAGAGTAAAAACAAAGATTTTAGAGAGAGATGAAGACGAATGCTTTCTGCTGCCCATACTATTACCAGGAAAACATCCCGTGATCAAATTACTTGTGAATAATGTCTACATTCGCAACTGTCATGCAGGGACCCAAATCTGTATGCGAATTCTAAGAGAAAGATTTTGGATTACACGTAGTCGCCAAGTCATTAAAAAGGTTATTTCCGAATGTAAGAATTGTCGAATTCATACTGTGACAAACATGAATACTGAAGAAGTTACATTACCAAGGTGTCGTGTTCAAGATGCCAATGTATTTCAAACGGTGGGAGTTGATTTAGCAGGTCCCCTGTATCTCAAAGGAGGGAGAAAAGTATGGATTTCATTGTTTACATGTGCCGTTTACCGAGCGGTGCATCTAGAAGTGGTAGATTCGGTGAGCACAGAAGCATTTATGAGAGCATTCCGAAGATTTGTCGCTAGAAGGATTCGACCATCTACTTTATATAGCGATAACGGTACGAATTTTGTGGGAGCAGCTAATTTATTAAGAGATTTAGATTGGACTGAGATCAAAGAAAATTTTGCAATAGACCGCATTGAATGGATTCTCATACCACCTGCGTCACCTTGGTGGGGAGGATTCTGGGAGAGAATGTTTCGTATAATAAAAGGTTTGTTAATACGCATTATTGGGAAGAGTACCGTAAACTTCGAAGAGTTATCAACCATCATAGTAGAGATTGAGTCAGTAGTAAACTCTAGGCCACTGACTTACGTCAGTAATGGTAGTCAAGATCTAATTCCATTGACACCCAATATGTTCATCAAAAGTGTGCCAAGTGAAGGACTCCCAGATTTTGAACAAGCCAATACAAGCAGTTAGAGCAAGCGTTACAGGTATATGCTTAAATTAGCTTCTGAGTTTCGTTCCAGATTTCGAAACGAGTATTTGAGTACCCTTAAGCAGACAGCGGTTGAGCAAGATACACGAAAGTTGCATATAGGAGACATCGTACTCGTCGGTTCGGATAATAAGAAGAGGCTGTTTTGGCCGATGGGGAAAATAGAAGAATTATTCCCAGGACGAGATGGGGTAGTTCGTGTGGTGAAAGTCAAGACAACAAAGGGAGAGTTGATACGTCCAGTTCAGCGGATCTACCCTTTAGAAATAGAAGCAGCTACGAAGAAAGAAGAAGAAGGAAAACAGGAAGAGAACAAAGACAGCTTGAGTGGAGAAGAAACTTTAAAAACTTTGTTGTAAAGAGATCTTACAGTCTAATTTCCTTTGATGTTTAAATAAAAGATAATTTAAAGGTGGGAGGATGTAGGAAATTGCATCGCTAGAGTAATCTATGTAAGTTATTCTACAATTTTTGTCAAGTGAGCCGCTGTCACAAAAACACGGGAAAAAACGATCAGGGGAAGTTATGACATATATTTTTGTAGTTGAGTGATGAATGACATTTTTGATGAGATTTTTTAGACATATTATCCATATTTCGTTATTCTTTGTATACGTTTGTTGAATAAAATGCGTTTTGTGGATGTGCGGTCGTTCATTTAAGTTTACAGGTGTTTTCAAAGCAAGAGAAAGCTTTGTCGGATAGACAAGTGACTTTTCTCAAAATTACCAATAGTCGTTACTTGGCTATGGAGTAATATTCCGCGTTTACTTGACTCCGGCCTTACTTGAGTCTACTGCAAGGCTACTTTGTGTCGTGCTCAAGTATTCGTGTTAGTTATTCTTGACATTTGTATTTCCAACATGGATATATACCACAGAGGTACACATACCTACTGAAACTCATCTTTCTGATCAAATTATCCAGAAATAGATCGAATTCAGTAGACAAACTGGAAATATTTCGCAAATACTGTCATAAACGTATGAACGTCGAACATATCGATCAAATATATGTCAAAAACAAGAAGCCTCAAATATCGAGTATTGGATAGATTATTAAGTTAGTATCTTTTGTGTCTTCGCCTCGACTTGGCCATGTAATACTCAAGGACGAGATTTAATTTCGACTTCAAGTACGGGCATTACAAGGCTACCCTTAGTCGTGCTCAAGTATCACTGTCAGTTATTTTTGACATTCGCATTTTCAACATGGAATATGCCATAGAGATATTCATAGTTACTGAAACTCACTTTCTCAATCAAATTGTCCAAAAATAGATCAAATTCAGTTGACAAACTAGAAATACCTCGCAAATACCATCATAGACGTCAAACATATCAATCATATATATGTCAAATATGAGGACTCTGACGCTCTGCTAAGAACTCACAAAGTATCGACTATAGGATAGATTATCAAGTAGGTATCTATGGTGACTTCGTCTCGGCTTGGCCAAGTAATACTCAAGAACAAGATTGAGTTTCGATTATAAGTACAGTCATTAGACATGTTAAGCCCCGCATTCGCTGACGCATCTAATACTCGATTTAATAACTTTAAGCTTTCATATATGGTTCCCGATGGAATCAAAATATCGTCTATGTGAAATAATATTCCTTCATGGCGCTTGGTACCTGATACTTCATCTATAAATCTTTGAAAAACGGCTGGTGCATTTGCTGAGGCAAATGAAACGCGCAAGTTATCGAAATGGCCATCAGGTGTTATGAATACCGTTTTATGTATTCAGTCTTCGTGCACCGGATTTGGTCATAACCGGAGACTACATCTGAACTTGTAAAATATACCTCACGCGCTAATTTATCTATTTGACCACTTGTCAGCGGCATTGGATATCTGAATTTAGTCGTTACTTTATTTAGGCGCGAAGGTCGACGCATAACCAGGTATCACCGTTCATTTTTGAAACCAATAATATTGGACTTGCATTGTTCGAATAAGATTGACGTATAATGTTTAAATAGCATAGCTTATATACTATTTGACGCATTCCTTTCATTTCGCGTACGGTAATCTGTACGGTCTGAAATAAATTGCACCATCTAAACTAAGTTCGATTTTTATATGGGTTGCCAGAGCTGTACCTATATCAGTTTCATTTCGTGCTAAGCGACCTATCGAGCGATCTAGGATATTCATTATGTATTTCTTATCGTTCTCATCTATGCCGCCTATATCTGAATTTACACTTTGAAGTTTTGATTTGGGAGATTTGCCAACTGTTACCTGACCTACAGCTGTTCCTTTGTGTAGGATGTGTGGAACACACTGTTCTGCTCTTGCTTAGAGTATACCTGCAGGTCAAACGATCAGCGTATCACCTATGCTGCTGACGGTCAGCTCACCTTGACTGCCACGAAATACAGCTCCTGGCGTACTGTACATTGCGAAACTCACTCTCGGTACTTTTGGTGACATTATGCTTTCTTCATCCACCTGAGCTCCCTTGATGTGAACTTTGATCTCCTGTAGTTGCCTTGGGAAGATGGTGACCACGTTCACAGTTGCTACACAGTATCTGGCAGTGTACTTCTCAAGTGTAGTCTCTGAAAAAAACTCCTCGGGTACAGAGATAGTAATAATATTTACGGTACGTACTATTGTGTAATAACAGAGAAATTCGATAATTATTGGTGATCGGTTGACCAATTATTAGAATTACTTTGCCCACACCGATTTCACCATCAATTATACATGCCTTTGTTAGTATTTGTACACCATCAATACTTACATTAAACTCCGCTACACCTATCGACAAGGACATATCCCCTCCAAACCTACTTGACACCTTGTGGGCTGTAGTTATAGCCAGTTTTATAATACCTGCAGTGGATCTAGTTATTATATTTTCTTGGCTGCCAATGTCAATCCACGCCTGTACACATTTGCCATTTAACTTCACTAGCTTTATGCACCTGTCAGTTTCACCGTATATTGCTTCAATTGCCTCAATCTTAGAGCTGCTACTCTTCCCGCACTGCTCTTGCCTATGTCCAACACCACCACAGTGAATACACCGTTCAATTTTCGGTTTTCTACACTCTTTCGCCGAATGTCTTTTTTGTTGGCAATTATAGCATCTCTCAGTGCGCCTGCTAGTGCGACTTATACTTTGCTCGCTGATGCGACCACAATAGCGCTCGCCAATGCGCTGATCAATTTGCATTCCAAAACATCCACCAGTGCGCTTACCATTTCACATCTAGTCTCTTGATAAAGATGTGCTCTGATAGTTATCCAGTGATGACAGATAGTTACCGTACAAAGAACCTGGAGTGTCACACTTGATCGTGCTGGCATTTGGCTATAGCTCATCTGGTGAATCGTGCACTATGCATGAGACAATAACCGAGTCTTTTAATTTGCACCTACCCGCAATTTCAAATTCTGCCTCATAGTATTCAGTCATTTTTTCTTGATGTGACTTCTTTCTGTTCATTAATTTTTCTAATAGGCACGCATAGTTATGGAAATGCATTACGTAATACTTGCTCCTACTCTGGCCAGTAATAATTGTATGATTTACACCGATTATACCACTTTCTTACTTTTCCTGCTAATTTCTTCTGCACGTAGCATGCTTTAACATAGTTAGTCCACCCATGAATTCCTTCCGATTGATCAATCCCATGCAACCATCTTTCTATGTAATTAATTTCATCCGATGAGTCGAACAACGGAATGACATTGCAGCTCTGTTCGAAGACATGCACTAGGTTGCTCAAGTGTACACTTTCTAACACCAAGGCGTTTTATGAAAGAACTTGCAATTTGGGCAGACTGTTCGATGACAAAAGTTTGAGAACTAGTGCGCACTTTTCTGAACTGACTCGCGAGATGATGCAGCCAGTGCAGACTAGGGTGGAGGTGAACAAATGTCAGATTCCGTGCTGTCAGATTCATAAACAAACCAAACCGTGCCTTTGAGGTTACTTTAAACAACCTCAATAATTCATTATCTACTTTATTAAATATGGCAGACAGCTACATAGCTTAGACTGAAGACGATGATGTAATAGGTAGGAATAATTATAAATTAATGCTGAGAATATTCTAAATATATGTAATATATTTTAGAGTGTTACCCAAGTATACTCGAATTACCTGTTCAAAAATTAATAAGTATGACTATTCCATTCGTAGCATTTATAACAAGGTTAACAATGCTAAATCACCATAGAAACGGTGCATATCAGTGAGTATTTGGACGTGTAGAAATACCATCGGGTATTACACTAGTGATCAGAGTGAGTATTTTACTCAAAGATGTGGATACCTCCAATTTGTGCTTTCTTCGAATTTAATGAAATATTTTTCTGAATATCTTCATCAATTTTATCTTTTGATCTATCACTTAACCTTTCTGAACTAGATTCCGTATCAAGACGCAATATATTTCTCCATTATTCGTCAAAGAAAGTGCAAGAAATTCTAATTTTTCAGTTTGACAGAAGTTTGTTTACTCGTTCCTATGAAAATTACGTGAGTTGTTACTAGATTCATAGAAAACCGATTTGAAAAAAATGGTTTGACTCCTGGAATAGTCCTCCATATACCATTTGTAGTTAAAGTATTATAGACTATTTTTGTGGTGCAATCACTCATGTTTATTGTGCTTGTGAATACCACTCGTGCTGCACACTCGTGGTATTCAAACGCAAGCACAATAAACATTCGTGATAGCACCACAAAAATAATCGATAATACTTCAACTACTTATGGTATAATAAATGAGAACTAATTTATTCAAAGTATATTCGATTTTCACTGATGTCAAATGTATCTTACAGATTTGTGATCAACTTCTAATTCGCCAATTTTAGGCAGAATGATGCCGCATGATAAAGACAAAGGTATCTGTTTTGTGATCATATTTGTGATGTGTGCTAGGATTATAATTCTTCTTATTCATCTAGATATATTTGAAAAAGTCACATGGCTTGAACCAGCAGCCAAGTTATCAATTTCTCTGGTACAAGAACTTTGACCTAAAGTAGGAAAATCTTCAAAATTAGAAACACAAAAGAAAATGTGAGAATATGTCACACAAGAAATGGCTTCCCGCGGATATATTTATACAGCCACACAGGTCGAAAATAAATTCAAGAGTATGGAGAGAGGCTACAAGACCAAATTACAACACAATAAGAAAACAGGTCGGAACCGTGTGTCCTGTCTATATGAAGAGTATGTTTCAATAAGGGTTACTTTGACTCATTATCTCTAAAAAAAATTGTTCCAGGGAGCTAAATCAGATGTTCAAGGGAAGAGATAATATATTCTCAAATTATAGTTTGGAGGCTAATGGGGATGAAATGACCCAGGAAGAGCTTGGAATGGAGGCAGGTGTTTAAGAAGAGACCATAGACATCGATACTAATATCAACGAAGAGAATTCAGAGTCACGGTTAGAATATACTCCAAAAAAAAAAAGAAACATCATCAACAATGAGATTGATCTACTAAGAAAAGAAAAAATTGCATATAATACCAAAAAACTAGAGGCGTATGAAAGAAGAACCCTAGAAATATCTAGAAAAAATTAACTTTTAGAAGAATTGATCACACATTTCTAAAAAAGAGTGATTCTTGTAATCAAAGAAGTAGAATATAAGTTTTGATCTGTGTTATCATTTTTATTTCATTTTTTGTTACAAAATGTGCAAATGTTGAACTATTCACATATATATTTGATACATGTTTATAAGACTGAATGTTATTTTCTTAGATTTACATAAAAAAAAATATGATATTTCCACAAGTTCTTATAATATTTCAATTTCAGTCTTGAAGTTCTTGGCATATCATATCCCTTTTACTTTTTCCTCCATCATCACCTTCGTTCACCAAAAGATCTTGGTTAAGATCACAATCGATATCGCTTTTATCGTCCAATAAATCTATTTTATCTGTATCTGCTAAGTTATGCAGCACAATACATGCTCTAATAAAATGACATAATTTTTTTAAAACGTTGTTTAAGTATGCCAAAACTATGTTCTATCATGACTCTACAAGAACTATGTATTTTATTATAATATTTTTGCTCTTGTGTCAAATGGCCGTTATCACGGTAAGGTGCCATTATTGTTTTTTTCAAGAATATGCGGAGTATTCCAAAATGTGGTAGTCTCAAAAGTCAAAGTATATTGTTGGATGAGTATGTGAAAAATGTTGCAAAGGCATATTCATATATTTACCACTAGATACATAGACAAGTTTTTCATAGATATTGGAGTTTTTCAAAATGCGGCTATCGTGATCAGACCCTGGAAAACCTATGAAAACCTCTATCAATTTTCTCTTCTCATTGCAAATTGCTTGCACAGACAAGCTATAATTATTTTTGCGGTCAATATAATTATCTTTGTTGTGCTTAGGAGAATCAATTATTATTTTTGTTCCATCTAGTGCTTCTGAAAATAAGTGATGATGTTCTTAGCTTGCTATAGTGAATTGTGTTTTATTTATAATGGACTCACCGATGATACCAGGAAATCCTTTTCTTTTGTTGAGATAAGCTGCTATTTCCCTTTTTTTCCCGTCGTCTGGCCAAATTATTGTCTTGTTTGACACGTTGCTGATGAAAATTGTCATTCTTATAATTATTAATGACACTGTAGATAAGGATATGTCAAATCTGTCTACCAAATCCCTATGAGAAGCAGCTTCATGTCCTGCAAACCATTAAAATATTGCTGAGTGTTTTTGAGCGAAGACTACTTTTCTGGGCTCCAATTTTTTGAGTTCATCGGATGATTCAAATTGAAACCCAATATAATCGAATTATTGACGATTTATTTGAAAATTTCTAATAAATTCCTCATCTCTACATGCTGGAATTACTTCTTCAAAATAATTTCTCATGGAGCTTCTTTTCCGTCGTTTTAAATGTATTGCTAAATTTTCAATTTCACTGTAACTGCTTGAACCAGATGAATCATCCGATTCGAATGAATCGATGATCATAGCGAATGTTTTGATCATTTTTATATTGAGTTTGAGGTTAACTTTTGCTAGTTGCACTATTGCACGCTGAACTGTTCTTTGACAACGCAGAACTAGTGTACACAATGCAGAACTACACTCAAGCCAATTGTCTACCTTTCCATCTACAATTTGTTCTAGGATTGCCTGAAGTGTCTCGCTGCTTTCAGCATTACATGGATCTGACTCTGTCTGTCTGCACATTTTCTCTCCTCTGCTCCTTGCAAATGGTTCACCATCACTCGCGTCACTTGACATATCTGTTGGTAGTGGAAGATGATGCTCACTGTTATGTTTGTCGAAGAAAACGATTTATGGGAGCTCAGTCTATCAGTTCATCAATCCTATTCTACTCTACAGTCTTGGTACCACCGGGACCTATTGGTACTTTATCCCACCTCTGACTTGTTACACTGATACACTTGCCAATGCCACAACTATTCCACTTTGAAGGTTATCTTAAATAAACACCATATGTCACTTTGATTCAGTTCACTCACAAACCTTAATATATAATTTCACATCTCCCAGAAATAAATCAATTCAATTCAATAATACCAGAAAACACCACCCGTGTTATTACAACCTCGTCTCGCAGTATACTAGCTCTTATACAGAACTATTCAGTCATCAATTCTCTTGTCACTTGAAAACGATTGAAGATATATACTAATCGAAATACTATGTATTTTTACATTTATAAAGACGATGGAATCTTGAAAAAATGTTCGAAGCATCAATTTCCCTATTGTTATCCAATGATTGTTTGATTTAATCATGAATCTGTTGCATAACAATATTGTTGATATTTGAGATGAAAAATCCAATATATTTGACAAGGTAATTATTCTAATTGGCTGACATGTGATTAGAGAATATATTATTCCTTTTTATTTCTGTGATCTTGTCTTGACCTGCTCAGATGATTTTAACAGCAAAGTGCAGACTCTCACTGATCACGCTACACAATACTAAAAGCGACCGAACGGCAACGACGCCATGTTAGATGTGTTATGTGTTAACAAAGAAGGAGTCCGTGTTATTTTTATTCGATTCGTAAAGCTGTGTTAAGGAGCAAAGATTCCCATATTCTTCATATTTATGAAGGTATGTAAATATCATCATTGTATCTGTAGTTTATTGTATTTTTATGTCTTATTACTATTAGATGAACTATTCTATTGAATTTCAGAGAGGATTTTCTCCACTATGCGAAATTTCATCAATGGTTTGGAAGCAGAGTTGTGTTCTCCAAAGCATAAATCAGAAACATTTTTGTTGCAATAATTTCGGAAGTATGGAAATTATGTTATAGCACTATTTGTGTATTTTGCCATATTTCCTAATTTGTCAACTTTGATATGAGCGACAAAAAGAATAATCCACAACATTTATTCATAATTTTGTGATTCAAAATGCATCACTTTCCTGAGAGGACGATATTTTACCTTACTTTGATGCTCAGTCCTATTGTATTTAATTTTCAGTACCACATAGTATGAATTCAGAGTAAAAATATTCCATATTTTGATGATTATTGATCATTTTAGATATCTTCTTATCCAGTGTGTACCATTTATTGAATAGTTGTGTTTCATTGCAGTGCTTGTGCAGAATATCAAAATGATATTCACGGTGAATAATTTATGTTTGACTATTCCAAATATAATGTTAGTTGAGTATGACTATTAATGTTTGAGTATTATGTTGAGTGTTGAACGATGTGTCGCCAAACTTTTATTCTTTATTATAGAGTGCTCCGAGAACTCACTTTAGTGAGGGAGCGATCAACTAAGTTGTTTCAAGCGATGCACCGGTAACCAGCCCGGCGCCCGCAGTGCTGGAGTGTTCCTAGAACTGCTACGTTCCTAGAGGAAAATCCCGTCAAGTCCCAGTTGATTGCCGACTAATTCAGTAAAGAATGGACGTGCGTAGGACAATAATAAATGAAGGTAATGATAACTCGATCAGATACTTGGGCGCCAGTTAGTCGAAAACTACAATCAATCAAAAGGGTTGACTAACAAACCTATCAAGAATTAGATGAATGGAGCAGTGAAGCAAGTCTGTCTACTTACAGAATAAGGTTATATTCAAATTCATTGAACTGTATACAACAATTCAGTTAGTGATGATATCAAATTAAAATCATGAACAACAATGTAGGAACGCTACTCGAGTTAGGCTTGCATATAAATCAATGAAAACGACTGATATTAACCAAATAGACTTAACACGTGTCAAATAATTATAGGGATTAGGGCTACGCATAGAGCCACAATCCACAGTAAAAGTACAAGTCGCTTGACTCATAAGAGGGAGATGGTGATCGACCAACGATCTGGCTTGACGCAAACTAAACTTTCATAACGTATGACGCGAGTACTGGTGACAATAGCTAGTGACGCGTCCCAAAATCGTCACAAACACAAAAAAATTGTAAATTGAGATATATGCAAAGTCAATTACTCGCAAGAGCTAACAATTCGAACTCTCTATTCGGAAATTAAAATTTAGTTGAATCATCAGCGTACATATGAAATACCTGATCAACAGTTCCATCATAGCGATGAATAGTATATTGAAAATGAGCTAGTTGAACAACCAAATACAATAGCATAAATATGACACACCTAACTTATCCCGTTTGATTGAGACGCTGTCCAGCTCCTTCCCGCAAAATATTGTCCGATTAGTTTATTCGGGACGGGCTGACCAAAATTGGAATTATGGATCCCAGTGGTAGATGTAGTGACGTCTTTTTATAGTTTGATGACTTCTTACCAACTCCTGAACCAGAAAATAGTACATAGCAAGCCTAAAATTTTAGAAAATCAACATACCTACGCCACTGGCACGCTAAGCTAACGAGAACAAGAATGAGGTTCATATTCGATGGAATATGACGATTCAAGGGGTAGAAAACCATATCCGAGCAACAGTTGACATAATGGATCAAATAATACTCGATTTACCTGAGATAGTAGCCAGCTCGGAATTGTAAGATAATCCAGCTGCAGTGAGTATGGAATCCGGGTCTGACCCGTTAAAAATATTCCCAAAAATCGGAAATTCGTCAAATTCCTCTTACATGGAGGCAATAAATCTAACCAACTCAGGCTTAACTTGAAATTTCAACTTGGCACAATAGCCTGAATCCAAATTTTCGAACGCAAGTTTAGCTGGCTCATTTGCCAATGATTTGGGCGAGAGAAAACAGAAAAAGAAGTAAAAATAGAACGATAGAATAGTTGCAATTGTGACAAAGAAATTACTAGCACAATCATTGACGATAAGTGTGATCAACGATAGAAAAAAAGTGAGGTAAATAATAATTTGAATGAGACAATAGTTCAAACAGCTTGTGCGCGATGGCTCCACTAGGTAGAAAAGCGGTACGTAGGAGTCATTTCTTTGTGGGGTCATAGTTGTCAATTCACAAAAATTATTGTTAAATCACACAAAGTGGTAACCTAACTGTAACAGAACTCACTACGGTGAGGAAACGATCAGCTAAGTTGCTCCCAGCAAAACTCTGGTAACAAGCCCGGGTCCAGGAGGTGCTCAACGTTTTGGTTGCATATCTTTGAGACTGGGTTTCAACTTGGCTACAATTCTTTCTCCTACGGCCTTGCAGATCTCTTCACGAAGAGTGCAAGTCTCGCAGCTTTACATCCTGTGGATGTGGAGCGAGGTTTTCCTGCAGATTTACGCTTAGAATAGAGCGGAGCTCACAGTTTCACGCAGATGTCTGTGGGCAGCGTGGAGTTAGGTGTATTTCTTCCTTCATAGTTGTACCTCATACCAACTGATTTCTTGAGGTCGCTCGCGAGAATGATTATATTAGTGTTCTTTATTTCAGTCGTAGATCCTCACTGAGTATGTTTTACTCATATCTCTATTTTCTTCTACAGACTTCTTGAACTTTGGGCAGCTTGATCTGGGGACTCCATGATCCACGTATTATACAATGTTTTATTCAATAGAACTATTTATTATGCAACAATATGTATGTATTCTATTTCTTTTATGAATAAAGCATCCTTGATTCAAGTAAACTGGTATTTTTAACACTTTCAGTCTGCGAGTAAGTTCAATAATTGGAATATGTTACAAAAATTTTGTCTGACATCTTTTTTTGTACAATTGTTTTCCCGTTGCATATTTATGTCGCCATCCATGTAACAAATTTGCATTAATTTTGTAAAATAGTATGTGATAATGACACTTGATTGGAGAGTGCTGTCATAGGGAGCATGCGCGTCTCTTTCTTCCTCTTTTGTGTCCGAGCCGTTGTTGCAGACGGGTTGTTCTTGAGCAGTCTTGTGATTCTTCGTGTTGTTCTAGATTCTGTAATTATTTCATTCAATTAAAATCAGTGTTATGATTTTGTGAGTATTTTGTTCATTATTTTTATTCACGTTATTCCAAATTTAGTATTATTTTTGCAACTGATTTCGTTTGAGGCGACCCGCGCGGTTAACCTTTTGATATCCAAATTTATCTCTTTCATCCTCAATTCTTTGTTAGTTTTTTGTGTTCAGCACCTTTTTACTACCTTGAAACTTTTATATCAAATTGATATTTTTGTTCTGAACCTATTTTTTTTTAAATTTCACAATAGGGTGGGCAATAGCCGTTCCGGTCGAATGAGGTGGTCTTTTCCTCTTTGGGAGGTTATTATTGTTTGTTGTCCTTCCTCAGGAACTTTCGTTTTATTATTCCTGATGTTTTATATTCAGATAAGTTTTGATAATCATAACTATCTATAGTGTTTCGTAGACATGTTCTAGTTGCTACCTGCCCTAGTTTACCATACTATTCCGTCTGCAAGAGTGGACACTCCTTTTTTTTGTAATTTATCCTTTTTTTTTTGAATTTCTATTTCAATTTTTTTTTCTACTACCAAACGCGATCAGGCGGATATCGATTCGGTGATACGCGATTTTTTTTTATATATATATACTCGAAATAATAAAACCTACGAGATATGTGGCTATCTTCGTTCCTCCCTTTACCTTTCCTCACCTAAGTATGTTTGATGTATGAATGATTAGTGTAAGTGGTTGATAATACATAATTTAACCATATTTTGGATCCAACGCGTTGCGGATTTGTCATTCAACAACTCGTAGTTCAGTTTTTTACGTTGTTTGTGTAGTTTTTTGTTTCCAAAGCTCAAAATATTTTGTTGTGTGCTTTAGTTCCCGTTTCTAAGCTGGAAGATCCTACGAGTATGTGAAGATTGATCCAATTTTTTAGTAACGAACCACGCTCGTAAATTTATCGACTCGTCGCTAATAAATCCTTTTCCTTGTCCTGCTAGACTTTGTATTTTCTTTGTTCTTCTGTTCTTTAATGCTCAGCGTAGTTTTTTTCTACTCTGTGAATTTTCAGTGCACTATTTGAAAAATCAGACAAATAAATAACTTACTGATTATTTGATTGACCTTTTACTAAATTTACAGTTTATCCGTTCTTCAATTTGAATCTAAATTTATTCATTCAAGTTTAACGCTTCACGTTTGAAGAGAGCTCTCCAATTTTTTATAGGAACCTCCTGTCTCAGTTGAATTAGATACTGGTTGGATTGTTTATTTTCAGTGTAAGCTGCTAGGGATCTTAGGGACCAGTGGCCACTTGAAACTAGTTTTAGGCCAACTTCAAGTTAAGAGAAACAACAACACGTCTACGAAATTAAGAAGAACATTAATATCTCCCGAAGTTGACGACCAAGCGAACGGCCAGTCTAAACACCTTCAAGGACCGTTGGGTATTTATCAAAGCCCTATAGGACGCAAGATCAACTTTACTTAATTCAGGGAACGTTTTTGTCTGACGTTGTTTTTGTGGCTACCAATTCGACATCTATCTTCTCTGCCGATACTAGTCTTGAGTTCCGCCTGAAGAGGATATTAAGCTAGTTTTTGTGACGTTATTTTGAACGTCTGTGACGTGCTCTCTAGTTTCCTTTTGGTTGTTGCAGTAAGATTTTTTTTGTATAATAGCTTTAATCGTTTTCGTAAGTTACAAATTTTTTCAATTATAATTGTTTGAGCCATTTAAAATAGAATTAAAAACATTATGTTTAAAGAAGAATTTATTGAATTTAATTTATCGGCCTGAAAAGGAACACGTATCAAGTCAATTGTTGTAATGGTACTCGTAGCGCCATCTACTGGTCTTCGGTACTGCCTTGCGCGTTGGACACCTTCTTGGGCTTTCGTTAAGACACGTTGGTTTGTGTTCACTATTGGTCATATTTTTGCATCAATCACTTGTAAAAAACCTTGTGTCGCCGAAATCTTGAGGGCTAATAATTTGTCGTTTACGCCTAAAGTTATCGGTTTATTCTGTGTCGTGAAACGAGATTAATTGTTTACGTCACGTAAATGGTGTCGAATTTTGTTTACCATTTGCCTGAAATCGAGGGCATCAACCAACAATTCTCTCCACTGGACCAGAAGCTCCTGGAAGAAGTTGAGCCAATCACCAGACTGGCAAAAGGGGATAGATTCCCAAAATTTCCTACCAACTGCTTCCTATCCTCTCCCGGAAAATCATCCCCTTTTTCTTTTCAGTGAGACGGCGCAGCAGGGACGGGGATTCTACCATTGGGGTGAGTTTGAAATTTGTTGGCATCGCAATTATTAATTTGATTATTAATATAACTTGTTTATATGTTCTGTTTGATTTCGATATTTGTCGTTAAATATATTATTACAGTCCACTTTCGTTCTCTATCGGAGAAATCATTTGAAAGCCCGTTTCGCGTTGGATTCGTGGTCTTAAACATTATGATTTTTCTCAGTAAATTGATCCGCAAACACATTGGTCCTTCGAGCCGGATTTTTCTTTGAATAAAGTGAAAAAGATCAATTGGCTGGGGGAATCATTTGGTGTCTGACGCGTAGGTCAGTAGTCGTTGAGTTTCGACCAGTTTAGAGCGGGTTGCTGGTCTTTTATTTGAGTTAAACTATAGTAAAAACTGTTTGCAGTGAAACAATTGATTTGTTATTTATTTCAAACGAATATTAGCGTCAATAACTCTCGCTTCTTGTGTTAGAACATTAATCTTGTTGATGTGACATTTCTTTATTGGGTTTAAAGTAGAGTTATCCATTTACTTATTTCATCTGGTTTCGTGAAAAATTTATAAATTTAGCACTATGGACGGAGAAAAAGCGGAGCGATCAATAAAATTTTGAATAAAAAAAGGGAAGTGCTTTTCGCAAGAATTCAAAGAATTTATAATTTATCGAAAAGAGACACCGGTGCAACGAGTGTAGAAAGTTTCAAATTATCTTATCCGTTGTTGGATAAAACATTACGAGAATTCGACGACCTCGAAATGTGAATTAATGAATTATCCTTTGAATTCGTGAAAGATTTCGAACCGAAATTTACAACATCGTTATTCGATATGATCGAACATATTGAACGAGTAGCCAGTGTGCTTATTCACGCGGGATCGAGGGGTTCAGCAAAAGGCAACTCGGCCAATCAAACAATTGAAGGTACACCCGCGGTCGAAGATAAAGCGACACGCTTACGTACAATTGAAATTCCGCGTTTTGATGGCTCACTGGAACATTGGCCGGTGTTTTATGAATTGTTTAATACCCTTGTCCATGAAGACTCGTCGTTATCAGCGTTGGAGAAGATGCAACATCTGACTTCTAGACTTACGGGATCTGCATTGAATATTTGTTAAAATGTGAAGCCCACTTCTGCTAATTATGAAATAATGTGGAAGGCTTTGATCGATCGTTATAACGATGAACGCACGTTGGCAAGTAATTATGTTGAAAAAATTTTCCGTCTCAAGCCTCTTCGGTCGGAATCTAGGGAGGGTATAATTTCAGTGTTAGATGGTTTCTGCGCGCCAATAGCGGCGTTGAAACAATTGAATATCGGTGATGTAGGAGAATTTGTTTTTCTTAATCGGTGCTTAACGGTTTTAGATTCAGTCACAAAAAGATCATTTGAGGCAGCTCATCGAGGTAAGGGGCTCCCAACATATGCGGACTTGGTGACCTTCCTAGAAAAACAAATCAAATGTTTACCTCCTACCGAAACACAAATGAAAATTAAAGTTCAAAATTTCAGTCAACAAAAAAAAGTCGTACAAGGCAACTCATTTTCTTTCAGCTAAGTCGGATGATATAGAGAAGAAAAATTGTGTTTATTGTAAGACAGATATTCACCCGTTAAAGGGATGTGCTAAATTTTTGAAATTGACCCCCTGGAAGCGATTTAAGGTTGTGAAAGCTGCCTTTCTGTGTCTCAAGTGTCTTTCAAACCAACATAGAGCGTCAGAATGTAACTCGGTGAATAGTTGCAGTAAGTGTGAATTGCCACAAAACACTTTGTTGCATTCTGAATACGGTCGTACTGGCAAGTCGGAAAGTCATCTTGAAACCACCAAACCAGTAGAGGGTCCCTCGACAACTTTGTGTTCTATGAACATGGCCGCAGGTTTCGAGGAAAATTCCACTGTTATATTGTCGACTGTGGTGGTTCATGCCGAGGACGCGGAGTGTAGTCTCCGACCCATTCGATTGTTGTTAGACAGTGGTAGTCAGTCTAACTTCTTAACCACATCCGTTTGTCGCAAATTAAATTCAACCGTTGAACAAATTTTTCGTTCGTCGGTTCTCGGTTTTGGTGGGTCAAAAAATTCTGTTCGAGGTAAAACCTCTTTGCGAATTTTTTCTCGCTTTGATGCAAGAGTGTTTTTTACCATTACGCCTTCAGTCGTTGAGCGTATTGTCGATAAATTACCTTCAATGGAATTAGACATTTCTCGTTTGGATCATTTGCAGCATTTGCAACTGGCAGATGCCGATTTTCATTTACCTGGCAAAATTGATGGAGTTCTAGGAGCGGAACTTTTTCCGTTCATACTGGGTGGAGCTAAGCTAGTTGATTCACCAGATAAGCCCATGGCGATTCATACTCTCCTAGGCTTCGTTATTATGGGGAAGGCGCCTGTTTTAGAAAGCTCTCACGAACGCATCGCTCTCCTCACCACTGTAAATGAGTCTATCGGCCCACTTATTCAACGATTTTGGGAACTTGAAGATGTTTCCCCCACGGACGGTGCTTTTCTAGATCCGGACGATATTGAATGTGAGCAGAGTTTTGTCGAAACTGTTCAACGCGACGAAAGTGGGAAATATATCGTCAGTCTCCCTTTCCGAGCAAGTCCGGAGTTGCTAGGCCATTCGTATAATTCGACCTTAAAAAGGTTTTATAATTTAGAGGAAAAAATTTTGCCTACTTCTGAATTACGGGATGCCTATTGTGCAATAATTTCCGATTATCTGCAACGGGTACATTTTTCGCTTACCGCTGATGCAGATAAGAGAGAGGGATATTTTATTCCCCATCATGCGATCTTTAAACCACAGAGCTTAAGTACACCTGTGCGTGTCGTGTTCGATGCCAGCAGCAAGACCAGCTCAAGGAAATCGTTAAATGATATTTTGCACGTGAGCCCAAAACTGCAAACCAACATCGTGGAATTATTGTTGAATTTTCGTTTATTTGCTTACGCCCTGACTGCAGATATTAGACAAATGTATGGACAAATTAGGGTCTGTCCAGAACACAGAAAACTCCAAAAAATTCTATGGAGATTTGACGCGAAGAATCCGGTGCAAGTCTTTGAATTAAATTCAGTCGTTTTTGGTATCAGTTCCTCCCCATATTTGGCACTGAGGACGGTCAAACAGCTTGTACATGAGGAAGGTAGCCGATTCCCTGTTGTTTCGGAAGTCGTACCCAGAGATATGTTTATGGATGACCTGATCACTTCTCTTCCGTCTCTTGATCAAGCCGAACAACTATATTTGCAATCTAAACAATTATTTCAAACTGGAGGTTTTGATCTCGTAAAGTGGTCCCCTAATTCTAGGCATCTCAGGAATAAATTTGTAGTTGATAGTGGAAATCCTAAACATCGGGAATTCGATGCTGGAAACCATATTTGCTCCATTTCAGGTCTCCGGTGGCACCCTGACAACGATGAGTTTGATTTCAAAACAGAATTCGAACCAAGGGTAGGAACTAAACGTGAGATTTTGTCGACTGTCGCTCGAATTTTCGATCCTTTAGGGTTTTTGGCACCGCTCACTTTATATTTAAAAATACTGATTCAAATGCTGTGACAGGAGAAGTCAGATTGGGATCAAGCTCCTGGTAATGCGATCGTTGCAAATTGGAATTTATTTCAAGAGCAGTGCCCTATCTTGAGTTCAATAAAGGTTCCACGCTTTTTGGGAATCTCACTCGATACCCAACTCACCTTGATCGGATTTTCCGACGCGTCGGAATCTGGGTATGGGGCTGTTGTCTACCTCAAAGTGGCTCAGAGTGATGTAAATGCGTGTGTGAGGTTGGTTTCAGGCAAATCTAAGGTGGCACCCACAAAAACCGTTTCGATCCCCCGGCGCGAGTTGTGTGCATCACTCTTGCTTGCAGACTCATTACAACTCGTGAGTCACAATTTCATGGCTCGTAGCGTAAGTCCCTCGATTCGAACGTTTACTGATTCAAAATATGATGTATGATGTGATATGTTCGTACTCGTCATTTTCGAAACTTCGGCGAGTTATGGTTTATGTCTTGCGATTGTGTCACCTGCTCCCTCGCCAAGAGTTGGTCACTCGAGAGGAGTTAGTCAAATCGGAACATATTATGTGTCGAATCTTACAACTCCAACATTTCCAACAGGACATGTGTGCACTCCAAAATGGGAGACCATGTTCCAATAGAACTCAGCGTTTGGCTCCGTTCTTGGTCGATGGAGTCATTCGAGTGGGAGGACGACTGCAAAATGCATCGGTTGGCTTTGAATATGCTCATCCCATAATCCTGACCAAAAATGACCCATTTGTACGCATGTTGGTGCGTTATTATCATTTGGAGAACCTTCAAACAGGTCCCCATTTGTTGATATCATTGTTGCGACAAAAGTATTGGATTCTCTCTGCTCGATCTGTGGTCAGAAAAGTGATACGGGAGTGCAATATCTGTTTTAGAGTCAGACCCAAATCGTCTTTTCCGCTTATGGGAAAACTCCCGACGTGTCATTTAACTCAAGTTAAAGCATTTTGAAACACGGGGGTAGATTATGCTGGTCCTTGGCAAATCAGTATGGAGCGTCGACAAAATTCAGCGGTACAAAAGGCCTATCTTTGTCTTTTTGTGTGTTTGGCTACAAAAGCAATTCATTTGGAACTGGTGACCAGTTTATCAACTGCGGCCTTCCTAGCCGCATTTAAAAGATTTCTGTCTCGTCGTGGTGCTTGTTCCACGATTTATTCGGATTGTGGAACGAATTTTGTTGGTGCTAAGAGAGAATTGAACGAACTCTCAAGCTTGCACTCTTCTCGAAAGCTTAGAGAATCGCTGTCGGACGGGCTGAGTGACTACAAAATCGATTGGAAGTTTATTCCTCCAAGTAGTCCTCATTTTGGAGGAATTTGGGAATCCAATATTAAAAGTGTTAGATCCCATTTATCGTGCGTCGTCGGAGAGCAGCGCCTGACATATGAGGAGTTCAACACGTGGTTAATTGAGGTTGAGGCATTGATGAATTCCAGACCTATGTGCCCTCTTTCGGAGGATCCATCGGAGCCGTTGGCGTTGACTCCTGCACACTTTTTGACTCTTACACCCTTAAAATCATTACCTGCAGACACAGTGTTGGAGTTGCCCTCAAATCGTCTATCTCGGTATCAATTATTAGACAAATTGATACAATCTTTCAGGTCCAGGTGGAGTAAAGAGTATTTGCATGAGCTCCAAGTCCGGACCAAATGACCACAACCTTCATGTGATTTACGCGTGGGGACGGTAGTTCTTATTGATCAGAGTCCTATGGCTCCCCAACAAATGCATCAATCACTTGTAAAAAACCTCGTGTCGCCGAAATCTTGAGGGCTAATAATTTGTCGCTTACGCCAAAAGTCATCGGTTTATTTTGTGTCGTGGAACGAGATTAATTGTCAATCGTGACGTGAATGGTGTCGAATCTTGTTTACCATTTGCCTGAAATCGAGGGCATCAACCAACAATTCTCCCCACTGGACCAGAAGCTCCTGGGAGAAGCTGAGCCAATCACCAGACTGGTAAAAGGGGATAGATTCCTAAAATTTCCTACCAACTGCTTTCTATCCTCTCCCGGAAAATCATCCCCTTTTTCTTTTCAGTGAGACGGCGCAGCAGGGACGGGGATTCTACCATTGGGGTGAGTTTGAAATTTGTTGGCATCGCAATTATTAATTTGATTATTAATATAACTTGTTTATATGTTCTGTTTGATTTCGATATTTGTCGTTAAATATATTATTACAGTCCACTATTTCGTTCTCTATCGGAGAAATCATTTGAAAGCCCGTTTCGCGTTGGATTCGTGGTCTAAGACATTTTGATTTTTCTCAGTAAATTCATCCGCAAACACAAAAATTTTTGGGATTCTTTGCTTTCAATTAATTATAATTTTATTTATGATTGATTTCGACGTCTATGCTTTATTTCTTTTTTTTGCTGTCGCTATTGTCTCCCAGAATAGTACCTTTTTCTCCTAAGATCATTTCCTGGGAGTAGCGCCCATTTCCTATTTTTCAGGTCTAATATTTCTGGTGCCCTTATCAATAGCTATCCTGGGTCTTCACTTTCAAGGTAGGATATTCTATTACTTAAATTTAGTGTCAATCAGCAGTACATCAAGTTTTTGCTACCAAATAGTGAAGAAACATTACCTCTTCTAATTTCCTACTGCCACCTTGGAAATAGGAAAAGGTACAAATAAGAATGCTGATACATACAATATAAATATTTCTTCCAATGTTTAACATTTAGCGAATTACTTCATAAATTTTGCTGTCTTTTTAGATAATGTCTGTTACTTCTATCAATTCTTCAGTGAATTATATGTGAAAATCATAAGAATCGGTACAGTTACTGTTATTCCAAAATTCAATACATATATTCTCTGAATAATGTCCACGTTGTTCTTTTATGTGATAATAACGATATTCTGTTAGGTTTTACATATGCGGAAATCAATATTTCTCTTAACGTCGGAAGGATATAACAAATGAACACTCAGGGTGTAACAGGAATGAGTACAATAATTTCAACCTGTAATAGAACTCGTCAAGCATATCAACTCTTCTTAATAATTTTTTTCCATAAATCCACTAGATATGTGAAAATTCACCAAAGTTTTGTTAAAATTTTCATAGTGCCTATGGTTCAAACTCAATCTTTCTTATTTGTTGGAAAAATGACAGCTGTCCAATTAAATGAGAATTTTGCAATTTTGAACCATCGTAGTCTTGATAATCATTCATCTAAAACTGGAAAAATATCAGTGTTCTGGCAATACATTGATATTCGCTCACCTCGAAAATTCTATTTCTGCATGTGTTAAAAGAAATATTGGATTTGTCTTTGAAATCAACAATTTGGTCTATCAAACGTATTTATATGTCACTGTTGATAAATTTCATGTCTATTCAGAGATTCTATCCTATTATTTCGAATAGTACATTTCTCAAACATTAGATTGACTGCACAAGTTCATTGCACTTGAATCAGTTGATTTGAAAAGTCGGAATACAGTCAGAATATGTGCCAGACTATGCTACCATCTATGAACATCTCAAAAAGTAATTGCTGCTCTCAACTATTTCTCAATCGTTGGCTCTCAAACATAAAGAGAAATCAATCAACGATTTATTTGGAGCGAGCTTTGGAATATTAAATGGAATTCAATACTAAGATAATTAATTAATTGAATAATTCAACTTGAAATATTGCTTCAAAAAAATTGTAGAAGCTCATTCTTGAAGAACAGAGAACATAAGCTACAGATGTAACAAACTGAATTTGATAATTGATTCCAAAAATCTCCTGCGATATAAGATACAGTATTTTGTTTGTTCAGCAGATCAATTCACGAAGCATACTTTATCGAAACGACCTGATTGTGAAGTGATAATATGAGAAAAAACTCATACCCAGGTGCTTCATTCATTAATCAATGTATTCCAGACAACTCATCTGCAGTTCCATGTTTCAGATAAACGATAAGGTCTGAATATATCGCTATTGTCATCATAATGGATAAGTGCACAATATTTCAATATTAAATATATAAGCATAGCCACAGAAATTGAATTTTCAGGAAAAAATTACAATCAGGAAACCGTTCCAAATAAATTCGCTGGGCTAACCCTAAACTGCCTGCGAAATTTCAGACAGAAAAGCTGGATATTTCCACAGGCTTAACTTTTGTGACAATATTCATTAATATATTACTTACTTGTACTAGGTTCAAGAAAATATTGTGAAACCCACACAATTCATCTATCAAGACTAATGAAAATATCCGTATTAAGCATTTTTGAATCCATTTTGACTATTTTTGGCTTGATGTCGGTACGTATGTGTGTGCATGCGTAGCTCGCAAATCATAGAACTGGTTGAACGTATAATGTTGAAATTCCGTATTTAAGACTTGTTTGTATATAGTCCGGTCTATTTCGACAGAGAAATAGTGATCAAATGAGTAAAATTAGGGTAAAGCCAAATTTTTGTGGAGACCTTTGGTTTAGCTCAAAGAATAAGTTGTCAAAAGTCCCCATCGATCCTCTGTCCGCTAATGATTTTATTCGGGGTCAAAGGTCAAAATTTTGGGTTTTTTGGATTTTTCTCGAAAACAATGAGTTTTTTCGAAAAAGTACCTTAGAGTAAATTTGTAGACCTTAAAATTTTCTACAAAAATGGTCCTTATAATTTTTTCCCTGAGACCCACCATTTCCTAGATATTTCGCTTGGAAAAATCACATTCAATGTAATGTGCACACATTTCCACACCACCTGTGAGGTAGTGTACTCGGCGCGTTTTTTTAACGTGGTTTCCCCGGTAGGCCTATTCCACTAACTTCTATGTTGTTATTTTCAAGATCAATTCGTATTTAATAGTGTGAAGATAGTTTTTATTGGTGACTGATTTTAACTTTTATTCTGAATACTTTTTTTTACTTTAATCTGACTCATACTCTTCAAATGCAACTTTGACAATCATGGTTTCGTCTTCTTCTTCTTCTTCTTCTTCATCTTTTTCTTCTTCGTCACATGAATCTTCTTCTGTTGAATATGATTGACCGTTCGTGCAAGACAGACCTTGGCAATTGGTACATGCAGGAGAACACTGTAGCCCTACTTTTTTGCAGCCACATTTGGCACTACAACCTTTCTTGCAGTTGCAAAAAATAGTGTTAAGAAGTTTTTCTGGAGCAGGGGGCAATCTTACTTTTATAACTTTGTTTTCTAAGACTACATTTGGGGAAACGTTTTTCAATTCATCCAACGAAAACTGATAGTCATCGCTACTTTCAATGAACTTGAAAATTTCCTCCATTGCAGAGTTTATGGCCTCACTTTGAGGACGGCCAATTTTACCGGCAGTAACAGTTTTCAGGAAGGATTTGTAACAACTGAGATGATATTTAGCATCAGCAGCGACTAAGTCATACACAAAATTGATACGTATACAGGCAGCCTTTGAAATATCATCCGATCGTTCTTTAGCAAAATTTAAAATAGAATCTTTAAATGCAAGTGTAGAAACTTTACAAATTTTTCGGCGAAAATTTTGCGACTTTTTCTTTTCTGCTTCTTCATCCGCTTCATCGCCACAAAATAAGCAATTACTTTTGAAACAAAAGCTGGATTCACTTACTCGCGTTCTAGTACGAGGTGGACTTACTTCTGAAGTACTTGCCTGTTCTTCTTCCTCACGTTGTCTTTTTGCTGCAGATATTGAAGTTTTCCGGGTGTATGATTTTCTACAAGCTACGTGTATTGTAACGGACTCTTGGCTTCTTGAATAATTAACAAAATCATCATTTCTCGCGACACTTGCATCAATTAAAGTTGACGGTCCACGACTGACCACCACAGTTTCACCTTCAGTCAAAGATTTATTACAAACAAAACAGAATTGTGACATTTTTTTTAAATATTGATCAGCACAAACTACATTAGTAAAAACTTTTAATAAATACGTATATCGACATGAACTGCAGGTTTAACACTAAAATAAGCAGGTATATAGTACCCAGACGACACCACACGGACAAAAGAATAGCCAGATGTTTTTCAAGGCCACGCAAGTAGAAGGGGATTCGACAAGGGACTGAGAGTGTTTTAAGAATATATATTTTGTAAGGATAGTATAATGTATACATTAAAGAGACACAAGTTGACATTTTTGCTTGCTGGAGTAACTGAGTAAGTATATACGTGGCATATGGGTGCTCATTACATAGAATGTGATTCTTCCAAGCGAAATATCTAGGAAATGGTGGGTCTTAGGGAAAAAATCATAGGGACCATTTTTGTAGAGAATTTTAAGGTCTATAAATTTACTCTGAGGTACTTTTTCGAAAAAACTCATTGTTTTCGAGAAAAATCCAAAAGACTCAAAATTTTGACCTTTGACCCCGAATAAAATCATTAGCGGACAGAGGATCGATGGGGACTTTTGACAACTCATTCTTTGAGCTAAACCAAAGGTCTCCACAAAAATTTGGCTTTACCCTAATTTTCTTTATTTCAATTGTCTAAATTGACCGGACTAATAGGGTCTAGTTGTGCACCTCGCATTATGGTTTCAATCGTCTGTACCGAAAGTGCACTTTTTCTGAATTTTTTGCATAAATCTAGAATGATCATTGCATATTTAAATTGTTTGAACTTGTTTTAGCATCAAAATAGTTATCTACTATTTTTATAACAATTGGCTGAGCCGGAAGTGCAGGTAATGAGTTCAACAGACAATCAGAATTTGCCGTATAAAACAATCAGTTCAATTGAAATGATAAGGTAGGCAATGATAATCTGTTGTCAATTTTGTTTGACATTTTACATATTAAAATATTTTTTCCCAAATTTCATTTCGCAAGTATGACAACAGCTACAGAATTGGATCAGAACATTCTTTGCCATACAAATTTGAAATTGATTTTCATTATGTTGATCACACTGTCCAGCATTATTGAATTCTAAATATGCATACCTATCAAACCACTTGAAGGCATGAGAAACAAAATGAGGCACTGAAAAGAAGGACTATCTGACTCTTTAAAAGTACAAGAAAATATTGTGAAACCGACCAAATTCACATATCGAGATTTTGATGAATATATCCGTTTTGAGCATCTCTGAATCCATTTTGACTGCTTTTGACTTGATGTCGGTACGTATGTACATATGTATGTGTGTATGTGCGTAACTCGCAAATCTTACAATCCGTCAAATGTATAATGCTGAGATTTTGTATAAAAGACTGGTATAGGATCTAAGATCTTGACGTGCACCTCGCATTATGGTTGCAATCGTCTGTAGTGGAAGTGCACTTTACCTGATACTTTTTTCGAATTTTCCGCATAGATCAAGAATGATTAGCCTTAGGATACTGAAATTCAGTATTTAAAATTGCTGTAGCATCCAAATGATCTTTTCTTTTCTCGTTCCAATCGACTGAGCCGAAAGTGCACTTCATATTACCGACTTCGAATTTTTCTCATGATTTTGAAATAATCAATTGCAGAATGTTACGACTTAGTATTAAGCACTTTCTTAGCATCTGGTTGTACACCTTGCATTATGATTGTGGTCGGCTGAGTCGGGAGTGCAGTCTACTCGCAACATTTTTTAATTTTCCGCATAAATCCAGAACAATTGAACGTAGAATATTAGAATACAGTATTCAAGATGATAGTACTGGCTAGATGCTCATATCCTATTTACATTGAGATCGACTAAGTCGAAAGTGCACTATACCTGATGATCTCGGAATTTTGCGCATAGATTCAGAACTGTTAGCCGTAGAATTCTGGAAATCAGTATTTAGGAGTGTTGTAGTATAAGAATGATGACATAGTGTCTCCATAGCAGCCGAGTAGTCGTAGAATGATGAGATATTGCGTTTGATTATATATATGCAATGATGTACAAGTAAGTCACGTGATGTCCACGTCAGATTTTTTTCTCTAGGATTTATTGGAGGAAGTTGATAGGTTACATATGTCAAAATAAATTGTTCCATTGCTATTGCTACTGGATCAGATAATTTTGCACCTGAACGACTCGTTAAATGATAGGGGATAAAAAATGCTGAGAGAAGATGGAAATTTGGGAAAAAATTATTGAGAAAAATTGGTATGGCTGACCAGTTCTATCACTAGTTGAAATTGATGTACTTGTTCCTGTTACACCATGTATATTTCACGTTATTAATTAAACGCTGAAAACGTAGAAACTTCATGGTACTATATTCACGTTGAAAGTTCAGCTAGGAATAACATTGGAACGTGGAATTTATTTGCGTTGGATTAACGCTTATTATATATTTTATTATAACGTGCGGTTGAGGTAGCTCCCAACGTTTTCTCAACGTAGCCATGTTTATTGAGAGAGCACAAGTTGACATTCCGATTGAACAAATATCTGAACAAATCGATTAGTGAAAGGGGCTGTATACATGGTCCACAGAAATTTAGCTGCTACGCCTTGAATGACGGTCAGACTGAGACGCTAAATAAACTTGCATAACTCATTCGTTGTGATGCGTAAAGTAGTTACTTTATGCATTTTAAATAATACGTAAGATAGACTTCTTTGTGACTTATTTCTACCACTGTTTTAATGCGTAATAGTTGAAGTTTTGTGAATTAATGTTTGTAGCACATTATCCAGATCCATTTGGTTGGATATTTGTTGGACCTTAATGATTTTTTGCTGTATGCTCGATAATTCTTGGTAAATCAGGAAGCTGGGAGCTCTGGAGGGAGTTTTGTATGCAATATTTGTGTAAGCAAGCAGTATCCCAGTCGGCCAACAATTTTAGTGATTTAGCATACCTCATCACCAGTTACACCTTATGTCATAATGCAGCTTGATTTTTTTTTTAATGGGTCACTCTCTCATTATCATGATAGATCAACTATTAATATGACGTTTAGGCAATCATATCATGAAATACATAGTCTCTCAAGTATTATAGAGTTGTGGCAAGTGTCTTTACTATCCGATTCCGCATAGAATGTAGGCATCATATGCGACTGAAATACTGAAATTTGTCTGAAACAGCATAATATTCAAAATGTTTTTGAAATTTATTTGATTCGTGCCGTTTATTGTGATGAATTTTTCGCATTTTTAGTATCTAAATGAAATGAATTTAGTGTTCAATTTTATGTGGCAATACAAGTTTCACCCAAATATTATAGGAAACTTTCACCATGGAGGATATAGTTGAGCAGATTTGGATAATCTAGAATATGAGGAAGGGTGATCAAGGAGTCCGAGAGAGAATACTGGCAATGATGATCTCCACCCATCAATAAGTGATAGCTGAGCAAACTAGAGTTTTTTGTAGCAAACTACGCAACAGGTAGCCCTGATATATCAAAGTTGGATGCGTGAAGAATCTATCCCAGAGAAGGTGCTAAGATATTTCTCTGTGTCCACCTGTACCTGCCAAGCAGAGGAAAAATTTTATCTTCCTTATATGTCCTATATGCTTTTTATTCCACTGTTGTTTGCTTTTTGTATTCCAAACAAGATTTATCATCAATTTGACCAGTTCTCTGAGAGCACTGATACATCTATTTATTGCACAGACTAACACGGATATTTGTCTTCATTAATAGCAGGAAAATAATGTTTTGTTGCGAAGCACATGGATGATACATATATTACACCATAATAATACCTATCTTCCACAGCATGTTTACTACCACTCTTTTTGGACCGCTAGAGTATGATGATTCAGGAAAGGAGACAAATAGGATGATGAATAAAATGAGAGGAATCTTCAATCGCCCAAAAAGAAATAAGTGCCTTTGCCCAAGAAAAATGATATCCTGATGAAGGTTGTAGGTATCATGCTGTACTTGTACTTATTCTATTCCATTTATAATCGCCTTATTATTTCTGGTAGTAGTTTTTATCGTATAGAAATAATTAGAAACATTCGTGTCCCAAATGATCTATATCCAAAGTATACTCTTTCTTTGACAGTCAAGAAAACATTACCATAGCATACACAAAAGGAGTAGTAATGTAGAAACAAGTACACAAGTATCAAATTGCATGAAACATAGCGGAGAAATTCATTCCAATATCTCTTATGAAGATATTCACAATGTTCAGAGCCTGAAAAATGATAGCTTGAAACACTTGAGTTCATATTATTCAATAAATATTACCAGCAAAAAAAATATATATATGAGGTTATTGGGTCGTATGAATAACTCACATATTCATATACTTTATTTTCCTATCACGATATGTGGATAAAAAAGATAACAGAAAAACTACAGCATTTGTGATATCTTTTCTATTCGCATGCCGTGATTGGCTTCCAACTAGGCAGATGTTGAAGTATGTGGACCTCTGCGGGTCATGTATCCATATGATCTTATGATTGTATATACTCTGGGTCCCAGATATTGACTATTCTGGGTTTAATTCTGCCTATATTGTACTTACAAGCCCTAATATGGACAAAACGTATGTTTGCAGTTAGTCCCAAATCTAGGATGTGACAACTCAATTAATGATTATCACAAAAGTTCAAACCTGTGGAAATGACTGCCTTTGCTAATTGCGATCTTACAGGCATGCAGCCATTCGATAAATGAAATCGCTAGGCTACAGCAATTTCATTTGGAATGATTCTCGAATTGTAATTTTTCACCAACAATATTATTGTAGCTGTATGAACCGATATCATGTCAGAATCTTGTCTACATATAAATAATGATGAAAATACTGTAAGATATTTACAGCTTATTGTATTTCTGAAATGCGAGACAGAGAATGAGGTGACTGAAATGGATCCATTTTTATTTACCTGTACAAAGTAACAAGTAAGTATTGTGAAACCGACAAAATTCACCTATCGAGATTTTGATGAAAATATCCGTTTTAAGTATCCCTGAATCCATTTTGAATACTTTTGGCTTGATGTCGGTACGTATGTTCGTACGTGCGTGCGTGCGTACGTAACTCGCAAATCTCAAAACTAATTGAACGTATAATGTTGAAATTTTGTATTTAAGACTGGCATAGGGTCTAGTTGTGCACCTCGCATTATGATTCCCAGCGTCTGTACCGGAAGTGGACTTCACTTGGAACTTTTTTCGAATTTCTCTAATAAATCCAGAATGATGAACCGTAGGATGTGGAAGTTCAGTATTTAAACTTGATCTGTGTATTAAAATGGTTATCTGCTATTTTTGTATGAATCGGTCAAGCCAGAAGTGAACTTTATTTGAATTTTTTCTCAAATTTTTTGCAAAAATATAGAAAGATTCGCCATAGCATATTGAAATTTTGTATAAAGAACTTCTATAACATCTTATTGTACGTCTTGCATTATGATTGCGATCGGCTAAGCCGGAAGTGCACTTTACTCCAGAATGATCAGCCGTAGGATACTGGAATCTAGCAATTGAAATTGCTGTAGCATCTTAACGGTCATGTTTTAATTTCGTAACAATCGGCTGAGCCGAAAGTGCACTTTATATGATAGACTTTTTGAATTTTCCGCATGAATTCTGAACAATCAGTCGTAAAATATTCAAATTTTGTATTAGGCACTTTTATAATATCTTATTGTACACCTTGCATTATGATTGCTATCGACTAAGCCGGAAAAGCACTTTATTCGAAACATTTCTTGAATTTTCCGCATAAATTCAAAACGATTAAACGTAGATTGTTAGAGTTCAGTATTTAGGACGATTATACCGTCTAGATGCTTATATCCTATTTTTATTGAAATCCACTAAGCCGGAAGTGCACTCTCTACTTGACAGTCTTTTGGAATTTTTCGCATAAATTCGAACGATCAGGTGTAGAATATTGAAATTTGGTATTTCAGTCTGCTGTAGCATTTGAATGATTGCCTACTATTTTTATAACAATAAACTGAGCTGGAAGTGCACTTCAGTAGGAGTTCATTTTTTAATTTTTCGCATAAAATCAGATCTGTTGGTAGTCGTAGAGTTTTGGAAATCAGTATTTAGGAATGTTGTAGTATAAGAATAATGGCCTACTGTTCCCATAGCAACCGACTTGGCAGAAAGCGCATTTCACTTGACAGACTCTTAGAATATCATGGGTAAATCCAAAACGATTAATTGTAGAACGATGAGATTTTGTGTTCGATTATATATATATATATATATATATATATATATATATATATATATATATATATATATATATATATATATATATATATATATATATATATATATATATATATATATATATATATATATATATATATATATATATATATATATATGATCAAACATAGAATCACATCGTATTAAACATATATATCCAATGATGTACAAGTACACGTGATGTTCACGTCAGATTTTGAAATTGATCACCTTATAGGTGTATGTACACATATTCTCTCATATTGTTACAAACCTAATATTTGGATTGTTTTAATGATATGTGGCTCATGAATTTATTTGCAATATTCCAGAAAGCAATTACTTCATTCACCAAATTTTTTCACCACGTTGGTAGGTCCAATGTTCTTCGTTTTATAAGATCAGAATCTTTCAAAATTGGAAGAGTACTTTGAATTGGTAGAAGTGGACAAATCGTATCTGGGCATTGATATAAATAGATGATGAATCGTCAGGTGGTGGATAAATCAGGATTGATGAATAAATCCACGGCACTTGAACCAATGAATCGAATCTCATTGACTCTTTATCAGAACCTACAGTTGACAATTGTTATCATATTATAGTACAAGGACAGAATGACCGACATTTATGTCAAGGATAAAGCTGACTGCACTCGACAGAAATAAGGAAGAAGCCCAAGGCGTTGTTTTGTACCACCAATCTTATCCGTGTCAATGATGATGGTTGTTTTTGCAATCACATCAATAGTAATACGAAACATAGCTTACACGAAAAAAATTATGATTGATATAACATCGAATCTCTCACATTCTCTATGCTATTACGCTCGCAGCAAATACAAACACACCCCATGTTACATTTTTCACTTACTTGTACAAAGTATGTTGTTTATAGTCTAAGAGCTGGCTACATTAAAAACCTTGTTATTGCTACATGGCTAATTCCTTTTGTAAAAGGACCTTTTCGTGAAGCCAAGTTCGAATCGCCTTGTCTGTCAGCCCGAATCCGCGGCTCTTGAAAATTTTGAACTGGATACTTTAATTCAGATTACCAAAAATATTTCTGTCAATTCTGACGAAAACAATGCCATTTACAATATCGTTTCCTTGGTTACCAACTACTACTGCCGTCAAACTGACATTCACAAAAGAAAAAGTATCCATGAAAAATTCATAATATTTCATTGAAATTGGTATGAAAATAAGACATTGTAAAATACACGTGTGAAAATTCTCTGATGCACTCCTGTGCACTTAATCTAAGAGATGGCTACATAAAAAAAGCTTGTCATCGCAAGAAATATGAAATATTTGGCTACATGGCTCATTCTTATTTTGAAAGGATCCTTTTGTGTAGGCAAGTTCAAACTGTCTTGTCTGCTAGTGGGATCCTGTGGCTTATAGTAGAGGTGGATGGTGAAATAAGTGAAATTCCGGTATTGAATTTTCCATAAGATTATTATTATAATTATGAAAATAGCTTCTATTCATTCTTGAGAGATACGGTGAATTGTTGGCTGTTTGCTTGTGGCTAAAGTGCTGGCAGTCAGTGCAAAATTGGAATAAAATTTAAAATGGAAAAATTATAACATACATGCATGCCGATTGATTAAATGTTATATTTATATATTAGAATAGTCATATACAAAATGGCAAACAATGGAATCATGGCTAAATTCACGACTGACAGATATTAAAAGTGCGCTTTTGCTAGAGCATTTAGGTACACCCAAACACAAAACATTTTCTTTTCGGATGATTTCATTCTTTTTATGTTCATCAAATGAATATGATGCATAGAAGTGACGTTTGATAAGTTTGACGTGCTACCTCATAGAGGTAAAATTTGTCTTTTGTAAATGTCAGTTTGACGGCAGTAGTATTTGGTAGCTAAGAAAACGATATTGTAAATGGCATTGTTCTCGTCAAAATTGACAAAATATTTTTTGGCAATTTTAATTAAAATATCAAGTTCAAAATGTCCAAAAGCCACGGATTCGCGCTGGCAGACAAGACGATTCGAATTTGGCTCAACAAAAAGATCTTTTTAAGAGAGAAATTAGCCATGTAGCGATAACAAGATTTTTTATGTATACATCTCTCTGTCTATTATTGTGTACACGATCAATTACTTTGGCATTTTTGGGATAAAAACGATATCCTGCTCCTATAGAATGTTTAACCAGTTTCCTTTCTTAAGAAATGCACTCTTCTTCATAAATGACATCTCTAGACTCAATTGACGCCATTCTGTCTTTTAGGCTAGAATTTGAATGTTTTGTATCGAAGTTATTTTTATTAGATATTCCAATATTTGATGTCCAAATGACTTTTTTGATTGCTTGTTGTACACCTTGTATATGCGGTATGACAGTGTAATTGGTAGAAAGATCTTCATTATTACTGGTGCTTTGATTCTTGTTTCTGCGGTGATGAAGAGTTTGAAGCCGTTGGTTAGGTTTTTTACAGATAATTTCAATAGGATAACCGTTCTTATATACAGTAATGATGATGTAATTGAAGCTCCCATTGACACTCACTTTGAATGCCGGATTTGTTTCAGAATAAAAAACTTAATATCTACCTGATGATGTCGGTTTTCTGTACCAGTTGGTTTCAATGTCCTGGCCATTTCTAATCAGAGAAACATTCAAGCAGTTCAGAGTTTTGCTTTGTCCATTTTCCATTGTGAAATTCAATCTGTGGTAAAAAAAAATTAAAATTGTTAGAAATGGTATGAATCATATCAATCGCAGAAATAAGTAAGCAACCTTCCACATATCTTCGTATAATAAATATTGTCAAATTGAGGTTCAGTAACAATCAGTTTCCAGAGATTTTGTGAAATAAAATCTGCTGAATAATAACTAATACAACTCTCCATAAGAGAAATATCGATTTGTCCCGGAACTCAAAATACCTCTCGATTACGGATTTTTCTCAATTGATGCTACTGCTTTGTTTCCGCAGTTCTTGGTTTTTGATTATATCACTGGAAAGTGGAACGGTATTGGCAAATTTACCAATCTCAATATAAAACAATTTACTAGTAGCAATCAAATTTGCTTAGATTCTGTTTCCACGTTTCAAAATATCATTTACAGACAAATCGATGGTTCTCTTATGGAGAGTAGTATCAGTTATTACTTAGCAGATCTGATTTTACAGAAGCTCGAGAACCTGATTATTTCTGAACCACAATTTGACAATATTCATTATATAACTTATGGGATGTTTGCTTTCTTATTGCTTCGATTGATATGACTGATATTTTTTCCAGCAAATTCAACTCTTCACCACAGTTTAAATTTTATATCACCGCAGAAACAAGAATCGAAGCACGAGTACCATTCACACTGTCAAAGGTATGTACAAGGTTCACGACAAGCAATCAAAAAAGTCATTTTGACATCAAATATTCCAATATTTTATGAGAATAAGGACACAAAACATTCAAATTCTTATCCAGAAGATAGAGGAGACGCCTTTTACTTTCGCAAGAAATGATAATAATAATAATACAGAGATCACAAAAAATGATATGGAGATAGCCAACAGAAATAATTTGGATTTGAAACTAATAAATGTGCTCGGTATTTTTTTTTGTTATATAACAGAACATCAGCAAAAGCTACATATTTTCTAAAGGAAAGATAATCCATGTTTAGGTAGTTGAAAATTGAGATTGTTTCTTGTTGTATAGTTATAATTGAAGCCATGTTTCACAAAATATTGAATAATTTCATATACATAAGTACATATCTGGTATATATACATATATATATATATATATATATATATATGCCTGTGTGTGTATCTATATGTGTATACAGGGTGTAACAGAAATAAGTACATTAATTTTAACCAGTGATAGTTCTCGTCAAGCCTAACAATTTTTCTTTGTAACTTTTTCCCGAATTCTCATCTTTTTTTAGCATTTTTTATCTCCTATAATTTAACGAGTCGTTCAGGTGCATAGTTATCGGATCCAGTAGCACTTGCAATAGAACAATAAACATATGTGAGTTATCAATTCCTTCAAATGAATTTTGGAATCAAACAGATTATAAATCATCAATTCTGTGTACGATTTCACGGGCAGTTTAGGATTAGCTTAGCAAATTTATTTGGAACGATCTTGGAATTGTCATTTTTCATTCAAAATTGAATTATTGTGGTTATGCTAATGTATTTAATGTCAAAATATCATGCACTTATACATTATGATGAGAATACCATGGAATATTTAGAGCCTATCGTTTATCTGAAACGTAAAACAGTAAATGAGATTAATGGAATACATTAATTTATAAATTAAGCATCTGTGTATTAGTTTTTCTCATATTATTACAAACTTCTCACTCAGGTCGTTTTAATTAGGTATGTCCCGTGAATTGATCTGCGGGATGAACAAAATATTGTGTCATATATTTCAGAAAATATTTAAAATCAATAACCAGATTCAGTTTGATACATTTATGGGTCAAATTTTCTGTTCTTCAGGAATAGAATCTTCAAAATTTCATGTAGCAATATTTAAATTGAATTATTCAGTGAATTGATTGATTTAGAATTACATTCCATTTAATATTCTACCGTTTTCTTTGAATAAATCGTTGAATGATTTTCTCTTTATGTTTCTGCTGTTTCTGATGAAGTAAGCTGGGAACAGCAGCTACTTTTTGAACTGCTTGTAGATAGCAGCACAGCCTGACATTCCTGACATAGTGACACAGTTTCAGACAATTCAAATCAGATGATTCAAGTGCAATGAACTTGTGCAGACAATAGAGACAAATTTTGTCTCTCTTCTAACATATGCAAAAATAGAATTATCGAGGTGAGCGAATATCAATATATTGCCAAAATACTAGTATTTTTTCAGTTTCAAATGAATGATTGGCAAGACTACGATGGCTCAAAGTTGCAAAATACTCCTTTCAATCGACAGCTGTCATTCTTCCAACAGATGAGAAACATTCAGTTTGAACCATAGGCGCACAATGAAATTTTTGACAAAACTTTGATGAATTTTTACTCTATATCCAGAGGATTTACGGGAAAAAGTTATTGGGAAAAATGGTTATGCTTAACAAATTGCATCACAGGTTGAAATTAATGTACTTATTTCTGTTATATCCTGTATATGGAAACAAGGAAGTGATAGCATTTTGAACTTCAAATTCCATGATTCTTACAATCGGATGCCTTAGCGAGATCTAAAAAATTCATCAAGTTATTATGTTCAGTTAACCAATGCAAAAGTATCGTTGCCCTAACAATTTCAAGAATTTTTGAGGAGATCCATATTACTGAAGCTGTTCTCATCTTGACATATTCTCCTTTTTTTGTGAATAGGAATTGTTCTCGCCATCTTCTAGTCCACTGGAAAAACACCAGTTGCAAAAGATTTGTTGATAAGAGAAGTTGAAGGTGACAATATAAATTCTGATAAGTTTTCAAGTATAGCAGAACTGATTCCATCGTTACCAGCAGAGAAAGATAATTTTAAATCATTTATAATGCTAAGGACAACAAATTGATATGTTATTGATATTCTCATTAGTATGGAGTTTTGTTGTATTTTCAAACAGATTGTCAGCAATATGAATAGAAAATCATTCAAGGTATTGCATATCTTACTCAGGGTTGTTATTGACTCATCGTCTACAACTGGTTTCCAGTTTTTTCGAGTGTTATTAGCTGTACTAGAATCACTGTTTATAGCCTTCCATACTGACCGTGATTCATTGGATGCAGTGGGGATAATGGCATTATGGTATTGCAATTTTGCATGATTAATTAATTTATGAAATAAAGTTCTTTTGGTGAACATGTCACAAAATATCTTTCCATAATGTTTCTGCTCGCCGGATTTGTCTTTCACATCGTTTTATCCCTGGCAGAGTCGCATTTGTGTATTGTCAATCTCCTCATAAATATCATCGTAGCCTCAATCAATTTGATAATTGTATTCGTGACATTAAATTAAATTTGAAAAACGATGAGTTTCCGGAGAAAATATTGATACAACAATTTCAAGTACACCACAACATCTTATTGATATAGCATAGGCAGCTTCTCTAGACTTGTTGCCCGCAAAATCAAGAACAAAATATTTGTTTTGTGACAAATTCGTAAAATGGAGAATCTGAATGCAGGTCATATGAAAAGTATTGTGTGTGGCACGGGATGAAACACGATTTCAGCCTTCGGATGATGCCAGGTAAGCAACTCTTACCCTCGGCTGAAATAGTTTTGTTCCGTCCCTAGCCACACAATATACTATTTCATGATGCAATGTTTGCTCACATACCCAGTGATTGGATTACTAGTTGCAATAGAATTTATGTTGAATACCTACATCACAATATTCTACATGCCTCTTTGTTTCTCTATTACTGCAAGTACTGGAGTGACAATACTAAGCTTCCGTTTTTCTAACTGCTGATCTGATAACTCGCAACGCAGTGTACGATTGACCCTGATTACTTGCATGTTTCTTGTATATTTGATGACGTAGATGCTCAATATCTGATCTGAAATGAGGCTTGTGAAATATCTTGGTGTATTCCCAATAAGTTCCATTAAAACTTAATATCTAATAACTGTGTATGCAAGCAAACATTCTCGTACCTCTAGACGGTAATTGTAGGCACTGATAAAGACTCAATGAAATTCGAAACATTAGTTCAAGTGATGGTAATCCATTTGTTGATCCTGATTTATCCATTATTCTACGATGCATCAACTATTTTTGGTCTAATGTTCAAATAAATGAATTGTTGTTTTCATGTGAATAAACATGATTAACTGCTGGTGCAATTTGTCACTCTATCGACATTCAGTAAAACTGATTTGATTAATTGGAGAATAATTTGTTATATATGAATAACGCTAATCATAGTGATTTTCGGTCGATTTATTATCACCTGCATATCTGTACAATCTGTAAGGATCGGAGAGACTGTGGATTAGAAACCTCTGGAATGGCAGTTTTTTTGTGAGTTACTAGTTTTTAGTGTGATTTTCCCAACTTTGTGCATTCGAATGATTCATCCAATGATCAACAACAAGTTTAATGATAGAAAATTCCCAAATGTCAAGAGTAGCTACCGATTCGAATTCAGCTCTCTATAGATATAATCTATAAATTATGATGAGTTTACAAGAAAAGTGATTTTCAGCAAAACATGATAAATTTGCGTTTATTCAAAACGTACAAGGATATCCATCCCAATATAATAGAGCACAATATGTATGATCTTTATGTACATCTTGCAGAGCACAAATATATGCACGATGACCATACTACAAAAGTATTAAATTATATAATAAACTACCAACTTTGTTCAAATATTTGACAAGTGAAGTAAAACAATATACAATCAGCAAGTCTTTCTATTCTGTTGATAAATATTTCAATATTGGATTTTCTTTTATCTATCACATTCTACCCTTGTTGACAATATCTACGTGTTCATAAAATTCTATGGCAATTGATTATTATTATTATTATCTTTAAATCATGCCTATGTGAGATGCATTGAATATGCTGCGTCAATGTAATATCCGTTAGTAGAAGGGATAGCCGCTAGTTGATGGTGTTTCTTAGCTCCAACGTGGGATCAGGACACAACCAAGTAGCTCCCTTTCCTGGGCTCTGTATTTAAGAGCAACGTGGGAGACGCTTGGTCGTCGTTGCTTCCTGATGCAACAGGGGATTAAGCTGACGACTGAATCTAACGGCTCAATTCTCAGCACGGTGTCAAGGTGGATTTGTAACTGACATAAAACACAGAACGTATTTTGGCACAGCTTGGTTTAGCACAGAGAACATAGAATTTCATTCAGGGGATTTATAAAATCACACAAGACATAGAAATCAACACAAAGTAGAAGAAGAAGTATCAACAAAAATAAGAATAAGTGCATGTTTTCATTTCTGTCGAATTGAAAACGATGAATATTATTTATCTTAACTTATTATTATGGCGCTCCGAAATTTGTCAAAGTGTCGTAGATACTTTTGTCCCTCCTTTGTATTTGCTATGAATAAGCAAATGCTTCTGTTTTGTGCAGCGACAGCATGTGGTGCTGCAGCTTTTTATTCTGTTATGTGTAAAGAAGAAAGTGAACCACAGAGAAAAAAATGACATTACTAAACGCGAATAATAAATCGTACGTTAAAAGAACGGAGTTTTTCAACACGTACTTCCTCAAAATGAGAAATCGTGATCCAGCACAATTTTTAAGGTATACTCATATGGATTCAGTGCTATTCGATCATCTTTCGAGGGGTGTAACGCTGATGATAAAGCGACGTAAAACAAAGCATGGAATTCCTCCGGAAGAATGATTGGCGTTGACACTGCAGTAAGTATTTTGTAAAGAAACTTACATTATCTGATTTCTATATCAAGAATATTCTAGCTATCTTTCGCAAGGATGCTCCATGCAGTCGATTGCTTGGAAATATGATATGGGTCTTTCTACGGTTCATAAAATAATCAAGGAAACGTGTGATGCAATTTGTCAATTTTTGGCTCCACGTTATTTGAAGCCACCCACTACAGTTGCAGAATGGCTTGAAATTGCTGAAGGATTCATGTCACAATGGAATTTCTTCAACTGCATTAGAGATCTTGATGGCAAAAATATAGTCATAAAAGCCCCAGGCAAGTCTGAAAGTCAGTGTTTCAATTATAAAAAGCATTTCGGTACGGCCCTTCTTGGCTGTTGCGAAGCCAATTATTTTTATTTCCATGGTCGACATTGGTGCATATGGATCTAACAGTGACAAGGGTATATTCTGCTGCTCAGTGTTTGGAGACATGTTGGACAACAATCTGCTCAATGTTCCTTCACCATCAAAAATGCCTGACACCAACATAATGCAGCCTCAAGTGATTGTTGCGGACAAGACTTTCCCATTAAGAAATTACATCATTCGGCCGTATTCAGGAGAAAAACTATCGGACAGCCCAAGGACCTTTAACTATCGATTGTCTAGAGCTCGCCGATGCATCAAAAATGTTTTTGGTATTATGGCGTATCGTTCGAGATTACTGAGGACAACGATTGTTGCAGATGTGAACAATATAACAATGTAGATTTATTCGTTAATGCGAATGTTTATCTTCACAATTTCCTTCGATTCGAGCAAATATTGTCCGAAGATGACAGATACTGTCCACAGGGCTTCACTGATGAAGAGCCAGACCAAGAACAGGTCAGCTGGCAGGATGGTGGGACACCGTTACTGTCAGTTGGTCATTTGGCATCAAATAGGGCATCACGAAAAGATGTCGAAATGAGGGATACTATTTTATGTCAGATGTTGATTCAGTGCCGTGGCGACTTGAAGTCATAACGGACGGGCTGGTTACATAGTCATTTATATATTTTATTTATAATTGAAAGGTGCTCTTAGCTCAAATTATGTGTATTTATTCATATTTTTTGACGTTTCGACTCTATCCAAGAGTCTTTTTTGGAATCAATGATACAATAATCAACAAGGCAGGTATCAAGGTAATTCAAAATATATAGGTTACTGAATATTCATTTTTGTATCATTGTTCATGATGAAGACTTCCCGATAGTCGCAAAGTCAATGAATATGAAATATCTTCCAATCATAATTTAATTCAGGATTACATGTATATATCATTTCATTTTTACTTTTCTGTATCCCATTATATTATTGAATATTTATCAAATGATCGACATTTTCAATTTGTGAATCATCACCGTTCTTCTATGAATGGTAGTCATCATGCATGATTTTTATTCAGTTATTTTCCAAATGATATATTTTTGAAATGGAACACATGTACAATGAATTTGAGAATATCCATTCATCTATTGAAACGAAAAAAATTATAGTTTTGATTATAATTCTAGCAATATTGAACAAATTTTCTTCACCGTTTTTCTCATCGTCGCCATTTTTTAAGAATTTCAGTTGCGAGGCAACGAATTCCCTGAAAACGGACAATGCTGAGAGAAATTCTTGTTTTGCCGGAGCCTCTTCGGCGGCAACTTTCTCCGCCCTCCGCTTTCGTGACACCGTTGTTGGCATGGACAGGGAGGGCCCCGGTGACACGATGGAGTCCAACATCGACGTCACGGGCATCTCCATCTCTTCCTCAACACTTTGCGGAGGACTTAGAATTTGAGACACCAAGGCCCAGGGTGAATTATTCACAAATACCCTGGAACACCCCGCTTCTTCTTGCTTGGCAAGATTATTGAAAGTTCTGAAACATATTACAAATTTTTAGTATATTATATACACAATATATGATATATATACTTCCTGCCCTTCACGATGGGGCCAAGGAACTGTGAATAGACCAACAGATCCCAATCATCTGTCGCTTCTGCCCCAGAAGACTGCTTCAACTTTTCACTCGAAAGTTTCGGTCGCAGATATAGCCACCTACCTCTGCTGCACTGTTTCTCTGTAGTTTTATGTAGAACAAAATTCTTTCTATTTCTTTGACTACTTTAAATTTTATGTCATAGCAATAGTCGACTTAAAGATTCTTTTTTGTTAAAATAACAATGCTCCGATTGACGTTGTCGGTCATCAACTTCACCAAAAGTGTAAAATTCATAAAATTTATGATGAAACTAGAGATACGCCAAGTATAAGTTGATAAAAGCTAGTGAATATTCAGCTCACATTGTTACAATTATCGTGTTTACTAACAAATCATGTCAAAACATCACAAAATGGTGAACAGGCTTTTCAACCATTTCCTCTAGCATTTTTATATCTTCGAAAAAGATCCTTCCTTAAACCGACTATCGCATATATATTAAATTCTTTTCAGATATTGAATTACAATAGAATTGAGGAACATGTTTTTAAGACTGATATTGTGATCATTTGAGATCGATACAAAATAAAAATACATACCATCAATTTCTAAATAGTCTCCAATACTCTGACAAACTATCAATTCCTTTTAGGCATTTCTATACCCTTCCTTCTTCTTATCATACGAAATAGGATACTTTTCTACTAAATTTATCAATGGGATATCCATTTTCAAAGATAACCTGAAGTGAACAACTGACAACTAGCAACCAGTAAATACTTACGATGAAGATGAACTACCTGGAACTAACCATGAATCCCGCGCAAACCAGCTGACTTTTCCAATAGCGCTCTTGTGGCAAGCTAGCTGAACTACTACGAAATGTAACGGTAATTCACGAAAAACATAGAAGATTGAACTTTGGTCAATTCCTATGCTGTGCTAAATTAAGTTCTGTGCGCTGTGTCTGTTATAAATGGATGCATTGATTTTCACATAACCAAATTCTATGCTAAGCTGTGCTTAATTATTTTCTGAGTCTATGTCAGCTATAAATCCACCTTTATACTTAGGTCTTGACACTCGTCAGCATGGAAAGTACCCCTTATTGAAGCAGTTTAATAATTATTGAATTCAACACATACGGCGTAACGATCCAGAAGATAATTGAGCGAGAGAAACAGAGAATGTGCATTAGAAAGCAGGGTTGCAGAGGGAAGAAACAACGGATCTGAACGTTAAACGTCAGAGAATATAAATGAATATACAGAATTTGAACCAAAAAATACTTTTTGATTGGCAATTTCAACTTGGAATGCATAAATATTTTCCTAAATTTCCATTGAATTATTATTGTGGGTGAATTTATAGTTGTTAACTATAAAATATCACATTTTTCCACTTTTTCAGTGATTCTTTATTATTGGATACTTTGAAAACTGAACGCTTTAGTCAGAGTGTTCCGCCCTGTTTTACATCGTGATACAGGCAACAATCAGGCACATTAAAAAAGTTGTACCTCCAATTATTTATTGATTCACAGTCAATTACTCAATATGAAGCATAGCACGATAAGGTTACTAAGGTTAGGTTTAATAGTATTTTCAATCGTATAGTTTCTGTCTTTCTTTGATACTCTGTTTGGTACACACTCTCCATCTTCATCTTTCGCCTACTCATCTCGATCGTAGCACTCCTATTTGGAGCAAATAATAACTGGATACAGCTCCAATAAGAGTCTACCCGCAACAATGGTAATGGATGCTAGTGTCAAAACCGTGATTCTCAGTGATATATTGTAAATTTTTGTATATAATTGAGCACCTAGGTTTCTTTTGCATGTGACTGATTCAATTCGCATGCTACACAAGAAAACCTTGAAGGATTTTGATCACAAATAAGAAAGCTTTGGAAAGTCTATTGACTAAATGTGTGATCTAAATGCACAATCCCCTTCCGACGTCATTGTGTTACCTGGCCGACATCTCACTCTCTCAGCTCCATACTCGATTATTTTTGACGCTCTAATGTACATACAAATTTATGTTGGATAATAATACGAACAGGAAATTTCACTACTTAATTGACACCTTTTCAATTTTTCTCAACTGTGCTTCTCCTAGTTCTAAAATTCGCATTTCTATAAATAATGAATCTTGGATTATCAAAAAACTGAAAGAAGAAGCTGAAAAACTATGCGATCTCAAGAAATTATGCTGTCAATTTGAAATTCGGTTCTTTTTGTACAACTATAAGAAGAAACATTTTCACGATAAATTGGTAAATGCTAAAGAAGAGTAAAACGACAACTATATTATTAATTCTCATCACAAATCAAAAGCTGTCTGGAATGTTATCAAACACGAGTCTACTGACAATGCATCTAGTACTTTCGAAATCAAGGACTCCAATAATTCTATTATTACTGATTCAAAAGAAATCGCTGTTTCGTTTAATAATCACTTTTATAATATTGCTGAGCATAATAATACTATTCCCTATAATTCATCTAATCCATCTAAATACATTCAAGTACCATATTATTTATTTCTGTCACTTACTGACCCATATGAAGTGTCATCTATAATTCAAGAAGTTAGTTGTGAGTCATCTTCAGGTTAAGATGGAATACCCTGTTCTTTGTTGAAATCAGTGAGTTCTATCATCTCTCCCCTACTTAGTGATCCATGAATTAATCCTTTCTAACTGGTATATTTCCTGATAAATTAAAAACAGCTAAAATTGTTCCTTTGTTCAAAAAAGGGAGCAGGGAAAATGTCAATAACTATCGGTTCATTACTGTCTGCATTCAGCAAAATCTTTGAGAAGATCATGTATAATCGACTCATGACTTTCCTCAAGAAATACAAAGTCCTATCGCGGAACCAGTATGGCTTTGTCCCAAACAAAAATACAACCGATGCAATTTTCCAAACTTTTTTTTGTTACCGAAAATCTTGAGCTTAAAAAAATTACAGCCGCTATACTTTTCGATTTAAGTAAAGCCTTTGTTACAATCGATCATAATTTACTTCTTGATAAATTACTGGATTATGGTATTGGGAGCGTGCGAAGTCATGGAAGGAGAAGTGAAATCGTCGCTAGCGCTAGCAGCGGAGGATTCAGGCAATTCGGGAGGCTCTTTTGTATATTTCTAATATAAGAAATGCACGTATTGACTGCAATTTTCCAAGAAAACAAATAAAATGAGCAATCGGTGTTGCATTGTTGTGATTTGCAAAAATACTGGAAAAAACAACGATTGTGAATTTTATTAATTTCCCGTTGCAAAATGGAAAGTAAATCAAAGAAATAAATGGATAGCTGCAGTGAGAAGGAAAAGATACATACTGCCATAATCTTTATTTCTGTGATAAAAATAACATTGAAAATAGCAGACTTCAGGGAGGTCACAGGTGCTTATGGACCATTAAAAAATTGGCATTTTTTGGCGCTAAACATTTTCTCATATATATTTTTTCCAATTTTTTTTTTTCAGACTTTGAGATCATTGTTTTAATACCAAAAAATTGTCTCATATCTGTATATCATTAAATAATAGAATCATGCATGAATCTAGTTCAAGAAAATTTATCAATGATTTTGTATTAAGTGTGAATGGATCGCTTTGGTATTCTGAATCACATGATTATATTTGAGTGATCATTCATTGGAGGCAAAAAATCTGAAGAGGAGTCATGTCCTACCTATGTCTCTACAATATTCCTTTCAAATTACAAAACTTCAAAAGTTAGGGAAAGTTCAACTTTAAGCAGGAGAATGAATATATGCAAATAATATAATATTATTATTCAATTGTCCATCAGTATCAATGGCATGAGGAGTTATAATCAACGACAAATAATTTAGCATTGATTAAGGAGAAAAATAAATCTCGAAATGAACAAAATCTACCAAGTGAAAGCAAAAGTAATCATATAAGTCCATCAGTAGGATTTATCAGTATTTTAATCATCTCGAGGATATTTTGAAGCCCACCTACAATACTTTAATCAATTTTGGACATTTTGAAATTGTCAATTTGATTTCACAAATATATAACAATTCATATTGCAATTCTGTGGAAATTCATTAATTCTACAGATCTATAAATCCATAAGAAATGGTTAAAAACGCATCGATTCATGAGGATGACAAACCCATTGCGATTTTGTTCATAATTTATAAATCTACGAGTTTTACTGATTTATAACTTGACACAGAACTGCAACATCAGTTAAGGAATGACTATTTTATTCATTCTATACGTTTTCATTCCATTTCATTATTTTATGATCATTTTTATATATTAAGCCATTACTCAACCAAACTTTCATTGAGTCTCAATCTATTTTTTCATTGATCATACTTACTTTAATGTCAGCCGAACTTATAAGAAACGTATAATAATAATGAATAAAACTTTTCACTTGCTTAGAATATCCGTATATACTTTTATTGATACCAAAATATAAAATTTTATCTCGTTAGATCACAATGTACATATACGCCAAATATCCTCCTTTAGTTCATACATCAAATGGCGCTGCCGTCGCGCACTGAGCGAATAAGGGACATAGCGCATCGCTGGTTCTCATCCTATCTATCATAAAGAGAACATTTTGTCTCGCTATTTAATAATGTCCAAGGTATTCGAGAACATGTCAAATCTCCGTCGATAGACATTGTATAGGATGTTCCTCAGGGCTCGATTTCAGGACTAATTTTATTTTTGCTTTATGTTAATGATCTCAGCATCAATTTGGTCTGTGACAAGGTATGTCAATTTGCAGATGACACTTCATGTGTAATCAGTGCTAATTCTATTGAAGAGTTTGCTTCTCTTGCCACTACAGCTGTCAATTCAATGTCGACTTGGTGTCTTAATAATAAATTGGTATTAAATTGTGAGAAAACTAAACTCATGATGTTCAATATGAGATATAATAAAATTGCTAGTTCATTCTTACGCAATAACAACAACATCATTCCTACAACAACTAGTATTGAGTTCTTAGGTATGCTGGTAGATAGATGTGAAGAGGTTCTATCATATTCAAAATTTGCAAGCTGAGTTATCTTCTAATTTCTATATTCTTTATAAATTAAGAAATACTGTTTACACCGTTACTCTAGGAACTTATCACTATGCTTATATTGAGAGCAGAATAAGGTATGGTATAATTTTTGGGGTACTAGTTCTCACGCGGGCCAAATATTTTTAATGCAAAAGAAAATTTTGGGATGTATGGCCAAAGTTTCTTCAAAAACTTATTGTAAACCTCTCTTTGAAAGTATTAACATAATGACGATTACCTCTCTTTTTATTTTTCATTATCCATTACCTATAAAGATTTGTACACAAACCTAAGGTTGACTACAAGAAACTGTTGAAACTCTTTCAGCTATTAAATTTTTTTACAATATTAAGGAATATTTGGAGTAATTTACATCCTGTTTTTGACTGTGTCTTTTGTGTATCTTTGTATATATCTCTACAGACAATAAAATTATTTTTATCATTATTATTATTAATCCCGAAATTCTTTTACCCTAATAGGGTGTCGAGTTGTTTTTAAGTTCATTCAATTCAAGTATGATTTCCAGTAAGTGCAAGCCATTTATTACGGTTCTTTGTTAATTCTTTTGATTCTGCTTCATTGATGTTTTTAGGAATTTCATCTATTCCCTTGTCCCAAGATTTGCTAGATCGTCCTCTTCCTTTTCTTCCATGCTGTTTGGCTGTCCATATTCTTTTGACTTGTCGGTCTTCCAGCATTCTAATTAGATGCCCGTACCAATTTAGCTGTTATTCTTCTATTGTATTTAAGGTTGGCTTGACATTAAGGCTCCTATTGTTTCATTCCGTACTTTATCTACTTCTATCCTTCTCAAATACCTCATCTCTGCTGCTTGAATTTTACTCTTTTGTCTTCCGTTCAATACCCATGATTCTGAACCATGTATTAAGGTTGCCTGATGGACTGTTCTAAGCACAGTAGTCTTAGTTAGTTTTGATATATTTTCATTGTTTAGTACTATTCTACATGCTCCGAAAAAGCTTTTACTTGCTGCATTTATTCTCTCATTTATCTCTTCTTCGTACTCCCCTTTTGCGTTTATTATTGCTCCTAGGTATTTGAAGGATTTTACTTGTTCTACTGGCTCAGAATTTATTTGTATTCCCAATTTTATATTTGTCTTTGATATTGCCATTACATTAGTCTTATCGATGTTTATTTCCACATTGTAGTTCAATAGTTCTTTGTTCCATACTTCTAGTTTTATTTGTAGGTCTGCCTCCGATTTTGCGTATATAGCCAGGTCATCAACAAATGCACTTTCTGCTACTGAGTAACTTTGTAGTCTGTTGTATCCCACTACCAGACTTTTTGTTTTCCTATGTACTCTTCTTGTAATTTCATCTAGGTATATGATAAATGGAAAAGGGCTCAGTGAACCACATTGTCTTAAACTTTGATTGGTTTCAAATTCATCTGTCTTAAGATTGTATATTCTTACTACGTTTCTTGTTGTTGTGTAGATACTTTTAACTGCTCTTATTTGTTCTTCTTCAACTCCTCTACATTCTATGATATTCCACAATTCATTCCTGTTGGCTTAATCAAAAGCTTCCACCAGATCTATAAAAGCCACATATAACGTTTTATTATAAGTCTTGTATTGCTGTATCAATTGTCTCATAGGAAAAATGTGGTCTTGGGTGCTGTATCTCTTTCTGATACCACTCTGGGATGGTTCAATGGTCGTTTCCAATTTGTTCTTTTATTTCTATTCTAGAATGGATTCAAAAACTTTAGATGTTGTACATAATAGCGATATTCCTCCGTAATTTGAGCATGTCATTTTATCTCCCTTCTTGTATATTGGAAAAATAATTGCAATCTCCCATTCCTCAGATATTTACCTGCTTCTAATATTGCCTTGAATGAAAGAGACAGTATTTCAATCCCATTTTTGCCTATATTTTTCAATTGTTCTGATTTTACTCCATCACTTCCTGCCGCCTTCCCAATTTTCAGCTTTCCTAGTGCAATTCTTATTTCTTCTGAACTAATTCCTACTACATGATTGTGCTTTGAGTCTTCAATAATTCTTATATCATTTACTTTTCTTTTTTCTTCGCTATAAATATCGTATGTCTTAGCTTCTAGGAGTTCTTTAGAGTATCTCTTCCATCTTTGTCTTATTTTTTCTTCTTCTGTAATGATTGCGCCATTTTCTTCTCTAATTTGCTTTAATTCTATTGTTTTTTGTACTTTTTCATTTTTTATTGCGTTGTAGGATAACTTTTGATTTGCCTTGAAATTTTCTTGTAGGGTCTCTCCGAATTCATCCCAAGATATTTTCTTTACGTATGATACCATTTGTTTGGCTTTAGTTCTCTGTTTTTTGTATTGTTCATAATCAGTTTGATTTTTCGTTCCTAGATATTCCTCCCACAATTGTTTTTTTTCTTAATTTCCGCTTCAATATCCTTGTTCCACCACGGCGTCTCTTATGTCTAATTTTACCATTATTCCGTGTGACTCCGCATGTTGTTCTTGTTGCATTTATAATTATCTTCTTGAAGTATGCCCATAGTTCCTCAACATCTTCTCTGTTAGATATAGATTCTCTCAAAATCAGTTCGTTAACTATTTCTTGATATTGTCCTTCAGTATCTTCATATTTCTTATATTCTTTCTTCACATGTTTCGAGTTCACTATTTGTACTGTCATCTTCCAAAGTTTTTGCGACATCTGATATTTTTGTTATAAGTAAGAAGTGGTCGCTTGCTATTTCAAATGATCTATTAACTCTTACATCTCCCACTATTCCTGCATTGCTTACATTGGTTAGGCAATAATCAATTATAGATTTTTCGTTTCTGCTTGGAACCCATCTTGTGTATATATGTTCATTCTTATGTTTATATATTGTATTCAATATCTTTAAATCGTTAAGAACACAGAAATCAATCAGTCTTCCTCCATTGTCATTTTTGGTTTCTTCTCGATTCCTACCCATCTGTCTTTCAAGGCCTTGGTGTTTATTTCCTACCCCTCCATTAAAGTCTTCCAATATGTAAATAGTTTCCTCTTGTGTTTCAATCACCTGTTGTAGTTTTTCCCAAAATTCGTCCTTTTTTGCTTTCTTTTTATCATCATTTGGTCCATATACTATAATTAAATTTAGAATATTTTTATTCATCTCTTTTATTTCAATCGTCATAATTCTTCCATCAATGCATCTCCATTCTGTAATATATTGTGCTAACTTTTGATGTATTGGACACCCAGCTCCAGCTTGAGCCGTTGTTGGTCTTGGTTCTATACTATATATAGGTATATGGCCGTTTTCCATTGTAATTATACCGTTCTCTCTTCTTTTTTGTCTCTGTTATCCCTAAAATGTCCAGTTTAGCTTTCTCAAATTCCCTAATCAATTCGTTTTCTCTTCCATTTAAGCTTTTAATGTTCCAATCTCCTATTCTCCTAATTCCTTTGCTTTGCCGGTCCGTCATAACATTATCCTGTCCCCTGTGCTTTAACACTTTTTTGAGCTATTTGCCTTCTGATCGCGTATTATCAAACTTTTGCTTTCATCTTTGGATTTCTGTCGACGGGTCCCATACCAGCATCTTTTTATTATTGATTATTTTATTATATCCAATTTCTACTTTATTACCTTTGCTTTGCTCTTCTTTTCTTATCATAAATTGTACTTTTCTCTCTTCCTCAGCTAGATCATTTTCTATTTATATATCTGTCCCTTTGTTTGTTGGCGTTTTTCATAGCTTTTGATTTACCGTCTCCTTTCTCTAGCTGGACGACAATTACAGGGGTATTACCTTGTTTGTTCATAGAAAAGGCGGTTTTTACTTTTGTTTCAACTTTTAAATCATTTGTCAGTAGCTTATTTACTCTAGCTAGCACGTTTTGGTCACTTGTGTTTAACTATTTGATGATTATATTATTTTTCCTTTCTTTCTTTTCTAGTTTCGCAACTTTATTTTCTAGCGTTATCAGACGGTTCTTCAATTCTTCTCTCTCTTTTTTTCCATTGGTTTTCTTTGGCTATCATGTCTTAACGCATTTTATTCAACATTTTCTCCATATTTCCAATTTCTTCCTCTGATTTCTCGTTCGCTCTGATTTCTCGTTCGCTCTGATTTCTTGTTTGGTTTTTAACGGTGACCTTCTGATTAAATTACTATTTTTGGATGTCACTTCTGTAGCTGCATTCGCTTCTCTTTTTTTTTTGAAAAATTCGCTCAGGGATCCATACGACCCGAGTTCTTCCTTTTTCTAACCCACTCATAATTTATTTATTCATCATCGCTAGCTCTACAGCCCAGAGTGGGCTTTGGCTTCCTCAGCAATCTTCCTCCATTTTTTCCTATCCATCACCTTACTTCTCCATCTCTTCACATTCATCCTGACCAGGTCATTTTGCACATCGTCGATCCACTTCAATCTTGGCCCTCCTTTCTTTCTTTTATTATAGAATTTACCTTCCATTATTCTCAGCGGTATCCTTTCTTCATCCATTCTAAGTACATGTCCAATCCACCTTATTCTTTTGGACTTTATAAATCTGATGATATTCTGCTTGTCGATAAGGTCCTCGATCACTTGGTGTATCTTCTTCTCCGTAGGTCACCTTCTTTGACACTCCCAAAGATTTTTCTCATAATTCTCCTCGCGAAGATCTGTAATTTGCTTATGTCGGCTTGTGTTAATGTTCACACTTCACAGCCATATGTTACTACCGGTCGCACCAATGTCTTATATAATTTTAACTTTGTTCCTCGTGATATGAATTCATTTTGGAATACTCATTTATTTGCGAAATATGCTTGGTTTCCTTGTATTCACCTTTCTTTTATTGTTGAGCTTGTATCCCTATTATTATTTATTTTCACTCTCAAGTATGTAAAGTTAGTTACACCTTCGGAAATGTTTCTACCTATCTCTAGGTTTTGGGTTGTTCTTCTAGCCTTGGATGCTGAAATTTTCATATATTTTGTCTTCTCCTCATTCACGTGCAGTCCAATATTACCTGCTGCTTCCCTCATTTCAGTATACAGTTCTTTTAATTCATTTGGGTTTTCAGATATTATTGATATATCGTCCGCATAGGCTCATACTTGTGTGGACATCATGTAGATTGTACTACTTCTAGTGATTTTCGTTACCGCATCCTGCAGTGCTAGGTTAAATATCGTTATTGAAAGATTATCTCCTTATTTCACCCCTGTTTCCAGCTCAAAGCTCTCGCTTAGTTTTGTTCCCAGTTTCACTTTCGCTTTTGTGCCATTCATTGGCATCTTAACTAATCGTATAATTTTGTTGGGAATTCCTTGTTTTTCTAAAATCTCGTACAGCTTCTCTCTATTTACACTATCGAATGCTTCATCTGAATCTACAAATAGCAATTGCAAATCAATGTCGTACTCATAGTATTTTTCTATAATTTGTGTTATTATAAAAGTTTGATCTGTAGTGCTTCTGTCGGGTCTAAAACCACATTGATGTCCATCAAGAATGTTCTCAGCGTATGTTTCAATCCTGTCGTTGATTATTGACGTCGAAATCTTATATGTTACGTTAAGGAGAGTGATTCCTCTGTAATTATTGCAGGATAGTTTATCTCTTTTTTTGAAAATTGGACAGATAAGTCCTGTTAATCCTGTCGTTGATTATTGACGTCGAAATCTTATATGTTACGTAAAGGAGAGTGATTCCTCTGTAATTATTGCAGGATAGTTTATCTCTTTTTTTGAAAATTGGACAGATAAGTCCTGTTTTCCAGGCATTTTCTTGTTCCCATATCACGGTTAGTAGTTTGTGTAGCTCTTCAATAACTCCGTCTCCGCCCCACTTGATTAGTTCCGCGACTATGTCATATTCTCCAGGCGCTTTGTTATTTCTTAGTCCTTTCATACTATCTTCTATTTCAATACGCAAAGGTTCTTCCACCGGGTTTTCATCTTCATTGTATATTGGGTTTATCCTTTGTTCCTCTTGTTCTACATTTAATAACTCTTTGAAGTATTCTGTCCATCTCTGCAATATTTTACTTTCTTCTCCTATTAAAAACCCGTTCCTATCTTTACATCCATCTAGTCGCGGCTGGAAGCCATTTTTAAATTTACGTACATTCATATAGAACTCCCTCAGATTGTGGTAACCAAGTTGTTCTGTTTCATTGTATTGAGCTTCATACATTTGCTTTTTCTTTCTTTTACATGTCTCATTCGCTTGTTTCCTCAATTGCTTATACCTCTCTTCATTCCCCCTTGTTCTCCTCTGTTGCATTATTTCTCTCGCTTCATTTTTCTTTTCTATATCTGCTCTACATTTGGCATCAAACCAGGCCTTGCTCCTTCTTTCCCGTTTCTCACCAATTGTTCCTTCCGCTGCATTTTTCATAGCTTTCTCTATGTTCTTCCAACTTATCTCAATTTCTTCTTCGGCTTCTATAGCTTCTTTGATTTCAGTTTGCTTATTTAGCTCAGCTTGCAAAACCTCTTGGTATGATTCTAGTTCTTCCTCATTCCTTAGTTTCTCCAGGTCCCAGAACTTTCTTTTGATTATTCTCGCTTTAGGAGCTGCAGTTAATTTCAGCCTTAGTGATATTCCCACTAGGTAGTGATCTGAATCACAATTTGGACCTCTGTTACTTCTTGCATCTATGATCGAGGATGCGTATCTTGCTCTAGTCAGAATATGGTCAATTTGACTTACCATGTTTGATCCAGGCACTTTCCATGTACCCATGTGAATTTTTTTGTGGTTGAAGAATGTACTTTTTACTATCATGTTGTTTCTTTGTGCGAATTGAACTAGCAGCATTCCATTTTTGCTGGTAGTGTCATGCAGTGTGAATTTACATGCTGTTCCTTTTAAATAGTCTTCCTTGCCTATCTTCGCGTTGAAATCTCCCATGATTATTAACTCATAATAACTTTGTACATTCTGACAGATTCTATCTGAGTTTTCGTACAATTCTTCCTTCTCTTCTTCGCTCTTCTCCTCTGGTGCATGTCCGTTGATAATTGTTAAATTTTGGTGTTTTCCTCTGAGTCTAATTTCACATATTCTTTCGCTAACTGCTCCAATATATAGGAGTTTCTCCCTGCATTCTCTCGTTATAAGGAATCATATGCCAAGCCGACCTGTTTTCTTTTTATTGCAGCTAAATAGTAACGAGTAGTTTGGATTGTTCATTCTTCCTGATCCTTTCTACCTTATTTTTTGTAGAGCTATTAGATCAAAATTATATTTCATAGCTTCCTCAGCTATTTCTTCCATTTTTCCAGGTTCAAGTAGAGTTTGTATGTTCCATGTTGCAAATATATCTCTTGTCCTTGTTCTTTGCCGTGGTCTTGAATCTGAGGCTCTGTCCGCTTTCCGAGGCGATTGCTTTGGTTTCGTAACAGAGGGTTTCTCCGAGGTGGGGGTGTTGGCCCCACGCTCAATCCCCGACCTGGAGAGCCAGTGATTTTCTTTCGGGGTTTTCCTCTCTTAACCGAGGATTCCAGTTTTGAGGCGCTGGAAGCTCGTCCCCGACCCCTCCTGTTGGCGCTACCCAGGGGTCACGTGACAATCACGTCATGTCGGACGTGGGAGTAGGACTTGCTGGTTTCACCCTTGGTGGACTAGGGACGGGCATAACTCAGGATTTGGAGAGCTACCATCATCGGCATTATGTAGCTCGCTGAGACCCTCACCAGCCTTGACCTCCTCTTCCTCTGATTTCTCGTTCGCTCTTATTTCTTGTTTGGTTTTTAACGGTGACCTTCCAATTAAATTACTTGTTTTGAATGCCACTTCTGTAGCTGAATCCACCTCTCTTTTCCTTTTGAAAAATTTGCTCAGGGATCCACACGACTGAGTTCTTCCTTCGTCTAACCCGCTCATTAATTATTTATTAGATTTTATTATTATAATTTTTTTTCCCAACAATATTTGAACACACAAGATTTATAGCAAAATTTGAACACAAAAAAAGTTCACACAATTTTTAACCCAGTTGGTAACACTGCTTGTGCCCGTGCACTTCCGATAACGTTTCCCTACTAGTGGAGGCACTGTTTCTTTCGCACCGCAATCATTATTACTATTATACAATTACTGGATCAACCATGCGTCAAAAAATATACGAATCAACTTCTCTGATATCAGTTACACCTTATAACTATTGTTGCCTATTTTTACGAAATTTATCATGATTTCAGAAGTACTGTTTGATTTGAAACTGACAATATGCATTTGATAATACCTACGTTTTGTATCTTGTTTGTGTGAGAAAAATGAGCTTTGTATCATGATGGTAATAACGAATATATTGTCTATACAGTATTTTTTTTCTCTAAGTCCTGTCTGTGCTCCTGATAGCATTTGTTTATTTCCAGTCCATGTTTGCAATCTTTTATTCATAATGAAGGTGGATAATTTGAAAACAGCATAATTTGGGCTGATCGCCTGTAACTTTTCTTGTTCAAAGAATCACGTTCTCCATGGGGTAGAGCTAGTTCAATTGTTTTTAATCCTCGAGGAAGGTTTTCATTCTCGAGAAATGTATTCAACTGATTTTTAAGATGTTCTATCCATGATTCCGGCAAGTTATAAATTTGTTCGTGGATTATCTTATCGGTTCCAGATGATTTGTCCAATTCGAGTTTATACAATGCATAGTTGATTCCATATATTGCTATTCTTTCATTCAAGTATGTATAAAGAATGTCAAATGATGTAGTTGCAATCATTAATCTATTATTATACTATTTTTTGTAGAAGTTCTCTCATTCTTCCAGTGGGATTGGATTCCTAGATAAGGTTTTCTGTTTTAGGTACTCAATCGTCTACCAAAGTTCCTAACGTTTTCTATCTCATGTTCACTTCCTAAGTTATATCCCTTTTTTTCTTCGAGTAAACTATTTTTGAAGTCCTTTTTTGAATGTGAATATAAGTTATTAAGCCTTGTTCTCATGAATCCATGCTTTTTACATTCTTTTAGATGTTTTCTTGTTTTTAACTTGATCTCTTTACATTTAGCGTTCAACCATAATTTCTTCTCCGATCTATAAATTGTGTCTAGATTAACTTTGATGTTATTTACAACTCTGATTCAGTCTTATACAGCTTCAATTTCATTTGAAATTAATTTGTAAATTCCTCCAGAGCTTAGATCTTGGAAGTTTAAAGCAGTCTTCTGAAATTCCTCTTTATAATCTCCAGCTCTATTGGAATTCCATTCAATTTTCCTTCAATTAATTATTATGCTATCGTCAGCGCTGCTTTTAAAATGTTTTTCATCTGAGTTTATTGTTTTGATTGAGCAAATTGAATGGTCTCATAATACAATTTGACCTATAACGGCAGAATCAATAATGAAATCCAAAGCACTTGGGTCGCTTCAAATCAAATTGATGATACTTCTACCGTTCACTCCAGCATAAGTGAAATCTGCTAGCATGCCACTATTTGATCTGCCATTGAGCACAGTAAGTAGTTAAGATAATTGTTATTGTTCGACTCGTGCATGTTTCCATTGCAAAAAAAGCATTCGTGTACTGTGACGAATTAGGCTCCAAAATCCGTCACTGTTGCACATCCCAGAGCCTTCGGCTACCGTCAATAACTTTCAAGCACATCAAGATTTAATTCACATTTTGCACACCTGTAAACTATAAATTCAGTAATTCTGCTTCAACATACAACGCCGCTTACCGTCAGTTTATCGGTATTCAACTGTTTTAAATACGTTTAATATATTTTACATGTAGATGAATAAGGTTAGGTTTCAAAAACACCTGGAATCAGAAGAAATTGATATCGCATGATCTGTATTTATGTCTTGTGTCTTACCGTAATAAAGCCTGAGTGTAATCCATCGTCGTTCTGTAAATATGTTGTATATTGTATATTTTTTGATGTTATGTTCGTAACTTCTGACCATACATAAACTGGATCTGACATTTGACAGTTTCAACTCACCGACATAAACTATATTACCAACCGATTGAATATTTAGGATAATTTTATTGTTAAGGAAATAAAATCAGAAAAAGATGTATCTGACAGGAGGGTAATAGGAAATTTATTATTGTAATGAAATTTGTATTTGTAAAATTACTTCTGTATGTCTTCTTTATATTATTGTTAGCGCTAATATGGATTTGATTTGAAAACATGTTAAGTAAGGATTTATCAAAATATGGGTATGAATAAGGCCTTCTGGCCGACTTAAGTCACTTCTTTGTGAGTCAAGTCTTCTGAGCAGCCGTTCCAAGTACGCTACCAGTCCCGATACCGAGCGTCATCTTCAGAGTGTGTACCGTCCAAGTGAAGTGCTTGTGCTAATCCGTTAGCACAACTGTCTGACACGATTTGTGAGTTTGTTTTGTTATTTTCTAAGTCCGTAAAAGGAACTTGGAATATTTTTGCTGTTTTGAGCTTAGAATATTTCTGCTGTTTTTGAACTTAGAATACTTTCCGAATAATTTACCGTAGAAGCACCGCTGAAGAACTCTTCGTGATTTCGAAGCGTTTGATTGATTTAACGTAGAAGCACTGCTGGAGGAGTCATCTGGTGACTTCACAGTATCGAACCGCCTTAATGTAGAATCACTGCGAGGGAGCAAGTTTGGTTCCACCCGCATAGAAAGTATTCGTCATCTGCGACCGCCTGGGTCCGTACTACGACCGCTGGTGTCGAGTGTCATGTTCAGCCGTTCCGTCACCGTCAGCCGAAGTATCTCCGTACAAGTGTTCTGTCAAATAATGTTCTATGTTCATCGTCATCGTTTTGTGTAATAAATCTCATTGTGACACCTACCTCCTGATAATTATTTCTGACAACCCTAATCCTTCCCGTCTGAGCTATCCAGCCGTCCGCCATAGAAAACCTGCGTCACCGACCGTATTGGCGCCCAAGCACACCGTTAGCAGTTTCCAACAGCGACGCCAAAAGTAACAACCACGCCATCAGCCAAGAGTATAGTTACAGTGCTTGACATAATTATCGGTAATATTCAATACACTTATGATATTATAAATGAACATAGTTTTCTCTCAGTCACTTCAATTTCAGGATTAGTAGAGGCGTCTTCCATACATGCAATGTATTTTTCTGTTTTTTTGATAATCGATAAGACAGACTGTGAGCCGACTTGATTGGCAGTAATTAAATCACTGAATCAAATAGAGGCACTGGTTTTATATGCTTAATATTATCACTCAAGTCATCAAATTTCCCATACATATTTTCAATTTCAACTTCTAGCTTATTGATGATTTGATCTTGATTGTTAGCTACTGATGATAATTTATTGAAAAACAATTGCAGTGCAGATTCACTTCTGTTCAAAAGAGCACATGTTGCAATACATTCATAACAAAACCACTGTAAATCTTTTCAGACTTTTTGCACTTAGAGCAGAATACAGTTTGTTCTGTTGCCATCTTCTAATGAAAAAGTTGTACGAACTATACAGTTACAGCACATATCAAGTTGTAATATGTCAATTGATATACCACTTACCTTAATAATATGATCAGGTTATTCAATATTGAGCTGCGACAGATCTGGCCACTACACAATTGCATACGAACACAAAATACTTCCTTGTAGTGCATAGAGTTCATATACTCCTCAAATACTGACGTCTCTGCTAGATTCGAGACCACGATCAGATCAACAACTCTCATTCTAAGTGGCTGATATTATGAATACATGTAAGGTAAACAAAACAAACAAAATAGTTTATTATACAATAAGTATAGAAAACTATCTATTCTACACAGGATGTGAAAATTTCAGCACGAGATGCGATCGAGTACTGGAATCACACAAAGTGTGAAGTAGGTGATTCTATACGTGTTGTACAATATACTCCTTCTACAATCACAGTTTGTATTGAATTAGATAAATTATTTGTATAACTAAGATCTTGAATCCATTTTCACAAAGATAATATATCTTAGGCATCTTAATTGTTGGCCCTGCTTATTTATTGTGATATTTATTTCATTTATGATTTGGAGCATTGTTGAAATATCTTCTATCAGCTGATCAACATTTCATCATCGATCCATTCTCTTACTGCAGTGATGATAATTTTCGATATCTTATTTTGGCTTTGATACAATAATCTCCTACTTAATTCCATGATTCCAACAGAAGGTAACAATGCATGTATTATATGCTCCAATTTGACAGTTGTGATTCGTGATGTTGCCAATCCTAGTAGTATATTTCACAAGAATAAGAAAATAGTTACAAAATAACTCACAGTCATGTTCAAACTACGACAGTGAACAGATGTGTTTATCCGAGCTCTGTAGTTATTACCCAATCAACCTGGTATCTTACCAAACCAATTAAATTATTCTCTAATTTACTGACTAACTGAAGTGCACAGTGTATGTGATCAGCAAGTGTGTAGTGCAGTGGGAGATTTTTTTGAGGCTTCAATGCCCAGTCATATTTCTCTGAACACCTCTGAGTGCAGGGATGTTTTTCCATCTTCCTAACCTATCACTAAATCGAAGATGAATCCAGCAACGAGCACTATCAATACCATGACAGTAGAACCAAATAACAGTAACCAAACAAAAACTTTCGCAAAAGCCACTAGCCAACCAATAATTGACGAATTCCTAAGCCAAGAACAAGCTATATTACTCAACTCGATTGACGAAATGAAAATTAAAAACTACATAGATGCCATTGGAAATATCATAGGCCCAAAAAATATATCATTCGCATCTCGCATTGCCAACAGTGGAGTATGCATATACGTTAAAACCAAGAAGCAAGTGGAAGAAATAGAGAAAAAATACAGTACCAAAACAATAGAAAACACCCAAGTGAATATACAAAGATGAGTAGATCTAGCAAAATAAATATAACTGTCAAATTTATGTCTGGCAATATCGCACAATACGATAGAAAAACATCTAAAAGCACAAGGAATAGAATTACTATCTCCGATCAGCTCTCTGAGAGTAGACATGCAAGAGAATAAGTACTCACATGTACTAGATTTCAGAAGACAAATGTACATATCTCCAGAAGAAATGCACCAAATACTGGAATATTGAAGACAAAATAACTAGTTTCTTATGTTGGGAGCAAGGACACACAAGCAACCAGTGCGAAGATTTTCCGTCAAACGAACCAACTATCCCTAGAGTGCCTACCAATAGGAAAAACGAAATACCTACAAGAGCCGAATCCCTAACGGTAGTAACACCATCCAACAAACCTCCAGCATCAACATCACAGCAAATTCCCTCACAAACTTCACTTCACACAGGAAGTCAGACTCACAAAAGCAACACAATAAAACCAACACTGAGAGTACCTAGAGCCAACAGCCAAGGAGATACCCTAGTTGAAGAACTCCTGAACCTAATTGAAGAAAAGACAACAAGAAATCAAGGACAATACATACTGAATTACAAGGAATTTAAAGACCTCATAGAAAACACCTACGGTAGCCAAGACCACCTACAAATAGCAAAAGACTTCACAAATAAAATTCCAAAATTAGTGTGCATGATGCACTCTCTGTTCCCGTACCTCACTCGCAGATCAATGAAATCAGATTTTCTAGAGTAACGAACAGGCTCAAAGAACAACTGATGGAAGAACTGAGTCCCGCCGCCTGTCTCAGCCAAGAATCACAAACATAATGATACTGCAGCGGAATTGCAACGGTTTCTACTCCCATATTCCAGAACTACAGAAGCTGGTTGCGGATTATAATCCAACATTCATACATAGCCATCCAAGAAACTCGCTTCCGATTTGAATAAAAGGTAACGTTAAGAAGGTACAAATTTTTTAGAAAAGATCGCAATAATCCATTTAGCGCCAGCGGAGGAGTAGCAATCCTTAACAGGACAGACAACCTTGCAGAAGAAATAAACCCAAACACTTATCTGGAAGCCGTTGCAATTCGAATTCTCGCCCCGGAAGAAACTACTATATGCAATATATACTTCCCACCGAACACTCAAATGAAGAAAGAAGAAATAAATGACTTGGTGGAACAGCTACCCAAACCTCACATATTTATAAGCGATTTTAACACTCCTAACTTCTTCTGGGGATCAAACTACACAGATAGAAGAGAAAAAATAATCGAAAATAACATAGATGACCATGATCTCTCTTTATTAAATAGTGGCTCCTCAACTCACTTATGCAGTCGTCAAATAACACATGAACTTGACTGGTGAGTGATACCAAGCATATATAGCTATGGACATTTTCCCATATCAATCTCAGACTATTTCTATCAAACACAACAACGATGGAACCTGAAGAAAACCAGCTGAAGAGTCCCAAAACTCATATCTCAATAAAAGCAGAAGAAATACCAGAAAACAGCCAAGTAGACAGCTTAGTAGTAAACATCATCAAACATAACAGGATCTGCACAAAAATGCATAGGAAAGACAGATCACTTACAAAGAAAAATAGTAGTACCATGGTAGAATACCTACTGTAAATCGGCAGTAAAAACCAATGATAGAGCTCTATACGAATATGAAAGAAACCAAAACCAAGAAAATCCAATCAAACTTGACGAGATTCAAGCACTGCTAAAAGGAACGATACTACAAAGGAAGAAACATGGAACATAGAAACAATCACAACAAGTACCTCACCCCAAATAATGTGGATTAGAATCAGAGAAATTGAGTCAGATAGAGGGACCTTACAAACTGCAGTCCTTAATGAAGACAAAATCATTACCGACTCACAAGAAATAGCCGGAATTTCGACAAACACATTTCAAGAAAACACCTTAGATGGTTGCTATAGCAAAAAGTTCCTACTACACAAAAACAACACAAAATTACAGCCGATACCAATAAAAGAGGACAAGGAATCACCAATAAACAAGCCAATAAAATATGTCGAACTATCCCAAGTACTGAAAGACATCCCAGGAAAGAGTAGCCCAGGACCTGAAGAAATACCATACCAAATGCTAGAAAACCTACCAGGCGAGGTAACAATACAGCTTCTAAACATATACAATTTCATAAGGATCAACCGAAAGTTCTCGAAAATATGGACAAAAGTCATAACAATCCCTATTCTAAAACTATATAAAAACAAAATAGAACCAAGCAGTTACCGTCAAATATCTCTATCAGAAGTATGAGTGGAGTATTACAAAGGACAATGAGCAAAAGATTGTTATGGTACAGATACAAGACTTGATAATCAACGAACAAAGCGGATTCAGACAAAACCATAGCACAATAGATCAAATCATAAATTTAACGAGCGAGGTACAGACTGATCACAGAAATGAACAACGTCTTATTGCGATATCGTTCGACAGTCATTAAGTACACAACTCAGCCTGGAAATATTACACAGTCAAATCACTTCAAAATCTCAACCCTCAAAGAAACATGATACACCACGTATCTGAATTTCTAGCAGACCAAAAACTCAGAGTAAAATTCAATGAATACACATCAGAACAAAAAACACAGAGAAATGGCGTACCGCGAGTAGAAAATCTGAGTGTAGCACTTTTCGTGATAGCAATGAACAAATTAAGATATTTCATCCCAAGGAACATACAACCGTCAATTCACGCGGACGATATCCCCATGTTAAACTGGAGGAAAAACATGACTCCATCTCAGAGAATCTACATACAGCAATTCAGCAAATAGAAGATTGAGCAAAGACAACAGAATTCCAGATATCAAACAATAAAACACAGGCAATACATTTCTGCAGAATAAGAAAACATTATAACCATCTTAGACTGAGAATAGATAACACGACAATCAGTTGCAAAAACACCATAAGATTCCTTGGGGTCATTATCGATCACAAAATGACGTGGACACCACATATATCAAACCCAAAGCGAGAATGTATGCAAAGAATGATCATCCTAGAGACAATAGCACACATAAAATGGGATGAGAGACTCAATCCTAAATATATACAAAGCCCCCACAATATCCAAGCTGGAGTACGCTTGTGTAGCATACTCTACAGCGAAGACATCTAAACTAAAAATCTAGACCCTATACACTACACAGCAATCAGACTAGCAACAGGAGCAATCCGCACAAGCCCAATATCCAGCATTCTTATATACACAAAATATAAAAATCTGACATGGACATCACGTGACTTACTTGTACATCATTGGATATATGTAATCAAACACAACATCTCATCATTCCACGGTTATCAGTTGCTATGGAAACAGTAGGTCCTCATTCTTATGCTACAACATTTCTAAATACTGAATTCCAGGATTCTACGGCTAATAGTCTTGAATTCGTTACGCTAATCATTCCAGATTTATGCGGAGAGTTCAAAAAAATATCAGGTAAAATGCACTTCCAGTACAGACGATTGCAACCATAATGCGAGGTGCACATCAGAATCCTAGATCCTATAACAGTCTTATACGAAACTTCAGCATTTGACGAACTCTGAGATCTGCGAGTTACGCACATACACACATACATACGTACATACGTACCAACATCAAGCCAAAAATGGTCACAATAGATTCAGGGATGCTTAAAACGGATATATCAAGCAAAATCTCAGTATGTGAATTTTGTCGGTCTCTTACTTTTACTTGTACTTTTGAACCGTCAGATAGTCATAGATTAAGTACCTCATTCTGTTCTTAATGACTTCAAGAGGTTTGATAAGTATGTATATTTGGAGTTCAATAATGCTGAAATTGAAGCTGGACCGTGTGACCACCATAATAAAAATAAATTTTAAATTTGTATAAAAAAGCATGTTCTGGTCCAATTTTGTCGCTTTTGTCGTGTTTACGAAATGGAACTTGTCGAACAAAATTAAAAAATTGACAAGAGATCATCATTGCCTACTTCATCATGCCGATTAATCTCATTGTTTTATATCGCAAATTCTGAATGTCTGTTAAACATATGAACTGCACTTCCAGCTCGGCCGATTGATACAAAAATTGTAGATAACTATTTTGATGCTACAACAAGTTCATACACTAAATTTCAATATGATATGGCTGATCATTCTGGATTTATGCAAAAAATTGAGAAAAAGGTCCATGTAAAGTGCACTCCTGACCTGGTCGATTCATACAAAAATAGCAGATAACCATTCTGATACAACATCAAGTTCAAATACTGAATCTCTACATCCTGCGGTTGATCATTCTGGATTTTTTAGAAAATTCGAGAAAAGTTTCAAGTCAAGTGCACTTCCGGTACAGACGATTGGAACCATGATACGAGGTGCACAACTAGACCCTATACCAGTCTTAAATACAAAATTTCAACATCATATGTTTAACCAGTTTTGAGACTTGCGAGCTATGCACGCACACACGAACGAACATACGTACCGACATCAAGTCAAAAATAGTTAAAATGGATTCAGAGATGCTCAAAACGGATATTTCCATCAAAGTCTCGATAGGTGAATTTTGTCGGTTCCACAATACTTCCTTGTACAAGTAAGTAAAAACAGAACACCGTTATAACAACAAATAAACACAATCACGAGCAAGCTACAAATCACATTTCCCAAAATAAAACAAACCTTTCCATAACAGATACTCTCCCTGGGCAATCTCACAGCTAGACATGATTTCAGAACTCTCAAAATACTGAAGAGATATCACTCCAAAAGAATCATTTGGAAACGAATCAAACAGAATCAGAAATAATCATATACAATACAACGTCATCTATACAGATGGGTCCAAGAACAGGGAAAAAGTTGGATGCGCCGTAATCACAAACACAGAAACCGAAAAACTCACATTTTCGTCATAGTGCAGTAATTTTACAGCAGAAATGTACATCATACAAAAAGCCACAGAATAAAACAAAAAGGATCAACATCAAACCCAGACACCAGATCGATACAGACTCCTTGAGCGCCATTTAAAGTATCAAAAACCTCCACAACAAAAATCAACCAGCTCAAAAAATACAAGATATTTTACATTGAGCTACAATCCTATGAGAAGAAGAAATAAATGTACCTCATACCATGCAGGAATTGAGGGTAACAAAGAGGCAGATATAGCAGCAAAGGAAGCCAGCGAAGCGCAGCAAGCAGAACCAACAAACATATCACCAAAAGACTTTCAATCAATAACTTGAGAGAAAATCAATGAAAAATGGCAAGAAGAATGTAACCAAGTTACTGACAACAAGCTAAAAGTAATCAAAGAGACAATCAAAAAAATTGCCACCATTGAAAAACACTAAATATACACATTGATAAATCTTAGAAAAAACACAAAAAAAAAATTGCGATACATGCAACAGCCCAATAACAGTGGGATACATTATCATACAGAGTAACAAATACAAACAGCATTGACTCTCACTGAACATCTCCGACAACCTTCAAAACGCACTACAAAACAGCAAAAACATCACAAATAACATACTGTACTACCTAAAAGCTATAGGACCACATAATGGAATGTGATAAACAAACTATGAATAAGTTTTTGATTGTATACTAATGTACCGGGGGATTAGTGATCCTTGATATCGAGATCTCCTCAAAATAAGACCAAATTTAGAAAAAAAAGGAATACAATGCAATTTTGTTATTTAAATGAGGCTTATACTAAAATACAGAGATTCATTCAGATATATGAAATGCATTATTGATATATAGCTTCATAAAAAAGGGGGTCATCAGGAATCCGATGTGAATATATGTTTATCCTTTTAACAATAGAGGACGTTTCGGACTTAATTTGTCCATCTTCAGCTGTAAGTACCATTGTTGTTGAAATTTGTCATACATAAATAACAAGATTATTAACTTCTCACCAACAGGTGTTATAATATATGAATTTGTTAAACTGGTATGAGAGATCATGTCTCATGATTTTTATCACAGTTGTAGGAAAGTGTCATTATTCTAGTTTTGTTTTGTATGAGAAATATGTTGTTTTCTGAAACGATCGTAAAAAAAAATATATTTATACTGACTGATCTTAGTAACATGCAAATCTTGATTGATACCAATAATCTCGCATGATATTAGGTATCAATTTTTATATAGTTGGATGATTTTTCTTGAAGATTGATTCCTCAAGATATTCAGGTCCATGATAATATGATAAATGCATATTCAGTTTGTTTTTCAATTCGTATAATCTGTTATACTTAAGAAATCCAGTGCAAAAATGTTGCAACGTTATTAAAGTAGTACAAAACAATGTATTATATACTTCTTAACAGAAATGGAATTCTTGCATTTATTGAAATGATTTACATATGAGTTATATTGCAGAAAACCCTTAGCTAGTATATAATTATTGTTAGGCAAGCATTTCTAGAATGCAATATTACTCATCAAACATAATTTTCCTGTAGCATGTCATTTAGAATAAGTTTAGTTTGTAATCAGTCTTGTAACAAGCAACAACTAGTTGCAACAAATAATAAAATATTATTTTCGGAAACAAAGCTGTTGGGGATCAATTGTTAGGAGGCACTGTCGGTAGGATTGCCAAAACAGATCTAACGCATATAGATTTGGCTCGTTTCAACGATCCAACATCAATCAAATGAAGAATTGATTTACTACTTCGCAACAAATGTTTCGGACCGTAACTGCACATCAGGACCGCAGCATCATGACCAAGAGGACATCGGAAACAGCTTCGCAGAAATCACCTGGAGCTCACTTCACAGGCATCCATCTTCAACGGATATGAAGACGCTGATCTTTTTGTAAATGCATATGTCTCTAAGCTCTTATTTCGTTTCATCTGATACAACCTCTGATTCCGACTCTGGTTCTAACAGTGACACATAGTCGTCACAAACTATTTCAAGTAACAAAACTGTTATTGAATCTTCTATTGAACCTTCCACATCAATTATCAGTCAAACAAATATGACTACCCCAGCATTAAAAAAAAAAATCACGATATGGTACCAGATTTCCATGGAGAGCGCAAACTCTCTCTAAGATTTCTAGAAATCTGTGAAAAATTGCTTACTAAATTTTTCTATAAAATGATGTCACAGATTTTCAAAATAACTATTTGGTATCAATTATTTTGTCAAAGAATAAGGGTGACGCAGCGAAAAATATCGCGAGCTGTATCATTACCGATTGGCCAGAGCTAAAAGCAGCCCTAACTAATACATATGCTGATAAGAGAGATAGTTTTACATTAGCTATTGGAATGACTGAATTAAAACAGACACAAAATGAGAGCCCATTTGATTTTTATAACAAATTACAACATTTGTTGAATCTTTAAATCTCCCGTCTTAAACTAGATTCAACATCAGTTGATATATATGAGGTGAATAATACAGTAACTGACTTACTACGTGCAAATAAATATCCGTGGAATATCATTAACGCCATAAAAAATCAAATCAACAGCTGTTTACGGTCGAGCACGACAAATGTCAACAAATCGCCTTTGACAGTGAAGTATTTCACTATTCCGTACATAAATGGAGCAAGTGATAATATTAGGAAAGTTTTTAAAGACAATGATAGGGTTGAAATCTGTTTTAAGCAATACAAAACAGGGGGTAATTTATCTTCCAGAATTAAAGACAAAACGGATATGAACATGAGATCTAACTTGATCTACAAGATTCCATGTAATGATTGCACTTCACTTCACACGGGTCAAACCAAGCGGTATTCGAAAACACGTTTGGATGAATATAAATGCAATTGTAAAAATGCCAAAAAAGATGGTGCTAAATGTGCGTTGGTTAGTCACTGTAGCAAGCCCAGACATTCTTTTACTTTTGCTAACACATGCATTCTACAGAATCAAGATATTCTCAACAAAAGACTCACACTTGAAATGTTACTCATAAAACAGGACAAAAATAATGTCAATGATAAAACTGACACTATAGCCTTAAGCATTATTTATAATAACATATTGAAATGCTTTGTATGTTTTTGTTTCGTTGGCGTTTTGGTTTTTTCTTTCATGGCTTGCAGCCCTTGATATCCTGATGTGATTCTTATCCATTGGTTGACTTCTTCAACTGACTGTTATCGACCTGTGTGATTTTGCTTTTTCGCATTACGCGGGCAAACACCTTATTCAACAAGCACTTAGTCTTGGTCTCTCATAACGGTCAGTTGTTGCCAAGCACAGTTTTTTAAATATTTTATTCCAAAATTTGTGACCGAAAATATGATTGTTCTCCTCATTTTAATTACACCGACTTTTATTCAACTCATTACCACCCACAGATATCAACACATACACACATTAATTATATTGTGAGTACACTGTTCATTTCACTTTGTCATTTTGTCCCTCATGTTCACACCTTTGTACAATGTAGCACTCCTGAAGATGGTCCAGGTGGGACCGAAACTGTAGAGTAGAATGAAAATAAAAACTATTGACTGAATTCCCACACTTCGTTTTCTTCATATTATCTAACAGTCAGCATTATCCACTACTTCCATAAAAAAAACATAATAATTTTTGTTTAAAATATCATATGTTCAATTTTCATGACAAACTTAAAATTTTATTGGGTTTAGATAATATAAAACTATCAAAAATTGTTATTTACATAATAGTATTCTAATAACGCCAAATTCAAGAATTAGCATTCACTATCTTGAGTCAAATCAAAATAATGTAATTCCAAATAATAACTTACATATTATAGACGATGAACTAAATTCTAACACTGTTACTACGTCAGATAAGATTTATTCCGAATCACAATCAGAAAAGATTGTTGAAATAAAGGTCAGCATGAATACAGGTGATATATTTATTCCAGAAATTAGAACGAAAAATTCTATAATACCATCGTGTATCACAAAGGCAGAAAATAACTTTGCCATTTGTACAATAATAGACCCAACAGATGATAATATTCATAACAATGTATTAAAACCAATTAATGTCGAATTATTTGATGATAAATATGTATCTTATTCTGATCCAAACTCCAATTTAATTTTCTTCTACACAGAAAAGATTAAATTTGATATTTAAAAAGTTAGAACAGATCATATGAATTCGGAGAGAGAATTTGCTATATCAAAATTGATTAAAAAATACTCTGATACATTTTTTTTAGATAAACAGATGCTTTCATCCACAAACAAGATTGAGCATACGATTAAATCTGAGGACGAAATCCTCACTTGCACGAAAACTTATAGATACCCTGAAATTCAAAAACAGGAAGTCAATAATCAAATTCAAAACATGTTAGAGCAGAATATCATTAGGCCGTCAAATTCTCCTTGGTCCACACCGATTCTGGTGGTTCCTAAGAAATAGGATGCATCACGTAAACATAAATGGAGAGTTGTTATAGATTATCGTACATTAAACGATAAGACAATCGGTGGCAGATATCCCTTATCGAATCTTAATGACTCATTAGATAAATTAGGACGTTGCAATTATTTTACAACGCTAGATTTGGCATCAGGACTCCATCAAATCAAGATGCACTCCGACGACATTTCTAAAACAGCATTCAATACAGAAAATGGTCATTACGAGTTTTTGCGAATGCCATTTGGGCTCAAGAATGCCCCTGCTACCTCCCAAAGAGTTATGGATCACATTTTAAAAGAGTTGAACAATCAAAAATGTCTCGTGTATCTAGATGACATTGAAATATCCAGTATAAAATCTTGAGGAACACGTAGAGAATTTAAAACTAGTATTTAATAGATTGATACAGGCAGATTTTGAGATTCAGTTAGATAAATCGGAATTTATAAAGAAAGAAGTTGCGTATTAGGGATATATTGTCATAATTTCTGGAGTAAGACCTAACCCCAATAGAATCATTGCCATTCAAAATTATCCGATCCCGAAAAAATACAAAACAGCTAGAAGGATTCTTATATCTGGTAGGATATTATCGCAAATTTATTAGGGACTTTGCAAAATTGACCACACTTCTATCTAAATGCTTAAAAAGAGATGCTGTTATTGATATACACGATTCGCCATATGTAGAATGCTTTGAGCTTCGCAAAAATTCATTAATTAATTAACTTCAGTTTCCGGACATACGATGTTAGTAACGTAGCTATGAGAGCAGCTTTGTCACAAGGCCCTATTGGAAGCGATACACCTGTTACATACGCTAGTAGAATCTTAAACATATCAGAAAGTAATTATTCAACAATAGTAGGAAAGTTATTAGCGATCGTCTGGGCAACGCAATATTTCAGGCCGTATATTTTTGGACGTAGATTTACTGTTATTACTGACCATAGACCGCTTCAGTGGCTTTTCTCACTCCGACAGTGTAGCCAGAAATTAAAAAGATGGTGATTGAAATTGAAGGAATTCGACTACGAAATCGTTTATAAGAAGGTAAGTTAAATACTAATGCAGATGCTTCCAGCCGAATCCCACAAGACATTGAAAATTTGGAAAATTGATGAGAAAATGAAAAATTAACCGAATATCAAAATTATATGAATAATAGGCAGAAAAATTTAAGTTATATTGTCAATATAACAGGAGTAAATGATGATTTATTTGATTCAGCATCAGACAGTAATCTAGCCTATTGCGTAAGTTAAGACATTGGTATGTTCAAAGAAGTAGCACAAAAATTCAAAGAAATTTTCAAGAATGTCGATAAATTGAAAAATCAGAATCCTAAATTATATGATTTAGGTTATTCAAAAGATAAGAATAGATTCATTATTCATCCCATAACCTAGAATAGATATTTTGATGAACCAACGTCACAAGATATATTTTATACATTATTAAATATTTAAAATTTCTGTTTGAAACATGATATCGAAAAAATTTGTATTCCTAAAATTTCGTGTGGCAGAAATGAACAAAAATGGGTTGATATTGGAGAAATCTGACGTGGTCATCACGTGACTGACTTGTACGTCATTGGATATATATATATATATATATATATATATATATATATATATATATATATATATATATATATATATATATATATATATATATATATATATATATAAGAAAACAAATATGTAGCGGGTTTAAGCAGTCTTGAATTTTGGCTAAATTGAATCAAATATAACTCATTTGAAATTTACCAAGCTTTCGATTTTAATGTTTAAATCTTCATCAGGGTAATTACTTTTGAGAATTTATAATAGAATTTCATCTCTGATAAATTTAGAATAATTTGAGTTTTCATTTTGTAAGATAATATCACAGTTTAATACATTTTTAAAAATGTTTTAAAAATGTATTAAACTGTGATATTATCTTACAAAATGAAAACTCAAATTATTCTAAATTTATCAGAGATGAAATTCTATTATAAATTTTCAAAAGTAATTACCCTGATGAAGATTTAAACATTAAAATCGAAAGCTTGGTAAATTTCAAATGAGTTATATTTGATTCAATTTAGCCAAAATTCAAGACTGCTTAAACCCGCTACATATTTGTTTTCTTAACTAATCGACCAGTCGCGATTACCTTAAACTACTATATATATATATATATATATATATATATATATATATATATATATATATATATATATATATATATATATATATATATATATATATATATATATATATATATATATATATATATATATATATATATATATATATAATCAAACACAACATCTCATCATTTCACGGCTTGTCGGTTGCTATGGAAACAGTATGCCATCATTCTTTATGCTACAACATTCCTAAATACAGATTTCCAGGACTCTACGACTAACAGTTCTGAATTTATGCGCAAAATTCCAAGATCGTCAAGTATAATGCACTTTCGACTCGGTCGATCTCAATAAGAATAGGATATGAGCATCTAGACAGTACTATCATCTTGAATACTGTATTCTAATATTCTACGTTCAATCGTTTTGGATTTACGCGGAAAAATGAGAAAAGTTTCAAGTAAACTGCACTATCGGCTTAGCCGATCACAATCATAATGCAAGGTGTACAACTAGATGCTAAAAATGTGCTTACGTTCATACCTACCGACATCAAGCCAAAAATACCCAAAATGGATTCAGGAATGCTCAAAACGGATATATTCATCTAAATTTCGATATGCTAATTTTGTCGGTTTCACAATTTCTCCTTGTACTTTTAGACCGTCAGATAGTCGTGGATTTTAGTGCCTCATTTTGTTTTTCATGCCTTCAAGAGGTTTGATAAGTATGTATATTTGGAGTTCAATAATGATGAAATTAAAGCTGGACCGTGTGACCAACATAATGAAAATTGATACTACATTTGTATGAAAAAGCATAGTTTGATCCAATTCTGTCGCTTTTGTCATGCTTACGAAATGAAATTTAAGGAAAAATATTTTGACATGTAAAATGTCAAACAAAATTGAAAAATTGACCACAGATTATCATTATTATTTCAATCAAACTGATACGTACCGACGTCAAGCCAAAAATAGTCAAAATGGATTGAAGCATGCTTAAAATGGATATTTCCATCAAAATCTCGATAGGTGAAATTTATCGGTTTCACAATACTTTCTTGTACTTAGTACAAGTAAGTAAAAATGATTCAGTATGTTTTCTATAATACAAACATCGCGATAACCGTATATACAGGGTTAGATTCTGAATCAATTTCACGATCTTATCTTTACGTCAACGAAACAGAAAATATGATAGCACTTGGAAAATTCATCAATGATTTCAATGAAGAATTGGAGAATATAACTAATGATGATGAATGTAACTCACTAATTGTTGAGATAGATAAAATTTATCAAAATCCTCCTATTGACGAAGTCGACGATAGCGGTGCAACGAATCATTCAAATACAGAGAGTCCCATTGTCGGTATGCCCATCGTTAATTGTCCGGTAAATGACGGAAAAAAAACAAGTGCTTATCACAGAAGTCGAGTATGATGCTTCAAACCCCATTTTTATTAGACTTCACGACAATAAGCAACGAATTTCATTACAAATATCAAAGAATAATTACCAACAAAAAAAAATTAATTTCGTGGAAGAACTTATAGTACCACGTGTTAAGTACCATATTCATTTTGAAAGTCCGTTGTATGAAAAATTCGGTATAGTTTTACAAAATTATCTCAAAAATTTTGAAATTGGAATGATCAAATGTACTAAGAAATTATTAGATGTGATGGATGGAAATGAAACTATTGAAATTATCCAAAATTACCCAGATGAAAGATCGAATCACAGGGGTATAGACGAAACTGAAAATCGAATAAAGCAAAAATATTCCTGGCCCAATCAAAGAAAATCAATTCAAATAATCTATACATTTTTCAGAATTTTATTCAATAAAAACGACTTTTTATTTCAAATTCTGTATATTTATTTAAGACTTTGACGTTTCGATCCTTTGACCAAAGATCTTCTTCTCTCGAAGAAGATTCTTTGTCAGGGGATCGAAACGTCAAAGCTTCAAATAAATATACCGAATTTAACATCAAAAGTCGTTTTCATTAAATCAGTTCAAACCTTTATTAATAAATGCGAATTATGTCAAGTTACCAAATGAGATGGGAACCCTCTGAAATTGGAATTTAATGTTACTCCGACTGCTTGTTCTGAAATTAGAACGAATTAGAATATAAAAATTCGGTTCTTAAAGAATTATTAGAAATTCACAAGATTAAAACTCATTTCATAAGTTCGCAACACTAAAAATCTAACGGTGTAATAGTACGTTTCCACTCGACACTCATAGAACACATTGGTCTTTTTGATAATTAGGATTCATACAAAAATAAATTAATTGAAATTTAAGTCAATTATGCAGTATTGGCATAATAACACAATACATTCTGTTACAAAACAAAAATCTATTGAGATAATTTCTGGTCATATATATTCTAATTCACCATGTAGTATGTAAATAGATAAACAATAAATAGGTGATCATATTATTGGTCATAAGAATAAAATGAGAGTACTTTATCAAAAAATTAATGACAAAATTAATGAAGATAAAATGAAGACCGAGACAGTTTACCTGATATTCCCGAGCAAGTGTTTGTGAGAAATAGACAAAAGCAATAGTAAACGAAGAACAAATACAAATCTGAGCATACGAGAGAGATATATACGAAATTAAAAACTGCAAAAATTAGAGGGCCGTGAAGTTGGCGTATCCATGGTGAAGTATCATAATTTCTTGTACACTATAATTTTTTGCTCATTTTTCTTGCTAATTTTTGCTATATGAATAGAATTTTTGCCGCTCTCATCCGATAGCTAATAACATTATAAAAAAGGCACTATAACTTTACGTTTGCGTACCCTTAACAACATTTCACTTTTTTTATGGTTCTAAAATCTTTTGCTTATTTTTTGCTAATTTTGGCTGTATGACTCAATTATTTTGCTAGCTGCATAAATTAGTTATAAACAATATAAAAAGGGCACGCTAACTCCACGTTTGCCTACCCCAAACTAAATTTCACTTCTCTTGTTGTACTATAATTTTTTGCTAATTTTTGGCTAATTATTGCTGGGTGTCCCGAATTTTTTACTATCTTCATATATTATCTATGAACAATACAGAAAGTGCACGCCAACTCCATTTTTGCGTAACCATAACTAAATTTCACTTTTCTTGCTGTACTATAATTTTTTGCTAATTTTTTGCTAATTATTGCTGTATCTTTAGAATTTTTTGCTATCTGTATATAAAATTCATAGACAATATAAAATAGGAACGCTGACTTCCAGTTTGCGTACACACACTAAATTAATATAGGTTGAGCAGAAGAAAAATTATAATTTCCAGCATTTTTTGGATTTCAGGCTTTATTTTGAATTTTAACTAGGGACATTTCGATTCCTGTTTGAAACGTTTCTTCAGCCAAAAACAAGTAGTTTGTTGTTGTTTGCTGATCTTTCATACGCATTAGAGTATATGCATCAATAAAATGATTCAATTTGTGCAATGTTGCAGTACGTAAATATCAAAGCTACTTTAGTGTTTTACAATTTTTATCTATACAATTTCTCCGACAATGATAATGATGAAAAAGAGTTCAAAAAATATGAGCAATACCTTATTCGATTCGGAATAAAATCTAGAAGATGTTTCCAGGACTTTTTCCGACAACAAAAATTGCAATTGCTATGAACAAAGAATGAGAAAAAAATCGTCTAGTTCTCTTGTAATAACTCAGAGACTATGAGGGACCCTGGAAATCTAGAAGAATATTCTTAAGGAGAAAAAAGTTTGAAATGAACAATTCTTGCTTTCTTATCTCTATCTGTATTGTTTATCGTTTTAATTTATTGTTGAAAATAGGATCTCAAACAACCTCAATACTACGAGCGGAACAGCAGTTAGGAGAAGATAACACATGAGATAATTTTTTTATTGTATTAAATAACAATTTGAGAATTTTGAAAAATTGTGGTGTCATCTTACAATTTGGAAAAATGAAGTTTTGTTGAGAAAAATTTTTTTGAATGATCTTCAAGGAAGTGAGGCAATTGAGGCTATTGTGGACTGACTGATTTTCTTCGAACCACCGTTTTCATTGAGAGCAACAAAAAATGTTTAAATAATTCGTCTATAAATTTTTTGCTCATTGGAGCTTTTTGTACATGTACACTTGACAAAATTACATCGTATAAATGTGCAGAATAAGCTTATCTTATTTATTATCAATTTTGAAAGTTGACAGAAAATGAAATATTCAATAAATGTTTTTGAAGAAACATTTTTATATGTTTATGCCATTGCTGACTTCAAGTCTAACAAAGGCATTCAAAAACCTTACCCTAATTTTCTTCAAGTCATTTGTTCATATTCTTTCCTTGAAATTGAAAGCGACATTAGACCAGGATGAGGAAAATTTGCCAGACATATTCAAGTTAGCAATAAATATGGGAAACAAAATATCACTTAGAGACGCAAATATGATTCGATCGAACATATAAATTTCCACATTTAATTCCATAAGCTCTGCAAATTTGTGAACTAGAGTAGATTGTGCCGCAACAATCAATAAAATGATAGCAAAACTCAATTTGGTCTCATGTACAGAAACAACAACTTGCTCAAAATGCCAACAAATTTCTTTTCAAAACTTTAATCTCATTCCTACAAGTTCAAATATCTTAAAAACTGGAATTGAAAATTTGGAATCTGCTATCACAAACAATAGACTTATTTATAAAAATAACAGATGTTCAAGAGAACAGTGGGATGGTTTCATTTCTATTGAAATTAACACAGCATATCTAAACATAATAATTCCGTTGGATTGAAAAAATACCAAATATACTAAATATGGGAAAACAATCTTATTTTCCAAGAGCAGCGGTCGAATTCCAAGAACCATCTGTTACTGGAACTTCAGGTCATTTTATTTGTTATTGTAAAAGAAATAACTGGACATGGAAAATATATAATGATTTTCAGATATAAGATATTTGAGCATCTTCGGATATTATTATCAATGCATGTTTGTTAGTTTAAAGTATTTAAATTAGATTATATGGTCATTAAGCCACATAGAGAATCAATTATTTCATTTTTTCTTAGTTACATTTATTATTGCTAAATTTATGTATGAAATTATATCTTTGTTCATGAATAAATGAAAAACAATGAATTTGTATTTTTGTTCTATTATCTACATTGTGCGTGAGTTAGATTTATCTACTACTGTAGTTTATGTTTGAGCGAGAAATATTTCACAGTACACTTTCTTCAAAAAATATAATTTTAATAGTAGAAGTTAATAAATACTGGAGTAGATCAACTATTTGTATGCGATATCAATGAACAAATTGAAATGTACTGTGAACATATCTTTCTGTCCTTGCAAGATGACAAGTGAATAATTCCTAATAATACCTTTTACATTCGTCTTTCAATTTTCCCCTAGTCAACGGAAGATGAGTATTTTGCATAGGTAAAAGACAGGAAGGAAAACTTTTACCGTCCTAGGATGATAAATAACGTATTCTCTCCAACACTGTTTTGGAACTTGCATATTCCATAACCAAAAATTAAGTTGGAACGAATGACATTCCAAAAAATCGTTTAGAATGATTCCGTATGCCATTTAGAATGATTCTGTAAGCATTTAGAATTTTCGACGAATCAGAAGCTGTTAGTTTGGCTACAACCATGGTTACTTCCTAACAATTCAAGTATTCATATCTGGATTTGACGTTTGACATTTAATACTTTTTTAAGTTCCCTCTTACATATTGATGAGTTTCCAAAACCTTGTTAGAGCAAGTATAGTCTACAATATCCTTGGAATGGCGTATACCACACTCGCGAACTGTAATTCTCGCCTTCGGCTCGGTTTACAAACTTTTCGCTCGGTCAGAATATGGGCCATTCCAATACTTATTGTAGAATATACTATTCTCTTACTGTCCGTCCAAATATTAATGTTGATGATGTGATTCCTAACATCTGTAGACTTATTTTCTCGTATTTTTTTCATTATTATCATTGTCGAAGAAATCGTATGGATAAAAATTGTAAAACACTGGAGTAACTTTGATATTTACGTACTGTAACATTGCACAAATTGAATCATTTTATTGATGCATATACTCTAATACGTATGAAAGATCAGCAAACAACAAATGAAAATTTGTAGCCGCAATAAAAAATGTGAAATATCCTCATACGTACACAACTTTATTAACAATGTTCTTCCACATTTAATTGATTAACAAGTCATCTGTGATTTATTGACGAATTATTCAACTACTTGTTTTTGGCTGAAGAAACATTTCAAACAGGATTCGAAACGTCGCTAGTAAGAATTTAAAATAAAGCCTGAAATGCAAAAAATGTTGGGAATTATGATTTCTCTTTTGCTCAACCTATATTAATTGAGTATGTGTACGCAAACGGGAAGTTAGCGTTCCTATTTCATATTGTCTATAAATTTTATATACAGATAGCAAAAAATTCTAATCATACAGCAATGATTAGCAAAAAATGAGCAAAAAATTATAGTTCAACAAGAAAAGTGAAATTTGGTTATGGTTTCGCAGACATGAAGTCAGCGTGCACTTTTTGTATTGTTCATAAGTAATATATGAAGATAGCAAAAAATTTGCGACAGGCAGCAATAATATGCAAAAAATTATAGTACAACAAGAAAAGTGTAATTCAGTTAGTGGTACGCAAACATGAAGTTAGCATGCCCTTCTTACATTGTTCATAACAAATATATGCAGCTAGCAAAAAATTGAGTCATACAGCAAAAATTAGCAAAAAATGAGCAAAAAATTCTAGAATCATAAAAAAAGTGATATGCTGTTGAGGGTACGCAAATGTCAAGTTAGCGTGCCTTTTTTTTATGATGTTATTAACTATCGAATGAGAGCGGAAAAAAATTCTATCCATTTAGCAAAAATAAGCAGAAACTGGGCCAAAAATTATAGTGTACAAGAAATTATGATACTTCACCATGGGTACGCCAACTTCACGAACTTAAAAATTAGACCCCGGCATAGTAATACTAACGAAAATATTCACCTTTCGAATATAAAAGTCCGAAAAAGAGAACTTATCAATTTAAACCTGCTCCAGGTTGTTCGCAGTCGCTCAAGGAGTAGATATTAAAAATGTGACCGAAAACTTAGGGATACTACCAATAAATTTAGGACCTGCAAAATTGGAACGAATGAAGCACACATTTGTGCATTATTATGATTGAACACCCTTATATGATGAATACAATGATTTGAATATACAGTATCAAAATTTAAATTCAACCATTTCGAATAATACAATTTATGATGATGAACTAGCAAATCACAAGAGAATAATAAAATTCATGTAAACAGGTATTAACGGAGAACTCAAGAATATAGAAATACATTCAGTTGGTGAAAGAGATGAAAGAGGAGTCATCGATGGTTCAGAAATAATATTCAAAATCTATTACTAGTAGTTTAGATTTAACAATATTTTAGAACATCCACAAAATAATGGATCAAATCAGTATGGCTCATAGTGCGAGTGGTAAAATCATACGAAAATTCAATGGTACAATTCAAGATATTCAACGCAACGAGGTGCTCTTAAAATCTAAGATTGAATATCTACATCACCTTATGATGAATAAAATCGAATTAGATGAGATAATTATGACATAAGATCTGCATAACCAATTCATCATAATATATAATACCATATTAAATGTCTTGCAAGATATAGAAAATTCAATAACATTTTGTAAATTGAAGACAGTTCATCGCATCCCAGTATAATTAAATTACAACAACTATCTCCAGAATTGGAACAAATAGCTAATTATTATCCTAATCGATCACTATTTAGACTAAAATTTGATAATATTGTAACGTGCGAGAGTGTGGAGGTTCGTGGAGGTGATCTTGCCTGAGCGAAGCCTTTCGTCTTTATTGCGTTGCGCCGCACCGCATCACATCATTCCGCCCGATGAAAGCCTATAGCAATATTCCTGAAATGTGGTAGAACATTCGAGAAATAGATATTCCTATATATAAAGGCAAGCAAACGACTTGAGAGGTAGTGTGATGGTGAATCTAGAACCGTGAATATCAAACAGTGAAGTGAAGAGTGTATATAAATAGTTGAATATGAATATCTGCGGCTTTGTTTGAGCTATTGATAAGTGATAAAGAAATTTTAAGTGATATCCGAAAGAATAAGACTTTTATTTTTTTTTCAATTATTAAATAGTGATTTTTATTTAATCATTAACTATTTCTTCAAGCAATAAACATTACAATATGTTGGATTCTTGATCAGTTATTTCAGTTAATTGGAAAATAGAGCATCCACGAATAATTTATTTTATTTCGTTACCAATAAATTTTGAGAAACAATTTGATCTTTATCATTTTTTTCTTCTTCAAATCCAGGGATGATGAAATTAGATCTCTTGATGACATTTGTGCTGAAAATAAGTTCTATCAATGTTCCAACAAATTTCAAACGCATAATAATCCGAAATGCGAGAGTCAAATACTACTTGAAGATGATGCCAATCAATGCCAGCAGTATACCGAGCTAGAAATCAAGAGGAACCAGGCTGAAATCATTCCTGAAATCAGTCAATATTCAGCTGTATTTCCTGAATAAGAAAGAATCAGAATGAAGTGTCAGCAGGAAACGAAAGTGTTATGTGGTATATTCCCAATTGAAAATGATAAATGTGAAATGTATTCCAAAAATCAGTTATTAACTTACAAAATAACCATTGGTGATTGACAATGTCACGATGGAATTGAAAAATAGCAATAGATCAAATTTAACTATGAATTTTAAGTCTTTGAATTCAGGAGAAATTCCCATTAGTTCTGTACCAATTATTAGTGATGTACAATCAAATTTGCCCATCCCCAGCATATGGACTGTAATACTTTATTTGAAGATTTCTGCAGTTATGTTTTATTGCATTTTTAAGTGAATAAAAAACTTCGAGAAGAAAACCAACTTCGAACTCACCCCTAGAGAAAAAGGATACCCGCCTACCAGAAGAGGCTCCATTTCAGGAAGAGAGGAGTCATATTACAGAAAACCCTTAGCTAGTATATAATTATTGTTAAGCATACATTACTAGAATGTAATATCACTCTTTAAACATGATTTTTTTGTAGCATGTCATTTAAAATAAGCTCAGTTTGTAATCAGTCTCGTAGCAAGCAACATCTAGTTGCAACAAATAATCAAATACTATTTCTGAAAACAAAGTTGTCGAAGGTCGATTATTAAGTTATATTCACTTTATTTATTGTAGTTACTTCGACTTCGTTTTTTATAGCCAACACAAACCATATGTGTACACTATTCTAATGAGCAGAATGGCGACAGTGTATCATTGTTTCATGTAAATGAATATTCATTTGTTTATATTGATATAGTAACGAGAGAGAACTTAGCCGCAATATCGTAGCTTCCTTTGGAAATTGCGGGAATAGGATGTATATTTGATTGGAAGGGATATAATTATGCTCATAATATCAAATATAATTATTGTATAGCTTTGGAATATCACATTATTATAAGGTAAATAATGTTCGTCTTTTACCTAAGAACATTGCTACGTTCTGATTTTGCACCTTGTTTCTATTTCTTCAATTCCCATATCCCAGTTTTTCATCCATTTCTTTCTGCTACAATTAAAAACTATTATTTCAGATAAATGAAACATTCCACTCACTTTACATTTGTTGTCATTATTTGATACTTTACTGATAAATGACGTATTTCTCAATCACGTAGATGTTAGAAGTTGACAAGGCTCTGTTTCAAAATGAGAACATTCCATTTAAAACTTCAAATTACATTAGAATCACATTTGACACAACACATCACAAAATATAGACACAGTAAAATAACATAACACTCACAATACATTTTTTCAACCCTAATAATCCTTTTCCGCCAGTCTCGCCTCTCAACTCTCTTTGTTATTAGCTGAAACCAATGAAATAACGTTGAAGTTGAGTAAAAACGGATTTTTGGAAGTAATTGTTTGGAAACTGACCCAAGTAAGAGATTCGAGCGAGAGTCTAAAAACGTGCCGGTCGCATAAAAACTTTTTCTTGAGGTAACGGTTCATTTTTATCTTTGAAAGTAATCAAAGCCGCTAAACAAGATTTGTTACGAATCAGTGCCGTGCTCCGACCAAGTAACCGTGTTTTGGGTAGTGTACGTCGGTCGAGCAGCCCAATTTTTGGGATTAGAAAGAAACTTTCACGCGCACCTCGTGTTATCAAAAACCGACACTGACATCCAAGACGATGTGTCCGGTAGCCCGCGAGCACCCAGCGATGCAAGCACCAATATCCAGTTCCTGAGACCATCTCCAGGTTCTTTAACCTTGAAGCCTGTCCATGACCAGCTCTTGGCCCAATGCCTTCACCAGGTCAGGCGACGTCATCTCCACAGTTCCGGAGAGCTTGTGGCTCCAGCTAAGTGTCTGTTTTGCACTATTTGTTGGTTTAATTATTTTTGAAGCCAAAGTCTACGTTTATTTATTTTGTCTACGTTCTCGTCATTCATTTTGTATAAGGCGCTCCTTGGATGCAGCTGATGTGAACGCAGTAGTGTTTTGGCGCTGTACGCTTATTCTGTACAGCGCACTCGATTGCGCTAGGCCCCTACCTTCGTGATTAGTGTGAGATTCGGCCAGTTAAGGGGCAGGGCGTGTAGGCGGTTGGTTTTGCACACACTGGCGTGTTGTTGGTTGCGTGCTGTCCTCCAAGACGCGTTATTTTGTATATTGGGCTTTCAGTCACTGTTTGTTCATTTCACAATTTGCTTCATTCATTCTAAAAACGATTTATATCTATTTTTACCAGTCAAATTCTATTTAAATTATTATTCTTTTTTTTCTCCGATTAACCATCCATTTATTCTTGCTTATAACAGAGTCAATAGTAATTCAGTCCAAAATCATTGTTTTAGTATGCGAAAGAGTGGACCTTCCCGTTTCTTTCAGACAGTTCAGCTGCCACAATCTCCGTTTGAAAGTGTGGCTTGTGGCAAGTACAGTGTCGCTCAAGTCGATCCCTCTGATAGATGCTGGAGGCCATTAGGCGGTCATCCATTCCGATAACTCCTTCGTCCGACTGAACACCGCTTTATTGCAAGTACTTCTGTTGTTGTGTGCCCGGCGGACGAAAAGACAATACCATGGCGCTCCGGGTATGCCCGGAGTCCAACTTTGCGACGCCTCACGTCACCTACTTTCTTTCTGAGATTAAGAGCAAAGAACGAACTTATGTCAGTTTGGAACGTTACAACATATTGTTGTGAATATTATGACTTTCTGAATTTTGGATATCATTTTTCTCTGTCCAGAAGGCTTCAAATTATGATGAGGAAGTACGTCTTACAGTTTCAAATCTCAACACAACCATTGAGATACTGTAGATAAAGCAAACTCACTCTGAAATAATTCCAGAACTACTCCATGTACTGTGTTATTTTAACACAATGATTGTATTACTGTGGAAGCACAGCTCTTGATGGAATAACCAGAGTAATGCATAAGTGTATTAGAGTAGCACTGCAAGTGGTGTTACATTTTACTCTATTAATGTGTCACCACATTCAACAATTTCTGTCGAATGCGACTCCAATATATTGTGAAGCGTTTCACTCCGGTAAAAGTGTGACAGTGATCACTTGAAACAGTGTGGACTTATATATGCAGGGTGATAACTCAAAGGACGCACCACAGCGTTCCTAATGCCATCTTCGAAATGTTTAATTATTGGCTCCCCTTATTATTTCACATCAAAGAAGCTGAGTAGATTATTGTGGAGAGAAGATATCTGCATTCTCTGACATTGATATTTTCAATTGTACTCTATTAGGAACCAGTTAAATCGCAAAATGTTCATTAATAGTTTTCTCAAAATCAAAGTGTCATGAAATGAAAAACAAATGTACCTATCCAAAGCTATTGCTTATAACTGCCATATGCTGTCATCAGTGTCTCATATCAAGTGTCTTGAATTTGAATGTATAAATCAGAAGAAAAACTTGATATGGTGAGATGATTTTATGGTCAAAATAGTGCTCGACAAATATAAGTTCTCATCAATTTCATATTGTTATTTCATGACACTGTTGATTTCAAGAAAATTATCGATGAACATTCTCATAATTTTATTCTATTTTGGATCTATAATCATGTTTTGTGGGCAGAAAATGCGGGCGTAATTAGGCTTTTATAGCTCTAGGGCGTATAAAGTTGCCAAGCAACAGCTGTTCAAACAATTTAGAATTGTGGACAATGTTAATGTCAAACAACTCTACTGCACAACATAAGAATTTAAATGAAGTCGATGAATCACAATTTATTTTTCGAAAAACAGTATTGCAAACATTCATCTAAGCAATATTACATTTTGTGAAAATGTAATGTACAGTTAGTTAAATTAGATATCGTTATTCCACTGTCATTAGTATTAGCTCTGAAACAAACAGAAGACGTGGATGTATTTAATGTCGAACTAGAAATAAACACTTCCCCAGAGATGCTTTGAGCGATCTTTATTTTTTTCTGAAGAGAATTCTCTACATAGGACCCCGCTACCTTTTCGGAGCGCCACCCACCCAGTTGCTTTAGAGCCCTTGTACCTCCGCTGCTTTCAGCTGAAATAGTGGCAGCACTTCGGCGGGAACAATGCTCGGAGTACTTATCTGCATCCGGTAGTTTTGAAAACTCAGCAATAATCCGTGGCATTTTTCCTATAGTGTTCTTGCTTACTCTCTGAGAACTGCATTTACCACCATGATACGACAAAAACAGACTATGAAGTTTGGTATTATTAGGATGTAAATCAACATATTTGTTATATAAAGCAATGTAATCAACGGGATCTCCATTCGGAACAATTGTAAATTGCCTCGGCGTGTAAGTTTTAGTCTTGCGGATCTTTACTAACAGGATCAGTCCTTCAATCGCCATATCCTGAACACATTAATCATGCAATTCCTCTCGCCGGCACGCTCCAAACATTCCAAAAATTGTGACAACCTGCAAACAGCTATGTATAATACAAAAATTAGACAATTAATTAGTTAGTTAGTTTAAACCTTAGTTAGCAAATACGTAATATCAAATGCCTTTGGCATGATTTCCTGAGTGTGTTCTCGCAGCAGTATCAGTGATTTCTTAGAACATAGATACATCACCCACAGAGTTATTCATCATGAACTCAGTTACTAACATAATCCTTGATACATCAATACCTTCTTTTACTTCTATCATTTTCTTTAGCTTTGAATAGATACACCACAGAGATGACGGCCTATGAATCTTTGACTAAACAAAAAGAAAATTATTGTATCAAAAATAGATACAAGCAATTGTACATCCTAACCATTTGAGATAAGTATACCATAAGTATTTTTCGTCGCAACTGCTGACATTTTTTGATTGCCGCTACTCGCAAGACTTGTTACATAAGTCCTTAGATTTCTCTGGGACTAACTTTGCCTGTAAGACCTCAAATTCTTCCAAAATTTCTTGAGAATAATTGAAAACAACCTCCATTTTTATTTGGCATTGAATCAAATAATTTGTTTGTGAACAAACAATATAGCAGCAACAACAATAATTATGCATACATAAAAACCACAGCCTACCTAAATTTCACAACGCCAGCGAAATGATAATGAATCGATCCCTACTAAATCCTTGAATTTCGAGGGCCAAAATAAAATAAAACGTTGTATGTACCACGGGATTATAGCACACGAGAAATTCAAAGCTCTCCACTTCGCGTCGAGCTTTGAACATTCCCTTGTGCTATAATCTTCTGACTATGCTCTTAATACATAAATAACTATTACTGGTGCCTGGTAGAGTAAAATAAAAAATATTAGTGTCAAAAGATGCAGAAATATTGATTTTACGATAACTATTGAATTCTTTTGATGTGAAATAATCAGGGGAGCCAATAACTTCATATTCCAAAGATAGCATTGAAAACGCCATGGTGCGTCCTTCAAATCACCACCCTGTATAGATTCTAAGCCATGTTAAGAAGGTGCTCGTATTAATTTATAATTTCTTGGAGTGTATGTATTATCAATAGAGAATAGCGTGAGTACTATATATAGCTGCTTGCAAGAATATTTCACATTGTACTCTAGCATACAATTTTAGACACGTTTGTAAAACTCAAAACTCAAGCTGTTGGCATTAAATGAATAGATGAGATCAGTAAATGTAGGTCAATGATCTAATACATTCTGGCGAATGAATTGAATTCACCGGGTATAAAACTGACATTCATGTAAAAGGACTGTAAATCTGAGCAATATGACATGGAGCAGTTTATTTGGTGATAAGGACCGTCAGATGAATTGAATATTCGACCGAATGCCATGATGCTCGTTAACACTTGAATACAGGGTTTTTTCACGACCTCAGGTAGTAAGACTTTTGCAATATTAATCCTATTTATAATAAACAAAAGTATGTATTGTATTATCAACGGGTCATTGAATATGTCAACCCTAAGTTCTCACAAACACAGCTGTGAAATCTTAAGACTAAGTTACAAGGTGGCCGAAAAGTCATAAATTAAAGCGTGTATAATACAGGTCAAATCATTTTAGCATGAATTTTCTTGCTGATAGCACGGTAAGCCCCGGCATAGCACAAGGTCTGTCTACCTATGAGAAAAGGTGGTATTAAGAATATTCTTCTGTGAAATAATTTCACTGTTCTATCTACTCTTTTGTTGATGTCTTCATGCTGTTTTGCATCTTTTGTTATTGTTGCTCCTGAATATCCGAACTTTCCTACTTGTTCTATGTTTTAATTATTTAGCTTAATTGGTTTTTCCATTACCTATTATCATTACTTTTGTTTTCTTCACATTAACTGACATTCCGTGCATATTCAGTTTATTATCCCATATATTCAAATTTCTTTGCAGTTGTGTTTTGCTTCTTGCGAATATCACAACATCGTCTCCAAACGCGCATTCTCCAATTTCGATTCGTTGCATATTTCTGTGACCTACTAATAGCTTCGTTGTTTCTTGCTTGCATTCTTTCATAATATCATCCATGAATACTGTAAACAGAACCGGACTCATAACTCCTCCTTGGCGAAGGCCATTTTTCGTTTCAAATATTTCTGATTTTCGGTTTCTTCTAACAATATAGTTCAAATTCTTTTTATGTAGACTTTTGATCGCACTCATTGATTTCTCATTTACATCTCTCTCTGTTAAACTGTTCCAGATTCTTTGTATTTGCACTCTGTCGAATGCTTTTTCCAGATCTATGAAGGCCATGCATGCTTTACTTTTAGTCAATAAGGTTTTCTGGACTATTTGTTTTATGGTATGAATATGATCTTGTACACTTCTTCCTTTCATAGTGCGCCTATGGTTAGAACTGAATGTTTCTCATGTGTTGGAAGAATGACAGCTGTCGATTTGAATGATTATATTGAAACTTTAAACCATCATAGTCTTATCAATCATTCATTTGAAACCGAAAGAATGACAGTATTTCAATAATACACTTATACTCGCTCACCTCGATAATTCTATTTCTGTATATGTTGCAAGAAAGATCAAATTTATCTCTGAAATCAACAGTTTGGTATATTGGTCGTATTTATATGTTATTGTTGAGTAATTTTATTTCTATTTACGAATTTCACGTATATTCTCAAATAGTTGGTACATTTCTTGAACATTTAATTGTCAGCGCGAGTTCATTGCACTTGGATAAGCTGATTTGAATTGTCTGAATACAGCCTGTAACACAGTGAGAATATCGGTCAGATTGTGCTGCCATCTACGATCAACTCAAAAAGTAGTTGCTGCTCTCAGCTTACTTCATTACTGTTGGCTCTCAGACATAAAGAGAAAATCATTCAACGATTTATTTAAAGTGAACGCTGAAATATGAAATGGAATGCAATTCTAAAATAAATAATTCATTGAATAATTCAACTTCCGCAAAAATTGTAAGAGCTTATTCTTGAAAAACAGAAAACCTAACCTACGAATGTATCACACTGAGTTTGGTAATTGATTTCAAATATTTTTCAAAATATGAGATACAATATTCTATTTGTTCAACAGATCAACCCAAGTAACATAAATGACCAGGATACAACGTTGTATCTACGTCACAGACCTGGTCAATTGATGGTCCTCAAGACGTCTCAGCGAGTAGCTTACTGACGTCATTTTGTGACGTCAAATAGACCATTCTGCTGACGTAGTATTATAATTTTCAATCGTGACGTTTTTAACCCTTTATCGGGCAAAGCGGAAATACTTGTACGAAAAAATTTGTACTTTTAATACTATCTCTTGGTGACTTAAATATGCTATTGCAGGTTCCTGCGGTGTTCTAATTAGCATCAATTAGGAGTTTGATAATGTAGCCATGTGGTAACATTGCACGATAAAGGAATGAGTAGAATAATAATAATAATAAACAAAAAATGCGTTTATTTATAATTTTATTTTCAAATATTTTTAGAGGCTTATATTTTATTTCAAGCGCTGAAAAATCTCTCCTATATAAAACTCAGGCGTTTACAACGCAAATATTCAAGAGGTTAGTAAATATTGGATAATACCAATGTCGACTCTACTGGGTGATCTGTACAGTCCAATGAGAGCATTAGCATTAGCCTCCCATATGTTTATTATAATTTACAATAATTATATGCTGCCGAAGATAATCTTTCTCCTCCTGTTTTGTTTTGTTTTACTTTTTTACGTTACTTGTTGGTTCACTCGAATCATTTATTACATGTTTTTTTTCGCACTGTCAATTGAGTTTTTTTTTTCTATCAGCGAAAGTGTCGGATTAGTCTTGGATTTGGCGGGAGAATAAATTTTCTGCCTCCATAAAATGTCACAGGACTTAGTCCTTTGGGATACAACGTAACTGGAATTATAATAATGAAAATTCTATATTATGTGTAACTTTATCGGGCAATGTAACTATATGGTAACATATATTTTATATAGACTGTCTACGCTGTACTTTCTTACATAGTCCCCTGTACAGTATACAGAATTACACTTTCATATCTGCATTATTGCGTATATCAAAAGAATAAAGGAAAGAAACAATATTACTGACAATATAAGTTATTTATCTTTTTGCTGCAAGTCGTATTTCAGTTCACTGGGAAACGCAGATACAAAAACACCGAGTATAAAATTCAGTTCATTGCGCAGAACCCGAAGAAGTCCCCCTACCAAAATAGTGGATTGTAACCATACGGTAGCATTATTCTCTTTGCTGTAGAACTACAGATACCAGAGTTACAAACATTTGAAAATGATGTTACCATATGGTTACAAATCCCGATAAAGGGTTAAACAATGTTAAATGACGTTAAAAATATTAATTGTTAATAATATACCACAACGTCACTTTACTACATAATTTTGAGATCAAAAGTGACTAATAGATAAAAAAAAAATTGAATAGAACGAAAATTTCATTATTTATATATATAAACTTACAACCAAAGTAGGAATCAACAAAACTAAAAGTATAATAATTATGACAGTCAAAAATAAATATTTACATCAATAAAAAAACAAAAGATGTACTGAAAATATAAAACAAAAAAATCACTTATAATTGCACATTAAAAAAAGTTTTATATATGAGAAAATATTTAGAATTAAAAAAATATATAATTAATTGCTAAGGCAAACTTCTTTCAATTTACTACAAACCGAATGATTTCATAATTTCTACTTCACACACATCGAATTCATCCGTCGCTCTTTGCGAATCCTTAACTATCTTCCAAAGTCTTAATAGAACATTCTTTTGATGATTTGGCAATCTTGCTAGTACTTCATTTCTGGATCAAGAAATCCAACCACAAGAAAATGCTGCTATCTCCGAGTTTCCAATAAATTCCATCACATGGAATTCTGCAGATAAATCATGTATCACGTGAAAAAATTACAGAATATTATTACCGAATTAACTTACATTGATTTGTCACGGTAGAAAAATGATACCTATTATAACTTCGTCAAACTCAAAACACGAAAAATCTGAAAGTGCTTGCCTGTCTTGGCTGGAACCAGCCTACAAGTGACTCATTTCTCAAATCTAAAATATTTTGTTTGGGTTCCATTCAGTGTATTAAAATTTGTAAATAAACATAATTTCAAGAAAATTAAATAATTAATGAAGGAAAAAACTTTTCAGAACTCATTTTCAAATAAATATGTTTTATTGGGTTTAAGTTCTGTAATTTATTAGAAACACAACGTTTATATTTCTTGTCACTTGAAAAAGGCAGCACTTTGCTGTTGAAACGTTGTGTTTCTAATAAATTACAGAACTTAAACCCAATAAAACATATTTATTTAAATAATTAAAATTCTATTCTCTTATTTCCGTATCATTCACAGTAAACAAGCAGAGCTTGTAAAAAAATTTAATGTCACTCCTCATATTCGTTCATAATTCAGTTAAGAGTATAAAAATGGAAACAGTAAGATTGAAAATGAATTCTAGTATAGTGAACGCTTTCTGTTTCTTCCCACTGCTCGGGAGTTGTATGATTCTGAACACCATAATCTTCAAAAAAGAGAATGCTAAAAAAATCATAAGCAATGCATACATACGTACAAGTTCATAAAATTTTTTTTTTCGCCAACTGTCAAAAAATCTTGGTACTTTTGTATTGTTATGGATACGCAAAGTTCGTGATCTTTTCACTAGTGAAAAAATGATACATATTTTTTCACTAGTGGAAAAATAAATTCTTCTTTTGCACACCTAATCTAATATAATTCAGTTCAGTAATGCTACAAGGATAGAAACAAACAGGTATTTGAGAAAAAATAAATATGAATTTGTACACAAAACTACTTATTTTTGATTATAAAAATTAATTGTTGATAGTTTTGGTTACAATACCCAGGTGACTGCAGATTAACTATGGTTTCTCCTTTTCCCTACATTTTACTGGATGAAACAATAATTATTGTTGATCTATCATTTTTTGACATTTGGCGAAAAAGTATTGTTTGTATTTCGTGTGTGAAGTGATTGTATTTTGTTGCGCTTTCGAATGAATTTGTTACCTCGACCTTACGGTCTCGGTTAAAATTGATATTCTTACGCGCAACAAAAAAAAACAATCACTTTGCACACTTAATACAAAAATAACTAATATCACAATGAGATTTATTACACACAAACGATGACGATGAACATAGAACATTATTTTACAGAACTCTTGCACGGTGATAACTTGGTTGACGATGACGGAACGGCTGCACATGACATTCGACACCAGCGGTCGCAGATGACGAGAAACTTTCTATGCGGGTGGAACCAAACTTGCTCCCTCGCAGTGATTCTACGTTAAGGCGGTTCGATACTGTGAAGTCACCAGGTGACTCCTTAAGCAGTGCTTCTACGTTAAATCAATCAAACGCTTCGAAATCACAAGGACTCCTTCAGCGGTGCTTCTACGTCAAATAATCAAACGCTTCGAAATCACGAAGACTTCTTCAGCGGTGCTTCAACGTCAAATGATCAAATGCTTCGAAATCACGAAAACTTCTTCAGCGGTGCCTCAACGTTAAATGATCAAACGCTTGGAGATCACAAAGACTTCTTCAGCGGTGCTCCTACGTTGAATAATCCGAAAAATATTCCAAGTTCAAAAACAGCAAAAGTATTTTAAGTTCAAAACAGCAAAAATATTCAAAGTTCAAAATAGCAAAAATATTCCAAGTTCCTTCTACGACTTGGAAAAAAACAAAACCAACTCACAAATTGTGTCGAACAGTTGTGCTAACGGACTTAGCACAAGAACTTTACTTGGACGGTATACACTCTGAAGATGACGCTCGGTAACGGAACTGGTAGCGTACTTTGGATCGGCTGCTCAGAAGACTTGACTTACAAAGAAGTGACTTAAGTTGGCCAGAAGGCCTTATTTATACCCATATTCTAATGAAACCTTATTTAACATGTTTTTAAAATTAAATCCATATTAGTGCTAGCAATAATATAAAGAAGAAATACAGAAAAAAGAAGAAGTAATTTTTCAAATACAAATTTCATTACAATAACACATTTCTCATTACTCTCCTGTCGAATACATCCCTTTCTGATTTTATTTCCCTGATATTAAAATTATTCTAAATACTTCCTCGGTTGGTAATAAAGATTATGTCGATAAGTTGAACTGTCAAAATGTAAGGTGTTTGTATTCGGGTATTTGTCAGCGGTCACGAACATAACATCAAAAAATATACAATCTACAACATATTTACAGGATAACAGTGGATTACATCCAGACTTTATTACGGTAAGACTTAAGACATATATACAGATCATACGATCTCAACTTCTTATAATTTCAGATGTTGTTAACACATAACCTCATTCATCCACATGTGAAAGATAGTAAACGGTATTGGAACACGGATGAACGAACGGTAAGTGATGTTGTATGTTGATGCAGAGATACTGAATCTAAAGTTTACAGGGTGTGCAATAAGTGAATAAAATTGTGATGGACTAAAAACTTATTGACGGTAGCAGAAGGCTCGGGGATGTGCAACGGATTTTGGAGCCTAATTCGTCACACACCCCCTTACTTCCCAGAAGAAAGTACGTGGTAAACTTTTTTTCAAAACAAACGGTGAACTTTTAAATTGAACTACTAATGGAAATAACGGTTGCAGGGGCTATTAAAATCATACGGGTTGTACCAGGGAGTAGACTTGGGCCTCTTGGGATTGGGCTTCCTATGCCCACGGTTCCGGCTAGGGTTCTTCTTCCGCTTCCTCCTCGCTGGCGGCTCGGTAACGGTCGGTGTTGCCAGCGAAGGTGCGACGGTTGACGGCTTCCCCGGACCCGTCTGCGGTACGGTAGCGGTTGCGGCAGCCGACTCGGACGATGTTATCATGGGAGTGATCCCCACGACACCAAGTGGGGTTGCTAGAGTCCGACGGACGGGAGATACGACACCCCTCGGACTAGACTTCTGCCCAACCCAGAATTGCCCACCCGGCGTTAACGGAAGGGCCGGCAGCAGATAGTCTTCCTCCGAGGGTACCGGTGACGTTGGCGAAGTCTGAAGCAGGGCCCTCAGGTCCCACAACGGTGAGCGGAGGGTGGTTGGCCGGTCTGGAGTCCGAGTCGGCGACGCAAGGAGTGCGTCCTTCCTCCTGGGCGTAAGGGAGAGCTCGGGGAGGCTTAGCTGTGGTGGATTCCTCTCCCGGCTTCTGATGCCACTAGCCCCTGCCCTGGGGCTAGCCTCCAATGACGGCAGCATGTTGGTAGGGGGCACCTGTGGCTGCGACGGTGGAGTCGACGGCGTCTTTTTAGGCAGCGATGGCGGAGGGCTCTGCAGACGCTCGTCAGGCCGGTTGGCAGACATCAGCAGGGTCCCCATCATAGGCCTGCTCTTCAGGCAGTCATCGGATCGGTCGGCGGTTTACGGAATGGTCGGCGGTCTGAGCGAACCTCAGCGGTATCTGAACGTTCACTTCCACGGATCGGTCAGCGGTACTGAGCGAACCTCAGCGGTATCTGAGTATTCACTTCTACGGATCGGTCGGCGGTACTTAACGGATCGGTCGGCGGTACTGAGCGAACCCCAGTGGTATCTAAGTATTCACTTCTACGGATCGGTCGGCGGTACTTAACGGGTCGGTCGGCAGTGCTGACCGAGCCTTAGCGGTATCTGGGTATTCACTTCTACGGATCGGTCGGCGGTGCTGAGCGGATCTCAACGGATCGGTCGGCGGTGCTGAGCGGATCTCAACGGATCGGTCGGCGGTGCTGAGCGGATCTCAACGGATCGGTCGGCGGTGCTGAGCGGATCTCAGCGGTATCTGAGCATCCTCTTCAGCGGATCGGTCGGCGGTGCTAGGCGAACCCCAGTGGTATCTGGGCGTCCACCTCTACGGACCGGTCGGCGGTAATGAGCGAACCCCAGCGGTGTCTGGGCATTCACTTCCACGGATCGGTCGGCGGTGCTGAGCGAACCCCAGCGGTAACTGGGCATCCACTTCAGCGGAACGGTCGGCGGTGCTAGGCGAACCCCAGCGGTATCTGGGCGTCCACCTTTACGGATCGGTTGGCGGTAATAAACGAACTCCAGCGGTATCTAGGCATTCACTTCCACGGATCGGTCGGCGGTGCTGAGCGAACCCCAGCGGTATCTGGACATTCACTTCAGCAAATCGGTCGGCGGTGCTTGTTTCCAGTAGACGGCAGACATGGACGGAACTCTGAGAACAGATTTTATAAGAAACAGAAAATTTATTCAATTCTGTTCTGAAGCGAAGCTTCTGTGTCGCCGGATGGCCGTCTCAGGATATATGACTTCTTTGCTTGCAGCATCTTCTGATTCTTCTTGCAGCCTCTCAAAGTACGCTCTCGGAGTCAAGCTTTGTGTGGACTGGTCGGTACAGGAATGTTCCTGCTTCCTTGGAGGTCATCTTCTAGAAGTTGCCTCCTCCTGATGTCATTTTACGGTCCCTGGTCCTGATGTCATTTTACAGTCCCTGCTCGGGCGCCATTTTTTGTAACGATCCCCTTCGCTGATGGCGTGGTTGTTACTTTTGACGTTGCTGTTAAAAACTGCTAACGGTGTGCTCGGGCGCCAATACGGTCGGTGACGCAGTTTTCCTATGGCGGACGGCTGGATAGCTCAGACGGGAAGGGTAAGGGTTGTCAGAAATAATTATCAGGAGGTAGGTGTCACAATGAGATTTATTACACACAAACGATGACGATGAACATAGAACATTATTTTACAGAAATCTTGCACGGTGATAACTTGGTTGACTATGACGGAACGGCTGCACATGACACTCGACACCAGCGGTCGCAGATGACGAGAAACTTTCTATGCGGGTGGAACTAAACTTGCTCCCTCGCAGTGATTCTACGTTAAGGCGGTTCGATGTTGTGAAGTCACCAGGTGAATCCTCCATCAGTGCTTCTACGTTTAATCGATCAAACGCTTTGAAATCACGAAGACTCCTTCAGCGGTGTTTCTACGTTAAAAAATCAAACGCTTCGAAATCACGAAGACTTCTTCAGCGGTGCTTCTATGTTAAATAATCAAACGCTTCAAAATCACGGAATCTTCAGCGGTGCTTCTACGTTAAATGATCAAACGCTTCGAAATCACGAAGACTTTTTCAGCGGTGCTTCTACGTTGAATAATCCAAAAAATATTCCAAGTGCAAAAACAGCAAAAATATTTTATGTTCAAAACGGCAAAAATATTTGAAGTTCAGATTAGCAAAAATATTCCAAGTTCCTTTTACGGACTTAGAAAAAAACAAAACCAACTCACAAATTGTGTCGGACAGTTGTGCTAACGGACTCAGCACAAGAACTTCACTTGGACGGTACACACTCTGAAGATGACGCTCGGTATCGGAACTGGTAGCGTACTTTGGATCGGCTGCTCAGAAGACTTGACTCACAAAGAAGTGACTTAAGTCGGCCAGAAGGCCTCATTTATACCTATATTTCAATGAAACCTTACTCAACATGTTTTTAAAACTAAATCCATTTTGGTGCTAGTAATAATATAAAGAGGAAATACAGAAAGAAGAAGAAATAATTTTTCAAATAGAAATTTCATCACAATAATACATTTCTCATTACTCTCCTGTCGAAAACATCCCTTTATGATTTTATTTCCTCAATATTAAAGTTATTCTAAATACTTCCTCGGTCGGTAATAAAGATTATGTCGGTAAGTTGAACTGTCAAAATGTCAGGTGTTTGTATTCGGGTATTTGTCAGCGGTCACGAACATAACATCAAAAAATATACAATCTACAACATATTTACTGGACAACAGTGGATTACTTTATTACGGTAAGACAAAAGACATAAATACAGATCATACGATCTCAACTTCTTTCAATTTCAGATGTTGTTAATACTTAATAATCCACATGTGAAAGATAGTAAACGGTATTGGAAGCAGCTAAACACGGATGAACGAACGGTAAGTGATGTTGTATGTTGATGCAGAGTTACTGAATTTGAAGTTTACAAGGTGCGCAAGAAGTGAATAAAATTGTGATGGACTAAAAACTTATTGACGGTAGCAGAAGGCTCTGGGATGTGCAACAGTGACGGATTTTGGAGCCTTATTCGTCACATTAGGTGGAACAGCACTATATATTGTCTAAGTTCTTGCTAACTTAGGAGTGAATATTTCATCATTTTTTAATTCGCTTATAATTTTGTTTGCTTTTCGTTGAAAAGTGAACGTTAGATTTCCATCAAGTAATTTATAGCTGTCAGTATTCGTCAGTATCTCCATGGACAAATCATCATACTGATTTTCATCCATCACTACCGTGACATGATTTTATCAGATTCTGTGACTATGATGTTAGTGTTATTTTTCAATTATTTTCTCGCATTTTCAAATTAAGACTGTGTTTAGAGTTTAATAATCAGAATATTTTGTGCATGTATTCTTAAATTCTGTAGATGTGGACGTTCAAGGGTAGCTTTCACATGGTTTGATATTCTAGCACTCAACTTTATCACTTTGGGCTGTCAGCAGCTCTTTGTGTTGGCAATGTTCACTTATGTGTAGGATTAAGTAATAATAATAATAATAATAATAATAGTGTTCATTTCCCAAAAGATCACAAATACAGTAATATAAGGAGTGTCAGAAGAAGCAATTACATATTATTTCAAGAATTCATCCACGGAGTAAGAACTTGTTTCAACAAAAAATTCTTAAGCCTAGATTTAAACATAGATAATGTTTCGCAAGATTTAATTTAAATTGGTAATCTATTGAATACTAAGCATCCCATATGATATGGATTATTTTCGTAAAGTGTTGATCCATGAACATTTATTACATGATTTTCTCTGTTTCTTGTATTATATTGATGAAAATTTGTGTGTTTTTTGAAGTTACAATTTGTATATTTAAGTTTATATACAAATATTGCTAATTGGTATACATACATACAAGGTACAGTTAGCAATTTTTCTTTCTCAAACACATGTCGACAAGACATATTATATTTTATTTTAAATATGTTCCTAAAAGCCCGTTTTTGTAGAATAAAAATTCGTAGAATATTAGTTGAGCTTCCCCAGAAAATTATACCATAATTTATTATAGAACAAAATTTTGCATTATGAAATGTTTTTATCACATTTAGACTTGATATGTCTGCAAGTCTTCTTAGTGCATAGCAAAGAGGGGCTAGTTTTTTACAAATCGTCTCTACTTCTAGATCCCATTCAAGATTTTCTTTGAGATTTAAGCCCAATAACTTTGAAGTAGCAACTTGTTTTATAGATTTGTTGCTATACTTTATCAGCAAGTCCTTATTGTTACTACTGGCTTTAAAATTCATGCTGATTGTCTTTTCTTGATTGTCCGATAAATAAATGTTTTTATTACATTTAGACTTGATATGTCTGCAAGTCTTCTTAGTGCATAGCAAAGAGGGGCTAGTTTTTTACAAATCGTCTCTACTTCTAGATCCCATTTAAGATTTTCTTTGAGATTTAAGCCCAATAACTTTGAAGTAGCAACTTGTTTTATAGATTTGTTGTTATACTTTATCAGCAAGCTCTTATTGTTACTACTGGCTTTAAAATTCATGCTGATTGTCTTTTCTTGATTGACCGATAAATTCAACGTATTGTGACGTGCAAGAGTGAGGGGGGAACTCGTAGAGACGACGTAGTATGGGGCGGAGCTTCTTCGGCCGCTGACGCCGCACCGCGTCGCAGTCCATCACTCCTCTCAATGGAAGCCTCTGGTGATTTCTAGAAATGAAAAGAGTCGAGAAATGGAAAACTCGAGAACAATATCTCTCTATATAAGACCAAGCAAAAGACGTGTAGTAGTAGTACAGTAATAAGAGTAGTAGTGTGAAAATAAATAATGAACAGTGACTAATAAAGTGAATAGTGTATATAAATAGTGAAATATGAATATCTGTGACCTTGTTTAAATTAGAATTAAGTGATTAATATATAAATATAGTATTATTAGTGACATAAGAAGAATAAAACTTTTATTTCATTTAGATTATTGAATAGTGACTTTTATTTGATTAAAAACTGATTCCGTCAAGCAATAAACATTACAGTGGTGTCGAGTGTGGGGTTGTTATAAACAATTTAGTATTTTGCTTATTGCTGTTTTGTAAAATTGGATAATGGCGTCTACGAAGCTGTTGAAAGATTTGAAGGTCGCAGAGTTGAAATATCAATTGGAAAGGCGGGATTTGGAAACCAGTGGCCGCAAACAAGTTTGAATGGAACGACTTCAAGGAGCTATGACTGAAGAAGGTGAGGACCCTGATACATATTTGTCTGAGGTTCAACTATCTTTAACCGATTTGGCTATAAATTTAGAATCAAAATTAAAAGGAAATTCTATAAATTTTGAATCAAAATTAAAAGAAAATTCTATAAATTTAGAGACAAAATTGAAAGAAAATTGTTCACTTTCAAAAGAAGATTTAGAATTAGAATTAAAAGAAAATTCTACAAGTTTAAAAGAAGATTTAGAGTCAAAATTGAAAGAAAATTATACAAGTTTAAAAGAAGATTTAGAAACAAAACTAAATGAAAAATTAGGAAAGTTGGAAGAAAATTCAAGAAACCTGGAAGAAGAACTGTATGGAAAGATGGAAGAAAATACAAAGAAAGTTGAACAGCAACTGGAAAAATTTAGAGAAAATTCAAAGGTATGGGAGGAAGTATTTGAAGATAATTGTAAAATGTTAGATGAATTGGATGCAAAATTGGATTCGAAATTGGATGAAAAAATGAAGATTTTTGAGGAAAAATTCTAATTTGGTGTTTCATCTCCGGAAAAAGCTTCAAAAGCTAAGATAATTGAATTATCCGCACCAAATCTTGACTCAACTACAAAAATGCGTGTCAAACCTCCAACCTTTGATGGTCAAACATCTTGGATTAATTACCATAGGCAATTTGAAGCCGTTGCTGAGGCTAACGGTTGGAATGATACTGAGAAAGTTTCAGCACTTACAGTTGCTCTCGGAGGAGATGCGGTGAACATTTTACAGGCTATTCCACCGGAAGAAGACAACAATTATGAAAAATTGGTCAAGCGACTGGAGCTGCGATACGGCCATGCACACTTGGAATAAGTGTATCACACGCAGCTCAAAAACCGATACCAACGTCCCAGCGAGAGTCTACAGGAGTTCGAAGCTGATGTTGCATGCCTAGTTCGACTTGCATATCCAACTGGCCCGGATGATTTCTTGGAAAGCTGGGCTGTGAGAATATTTGTGGATGGCATCAGAGACCATGAAACGCAACAAGCCCTGCGTTTGGCGCGACCGAAGAAGCTGGTGGAAGCATTGGCTCATGCACTGGAATACAAAGCGGCAAAGCAGGCGTCCAGAAGTAGTGCTCGAGTGCGAGAGGTTACCTGCGACTCCGATACCACGGAAAGCTTGGAAGCCAGGTTCAGCGGTTGGTCCAGGAAGCAGTGAAAGATCTCAAGAATTCCAGACAACTCCGGTGTTGGAACTGTGGAGAGCTAGGTCAACCAAAAAGTCAATGCAAGAAACCTTCGAAGATGCTACCCAAAGATAGCTCCAGACATGAAAAAGAACGCCTCGCATGAATAAAACTCACCGAACAAGACACAAAGATAAAGCCTTACTGCGATAAACTTTCGAAGGAATTAACGACCCTATTATCCCTTATCCAAGGGTCAACAATTAGACAATCGGCAACGCGCACAAGCAGAAGATCTGATACGCCGATTCCAAGAGGTGTTTGAAACCAGTGAGGGGCAAAAAGGAAGAACAAATATTATCCACCACAAAATTGACACAGGCGATGCACGACCAATTCGGCAAGCACCACGACGACTCCCGATTGCGAAGAGAGAAGACGCTTAAGTCATCATTCAAGATATGGAGCAAGACGGCATCATTGAATCCCCGAGCAGTCCATGGGCCTCTCTGGTGGTACTTGTGAAGAAGAAAGACGAATCTACACGATTTTGTGTCGACTATCGCCAGCTGAATAACGTTACCAAGAAGGACAGTCATCCTCTGCCCAGGATTGATGACACCTTAAATACCCTGGCCGGGCCAAAGATCTTCTCGACCCTAGATCTCAAAAGTGGATACTGGCAAGTAGCGATGGATGAGAAAGACCGGGAAAAAACTGCATTTACCATCGGCAGTGAATTGTGGCAATTTACATTCATGCCACTTGGTCTGTGTAATGCTCCAGCCACCTTCGAGCGACTTATGGAGACCGTACTGAAAGGACTATCAGGAGAAACTTGCTTGGTATACCTGGACGATATAATTGTGATGGGAAAATCATTTAAAGACCATTTGAAGAATCTGGAGCAGGTATTTGAACAATTAAAGGAAGCTGGTTGGAAACTCAGTCCAAAGAAATGCCACTTATTCCAAGAACGGGTGAACTATTTGGGACATGTGGTCTCCAAAGAAGGCGTAGCAGTTGATGCAGAAAAGGTTAAGACAATTCAAGAATGGCCGGTACCTGCGGATAAACATCCGCTGCGCAGTTTCCTCGGGCTATGTACCTATTACAGAAGATTTGTTTATGGATTCGCCAATATCGCCAAACCATTGACCAGACTGACGGAAAATAATCGCAGATACAGCTGGGATGAAGATTGCCAGGTCGCTTTCGAGCGACTGAAACTACTCCTAGTCCAAGCACCAATCCCGAGCTACCCGAAGACGGAAGGACATTTTGTTCTGGACACAGATGCCAGCGACGTCGGTATTGGGGGCGTCCTGTCCCAATTGCAGGAGGGTCAAGAAAGAGTAATCGGGTACTCCAGTAAGGTTTTGTCAAAGCCTGAAAGAAATTACTGTGTCACAAGACGGGAACTGCTGGCAGAAGTGAAGTCCATCGAGCATTTCTACAAATATTTGTATGGTAGGAATTTCCTGTTAAGAACTGACCACGCTGCTCTGAGATGGCTACTACAGTTCAAGAATCCTGAGGGTCAGGTCGCTCGATGGATCGAAAGACTTCAAGAATACGACTTCAACATAGAACATCGAGCCGGTACAGCACATAAGAATGCTGATGCTTTATCAAGACGACCATGTCCAAAAGATTGTCATCATTGCTCTAAGTTTGGAGCAAAGGCGTTCAGGACAACTGTCATTGACGATGCTTGGCAACCACAAGAGATAGAAAAGGACATGAATGGCGACTCAGAGTTGCAAATGATTCAAGAATGGAAGAAGAAAGGAACAAGACCGACATGGCAAGAGGTGGCACTATACTCCCCGACGGTCAAATCATACTGGGCGCAATGGGATTCCATAATCCTGGATGAAGGCGTCTTGAAGCGTGTCCTGAAAGATCCGGATGAAACCAAAAGTAGAGAACAGCTGATCGTTCCTAGAGGTTGGGTTCCGGAGGTCTTGAGTCATCTCCATGATGGAGAGAGTGGAGGACACCTTGGGGTAACGAAGACTCTGCAGAGAGCTCGTGAGCGGTTTTATTGGCTGAACTGCAAAGAAGACGTTAGGGAATGGTGCAGGAAAGGCACTACGTGCGCTTCAAGCAACGGACCGCAGAAACAACCAAGAGCTCCGATGCGACAGTATAATGTCGGTAGTCCATTCGAGAGGATAGCCATCGACGTAGCAGGGCCATTTCCCGAGTCAGACGTCGGAAATAAATACATTGTTGTCGTCATGGACTACTTTAGTAAATGGGCGGAAGCGTATGCCCTTCCTAATCAAGAGGCCGCTACTATTGCAGACGTCCTAGTGAAGAACTGGATCTGTCCCTTGGAACTCCATTCTGACCAGGGAAGAAACTTTGAAATCACACTTTTCCAAGGGATATGCGAAGTATTGAATATTCGTAAAACCAGAACCACTGCATTACATCCGCAGTCTGATGGAATGGTGGAACGGATGAATAAGACCATCAACAGACACCTGGCCAAAGTTGTCTCTAGTCACCAGAGAGACTGGGACAAGTATCTTCATCTGTTTCTTCTGGCCTACCGCTCATCCGTACACGAAACAACCGGACAGACCCCAGCAAGAATTATTTTTGGACGGGAACTTTGGCTACCTGCAACCTAAAGTTCGGCTGCAAACCTGAAGAAGACCTGGCTGGTGAAGATTATGTCATTAATTTAAGGCGCAGATTGACGATATCCACTCTCGAGTCCGTATAAACATCCAGAATGCCAGCGACCGGATAAAAGAGACCTATGACGTCAAGGCACAAGACGGGGGCTTTCAACCAGGAGACTTGGTGTGGCTTTATAACCCAGGGCGGCGACGTGGCCTGTCTCCAAAATTCCAGACATCTTGGGAAGGGCCTTACGAAGTCATCAGAAGAATTAACGACATAATCTATGAAATCAGACGCAACCCCAAGAGCAAATCAAGAGTGGTGCACTTCAATCGGCTTGCACCATTTGCAGGAGACAATAATGAAGATCCCAACGACGCACGTACTCGTAGGATCCATGCGCAGGAAGATTCATTTGAGGAGTCCATGAAGACTTTTGCAAGTGGACGTCGAGCTCGATTCGAAATAACTACCGAAGTGCAGCAGGATCTATTCAGAGTCCCGGCCGACTACTCCTTGGCCCATTGTGTATCAGGAGATTTGAAGATGTCCCGAGGGATAGCAGCAGTTTTCAAGAAGAAGTTTGGCAGGCCAGAACACCAGAAGCCTACAGTATGGAAGACCATCTGCCTGAGGGACAATACGACAACCAAGGAACGCTATATTTACCACATGGTAACGAAAGATAAATTTCATCACAAACCAACCTACCGTTCCATGTGGGAAACGCTGCAAGACATGCGAGGCCATTTAATGCGGAACGACATCCTGAAACTGGCAATACCAAAATTGGGCTGCGGTCTGGATGGATAAGATTGGAAGATCGTTCGAAATATGATAGAGGTAACATTCCAGAACAGCGGAGTTCAAATATTGGTCTGCTGTTTCCACCCAGCAGGCCCGATCGAACCAAAAACTGTCGACTGCTACTTCTACCAAACTACTGGTTGCACCAAGGGCGGCGAGTGTCGATTCCGGCATAAACATGAAGGTGTGTTTCGGGACGAAACATTCTTAAGAAGAGGGCAGTGTGACGTGCAAGAGTGAGGGGGGAACTCGTAGAGACGACGTAGTATGGGGCGGAGCTTCTTCGGCCGCTGACGCCGCACCGCGTCGCAGTCCATCACTCCTCTCAATGGAAGCCTCTGGTGATTTCTGGAAATGGAAAGAGTCGAGAAATGGAAAACTCGAGAACAATATTTCTCTATACAAGGCCAAGCAAAAGACGTGTAGTAGTAGTACAGTAATAAGAGTAGTAGTGTGAAAGTAAATAATGAACAGTGACTAATAAAGTGAATAGTGTATATAAATAGTGAAATATAAATATCTGTGACCTTGTTTAAATTAGAATTAAGTGATTAATATATAAATATAGTATTATTAGTGACATAAGAAGAATAAAACTTTCATTTCATTTAGATCATTAAATAGTGACTTTTATTTGATTAAAAACTGATTTCGTCAAGCAATAAACATTACAGTATTGAACCAAGCACATAAATTATCCAGAATACCATTAACAGTAGTTATTAGGCTATTTTCTGATTTTGAATAACATATATACGATAAATCATCAGCATACATAACATTTGATCCCGAGTTGACCAATTTGTGTATATCATTTAAATAAATTATAAACAAAAGCGGCTCTAGGACTGTACCTTGCGGTACACCTCGAGTCACTGTTACATAGTCTGATGAACTATTTACAAAAGAAACAAATTGTTTTCTATTGATGAGGTATGATTCTAGCTACTTAAGACAGTTACTACGAAGTCCTAAGCTTTCTAACATATACAGTAATATCTCATGATTCACTGAATCAAAAGCTTTCGACAGATCTATCATAACACTTAGGGTAATATTTCCCTTATCAACATTTGTGTATATTTCATGTGATATTAATTGATAATTAATAATTTTGGGATAATTTATGTTTCCTAACATCTGGACAATATCTTCCCTTCTTTCACTTTGAACTTAATTGGTTCTCTACTTTTAGGGTATCACTTAAAGGCAGTTCGATTTTAGCCTTCCACTAGAAAGGTTAGGCTCTATAACACTCGTAAATTCAAGTCACTTTCGTATATTTGTGTATTACTCAATTTTACGTGAGACTATTGTCTTCTTTAAATACTCTATGCTGTGAATAATTAGTGTAAATAAACATTTTATCCTGAAATTTCGAAGTGTTTATTATTCATCACTAAAGTGAGAAAAGGCTACGACATCCTACTGCATCCATCAACTAGCAGAAACATCATTAGTCCTTAGAGCCGGATGTCTACAGCAGTGACTGTCAGTAATCAATCGGCAATCCTTTGCAGGACAACAATTGTCAACAATCGTTTCAAAAGGCAACAGTCCGTACGGTGAGTCTCCAATCTAATTTTTTCAAACTATCCATTCCCTTATTTTTGCTTTATTCTTAGCGATAATTATGGATAATTCAAAAAACAAACGTGAGCAAATCAAGTCAATTGCTACTAGATTTCGAACTCACTTGAATTCATTTGTATCTGATTCTGAATCCATCGGTCAGCTGAAACTAAGAAAAGATAAATCTGAGATTGTTTGGGATGCATTTGAAGATGTCCAATCGAAGATAGAAGAACTCATTAAATCAGAACAAGAAAATGACGAGCGTTCCGCATTTAAAGATTCATATTCCGAACTCCTTAACAAAGCAAATGAAATCATATCACAAAGCAATCAAACTAATCAACAAGCATCGAATCATTGCGTAGCTTCTTTGTCATCATCATCGGAAAATACACGATTCCGATTATCAAAAATAGAGCTTCCTAAATTCAACGGTGATTACGAAGATTGGTACAGCTTTCGGGACAATTTTAATTTAATGATTCATTCAAATGACTATTTCTGCGGTCGAAGAATATATCTATTTGAAAGCATCACTGCTAGGCCTTTGCCTATATATTCAAATCACAAGCCTATTATTTTTACTTCTCGACAAAAATCAGAAAATGCTTGTCCAAGGCAGCTACACCACTTGGGTCTTATTGGTCAGTTCAAAGTGCATTCCAGGTGAGAAAAATGTGTCAGCTGATGCTTGTACACGAACTGTATCACTTGTTGTATTTTCCGCAATTATCCAAGATAAGCTTGCTGAAGCACAAATTCAAGATGATGAACTAAGAGAGTTATTGGCAAATTCACAGGCGCTAAAGATGAAGAAATAATTTTGAACGACAACAAAGAATTAGTTTGTGATACTTCTACTGATTACCTTCGCTGTTTTGTTCAACAATCTCTTATAGGAAAAGTTTTCCACTCTCTCCATAATATGTCTTCTTCTGACATAAAAGCTACAGTCAACTTTGTGCACAAACGGTACATTCAGCCAAGTATTAATTGAGACGTCACGCAATGGACACGTTTTTGCATAGCATTTCAACGTAGATACACATACAGTCCACTAGCACAATACTCACAGATACAGGATATGCTCCAGCACCTTCATTTGGACATTGTTGGTCCTCTGTCACCATCTGAAGTATATATGTACTTCGAAACATAAAAGATCGTTTTTCAAGATGGCCAGAGGCAATCTCATTTAAACAACTTTCAGCCAAGACAGTAGAACTAGCAGTGTTGTGAGCATGGACAGCCCGTTCTGGTATTTCAATGCGTATAGAGACAGATACAGTAAGGCAGTTTGAATGTGCACTCTTCAAGAGTCTCGCACAGCTACTTCGCATTCGTCACATTAAAACAACTGTATATAATTCTGCTGGAAATGAAAAAATCGAACGATGACATAGAGATTTGAAGAGAGCACTGGAGACTCAGTTAACAGACAATTGGATGTTATAACTCCCACTGATACTACTTGGACATCGGTCTCTTCTGGTTCCTGAATTCAGTACCAGCCCGGCTGAAGTTTCATATGGCACACACATTCGTTCACATGCTGATTTCATTGATCAGCAGCCAGAACATTCTAATCCAGACGTTGCAATGTCTCTCAGAAAACTACGAGAGATCATGAGACTTGTTCGACCTATGATTTCATAACATCATGCAAAACCAGAAATATTCAAACATTAAGACTTGCATTCTTCAAGTCATGTTTCCATTGGACCTGTTGCGATACATAGGAGCCTTCAGCTTACCTATGATGGCTCATTCGAAGTTCTTGATGGGGCACCTGAGAACTACTCCAAAAGACAAAAACCTGGCTCACAGACAATAGCGATCGACAGACTTAAACTTGCCTACCTATTCCATATTTCAGGTCAAACCGTTAAGCAGCCATCAAACAGAGAAGAAAGTGGGCAGCTTCAAGTAGGTTGTTTTGGGTCGTACCGTCCGTTTTCCTCGGACTCTTCTAGATACTGGAGCTGGAACGGAGAAGCATGTGGTGGAAAACTCAAGTCGATTGGTTGTTATGATTATAATATAAATAAATAATTAATCTTGATTTCAAAGAAACAATCTTCCGTGAGATGTTACTCAATCAATATGTATATTTATTAAAAACAGTTCCGAAGCCAGTGTTGTGTCACAAATAAGCAAGAGCATACCCATATCGTCATATGAAATTGAACCACACACAAAAGTCTGCAGTGACTGAGCACGCTTGTTTCGTTCTAATTTCGCACCTTGCTCCTATTTTCCATTCTCCATATATCAGCTTTTTATCCATTTCCTTTTGCTAAAATTTAACCCTAGGAGCGGCAGTGATTCGATTAGTGCTAAGTGAACCCATGAGGTCTGGCCAGACCTTCACCGAGTTTTATTGTTGTGTGACTTGTAAGTTTTTATGGCTTGTCAAATGTATTTTAGTGTTGAATAATCTACTAAATGATTGAATGGACTGTGCGAGTGGCAGTGGGTGTGTATGTGTGTGGGTGTAAGGGAGAGAAAAAAATTAATAATTAGCTTGATTATTCGACTTGGCACAGGGTGTACACCATATTATACCGATGCCAATTTTGACCTATCGATTGAAAAATCCTTCGAATTGATGTTTGTTTTCCTTTTCCTCCATACATGAAAAACCAGTCATACTCTGTTCATATTCATTTTGAATAGCCCCAGATGAATTCTGGAGGCGTGCTGTATGATTCAAAACTATATTTACTTCATTTGCTCTATCTATATAGTGTGAAATTACGACACAAATCACAATGACACATTTAATAATGACATGAATAAAAATCATAGAAAATATAGAACATCCACTAAAAAATATGAAGAATGATGATTATATGTCTCTCTCATGAATATTCATCAATCAAACAGTACCAAAGGACAAAAAAGTTGCCTCTTCAATTATTAGTATCTGCCCTTGCCTTTTACAACACCAGGTACAAGTCTATCATATTTGAAAATGTCAGAATTCGTCTAGATCTGATCAGACCTCATGGGTCAATTTAAGATAAATCACAATAAAATCGATTTTTTTCGCTTTGAATATGTCTAGAGCGCTTCGAAGATAGTCTCGTCGGACTCAACAAGTCGAGTTTATCAAAGTCAATGAGTTTCAGTTCTCAATTATTCAGAGAGTAATTGAGCATTGAATTTCAAATGGGTCTGGCCAGACCTCATTGGCCCTCCAAGGGTTAAACTTATGACCAATTTCATTCAGATGAATAAAACATCCCACTCATTTCACACTTGTCAACATATGACACTTTACCAATTAATGACGTATTTTGATCTCGCATTCCTAATTAACGTGGTTGCTGCAAGATGTCAGAAGTTGACAAGGCGCTGCTTCAAGAATAGAATATCTTATTTGAAACTCAAAATTACATTTGAAATCACATACGACACAACACATCACAAAATATAGACACAGTGAAATAACCTAACACTCATAATAAAATTTCTCAACCCTAATAATCACTTCCCGTCAGTCCCTTCGCTCTACTCTCTTTTGTAATTAGCTGGAACCAATGGAATAACGTGAAACTTGAATGAAAACGGTCCCTTTTTTTTAAGTAATTGTTCGGGAACTGACTCAAGTGAGAGATTCGAGCAAAAGTCTAATAACTTGACGATCCCATAAAAAGTTTTCTCAAGGCAACGGTTCATTTTTATCTTTGAAAGTGATCAAAGCCGCTTAGCGGGATTTAGTATAAATCAGGGTCAATCTTCGACCGAGTAACCGTGTTTTGGGTAGTGCAGATCGGTCGAGCAGCCCAATTTCGGGGATTAGAGGGAAACTTTCACGTGTACTTCGTGCTATTTTAATACCGCCACGAACATCCTAAGCGAAGTGTCCGGAAGCCCGCAGAGCACCCAACGACACGAGCGCCGATATCCAGTTCCTGAGTTTACCTCCAGGTTACTTAACCTTGACGCCTGTTCACGACTGACTCTTGAACCGATACCTCCACCAGGTCAAGCGACGTCATCTCCACAGTTTCGGAGAACCTGTGGGCTTAGCTAAGTGTCTGTTTTGTACTATTTGTTGGTTTAGTTATTGTTGGAGCAGAAGTATATATTCATTTTTGTCATTTATTTTGTGTTAGGCGTTCCTTGGATGCAGCTGAAGTTGGCGCAGTAGTATTTTGACGCTATATGCTAATTTTTGTGCAGCGCAATTGATCGGACTAGGCTTCTATCTTTGTGATATGTGTAAGCTTCGGCCAGTTAAGGGACAAGGCGTAAAGGCGTCAGGTTTTGCATACACTGGTGTGTTGTTGGTTGCGTGCGGTCCTTCAAGGCACTTTATTTTGTAAATTGGGCCTTTAGACATCGTTTTTTTATCTCACAATTAGCTTTATTCATTTTCATTACGATTTATATTCATTTTTACTGGTCAAATTCTATTTAGAAACATTAATATTTTCTTGTTTAACCAGTCATTCATTATTAAGCATATTGAAGTCAGTATTGTGCGAAAAAGTGGACCTGCCCGTTTCTTTCAGATATTAAAAAGTGTGGCTTGTGGCGATTACAGTGTCGCTTGAATCGACCCCTCTGGTGAATGCTGAAGGCCGTTACGCGGTCACCAATCTCTGTAACCATTCGTCCGGCCAAACACCTTCTTTATTGCAGATATTTTCGTTGTTGTGTGCCCTGTGGACGAGATGACAACATCGTGGCGCTCCGAATGACGTACTTGAGTCAGTTTGGAATGTTACACGCTATTCAAGAATTACATTGCATTGACATCAAGAATACACAGTCTTAATAATGAATACATATATTCCGTGAGATAGAGCATGAATTTTCCGTTGATCACTGCTCACTTGAAGCTTTCTGAGTGGCTTCATTGCGATTAGTCCAACAGCTTTTCATTCGGAAAAATTCTAAATTTGAAGGCGTTTCTCAACAAGGGATCATTGAAACACGTCAATTTCACGTAGCCTTGAGAAAGGATTATCGACATGATCTTTACACTAATTGGAAGATTATCTGAATATAAAATGAGAAAAACAAATATTGTCCGACATGAATATTGGTGCTAGCGGTAGGTTCGACAAGCCACAATTGTCACAAGTACGTTGGTATGTGAGCTCATTACCACTAGTTTGAGATTTCGAGAACGTGTTAAATTATTATTTCTTTTAAATTTGGTCATTTTGTCCGATGAATTTTGTGGTGCGTTTTCTCAGTCCAACATTGTAAACGTGTTAAGAGTATAATAGCTTCTTCATGGATGACCGCTTGTCGGACTGAAACAGTTTTAATTTGGAAATATATTCTCTGTCCAAAAAATATTCTATCTGATAGAAATATTTGCTCCTATCATCAGTCCGGCCGAAGAACGCTCGCGCATATATAATTGAGTTTCTGACGTATTTCATATTAGAAGGGGAGCAATAGACGTTTTTTATAAACTAGCCATGAATAATTCATTAACAATAGTTATTTGAGTATTTAGGTCAGTAAGTACAGTTTACCGATTGAGAATAATAGTTTGGAGGCTGAGCCTTCGCGAGGTTTCCAAATATTATACGAAATCGGTACTGTTCTCATTGACCGTGATGCTTACAAAATTTTTTGCACGATTGGAAAATTTGAATCCTAACTTTGTTTTCCAGATTGAATTACTACTGACCATCATTTATTCGCTGTCAACTGTCAAGTTTGACATTCTATCGTGTATATTCAATCACAAATAAAGATAAATAAATTATTTCTTGTAAAAATCCACAATTTTTATAGTAACCATAGTTTGCCAGTAAAATCAACATACAACCTCAAATAGTGGGCCGGTGAATACATGAAAACGCTCAATCGTGCAAAAAATAGTTCCCATAATGTAGAAAATAACAAAACTAATAAATAGTGTAACGAATTTGAGTCTATAAAATAGTCATTTTGGCGTTACTGGTGCTAAGAATTATTGTGGAAATATTTTATATCAAGAAATAGAAGCGAATATATTTGTTTTCTAGAAAATTGCTGGTACTTTCTAACGTTTTTCTAGAAACGCCTGGACGTTTGCGGGAAGAACGAAGTTGGGAGATACCTGCGGTATATATTCGCTGACTCAACAAGGAGAATTATTGATTCCTGGCTCAGTGACCTCATACTATGGATTGAAATAAATTGTGTTATTTAAAATAAATCAACATTGACATAAATAATTGAAGTTAAGTTATAGTGTAGTGTATAATGATCTTCAGTTCAAATTAGAATCAGTTATCAAAGATAGTGCTAGTTATCTAATTTATGATTTCAATAAATCATACAAATAAATAGTAGTGCTTAGTAACTTCTGCTCCTTAAATTAAAATAAATAACGTTACAATTGGTGATCAGGTGTGAAGTTTTAAATTCGAATAGATAAAATGGCGTCAAGAACAGTAAAATTGAGTGAATTGAATGTGATTGATCTCAAGAATAAGCTAGAAGAGCAAGAATTGGAGATAACAGGAACCAAGACCGTCCTCCCACAACGTCTCCAACTAGCTTCGGAAAATGCTGGTGAGAATCCTAATGAATTTATTCCGTGTGGCATATTCGATTTCGGGAAAATGGAAGAAGAGCTTCTGGAAAATTCAAGAAAATCAGAAAAAAAGTTGATGAAAATTGTAGAAAATTAGAAGAAAAATTGACAGGAAATTCAAGAAATCAAAAGAAAAGCTGACAGAAAATTGTAGAACACTGAAAGAAGAGTTGCTAGGAAAATCTAAAACCTTGGAACAAAGAGAAAAATTGGAAGAGAGTTTTAGAAAAGCAGAAGAGGATTTAAAGAACTCAAGGGAATATTTTTCGAATGAATTTCTTCATGTTGGTATGTGATTGGATTATAAGATAAAAGTTTGGAAACTATTTTTTTCAAAATATACGTTTATTTTTGGGTAATCTTCTGGTGATCGATTTCGGACATTGTGCATCTTTAGACCAAGCTCAAAAGTATAAAAAGGTTTGATTTAAATTTTGAATAAATGAAAATGTGTACATGTGTTTGTTTGAAATTATTATAAATGTTTTTCGACTGCTAGTGTAAGGTAAAAATCGAGGTTGTGAAATTTGTTAGATTATGTGTCCGGAAAATTCATATCTTTTAAAAATGATGATATACGGGGTAGGTGCATGCAACAATCATAATCAACGAGCTTCTGACTCACCGTCTGAATGTATTAAAGCAGCAACTAAAGTTATTTGTCATGTTTTCATTTAAAATTTGAAGGAATTTATTGAGAGTAAAACATTTCTGTTCTCAATTTGTCAGGTGGGCAAGTTATATTGAGTTGTGGGTAGTGATGTGTTTCCTGTCATGAGTGATAAGTGTCGGTAAGGAGAAAGGCGGTAAGGATCTGAAGATATGATTTTCTGGAAAAAGTTTTTGTTCATTCAATAATTGTTGATCTTGATTCTCAATTTGTTTTAAAATTTCTAATTTTTCTAAGAGAATGAGTTTATTGTATTCTTCTTCTCTGTGTGTGATTTTGCTATTGGTTATTGTGGATGTATGATTCTCTGTTTTCCTATTGTTTTATCGTATTAAGTTCAATGTTGTAGTGATTCAGTGATAATGGGGTGGTTAGTTATCTTCGAAACATGAATCTAAAAGCACTTTCTTTGATTTTGGGGGAATGATAAGAGTTATATGGTATAATGATATATGTAGCTGTAGGTTTTTTGTGAATGGTGAATTCTATGTTGAGTTGTGAGTGTGTAAGTGTGAGATCTAGAGAATTTATTGATTCATTTTGTTCTATATCTAGTGTAAATTTGATTTTTGAGATGTTATTTATATCGGCCTGGGAAGTGTAAAATTCTATATCGCCACCCTTCCAGAAACCAAGAATATCATCTTCGTACCTTTTCCAGAATAAAATGTTATTGCTAAGTGGATGATGGAATATTTTTGCTTCAAGATAATCGATAAATATGTTGACTAACAAGCCACCAATCGATGAGCCCATCGGAAATCCATCATCAAGTTTATAAATTTGATTTTCGAAACTGAAGAAATTTTGATCTAAGATGAGTTTAAACAATTCTATTATATTATGTATATCATTATTTGAAATATTGTATTAAATTCGAGAGTCATCATTATTGTGTAAGTGTTCTTGTAGGAGTGTTAAAGTTGGTTTGGTTGCAATGTTAGTGTACAAATTAACTATATCAAATGAGATCGTTTTGAAATTTTCATTATTTTGTGAATTAAAATTATACATCTGGGTAATTAGATCTGTTTAATTTTTGATACTGTGTGGAGAGTTATATTCGAATTGGTTGATTAGAATATTGTTCATTGTCTGTGATAATTTATATGCTGGTGAGTCTATTGAGGAGGTTATGTGTCCAATGGATCTGTCAGGTTTGTGCAATTTTATTAAACTATATAGGGAGGGAGTTTGTGGATTATTTTTTGTTAGGGTGTGTGTGTTCATGTGTAATTTGTCAAGTGTGTCTGTAGTATATTTGATTGTGTTTTTATATTTTTTGATGTATGAGGGAAGTGGATTTTTGTTGTAAGGTGTAATATTATTTGATGTGAAGAAGGCGAGCGTTTTATCAATGTAGTCTCTTCTTTCTAGAATAACTGTACCTGCGTTTTTGTCAGCTTTAGTAAAGATAAGGTCATCATTCAAAACACAGGTACACATTTTCATTTATTCAAAATTTAAAACAAACTTTTTCATACTCTTAAGCTTGATCTGAAGATGGACAATGTCCGAGATCGATCACCAAAAGAATAACCAAAAATAAACGTATGTTTTGGAAAAATTGTTTCCAAATTTTTTATCTCATAAACTTAAGGGAAGATTATGAGCAGAAAATACAGGAATTGTAAAAAAAAATCCCTAAGATCACTTCATCACTGATATCAGAATCTGTTGCATGTGAAGCGGGCAGTGTAAGGATAATGAAAGAGGAGAGTGAGGCGAAAATCCACATAAAGACACCGGAATTTGATGGGAAGACGTCGTGGCCGATTTACCTTGAACAATTCGAAACTGTTGCGAAGGCGTATGGATGGTCATCTGCAGATGAGGCCACAGCATTGACCGTTTCGTTGCGAGAAGAGGCCATGAATGTTTTTCAAACATTGAAAGAAGACGAACAAGGTGACTATGACCAACTGATCAAGCGGCTGGAGATGCGCTATGGCAACGCACGCCTAGAACAGCTGTATCAGACGCAACTGAGAAACCGATGCCAGAAATCGCAAGAAACTCTCAAAGAATTGGGAGCTAACATTGCTCGTTTAGTTCACCTCGCACACCCTACTGCCTTCGATAGTGTTTTGGAAGGCTCAGCCACTCAGGTATTCATTTTTAGGGTTCGAGATAGCGAAATACAGCAGGCACTTCGGATAAATCGTCCGGTGTCTTTAGTTGATGCATTATCGTATACTTTAGAGCATGAAGCAGCAAAACAAGCATCGCATGTACAGTCCAGAGCTAGAGAAATAAGTGCCGACAAACATGATGAAATTGAAGATTTGGAGACTCGCCTAGAAGGAGAGTTGCGGCGTATCATCGAGTCCAAAATTACAGCAGGGAAAAGACAACTTCGTTGCTGGAACTGTAGAGAATTGGGTAATCCGCAGAGGCTGTGTAAGAAACCGAAGATTAAGACGGCAATCAAAACCAGAGAAGCAGAAGAAGAAGAGTCGAAAGACTAAGTCGGGTTGATGCGAAGGGGCCATCGTCGACCCGTGATTCAGTAGCCCCACAATCCATCGGTTACGTCAACGAAGAAAAAGTAATACTAAATCCAGGAGAAGGCAGTGCAGTCCGAGCACTTATAACCGAAGATGTGACAATACCAATGCGCAGTGAGGTCATCATAAAAACACAGCTTTATGGAAAGTTATGTTAAGGGACTATTGTCATGCTGGAACCAAGAAATAATGATTTTTGGACTGACCCTGGAGTTGTAGTAAGGAAATCATTGATCAAGCCTAACAAAGTGATACCAGTTCGAGTGATGAACGTAAGTTATTATCCAGTCATTATTAAACAAGGCACAATAGTGGAAGAATGTTCGTCAGTGTCTTCGATTGTCCGAACTATGACTGGGAATGTCAAGAATAGCACATCGTGTGAAATCCCGGACAAATTATTGAACCAGATATCGACATCCTTCCAAGATTGGACAGCCGACCAGAGGACCAAGGCAATACATTTAATCGAGAAGTATCAAGATGTTTTTGAACATGACAAAGGATACAAGGGAAGAACAAATGTAGTCCGACACAAAATTGACACCAAAGAAGCAACACCTCTTCGCCAAGCAGCAAGAAGACTACCACTGGCGAGGCTTGAAGAAGGTGGAAAGATAGTTGAAGAAATGAAGACCGATGGAATTATTGAGGCTTCAAGTAGCCCATGGGCTTCACCAGTGGTACTAGTGAAGGAAAAGGATGGATCTACTTGATTCTGCGTAGATTATCGTCAACTTAATAGTGTGACGAAGAACCCGCTACCTCGCATAGATGACACGCTGGACACATTGGCAGGATCAATAATTTTCTCGACTTTAGATCTGAGAAGCGGGTACTATTATCACAGGGCTCTGGCAGTTCACTGTTGAGACATTTGGGCTCTGCAATGCCCCTGCAACATTCGAGAGATTGATGGGAAACGTGTTAGCTGGCCTGTCATGAAAAACCTGTTTGGTGTACCTCGACGACATTATTGTGGTCGGTTAACACTAGAGGACCACATGAATAATCTAGAAGAGGTGTTTAGCAGATTGAAAATGACCAACCTCAAGCTCAGTCCAAAGAAATGTCAACTTTTTCAGAAAAAGGTCCATGTAGTCTCCGGAAAGGGAATTGCAGTTCATCCAGACAAAATAAAGGCTGAAGAGGCATGACCAGTACTAAGAGACAAACATGAATTGAGAAGTTTTCTTGGTTTATGCACTTACTATCGACGGTTTGTCCCCGGATTCGCTAATATAGCCAAGCCATTGACACGGCTTACTAAGAAAGGCAGAAGATTTACCTGGGAATTGGACTGTCAAGCAGCTTTTGATCAACTCAAACAGTTCCTATCTAGCGCACCAATCTTGAGCTATCCTTCGACTAATGGAAGATTCATACTGGACACAGACGCTAGTAACGTGGAAATTGTCGGCGTCCTTTCTCAAGTACAAGATGGGCAGGAAAAAGTATTAGCCTATTTCAGTAAGACATTATCAAGACCAGAAAGAAGTTATTGAGTCACCCGAAAGTAGCTATTGGCAGTCGTAAAGTCGGTAGAACACTTCTACAAGTATTTGTATGGCCGGAAGTTCATAATCAGAACTGATCATGCTGCTTTGGAATAGTTGCTTCAATTTAAGAATCCTGGAGGGCAAGTGACGAGGTGAATTGAAAGACTGCAGCAGTATGACTTTGTAATCGAACATCGACCAGAAACCAGCCATCGCAATGCCGGCGCATTGTCAAGAAGGCCGTGCCACGAAGACTGCAAACATGGTTGTCGCTTGAAAGAAAAACTTGTTGCCGTTGAGGGGACAACAGTAGTTGATGAAAGATGGCAACCAAAAGAGTTACGCAAAGACCAGAAGAATGATCCGGATTTGAAAATTTCACTAAAGTGGGAAAATAATGATGATAGACCAGCTTGGAAAGATGCTGCAGAACACTCTTGGAATGTAGAGTCGTATTGGGCGCAGTGGAATTCCATCGTGGTTGGAGAGGGCCTCCTGAAACGCATCGTAGAAAGTACGGGCGGAAATGAGAGCAGGACGCAGTTGATAATCTCTGAGAACAGAGTACCGGAAGTACTTGAAGCTGGTGGAGGGCACTTTGGAATCAGTGGAACATTGGAAAATTACGCCAGTGATTTTACTGGATAAATTGTAAGGAGGATGTTAAAGAGTGGTGTAGGAAATGTGTCATCTGCGCCAGTAGTAACGGGCCACAGTGAAAAAGAAGAGCTCCAATGCGTCAGTACAATGTGTGGAGTCCATTCGAACGCATTGCTATCGATGTGACTGGACCGTTTCCAGAAACTCACAACGGAAATAAATACATAATCGTTGTGATGAACTACTTCAGTGAATGAATAGAGGCGTATGCTCTACCCAACCAGGAAGCTGTCACTGTCGCCAAAGCTTCAGTGAAAGAATGTATCTGTCGATTTAGAGTATCCCAAGAATTTTATTTAGACCAGGGAAGAAATTTCGAGTCAGCCGTCTTTCAAAAAATTTGTAAAATCTTGAGAATCCACAAAACCAGGACCACTGCATTACATCCGCAGTCCGAAGGCATGATTGAACAGATGAACAGAACAATCAATCGATGTCTGGCAAAGGTTGTCTCCGACCATCAGCGGGACTGGGACCAACATATTTATCTGTTTCTGTTAGCATACCGTTCAGCAGTACATGAAACAACTGGGCAAACACCTGCGAACATATTATTTGGATTATATCACACACCTTAGCACCAACCAATGGAATCAAGTGATTTTGCATGGAAACGTGGTATATCGCGATAATATTTTCTCCTAACTCGATATACCACAGTAGCTTTTTAAAAAATAATAAAGAATATAGCAATCAATAAATTTTATGGTTTGTGTGATAATCCTTGCAAATACACCTCAAGATTCGGTATATTATCGCATATACCTTGAATTTAACTCAAATACTTTTTGTCTTGGATAATTTTTCACTCGGCAAATTTGGAGATTTATAATCAACGATAATATGCCTCAAGCTAAAGCTCTCGGGTATTATCAGATTATGAATCTTCAAATTTGTCTCGTAAAAAATTCCCCAAAAGACAAAAAATATATTCGTGAAATTCTTCGGTATATCGATAATACACCTCTCTATCGGTATATTACCGTTGACAAGAGTTGCGCTTGCCATGCGACCTAATATTTGGTAGTAAACCAGGTGAAGATCTAGCAGGAGAAGACTACGTTACCAACCTTTGAAGAAGAATGGATGACATTCATGGCCGAGTTCGTTCAAACATCCAAAATGCCAGCGACCGAATGAAGGAAAACTATGACATCAAGGCAGAGAAGGGTGGTTATCAACCTGGGAATTTGATGTGACTTTACAACCCCCAGAAGCGCCGAGGACTGTCACCAAAACTTCAGCGGAACTGGGAAGGTCCATATGGAGTGATGAAGAGAATTACCGACATCGTCTACCGGATACGGAAAACTCCAAACGGAAAGCTGAGAGTAGTCCACTTTAATCGGCCAGCCTTATTTTCCGGCGATAACCATGAAGACCGACATGGAGCCAGGGTTCGACGAATTGTTTAGCAACAACCAACCTTTGAAGAGCTCATGGCCAACTATTCCAACGGTCGTAGAGAGCGGTACGGCGTGACGAAAGAAGAACAACAAGACCTGTTCACAGTGTCTTTGAACCATTCCATGGCTCGGTATGTGGCGAGTGACTTGAAGATGTTCCGAGGAATAGCGACCGTTCTCAAGAAGAATCATGGGAGATTAGAAGAACTGGCCAACCAACATCCATCAGCCGGGAGAACACTACACCTAAAGGACACCCGCATGGAGCACAAACTATACCTGTACTATATGGTGACTAAGTCATGCTCCTACTAGAAACCGACATACCGCACTATGTGGAATGCTCTGCTCAACCTCCGGAAGCACCTATTGGACAACGACGTAATGAAGCTGGCAGTACCGAAGTTGGGTTGTGGACTAGATAAGTTGGATTAAAGGGTAGTAAGGAATATGTTGGAAACCCTCTTCCGGTCTACCGGAATAAAAATCCTCGTCTTTAGGTACAACCCTAAACAGCAGACGAATAATGAATGGACCATCGACTGCTACTTCTACAAAATATCCGCATGTACCAAGGATGACCAATGCAGATACCGACATGACTCTTCAGGGACTCGTGAAGAACCGTTTCGGTACGAAACAGTCCCAAGTAGGGGGCAGTGTAACAAATTTGAGTCTATAAATTAGTCATTTCGGCTTTACTGGTGCTTAGAAATATTGTGGAAATATTTTACATTAAGAAAATTGCTGGAACCTTCTAGCGTTTTTCTAGAAACGCCTGGGCGTTTGCGGAAAGAGCGTAGTGAAGAGAGACCTATGGTATATTCTCGCTGATTCAACAAGGAGAACTATTGATTTTTGGCTCAGTGACCTCATACTATGGATTGAAATAAATTATGTTATTCAAAATGAATCAACATTGACATAAATAATCGAAGTTAAGTTATAGTGTAGTGTATGATAATCTTCAGTTTGAATTAGAATAAGTTATTGAAAATAATGTTAGTTATCTAATTTATCATTTTAATAAATCATGAAAATTAATGGAAGTGTTCAGTAAGTTTTGCTCCTTGAACCAAAATGAATAACGTAACAATAGATTTCTTATTTTCAAATTCCATTCACCAGAATCATCGGAAGATTCTGAAAGGCTCGCTATGAATTTCATTTTCACTGTCGCTTCCACCATTACCTATCACATGAATATGCTGATAATTCAACTACGATAATTTGATTACTCACAGCAGCACTGCTATTTTCTAGAACAAAAATAAAAAACATATGCTTTGACTTATTTTATGATGAATAATATTTTCATACTTTCGGTCAGTGTGTTGTAATAAAGGTTATTTGAGTTTCTCTTCCGATACTGTGGCGCTGGTTATTGATCTAAAGGCAACAATGGCTAATGGCGAAATATCCATATCTATATACAAGTCTTAATTAATTTACCATTTTGTTCATCACAAGTTTGTTACTTGACATTTAATTCAAAAAAATGTTTACTTCATCTTCATAATTCTGTGATACAACAATTGTTCTTGTTCTACAAATTTCGAATTGATGACTGAAAGAACACTCGGTAAGTCTTTGTGAAACCGAGTGTTTTTCAATTTATTATTCAATATGTCACAATCTGTGGGCATCGAATTCTAAGCTAGACTCAGGCAGAGCTCTACGATCCTAAGAATTATTATTTCATACTCATCTAGTTACTATTTGTGTCTTTGTTGTCTTGACAATTTAGTTTATTACTTACTTGTACTAAGTACAAGAAAGTATTGTGAAACCGACAAAATTCACCTATCGAGATTTTGATGGGAATATCTGTTTTGATCATCCCTGAATCCATTTAGACTATTTTTGGCTTGATGTCGGTACGTATGTTCGTGCGTGCATCGTGCGTGCGTGCGTGCGTAACTCAAAACTGGTTGAGCGTTTGATGTTGAAATTTTGTATTTAAGACTAGTATAGGGTCTAATTGTGCAACTCGCATTATGGTTCCAAGCGTCTGTACTGGGAGTGCACTTTTCTTGAAACTTTTTTCGAATTTTTCTAATAAACCAGAATGATCAACCGTAGGATTTTGAAATTCAGTACTTGCACTAAATGTTGTATTAGAATGATTATCTGCTATTTTTGTAAGAATCGGCCACGGCAGAAGTGCACTTCACTCAAAACTTTTTGGAATTTTTTGCATAAATATTGAAAGATCCGCCATAGCATATTGAAATTTCATATGAAGAGCTTTAGACCGCGGTACAGAATCCCTTTTTCCAGATTATTAACACTCTCTTGAAACTTTGTGAGTGGCTTCATTTTGATGAGTCCGACAACTTTTTTATCTGCGAAAATTTTTGAAACTGCTGCGTTTTCGGCCGAGCAGCCGAAAAAGACGTCGATTCTATGATTTATTCCTGACCACCAACATCACCATTTTTTTTTATAGTTTGATTGTAAGATAATAGAAGGAGAAACACAAACAACATTTAGTCCGACAGAAATATTGCGGCGTTCGGCGTAACCCCCATCTTAAACATGTCAAAATTACAAGTTTTGTTAGATAATTAACATCCTATCGAATCTCTCAGTATTAATAAATAAACATTAGTGGAATTGGGTGGAGATATTGTCCGACAAAATTTCTACTGCATATTTTCAGTCCGACACTCTAAAAATGTCAATTCTACGAGATTGGTCTGCTGATTAACACTTGTCGGACAAAAATCATACATATAGGTAAGTATATTTCCCAATGAAATAATATATTGTCCGACAAAAATAGTGCGCCGTATTGCCAGTCCGAGAATAAAAAGATCAGAAGTAGCGTTTTCTGTGTTTGTATGCGCACGATATTGAATCTACATTCAAACCAAATTTTGTACATCGATTTGTGAGAACAAATTATAATACTCAGACTTCTACGTCTTCATTTCTATAAATAAGTTCACAGTGATTTTTTATTCGCTAATTTTTTTCTCATCTTCATCACAGTAGTGCAACATATAAAAATAGGAATAAGAAGAATATCTTGATGTGAAACCCAACATACAAATTTGAAAATATAATTATTGTAGAGAAAGCTTCCAAGGGAAACCGAAAAATTGGTGAAAGATGTCAAACAAGAAACATAAGAATATTTCTTGGGCAAAATTGTTCCAACATTAGAATACCTATAGTAGAAGTGATATTTCTTTACGATTCGAAAATATTGATTTTCGAGAGTAATGGGAAAATTTGAGTTTAAATTTATTAATTTACATACATGAAAGAATACATGATTTGTAACAACATTTTTTTCAAGGCAAATATTCAATTACTCAATATCATCATCCGTTGATGAGTCTTAACTATTTGCATAAAAGTCATACTCATCGTCAGAACTGCTGCTGTGATCTTCGTCCTCATTATTATCTGAGTCTGTAATACAATTTTTAATAAATACTCAAATGGAGTGAAGCATATTTATAAACTAATCACGAGACCACACGAGGTCCGGATCAACTATCCCGATGACACTTGCCGATATGCTTCAAATATGAAAAAGATGGAATGTGCAGATTCACAACAGCTACAACAAGTCAGAAATATCTTGAAGTTCAGGGTGAATTTTTGACTCCATCCATCCATTGCTTGTACTATATTGGTTCAAATAAAACCTTCGTTGCACATGCAGCAGATAATAGAGACTATTACCAGGTAGAATAAGATTATTCTACCTTTTATGATATTACACTGGAGAATATTTCAAAACCCATCTTTAGATCTCAGTTTCAACATACTATAAGTGATAATTTGCGAAATACTTTTTTTGAATTTTTCATGGATATGCAGCAGATATTTTGTCGGACAATAATACCAATGTATTCTGCACATCACTCCAAAGAGAAAAACATTCAAAATGAATGAGTGTTAATCAGCAAACCAATCTCGTAGAATTGACATTTCCAGAGTGTCGGACTGAAAATATGCAGCAGAAATTTTGTCGGACAATATCCCCACCCAATTCCACTGATGTTTATTTATTAATACTGAGAGATTCGATAGGATGTTAATTATCTAACAAAACTTGTAATTTTGACATGTTGAAGATGGGGGTTACGTCGAACGCCGCGATATTTTTGTCGGACTAAATGTTGTTTGTGTTTCTCCTTCTATTATCTTACAATCAAACTATGAAAAAAAGTGATGTTGGTGGCCAGGACTAAATCATAGAATTGACGTCTTTTTTGGCTGTTCGGCCGAAAACGCAGCAGTTTCAAAAATTTTTGCAGATAAAAAAGTTGTCGGACTCATCAAAATGAAGCCACTCATAAAGTTTCAAGATAGTGTAAATAATCTGGAGAAAGGGGTTCTGTACCGCGGTCTACTTCTATATTGTCTTATTGTACATCTTGCATTATGATTGCGATCAGCTCAACCGGAAGTGCACCTTACCTGAAACTTTTTAGCGTATTTTTCCGAAAAAAGTGCTATTATATTCACTTTGGCTGTCTGGCTGGCTGGCTGGCTGGCTGGCTGGCTGGCTGGCGTGACGCTGAGTTCTCAGCAACTATACTATTTACAGACTTGAAACTGGTACTAAATAAAAGCTGCTACTTCGTAGGTTTGCACAAATTACTTTTATTCAAGCTCAGTGATTGTGAAAGATTAAATTATTCAATTACTTGTTTCAAGTGGAACAATGTTCATAGACATATATGACATTAGGGATATGGCAACTAGAATTTATATAGGAAGATAAAAATTTAGTTACAACTTTAGCCGGAGGTGTCACTATTATTATGTACAGTTGTCAAATCTGTCCGGGATTCATTCAATGACTTGTTCAACGCGAATTTGGAGCTTATTAGAATGAAACATTATTATTGGTTAAAAATTTGTTTACTTTTGGTGTATTTTTTGAATAGCTCTGATAAAGATCAAATTATCTCGTCAGTCAATAACTGAACAATGAGGAATAAAAGATATTTTTGAGTTTGTACGTGCAAAAATTATGTATCTATCAAACTGTCAACTTGAAACTAGTACTAAATGGAAGCTGCTGTTTCTTGTGTTTGCCAAATCTGCTTGATTTCAAGCCCAGTAATTGTGAGAGATGGGAATTTGCGAAATTTCTGAAGTAACAAGCATTCATAAGCTGTCAAAAATGCGCTTTCATCATCTAGATGATTCTTCCATTTTTTTAAATTTTCCGCATAAATTCAGAATGATCAGCCATAGAATACTGGAATTTAGCATTTGAAATTGCTGTAGCATCTGAATGGTCGTCTTCTATTTTTGTAACAATCGGCTGAGCCGGAGGTGCACTTATAATGACAGACTTTTTGAATTCTCCTCGTAAATTCTAAGCAATCAGTCGTAGAATATTTGAATTTTGTATTAGGCACTTTCATAATATCTTGTTGTACACTTTGCATTTTGATTGCTATTGTCTAAGCTGGAAGAGCACTTCATTCAAGACATTTTTTGAAATTTTTGCATATATCCAAAACGATTGAACGTAGATAGTTAGAATTCATATTTAGGACGATTATACCGTCTAGATGCTTATATTCTATTTTTATTGAGATCCACCAAGATAAAAGTGCACTTCACTCGACAGTCTTTTAGAGTTTTTCGCATGAATTCAAAACGATCAGGTGTAGAATATTGAAATTTGGTATTCCAGTCCGCTGTTGCATCTGAATGATTGCCTACTATCTTCATAACAATAGACTCAACCGCAAGTGCACTTTATAAGGAATTTATTCTCAAATTTTGCGCATAAATTCAAATCTGTTGGTAGTCACAGAATTTTGAAAATCAGTATTTAGGAATGTTGTAGTATGAAAATAATGGCCTACTGCTTTTATAGCAAACGACTTGGCTGAAAGCACATTACACTTAGATGATTCTCAGAATCTCTTGGGTTAATCCAAAACGGTTAACTGTGGAACGATTAGATTCTGTGTTCCATTATAGGGAGTGAGCGCAGCCACCAGAGGTCTCGCCAGTTATATGTAAAATGGCGACAGAGCCGTGATATGCATTCACTTCATATGTTAGACTAACAGTGCGCTGCGAGTATATATTGATTATATATGTTTATCTGTATTGAAATCTCAAATTTTTGTGTAAAAAATTCTATAAATTCAATATAAAATATGTCCTATATTAAGTTATCTGATATTTTTCTGAATTAGTTTGATGTAGTGGTGGAAACATTCCAGACACATAGCTTGGAATGAGAGATTTTACATGGCCGATCGTTTACTTGTAAAAGCTATTCATTATCCAATACATTCTAGACGCAAGTAATGAACATTGGAAAGTTTTACGTTCATTCTAGTGTAATTTTTGAGTATTGATTTGATAAGTTTTTCGTTTTTCCATAGTTGCCTAAATTACACTGGACAATTTGAATTTCTAATGAATTTGCACTGAGTTCCGCACATTTTGTTTCCTGAATCCTGAAATATTTTTGTTGGTAGTGAAGTTTCGTTATACAAAATCTCAATATTCTACGACCGATTGTTTCGAATTTATGAAGAAAATTTGAAAAATCTGACATATAAAGTGAACTTCCAGCCGATTTTTACAAGAATAGCAGATAACCATTCTGATACAACATCAAGTTCAAATACTGAATTTCAACATCCTACGGTTGATCATTCTGGATTTATCAGAAAAATTCGAAAAAAGTTCCAAGTGAAGTACACTTCCGGTACAGACGATTGAAACCATAATGCGAGGTTCATAAGAAGACCCTATACCAGTCTTAAATACAAAATTTCAACATTATACGTTCAACCAGTTTTGAGATCTGCGAGTTACGCACGCACGCACGCACAAACGAACATACGTACCGACATCAAACTAAAAATAGTCAAAATGGATTCGGGGATGCTCAAAACGGATATTTCCATCAAAATCACGAAAGGTGAACTTTTTCGGTTTAACAATACTTCCTTGTACTTAGTAAAAGTAAGTAACAAAAAGTCAATTTTCAATATTAAATTAATCAGAGCCTAGCCAGGAATTTCTTAGTCAACCCATACACGGTGTACTCTGTAGTATACTAAATTTCATATAAAAAAATTTCACCGCTGTACCAGATGGGTGAAGGTCTTTCCTAGCTCGGATCTTCTACTATGATAATTTACTGCCGAATTTGCCGCAAAATTGCGTTATTGTTATAGATAATGCCAGTTACCATTCGCGGCGAAAATTTAATAATAATAATTATGACTTCTATCAACAAACATGAATACAATTAGTTACTTCAAGAGAAGAAGAACCAGATTAAAAATCAAAAGAAACTTTTTATTTTAAAAATTTTGGAAATCAAGTTTATGTGTAAAATTTTCTTCCAAAAAATTGTTTTTATTTTTATTTATATCATATTTTGACTGATCATATTTATACTATTTTTTCAAAATTTTTTACTATAATTTTTTATGATTTTGATTCTGATTCTTCTTCTTTTGAATTGATCAATTGTATTCATGTTTGTTGATAGAAGTTATAATCATTATTATTAATCTGGCTGATTTTTGAAACCTCACGAAATGTAAATAGATAGTGTTAGAAATTCTCTTGTATCTTACATTATCATTATTATTGTAATGTCTTGAAGAAGGTATAAAAATATACCGAAAGCTAGACAACTTCAAAGAGTCTACTCATTACATTGCCCGAAAAAACTTAACCGGAAATACCCAATAAATTTTCAAATTCTATTTAATTGCGGTTACGATTACTTCTCCTATATACATATATATATATATATATATATATATATATATATATATATATATATATATATATATATATATATATATATATATATATATATTTATAATAATGATAATAATAATAATGAATTTATTTGTAATTCGTATTAAATACATATATAAAGGAATTTACTTTTACATAAAATAGAGTATGATGAAATTTTCACAGAATAGGATGATTTTAAACTTGAAATAATACAGTAAGTTTTATAGATATTCTAAGGTAATACACATGTTATGTCTCATTGATTCAGAATAAAAGATCTTATTTTCAAGGCATTTATTGGGTAATTGTAGAGGTTATACATTATTTTCTTGTTCGATATGATCAAGATGTTTCGAGCAAAATTGTTCTCTGTTATCTCCAAAATATGAGAAGGAATGTAATGGCTTCGAAGGGAAGAATATAGTGGACATTGAACAATAAAATGGTAGATATCTTCCTTTTCTTGGATGTTGCAGAAAGTACAATTATCCTCAGCTCCCAGTTCGTAAACTACTCCTTTAACATAGAACTTTGGTTTTAAGGTGTTTGCTAATCTTATTTGGCTTACCAGTTTGAGTACATTTATGTTGACTGAAAAGGATAAGTAATTATTATTTTGGAAAATTTCTTTATAAAAATCACTGTAACTAGATTGAAGGATTCTGTTTGTATCGTTAAGCTCTAGCATTTTTTGATAATTTTCGATCATATGATCACGATTTTCTTTTAGCGCTACGCAGCTTTGTCGCTCCCATAGCCATTCACAGCTGATTTTTGTGAGCATATTTTTCAGCTGGGCTACCCAGTTGTATTTGAACTGTTCAGAATTTGTTTTGTTTGCTTCCAACAGTTTTGTATAGTATATTTTTGGATACCTGTTATTCCTCATTATTAACAATTTATACCACCAGTCTATTGTTTTTGTGGATACCAGGACTTCCACGTTTTTCTGTTCAGTTTCCTGTCTAACCATATAGTTCGGAGTATTTCATTGCCAGTTGAAGAGACCTTTTAGATATCCCACTTGCACTTTTTTTAGAAGGTCTATATATCTTAGACTCCAGATTTCAGAGACATATAGCATTGTAGGTATGACAACCGAATCATAGAGTTTTTGCCTAGCTGCCCATGATTCCATTTTTGTTTTCACCATAATTTGTTTAATATTGCCTACAGCCATTGCAGACTTGCTTTTTACTTGTTTTGAGGCTTCAAGGAATAGACCGAATGATACGAATTGTATTCCAAGATATATATATTCTGATGATCTTGAAATCTGATTGTTTTGGCACATGTAAGTGGTTTTTTGCTTTGGTGAACTTCCATTGTGAAAATGTAGGACTTAGGTCTTGGAGGAGTTTATCGTTAGCAGATTTTCTTGGCAATAATTTTCAAGTACCCTGAGTTTCTTTTGAACATCTATTGGTGATTTTGCAAATATAACCAAATCATCTGCGTACAAAAGAAGAAGAATGTCCTGATTTGTTTCGTAGAAAATTCCCTCAAGTTTGCATTTTTCTCTGAAGTAGTTTTCCATATTCGATATGAATAAGGAAAATAACAGTGGGCTGAGTGAGTTACCCTGTAATACCCCTTTAGTAATATCCACAGTAGCAGTATGTTGATCTTGTATCTTAACTCGTTATATATATTTTGTAAAGTTCTTGTCATTTTAGCACTCACTCCTGTTGAGTACAGTTTATTCCACATCAGTTGATGAATAATACTATCAAGAGCTCCCTTGGAATCGATAAATATGGCGTGAGGATTATTGTTCTTTGTCATTTGGATTTGAATGACAGCATTTAGGGTGAAGATGTGGTCAATGCAAGATCTACCTCGCGAAACCCTGCTTGAGCTTCTGGTAGTATTTCATAGCTCTCTGCCCATGTCAGCAATCTGTTAGAGAGTATTTGAGTTAATAGTTTCACAATTGTACATATAAGTGCTATGAGTCTGTAATTTTCCATGTTTTCTGTATCTCCCTTTTTATGTAATAGAATAATTTCAACAATTAGTGAGTGCTTGAGGTGATTTTCCGTCCCAGAAACAGTTTAGCATATTTAATGATATAGTATTTCAATTTTCTGGCAGATTCTTAAGTATTTCGTTTGGAATCAGATCTATCCCTGCGGCTTTGTTATTTTTTAGATTTTTGACTGCTTGACACAATTCATTTTTTGATATTCTGTCATCCAGATATGGTCGATTTGGTTCAAAATAGCATACAAGTTCTTCTCTTTCAAGTGAAAATTTTGTCACAAAATACTGTTCCCAGGTATCTATATCTATTGGATTCATTTTTCTCCTCTTGGTAGCTAGGGTTTTGCAAAGTTCCCAGAATTCCTGCGAGCAAGATATATTACAAATTAGAGATTTTTGCTCTTCTTAGTGTTTTCCTTTCTTTAAATTCTTCATTTTGTTGTAAATCTCTTTTTCAATTGGATATATTTGTAAGAGTTCTTCTTTGTTCTCTCTCTTGTGTGTTCTATATGTCTTTCTTGCTTGGTTTTTTTGTTTAGTTAATTCTCTATCAAACCACGGTTTATTGTTATACGTTTTCTGGAGACTATATGATTTCACAAGACCTACATCTATAGCTACAGACATAACTGATTCCAGAAAGTATTTATAGGTCTCTTCTATTCCTGCGGAGTATTGGTTCGTCTCACCGATCGATCGCATTTTTTGTTTAAATATTTCTTCTTTTTCAGTTTCCCAATGATAGAGGTTTTTCTTGTTATGGATCGTTGGTGGCTATTTTCTGAGAGATCCGTTACAATGTCGTTTGCTACTCTGAAGTTAATTGTTACAGGAGCGTGTGGTGTCATCGTGAAATCATCTATTTGGCAGTTTATTATACTGTCAAAACTCTCCAGATTACACCAGATCAGATCTATAACACTTTTTCCATTTTTATTAGCAAAAGTGAAATTAGCCGGGTTGTCGTTCTTTGTTCGACCGTTAATTGCAAAAAATCCACATGGTTCCATTGTTTCGGGTAATATTTTACCTCTTAGATTTATGATTCCATCTAGAGATGATCGCGTTGGTACCATACTACAGTTCTCAAATAGAATGTCTTTGCCTTGATTCAAGTTTCCAATCCTCGCATTGAAGTCGCCTCCAATTATAAACATTGTTCCTCTGTTATTGTTTAATATGTCGTTCAGTGATTCTCCAAATAGTTCTATGAAGGTCGTATAATCTCTCAGTCGTGATATGTAAGCATTCGCTATTATAATCTTATAATCTTCCGATATTTTCACTTTGAGGAATATCCAATACTGTGTTTCTAGTATTAAGGTTACGTCCTCTAATCTATCTTTTATGAGAATCATTAAGCCACCGCTCGCTCTCCCTCTGCTTTTCTCTTTCATAGCACATGATTCATAAGTTTGGTAGTCCTTTAGGAATTGTAGGTCCAGACTATTCTCATTTGTTTTCCAAGTTTCGTTCAAACATAATATATCAAAACTCTGATATCTTTCTTCTTGTTCGATGTCTAGATTAAATATTGTGTTAATGCCTTCTGCTTTCCAAAAGAGTATATTTACGCTATCAACTGTTTTTGCTACTTGATTCTTCTGACTTTTGGAGTATCTAGGTTTTTGGTTTAGGTTTATTTTCATTTATAGTGCTTTTCACTGTGGTGGATCTAGTTCGCATTACGTAGTTGTACAGTGTTTCCTTCATTAGTTTTCCGGATGCTGTGCTAGAAGCTCCAGCATTTTGGTGTGGTTCCACTGTTTTGTTATTTTCTTCGATACTGTTTTGAATGTTGCTGCAGAGGTTTGGAGTCGAAATCGATAGTCTTTTCTGTTGCAGCTTATCATTGGGACTGTACATTTTAGTGATTTCTTCCGGCTCATTGTTTTCTAATTCTTGTGAGGTATATAGCTCCTCGTTTATACACAGTTTTTTGTTCTTAATGTTAGCTTTCAGTCCCTTCTTCTTGGCATCTTGCAGGTGCTTGTTCATTTTAATTTTATTTTCTAACTTGGTTTTGGATAGATCTTCGTTGATATAGATCTTTGTTTCGATGAGTGCTCTTCTTTTCGCATATAAAATTTCATTTCTACGAGTTTGTGTTGTGAACGTAACTAGAATTGGTCTTGCTTCAATTTTGAGGTTTGTTTTTCTCCGATTCTGGTGGTTAAATCAATTTCTTCAATCTTCAAATTTATTTTAAGTTTATCATTTACTAAATTGGGAATTTGTTATTTCATAGATAATTTAGTTTCTTCTGATATTTCTTTCATACCATGAATAATAAAATTTTTTGCTTTTAGTTGTTTGGTGAAGTACTCATTTTTTGCTTCTTGTTTTTCCAATTTTTTCTCCAATTGTTCATTCCGTTTCTCCATTCCTTTGACTTGTTGTTCTAGCACTGCTACTTCTTTATTTGTTACAGTGATAGCTGATAAAAGTTCTTATTTTGATTCTTCAATATCTTCTTTTGTATCTTTCCTAGCCTTTTCTATAGCGGCTATGATTCTATTTTCATCCATGATTGAGTTTTGTTTTATCTTATTTTTTTCTATTTTGAATTTTGTTTCTACTAGAGTTGGCAGCCCTGACTGCGATTTTTTTGTTATTTCGTTCTGGCTTAAGTAGCTAGCTGCGTCATGCACATGCTCATGCTTCAAGTTCGATTAATCAAGATTTTGAAGGTTAAATTATAGCTTAGTAAGGATTTGTAATATTTGTTATTTGGAATTCAAATCTCTTCTCACAGTTTGCTGTTTGTTCCCCAAATCATTTGATGGAAGTTTCATTTGTATTTTATCCATACAATTTCAAAAGTTCTGATAATTTATATATTTTATCACTCAAATCGAGTCCAATTGTTACCAGTGTTGCCAACTTTATATATATATATATATATATATATATATATATATATATATATATATATATATATATATATATATATATATATATATATATATGTATATATTGTCACAAATCTCTTTGTGAATCAATTATTGTTTTAGGTTACGGTGCAAATATTCATTTCACAAACTCGTATGATCACAAAATTGCTCACAGTTATTCTTACTGAATGAATGCCCTCCTGCTGAACAACAATAAACCAGCATTCATCCAGTAGGCATAAACTGCCAATCATGTACGACAGTAAACTGAGCACCGACTAGATTTTAAGTCAATGCTAACTAGAATTACAATAACAATCAATTATTGAATACATAGCGAATTCATATAAATAACGAAAATAAAAAATTCCTCCTCTAAAATTCATTCTTGCTTTTAACTTCATCAAACATCAGTTAATGAATCGATTGTTCTGAAAAATTTTTTGTTAAAGAATAAATCTGTGTTTTTGTTTTTGTGGATTTTTACTTTCTTGTACTAAGTATAAGGAAGTATTGTGAAACCGAAAAAATTAGCCCATCGAGATTTCGATGGGAATATCCGTCTTAAGTATCCCTGAATCCATTTTAAATATTTTTGGTCTGATAGCGGTACGTATGTTCGTGCTTGCCTTCGTGCGTTAGTTCGTAGCTCGCAACTCTCAAAACTAGTTGAACGTATAATGTTGAAACTCTGTATTCAAGACTAGTATTGAGTCTTGTCATCCCCTTAGCATTATGGTTCCAATCGTCTGTACTGGAAGTCTACTCTACCTACTTGAAACTTTTTTCGAATTTTTCCAATAAATCCAGAATGATCAACCGTAGGATGTTGAAACTCAATATTTGAACTTGATGTTGTATCAGAATGGTTATCTGCTATTTTTGTATGAATCAGTCAGGCCACAAGTGTACTTTAAATGAAACTTTTGCTACACTTTTTTCATAAATCTAGAAAAAGCAGCCATAGCAAATTGAAATTTAGTGTTTGAAGTTGTTGCAGCAACAAGACAGTTATCTACTATTTTTGTATCAATCGGCTGAGCCGAAATGCACGTTTATATGTGTAACAGGCATTCAGAATTTGCCTTATTGAACAATCAGTTCAATTGAAAAGATAAGGTTGACAATGATAATCTGTTGTTAATTTTTTGATTTTGTTTGACATTGTACATATCAAATATAGTTAAAATTATATTAATTATAATCTGAAGTGCAGGAAAATTTTATTGAATAAATTTGTGTATATATCAAATGATGTACAAGTAAGTCACGTGATGTTCACGTCAGATTTTTTCATGATTGATATATCAATAAAATTCCTCAATTACTCTTGTTGATAATCCAGAGATTCAGTATGTCTAACAAACAATAAATCCTAGTACATTCGGTGGTTCCAAGGTATACTACGAGCAAAATTCGTTTTGAAATAAGAAATAAGATTCTTCTCTCTTATGGAATCATATGAAGGACATACGGAAGATGCGTTATAAACCCGTTCAGCTCTCAGTCATTCAGCTGCTTTCATTTTTTAATTTGTCCTTCAACCGGAAATTGAAGTTTCTGGCCATCATAATACCAGCTTTATTAATGGCCACTGTTCTCGAACCGCTGGCGATTCATGACTTTCTGGTTGTTACCGATATCTTTGTTGCATGTTTTAGTCTTCACCCTAATGAATTATAACTCACTCAATACACCTAGTGAATAATATATCAGTTTCCAATTCTAATCCAGATACAACCCAAATTCAACGGTATAATTACAAATCGCATTCAGTCTGTCATATATAGTGAGAGAGGAAACATTCATATTTCATATCAGCGTCTGAATGAGTATATATATTAAAACTTAGTGAGATGTCCTAATTAATTTTGAAAACGTATAATTGTGAGTTGAATATATTTGCAAATATCAATTTGAACATCAATTACGGATATTGACTATTTGATCAAAAGTATGATATATCAAACGCATAACCAATATATAGTATATATTTCTACGACCGTTCGATAATGTATTCTTTACCCATGTGGTACTCAAAGTTCATTCATGATAAATATTCTCACACCCTTAACACAGCAATTATTGTGTTATACATTACAATTGGTGATGTCTCTTCTAATTATTCCAAGTCAAAAATGCTGAAATATTGAGTTCTGAGCTAGAAGTATGTATTTACTTAATGTGAAAGCGTATCTGTCGAGGTTATAGATGAATATGACAATCCTATGACAATCGGAGTGTGATCGTAATTTACGAAAGCTTTCTTGATACTGTTATCTTTGATATCTTCTTGTGAAAATTAGAAACAGTTCAGATATTGAAATCCTGAGAGTATGTCAATTTAAGGATACCACACTTTTCGCTGATTGAACGAACACTCTGACATCCGGTTGTAGAGACACTGCATCCGCTTGAATTATCAACAAAAATGCGATAAATCATTGGCTATTTATATTCTCTCACGTCAAGAGACCTGAGCGAGTTATCGCAATACCCACCAGCATCTTGCGTGGTTGTATAAGGATGATATTTGAAAATAGTTAGTCAGCCAATTTCTCTCTGGCTTTGATAAGCATATAATATATCACACTTTGTAAATTCCCGAAAAGTTTGATACAGGTCTTCTCATTTTCAAGAATGAATACGTATCGAATTTCTAGCCCAAGATTAATATTCATATGTCATTTTATTTCTAACAAACATACAGCGTCATTCATTCTTCGACAAAACTTTTCTCATTAGAAATGTCATGCAACTCATAGTTGAAGATTTTGGAACATAGATGGATTCTTTCTAGAAGTAGAATTCTGAATAAAAATATCCAATTCTTTATTGGATTGTCACCACAATGTGGAATAGGAAATGATCTGTATTCAAAAAGAATAATTAATGAAATAAAGGGAGAGATTCCTATATTCCTTCTATTAAAATTGAGCACATTCCGGTAACAGTCATTTTAAATATACTGTGTCTATAAACAGATAATTCTATCTATAGATTTTCTATGAACATGTTCAGAGATTCTTTGGACTTTTGAATTCAATTTATAAAGATTCCAATTGCAACTCGATAAGCGTGGTATCCACCATTTCCACCAGCATTTCTGACAAACAGGAAGCTTTGAAATCTGCAAAAATCTATCAAAATCAGACGACCAACACAAAACATCGTTCAGAGATGTCTATCAGATCGATCTGCACCGCTTGTCAAGTAGTTGAAGCCGACTTGTACTCCTGTTTGCCTGACACTAACATATGACTATTCCATTTACCGCTGGTAGACAATTCTTGCTTCAAATAGTAATTTCTCAGACTCCCGCACCTATATCTCATAAACAATTCCATTCCTGTCAAAAACAAGAAGTCTTCCATTCGTTAAGAATAGAGAGAAAGTTGAAGGAGGCGCGTAACTCGCAGGAAGTTTGGAATACCCTATTATGGGGGACTTACTCAGATTGAGTGGAATATTCAAATTTTAAATATTTTTACCGATTATTGTAGGACAGTTCATTCAATGAACTCATCAATATTCACAGACAGATAATTTCATATTCACGCCTATACTCCGAAAACAAAAATACTGCAAGTAAAAATGTTGACACATGTTGTTTATTCAAGACTGTATCATCTTATATGTGCCATTCTGTTCTACATGATCGTTATTTCACATATATTCCAAGAGCTAGAGCCCAAATTTTGACGTCATCGGTAATATAGAGTTTCCCACCCAAATGATATATGTTACTTCAATATGGGTTGTTGAATTTACTACGAAAGCGGCAGCCTGGTGGGTTAACTATGAGAGACGAAAAACGCAATTTTTCCCGGTTTTATCGACATCGATATCACGCTCTAAATTTTATACAGGAGAAGTGGAGACATCAGTTTAATCCGAGAGGACGGATAGCTGAGTGGTGACGTTAAGGGTAGCGAAAAGGGCTGAAGTAAGTGGAAATTGAATATATTGACAATTACCTACTCTATTTTCCATTCTATGATATCGATTTTCTTTTTTAACGCACCACCTGTATGTCTTAATGAAGAATCATAACGTACCAACACATAGTCACCTATTTTGCATTTAGATTCTTCAACAGCTTCTTCAATCCTTTTTTTCGTAAGACAAACAATGAATGGTCTATCATTCGATATAAAATTCTCTATTCCTGTTCTATAAGCTGAATAACTTCTTGAATTTATGAAGAAAATATTCTTGGATTCTTTTGTCTGCTGTAGTTGCTATGAGTATTGAACTACATTTTTCAGGCGATCATAACAAAAAAGATGCTTCTGCAACACTGTTTTGGAATTTGCATATTCCATGACCAAAAATTATGTTGGATCGAATGAAATTCCAATAAATCGTTTAAAATGATTCCGAATGCCGTATCAGAAGCTATTTGTTTGGTTACTACCATGGTTATTTCCTAATAATTCAAGTATTCATATCTAGTCTTATGTTTGACATTCATTAATTTTCATTCAATTTTGACGTTTCAAAGCTACATTATTAAATCCATAGCAACAGTCATGAGTAAGTCTTCATTCACTAGTGAATTAAAATGAATTATTAGTGATTTAGAAAAATTTGAATCACTGTTGGAATTCTTTTCCATGAAAAGATTTCGATTTCTGAGGAATAATTCTCCTAACTGCTGCGGCTGCTTCGTTCAAAATGGTATCGGAAATGAGAAAATTGTTTCAATCACTTTCTTCCATCATTTCAGGCAATACTTTCCACTATTATAACGCTTCAATTCAAAATTCACAAAACTGACAGTTTACTGACAGTCACACTCCCGAATGTTTGGAAAACAAACACTCGTCGCGATATCACGAAGCTCCCTAGCAACTGCAATTTATTTTTTTTTGAATTTTGTTTCTTAGTTTTATGTCCCAGTAATTTACGCTAAATTGGATAAAATTATATAGATAAACACGTGAATAGAACCTCTTTATTTGCTCCAGGAATTAAACCACTCGCGCTGAACGCGCTGGTGATTTTGAACTTTCCTCTCGCCAATAAACAGTGGTTTAATTCACTTGTTGTATAAATAACTATTAGCGCATTTTTACAAGAAAAAGTACACTATTATAAGCACTTTGGCTGGCTGGCTGGCTGGCTGGCGTGACGCTGAGATCTAAGCAACTACAGCACTTACAGACTTGAAACAGGTACTACATGGAAGATGCTGTTCTGTAGGTTTGCACGAACTGCTAGATATTCTTATTCATACACCCAGTTATGGGTAAAGATTGAAACAAAAATTGAACTACTGCTGAGCTCTGCATAATTGAAATCTGAAAATGGCTGTACAGAATGAGCAACATGTCAGTAATTGAATTTTATACCCTAAAATTTGAACCGATATGGGAAGTACCCACTTTAGGGTGGAAACCATTTATTCCAATATCTCGCGAGTTACACAAGATATTGACATGCGGTTTCCGATGTTATTAGTATCAGAATGAGTTCAACTTTTGTTTTTTCGATCAATTTAGGCCAGTACATGACCACCTGTTACTTATTTTCTTGAATCTGTAGCTTCGAAGGTAACATTCAGGGATTTTTTTTATATAGCTTTGATAAAGATGAAATTATCATTTCAAGGTACAGCACAGTCAGTCAATAAATAAACAATAAAGATTGAAAGGTATTTTTGAGCTTGTACGTGCACAAATTATGTACCTATCAAATAGTCAACTTGGAACTGGTACCAGATGAAGGCTGCCGTTCCGTAGGTTTGCCCAAACTGCTTGATTTCAAGCTCAGTGATTGTGGGAGATAGTATTTTGCGAAGTCTCGAACGTAACAACTAACAAGCATTTATGAGCTGTCAAAAATGCGCTTTCATCATCAAGATCATTCTTCAATTTTTCAAGTTTCTTGTAATATATTGATGAGTCTCTAAAACTTTGTTAGAGAAAGTATAGTCCACAACATGTTTGGAATGGTGTATTCCATACTCGTGAGCCGTAATCCTCTCCTTCGGCGCGGTTTTCAAACTTTTTGCTCGTCAAGAATATAGGCCATTCCAATATTTATTGTAGAATATACTATTCTATGACCCTTTTTCACTTCTTTTATTTATATTTATTTATTTATTTATACATTCGGGGAGCCAACAGTTTCCCGATAATAGGCTTCCACAATTTAACAATAAAATTAATACATAAAATGATAAGTGCAGTGTCAGATGCAACAACTTATATATAATTAATTCTTAATTAAAGCCGTTTTAAAATAAAATAACATAATCAATTCTTAATTAAAGCCGTTTTAAGTTGATTGTAGCTCAGACTAAAAAGATCCAAGTGCTGAAAGTTATTATTGTAAGTAGACATCAATCTATTCACTACAGAATTCTTGAAATTATTGGAATTAGTTTTATTCAGATAAAACAAAGTATTATTTCGAGTATTAACACATGGAACGTGAAATTCGAATTTATCTATAATATCATAATTATCAATCATATTATTGAATAGTTTGAATAAAAATATCATGTCAGCATTAGTTCTTCTTCGTTCTAGAGTCAACATGTTGAAATCTTCGAGTAAGTCAAAGTAAGATGAATCTCCCAATTTAAATTTATACTTTAATAAGGAAAAAAATTTTTTTTGAATTGATTCAATAAGTGAGATATTTTTGTTGTACATTGGATTCCAAATTTGCGACGAATACTCAACAATAGGGCGAACGTATGCATTATATAGTAACAAAAGAGACTCTTTTCTATCATAACATTGAGACATTCGAAAGACAAATCCTAGAGTTTTGTAAGATTTTTTCACCATGGAGTCATATTGTTCATTAAGTAATAATTTAGAGTCCAAAATTAGGCCTAAGTCCCGAGTAGATGTTTTCCGTGTTAAAACAGCTCCTTGTAAGTTATAAGAATGAATTATTATATTTTTATTCCTGGTAAAGCTGAGAATATGACATTTATCCAAATTTAAAACCAAATCGTTATCAACACAATAGTTATGAAGTCGTTCTAAATCTTCTTGAAAATAATAGCAATCATCCAATGATTCGATAGGTCTATAAAATTTCAAATCATCCGCGAATAGTAAAAAATTCGAATATTTGAAACAGTTAGAAATAGAATTAATGTAGAGGAGGGAAAATATTGGTCCCAAGTGAGAACCTTGGGGAACCCCCGATGTTACATTTATTATTCTAGATTTGAAACCATTGCAGTTAACTAGCTGAGACCGATTGGTGATGTAGGATTCAATCCATCTTAATAGGGAACCGTGAATGCCATATGACAATAATTTCTGTAATAGTCTATGGATATTCACTCGATCGAATGCTTTACTAAAGTTGGTATATATTGTGTCGACCTGTATTCTCTCATCCATGTGACGACTTATAAATTCCGTAAATGGAACCAGATTATTTAGCACAGATTTCTTTGGACAAAATCCAGTTTGTTGAGGGATAATCAAATTATGTAGATTGAAGCTAATTTTTTCAGTAATGATACATTCAAAAAGTTTTCCGAAGATAGGTAGTATAGAAATTGGTCGATAGTTTGTAACATTGCTTCTATCTCCTGATTTATAAATTGGAACTATATATGATAATTCCCAAATTTCGGGAAAAATACTTGTCTGCAAAGATTTATTGAAAATGAGCAGAAGAGGATAAACTAGGTAGTGAGAGCATGTTTTAATGAATGAAGGGTGGATTCTATCAGGACCGCAGCCCTTGTTAATATCCAGATTAGTTAAATAATCGAGAACATCGCTGAATTGTAGACTAATATGACTTAAATTTAAGCTGTAATTCACAGCGGAATCAGAATCAGCGCTTATTGGGTTTGTTTGAGTGTTGCTGGCAGTGTACACAGATTTAAAAAATTCAGCAAAGAGGTTACTTATATCATGACCGTTATTAGCAGTATTATTGCCATAGAACATAGAATTGGGTACATTATTATTTTTACCTAATTTTTTAATATGACTCCAAAAGCTTTTCACGTTATTGTTGAGATCATTCTGAATGCGGTCTGTATAATATTTGAAATCATCACTTATTTTTGATTTTATTTTCTTACGAAGAGACGAAAATAAGATATAGGCATTTTTATCATGGTATGTTTTCCATTTTTTATGAAATTTGTTTTTTGGTAAACATCTGTCATATTTCACTTTGTGGATCTGATCAGTCAAATATTATTTTTTAAGGCTGATCTGTTGAAAACTACTTCATACCTACCTATATGAGCTGCTTGATGAACTTTTTGTCAAACCGTCCTCGCTAAAATATATATTTTATCCTTCCGTCGACCATTATAGTTAAATTCAAGAAATTGATGCTTACGCATTTCTTACAAATATTACTTTGATAGAAGACAAGAATATGAAACTATTTCAACGGCAACTAAGATTAACAACTACAATGTTTTAGTTCTAGAAATAAATAGATAGTATTTTGTGATTCTGTATTCTTTCGTGATGATCGCTTAAGAAACGTTGTGTATACCTCGGCCCACAATCCTTTTTGATCTCACCAGAATTGCAGTCATAGCTACACTTTGGCCGCAAACAGCGGATTTGACCAAGAAAGAAAACTTTCACGACCCTGGTGCTCAAATATCTATTTTTGTCCTGCAATAACTTTGAGGAGAACCTCGCAATTACGATCAAGTGCACTGTGACTAGTATATAGTTTTAGTTTCAGTTTCGTGTTAGTTTCACAGCAGTTAATACGCCTCTCAGCTGCAGATTTACAATCAACATATTTGTGTTTCTCACCACATTTGCTGCATATTATTTCATTTTTGCAGTTATTTGATTAATGTCCAAATCTCATACATTCATAGCACCTGATAATGTCAAACTGCCCGTAGACCTTAAATTTCAATCAAAATCAAAAACTTCCAAATCAAATAGATAATGGTTGATACATGAAACGATGAAATTGATCGAGTGGTTGTCGGGATATGGTAGTGCACATATAACTTATGCGCGCTTGGATAAACATTGATTCATAGCCCACTGCATTATCTTAGCTGTCCACCTTTTCAGATTCAAAATTTCTAGATATCCAATAGTAGGATGATAGAAAAGATGGTCATATTATAGATCACGACTGTTTGCTAAGATTTTCACCTACTTTAGCCCTGTCCGCCACCCTCTATGTATTCACTCAGCTGTCCGCCCTTTCGGATTTCATTTACTCATGTCTTGACCTTTCATTGTACAAAATTTCAAGCGTTATATCGATATCGACAAATATTGGAGGGAAATATAACACTTGAGAAATTCCGTATTACCGATAACAGCGAAGTTTCGGCTCTATCTCTTGTACTGATAGTTATTCGATTGTTTCATTCATACACGGAAAAAAGTATGTGGTTGATACTATCATAAATATAGTATATGTACTACTATGAATATTGTTGTTATAGGGACAAATATATATTGGTGGAATATACCATAATGATATAATTACAATAATATAGGGCTGGTTTCACCAAAGTCAGTTAAATTTATATTGGGGTTATTTTGATTGAGTAACTACAGCTACAATTATATCACCAATAGTTTCCGTATGAACTAACCTCTGGATAAATCTAGCTGGCGTTGGTGAAACTGGCTGTTAGTGTGATAAAGCATATCTATTGTAGTAAACAGTTAATATGCGAATGAAGTGAACTGAACTATATTCATTGTATTATTAATCACTATTAAAGCATTGTAAAACTACCTATAAGAGAATAGTAAATTGAATAATATCGGTATGATGAAATGAGCTACATGAATGTAACACATATTACTATAATATTATTATTATTTTCAACCATGCTATATGATTACTAATACTATAAATATATAATATTCAAGCAGCATTCGCCGCTTTCCAATGGACGGAATTAGGCTACAACATACTGACAAGAAACAGCATCAAATTCATTTCAAAAATAATTTCGAAGCTGTTATGAGGCATTGTGGTAACTAAACTCCATCGATTAGACAGAGAAACGAATACTACCTATACTGTCTTTCCTACTTACACTTGGATAATTGGACACAGTCGGGATGCGCAGTCTACATATTTATTTATTTATGTATTTATTACAAAATACACTGTCCAAACAGAAACCCAAAACTGGACAGGATCAAAAGTACAAAGTAACAAAAAATAAACAGATGAAGACAAAACACGATTATGTATTGTATGAAATATTTGTGAAGAAAAGAAACAATGATAATCCAAAATATCTGTAAGTTTTACATTTTTTTTTTTTTTGCTGAAACAAATTGAGACGTGTCAAAGCTTGAGACGTTTAAAAGTATTGACAGTATCATAGAATATATCAGCTTGATTTTGAACACTGTTGTAGGTGTCATACATTTGATTCAGGGGAGAGTGGAGAAGGATATTTGTACGGAATGTCCGCTGACTACGTGAAATGAAGGAAAGAACTCGGAAGTCCACTAAACTCAGAGTTGTTGAATCGTCTAAAGAATTATCTATGAGTTTATGTTAATATTAAAGCTGTGTTCTATTGCGTCTGTCGGTTAACTTAGTGAAGTTGAAATAATCTGGGAGATATTCGTGTGAGACACGTTGAAATCGGAGTAAATATTATGGACTTTGAGATACAGATACCGTAGAAGTTTTTTTTGTACTGATTCAAGTGAAGAAATATATGCATCAAACAAAAGATTCCAGATTATTGAACAGTAGTCAAGCTTACTTCTTACAAAAGCAAAGTAGAGAAGAAGAATGAGTTGTATTGAGGTAAAATTACGAGATTGTCTGATTATAAATCCCAACATTTTGTTTGCAGAAGCAGTTATTCTTACTATGTGTGAGTTCAATATAGATTTTGTATCAAAAATGCCTAGATCAACTGTTTGCTCACAACGAGATAATGGAACTCCAGAAATAGTGTAAGGATAAAGGATGAGGGACTTTTTTTCTATAATATTGTAACGAATTTGAGTCAATGAATCAGTCATTTCAGCTTTTCTGGTGCTAAGAATTATTGTGGAAATATTTTACATTAAGAAAAAGAAGCGAATATATTTGTTTCCCAGATAATTGCTGGTACGTTCTAGCGCTTTCAAGAAACGGCTGGACGTTTGCAGGAAAAACGTAAAGGAGAGAGACCCACGGTATATATCAGTAGCTGACTCAACAAGAAGCATTATTGATTCTGGCTCAGCGACCCTATAATATGGACTGCTAATGGTTGAAATGAATTGTGTTATTTGAAATAAATCCATATTGACATAAATAATTAAAGTTAAGTTATAGTGTTGTGTGATAATCTTCAGTTTAAATTAGAATTATCTATTAGAAATAGTGTTAGTTATCTAAATTATTATTTTAATGAGTCATAAAAATGAATAGTAGTGTTTAGTAGCTTTTGCTCCTTAAATGGAAATAAATAATGTTACAATTGTCATTATTGAAAAACTTGAGTACTGATTTGCAGCCATTGCGTTATATGAAACTTGATCGTGAACGAATCAAAGAATGACTTGATGAATATCTTACTGGTAAACTCATTGAAGAGAATCGGAAACGGAGAGATTCGAAAGAATTCGCAATAGATGATTTTGTTTTGATGCATCTTGATGAAACGATGCAAAAAGGCAAACTTTAATATGGACTTCAAGGATTGTTTGAAATAATGGGAATCTCTTCAGAGCATCGCTATGAGTTGGAAAGAGTACTATCACTCAAGCAGCAAAAGAATAACTGAGGCCTTGGCCTGGTGATTGGTCTCTCAGTTTAAATAAGCCCGAATTATTGGAGTATCTTGAAAACGATTCAAGGTGTGTATGAAGTGAAATTTCAATGATTGCATTATGTATTCCAATGTTAGAAGCTTTTACGCTTAGCATTGTGTTTTATAAATTGAATGTTGAAATCTGCTACGCTTCGCATTATGTATTCCAATGTTGGAAGCTATTACGCTTCGCATTGTGGTTTTGTGAATTAAATGTTGGGAGCTACTTCGCTTCGCATCATGTATTCCAATGTTTGAAGCTAGTACGCTTTGCATTGTGATTTTATTAATTAGATATTGGAAGCTACTACGCTTCGCATTATGTATTCCAATGTTAGAAGCTATTACACTTCGCATTGTCGTTTTCGAATTTAATGTTGGAAGCTACTACGCTTCGCATTATGTATTTTATTGTTGGGAGCTATTACGCTTCATATTGTGTTTTTTTTTGACGTGCTTCGCGTTATATATGACAGTGATTTATTCTACCGGAATCTGCAGAGATTGAAATTTTGATCTCATAATATTGTTCTGTTTCACTTTAGCGATAACGCAAATCCAATTCCTTCTGATGTAGTACAGTGGGAATCATCTACTTCATAAGGACACCGCTTCAAGAGCGAAGCGATCGTCAGAATGGCAGTGTTAGAAACAGAAAAATGTGTGACGTAATTGTGAATATCTAATATGATTCGACAATTGTGAATATTTTTGAAATTTCATCCACTATTTCAGTATTTGGTAATCATTGTTAAATATAATTTGATAGCCGCCAGCAGTCTTCAGGTGATTACAGTTATTATTATCCTGAACGCTTGTGGTGAATGGCCGCTTTTGAAAAAACGGTCACTATTTTTTTGTATACTTAATGTATGGAGTTGAAATGCTGTGTTCAAAAGTAATGTGTTTTCTTTCACTATAACCAAATCTAAATTCAATGGACAGTGTTGATCATTCAAAATCTAAATTCAGATTGTCGAGCCATTTGAATAATTAACGTATTGTGTTACTCCCTGAAATATGTTAAAAATGATATTATTATTGATCTTACGTGAAGCCAGAGAAAAATATGCGTAACAATGGTTGTAAGATAATCAAAATGAAATTTCAATGAATAATTTCAAGCCAATATCAACTTGGAGAATGAATAATAACGACTTCACACTTCAAATCCACAATTTATATTACATCAATTTTTCCCGCGCGTGCCACCTGGCTTCACAATTATAGTACCTCCAAACCAAGTTATTTATCTACCAATCAATACGCGTATAATATCATCTCTAAGACTTGAAATAGTGGATCAAGATGGAAACTTCGACAATTTCAGAGATGAAGTTGTCACGGTAAGATTACGTCTCAAGAAGCAGGATGGCTATTGAGTTCAACTGTCCTTGTCACAAGCATATGAATAATATATATATATTTTTCATTTTTTATCCTGAATTCTTATCCAAACAACAACGGCTTTTAATCACTGCTCTTGTTTATCCAGATCGAATTTTGAATCCTTAAGAATGAAGAAACCCCTTGCTAAGAGGTGTTAACTCACCAACAGCTTCCCTTATAATGCCATCTTTGTAGCAATGCGGTTTATTCATATGCTTGTGACAAGGACAGTTGAACTCAATAGCCATCCTGCTTCTTAAGACGTAATCTTACCGTGACAACTTCATCTCTGAAACTGTCGAAGTTTCCATCTTGATCCACTATTTCAAGTCTTAGAGATGATATTATACGCGTATTGATTGGTAGATAAATAACTTGGTTTGGAGTTACTATAATTGTGAAGCCAGGTGGCACGCGCGGGAAAAATTGATGTAAAATAAGTTGTGGATTTGAAGTGTGAAGTCGTTATTAATCATTCTCCAAGTTGATATTGGCTTGAAATTATTCATTGAAATTTCATTTTGATTATCTTACAACCATTGTTACGCATATTTTTCTCTGGCTTCACGTAAGATCAATAATAATATCATTTTTTAACATATTTCAGGGAGTAACACAATACGTTAATTATTCAAATGGCTCGACAATCTGAATTTAGATTTTGAATGATCAACACTGTCCATTGAATTTAGATTTGGTTATAGTGAAAGAAAACACATTACTTTTGAACACAGCATTTCAACTCCATACATTAAGTATACAAAAAAATAGTGACCGTTTTTTCAAAAGCGGCCATTCACCACAAGCGTTCAGGATAATAATAACTGTAATCACCTGAAGACTGCTGGCGGCTATCAAATTATATTTAACAATGATTACCAAATACTGAAATAGTGGATGAAATTTCAAAAATATTCACAATTGTCGAATCATATTAGATATTCACAATTACGTCACACATTTTTCTGTTTCTAGCACTGCCATTCTGACGATCGCTTCGCTCTTGAAGCGGTTTCCTTATGAAGTAGATGATTCCCACTGTACTACATCAGAAGGAATTGGATTTGCGTTATCGCTAAAGTGAAACAGAACAATATTATGAGATCAAAATTTCAATCTCTGCAGATTCCGGTAGAATAAATCACTGTCATATATAACGCGAAGCACGTCAAAAAAAAAACACAATATGAAGCGTAATAGCTCCCAACAATAAAATACATAATGCGAAGCGTAGTAGCTTCCAACATTAAATTCGAAAACGACAATGCGAAGTGTAATAGCTTCTAACATTGGAATACATAATGCGAAGCGTAGTAGCTTCCAATATCTAATAATAAAATCACAATGCAAAGCGTAATAGCTTCAAACATTGGAATACATGATGCGAAGCGAAGTAGCTCCCAACATTTAATTCACAAAACCACAATGCGAAGCGTAATAGCTTCCAACATTGGAATACATAATGCGAAGCGTAGCAGATTTCAACATTCAATTTATAAAACACAATGCTAAGCGTAAAAGCTTCTAACATTGGAATACATAATGCAATCATTGAAATTTTACTTCATACACACCTTGAATCGTTTTCAAGATACTCCAATAATTCGGGCTTATTTAAACTGAGAGACCAATCACCAGGCCAAGGCCTCAATTATTCTTTTGCTGCTTGAGTGATAGTACTCTTTCCAACTCATAGCGATGCTCTGAAGAGATTCCCATTATTTCAAACAATCCTTGAAGTCCATATTAAAGTTTGCCTTTTTGCATCGTTTCATCAAGATGCATCAAAACAAAATCATCTATTGCGAATTCTTTCGAATCTCTCCGTTTCCGATTCTCTTCAATGAGTTTACCAGTAAGATATTCATCAAGTCATTCTTTGATTCGTTCACGATCAAGTTTCATATAACGCAATGGCTGCAAATCAGTACTCAAGTTTTTCAATAATGACAATTGTAACATTATTTATTTCCATTTAAGGAGCAAAAGCTACTAAACACTACTATTTATTTTTATGACTCATTAAAATAATAATTTAGATAACTAACACTATTTCTAATAGATAATTCTAGTTTAAACTGAAAATTATCACACAACACTATAACTTAACTTTAATTATTTATGTCAATATGGATTTATTTCAAATAACACAATTCATTTCAACCATTAGCAGTCCATATTATAGGGTCGCTGAGCCAGAATCAATAATGCTTCTTGTTGAGTCAGCTACTGATATATACCGTGGGTCTCTCTCCTTTACGTTTTTCCTGCAAACGTCCAGCCGTTTCTTGAAAGCGCTAGAACGTACCAGCAATTATCTGGGAAACAAATATATTCGCTTCTTTTTCTTAATGTAAAATATTTCCACAATAATTCTTAGCACCAGAAAAGCTGAAATGACTGATTCATTGACTCAAATTCGTTACAATATTATAGAAAAAAAGTCCCTCATACTTTATCCTCACACTATTTCTGGAGTTCCATTATCTCGTTGTGAGCAAACAGTTGATCTAGGCATTTTTGATACAAAATCTATATTGAACTCACACATAGTAAGAATAACTGCTTCTGCAAACAGAATGTTGGGATTTATAATCAGACAATCTCGTAATTTCACCTCAATACAACTCATTCTTCTTCTCTACTTTGCTTTTGTAAGAAGTAAGCTTGACTACTGTTCAATAATCTGGAATCTTTCGTATGATGCATATATTTCTTCACTTGAATCAGTACAAAAAAAACCTCTACGGTATCTGTATCTCAAAGTTCATAATACTTACTCCGATTTCAACGTGTCTCACACGAATATCTCCCAGATTATTTCAACTTCACTAAGTTAACCGACAGACGCAATAGAACACAGCTTTAATATTAACATAAACTCATAGATAATTCTTTAGACGATTCAACAACTCTGAGTTTAGTGGACTTCCGAGTTCTTTCCTTCATTTCACGTAGTCAGCGGACATTCCGTACAAATATCCTTCTCCACTCTCCCCTGAATCAAATGTATGACACCTACAACAGTGTTCAAAATCAAGCTGATATATTCTATGATACTGTCAATACTTTCAAACGTCTCAAGCTTTGACACGTCTCAATTTGTTTCAGCAAAAAAAAAAAAAAATGTAAAACTTACAGATATTTTGGATTATCATTGTTTCTTTTCTCCACAAATATTTCATACAATACATAATCGTGTTTTGTCTTCATCTGTATATTTTTTGTTACTTTGTACTTTTGATCCTGTTCAGTTTCAATACTTAGTAGTGTTGTAGTAGTGACAGCTAGTCGGTTTTTTCTATCCAAGTAAAAATTGAATTTATTCAATCAATTGATCGTATTTGAAATATAATTTTTGTATGTGCATATAAATTGAAAAATCCCAGTGTTTACGAATATAGTGTTTCACATTTATCTACTGTAAGTACTCTATTTCAACAACAAGTATTTCAATTTTATTTAAAAATTTACAATCAGCATTTGAAGGCCACACTGCACGTTTAAGCCTACTTAATCAACTTCTTGTACTTAATTCAACTCCAAACGCCAAATTTTACACAAATCACCTACCATCTGTGTATGACCGATAGTCTATACATCCGTAATAATGACTGATGCTGAGTCTGATCTAACAAATAAACAACTATTCACCTTATTGAATAAGAAAATTGATAATTGTTTTGAGGCTGTGAGAGATGAAATTTCTCAAAACTCAGCCAGGTTGGAAAAAATTATAAACAAAGCTAACGAGGAAATAACAATTTTAAAATCTGAGAATGAAGAACTTAGAAATAAAATTAGGGTTTTTGAAAGAAATTTTAAAATCAATAACATCATTATATCTGGTATCGGTGAATCTAAAGATAAAAAGTTAGAGGATTTAACAATCAAGTTATTCAAAGATAAACTTGAACTTGATATTGATCATAACATTGTAGATTATGTGCGTCGTATTGGTAGATATCAGAACAATAAAACTAGACCAATACAAATGAAATTCTCAAACCATAAGGCTAAAAGAGATGTTATGAAAAATGCAAGAAAATTGAAGGGAACAAAAATTTATATTGGAGATGATCTAACGAAAGAAGAGTTGGAAATCAAGAAGATTTTAGATGGCCATAAAAAAGATGCACTCGCAAAAGGTCATTCGGTTAGACAGTTCAGGCTCGGACTCAAAATAAATAATGAATACTATACATGGAAGGAGCTTCAAAATACAGAACAAATTATTCCTGATGACAACGAAGATACTATTGTTGAACCAATTGCAATAGCAGATGCTAAAAAACAATTGTTAATACTCGCTGATGAAGTTAAACAACTCACACCAGTGAGACATAACTCTACTTCTGCTCTTCCAGATCATAGAGGAGGAGATCGATACAATTTTCGGAAAATCGTCGACACAAAATTCAACAAAAAAAAATAGTCTCATAATTTATTATCATAATGTCCAAGGCTTGCTGAACAAAAAACTTGAGCTAGAGATTTATCTGCATGAATTACAACCAAAGCCACAAATAGTATGCATTACTGAGCACTGGCTAACATCGGATGAAATTACATTTTTCCAGTTGCCCAATTACAGAATTATATCGTCTTTTTCCAGAACTAACTATAGCCGCGGTGGAACATGTATTTTTGTTGAAAACTCAGTGAAAGCCTCAAATATCGACATCTTCAACTATTTAATTGTGGAAAAACATTTTGAATTTTCCCTTATTAACCTCAATGGCTATAACAATAATATAAACATTTTATCGCTGTATAGAACACCTGATTCGGATTTTGACATTTTTCTATATAATTTGGAAATATTGCTCTCTAATATTTGTCGCAATAACAACAAAATTATAATTGGTGTTGACTTAAACATTAATATCCTAGTCCACAGTAACAATAAAATTCAGTTAGTCGCACTACTTAATTCTTTCAATCTCAAACTTCAGGTGAATGAACCAACCAGAATAACTGCAGTTTCGACTACTTGTATCGACAATATCATTTCAAACATAGAAGGACAACATGAAGTTGTTAATCCAGGATTCTCGGATCATGAAGCTATCATTTCTGAATACTCCAACTTATCTATTGTTAACAAAAAATATTCATATCGATACATAAGACAATTTAATGATAATAACATAAATTCATTCAATCATTTGCTTGAAAATGAGTCATGGACATCAATGGATGATTTAGTGTCAAAATTTTACAAATCATTTAATTGTCAGTTTGAGAAAGCATTTCCTCTAAAAAGAGTGAAAACAACATACAATACTCATTCCCAGTGGATCACAGCGGGAATTCGGGAATCATGTAAGAATAAGCGAAAGCTACGTCAACAATTGAAACAAAATAATTCAGAACAACTCCATTCACATTATAAGAAATATTGTACGATTTTAACCAATGTAATTAGAGCAGCAAAGAAAGACAGCATAGCAAAAACAATTGCCAATTCAAAAAACAGATCCAAAACTATCTGGAACATCGTTAAAAAGGAGACCAAAGACTCTGTGACTTGTGTGACTGATGCAGTAGATCATCAGAAACTATCGGATGATTTTAATAAACATTTTCTTTCGATGGGAAACAATAGTCCACAATGTAATTATGATTTCATCGAATCATCTTGCAATAAATCAATCTTCTTATGGCCAACAACAGAACTAGAATTTGAAGACAACATCAAACTTTTGAAAACAACATTTTCCACTGGATTTGACAATATTCCCTCAGTGTTACTCAAACGGTGTTTCTACAATATAACTAAGCCATTGTGTTTGATTTTCAACAAATCATTTACTACTGGATGCTTCCCTTCTCAATTTAAAAAATCAATCATAACTCCCGTGTTCAAAAAAGGTGATAAAAAGTTAGTGGAAAATTACAGACCCATATCGCTGTTATCAGCTTTCGCAAAAATATTAGAGAAACTTATTTATGTCAGGCTCCTGAGTCATCTTCAGAAGAATAATATACTATCTAAAAGTCAGCATGGCTTTATGAAAAATAAATCAACAATTAGTGCAATAAACGATCTTGTGCAAATAGTTCTTAGTGATCTCGATAATGGTGATTGTGTTTTCGGTTTATCTAGTGATTTGTCTAAAGCTTTTGATAATGTAAATCACAATGTGCTATTGCAGAAACTAGAACATTATGGCATACGTGGTGTCTCCCTACTACTTTTTGAGTCTTATCTAAGTGATAGAACACAGGCAGTTAAAGTGTCATCAACGGTGAACAATACAATCACAGACAAATTTTCTACTTGGGGTAATCCAACATCAGGAGTTCCACAAGGCTCTGTACTGGGTCCTTTGCTTTTCCTAATATATATTAATGATCTCCCTGAATGCATAAATTGTAAAAATATTATTATGTACGCAGATGATGCCTATTTTGTTATTAGTTGTCCCAAAGGTGATCTAGCCCAAGTGCATTATTTAGTCAATAACACACTAGAAGACATTGAAAAATGGTGTTCAAATAACCATCTAATAATTAACTTGCAAAAAACTAATGTTATGCAATTTTATTTGAACGTTTGTAGTAAAGTTAATATTGATATTCAAAACGAGCAAGTGAACTTATGTACATCCACTAATTGTCTTGGGATGATTCTAGATCACGATCTGAAGGGTGATAGCCATATTGACAAATTGTCAATTAGATTAAATAAAGCTTGTTATTGTTTAAGAGTTCTAGCTAAAAAACTAGATACTAAATCTTTATTAGTGGTATATTACAGCTATTTTCTTATCAATAATGAATTATGGTATTATTGTGTGGGGTTCATCATCTAGAATTAATCAAATTTTTATCATTCAGAAAAGGGCACTTAGAATTATATGCAAAACTGGATTCAGTAGTTCTTGTCGTGGTAGATTTAAGGAATTAGGATTATTGACACTTCCTTGTTCATACCTATACGAAATACTCAAGTATATGTTTAATTATTTAGATAAGTTTGATTCTGTATGTTCAATATATAACACTAGACAATCCAATATATTGCAGATACCACGTCATAAAACAACAATGTTTGAGAAAAGTGCTAGTTATGTAGGTATCAAAGTATACAATTCCCTGCCGCAATACATAAAATGTCTTATGACAAAAAAAGCATTAAAAACTGTTAAAGAAATATTAATTTCGAAAGAATATTATACCATTCAAGAATTTTTCTTCGATTGTAGTAACAATAATTTTACACTATAATTATGAACATTGTCACTTCTATTCTGTCAGTTCTGTTGTAATACTTATGTACTAAAAGCGGAGTGGAAGATCAGCCTTGCTGAACTCCTGCTTTTTGATCTCAATTTTGGATCAATAAAGATTATTATTATTATTATTATTATTATTATTTTGGGTCTCTGTTTGGACAGTGTATTTTGTAATAAATACATAAATAAATAAATATGTAGACTGCGCATCCCGACTGTGTCCAATTATCCAAGTGTAAGTAGGAAAGACAGTATAGGTAGTATTCGTTTCTCTGTCTAATCGATGGAGTTTAGTTACCACAATGCCTCATAACAGCTTCGAAATTATTTTTGAAATAAATTTGATGCTGTTGCTTGGCAGTATGTTGTAGCCTAATTCTGTCCATTGGAAAGCGGCGAATACTGGTCGAATATTATATATTTATAGTATTAGTAATCATATAGCATGGTTGAAAATAATAATAATATTATAGTAATATGTGTTACATTTATGTAGCTCATTTCATCATACCGATATTATTTAATTTACTTTTCTCTTATAGGTAGTTTTACAATGCTTTAATAGTGATTAATAATACAATGAATATAGTTCAGTTCACTTTATTCGCATATTAACTGTTTACTACAATAGATATGCTTTATCACACTAACAGCCAGTTTCACCAACGCCAGCTAGATTTATCCAGAGGTTAGTTCATACGGAAACTATTGGTGATATAAATGTAGCTGTAGTTACTTAATCAAAATAACCCCAATATAAATTTAACTGACTTTGGTGAAACCAGCCCTATATTATTGTAATTATATCATTATGGTATATTTCACCAATATATATTTGTCCCTATAACAACAATATTCATAGTAGTACATATACTATATTTATGATAGTATCAACCACATACTTTTTTCCGTGTATGAATGAAACAATCGAATAACTATCAGTACAAGAGATAGAGCCGAAACTTCGCTGTTATCGGTAATACGGAATTTCTCAAGTGTTATATTTCCCTCCAATATTTGTCGATATCGATATTACGCTTGAAATTTTGTACAATGAAAGGTCAAGACATGAGTAAATGAAATCCGAAAGGGCGGACAGCTGAGTGAATACATAGAGGGTGGCGGACAGGGCTAAAGTAGGTGAAAATCTTAGCAAACAGTCGTGATCTATAATATGTCCATCTTTCCTATCATCCTACTATTGGATATCTAGGAAGCTAAGATAATGCAGTGGGCTATGAATCGATGTTTATCCAAGCGCGCATAAGTTATATGTGCACTACCATATCCCGACAACCACTCGATCAATTTCAACGTTTCATGTATCAACCATTATCTACTTTATCTGGAAGTTTTTGATTTTGATTGAAATGTAAGGTCTACGGGCAGTTTAACATTATCAGGTGCTATGAATGTATAAGATTTGGACATTTATCAAATAACTGCAAGAATGAAATAATATGCAGCAAATGTGGTGAGAAACACAAATATGTTGATTGTAAATCCGCAGCGGAGAGGCGTATTAACTGCTGTGAAACTAACACGAAACTGAAACTAAAACTAGATACTGGTCACAGTGCACTCGATCGTAATTGCAAGGTTCTCCTCAAAGTTATTGCAAAACAAAAATAGTTATTTGAGTACCAGAGTCGGAAAAGTTTTTTTCTTTGGTCTAATGTGCTGTTTGCGGCCAAAGTGTAGCTATGACTGCCATACTGGTGAGATCAAAAAGAATTGTCGGCCGAGGTACACCCAACGTTTTTAAGCATCATCACGAAAGAATACAGAATCACAAAATACTATTCATTTATTTCTAGAACTAAAACATTGTAGTTGTTAATCTTAGTTGCCGTTGAAATAGCTTTATATTCTTGTCATCTGTGAGGAATGCGTAAGCTGTTGGTGAGTTAACACCTCTTAGCAAGGGGTTTCTTCATTCTTCAGGATTCAAAATTCGATCTGGATAAACAAGAGCAGTGAATCAAAGCCGTTGTTGCTTGGATAAGAATTCAGGATAAAAAATGAGAAATATATAAATATATATATATATATATATATATATATATATATATATATATATATATATATATATATATATATATATATATATATATATATATATATATATATATGTTATGATGTTTATTGGGTAGTCAGTCTTTAGTCCCCTGAAGAAGCCAAAAATTATTGGTGAAAGCTTGAGTCATTGAAATAAATGAGAATTTTTGAATAATTGAAGACTGACTACCCAATAAACATCATAACATATAATATTTACAGTCGATAAACAACAATTTATATATATATATATATATATATATATATATATATATATATATATATATATATATATATATATATATATATATATATATATATATATATATATATATATATATATATATATATATATATATATATATATATATATATATATATATATATATATATATATATATATATATATATATATATATATATATATATATATATATATATATATATATATATATATATATATATATATATATAGTTGAAGAGTACTCGCGACTGTTGCGAATAGTTAAGGAAACAAAAATAACGCAGGTTAAACAGTCAAAAAAATTTTTGTGAGTGGGCTCAAGTAAAAAACGCTCTTTTAGATTAGTCAAGCTTTCGGTCTTTAATTAAAACCATCCTCAGGACTCTAGAATTCATAATAATGTGATTTACAGCATTCCGTGTAAAGATTGTGAACTAAAATACGTGGGTCAGACCTCGAGACCGTTAAAAGACAGAATTATAGCACATAAAAGTGATGCTAAGCATAAACCGAATTCTACAGCTTTAGCAGAACACCTTACAAAAAGCAAACACAATGCAGCTTATGACGAGGCTGTAATTTTAGACAAAGAAGTAAATTGGGTCAAAAGGAATGTCTTAGAAATGATTCATATTTTCAATACTGATAACACTATGAATAAACGGACTGATGTTGATGGCTTGAGCAATATTTACATTTTTCTACTACATTTAATTAAAAACAAACATATAAAAATTAACACTTCTCAAGTAACATAACATTGTTGTACATTTTACTAAATTTAAATATCAGGGTTGTGTTAGATTATCTTAAAATAATTTTTTAATTTTTTCTTTTTTGAATAATTTGTTCTTTCTACTTTAATTAATTTTTTAATTAACTTGGTTTTTTGAAACTTGTTCAAATTCTGCCGCCACTTGACTAGTAACTTTTCTAGGGACTATTTTTATCTAATTTAGTTTTAAATTTATTTTTTCGGACCTAACTTCGTTGGTTGACTTTGTTGAATCTTGTTAGTTGCAAAATGGCTGGCTGTCATGTTTCCGTTTGGTGGTCCTACATGTGACTAAATTTTACTTTTTGAAAAACAATTGTTGTTCAAATTTTTAACATGTATTTCCAATTCTTGCACAAATATGTTGATCTGTGATAAAAATTTATTTATTTTTGGAATCTCACTGGATGTAAGTAAAAAATGTTTTTTAAAATTGTTATCAAAAAATTTGTGATTGATAACAACTGTTTTATTATGAATTCTAGAGTCCTGAGGATGGTTTTAATTAAAGACCGAAAGCTTGACTAATCTAAAAGAGCGTTTTTTACTTGAGCCCACTCACAAAAAAAAAAAAAATTTTTGACTGTTTAACCTGCGTTATTTTTGTTTCCTTAACTATATATATATATATATATATATATATATATATATATATATATATATATATATATATATATATATATATATATATATATATATATATATATATATATATATATATATATATATATATATATATATATATCATAGTGAGCGCTAATATTTTGAATGTTTCGGAAAAAGTTCTGTTTGATCCAACAATGTATAATAAGGACAAATAGTTTTCACCGGCCCTGGTATTTCGAAGGCTTTTGCTACTTTTCAATCTGACTCTAGTGGCAAATAGGAGAAATATTGTAAGTCTGCATCTAGTGAATCATGTATCAAGCTCTATTAGTTCAAGTGTATTCATTAATCTATACTTTCATTCAATTCTGAGGAATAAAGTTATAGTCCAGTCATTTGTTTCCAAAAAGAGAGGTTACCTGGAAAATTTACAGAGAATTTTGAGAAACTATAATTTCATAGATTTCGATGTGCTCTTTCTGGAATTCGACTCTGCCACCTCGTATCTTTGTCGCTCGCGCCACCATATTAGAAAAATAGCGTTCAAAAGCATTTTATTGATAATATCTCCATTCCGACTTATTTCACGATTGAAACATTCAAATACAAACTGAAACTAGACAATATTTCCCAAAATTCATATGAAAGCCTTCATTGCCGTAGAATCAAAAATTTTGGCGAACGAGCGCCGCAAAGCATTATACATCTAAGCCAACCCGTGACATCTAATTTCAACTATTTGCATATGTGTATAATGGAGTTAACTTGAATCTAAAAACTATGCCGACAATAAATATTTTACTATGCGTTGACACAATGGTCAAACCAGGAGAAATGAAAATTTTGCAATAAATATTTTCAACAAAAAGTATCTATCATACATAGAAAAGCCGCAAGTCATATTCTATTTTTGCAAGCCTTCAGTGGCTGCGGGACAATATCGGAATAATTTATTCAACAAAAAATGGAATTTATCAATGTACTCCGAAACAATCCAGATTCAAACAAGGCTATTCAAATGTTCAAGAATCCAAATGCTAATTCAGAGATCATTGCTAAAGTTGGAGAATGCTTTTTTCTTGGATAATAGAGTTACAGTAATGTGAAAATTATGAGAATTATGTCTTTAAACAATTATATATATATGAATGTTTCATATTTTCCAATTTAATATTGCAAAGCTACCACCAAAAGAAGGGGAAGCACGACAGAATTCGTTGCGAATCTACCGCCAGGTTCAGCAGTGATATGGAAACGAACAAAATGCAGAGCGATGGGGATGAAAGAGAAACAAGAAAAAGCTAATGCCTGTAACCACACTCAAGCCCTTAGCTTCGGTTCCATTACAAGATAAAGATGAAGAGCGAAGAACAAAGACTATTGTTGTTCAAACGTATTATGAAATCGAAAACGGAGAGGATTGCGATGAAAATGAAAATCTCATCGCAGATGTTGTGGAAAAAATCTCGTAGTGTTCGAAATCAGAACCAGATAGGTTTCACATAAATACTAATTCAGGAGTCGGTTTTCACACCATCATCCTGAATAGGACAGCAACCGTGAACACGTATTTCGTCCTCATTATGACTCTTCAGTACGGTATAGCAGGCCACAAATCAACGTCTATATGGCCAAACGGCAGAAACGAGAAGAACGGGGAAAATTAATATAATTTTTTTGCATATTCAAGCCCTCACTCCAGACCCTTGGCCAACTGGATCACTTCTGCCTATCGTTTTTCGCTGACTCTTTTTCCCCTAAATTTCATTCCGTAAGCATGGCAGAAACAAGAAAATTGGATCAAAACAGGCTTTTTTTATAAAACTGTGAAATTAATTATTATTATGTTGGCCCCACGGTCCAGTTTCAATTTTGATATCATTATACTCCAAATAAACATACTTATCAAAACTCTTGAAGCAGAGAAAACAAAATGGAGCACTCAAATCTACGACTATCTGAAATTTTCAAGTAAAACTATCAAATGACTGCACTATTAGTAAAATTTCCAACTCTTTAGCTAAGTTAGACAAGATTGATCTATTGTTTAGAGCGGAGGCTCTTAAAATTTTCTTTTTTTTAGACCACTTTCCTAACTTTACTGGTTTTGGTTAGTCCCAAATCATTTTTCGTAGACTCCCACTCTCAACTTGTGAGCCACTAATTTTTTTTTCTTGCCAACTAGACCTCCGTCGAGGCTCATATTGACCCCAGGGCCTCTATTCCATAACTTCTATCACTGGTGATACGCCAACAGTGTGATATAGTTTGGACTGCCATCTTGCGGCGGTTCTGTCGGAGCTATATGACGTCGTACTTAGTGAAATTTGTATCATCTCGTATCACCCAGCAGAGAGGTAATGATAGAAACTCATCACCAGTGATGTATTGACGATAAAGGTTATGGTGTTCAATATTTTATCTTGAAGTGGATTTGATTTCCAATTGTAGACTAAAGTATACTAAATTCTTGTGCATAAACCCACCATAAGATGAGAATTCATAATATTCAAGAACAAATATCAATTTAAAATCTTATCTACGTCAAGAATGCAGTAGATCAAATTTTGATAACAATAGTATTTGATATCAAGCTATCATATTCTGAATCTTATTGATGAATGCTGTAAAATATGAATAATTATTAAATCTAAAGAATTCGCAAAATATAGTATACCAGAATGAATAAACCAGAAACATGTGCATGTAATAGTTACTAAATGAATACCTTCAGATGCTTCAACGTTGGAAGAGGATATGACGTCATCAATATATCTCTCCAAGTTGGTAAAAAGTCGTGAAAAGTTATAGAATGGGGATCCACATAGACCACTCAGGGTATCACTGGTCTAGAGAGGGATTTAGTTATAATAAAAACTTAAACATCAAGTTCTATAAATTTCCTAACGCAAGATAACGTTTAGTCTATGTACAAATATTTTTGAGAATCTGGAATAAATATGGATTAATCAACACACTTGAACAAATAGAACTTGATACATAATTCTACTGGATGCAGTCTTAGAATATTTCTGGCATTCGCCACTAGAGGTCAGGTATGAATAATATGTCAGATCTCATTATTAGTAATAGTAATTTTTTCACTGTTTGATATTTTGATGGATCTTCATGTTTCAGACCCAACTGAATCCAAAGAATTCGGTCTGTCTGTCGATATGTCGGCCTGTGCGAGTGAAAGCACGGTAACTTGAGAACGCGTACGAGTCTTCGACTAAGATTTTATATTCAAATTTTCTATCGAAAAGCTAAGTTCACTTAGAGCGCATTTTTCAACCAATGATCCTCAAATAATCTGGCACAACAATCACTAGAACATTTTTGAGAAATATCAGCGGTTTATTTATCATGAATAAAATTTGAGTTACCATGAAATCCGTTGAATTTTTCAGAAGCAATGAAATGATGAGATCCATAATGTGAAATTAGAAATATTATCACTTGCACTTGAATATTACATGCGAATATTTGTCAATTGTTTTTTGAAATAAGTATTTTGGCTCTATCGTGTTGGGTACCAGAATGAAGCTCTTGCGGAGATTATTCTAGTAGAAGTGTCGAAGAGGATATTTGAATAATTGTCCATTGTTTCTTTTTAGTAGAAATCAAAAATAAATTATTAGTAGAATTCGCGTCACCATCTTTGAATCAAACTTCTGACGATCAGGTATCATAAATGTATATATCAATAAATTTGAGACCCCGTAAATCTACAAAATACTCTTCATCAACAGAAATACTTATTCCATGTGAGGACTGAAATATAACCGGCATCTGTCATTTCAACAATGACAGCTGCTACTTTGACAATGACAGCTATCTTCTTGTAAATGGCGCTCCCACTGTGACAATGACAACTGTCATTCTGACAATGACAACTGTCACTTTGACAAATGGTGTGACACTTATCGTTTTCGGCTTACGAAACTGTCAGCGGGCAGGGCGGCCGAATAGTCACAAAACAAACCGAGGAGCTTAAATTTTTACCGGGATTCGAGACTCAAATGATATCGGTGATTTTCGGCTTTCCTTTCGAATAATATCTGCTATATTAGTTTGATCTACCCCGGGGTAGTTTTGTAAGCCGAATACAATAATTCTAAATTCATGAGACTGCGATGAAACTGGCCATGAAATATATGGTCGAGGAAAAACTGTAACGGCCACAGCATGTGATACCCAAAATGAGTAATAATATATCTAATTTCAAATTATGACTTACATTATTTCTTTGCTTCAGAACGATAAAGAATTTCATGATAACTACAAATGAATCGCTGATAATATTAAAGAATATTTCAGATAAATGTTTTGCAAAATTATCCAAGGATCAATTTCAGTTAGGCCCGAGATATCCATTTCCTAATAAATTTATTTGATGAATAATAACTATAGTAACAGTTTTGCAGACAATTGTTGCCATAGTCATTATTCACCAAATAAATTTATTAGGAGGTGGATATCTCGGGCCTTAGTCTCTTCTACATGATAAATAGTTGCATCAATAAAGTTTTGGTATCACTGGTTGAGGAAAGCTCACTAACAAACTTGTACCTAGCTATTTGATGAAGTATTCGAATATGAAATTTCAGTCGAAACTGAATGTGTAGTGAGGGTTGTAATGTTGGTTGTAGAATGAACAACATGTTTGTTCCGATGAATTTATTTACAAAATTAATGATTCAATGTTTGTATACTGTGGGATGATTTGCCAATCGCAAGCAGAGAGTTTGAGTGTGTGATAACATTGAATGCGAGCGCGTGCGAGTTTCAAAGAAGTACGTGCGCTCACGACGTCGCCAGTGAAAACAAACATGTTGGAATGAAAACGTATGGTTACACTGCAAACGGTTTTGATTAGAGCGCTTGTATGTTATCGCACGACTATCAGACCTGAACAAACTGGTTTGAATTTTTTTGCATTATCGTGCGAACCTATCTAGACAATTTGAATTGAAAAATTGGTTATTGAAAAACTAATTTGTTGTATTAAGTTGACAGCACCATCATGTGATCAAAGGAATACAATATTGTCAGTGAGATAGGACATGAATTTTTCGTTGATTACTGCTCACTTGAAACTTTGTAAGTGGCTTCATTGTGTCTGATAACTTTTTCATCTGGCGAAATTCTAGATTTGGAGGCGTTTTTCAGCGAGGGCTAATTAATTGAAAAAATATTACGGTTTTATTGATCTTTACACTAATCGAAAGATTTTTGATTATAAAATGAAAAAAAAATATTGTCCGACATGGATATTTGGGCTAGCGGTGAGTCCGACAAGCCGCACTTGTAATAAGTACCAACATACTCATCGTAAGTACCAACATACTTGTGACAAGTGCGGTTTGTCGAATTTTGCCAAATGAAGAAGTTGTCGGACTCATCCCAATGAAGTCACTCACAGAGTTTCAAGTGAGCGGTAATCAACAAAAAATATATGCACTGTCTCACTAACTAACAAGAGGATTATATGTAGTGAAGAAATAATGTAATACGTGTTATAGCTAGTTTCGCTATGAGTTTTATACTTTTTCGACAAGTTGAGTATTTTCCTAGTTTAATATAGGTTTTTTGCACGATTGGGCGTTTTCATGTGTTCACCAACCCTCTATTTGAGGTGGTATGTGAAATTTACTAGCAAACTGTGGTAACTATGGTTATGCTGACTTACCGCCCATGGGTAAAGGCGGTAAGTGAAAAATTGTGGGTTTTCACAAGAAATATTCATATATTCATCTTTATTTGTGATTGAATATTCACAATAAAATGGCAACCTTGACAGCTGACCATGATTAAATAATCATCAATGGTAACTCAATCTGAAAAAAAAACTTGGATCCATATTTTGGACAGATCTTCCAACCGTACAGAAAATTTTGTGAGCATCACGGTCAATAAGTGCTGTACCGATTGTGCATAATACTACTAAAAACATTTCCATGAAGAATGTTCCCAGGACGAGACCATATGGCTCGCACTGGCTCATGTAGAGCCAAGTTCTAACACTACATGCCCTAACACTACAAACCCTAACTTCGCAAACTCCACATCTTAGTCAAAATATGTGGCTTAGCCGCCTAGTTACTACAAGAGCTATTGTATAACAGAAAAGTGATTAACAGTGAATACATTTTTCGCCTTATGTTCATGTGACTGCAGCGAAATGGCCAAGCCACATATTTGGACTAAGGTGTAGAGTTTGCGGAGTTAGGGCTTGTAAAGTTAGGGCACGTAGTGCTAGATTCTTAGCTTTTCATGCGATCTAATAGCTTTTTGACAATGCGAGCCATATGGTCTCATCTTGGAAACATTTCACATGGAAATATTTTTAGTGGAATTTCACAAGTAAGTTGATTATAACATTGTTTTTCTATTTTGTTTATCAAAAAAAAATTCACATCATTTCAACTTGAATAAGGTATGTTTGACTTATAATTCCTCTATTATATTCAATATTCCTGAAAGAATATTCTTATAGCTAATGATGGTGATCGATTTAGGGACCGAAACGTCCTGAATTTTGATAAATATATTCAGCATTCAACATGCCGTTACTTATTTCCTATTTCCTAAAAACAAAGTTATGAGAGCTCAAAATAGCGACGAAGTTTTTCGAAAAAATGTAGGTAGTGCCCTTGCGCTCCACTTGGCTCGTCTTGGCAGAGGCACTGCTATATCTCCAAATATAAATACTCAAAGAATCTCTCAGGTTGTTTCTCTAATTTATGTACCTCCATTTTTATCTCTATCCATAGACGTATACTTCAATCATCCCATATCTTTTTTTTTTTTTAGTGTGCAATTGTTAATTTCAGAACACTGTTATTTTTGACTGGTGAATAATAATACTGCAAATTTTGATCCATTTCACGATACTGCTCGTTTGGCTCTTGCTAATCAAACAGAGACAATGTAACCACCAATAAATCATACACGATATCGTACGTTCACGGGCGGACCAAGATCGCACACGATTGCATTCAATGTGACCATACACTGAGGGTGGAACATACGGATGAAGTTCTATGAATGAACGATTGGTTGAAAACAAATGTTGAAAAAACACAAAATTTGGGTAAGATGAGATACGAAATTAGTACAGCTATCTACAAAATTATTACACTCATGAATATGTTCAAAATATACGACATATGTTCAAAAATATGACATCAAAAAAGTATCCGTGCAGTAAATGGATTAGTGTGTGTGTATGTGTATGTTAAATAATCGTTGGTTGCCGTGAACGTGACGAATGCATCATAAACCAGCCTCTCTGTTTTTATTTGTATTCGTATATTTGTCTAGCTGTGGAATTTTATTTAACGCATTTGTTTGCTCTTGCAATACCATACTCAATAATCGATGAACAGATAGTCTACGTCACATTTTGAAGTCTTGCATCTCTTGTACCCGACCAACCCATAAACGGAATAATCAGTGATTGACTTCCTCTCAAGATTCCAGGTAGCTTTTATGAAACACTCTACCATGCCACAGAGCAAATTCGTTGATACTATTAAATTCATCTTGGAATAATATAACTCAAATAACTCAGCAACAAATGAACCTATCAGGATGATTTTTCTCTTTTTTTGTTCATCACATCAAGAACTACATGCTATAGAAAATCAAAGTTGGATTGTTTACTGCCGGGAATATTGATTATTGCAGATCAAGAGCATTCGGAACAGCTTTCTGATATATTTTCAGTAGCAAATGCATCAGATACACAACAAATTCATATCAAATAGATAGTTGAACTGCTTTTTGAGAGTTATTTTCTCATTTTATTCTATTTTGTACATACCGCAAGCTTGAACATATTCACATCACTAATAATATTCAGAGAATTTCCTATTGTGAGAAACGTATACGAAAGTCATTTGAATATAATTATAACCACAATAACGTTCATGAGAACACTCTTTGATACAATATGTGGAAACATTCCATAATAATGAACTATCCTTTATTATGAACGTGAACTGCATTCGCAGTGCTACTGTTTGCATTTTAATAACATTTAATTTCTATTGTAATTCTTCCCATTCGAATTTGCAATTATTTCTCATGAAACATTAATGACCTCAACAAACGATATACGGATGAAATTGCAACTCTGACAAGTTGAGCTTTTATGTTCACGAATAAAAAACTACAATAGCCCGACGGAAGTGAGTTTTTCCACTTATGTTAATCAGCAATACATGTCATGCTGCAAAAGCTGACACCCAAGGGACGACAACTGAAACTAATTTAAAGTTTTTTCCGCAGTCTGTAAGCGAACATTCCAGATTTGCTTGTTTCAAATAACTTCTCAGTGGAGCTTTTAAAGGTCTCGTTGTGCAACAGCAGAGAATTGTAATCAAGAATAACTGTTCATTATCTGTTCATATGGTTTTTGTGAAATTATCACTATCAATAATCTCATTTTCCCTAAATATTTTCTTCAAATACTTATTACTGAGCTACAAAATTCATGAGTGACTTCTTTGATATATTTTGAATCCAATAAGATCTGTCTAGTCTATCCATGGCTACGGGTGCTGAATTATTCAAAAAAATCACTATTATGGTGAAAAGAGACAGCTCTATATTCAATCGCCATATTAGACGTCATATGTGTAATTTGAATTAACCTGATTATTAATTGGGCAGTTGTATTCCAATTCTTCTGAATGAATTACAAAGTATGATCCGGTGGAAAATTCCTTTTTGAATATTCTTTGATCATTCGTGAATAACAACATTTTCGACCATTTGTTGCAACAAGATGCCTTTAAGTCAATAGTCGTTAAACAGTTATCGAGCAACAAAGCTTTGCAGGATATGAAATTCATCAATGCAACAGTATCCTCTGTGGTCCAGTACAAATGAATAGAAGAAATAGAGCCATCGGATTTGTCTATTGATTGATGAATAATATGATTCTAAATACAAAAGTCCATTTCAAACCGACGGATCGTTCAATCTAAAATAGCGCGAGTTAAACATATGGTATCGTGTTTTTCATGGCAACACATCTCGTTCTCTCAGCTGTATAATCGGTCATTTTTCAAGATTTTGCTGTGTTACTATTGTTTGCGGGAGTACTTCATATGCAGATCTGAGATCACATTCAAGCGTCATCACTAGTTACTTGTGTCTGAATTCATAAGTTTTTTTTTCTCCCCAACAAAACAGATTTAAGCAAGCTGTCTCTTTGATCTACGACAAGAACTACAAAAAGTACAGTTTTTTCATCCGTGATTTGTAACTGATGATTTATAAGTGCATAAAAAACAGGAATATCATCTCAAGTGCCTCAGAATTGGATATGTATTAAATCAAATTTTATTTGAATTCAAGTAGGGAAGATGTCAATTAGAACTCAATATATTAACAAAATTCAATATAACTACATTGTACTATACATTCAACAACTCCATGAGAAATCGGATGACGAACGATACGAAGATAAATTAGTCATACCTACAAAATTTAGGAAACACATTTTACGAGCGTGTCATGATTCCATCTTATCAGCTCATGGCGGTACAGAAAAGACTTTTAAAAAAGTTAACTCACGGTTCTTTTGGCCTCAATTACGTGACTATGTTAAAGAATATGTTAGAAAATGTGTTTCATGTGCGCAAAGAAAAACTTCGCCTCATTTGCGACCTGCCCCGTTGAAGAAATTCAACTTAGCTAGTCGCCCTTTCGAACGCATTGCGATGGATATTGTTGATCCCTTAGTCACGACGGATAAGGAGAATGAATATATTTTAACTGTACAAGACGCTGCCACACGTTATCTTGAAGCCTTCCTTCTCAGAGATCAAACCGCTTTAACTGTGGCGAAAACATTTGTGAAGGGTATCATATTACGATACGGGACTTTCCAACAGTTACTGACAGAACTTGACACGAATTTTGTTCCCAAATTGATAAAATAAATTTGTAGAATCTTGAACATTGAGCGTTTACATACATCAGCCTACAGACCACAAACCAATGCAAGTCTCGAATGGAGTCATCAAACTCTTGAAGATATTTTGTCACATTATGTGAACACACAGCATACGGATTGGGATGAGTGGTTACAATTTGCTGTATCCGCATTTTGTGGTACCGCTCATTCAATGCTGGGTGACAGTCCGTATTTTTCAATGTACGGCCACGACGTTGAATTACCCTTCGACGAAATATGTAGACCTTTAAAACTCGATACGACGCTGATTCTAATTATGCTGCTGAATTTATGCAACGTTTCAAGATAGCGCATTATGAAGCTCGAGAACAACTTAATAAGGATATTGACCGTGTTCATCGAACTTTCAATAAAAAGGCCGCTGACATTAAATTCCAGCTTGGAGATCGTGTGTATTTGTTCACACCGACAGTCAGAGTCGGAACAAGTGCTAAGCTATCTGAAAAGTGGTCAGGACCGTATCGCATAATATAATTGCGCGAAGTTAACGCCATCATCAAAGAAATTTATGATCGTAGACAAATGAAAGTACATGTGAACCGCCTGAAACCGAGTTATTTGTCTACGGAGGACTTTGACCCTGAGAGCACGAATGACACGCCAATGATGTCTGAATTGGGCGAGAACGAGGAAATTTTTCCTATCATTCCTCGGTCTCTAACGAATAACGTACAATATATTCGTAATCCAGATCCTCATGTTCATGCAGTTTTAGATACCATCAATACAAGTGTTAGGACCGGTACCAACCGGAGCGCCCACAGTATACATAGCGAGAGTCTTGGCCCCTCAACCCTTGATACAACGCAGAGTGACGCTAATACCACCACACAGTCTCTACGAGGAGAGGTCACTCAGGCTTGGTATCACACTAGATGTCCGTACTCCAAAATGTACTGTTTTGACGACGTTGCTGGAGAAGTGACTTGGCAAGCAAACAGTGTGGACCGCTGCTCGGAGATAGGAATGGACGTTCTGTACGAGGGTTCTGCCACCGTTCTTACAATGAACAGCACTAACACCAAGTTTGTAGTAGTAGAAGCCCGTGATACAGTATCCGCGCTCAGATTAGTACAATCAGAAGTGCTGTGTCATCAACCTGCCTGGCGTACGGAAGAGAACCGCCTCCTTGTTCTATTTGAAAACTCTCTTTGTTTCTTCTCTCAAAAATCGAGACGAGTACCCCAAAACACAGACATCATGGCCCAGGTTCTCAGCAAGCTATTATTTTTGGAAATAGCTTTCAAGCAACGCACGAAGGACTTAGTTTATGACGCCATTTTGAAGCGATGTCATTTGAGAGAGCATATTTTAAGAAACCGTCTGATGTTGGCTTTAGAAAAACCGGTTGTGGTGAGCGGGCTCGTAAAGGGAGCAGCAGGACACATGGGGCGAGTGATGAGAGAAGTGTTGTATGTAACTAGATGCAGCGCCAAGATCGTCGATTCCCGAAAAACTAAATATTGTTACCAAGAGCTGCCGATTACATACCAGAGCACTAGCAAGTTAATGGCACCCATCACACATATCATTCAGAATCATGGTACTCAGGTCGACTGTGGAACACAGCTCCCAGTCATGTTCCACCTTGAGGGCAAGTGGCTGGAAATTGATCCCGAATTGAGTAGAGCTCAACCCGACCAACTGGTACTAGATGCCAACGATCCAAATGATGGTAAACCAATGATGAAAATCGCACCAATCAGCGCTTATGGAGTTTATAGTAAAAAGGACATGGAAGCGTTCCAGCATACGTTACTATTTTCCAATGAACGACGAGCAGTAACTAACATTATGACACAAAGGGTAGCAGGCAGTATCACGGATGGCCAAGATCTCTATTTACCGAATGTCTCCAGTCGCAGTGAACTCGTAAACTTGGCATGGAAGGCAGCGTCAGAAGTATGGGGATTCTTATCATGGCTGGCAACTTATTCTCAATATTCATGCTCCTGTACACCCTGTATGATGTTTTGCGGTATGTCGCATCCGTTATTTTAAATATGTTCAGTTTGAAAAGAGCAGCCAACACCCAACCGCAGCGAAAATGGTATTTACTAGCTGGCCTGTGGGACGCCCTGACAATTCAATATCTGGTCAACTTGATGCGTGATAGCGCCTCCGCCAATTCGAACGATCAGACTTCCACACCGCCACCAATCTATCCCGAACTGGGACCGTCCATGGTCTTGCTACGCAGCAGTACGGAACCGCCAGCAAACGTTAGCATCTTGCGTCAGCCCATATCCCAGTAAAATATGATGTATTAGCAGTAAGGTTATTATCTGTAAGCATCGCTATGAGCTGAGCTGATTCTATCTGGACTCGACTTTTAGGGTTAGTTGAAGTCGAGTTTAGAGGGGAGGGCACTGTACAGTCACCAAAATTCAGCTTTTCAATTTCCGTTCAAGTACGTTGCTCTGTGACTGTTATAAACTGCTGACAAGCGGCCGGGTACCTTCTTCTTGAAATAGTTGATTTTTATGCAAAAAAAATAGTAGAAATTTTCCAGAAAAAGGTGCCAATGTAACTTAGCTAGATTTTAATTGAACGTCTTATTTTTAGTATCATATTAATTGGGTAATTTTTCTTTGTAACATAATTTTCCTTTTGTTCAACTTAGTACATCAATAAATTGTTATCATTCAGTGAATCATATTTCGTGTATGCTGTTATTCGACGCTCCTCGCCACCATTACAGAACTACGAGAAACGATGCGGTGGACGCAGGTAAGTATAATTTTCTATACTTAAAAATCGAGACCGTTCCGAACAATAATTCAGTACGTCAACAGGGGTTGTGCTTCACTGCCGCGCCCTTCTGTTACAAAAGATGGTAAAGTGGACTCCACTGTCTATTTATTTTATATTTCTACTTAGCTCATCTACCTGAGAGCCATAAATTAATACCAAACTGGACATCATTGAAATACATCTACCAAACACGATAAAACCAAATTACTTATTTCACGATGTTGACAAACGTTTGCACGTGGTGACCAAATATGAGTAATAATAACTCCAAGTCCACATTATGATTCTCATCATTTCTTTGCTTCAGAAAAATATTTATGGTGATTGAAATTGAGGGTCAGCTGCATGTATCAAACAAAAATGTGTGCCTATTCGTGGCATGGAATGGCTCTTAATATGTATATATATATATATATATATATATATATATATATATATATATATATATATATATATATATATATATATATATATATATATATATATATATATAGATATATATATATATATAGATATATATATATATATATATATATATATATATATATATATATATATATATATATATATATATATATATATACATATTAAGAGCCATTCCATGCCACGAATAGGCACACATTTATATATATATATATATATATATATATATATATAACAATAAATTTTGATAAATCCAGAGTTTTCTTTAACTTGGAAAGAAAACAGATAAATGAATTGTATGAAACTGTTGAGAGAACAAAATATCTTCAATCTTACAGTTAATGAATGAAAAATATTTCTGGCAAAAAAACTAGTAGTTGAAAACAATATGGCGAGAGAATTTAGACTTTTTGAAACAGCAAAGTGCGAGAACAAATCAAATTTTGGAAATTCTCTGTAGCAAAGTATCCTGGTCACTTACTTTCACCTGGCGGTACATTTTGGTAATATCCGCGGTTACTGCGTAGCGATGAGTTCTAAATCTGAGAATTATTGATATTAAATCGTCTTGAAGTGTTGGACCAATCATGAGTGCATCAGTTGGAGAAATACTTGTAGTTGATTTCGCCGAACCATCAAAAACGATACGTAATTTTGTAGTAGAGCTGTCTTGCTTGATAACTTCATGGTGTGGTAGATGAACAATTGGTTGATAAACATCTAATATTAAAGATAGTTTCATGTGGCCTAATTCTTGATATTCATGGATGGAATTACAATATTTCCTTTTTAATTCAGGTTGTTTGCTCACTCTACGCTCTAGTGAATAGAATCTTTTCTTTGCTTGGTCGTACGTGTCACCGATTTTTTCTAGCACCTCTGATTTTAATGGAAGTTGTACTATAAATTGACCCTCGTGATTTCTCGTGTATGTTTTCGCGAAAAATTCTTCACAATTCTTCTCTTCTTTGGTCAATGGCGCCGTTTGTGTGTATTCTTCTGTTTGCCAAAATTGCGTTAAATTGTCTAAAGTTTTGCTTGTTGTTAAGTTGCATACATTTTGTCTCTCAGAATTAATATTGTTTGTCAAAAGCTCTCCGAAAATAATCCAACCGAGATATGTTTTTTATAGAACAGGCATACTTTCACCTAAATTCATTCTTCCTATACGTAATAGATACCAGAATAATTCACCTCCTATCAACATGTCTACCTGTGATGACATATCAAAATCTGGATCTGCGAGTTTCACGTTTGTTGGAATATAGAAGATATTTTTGTTGTGAGTTACTAAGAGTAGATTTTCAGTAATTTGATGCAGCTTGATGCAATGAAGTTCACTTCTAGAATTATTAAATTAAGACCTAATTTCAACAACTGTTTTGTAAGAAGTGCTTGAGAATGATTCATTTGTACCCGTAATTTGAATCGAATATGCCACTTTTGCGAGTCCAAGACGTTCGCACAAATTTTCCATGATGAAATTGGATTGCGAACACGAATCTAACACCGCTTTGCATTTTTGAAATTGTCGTTTTGAATCACAAAGAAGAACCTTTACAGTAGCCAGCAATATTTCATGATTTATTTGAATCGTACCACAGTAGCTGCTAGTAGAAGGTGTGACGGCTGGTGCTGATAATGCAGAACTTGTATCCGCTTGACTATCATCATGATGAAGAAAAGTATTGTGACGTTTGTGACATTTTTTACATGGACCCGATCTGCATTTGTTTGGAAGATGATTTGACTTCAAACAATTGATGCCTCGATTTTTTTGTTCAATAAATTGAATTCTTTCATTCACTGACAGGTTTGAAAATCTGTTGCATTTATGTATAGAATGCTGTGGCTTATTGCAGAATGGACAATTGTAGTTAGTTGTCGCAATATGAGCAGATGATACCTTGATAGTTGATTTGTTGCTGTTGACAGATACTTGCATTTTGTTTGTTTTAGTAATGGCATTCAAAATCTGACAACGCAAAGACAAAAACTCGATCATGTTCTTTCAGAGTTGGACTTTGTTTTCGCTCAAGTTTAGATTCTCATGCTTTTGGTTGCTGTGTCTAGTTTTATTGTTATAACATAAATTAAAAGATCATCCCAGTGCTGAATAGGACGTTTCAATGATTCTAAGGCTCTGACTTGCTTTAGTAGGCCATCTAAAATCAATCTCAAACTCTGGTGCTTTCTTTGTTGCAAACTGGCAAAGTGTGGACCGAATGTACATGTTCTTGAATAATCAGCCTTTTAATGCCATACCTATTATTGAGCATGTCCTATTTGATATTGTAATTATTTTCTGTAATTTTTAATGATTGTAAAATATCAGAAGCTTCCAGTATAAAACGGATAAATTGCACAGATTCATATGCTACAAGCAGTTCTTTGTCATACGTGCTATATTTTTGCTCCGTGAAAGTGACTTCTTTAGAAATCAATTCTGAAGGTTGTAGTGAGTTGTCGAAAACTTGGTGTAGAGCCCCTTTCACGCAAGTATTGAATGCGTCTACCATTAGCGCTAGTGGTGTCTCCGGAAGAGAAAGTTTTATGAGCGTCGCCTCAGTCAAATCCTTTTTCAGCTGAATAAAAATAGAAATAGGATCAACTGACAAATTCAGTGGTGTTTTATCGTTTTGTTTACACTTCTTAACCATGGTAAATAGAGCTTGCTGTTTTTGTGTCGAGTTCTGAAGGAATTGCTGATGAAAATTGATCATACTAAGAAAAATTCCCAGCTGTTTGGCTGTGATAGGCTGAGGGAGGTCTTGTACTGCCTGCACTCAACCTGATTGAGATTGAATGCCCTCTGCACCAACAGTAAAACCCAAAAAATCAACAGACTTGACACCAAATACAGACTTACCAACATTTATTATCAGCCAAGTCTGGGATTGAACTGAGATAATATCGATGCTGCGTTTTTTTTTTCTTTAATGCCATGAAAATGTCGCTCAAATATGAGAACGCAAAAGGATATTCTTCCAATATTTAATGCATGAAACGTCAAATTCACATGAACTGGAAGGTATCATTACAAATGTTTTTTGGAATATCTGTAATAGCCACAGAAATATTATCATAGGCGAGCTAAGAGTTGAAATCTTGAATATGAGGAATTGGTTAACTATCTAGTTTTGTGATGACATTCAGGGCTCTATACTATTGGACTTGACAGAAAACAGTAGGAGAGAATTGAGAGCATGAAATAAATTAACAAAATTCTGGAAGTCGTGATTCTAATCAGGGCAAAACTCAAAATATATATAAGAGCTAAATTTAAAGTTAGCTAAGTTACGTCATTTTCTAGGCAGCCTTTAAGATGCTGGCTACTCCAATTACCAGCTCAAGCATCTCTATCGAAGCTGTGCAGTTTATAAGTGTCCGTCGAAACGTGTTTATGGATGCGGAAAGGTCCAGTGAACCTATCAGCAAACTTAGCTATGTAGTTCTTCAAGGACAAAGTTTTTTCTCCACACCAGCTGTCGTATCTCACCTCTGATTCCAAATACGTCTTCTGCAGATGCATGGTAATCTCTTTATACCACTTTTGAAAGCTGCAGACTTGTTCCAAGATTACACTGGAAGATCTCTTCAACTCAAGTCGTCCCCATCATTACTATCTTCAATATCACCCATAAGCCCAGCCGCACGTCCAAGAGGTATAGGATAAGAGGTCAGTCCGGTGACGTCGTGCATCGCAGTACGTAGTTCGCATCTAACCTTGGAAAGATGTTTATCTCAGTTCTTATGGTTATCGGCGACATATAAGAGAAACATAGTTTTGATTACTCATTTGACCCTCTTTGTCTGATTGGTCTGTGGATGATAGAACGACGTATACATCCGTCCAACCCTATTTCAAGAGGAGGGTTCAAATATTCATTGAACTTGAACTGAACACCGTTGTCCATGAAACTCCAAACATCAGAAATATTCCATTCTCCAAGTGACGTGCAATTGCTGCAGCCACTGCGTTACGCAATGATAAATACAGAGCAAATTTATTGAAAATTTCAATCACGATCAAACTGTAACTGTATCCTTGTGGTGATCCACAAACAATATTTTTGGAAATGACATCCTACGATTTCTCAATCTGAGATTGACTTCTAATTCCTCCAGCAGGTGCTATTTGCTCTGGCTTTGCATTTATACACGTAGTGCATCCCCGAACTTATGCGACGGCATCAGCTTTCATCTTTGGCCAGAAGTACAAATGAGATAAGCTGTAGTGAGCTCTTTTTTCTGATCTTCAGAGTGTTTCACCACAATCTTTCACTAACTACTTTCCCCAGCGAGATCCGCACACTCATGCGCTACTAACCTGAGGTGTTTGCTATTCTCAAGTCGAAAGTCGGTGAGTTTGGCGTCTCTGATACAACATTCGCAAGTTCCTCATATTATTCATCCGTCATCTCAGCTTTCACTGAGTCTATTATCGGCCTAGATCTTGATTGTTGCAGGCGAATACTCCAACGCGTTGAGTAACCTGACAGGTTCTGCAAATTGTGCAGCTACAGAAGAGAATGATGATCTGTCAGCGCGGTGAGGCATGCACATTCTCAGACAAATTTTTGTTCTACATAAATGGATTGTTTATGATAATTTTAATTGTGAAACTCATCTTCATCTTCGTCATGCGGCCTTAATGTTCAAGATCTGTACTAAGGGCCGTGTGCAGCAAACTTGGAGTCCCGCATCAACATGTATGTCCTTGTCCATTCATGGATTGACTATACACTATTGCTAAATTATAAAGAAATGAAGACCAAATATAGATACTGGGCATCTGATTTTTGAAGAATAAAAACTTTGTCTAGCCTTCCATCCATTTCCAAATCGTAACTTTAAACTTCAGTAATTTGCAATCATATCATGATTCTTATATTTGTCATTCAAAATATGTTATTTATATAATGCCATTTTGATAAAATCGGATTTTGCAGTGATGTGACGTAGAGTTTGGCGAAGAATTCATTGTCAAAATTATCTATTCTATCACAACTTCCTATTCGCATTCTGATTCACTTGAATACAGGAATTTCAGTACAAGCTGAAATTGTATCAGGTACCAAAAATGTTTGATAATCAGTACCTATCTATCCATTTTTTTTTATATGAAACAGCTCCAAAATAATGATCGTTGAGGTTGTTTCACCACTAATGTAGTAATATCTCTTCCTTTGATTGCAACCTGCTATGAGATACTTGTCGCCTTGGGAATCTGATAGCGTTTCTCATTCGTTACACTGGTGCTGCTCCAGTGTGCTGCGAGTGAAGTCATGAACCCATTTCAGTGCGATTCTATCCTACTGCAGTGGAAGAAGAACTAGAACACATCTTTGCGCTCTCACAGCACGATCCTGACAGTCTCCATGATAACCATGAAGTTTGCGATTATAACCAACAGCAAAATGAACAATCTTGAACTTTTATTTGTTGATGAAACTGATGAAATGGAGGTGTAGGTGGAAGGAATTCAAGTAATCATAGTCTTGCTCTGTCTGAAGTACATACTGTATTGAATTCATACAATTTGGTCACTTGAAATATTCAAAGAAATAAAAGGATGCATCGCGAGGAGATCTGTCAACTATTCACTAAAACTTTGTATAGGTGATTGGTCCAATGAAGCAACAAGCGTCCAATTAACGCTGTATGTTGAAATTTTTCAAAAACAGAGCTGATAAAGTCTTCTAGTGACAAAAAATGGAGAGTTATGAGCTCAAATTGTCCAATATCTAACAAATCAGTGCCTCCCTAGAAACAAAATGACAATGCGCGAATCAGTACAAAGCTTTCCAATGTGAAGTATTTGATAACTTTCCTCATCCAAAAATTCATTATTCTCATTTACTTCCAACGGTACAATTGTAGGTGGTGGACGAATCTTTGGTCTCGCATCCAACCAACGGAAGAAAACTTCTTCAGATGCACTCTTGAAGAGAGTAGATGCTATTGCTACCGAAAAAGAGAGAAACAGGAAGGAGCGGCATCAAAAAAGATTGAACTTTCAAGGCAATGTTCGTCTATTCGTACCGAGCATAAGTGAAAAACAATGATTATGATATGTGAGAACTATTAAATAAATGAATAATTGGAAAATATATAATCAAAGTGATATTTCACAAAGTGGCTTGAATTAAATCACGTTGAACTTCCCCTATCTATTTTTCCTAGGCTGAATCATCTAGTGCATTCTCTTTTTGATATTGCTCCTCCAAGTATAGCTCGAATTAGGGCTTGATCCAATTAAAACATATATTGCGGAGATCGCAGCCAGTAATAATGAAGTAGAGGGCTTATTCTACCTTGTCGAAGTCTAATCTATGAAACTCTTGTCTCAATATCACTGAGGAATAACCACCTTATCAGCTGTCTGTAGAGCTCTTTCAAAAAACCACAAGCATTCCCAATTTGAGCACTTGTCTGAGACAAATATTTCTTATACCTATGAAAATAACAAATATGGGAATTTCCAAAAATAATTAGCATAAAATCTGTCATGTTACTTCAATCCAGTAATAGTATATTGAACATTTAGGTTGAGATGATGTTGATTATTGACCTATTATATCCCGAGGGATGCAAGGCGATGGTCAATAATCCTCTTCTCAACCGTGATGTATATATTATTTCTTTTACTACCAGCACTTAAATAACTTTATCTATTCAAGGATATTCATATTTATTAAAATGAACATTTTGTTATCAATATTTATTTGTTCCTGAATATTTACAAAATCAAAGTAGGTTGCATTTGCTTTTATATCTGACGTTTAGTTTTTCAGAGCTTCATGGCTTTTATCTGTTCTGTGCTTGAATAATTACGAGTAATGGAGATATTGATAGCACTCCCCCAGAATTAAGAGAGAAGACTCAAAATGTTTATAATACATTACTGCCAGAGAAAGATCTATATGTAAAAGTGTATGACATTTTCAAGAACTGGTGTCTGATTAAAAAGGTGACGAAAGTCACTGAGAATGTGCTTCTTGCTTATTTTCAAGAACAAGCGTATAATAAGAAGGCTTCGGGTTTCTGAGCTTCGTTTTTAATGTTGAAATCAACTCTTTCACTAAAAGAGAATATAGATATATCAAGATACTTTGAGCTACATACATTTTCAACACGCCAAAACGTTCCCTACTAACCTGAAAAATCATGTGTTTTTTCAAAACAAGAAATTATTAAATTTTTAATAGAAGCACTGGAAGAAGCATTCCTGTCGACAAAGGTATATTTCTTGTTATGATATGATACTTGCTAAGTTATTAATATACTGTATCGTAGGCAATTTTTGTGATTGGGCTAGCTGGAGTTCGAAGAACAGATGAACTCTGTAATATGCAGATGGAAGATATCGATGTTCGGGACGATAATATAATTATAAATACTCAAAAAAGTAGGAATGAATTTTCTAGGAAATTTGTTCTGGTAGAACCGTTGTGGATTGAAATAGTGAAGAAATATCTAGGTATGAAACCCACTCCAGATATGATGAAAGTTTTTATTGGTTTTTGAAATGTTAAACCTACAAGGCAAAATAGAGGACACAGGACGATTAATAAAGTACCGAAAACAGTAGCGGTATTTTGAAGTTGCAAAATCCACAAAATTATACTGGGCATTCATTGCGTCCCACTTCTGCTACCATTTTGTGCAAAATGGGGGCGATTTTCTGATACATCAAATAACACGGAGGATAGAGGTCCTCTATTGTCGCAAAAGGCTATGTAGAAGAATTTATCGCAGATAAATAAGAATTGCTGGAATGATACAAGAACAAGATGCCTTAATAAATCCACTATCGAATTGTCCAATTATTGCTACGGCTAAGGGTGCCTCAATATATTCAACATCGTCTTGTTTGAGTCTAAGCCCCGATATTCCTGCCATTAACGGTTTCGGATTTTAATAATGACACAATAAGTAGGTATTTCCACGCGACAGGTGAAAAACACGTCAATGGATATAAGTAGCTAGAGCACACGTACCTCTTTAAACAAGGGTGCCACAGCAATCAACATGACCTGTAATAATTGCACTATTTATATTACAAATCATAATAATTGAAACAGCAATGTAATATTTGTAACCTCATTTTTTTTATCTGCTTACTTGATAAAAATACTTTGTGTTGTTGCTGTGAGCAGTCTTATTTCTTTAATGTTATTGTTAAACGGATACGTTGAATGGTACTTAATTCATTCATTTCTATCAATCTGAGATTTCTGCATCTAAATATATTATAACCTTCGAATGTCACAGTCAAACGCACAAACATCACAACATTCACAACGCATCGTACATCTTAGATCGTGAGCGTATCTAGAAAGTTTGTCAATTTCAAATCAAGCAGTAAATTTGAATCAACAGTTTACACTTTTCGTGTGCTTAGAGATTAACGAATCGAATAATATTTCAATAATAAGAACTTATAATATTTTAAATATTTGTATTCGGGGGAATCAGGGCCTTCAAAAAGTGACAGTTCTTATTATAACCCAAGGTCAATAATAAACTATTTTATACTAAGGCTATCATGGTTATTATCAAAGGTGGAGAAGAAATATTTTTCATGTCAAATAAAGATGGATAATGTGTCCGTAGGCTAGTAGTGAAAAATATATATTTTTTTGAACTTCTGCTAGGCGTGCAATTTGTTACCGAATACTGTGACAACATCAAAGAATTTACATGTTACATCACATACAACATGATTATGGCAAACTTATTGATTTTTTTACTATACCGTTTAAGCTCATCAAGTCTTGTTTTGAGATACTTTTTAGTCCGTCGAGTGTATTGTGCCTCACAGTCACTGCACGGTATTTTGTAGATCACGTTAGACTTTAAGTTTGTATCAATCTTGTCTTGCTTATTAGAAAATAGATTGCTCACTGTTTTGCACTGTTTGAAACAGATTTCTGTTCCCTCCCTGTTCTTAAACACCTGTTGAATGCAGCTGCTCACGCCCTCTATGTGTGGAATAATGAAATATATCGTGTCTATCATTTGAATTGTTGATAATATGATTTTTGATCTCGTTTTCAATACCTAAAGGATATCTATTCAACCGAAATGAGTTAGTTACGTTGCTGATCACTTCAGGGTGATGTTTTCCTGAGGAAAATTTTATTGCTTCAGTAAACATTTCACGTGCAACATTCATGAGTTGATTTTTAGCATGGTTTGATTCAGAACTCAGGTACCTGGTACCTGCTGAAGGCTTTTGGTTCCATTTTGTGGAAGTACTACCACTTTCTTCGCTGGTCAGTACCATATCTCGAAATAATGAACCTGTAGCTCTACTGAAGATGACTACGGACTAGTCGAAACTGTCGGGCTAAAAAAGAAAAATATATAGTTACCAACTGAGTCCCTAGCTTTACCACAAGAAAAATAACTCACATCTTAACTGAAATTCTGAGAGAGTTGGCAGTAACCAATTGAAAGTATCTTAGTTCGCAGAACATCTTGTCTTCTATACAACTCGCAAAGAGAATATTGTTAGATTTCAAGAATTCAAAACTATCTATTTCTAGAAAATTGAACATATCTAGGAGATATTCAACGACTCTCACTGACCCATAAGGCTTATTCAAATTGAATTTTCCCATGATAACCTTGAATTGGATGACCTCGTCTAATATCTTAGCTTGCTAATTGTGCACGACTGAGAGTTGTTTCTCGTTCACATTTTGAAGAATATATAGGTAACCGTTAGTTCTATGAATGCTAGACAAGTGGTAAAGTTCCGAAATAATTCACAATTTTATCGGAGTATCTACAATATTTCAGTCTCGACAATCACTTTGAGCAATATAATTTGAACTAAAATACAATTTAAACTCCAACATTTGCGAATGCCTATTATTCCTATGTATCTTAAACAAAAGAAATTCATTTTTCAACATATTTTGCTCAGAATTCGAAGTATGTCTCGGATATTCAAATGATACCAGCAGACTTGGGAATATTTGTTCCTTCTAACTCAAAATCTATGATATTGAACCTGGAAGAAGCACGATGATGATGATGATTTAGAGCAGGGGTGGGCAAATACTTTAAAGCGCGGGCCAAAATGAAATTTTCAAAATGTCTCCCGGGCCGGAGGACTATACCGCATATGCTTTGCACAAGCGGATGTTTTGGATGGAGTCTTCAGATATACTCTAAATTTTAGAGTATATCTGAAGACAATTTTTTAGATAGCTTTGTTTTCAAACAAGTGGAAACATTATAATCCTTGTTTCCGGTCTAAATTACAAATTGCAATTGAGTGTGCCACCTCAACCATGTAGACAACAATCTCTTTGTGAATACCTTGGAAGGAGTCGAGAAAGAAAACTCAAAGACTAATATGTGATTGATAGCTTCTAATCAGTCAAAAATCATTGTGGAATGATACCAAACATTCAATGTGATTTTTCTAAATGCTTTGTGGGCTTGATACTTGCTCGAATTTGATTTTATATGTGGTACAAGTGATATTCCAACACATAGCTTATAGAGCCAGTCAGGATACCGTTTAGAATGATATCATCCTGATTTTCAAATATTCAGGAGCTGTCAGTTTTCTAACTGTGTATACGTCTTGAAAATCTCTAGCTTTGTGTTTGATGTTTTGAGATAATGGAAGTTCCTTTTGAATTCTTGGCAAATATCCAGAATCTTGTTATAGTCCAAGCGGTGACCGCCGTCAAAAGGTGGTCAATCAGAATAAGTTCAAAAATATATTCTATTACTTTTTGGATATGAGATGAATAATAGACCATCGGTCTGTTAGTCTGTGAAGTGTCTATTTTTTTTTTTTTTAAATGAAATTTCTATTTTATTTTTTTGGAAAATTGATCCACATAACTTAAGCATAATTTTTTAGTTTACGATGGCGATTTAACCAGATAAATATAGAAATTCAAGTCTGGTGTTCTTATTCTTGACGCAACTGTTTGTCAGACCACCCCCAACAAATTTATTACAACAACAAATTTGCTATACAAGGTATAAGAAAGAATTGAATGTCAAAATTTTTATTTTTTATTCCTCTTTCGAATAAAATTGGTCTGGCTCGTTCATACTTGACTAAAATTCTGCCAGACCACGATTAAACAAGTCCTTCTCTACTGCTTGTAAAGCGCGAGTTTTCTTTTCTGTTATTCAATGATTTTTCAATGTTTCTCAATTTTTGAAGTATATTTTACGACGGAGTCATACAAAAATATTTTCTCATCACTGTATCAAAAACGTACAGATCGATTTTAGAATTGTTTGAAAAATGGTTATAAATAATTTTGTGAAGGTTAAAAAAGTTTTCTGAAGTTCTTAGGTTCTAAGTTAGCAAATCTTATATAAGATAGAAAAAGTTTGTCGTATAATAGTAAAAGGAGTACAAGATAATTTATTTTTTTCAGGACTTATGGTCTCATACATTTTTTACTAGTTCAACTAATGTACTGTTTATTAAAGTGTGCTTTTTTAACTTGTACTTGCCACTACGTAATTTTAGTCTCTTTAGCTCATTTTTTAACAAATATATTTGATTTTAAATGAAAGAAAATCCTGTCAACTTAGATTATTTCTCATCTTAATAATAGTAACTACTTTAAAAAATATTCACAGACAGTTCTGTAAGAACAAAATAAATCTTTCACAGGATTCTCTGTGGTTTGAACTAGTAATTTTTTGAACAACATCGTTGTTCAAAAAATACTATTTTTCACCTCCTTCACTAACGGATAAACAAGTTATGAACGTAATTTATTTTATTCAAAAAAATAAAAATACAACAGAACAAGTAGAAAGAAAAATCTTGAATTATCAATTCTTGATAATGATAATAAAGATAGCTTTGATTAATCATCACTCTCATCTTCTGAATAATTACCACGATTTTCGTATGACAAATCTTCATCATCTGGGTTCGTTTCGTCTTTATCATGCTGCAAAACTTGTTCGATGATTAGTGGCATTGCATCGCCTTCAAACCACTTTAGTTCATATGCATTGTCACCTTCATTTAATTGCCATCCACATTCCAAAGGATCAAGTCGAATACATTGAGGTTCTGTGGCATTTTGCCACATAGAGTTGACGAAAATTGTGCGTAATATTTTTTGCTCCAAACTTCTCCAACACGGTGGAATCAAACTGGAGTCAAAATTACGAACATTTTTCAAAATTTCTTTTTGGTTATTATTTTTAGTATTGTAGAACTTGTAGAATAACTCAAGTCTCGCTAAATTAACGAATTTACATTTTTTCACACCGTATAACTCATTTGTGTATTGCTGAATTAATTCAACTTTTTCCTGGTCGTGAATAAAAAGGGGATTATTTAATGAAGCAAATATAAGCTGATACTGGTTATTTTTTTGTAATATGTCAAAAGATTTTTTTTTACCTTTTCTGAAAAATGCAGCCGTATAATCACAACCAGTAAAGGCATGAAAACCTGGCAACGCTTTACATAAATCTTTTCCCAAGTGATTTGCTAATTTAGAATAGTTGACAATGTTTATCTCTTTATTTTTTAGATTAAAATTACTCAACCAAATTTCGTATTCACGGTCTTTGAACTTGTAAGTATTTCCCAAGATAATAATTAAAATATCAGTATCGTTAGCTTCAACTAATATTTTTGATTGCTTTTTCAATTTACTTATATGGAAAATAATTCTGGTATCAGCTTCTTCGTGATAACACTCATAGTCTAGTTCTTCTTTTTTTCTTACAAAACGACCTTCAGAAGTAAATGAGAAACATTTTTCATCGACTGTCATATAAACTGTTTTGTTACCAATAATACTTGAATACGTTTCAATTTCCCAATCACTAGATGAAAATTTAATTAAAGCTTCCTTGAATTTTTTGTTTTTCACAATTTTTGCAAAATCATTAGGCCGTTTCTGTGATGGGCCAGAAATTGTATAAGGAACATCTATTTCTTCTCTGTTATGTCTTTCAGCGTCTTTTATTGAACGATTAAAGTATCTATCAAATATAATATGAACTTCAGGTGATTTTGTGTTGCAAATTCTCGTCAGAATCAATTCTGAAAAATTTCCAAATGTTTGAGGCATTGATGCGGTTGAAACATGTAACAGATGAAATCCATCGATCAAATCCACATCATAATTACCAGTCATTTCAGAAAATTCAATTTGAGATTTTAACTTTTGAGCGAGAGTAGATTTATCAGTTTTCATCATCTCTCCAGTATATTGACAAAGAGATGGAGGTGCAGGTGCTAATGGATAAGTCAAACATTTCGCCATGTTAATTTTTTCTCCAAGAGCAATGGAAAGAAGTTTACCAAATATATCTCGCTCCATTTTTATTTTAGTTTCTTTTCCTCCACTTTTTTGTTTCTTTTTTAAACAATCAGATGCAAAATTCAATATTTTATTCCGTTTAATAGCTTGTCCAAAGCATTTTTCATCAGTGTTGCAGTCTTCAATAAATTTAATTTTCTGTTTTTCACCTACAGTATTTGCATTTAAGAGAAAATCACATATTTCTATTTCCGTTGCTCTTCCAGTTGCTAAATTAAATAGTTCATTTTTATCAAGTGCGGGATCGAATGGATTCATGTGTTGCTTTATTGATTCTACAATTGCATTCAAAGCTTTTTGATCTTTTTGTATTCGATTTTCTTGTAATTCGTGTGCAACATCATCTTTACGTGTAATCTGTAATTCTTCCATCACTTTGGAAATAATTTTAGTACGTATACTATGGCTCAACGCCCAACGCTGTCTAGCTGATATAGAATTCGTAAAATTAGTAATACCAGTCATTGAATTAGCGGCATCAGCATTAATAGTTTGCTCTAGAGTAATATCAACTGGCCCTCTTGATAAGTTTCTTTCAGTCCGTTTCACTCCAAATGCTCCTCGTTTAAATCCTTGTAATAATTTTGGATTGTTGTCTTTTATCTCCAATAAATTACTGTAATATTTTATGATCCATTTTGCGTAATTAGATTGATTTAATGTAAAAAATAAATTGGCAAAATTATATAGTGAATATACATTTAATAAAAAATCACTAGTTCGAATACTTCGTTCAAACTTAAGATATATATTAACAAATTCCACGTACTGCATGTAATATTTAGCGGTATTACCGTGTTCACCTGCTATAATGTTAACTTGAGAAATTCCTGATATTGAATCAATATATTTTCCAATTCAGATTTTAACTTCAAACCTTCGTGCATTTCTGTCGAATTATTTTGAATGAATTGTAATTCATCTATAATCTTTTCATCAAATAAAATATCTTCATGTTCATCCAAAAACTCTTCAAAATGTACTGCTTGGAGAGCTCGTGATAGCAGGACATGTATCCTTTTACAACGGTTAAAATGTTTTCCTTCGATAAAGCCAGTAACAGAGCCATCAGCTAAAATTTCTGCTTGTGCTAAAATATCAATTGAACCAGAGCCATCGATGTATTTGCCAAGAGCTTTAAAAAATGCCATTTCAATATGAAAACCAACCAAATTAATAAAAATATTATCAAATTCAGGACTTTCCGTAATTTGAATTTCCATAGCTGACTTAGCTATTCCTAAATCATAGGTGAGAATAATGTGATTTTGATTACATTCTCTTGCTATTTTTTGAGCATACACCAATGTCTCACGGGTTACGGAACGATCTGGTGCGGCATTTATTTGCGGTAAATAATCAACAATTTGTTGTTCACTATTATCGATTAAAGTCTTACAATTAAAGCCGACCCACATAGGCGTATCAGGCACATGATTCAAAGAAATTGTCCATATTAGATCTCTTAAATTGGCATTCAATAGAGTTGGTAAACAATCTTGGGAAACTTTTTGAATATCATCAAGAGATATCAATGATGTTTTCTTGATGAATTTTTTATAATAGGGTTGGATTTCTCTAAAAACTCCATCGAATTTTCGTCGCTTTTTTGGTATTTCTTCTGTACTTATTTCACGTCCCCCATCAGAATCGGATACGGTAGATTCTGAAGAATCACTTGATTTAAATTGATAAATAATTCCTACTATGTCATGAAGAGTACCTTTACCATTCAAAGTATCCACTTAACGATCGTAGTTATCGAAAGCAACATTCGTACTGAGATTATTACAACATTGTATATTTGAAGGTATCAACGTATTTGTTTCATGCGATGTAAAGGTTGATTCTGTTTCTAATTCTTCTGCAGTTGTATATGCTATGGTGTGTCCAAGTTCATCTAAAATAGTTAATATTTTTCGGCTGTTTGTCAATGATTTAATTGTTAAGCCCAGCTTGAGTTGTTTTGGTGGTTTTATGCTACCTTTTGTCACAATAAAAATAATATCTTCACATAGTGATTTTATTCTTACCCCGTCATTATTAGTCTTTTGTCTTCTTACGTCGGGTCCTTCAAAAAATGCACTAATAAAATCATATAATATTTCAGGTATATCACATTCTCCTGAAAATATGTCATTTGTAGTTAATTTATTTGGAAGTTTTTTGCCAGGTAAAGATTTAATACTATTACGCAATTCATATGCTGTATCACGGAATCGATATTTTTCGGAATTATTTTTTACTGCTGATGAGTGGATTAAATCACATATGTCAATATAACGCTTATAAATTACTTTGTTTTTTATGTTTACTGGCAAAGCTTCAATAATAATCCTATCTCCATAAGATTTTGAAATTCTTTCTTCTAAATAACTTGATTTATACGTGTCAAATTTAATATCATCGGAATTTTTGTCTGCTATTTCAATAAATAATGCTTTGTAATATTTAAAAATGTCAGAAAAATAAAATACTTTTTCCTCGTTGATAATTTCCTTTTCAATAAATTCCAAAATTGCTTCAAATGCGTCTTTATGTATTTCTCCAACGTTATGCCAGTTTGTTTCTTCAGTTAAGACATCTAACGTTTTTTCGTATAGTTTTTGGTATCGTAATCTACAAATTGCATGATAGGCAAGTACTGAGCGATTGTTGAGTTTCTCTAATAATTCAAAGTCATCCAAACCATTTGCATAAAGTTTAATATTATTTAATAGCTTATCGGTCGTAGATACTGATAAAGTTTGTCTATTACTTCCTTCTCTCTTTGTTTGTGATGAACAAAAAATACAAACATCAGTTAAATTATTATTCTGTTCTGCCTCAGATTCCAACGCAGTAGATGATGTATTTTGTTCCAGCTAAAAATTTTAACGATCACTAAAATATTCTAAAAAAGATAATTATAAATTTAATATACCAATTGACTTATCGTACTATCAACACGTTCATCTGATAGTGACAATGGCAGTATTTAAGATGAACTAGCAGAATCGGTAACCAAATCAGTTGTCTAGAATAAAGATCATTTCTGTACGCCTGGTGCGTATCCCTCATTCTCCACGAAAGACTCATATAGGAGCCAAGCAGCTGAAGACAATTATTGCAAGCGACTACGCAATCGCAGATTCACGAACTACGGCTGCCAGCTTTTCAAGAGGAGTGAAAGAGTTTGGTATCACGGAATTATAATCAAAAAGGGTCTTCACCTCAATTATCTGAGCGCCACTTAAGTTGTTGATCTGGTATACAACTCAAGAAAAAAACACAATAATTACAAAAATGATAAATGTAATATTCGAACAGAATATGATCAGCACACGCGACGTCGCATGGATCAATGCTGAAAGCACTCTTAATACTTGAACAATATACTGTCTGAAGGACTAGAATTCTCCATAGGAGAAATAATATTGCTCACGAAAGCCACAACTTAGGAAGAAGATTCAACAGACCGCACTATTTGAAATTCAAAACAGTAGTTTAGGTTATTCACCAAAAATCTTGGATTTCATATTCATATGTGACTTTAATTGAGCGAGAAAACTAACAGTAAGTTGAAGTATGTGAGTAAAATTTGTCCTGTGCACAAGTGTTCTTCCTTCTCTGTGATTTTCAAAAATTTTAATCAGTACTATTTTATATCATGTTTTATTTATTAATTCTAATGGTTTTGATATTTTTGCATTCAGGCTTTTTATCTTGATCATTTTACTTCCATTGTCAGTAATAGCTATTATTTTTTGTTCGTCACCAAACTGGCGCATTCCATTTCCTTCTTGTACACAGTATATTTCATTCATATTCCATATTCTTTCAGCTTCTAGGATGATATTCAGTAAGTACTATTCTCTCTTATCTATATCGACTTCAACAATAATTCCATAAATACACGATTATATATTATTATTTCTCAGTTATTCATTGTTATGCGCAATTCTGGCTGTATGGGGTAAATGCAGATAAGAAAGACCTGACCAGGCTACAATTAGCTGTGAGGGCTCTTGTAACAAATTATTTCACATCAATTGTGTCAGTATCAGTGGGAAAGAGGATGAAATTATCTCTGAAAAAAAAATTGTTTCTCTGTGTGCCGAATACCAGAGATCATGTGAGATATCAAATAACTTTGATCCTGCTTCCACCGTCAAAAAACTTAACGAAAATGTGTGACAATTTATGCAAAAGAGCCCTCTCAATCATTCAAATACGCTTCTCAATTCCTTGCAGAATAATTTGAGTGATGAATTTGTCTTCCGACAAAAATTATCAAGACGTCTCAGCATAAATTCAAGGAAGTATTCGAGAAAACTAATACTCAGTCATCTTTCAACGTACAGTCCTCTGGAAATGTATTAAGGGACAAAAAAATAAGAATCTGTAACAAGCAATTCAATAAGTTGTCCACAATACATATTACACAATTTCGAATTCGGGTAAATCATCTGTTGGATACAATTGCTGCTAAGTTCATGATGCAATAGAATTGTGTAGATGTTTCTATTGCTGTGGTCCTCACCATACTCTCTACAATAGAAATGTGTCCACTGTCTACAGATCAAAACACATAATTCCAGCATTTCGAGTGACCACACTGTTTGGGACCTATTCTGTCATCTGTACCAAGAGACATCAAAGAGACTCAGTAAAACTATACCAGGTGATGCAAAGCAACCAAAAAACATCTTGTTAAAGGTGTTTCTCATTAAAATCACATATTGAAGTGCTAATAACCTAGAATTCAATTGCTATTATCAAAACATCAGTAAGTATGAACTTACTTACTCTTACCCAGTTTCTGCTATTTGCATTCACTGAAACATGGTGTCATGAGTTCATTGAGAGCTCTGAACTTCTTGATTACAATTTGTTATCAATTTTTCGATCGAATCGCAATTTTGGTCTAACTGATACCAAACGAGGTGGTGAAGTTACATTTGCCATGAGAAATAATTCTCAAGCACTCAAAATCGACGCTTTGAATATAGTGATGAATTTGAAGAAATCTACAATATCGATACACTGTTCATCAAAATATTCTTCAAACATTGTATGCATTAGTTCTATATATTCCACTTAACTCCACAACAAAGGATTATGATATTTTGTTCGACTCTCTTTCATGCTATCTTCACTCTTACTTATATCACTCATCGTCTTCTTTGTAGGCGCAGTACTTTCAACAGTTTCCTAAATTTCTTCAACTGGTTTCAGTACAATTTAGTGCAAAACTCAAAAAGTAGAATTCTTGATTGAGTGATTGGTCATACTGAATGTATAGTCAACCGCCTTATTCATCCTGTTCTGAGAGAAGATCATCATCATCCGCATTTGGCAGTTGAACTTGATTTAATATATCCTGCCAAATTTCAAGTCGTTTCTAACTCCGGCCTGAACTTTGATAAGGCAGATCTTCAGTCTCTTCATAGAGATCTTTCAAATATCGACTGAGGATCTCTAAAGCAATACAAAGTCGTCAGTTCAATCGTCACAGGTTTTTAAGAATCCATTTCTGCTGTACTGCACGAGAACATTCCTTCAAGAAAACCATCATCGAAATCTTATTCACTATGGTATACTGGGTTGATCATCAGCAAAGACACAAATTATAGTCAAGATATAAAAAATCTAGTTGTTCAAGAGCTCGATTGAGTCCTGAGATTTTAAGAACGGAAATTGAATCTGATGTGAGGCTTGCATATGAATCACTGCAAAAATGTTCAAAATTAGATATCTGAAGAGCTCAAGAGATTTTGATAGCTGATAATAATAATAATAATAATAATAATTTTCCATTAACTGGAAAGCACTTACATGCACAGTACGTCAAAATACAAAATAAAAACATTTGAATACAAAACACATAGGTACATTTTAATTATTATTTTCATCTCACAATCTTCCAACACATACGCATCTATAGATTTTCGTCTTTCAAATATTCGTCAACGCTGTAATAACTTTTGGTCACTAGTTTTTTGAACAAAGTAGATTTGAATTTTTTAAGTTCCAAGTTTCTTATATTTTGGGGTAATTTGTTAAAAAGATTCACGTTGATGCAATTTGTTTTCGAGTTTGCCGAAGTTAATTTTTTTGTAGTCAAGTTACTGTTATTTCTTGTGTTATATTCATGAATTTCGGAATGAGCTGTGAAATCTGATATGTTTTTTCTGATATATATCAAGCTGTCCAATATAAATTGTGAATAGAGTGTAAGAATGCCAAATTTCTCAAAAAGATTCCTACAAGAGTGTGTTGGGCCCACAGCAGCAAGTACTCTAACGGCCTTCTTCTGCATTATAAAAGCTCTATCCACACCAGAAGATTGGCCCCAGATTAATGTACCATAACACATGACAGAGTGGAAAAGAGCAGAATAAGCTATCTTGGATGCCGGTGGGCCTATTGTACAATAAATTTTACGAAGGGCAAACAAACATGTAGCCAACTTCCTGCATAATAAGTCGATATTGCTTCTCCATCTTAAGTTTTCCTGTAGTAGGAGACCTAGGTATTTTTGAGGGAGTTCACTGGATCTATTTGAATTAACAAAATCTAATGTATTTGTTTTATCTTTATTCAAACTTAAAAGATTTGCTGTGAACCATTCAATGGCTTGGTTTAGGCTTTCGTTGCTATTTTGCTCAAGAGTTTCTTGATATAAGTTATGATTTACTAGAGTCGTATCATCTGCAAACTGTATTATATTTGAATTTATGTTTTTGGGTAAATCATTAACATATATTATGAATAGTAGGGGACCAAGAATACTTCCTTGGGGGACACCTGTATCATATTTTTCAGAGTGCTTGTTGCATCACTGATTGGTACAATTTGTTGCCTATTATTTAAATACGATTTAAATAACTGCAAAGGAATACCTCTGATTCCAGAGTATTCCAGTTTAGATATAGAGCTCCCAGAGTATAATATATGATAAATGTCCTTCTACCACCATTCTAGCAGTATTAACGTATAATGATATATCTCTTGATGAACCACAATTGACTGTTGACTTTTTCGTTCGATATTTCAAGTTTCTACAATGACAGCTTAAACGTTACGTCACCATCACATGCTGAAACTGTCTCTTCTTCAACTGTCTCTATTAACTGTGTTTCAGAAAACGATGTTTCAAATTCAATTAAAAAACCGGAGCCTAGAGGGATAGTTGGTCTTGTTTCGATACCAGCATTTATTATTGCAGATTGTGCCTATATCTTTCTGAAGCCTTTGGGAATTATTTCAAATACAAGATATGGAAATTATCAAAAGTAAACTCCATTTACAAAAAGGGTGATGAAAATTATATTATCAATTACAGGCCCGTTGCTATTATCTTCAACTTCAGTAAAATTTTTGGAACAGTTCTTCATGAATAAATTTACAGTCATCTATCTCATCTTTTATGTTCTTACATACATGGGTTCGTTAGAGTCCGATCCGCTTGTATGTAGGACACACAATACATCAGTGAAGCCTTCGAACTAAGCTGCCAGGTCGATGTGATTTATACCAATTTCTCTAAGGCCATTGATAAATTAGACCATTCTATTCTGATTTCAAAGCCTCAATCTTCTAGTCTTTTCTCTGCTCTTCATCATTATTGTCATCATATCTTGATAACATATACCAGTATGTTTATACTCACGCATTTGAATCAGAAAATTTTCTGCAGAGATTTGATTTAACACCAGGATCTGTTGAGGGACTTCTGCTTTCCAATTTAGTTATCAATGATATAACGACTAATATCAGTGTACAATACCTCATGTATGCAGATGATATTAAACCATTTTGTAGAATTTCATGCATCAAAGACTGTATAATACTTCAGTCCAACTTAATCAATATAGGAATGTGGTGTGACAACAATAAACGTTATCTTAATGTTCCCAAATGCAATGTGTTACAAAAATTCCGTCTTACGTTTTTTTTATACAATTTTTTTCTTATTCCATACCTATGTCGCCATCTGTATAACAATTTTGCACCAATTTTGTGAATTAGTACTTATGACTCTTGATTGAAGGCGCTAATTTAGGGAGCATGCGCGTCTGGTTCGCCCTCTTCGTTTCTTGAGCGGTGGATGCAGACGTACTTGTTCTGAGCAATCCTGTGATTTTTCTAGTTTTTTCAAGTTTTGAGATTATTTTATTCTTCTAAAATCAGTGTCATGATTTTGTAAGTATTTTGTTTATTATTTTTGTTCACGGTATTCCAAATTTAGTATTATTTTTGCTGGTGATTTCGTTTGAGGCCACCCGCGTGGTTAACCTTTTGTTTTCCAAATTTATCTCTTTCATTCTTGATTCTTTGCAAGTTTTTTGTGTTCAGAACCTTTTTACAACTTTGAAACTTTTATACCGAATTGATATTTCTGTTTTAAATTTATTTTTGTTCTGAATTTTACAATAGCGTAGGCAATTGCCGTTGCGGTCGTAGGAGCTGGCCTTTCTCTCTTTGGGAGGATATAATTATTTGTTGTTCTTCCTCGGGAAGAAACGTTTAATTACTTCTGATGTTTTATATTCAGATTTGTTTTGATAATCACTACTATTGAGAGTGCTTCGAGTACATGTTCTAGTTGCCATCTGCCCTAGTTCATCATAATATTCCGTCTACAAGAGTAGACGTTCTTCTTTTATAATTTACCGGCTTTTTGTATTTCTGTTTTAGATTTTTTTGTACTACCAAACGCGATCAGGCGGATATCGATTTGATGATACGCGATTTCTTTTCAATATATATACTCGAAGTGAAAAACCTACGAGATTTGTGGCTATCTTCGTTTCTTCCTTTACTTTCACTCACTTAAGTATGTTTGATGTATAAATGATTAGTGAAAGTGGTTGATAGCACATAATTTATCCATATTTTGGATCCAACGCGTTGCGGATTTGTCATTCAACAACTCGTAGTTTGATTTCTTACGTTGTTTGTGTAGTTTTTGGTTTCCAAAGTTTAGAATATTTTGTTGTGGGCTTTAGTTCATGTTTTTAAGCTGGAGAAGATTCATCCAATTTTTTAGTAACGAACCACGTTCGTAAATTTATCGACTCGTCGCTAATAATCCTTTTTCTTTTTCTGCTAGACCTCGTATTCTCTTTGTTTTTCTTCTCTTTCATGCTCAGTGTAGTTTTTCTCCTACTTTGTAAATTCTTCGTGCACAATTTGAAATCAGGCAAATAAATAATTTATTGATTATTTCATCTAATTTTTACTAGATTTACAGTGTATTCGTTCTCCAATCTGAATCTAAATTTATTCATTCAAGTTTAACACTTCACGTTCATAAAGAGCTTTCCAATTTTTTCATAGGAACCTCCTGTTTCATTTTAATTGGATACTGGTTGGGTTGTTTGTTCTCAGTGTAAACTGCTAGGGATCTTAGGAGCCCGTGGCCACTTGAGACTAATTTTTTGACTGTTGCAGTGAGATCTTTTGTGTATAATAGCTTCATACATTTCCGTAAATTATCAAAATTTTTTATTATAATTTTTGAAATTATTAGCTCTAAGTCAATTTATAATTTTGTTTATAATTGATTTCGACGTCTATGCTCTATTTCTTTTTTTGCTGTCGCTATTGTCTCCCAAGTAGTACTTTTTTCTCCTTTGATCATTTCCTGGGGGTACCGCCCGTTTCCTATTTTTCAGGTGGAATATTTCTAGTGCCCTTATCAAAAGCTAGCCTGGGTTCTCACTTTCAAGGTGGGGTATTCCAATATTTGAATTTAGTGTCAATCAGAAGTACATTAAGTTTTTGCTACTAAATAGTGAAGTAACATTACCTTTCTTAATTTCCTACTGCCACCTTAGAAATAGGAAAAGGTACACTGACGCCCGAACGTGAGGCCTTGAATTTTGTTCAGCCGGAAGAACATCTGTTGCAATTTGAGTTAATATTATTTTCTTGCTTCTCCAATTTGTTGTACAAACTTTGACATCGGAAAAAAAAGGTGGAAATATTTATCTTGAAATCATTCTACTCTTGCTCTTCCCTTTCTTCCATTATTATTTTTCCTCTAGCACATGCAAGATACCCCTACAACCCCTTTTTGCGCCATTACTAATCAAATAAACTCTTCTGAGGTACATACCAAGATGAAGCCTGAGTGCATCGAATACCTGTCAGAGGATGAGTTGCTATATAAACTAGGAAACCAAGGTGTGGAGATCAATAATTTGTCGGTGGATTTAAAACCTATTCTAAGAGGATTGCTACAGGTTGGAGGAATAAATTGGAATCCATCTCCTATACCACATAATTATATACCAGCCACTGAAAACGCGACATGAACAGAAGCTACTGGATTTATGCGGTGAGATAGCCCAAATCAATAATGATGATTCTTGTGCTATTTTGTTGCGATTAGATTACCTTTACAATCGCGTTTCCCGTTCAAATTCAGTTTAACTTTGTCCAAACCTATTAGCTCTTATAGCTGAATTGCGAACGCAGCTCGACAACTTTTCGCGATTACAAGCTTCTTTGGCCGAAGCCAATCTTATTTTCTCCAATCATCAATAAGTATCCTCACCAAATTCTACACCACTGACCCCAGTAGAACATCAAACTTTGATTGACACCCCCAATTATTCTTCTTACGGTTTTTCACAACCTGTAAATGCACCACCACAGCGTCTACCTCTACGACAACCTGTTTTTGATTTGACTGTTCCATCCCCAGTCGTTTCACCGTTAGTAAATAATTTACGACCTACGCATTCTTTACTCCATGAATTGAGTTCAAAATTCGATGGTACCGGCAGTATTTTTTTTTTTTAAAACGTGTAACAGAACTATCTACTTCTCCAGATGTTTCTTTAGCTTATCTACCTAAATATGCTAGCAAGCTATTTACTGGACCTGCTTTAATTTGGTTTCGTGCAATTCGAGATGATATTCAATCATGGGATGATTTATGTTATCGCTTAAGACCCGCTCTTCTTCCATCAGATTATGAATTCAAACTTTGGCAGGAGGTACAATTTCGTACTCAGAGTATTGATGAAAAAACCAAACTTTTTGTTGCTGTTCTGAAATCATTGTGTAGCCGCTTACAAATTGAACCAGATGCGAAATCTTCTCTAACTTTGGTGCTACGGAATTTACAGCCTCGTTTTCAGCAGGATATCGCCGTTTTACAATCTCCTACCATCGAACATCTTATTAGTGTTTGTAAACTGCTACGATCTTGGAATAGAACTTTTCCTATTCAAGTTGAACACCGGCGAGCTACAGTGAAGACGAGGTGGATCACTGAATATGATAGATATAAAAAAAGGGTGCCAGATGACCGAAACCGGAATGAGGTTCAACCGATGGGGTTGATAATCAAACCTAATAGGGAACAAGATCGCAAAACAAGAGAACGCCTATAATCCAAATGAAGTAAAAGTATTCAAATAAATCAAGTAATTCATACAGCTTGAAAAAAAGGAGTGTAGTTGATGATGAATTTAATACTAATGGAGGTCAAATACCAATAATTCATACCACATTTTAACAAAATTATATGATTGAATAAAATATTAAATAGAGGCTCGAGTATTGTGAAATGATCAAGATTCTACAATGACATTCAACCTTACTTATGTACTGAAATAGAAAACCATATCGAACCGGAAATGACCGCAAGACATTATTCTAAGCGGTCCGCGCAGCGAGTTTGTCCGCGAGAATGCTGCCAGGACTAAGATTAAACGTAATGTGATGGTGGAAAAGTGCACAACGTAAATGAGGGATACGCGAAGGTCGACCAACGAGCGTCACGCCGCGCTGAACATATAAGCATTGACTGGATTTGTCCTAAAAGCGTTTTGCGTTGGAACTACTGGCCACAAGTAATGTCTCTGACGATGAATAAAATAATAGATTTCCAAACGCTCGGTAAGATCAGATTTTCTCATGAAATCAGCTCAGAAAGCAAGTGGCTCCTAATTCAGCAATATAAAAAAAATTCAATATTGAAGTTATCAAGATAAATATACAGATATGAACAAAAAGATAATGGAGTAATGGCTTAGCTGTAGTATCGTCCAAATAGCCGATGCCGATCAGATCTCCGTCATCCAATTTCTCAGAGCTGGCGGTGTCGAGTTCTTACAAATAATAAATCCAATGAACGATTCCCAATCGTTTCACTGGACAGCGATATTCATTTGAATAAGATCTGATAATCCACTGAAGAGAAGATATAACCATATATCCCGAATAGAGCGGTACGGAAAATAATAAAGAAGAAAGTAATAGCCTGTGATGGAATGCGGCTTGTAGTTATTTAAGATGGAGTAGATCAATAAAAATTCGACTGATGTCGATGAATATAGGAAAATATATTCTATTGCTGTGCTTCCAGTAAAATCTAAATTAATGGGTACTCGATATTTCCACAAAAAATACGCAAAATAGAGTAAATCTCTGAACTTCAGATGGCATTTCAGGTGAGCTCCCGAGAGAAAAATCTTAATATGATTAATAAAGAATCCAATCTAACCAAATCTATGCGCAAACGGTAGCTACTCATGGTTAAACACAAGTTGCACTCAAGAAATCCGAGTTGCCTGACGAAGGTAAAAAGAAATATTCAAATGTGAAAAAGGCTACATTTCATTCACATGAAATAAGCCGTAACAAATCTTAAAGAAAACACAAAACATAGGGTTGAGAAGTTTGAACCTCCACCTTCTCGTACAAATAAATTACTAGAACCAGAGTTAGCCCACCAACGCCTCATTGCATTCTTTCTCGTGTGAATACTGTGCACACGACACCTTATAAAAATCAAAATACTCGTGAGTATTAATATATAAAATAATAATATAACTGTGATGATCCAAATCATTCGGCGCCTCAATGCCCAAAGCCTCATGATAAGCATTGTTATAGTTGGGGTTACAAAAATGTCACTCGTTTTACATGCCCGCATTGTTCAAAAAACTAATAGGATCGCGTTGTTTCAGTCGCCGACGTACACGATCTTTTATTAAGACTGACTGTTCAGCTTGGAATGAATGACTGAAAATTGTAGCTAAATTCTGGGCAAGTCCTACCATTCCGCCTATTATTCATGATCCTAATTCAGACTCGCGACCTTTTGTTGAAATTCTTTTCGGAAAAACTCCTGTTGTCGCTATATTAGATTCGGGTGCTAACATTTCTGTGCTGGGAAATGAAGGCATTTCTTCACTTTCAGCTAATAATATACCTCTTTTACCTTCTGAGGAACCTACTGTCACTACTGCAGGTGGTGCTTCTCACAAGTCAATGGAGAAGTTACTGTTCCTATCGCTGCAGATTCAGTCACTCATTATATAGACTTTTTGATATTTCCTGCCCTTGAACATCTATCGTATTAGGTACCGATTTCTGGCAAACTTTTAATATTCATGTCAATTTCAAACATAATTCATTGAATACTAGGGCGACTATTGTGCTCTTAGTTCACTACATGGTTCTACCGAATTAACTACTTCTCAAACTGCTGCTTTACAAGTAGTCATAGATTCTTTCAAAGAACTTGGCTAAAAACCTCTTGGACGCACTCATTGTTCTACGTATTCAATTGATACTGGCGATGCCACTCCTATTGAACAACGATATCATTTTTTCTCTCCAGCTATGTTGTTTATCTTGTATCAAGAATAAGATGAAATGCTTGCACTCAGTGTGGTATGTCTTTCGAGAAGTGCTTGGTCGTTCCCCGTTCTAATCGTGAAGAAAAAATCGGGAGAGCTCCGTTCTTGTTTTGATGGCCCTAGACATAATTCAGTCATTAAAAAGGATGCTTATCCTTCACCTTTAGTCAATGACATCTTGGATCGATCACGCGATGCTAACTATCTGTTTTCAATTGATTTAAAAAGCGCTTTCTGGCAAATTCCACTTGATGACGCTTCTTGCGAAAAAATCACCTTCACCGTGCCAAATCGAGGTTTATTTGAGTTCACGCGAACCGCTTTCGGTCCTACAAATGCTCCTCAAGCCTTGCAAAGATTGATGGATGCCGTTCTTGGTCCACTTTTTCATAAGTCTGTTTTCGTTTATTCAGACGACATTATAATTTGTAATTCCACCTTCGAAGAACACTTGTCAGTGCTCTTTGACATTCTTAATCGACTTAAAAGTGCAGGTCTCACTAACAACTTTGGAAAATGTGAATTTTGTAAATCTTCTTTAGATTATCTTGGCTTTACGTACCGACCCAGACAAGGTTGCCGCCATTAATAACTACCCTTTACCACGAACAGCTACGAGAATTAATCGATTTTCAGGTTTAGCTTCCTGGTATCGGCGTTTTGTACCTCAATTTTCATGTCTTTCATCCCCTATCACTGCTTCAACTAGAGAAAAACGCAGATCTAATATTGTTACTTCTTCAAGCTTTTAATAAATTAAAATCTTCACCTACTTCTTCACCAGTTCCGGCTAGACCAGATTTTACGAAACCATTTACCATTCTAACTGATGCTTCAAATTACGGCATAGCCGCTGTGTTATCTCGAAATTCCTCTAGCGGAGAACATGCCATTGCTTATGCAAGTCGTACTCTTTACGCGTACTGAACTTAATTATTCAGTTACTGAACTCGAATGCTCAGCCGTTCTTTTCGCTATTACCAAATTTCGTCCTTATGTCGAAGGTATTTCTTTTACTGTTATTACTGACCATCATTCACTATTATGGCTTATGAGAGTGCAGGATCCTACAGTTAAACTTACTCGTTGGGCTGTTCAGCTTCAACGGTTTGATTTTCAATTTTTACATAGACCTGGAAAACTAAACACTGTCCCACATGCTCTTTCACGTGCTTCATTAACAATTCCATCTTTATTTGTACCAGCCGATAATTTACATCCATGGTATATGAATCATTGTACTTCAATTCTGGCTTCTCCTTCTGATTATCTAGGATGGCGTGTAGAGGACAATACAATTTATAAAACCGTGCTGTGAATTAATCTCCATGGAAAATAGTCGCTCCCTCAGATCTAAGGGATGAAATTCTTAAGCTCACTCTGGTACTATTTCTGGTCATTTTGGCGTATTTATAACCCTTCAACGTCTTGCCGAAACATACTATTGGCCCGGTTTGAGACGTTCCGTACACCGATTTGTAACACAATGTTCTATTTGTTCAACTCAAAAACCCTCTCAATTACCTTCTTTAGGCCATATGAGAGAGCCTAAGAAAATTAACTATCCTTGGCAGGCCATCGCCATTGATTTGATGGATCTTTTTCTTTGTTCATCACATCGGAATATGCATTTATTAGTAATATCAGATTGGTTTTCAAAATTTCCTCTATTATTTCCACCTCGTCAAGCTACTTCTAAAAGTAATACTAATATCCTAGAACGTGATGTCTTTCTTCTGTTTGGAGCTCCTCAAATTGTAATATGTGATAATGGTACTCAGTTTAATTGTGACGAGTTTCGTCGTTTGCTGGCAAAATATCAAGTTCCAATACTTTGGTACAATGCTAAATATCATTCGCAGGTAAATTTTGTAGAACGCACCAATAGAATTATTAAAACCGCTATTCGATCCTTTATCAAAGACAACCACCGCGCTTGGGATGTAAATTTACTCCAAATTGGTCAAGCAATACGTACTTTTGTTCACGAGGTTATTGGTTTTACCCCAGCATATCTTAACTTTGGCCGTCACGTACTCTTATCCGGAACTTTCTACTCCACTCCACCTGATACCGTTTTATCTGATATTCCAGCTACTTATGCTAATTCATTCAAAGAATTGCATATCAATTCTCAACTAATTTAGAAGAAAATCATATCTTTATATGATCGCTCCGCTAAGCGTTATAACCTTCGTAGACGTTCTTCAGAATTCTTTGTAGGTGATTCAGTCTGGAAACGTGATTATGTACTTCCTGATGATACCAAATATTCATCTGCCTCTTTAGCTCCTAAATACATTCCTGGTGTAATACACAAGAAAATTTCTAAATTAGTTTATCAACTTCACAACCTAAATGGCCGCGACCTAGGACGTTGGCACATGAAAGAACTGAAGCCTCATCCTTCTGATAATGATAATTCTTTAAATCAATAGTTTTCTAACAAAATACCCAAATTTCCGTCTTACGTTTTTTTTATTCTATTTTTTCCTTATTCCATACCTATTTCACCATCTGTATAACAAATTTGCACTAATCTTGTAAATTACTACATACGACTTTTGATTGAAGGTGCTAATTTGGGAAGCATGCGCGTCTGGTTTGCCCTCTTTGTTTCCTTTGTTAGTTTTTTGTGTTCAGAACCTTTCTACAACCTCGAAACTTTTCTACCAATTCAATACTTTTGTTCTGAACTAATTTTTTTCTGAACTCTACAATAGCGTTGGCAATTGCCGCTGCAGTCGAAGAAGCTGGCCTTTCTCTCTCTGGGAGTTCATTATTATTTGTTGTCCTTTCTCGGGAAGATACGTTCAATTATTCCTGATGTTTTATATCCAGATTCGTTTTGATAATCATTACAATTGAGAGTGTTTCGAACACATGTTCTAGTTGCCATCTGCCCTAGTTAATCATAATATTCCGTCTACAAGAGTAGACATTCTTTTTTGTATAATTTACCGGCTTTTTGTATATCTGTTTTAAATTTTTCTGTACTACCAAACGCGATCAGGTGGATACCGATTCGGTGATATGCAATTTTTTTTCTATATATACTCGAAGTAAAAAAAACCTACAAGATTTGTGGCTATCTTCGTTCCTCTCTTCACCTTCACTCACCTAAGTATGTTTGATGTATGAATGATCAGTGGAAGTGGTTGATAATACATAATTTATCTATATTTTGGATCCAACGCGTTGCGGATTTGTCATTCAACAACCCGTAGTTTGTGTAGTTTCTGGTTTCCAAAGCTTGAAATATGTTGTTGTGGGCCTTAGTTCCCGTTTTTAAGCTGGAAAAACATACGAGTTTGTGAAGATTCATACAATTTTTTAGTAACGAACCACGCTCGTGAATTTATCGACTCATCGCTAATAACCCGTTTTTTTCTGCTAGACTTTGTTTTTTCTTTGTTTATAGCTCAGCATAGTTTTTCTTCCTTCTTGTAAATTTTTAGTGCACAATTTTAAATCAGGTAAATAAATAACTTATCGATTATTTTATTCAAATTTTACTGAATTTACAGTTTACTCGTTTTTCAATTTGAATCTGAACTTATTTATTCAAGTTTAACGCTTCACGTTTAAAGAGAGCTCTCCAATTTTTTTATAGGAGCCTCCTGTTTCAGTTGAATTGGATATTGGTTGAGTTGTTTGTTTTTAGTGTAAACTGCTTGGGATCTCAGGAGCCCGTGGCCACTTGAGGCTAGTTTCTGGCCAACTTTACGTTAAGAAAAACATTAACACATCTACGAAATCAAGAGGAACATTAGTACCTTCCAAAGTTGACTACAAGGCGCACGGCCATTCTCAACACCTTCAAGGACCGTTGGGTATTTATAAAAGCCCTATAAGACGCAAGATCAACTTTACTTAATTCAGAGAACGTTCTTGTCTGACGTTGTTTTTGTGGCTACCAATTCGTCATCTATCTTCTCTGCTGATACTAGTCTTGAGCTCCGCCTGAAGTGGGTATTCAGCTTGTTTTTGTAACGTAATTTTGAACGTCTGTGACGTGCTTTCCACTCCCCTTCTGGCTGTTGCAGTGAGATTTTTCTGTATAATATCGTTATACATTTTCGTGAGTTACCAAATTTTTTGATTATAATGTTTGGAATTATTTGCTCTTAATTGATAATAATTTTGTTTATGATTGATATTGACGTCTATGCTTTATTTATTTCTTTGCTGTCGCTATTGTCTCCCAAGTAGTACTTTTTTCTCCTTCGATCATTTCCTGGGGGTGTCGCCCGTTTCCTATTTTTCAGGTGAAATATTTCTAGTGCCCTTGTTAATAGCTAGCCTGGGTCTTCATTTTCAAAGTAGGATATTCCAATACTTGAATTTAGTGTCAATCAGAAGTATATTAAGTTTTTGCTACCAAATAGTGAAGAAACATCACCTTTTTTAATTTCCTACTGCCACCTTGGAAATAAAAAAAGCTACAAATGTAATGTCATACTCAAGGAAACTGTCCCAGATCACTTTTGTCTACACACTGGACAGTTTTAATGTGAGCATACCAAGTTCGTTTTGTGATCTAGGGGTTACTCTCGATCCGAAGCTTTAATTCAATGATCATATTGAAACTGAAGTTCTGATAGTATTCAGGTGTTCAAGTTTCATAATACGGAACGCGATAATGTTCAAGAGTCTAACAACTTTGAAACTGCCTATTATTTCTCTCGTTAGACCAAATTTAGAGTATTGCTCTACCGTCTGGAGCCCAGACACAAAAATCATGACTGATTTTATTGAAAGTGTTCAAAAAGAATTCATTGAGGCAGCTTTGTTAATCTTAGACAGTTCCTATCCCATGAGAGGTACATCACAATCTATATTGCTTGAATCTTTCAATTTGCAATCTTCACAGCAAAGAAAAAACTGTCAAGCAATAATTATATCATATAAAATTATCAATAACACCATAGATTGTGTAGTGCTACTCGAACATATCAATTCTCAGATTACAGAATATTTTCTAGGTTCAGTAATACTTCCTACTTGTCAACTCTACTGTCATATCATAAAATATAGAACCTCATTACAATTTGTTTTGCAGCGTCAGTTAACTGAAACGCTGTATATATCATTCTTGAAATTCTCAGTAATTCTCTTTCTGTTTTCCGCCTCACTCTCTAATTGGGCTTAAGCCCATTGGGTTTGTATTGAGTAATGATAATATCATAATAATTATGATTGTTATTATCATTATTATAACTGAAATGGAAATATAAATACAGTAATAAGCTTATTATCGGAACAGACTCTAGCGAGCATCTGGTATATTGAGATAATGTCTGTTCGTTTAAGCTCTCCGATAGAAAGTGCACGAGGTTATCGGACGTAGATAATATTGTACGGTTATGGTTGAACGTTTAATCACAGAGGCGCGCGCAACAAATAAAATATATTTCAACTAAGCGGCCTAACCCTTCTACGCCGATTCACTCCAGTTCAACCCAGTTGAGACAAATTTTCTCGCGAGAGCCCGGAACATGATAACTAGGTACCCCTAGTTACAAGTGTAACGTCCCTAGCTACTCTTTCGTAATGAAGGTACTGTAATTCGAAAGGCTGTAATTGCTAAGCAGTGCTGTTCATACACAACTATGTGGAAGCATAGTCTCAACCAGGGTTGTATGTGTTACAATATTATTCATACAGTAACAATTTGTAGAATCTACCGTGGACATCATCACATATTACACTAAACACAGAATTATATCGTTCCACAGCTAATCATTTTGGATTTTTCGAAAAAACAATATAGAAATATGTCAGGTAAAGTGCGCATTCAGTACTGTCGGTTGCTTTGAAAACATCTCTGAATACTGATTCACAAGATTCTACGTCCAGTAGCTCTGAATTTATGCGCAAAATTGGAAAAAATTCAACTGAAGTGCATTCTCAGCTCAGTCGAATGCTGGGAGAGGAGTAGGCAATCATTCAGATATTACAGCAGACTGAAATACTGATCAGATCATTTCAAATTTGTGCGAAAAATTCTCAAGAGACTGTTAGGTGAAGTGGACTTTCGACACAGTCGATCTAAATGGAGAAAGAATATGAGTATCTAGATGGTACTATCGTCTTGAATATCGAATTCCGATTCTTTATGTTCAATCGATTTGAATTTATGCGGAAAATTCAGAAGATATCTGGAATGAGGTGCATTTCTGGTACAGACGATTGCAATCATAATGTGAGATATACAACAAGATCTTATTGAAATGCTTAATACAAAATTTCAATATTCTACGACTGATTGTTTTCAATTTATTTGGAAGATTCGAAATGTTTGCTGTATAAAGTGCACTTTCGACTAGGCTGATTGGTACAAGAATAGAAGATGAACGTTCAGATGCTTCAGCAATTCCAAATACTGAATTTCAGTATCCTACGGAGGATCATTCTGAACTTACGCGGAAAATTTAGAAAAAGCTTTAAGTAAAGTGCATTTATGATACAGACGATTGCAGTCATGATTCGAGGTGCACAACTAGATTTCACGGGAGTGCTCAGTACGACATTCCAATATTCTACGACTGATTGTTTTGAGTTCATGCGGCAAACTTGTAATCTGTCACATAAAGTGCACTTTTGGCTCAGCCAACTTGTACAAAAATAGAAGATAACTATTTATGCGATAAATTCATGAGAAGCTTGAAGTAGGGTGCATTTTTGGTACATTGCAATCATAATGCGGAGTGCACAACTAGACCCTAGACTAGTCCTTAAAACAGAATATAAATATTATACGTTCGACAGGTTTTGAGATTCGCGAGTCAGGAACGTAGACACATACACACATTCATACATACAAATGTACCGACATCAAGCCAAAAATAGTCAAAATGGATGCAGAAATGCTGGAATCAGATATCACCATCCAAATCTCGGAATGTGAATTCTTACGGTTTCATAATACTTACTTTTACTTTGTTAGTAAGTGAAAACATAGCTTTAAGTTGTCACGGCAAGCGTATATATCAATGTTCTTCAGAAATCTTGGGATCTATATTCTTGATAATATGACCCTAAATCTCAAATTCTGAATCGCATGCAAGTTCAAAAATGCTACCCGTAGAACATTCTTGTGTAATGAAAACTGTCTCACTTACGACAATTTTTTGACGAATCGTCTCTAGTGAGTATACTCACTCAAGACAATTCGTACACGAGAATGCAAAGACAAACGTGAATTTAAATGGAGGGTAAATGTTATGAGCAAGGAGGATACAGAGGTTGATACGAATCCGACAATAGCGACAAATATCGCACTGCAAAACACTATCCAATCTAATATCGCTGGGGTATTAGAAAATTTGTATGACGAACGTAGCGACACGTTTTTATCTACGTAAAATCCTTTTGAATTATCTGAAAATAAATTAATGAATATAAAGGAATTGAACTCATTGATCTTGTAGAGAATTATGATATAGCAACAAGTCGATCCTCAGTTTCGAATGCCGAAGCGCAAGTGATTTGAGAAAGTTGGTTGATAATGGTACAATATTATTTGGATGAAATTTGTTCATTTGTTGTAGGGGGTGCTTGATAATCAATGAATTATTTGAATTTCTGTTGCTTATGCATAAAGTTTCGATAATTTTGACAGTTATTGCTAGGTTTAAAAGTGCTATGGGCCATGTCACAAACAATGAACCATAAAATATAAACAACACTATGGAGAGGTCATTTACTCAAGTTTTTCTCCTTGAAACTTATTAACTATTGGCTGTTACATTTTGTGAAAATGTGACAGCTCAGCACTTGTTTCGCTAATGAGATATATTTTCCATCCATATCCAACGTCAGATACGAGTCAATTCGTTTAAGGAACTCATCTCTTAATTCAATCCTCATGCGAAGTAAGCTATACGACAATTCCCAAATTCATGCTAACTCGCATGACTTCAAGAATAGGGCCTTTGAGATAATTATTCAAGAGCTATCTCATGTTGCATTCATACATGGAAGCTTAATTCATATTATTCATTCAACTTCAAGTATATATTGGTATATCGTGTGATAAAATGACCGTAATTATATTGCAATCAAATATTTATTGATGTATACTATGATATTTTGTGATTCTCGAACAGTATAATTTAGTGATTATTGCTGTTATATATCACTATTAGGTGAAAATATATTCTCGTATTCCAATTATAATTGGAACATTGAGTTGGAGTCTAGCGCTTTCAGTATAAGCTTTTTATTTATCAAATTTTTATCCACCATTTGATTAGTTTTGGGGCTTGTTTACTAGTTATTTGAGTATCAAGGTCTGTAAGTACGCACTGTAAAAAAAATCTATGTAATTTTACATAAATAAATTAGGCAACTATTCTGCCTATGATTTTTCCGTAATTTTACACAAATAATTAATTTTACATAAAGTATGTAATTTTATTACATGATATTCTTGTAAATGTTTTCCAAATTGAATGTAGTACATATTGAACATTTCAGGTGGGAAATTACTGATTTTATATTGATGAAATTGTGTGAATTTCAATATTTCTTATATATAATTCTCCAAGCAATACGGAATTATCTGATCATAATTTGTGTAAGATCACACATAGATTATTGAGTAATAATAAAACCTGTAGGGGATTTCATATAAATTACGTATTGAATATATATTGAAGAGTAAAATTTCATATTATTTCCGTGGAAAATATAAACAATTTCCTAGTATTTTGATTAAAATTACACCTAATATCACGAAAATTAAAAATTATTGTGAATTTATATGGATAGATAACATAAACCTTCAAGAATATTGGAAATAATAGTAGGTACTGTTCAGTAAAAAAAAAACGTTCATTTCTGTATCACATATGAAAAATTACATGACAATCGAGAATAACTCTATAGTTGTGTAGATGTTTCCACTGTTGTAAGGGACGTTTGTAGTAGTAGTGGTACAACAACCATCACGCAAGTAATCTATAAATTGTAATAGAATATATAAATACAAGATAAGAAATTAGAGAGATATGAAGTAACTTCACCTGTTAGTAATCTCTCAAGGAGTTATATACGATTCAATAATAATAATAAAATAATCATCATTCCGCAAACTAACTGAATGTAAGATTTCAGTCAGAGTATTCTACTTGTCTTAATTTCTTCATCAGGCTCAACACTTTATTCAAAATACTGAATGTTCTTGCAGATTTAGAGGCTGATTTGAATCCTTCCACAGGATTGAGTTTTAATATGTATCTTTGGAAAAATTCTAAGGTGAGGGAGGCTGCAGCAGGGTATTTCATATTCAAAATATAAAATACAGCGAACACTTGTTGAATTGCCTTGACATAGGTATCTGTTTCCCCCACTATTTGTTTCTCGACGACAATATAGTATATCTTATCTGAAAAATAATATAATATTTAATCAATATATCTACATTCCAGATATATATTAGATGGAAATTCATTAAAATAGGTAAATTTTGAGGGCTGCTGCCAATACCGTTTGTCGCTTAGTAACAGATAAATTGTCTCATCGGCCGTCCCGACTTTTGACAGCTCATGAATATCATTCGACAAAAAATACTACAATTTTTTCATTTATTATCAAAATAAATATTCACGGAGAAGCCAATCAGTTTGAGAATAATTTTATTGAAATTGCTAGAAAGTTAAACAAGAAACCAGAATATGCAAAATCAAGTCAGCTACAACTGATGTGAATTTTTTTCTCTCTCAACTCATTCTTTGAAGTTGAAAACAGACTTTTGGAGGAAAACTCTCCACTTGACAGGCACTTTGAATTGTTTATGCAACCATACCTACTCTAATTTTCATTGAGTCAGAAAAAAATTGAGGCTTAAAGTCACTAATAAGGGGTGCAAAATAATTATACGTAAGTCTCATATTAATATTGTTATTGGGAATGATTTATTTCAGACTTCTCGCAAAAAAACAACTAATATTCCGGGGATGTTGCATATTCCTTGCATTTTTTGAAGAAATGGATTGTTTTAAAATTGATAAGATGTGATATCTCTATAATAGTTTCCTCACCTTTAACATAAACAATGTGCGGTGATGCAATATTTTCATCGTCACATATAGCATCTTTTGGTACATAATCCTGTAAAATAAAATGATCTGTTATTTGCCTTTCACTATTTATTTTATCATATCGTACCTCTTTCTCTCGAATGATATAATGTGCTTTGTCCTTGAAGTGTGTTGTAACACAAGAAAACAATTTTCTTATTAACTCATCTGTGTTATTGTAATTATGAATTGGGTTGGTCAGAAATTTTATGGTTTTCTTCATCTTTTGTTGACCGTCGGTGAGACATTCTTGAATATTACATCCTGTTAATTTCTCAAAATGTGAAAACATATATTTTTCTTCGAAAAGATAAGGCCATTCTTCTATAATAGATGTAATTGTAGGAATATTTTTTTGATTCAAAAAATATCTTTGTGACGCGTAAGTCGACTCCATAAGTTCCATTATTTCTTCATTATCAACTTGTTTCGCATGTAACTGCTGAAGTTTGGCTTTTTTCATGGCTATTGATTCGGGTGTTTCTTCTAGAGGATAATTTGGCTGCCAGTTCTGACAGACGGCTGCTTTAAATCTTTTGTAATTAACTTTAAGACCAGAGGATAAATCTGTACTGTTACAGCTTCTGTTTGGATAATTATTCCTATCTTCTATTTTTTTCAATATTGCAGTATACCCACTACCGATGAATGTTCCATCTTCATCCAAATCACTCAAAGTAGGATATTTTCTTATTAAATTTTCGCAAAGAGTTTTTAATGTTTTTCTGCCCGGATACTTCGTATATTTTCTGATAAAATCCACTAATAAATGTGTGATTAATGTTAATTCCTTGGTATCCAAAGTGATTCTTTCAATCAATTTTACTGTTAGTTGGACGGGAATATTAACAATACAGGAATTTATGTTGATTGATGTCTCCTCACTTTCAGCTATTGATGTTGAAGCTGATGTGTTTGTATTAGGAGATTGGTTTAAGGATGATAATGAGGAATTACAAGAAACAGTACTAGTACTATCTTTATCCACGTCTTTATCAACCCAGAACTCGTGTTCTTGCAAAATGATTCTTCACTACTTCTAAAGTTTCATTATCTTCTATACTTGTTCCATCACATTCGAGAACAATTTCATTCACCACGATACTGAATTTTTCCGAAGCTGTAATTAACAAAGATTTAAATATCAAGATTTCTACAGAACTCAATGATAAATTATACCTGCCAATTTCAATGTATCCAAATCAACACTAGGTATGTTTATGAATTTTTTTGTTCTTCTGCTCGAAGTCCATATTTTGAAAACAGGCATCTACAAGAAGAGATATATAATATCAATGAATCACAGAAGTGTTAAATAAATTGTTCAATTGATTGAATATAACTGCTTCATTTTTAATTATTGGCTACAGTGCATCGAAAAATGCATGCTTCAGAATAAAATATGAGTTTTCGCCAATATTGTGTTTAGTTAGAGGGTAATAGTCCAAAAGCTCAGAAAACTCGCAGATAATTTCATCACTAATTTTCAAATTATGCAAGCAGTATAATCCTTTATCAGGAACTTCCAGCATTTCAAACTTTGTTCCAATGAAATACACATTATCATACGATTTAGTCACAAATATTGTAGAAATTTCACAAGTCATATAAATATTCTTTTCGTAATCTGCTTGTAATACTACAAACATACTTTTGCCGTAATAGATTCCTCTATATACAATGTTTTGAGATTCAATTAAATTGTCACGATGTGATTCGAAATAATTGTGAATTTTTGCTGAGAATTTATAAAATTCAACATGACACGCATTATCTGCCACGACTAAATTATTGAAAAGATTGCCGCAATTAAGATATGATTGGAAGAGTCGATGACGTTCAGATAATGTTGAAGTTATATTTTTGAAATTTCCAGAATGACGCACAACATTTTTGAAAAAGCTGTGCTTACTTTCAAATCTTAATGTCCAAAGTCGAATCAATGGTCCAAATTGTCTACTTAACTCACCATAATGAGTAATATAATGATACTTAGGTCTTAAAGAAACATTGGGAAAACATTTCTTTCTTAAATTCAAATAATCAGTGAAATACATATCTATTAAAACTGTTTGTGCTACTGATAATATGGGCGCACAAACTAAATTAACTGCTGTCCTTAATGTTAATAATAAGATCCAAACTTTGTCCTGAGTATCTACTTTATTTACCAAAGCGAGCGGAATGATTTGTAATAATTTCCGAACTTCAGATGCTTGACCTACAATTTTTGAGTTTTTAATAGAGATTTTTGGTATAGTTGTTTGATCGTTTTTATCAGGTTTTGTTGCTTCCAACTTGCTGTTTAAATAACTTTCTGATACATAATTATTTTTAACGAAATATTTCACAATTATCATCAAATCGTATTGCACTACTCCTTCAAAAAGATCGTGACCGATACAGGGCGGTAAACCAGGGCTACAAACGTGATAAAAAGATAAATTATTGAAGACAGAATTTTCTTTAATACCACAGACATGTACCTCAGAGCTTTGTAAATTCATTTGGACATGTTCATTATAATTCTGAACCGTTCTTCTGTCTTTTTTGAATATGTCACTATCTTTTAAATTCTGTTCAGTGCATAAACAAAAACGACAAAGATAATTAGTTGTCGAGAAATTTTCTGTAAAACCACCTATCATATGACTGCCTAAATTGTCTCCTGTCACTGCAACCAACCTACAAGTAAAATGCACGTTTTGCCCATCTATATTTAATATAACTCCATCTACCTCCAATTTTTTCAAGTCAGCAGTAAGCGGTGCAAGAATTTTTTTTGCTGAGATATTTTTTGTGCTTTTCATAACAAAGTAAAATTAACTGTATGGGCTCCACTTTAGACTGATTATAACTATACAAATTTGCGATTGTATAATAAACTGCTAATAATTTATGCTTTGCTTTTGCAGAGCCTAGTGGATTGCATATCTCAAAAGCATCCTGATAAATAATAATTTTCACCATATTTGTTCCATTATAATAATTTCTATTAAAAGTCCCATCAGTGAAACTGATCAATAAGTTTTTTTTGTACTGCCTCGGGTTCTTTAATTGATACTGTACACTTTCATCATCAAGAAAAACACGTAAAGATTCTTCTATAGGAACATAATGATAATGACAAGGATTATGATTTGAATTAGGTCCCAAAGAAATTTTTCGAGGACTAACGTATTTGAAATTATTTTTGTGAGCACATTTTCTCGTATAACTAGATCGAAGTAACCCATTTTTCTTATTGTGGAAATTACTTATGAAATTACATTCATTCAACTCTCTCAAAACTAGATCCCGGATGCTTGCTTCAATATTAAGTTTGGTAAATAAATCATCTATTCTTTTATAAATGATTTTTTGATTAAATGTATTGATTTCACAGATAACATCGACGATGCTTTGAATATTTCCATTTGATAGATAATTTTTTGCCTCCAACTTCAAATAGAATAATGTTATATTCTTAAATAGCTCGTTTTTCATACTATTAACGCTGTCAATAATTGGAATATTTTGATAGACGTTCATCATACTGCAATCATCATCCAAACAATTATCATCTGATCCATTTTGTTCAGAAATATCAATGTTATCAAGATTCTTGTTCACATTATTACAAAAATGATGCCTGTACATGTGACATTTTAATGAATTATAATTTTTATAGAACGATTTATTATTAAAGCTTGATGAAAACACTGTAAAAAATCTCCAGACAATAAATGAATTTTAGCATGCTTTAAAACTTCTGTAACTGTACTACAATAAAAATTGCACGAGCTCAAGCGACACTCGAATTCATTTACGTAGCTTTCATCATGTTTCTTGTGATTCCTATATTGATGACTCAAGAAAGATTTGTATTTTATAAATTGCATTTTGCATTGAGTCACTGGTCAAATAAATTTGGTGTTTTTAATTAATTTTCTACAAGATAGCATTATTACTGCAGTAATAAGAAGAAGGATGAGAATAACGATGTACATTCGGATGTTTCAACTTATTTCTGCAATATAATCATTTAAATTGTTAGAATTTCTATGAAGATATCGAGAAATAATAAAATTACTTACTCTTAATCGATTCACATTAATATAGTTGCTATTGATATGAAGAGATGAGCTAATATATTGCAAGACAGAACACGCTTCGTATAGATAAATACAAGAAATGTCCGCGCTCTGCTCTCTGTTCACATTGGAGTGATGTGATTGGTCAGCGGCTCTAAGCAAGACATCAAAGAAATTGTTTTACAGAAATCTTACGTAAATGAGCACACAATTTTCTTTGAAAACTTTTGTGATGTGATAATACAAATAAGAAATGAAAACCAATAGTACTTTTACTGTTTTAGAAGTTACATTGAAGAACATGTGTACAGCTTTCAACAAATTTAAAATGTTAATTTTATATGAGGAATAAATACTGATTAATTGATAGATATTTCTTATAATTGAGCTGGAATCGATGATGTCCCAGAACTGTAGCAATTCAAATATGTTAAGGCCCAATCAAAAATAATAATTATTATTATTCTGTTCGAAGGAGATGTGAAAAACAGTATATTTTATTTTGATCAATTTGAAAGTAATCTTCAAATGACGGTAAATAAATAGAAAAATGAGTATGACTCACCTTCAGAATATTGATTCCTATTTCACAATGGATTATTAACACTTTGAATATCATACAAATTAGCAACAACTTTTCACCATCTAGTAAATATTGCATTTGGATCGATATGGAATCATACCACATAGCGTCGTAGTGATTCAGTCGGATGTATTCGGCATTTTTCGTTCTATTTTACACAAAGATTCAGTATTTTTGCTATGTTAAATTTGTAGTTATTTCGTAATTTATTTTTCTACATTTCTATCTCGGAACAAATCAGTACTTTCACATACACTGTTTGCAATAAGACAAAATGTATCTGTAATATCTCATTTACATGTATGTTATGGTGATTGCATCACGTATTTGTATGTAAAATTACAAATTATGTAAGAAAAATACATAAAGTCGGTAACTTTACAAATTTCTCTGGAAAATTATGATATAGTTCTGTATAATCACGATTAATCATTTAATATGTACTTTTTTTACCATATAATTTCAGGAAATTCGCGAATTTTTTCACAGTGCGGTTTACTGAATGAGAATGATAGTTTTCCAAATATCATGTGAAATCGGTACTGTACTTATTGACCTTGATACTTAAAAAATTTGATCTGTTGAATTTCTTCATGATCACAAAACTTGACTATTCTTACAGATGTTTAAAGGTGAGAATTGAATTATCTAACATATTATCATGAGTTACGGTCTTCAATTTATTCATCCATTTCTCTTTGCTCCTCTCCATATCTCCTTCCCGGAGAACAAGAAAAGTGTAAATAGGAGTTATTCTTCCCATAATTCATACACCTAACTACAAAACATTTTCTTTCTGGATGATCCAATTTATACTTACTTGTACAGAGTAACAAGTAAGTATTGTGAAACCCACAAAATTCACCTATCGAGATTTTTATGGAAATATCCGCTTCAAGCATCCCTGAATCCATTTTGACTATTTTTGGCTTGATGCCGATACGTATGTTCGTGCGTGCGAGCGTGCCTGCGTTCGTACGTGCGTGCGTGCGTAACTCGCAAATCTCGAGACTGGTTGAACGTATAATGTTGAAACTGTTTATTTGAGACTATTATAGGGTCTAGTTGTGCACCACGCATTATGGTGTCAGTCGTCTGTACCGGAAGAGCACTCTACTTGAGACTTTTTTCAAATTTTTCTAATTAATCCGGAATGATTAACCGTAGAATGTTGAAGATTAGTATTTGATCTTGATGTTGTATTAGAATGGTTATCTGCTATTCTTGTGAGAATCGTTCCAGCCAGAAGTGCACTTTACTTGGAACTTTTTTTGAATTTTTTGCATAAATATAGAATGATCCGCCATAGCATATTGAAATTTCGTATAAAGAACTTCTATAACATCTTATTGTACATCTTGCATTTGGCTAAACCGAAAGTGCACTTTACTTGAAATTTTTTCTAACTTTCCACATAAATTCAGGATGATCAGCCATAGGATACTGGAATTTAGTATTTGAAATTGCTGCAGCATCTAAATGGTCATCTTTCATTCTTTGTAACAATCGGCTGAGCCGGAAGTGCACTTTATATGAAAGACTTTTGAGTTTTCCGCATAATTTCTGAATAATCAGTCTTAGAATATTTGAATTCTGTATATGGCACTTTTATCATATCTAGTTGTACACCTTGCATTATGATTGCTATCGACTGAACCGAAAGAGCACTTTACTCGAATCATTTTTTGAATTTTCCGCATAAATCCAGAGCGATTCAACGTAGATTGTTAGAATACAGTATTAAGGACGACTATACCATCTAGATGCTCATATCCTATTCTTATCAAGATCCACCGAGTTGGAAGCGTACTTTACTTGACAGTCTTTTGGAATTTTTTGTATAAATTCGAAATGATCAGTTCTAACATTTTGAAATTTGGTATTTCAGTCTGCTGTAGCATCTGAATGATTGCCTACCATTCTCATAACAATAGACTGCACTGGAAGTGCACTCCAGTGGAAATTAATTTTTTTATTTTGCGCATAAATTCTGCTGTGTTGGCAGTCGTAGAATTTTGGAAATCAGTATTAAGGAATATTGTAGTGTAAGAATAATGGCCTACTATTCTCATAGCAACTGACTGAAAGCGCATTTTACTTGACAGATTTTTGGAATATCTTGGCTAAATCTAAAACGATTAACTGTGGAACGATGAGATTTTGTGTTTGTTCATATATATATATATATATATATATATATATATATATATATATATATATATATATATATATATATATATATATATATATATATATATATATATATATATAAAAGTAAATTAATTTTTGAAAAAGTCTTGTACAGCGCCGGGATTCGAACCCGGCGCTGTACAAGACTTTTTCAAATGAGATCTCGGGTTCGAATCCCGGCGCTGTACAAGACTTTTTCAAAAATTAATTTACTTTCATTCAACCGTCTGGCTTATTACGGATTCGCCAACTAGATTTACATTCAGTATATATATATATATATATATATATATATATATATATATATATATATATATATATATATATATATATATATATATATATATATATATATATATATATATATATATATATATATATATATATATATATATATATATATATATATATATATATATATATATATATATATATATATATATATATATATATATATATATATATATATATAGATATATATATATATAAAAGGGAAACTCCCTTTTAGCTAGTTTGAAGTAGGAAAACATTTGTTTGGAGTTGTAAGGCTGACTAGATTGCAAATGTGTCAATATCTCATCATTTCTGAAAAGTCATAATTTGTTATTCAATAATTCATATTTCACTCCTGGATTTTGACTTTAAAAACCGATTTCCTTTTTAGGTAAATATCCTTATTTTATTTGTTAATAATTTTATATCGTTTGCTAATACAATAAATCCTTTTTAGAGAGAAATCTGTTGTCTATTATTCAGAGCACTTTCATACTTATAAATCGGTTTTTGTCATAATTTGGAGATGGAAAAAACACAAGTACGCTTTTACATAGTTAGAGAAGAAGTAAAGAAGAATAATTTTGAAACGAGAGTAAAATCAATTCAAAAAATGTCAGATGGTACATCGTACGTATTTCCCTTGGAGTTACAACACGCAGATCATCATGGAGCACTGTTTAATATGAGCATAGTGAAGAATGCATGTAAAAATTTGATAAAAAAAGGGCAATACCGAAATTTAACTATCTCTCTACCTATGGAAATCACTAATTTGTATTTTGACAACGAGTTCAATGCTGTTTTTCAAGAGATATATCTAGATGAAGAGAAGTTTACATCAGTTATTAAACCTTCAGCTAATGTTGAAATTAAACAAACGGATTTGTTGAAGTTGATGGAATCACGTTCTGAAAGTAAAGAGGTAGATATTTCACAAGTCCAGAGATTATTTGTTTTAGACAAATTTGAAGGAAAGCGAAATACGAATGAATGGTTGGAATTATTTGAACAAGAATGTGGGCGTCAACAAATCACATCTGATGAAAAAAAAATACAAGTCTTGCGTTTATTTATGGATGGAAACGCTAAAGAATGGTATACCGTTACTTTGTCAAAATTGAAGATTTCAGGACTTTGGGCAGATTGGAAAAAATCTTTTCTTGAGACCTATGGTGATAAATGCTGGAAATCTATTCATTTTGCATACACGTTTAAATATATTCGTGGGTCTTTATTAGATTATGCATTCAAGAAGGAACGTTTATTACTTGAAACAGAGCCAGAGATGACAGTACATTCCCGTATCAATCATATTGTAATTGGATTACCTTTCTGGATTCAAGATAGATTAGATAAAGAAGAAATTAAATGAACTGAAAAACTTATGCACCAATTGCGTCGTTATTCAGGACCTATTGAGAAAAATAAAAGAAATGATATAAAATTGCCAGTGTCAGCCAACAACACACTGAAGTTTGAAGGATTGAAGTCTGATTTCGCAAAAATACAAGAGAGAAAACCTTGTTCATTTTGTACCTCAAAAGGCAGAACCCATTTTCATCCGGTAGAACTGTGTCGGTGGAAATTGAAAGAAGAAAAGAATGTTAATTGGTTGGAACAAGTGGAACAAGAGGTTACAGAGGATTCAAATAATCCAAAAAACTAGACTACACACCACTAATTCGCTTGAAAGTCATGTTAAATAATCAAGAAGTTACCGCGATCTATGATAGCGGGTCTAACGTGACAATAGTAAATTCGAAACTTGTTGAAAATATTAAAGAAAAGATGTTGGCAAGTAAACAAGTTTTCCATACGATTAGTGGGGTGCAGCGAAGCTCGGATGAAATAAAATTGCCATTGAAAATTCATAATATCGAACATGAGATGATGTGTCACGTAATTAAAAATGACAAATTTTCGTATGACCTTTTGTTAGGATTGGATGCTATTAAAATGTTTCAGTTAGTACAAGATGAACAGTTACGTGTATTACAAAATATAACCGAAAACTCCGAGTGTAGAAACTCGAGCACCTTCACAACCAGTTGCTCTGGGAATGCCAGTGTATCTGAGCACGAAGAAAAAGTTTGCCATCTATATTCTCAGCAAAGAACTGATCTTTTGCAATTAATCACTCAGTATGGTAATGCTTATGCAAAGAATAAATATGATGTAGGGAAAGTGGAGAATTATGAAGCACAATAATTGAAAATCGTTATATCTCCGCTAAGCCATATCGCTGTTCTCTAGAAGACCAGAAAGAAATTGATAATCAAATTACAAAATTATTGCAAGCTGATCTTATCGAAGACTCAAGTTCACCTTTTGCTGCACCAGTGACATTGGCATTTAAGAAAGAAGATGGGAAAAGATCACGTCTATGTAATGATATGCGACAGTTAAATAAGATTTTAGTGCCAGAATCACAGCCGTATCCTCGTATTGAAGACATTATCGTCAAAACACGAAATTGCGCTTGGTTTTCAGTAATAGATATCAATTCTGCATTTTGGTCTATTCCTATTCGGCCCAAAGATCGCTATAAAACGGGATTTGTTACGCAAAATGGTCATTATCAGTGGAAACGGTTACCGTTTGGATTGAAAATTTCTCCGGCAATATTTCAAAGAGTCTTGTCCAATATCTTACGTAAACACAATCTACAATTATTTTGTGTTAATTATATAGATGATATTTTGATATTTTCCAAGACGTTTGGAGAACATTTGAAACATCTCAGCTTGTCAATGATGACATTATATGCAGAAGGTTTCCGAATGAAATTTGAGAAATGTAATTTTGCACAATCATCAGTCCGGTATTTAGGCCACACAATTGGGAGAAACATTGTGCAGCCTCATACAGATAATTTGGTGGCTATTGAGAATTTTCCCCGTCCGGGAAATCGGAAAAATGTCGAACAATTTCTTGGGAAAATAAACTTCTATTACTAGTATATCCCGAATAGTGCACAAACATTAGCCCCACTACATGCATTAACAAGTTCACGAGTGGATTTTACGTGGTCAGCAGAATGTGAACAGGCATTCAAGCAAATTAAGGACTATTTATGTAGCAACCCAATTTTAGCAATATTTGATCCTGAACGACCTACTTTTGTCTTCACTGATGCATGTCAATTAGGTGTTGGAGCAGTTTTGAAACAGACACAAGATAATGGTGAGTTGTTGCCTGTAGCGTATTTTTCAAAAAAACTCACTTCAGCACAAACTAAGAAGAAAGCTACCTATCTCGAGTGCCTTGCAATTAAAGAAGCTCTATCATATTGGCAACATTGGCTACTTGGAATACAATTTCATGTGATTTCAGATCCCAAACCATTAGAAAATCTTCGCATTAAGTCCCGTACAGATGAAGAACTAGGAGATCTTGTGTTTTATCTCTCACAATACACTTTCACACTTCGTTATGCCCCAGGAAAAACAAATACAGAAGCGGATGCACTATCAAGAAATCCTGTGTTGGAATGTTTTGAAAACACAGAAGATGTTTTACAAGTTGTAAATCTCGTTACAGTACAGGATCTAAAACGAGATCAGACTGAATATAATGACCTTTTAATTTTGAATAAGAATACTTTTCGGAAAAATGACATCCTTTATAAAAGAGTCCGCAATTGTGAAAGAATATTTGTGTCACAAGCTTTTGGAAAAAAGTTAATTGAGAAAGTTCACCTCTTCTATAGGCATATTGGAGTAGCACATATTGTCGCATGTATTCGTCCTTTTTATTATTTTAGGAGAATGGATAGGCTGATTAAAGAATTTCACGCTTCTTGTGAGACTTGCCAGAATAATAAATCAAGTCGAAGCCGAGAAATTGGTTTACTGTCTCAATTAGGACCAGCAACAAGACCTTTTGGGATCATGTCACTCGATACGATTGGAGGTTTTGCAGGCAATAATTCGCAGAAAAAATATCTTCATCTTCTTGCCGATCACTTTTCCAGATATGCTTTTACCTATACATCATCAAGTCAGCAAGCCAAAGATTTCATTCGTTTACTCCAACCAATTGTTAATAAACATGAAGTTCGCCTTCTTCTTGCTGATCAATATGCTGGTATAGACTCTACAGAATTTAAAGATTTTATCCAACGTCATAATATCACACTAGTTTTCACGGCCGTAGATTGTCCATCATCTAATGGACTCAATGAACGCCTAAATCAAACATTAGTGAACCGCATAAGATGTAAAGTTTTTGAGGAACCCCGTCGAGCATGGTCTACATTAGCTTCAGAATGTGTTACTGAATATAACCGTACAATTCACAGTGCAACGAAATTTGCCCCGGAATACATACTTTATGGCCATACTTCCTCTATTATACCAAATGAATTAACTCTTCCACTGGATATTGAGGCAGACCGAAAGCAGGCTTTCCTTAATTCTCAACAGCTGCACATGGAGAATAAAAATCGGGTAGATCAACGGAAAAAAGATTTTACTTTTGAGATTAATGATCTGGTATATGTGGAAAATGGAAATAAGCTGAATCGCAATAAGTTCGATCCAATTCGTTCTGGTCCATTTCGTATTATTAGACGCATCTCAAACTCCATGTATGAGGTTGACAGGGGAATTCGTCGAGCCTCTAATTATTTTCATAGTAGCAAGCTTATACTTTGCTCTCTTAGGGGGGGGAGATATAAGAGGGAAACTCCCTTTTAGCTAGTTTGAAGTAGGAAAACATTTGTTTGGAGTTGTAAGGCTGACTAGATTGCAAATGTGTCAATATCTCATCATTTCTGAAAAGTCATAATTCGTTATTCAATAATTCATATTTCACTCCTGGATTTTGACTTTAAAAACCGATTTCCTTTTTAGGTAAATATCCTTATTTTATTTGTTAATAATTTTATGTCGTTTGCTAATACAATAAATTCTTTTTAGAGAGAAATCTGTTGTCTATTATTTAGAGCACTTTCATACTTATATATATATATATATATATATATATATATATATATATATATATATATATATATATATATATATATATATATATATATATATATATATATATATATATATATATATATATATACTTATATATATATTTTAGTGGTGAAAAAAAGATGATGTATGTAGTCAAATTCATCGTTTTTGTTTATATATATATATATATATATAAATATATATATATATATATATATATATATATATATATATATATATATATATATATATATATATATATATATATATATATATATATATATATATATATATATATATATATATATATCGTCACGTCAGATTTTCTTATATTCATCAGATAAATATGACGTACAGAAATGACGTTTGATCAGCTTGACATGCAACCTCATAGATGTAAAATTTGATCGATAGAGCAGGTCGACATGAGATATGCAGTGGGCCTATACTTGTAATGGAGCATACTTTTTCTTGAGCCCATTGATACGCCTCTAAATTTCATTGAGATCCTTGATGGTATTTATTTTACACAGATCTCGATCATATGGTCTAGTGCCGTGTGAAACCTTAAGCCTTAAGAAGCATATTGGACGTCTTATCACAGAAAATGTAGCTGAATTATACTGAAATGCGATAGAAAATATGTTCAAAGAATGTATAGGGCATTTTTTCGATAGCTGCATTCAATACTTCATTTGGATCGGGTCTCCTGGTTTCTCTTACAGTTCCAATATCGGAATCAAGTGTTCTAGATGATTCTTTATCTGTCATAAGCATATATATCTCTCAAGTTCCACATCTTTTGTTGGATCGCTAGTATATATAGGCATATAACTGCCCATTATGAGTCAATAGTTGCTCACTCAGCTGTAAGATAAGTTGCGAGTTCAGATTGGTTGAACATTTTTATCATGAGAAACCATAGGGTCCCCATTTAATGTACACAGAGATTGAACTGATTTTGAAGAAAATTCAAGCTGATTCTTATAAATTGAAGCACTATTGTGCTCTAATCAATAGCTTCTAATACAATGAAGTAGGTGAATCTTATGGATCCACTAGTAAATATTCAGGAATTTGTGAAGAATGCATCGACATTCGTCGACTCATTCAAATGTTTATATGAGTGTGACAGATTCATTGCAATTTAGTTGAAAACCTGTAGCTTATAATTCTTCAAGACATAGATTCACTAAGAGTCTCATTATTGATTTGATTACACCATGTTTCTACGGATAAGATGTTGGAGGAGATTCACTAATCTCAAACTGTGGACTAGCTCTAAAGCTTCCATGAATCGAGCTGTTAGATGTAAGAAGAAGCATTTTCCACTCTTCCTGCTTGATTGGCTTTTGCAAACACATATATTCACACAATGGTGTTCAAGGCAATTTTTTCCCTCCAATTAGCTACCATGCTTTTCTTCCAACGAATCTGAATGTTCTTATCATTCATTCATCCTTATTTACTTAGCATACATATCCCCTTCACTAGGTTCTTAATTATAATAAATGAATGATGAAAACTTTGGAATGTCAAATAGAATCTGCTCACCTCAAAATCATGCAAGCTAATTCATTTTCTCATGAAAAATCTGAGAGTTGATGTAGTTTCTTGGAAAATTATGTGTTCGCTTCTGATATCCTTGATATAAAAATATGTACTTTTCGACTGGGAATTTGATTAAAAAGGAAAAACTTGTGGAATGCAGTCAATGAAATTTATTTTTATTTTTCTATTTCAATAGAAATAGAAAAATAAGAATAAATTCCATTGACTGCATTCCAGAAGTTTTTCCTCTCCATCCTTGATATCCATCTGAAATTTCAATTTTTGATTCTCCTAGAGGCTCTGAAAATTATTAGCATTATCTCAAGTCCTTCTCATTGCTCTTCTGTAAACTAAACTACTCAAAATAATTGAAGGGTCAAGTTTTGTTCCGTCTGCTAGGATTGGACGTATTGCACTACGAGTCTAGAATACTGACATATTGAGTTAAATACGTGACTGCTTCAGATTTCAAACAACAGTGGTCAATTGGTCCCGACAATTGAAACATAACCCAACCAGCGTTCCTGATGACTTTGCGGCTTGATAACTGCTTATATTCAGAATGAACTTGGCTATTGACATGCTTCAGACTTCTTCCATTCGGAGGAACAAATCGATGAAATTTGACTTCAATAATCATTCACCATATCAATTAAAGACTTCATCCAAGCGATATAGCTCCCAAAACAAATATTAAAGTAATTGCAATCAATATATTCCCGGATCACAGGATAGAATTCTTCATGCAACTACTTTGTATAGGTACTCTGTATTTCTTCATTCAAACTTCAAAAATTGACGAATAATGCAAAATTTAATAGGAATGATGGTGAATTCCTAGCACAAAAAGCTAGTTGAGGTAGTATTCCATCCAAAAAGTGTAGGATGGAAGGTCAATCTAAAATGATATCAGAAGCATTCCTGATAAATGCATGAATATGCCAACGAAATTTTGAAGAGTAAGACTTGGTTATAATTCCAGAAAGTCCAATTACTGTCAGATTGACTAATAAACTTAAACTGAGATTATTTATGTTCACGTGACTTCAGGAGATGGAGTGAAATAGCATCATTTGCTGAGAAGTTTCTCCCAATTCTCTTCTTGACAAAATATAGCGCTTCACCGTTATAAACTCTTATCAGGCTTACCGTAAAGTTTAATTTCTACCAAGGAGTTGATAAGTAAGAAATTGTGTTCTTGAGAGAGATAAAACTCACGTACAAGGATTTCCTGGATACAATGTGAGTATAATATACAATCATATGCTTTGATTTTCAAAGATATGAGTTCAAGTTGATGTCACATACTTCTTAAGCTCCAAGAATGTGGAATTCGATAGGAACATGTTTCCAGAAATTATTGAGATAATATTTTGATTCAAGTTGTTGTTGGATGATAAAATGAGTGATTCAAACAATTTTGATATAATCTGCTGATTTTCAGGATATGAATTATGCTTGAGACATTTTCTATTTTCTCTCATTCGCGATAACCCTTAATTGGTCTCCCTGAAAAATATTCAGTATAAGTGATAATAAGCTTGTAAAGAGAAGTACAATACTAATAATGCAGTATTGGGATGACCGGTGTAAGCTTGTTGATACGATGGTAAGCTATACTTTTACATAAATGTCGGTAATAAAGTTTGACAAGAACCAATTCAATTGTATTGATCACATAAAATATCTCAAGGTAATACAGAAGCTGATAAAATATGGTTATATTCAAATACAGAACCTTTCATTGTCCTGGATGATTTCAGAAATCTTCGTCATACAGAAATAGTGGAGTGCTTGGAGGTTTAGACCTCAGACTTTCGTTATAGTGAATGGATTGATATGGTTGAGGTGAGATATTGCTCATCACACTATAAACTGCAAAATTCATAATAAATTTTCTTGTGCTCTTGTTTCTTTCATTATTTGAACAAAAAACAAAATAGAAATTATATTTGAGCATATGAACAAGTATCTTCCCAGGATGGCTCAGTGTATCACGGGTCGTACAGACCTTACACAGTTAGTAAAACGTAAAACGGAGAACGGTAGCGGTAACTGGAATATATTTTTGAGAAAGATTTCAATCATTTTCATAATGAAAATCATCACACAATCAGGTTGATTGCAGTAGACAGAAATAGACATATTGCCAGTGGTACTAGCATGAATGAGGCTCGGCATGAAATACCAGGGTACTTCAAATAAAATATTTCGATATACTCCTTCGTATATTTTCATACACTCGTTTGTACAATGCGCAATATGCATGGAAAGAGATCGAGGAACAAGTTCCATAAATACTTGAAGAGGTGAAAAATCCGCTTTTATATCAGGCGGAATAGTGCAAGGACGCTCATGGGAAATTACTCTGAGACATTCGAAGGAATCGTCAGGACTCGTCCAAAGAATTGAATTATTTGAGACCTGACTCTCGTCGGTCTCCTCAGAGCCTGTTTCAACTTCTCTTTCCGGTTCATCATTCGAAATCAGAGGATTTGCGATTTTTTCTCCAACTTCTAGTGATTCGTCTTCTGAAGTATTATCAACGTCGCTATCTGGTTCATATTCGTCATTACTACTGGCGAATATATCTGTTCCCGAATCCGATCCAACTTCGGACACATGTTCTGCGAGCCTTTCAAGCTCTTTTTGGGTCAGTTTCCTCTGCACCATTCTTACACAATCTTCACTGTAAAAGAACGAGTGGTTCACATTTGTACCACTTCACAGGACTACTGGTATACATAGTTACCGATAACTTTTTTTCATGCAGATGATAATAAATTGGAATGCACTTACCCATATATGGATCAGTAATATGTATCTTCTTGGAAGAGCTTAATTCTTGCCAAAAAAGTGCTGCTTGACGTAAGACACAAATAAAGGAGCGCACTGCGTACAATCACAGCTTTTATTGGACACTAATGATAGAACACGTGTTTCGAGGTTACATTTATAATTTTTTCTGATGCAATAGACCTATTCAAACGGACTGGTACACATCCCAAATATCAATAATGCTAAACACAGAAGTCGGTCTTTTTTGAAACACTGACGGTACATATGAGTACCAATCGGCTCGGAAGGGTGAGTTGCCGTTATATAGCTATTCTTATTACTAACAGTCTCACATATTTATGGTCATTGTATACTTTTATTTCTCGTATTGATTCGTACTCTATTGTATTCATTCTCAAGTTCTTGGTAATGATAACCTAGCGATTCATATGCAAAATTATGTACTGAATTTCATGGACGGTTTCCGATAACAAATTTATTTCTATATATTACTAGCTGATCCGGCGTACTTCGTAACGCCACAGAATTGATAAATTCAGATTGCAAGGTACTTGAGCCTATCTTTCATATCAAGACCTTATAACCCGGAAAAGATGATGAGGACATTTCAAACTGTAAAAAGATCTTCTTCTGTAGGAAATCAATCGAAATAGGAGATTTTTCTATTTGACCGAGACTTTGCAGCTCCACTGAATATCTGTTGAGTTCATATCCCTTTCTTTTTTGTTGATTTATCAAAGATTATACATTAAATATATGAAACTCATATGACATGCTGATTCAAGTGATTATATAGGAGTAATTATTATATTGGACATAACTTGCCTATTTGAATATGAACCTAACCAAAATGTAACAATGAAATGAATATGCATGTGCTGGGAATAATCCAAGTTCACCAAACTCGCTTTGTTCATATAGCGGTTTACTGTTGAGCGACGTCGCTCCGTTCGCACGGCTGCTTGTCTCTAACTGAGTTTGCAACGCTCGTACGGCGTCTTGACGTCAATCGAGCACGCTTCGCTTGCACGGCATCTTACCGTTGACCAATCTCGTTCCGCTTGCACGACGTTCTACAGTTGATTGAGCTCACTTCGCTCGTACGGTAGCTCATAGTCAACCGAGCTTGTTTCTTAACTCGCACGGTAGCTTGCCGTTAACTGAGCTCTTTTCGCCCGCACGACAGCTTGGCATTGACCGAGCTCGTTCCGCTCAAACGGCAGCTCACAATTATCCAAGCTCGTTTTGCTTGCACAGCGGTCTACTGTTGACCGAGCTCGATTTGCTCGTACGGTGGTTCACCGTTGATCGAGCTTGCTTCGCTGGCACCGCAGCTTACAGTTAACCGAGTTCGCATCCTTAGTGAAGCGTTTTAACGTTGACGGAGCTTGCTTCGATTGCATGGCGACTTATTTTTAACCAAGCTCGTCTCGCTCGCTTGGCGAAAAAAAGTAGCCGATAGGACATGAAATTTCCCAACTAATTTTCAGGTCCTATCAGCTACTTTTGTTTGTTCCACCCTGGGGCAAATCTTATGAGCTGAATATCATCAAAAGATCTGTTTTATACAAAATGTATGAGAGAATGACATTTCTCCTTCCGAATTCTTAATACTCATTCTGCCATTCTGGACAGGGACAAATCCAAAAAAATCAAAGATCATGAAAATCGGTCAAGCCGTTCTTGATTCATGGATGGTGTATGGAACCCGATTTTGTTCTATATAATACTGATATCAATCTATTTTTGATATAAACTCTGATGAGGTAATAATAATGGTTAACTATTTGTGTATTAAGTCATTTATAATATACATTCTTTTCACTAAAGCAGAAGAATTTATTAGAAAGAAGACTCATTTTTTTATAGATTTCTTGTGCCACGAACCGTCTCGTACTGCCCCAGAAAATTCAATCAAAGTTCTACCATAATCTAATCAATGGTTTCGGAACGCATAAGGTACAAACATACAAACATTGATTCTCATTCATATAGATTTCTAGTATCATATTTTGTAATCTCTGTGTAAGATACAAGTTATTATTGTAAGCATCGTCCCATGCTATTATTCCATTAATGACACCATGAAAGAGAGAGTAATATATCGACATCATAGTTTCCGACTGCATGACCTTGGTCAGTTTTGAGAAAATAGATAAGAAGTATTCCGTTCTATTTTTAATATTTTCAATATGATTATCCCATTCCATGTTGTAGTCTAATATTATTCCTGAATATCTACATTTTTCAACTCTCTTTAGAGACATCGTATCCACTTTAATTTCCATGAGATCAGGTAGACTGTCCCTATAATTTCCAAACGTCGTATATACAGTCTTAGTTAAGTTAAGTGAAAGTTTATTGATCGATAAATAGTTGTCGACATTTTTTGGAGAATCATTCATTGCAGTTTGTGCATCTCTCCAAGTATCTCCAGTCGATATAACTGCTGAATCATCAGTATGTGTCACTGATGCCCCTTTCAGCAGAGTACTGAGCAGATCATTTACATATAATACAAAAAGCACAGGAGCCAAAATGGCTCCTTAAGGAACTCCTAGAGTTTCTTATTTTTGCTCTCTGTTTTCCACTTGTTGAATATCTTTTCATTAATTTTTGAGCTTTTTATCTGATCCCATATCTATATAATTCATCTAACAAAATATCATAGTAAACTGTAGTGTTTCATCAAGACAAAAGTTAGTATTCATTGGAGGTAGAGCTGAATTCAAATTAGTTGGAATATCCATTTCATCACTAAATTTTATACCAACTTCCCTATGATACTTATCCATACGGTTTGCTATATCCTTGTCATCGTCTATCTTTCTACTATTCTCATCACATATATATGATATATTCATGCATTGCTAATTTTTTCTGTTCAATTTTTCACTTACTTGTACAAAGTAACAAATATTGTGAAACCGAAAAAACTCACCTATCGAGATTTTGATGGGAGTATCCGTTTTGAGCCTCCCTGAATCCATTGTGTCTTTTTTTGGCTTGATGTCGGTACGTATGTTCGTGTGTTCGTACGTGCGTGCGTTCGTGCGTGCGTGCGTATCTCGCAAATCTCAAAACTGGTTCAACGCATGATATTGAAATTTTGAGGTTGAGACTGGTATTGGGTCCAGTTGTGCCTCTCGCATCATAGTTCCAACCGTCTGTACCGGAAGTACATTTTACTTGGAACTATTTTCGAATTTTTCTATTCTATTTAACTAAGTCCAGAATGATCAATAGTAGGATGTTGAAATCCAATATTTGAACTTGATGTTGTATCAGAACGGTTATCTGATATTTTTGTATGAATCGGCCCAGTCAGAAGTGCACTTTACTTGAATTTTTTGCATAAATCTAGAATGATCAGCCATAGCATTTCGAAATTCTGTATGAAGCACTTCAATAACATCTTATTGTACATCTAGTATTATGATTGCGATCGGCTTAGCCGAAAGTGCACTTTACTTGAAACTTTTTTTTCAATTTTCCGTATAAACCCAGAATGATCAGCCGTATGATACTGGAATTTAGCATTTGAAATTGCTGCAGCATCTTCATGGTCATCTTTTATTTTTGTAACAATCGGCTGGGCTGGAAGTGCACTTTATATGACAGACTTTGTGAATTTTTAGCATTAACTCTAGACAATCTGTCGTAGAATATTTGAATTTTGTATTAGCAACTTTTATAATATCTTGTTGTACACTTTGCATTATAATTGCTATCGACTAAGCAGGAAGAGCACTTTATTCGAAACATTTCTTTGAATTTCCGCATAAATCCCAAACGATTGGACGTAGATTGTTGGAATTCAGTATAAAGGACGATTATACTGTCTAGATGTTCATATTCTATTTTTATTGAGATCCACTGAGCCGGAAGTGTACCTTACTTGATAGTCTTCTGGAATTTTTCGTATAAATTCGGAATGATCAGGTGTAGAATATTGAAATTTGGTATTTCAGTGTGCTGTAGAATCTGAATGATGGCCTACTATTTTCATAACAATAGACTGAACCAGTAGTGCACTTCAGTGGAGATTTATCTTTTAATTCTGCGCATAAAATCAGATATGTTGTTAATCGTAGAATTTTGGAAATCAGTATCAAGAAATATTGTAGTATAAGAATAATAGCCTACTGTTTCCATAGCAACCGACTTGGCTGGAAGCGCATTTTACCTGTCAGATCCAAAACGATCAACAGTGGAGCGATGAGATTTTGGGTTTGATTATATATATCCAATGTTATATATGATCAAACACAGAATCACACCGTAATATTTGTGCACTACTGGTTTAGTCTATTGTTATCATTCAGATCCTACAGCACACTGGAATACAAAATTTCAATATTCTACACCTGATCGTTTCGAATTTATACGAAAAATTCCAGAAGACTATCAAGTGAGGTACACTTCCGGCTCAGTGGATCTCAATGAAAATAGGATATGAGCATCTAGACGGTATAATCGTCCCAAATACTAAATTCTAACAATCTACGTTCAATTGTTTTGGATTTAAGCGGAAAATTAAAAAAATGTTCCGAATAAAGTGCTCTTCCGGCTTAGTCGATAGCAATCATAATGCAAGGTGTACAATTTAGTATTATAATAGTGCCTTATACAAAATTCAAATATTCTATGACTGATTGTTTAGAATTTATGCGGAAAATTCAAAAAGTCTGTCATATAAAGTGCACTTCCGGCTTAGCCGATTGTAACAAAAATAAAAGATGATCATTGAGATGCTACAGCAATTCCAAATACTAAATTCCAGTATCCTATGGCTCATCATTCTGGATTTTCACGGAAAATTGAAAACAAGTTCCATGTGAAGTGCACTCCCGGTCTAGCAGATCGCAATCATAATGCAAGATGTACAATTAGATGTTATAGCTGTTCTCTATACGAAATATCAATATGCTATGGCGGATCATTCTATATTTATCCAAAAAATTCGAAGAAAATTTAAGATAAGTGCACTTCTGGCTTGGCCGATTCATACTAGAATGGCAGATAACCATTCTGATACAATATTAAGTTCCAATACTGAATTTCAACATCCTACAATTGATCATTCTGGATTTATTGGAAAAATTCGAAAAAAGTTTCAAGTAAAATGTGCACTTGCGGCACAGGCGATTGGAATCATAATGCAAGATGCACAACTGGACCCTATACCAGTCTCAAATACAAAATTCAAACATTGTACGTTCAACCAGTTTTGAGATTTGCGAATCATGTACGCACGCACGCACGAACGCACGTACGAACGCACGAACATACGTACCGACATCAAGCCAAAAATTGTCAAAATGGATCAAGGGATGCTCAAAGCGGATATATCCATTAAAATCTTGATATGTGAATTTTGTCGGGCTCACAATAATTCCTTGTACTTTGTACAAGTAAGTAAAAATGGTATTTATTTTCACACATAAAATCATATTATTGATTGTCTAATATCAATTAGTGAGGTGAGGATTCTTATCTCCTATTCAATAACCTGTTTTTTTCCAGATGAATTTGCTCTATACTTCAAGCTGTAGTCAAGATCTCGTTCTGTTATAAATCATATCATCATCAATATTCCGTTCATTTATCGGAACTGAATATATGCTGCGATAGCGTTTGAAATTCTATCCATGTCGCACCTTCTCTTCCAGTTCTCTATACATCAATATATTTCAGACTTAATTTTAAGGTTTGCTCGTACATCTTGTTTTGTTAAACTGACCGATCGCTTACACACTTTGACCTTATGAAATTAACAAAAAATATGATAATCCTAGTGAATAATAACTTTTAAATGTCAATGCGTATCAAGCAAGAACCAAAACCCATGAGAGATAATTCCTGAATCTGATTTAAGCTCAGTTTTGTTAGACCTAGTTTAGAAGTGGTTTAAAAATCTTTATGCAGAGTAATCTCACAAAATCCGAATATCCCCGCGCGCAGTGGATAGTGTAACGTAGGTAACTAGATTTTTAGTTGTTGAATGATGTAACTAGATTTGAAGGTTGGTATAGAATATGGGGTAAAGCATAGTGACATCTTGGTGAAAAAGTCTATATTCAGTACCTCAGTTGACGAATACTTAGAATCAAGCAAGAATAATTGTGTGTGTTTGAATTAAACCTTCCGGCCATGCTGTAGAGGACTTCTACAGACTTTAGAAGTGGGATATTGACCCTGATTATTTCAGATTAGAAAAATACCGAGAAGGGCACATGGATGATCCTAACCAAACCGAAGAGCAACAACCAGGAAGGATGCCCACTGAGGAAGAATAGGCAATAGCGACTACGCCCACTGCATTGAAACACATTATTTCCAGTGCAGTTAGTGTAGCATTGGCAAACATGAATCTTAACAACAGAGATACAAACTTGAACGAACAACGGCAGGGGCAAACCAGAGCTCCGTTGAGTGAAATTTGTGTATAAATTCCAAACTTAAGTGGAAAAAACGATGAAGATATCGACAATTGCATCCGTAGAGTTAATATTGTATAAATAAATCACTAGTTGGATGACCAAACGGTAGTTTTATCAGCTACAAACAGACTTAGTGAACGTGCAAAAATTTGGTATGATTTTGAAGCAGAGCTAGCAGAACTAGGATGGCGAGAATTGAAAGAAAAGATGGCCGTCACTTTTCAGTGCACTGTTGATCGTTTAACATTGTTCGTTTCTATGCAAGCAAAAAAATGGAAACGAAGCAAAAAAATTTAAGATTATCATTACGACAAAATGCAAATGCTAAATCGATTGAATACATCTTGTGAAGACTCAATTTTAGATTCAATCTGAGGCATTATTAATACAATCCTTCGTGTTCGAAATGAAAGAAATGTTAATCGCCATGAGGTCATATGCTTATGAGCTGCCGATGTGGACAGCATCAGTAGTGGCAAAACCAAAGAAAGTGAAGAAGGGCGATTCTAACATCGACAGAAATGTGACTCAAACAAGGTGCTACAATTGCAGTGAGTTTGGACATTATTCGTCAAACTGTCCAAAACCAAGAGGAGACAAAGGTTACTGTTTTAAGTGTGGTGACATGAAACATGAATACAAGGACTGTCCAAATAATAGAGACGCACAAGGAGTCAAGAATGTCAACGTCACTCAAATTTCACCTGAACGAATGTCCAATGTGAAAGTTAAAATCCAGAGACCGGAATACAATGCCTTAGTTGACAGCGGAAGCTCTGCGAATATTTCACGGCACAATGTCGTAAACCAATTGGGTTCACAGTTAGAATATGACCAACAAATGTACAGTGGTCTAGGACTAACAAACACTAAAAGTCTGAAACGCGTAAGAATCATTGTTGGTGTAGAAAATGATTCATACGATTTGTGTTTTTCAGTAGTGCCAGTTTCTGCTCTCTCGCAAAATGTGATCTTGGGCGAACAGTTCATTAGTATGGTCACGGTCTTGTTCGACCGAAAACAAATGAGTATTTCGAAGATTTGCAGAAACGTATCCTAAGAAAACAAAATCCTGCATATAGAGGTCTGTGAAGTTGAATCTACTCTTGAGGTCATCCCCAAACATCTCCCAGTTAGACGAGCAGAGGCTTTATAGTGTGCTCACCGATTATCGGGATCACTGGGCAGAGCCGGGGTCATCGGACGAGGTTACAACGGAGATAAATCTGTTGGAAGATAAAATCATCGCACATCGGCCGAGACGACTCTCCGTTGACGAAAATAAGAAGATACGTGCTCTAATAGAGGAACTGCAGGGAAGAGGAATAATTCGTGTAAGTAAATCAGAATATTGCAGTCAAATTGTTTTGACCAAAAAGAAGAATGGAGAAATAAGACTTTGCGTGGACTATAGAGTGCTTAACGCTATTACAGTGGAAGAGAAATATCCTCTCCTCCTTATTGAAGATATTATAGACAAATTAAATAATAGACATTTCTTCACTCTATTAGATTTCAAAAGTGGCTTTCATCATGTAAAGATGCCTGACGAATCAATTATATTCACTTCACTTGTAACGCCTTTCGGGCAATTTGAATATTCAAAAATGCCTTTCAGTCTTTCTGATGGATCTTACGTTTTTCAGCGCAACATAAGCTCCATACATTCTGAATTTATCAACAAACTAGTTTATATCGATGATATTATGATGGCCACTGAAACCTTAAAAGAAAATTTTGATAGTTTAGTACGTATCCTGAAAGTATTTCAACAAGAAGGCTCAGATTTGCGAATTGATAAGTGTCAATTCTTTGTGAAGAAAATAAAATATTCAGGTTATTTCATAAGTAGTTCAGGAATAGAACCCAACAAAAGTGAAATTGAATCTGTTTCGGAATTTCCGATTTTAAGGAACGTACATGATAACCGTAGTTTTTCGGGACTCACCGGATATTTCAGGCGATTTGTAAAACACTATGCACACATTGCAAAGCTATTTAGTGATCTCACGCAGTTGGATGTTGGTTTTCGATTCGTTGATTCAGAACAACAAGAATTTGAAACGTTTAAAAATAGTTTGACGTGACGACCAGTACTTTCAGTTCACAATCTGAACTTGAAAACGCAATAGCATACCGATGCTAGTTCCAGAGGATTTTGTGCTATATTATTGCAAATGAATGAGGATGGTAAATATCACCCTATTTATTATTATAGTTCAAAAACTAATGAAACAGAGTCAAAATATCGCAGCTGTGAGTTAGAGGCCTTGGCTATCGTTGAGGCGCTTAGTAAACTCAGAATTTGTCTGCTGGGAATACAATTCAAAATAGTGACAGATTGTGATGTCTTGAAAAATACTTTGAGTTAACGCGAAATATGTCCGAGTATAAGCAGGTGGTATTTGATATTGCAAGAGTTCAATTACACTCTAGAACATAGAAAATCTGAATCTATGGCGCACGCAGGTGCTTCAAGAAGGCACCCAGTTGCTATTATTTAAATAAATTTAGTTGAGGAATTGAAACGTGCTCAAAATTAAGATCCGGAAATCCAAAGATTGATTTCAAGAGTCAATTCAGTTAATGTTCAAATTAATCAAGAATTTGAAGTGCAAAACAAGTTATTGTTCCAAAAGTTTGATAGGAATTTGTTAGATGTCCCGCATTACATGCGCAGAAACACCGTTACTGAATATCACAACAATAATTCTCATTTTGGATGTACGAAAACTGTTGAAGCTATCCGCGAACATAATTGGTTTAAAGAACTTGATATTTGTCTTCAGTACAGTGATAAAACAAGAAAAGTCGGTTTTATGTACACAGCTGACAAAGATGCTACACCATTCAGAATTTTACACATCGATCATCTTGGTCCACTCAGCCGAACAAATTCGGAATATAAATATGTTTTGGATGTAGTGGATGCATTTTTCAGATTTATTCTCCTTAGAGCTGCGTAACAAACAGATTCAATAAGTGTAATGAAATCCTTGATAGAGATTTTTGCTATTTTTGGTAATCCAAGGGTTAATATTAGTGACAGAGGAACAGCATCTACCTCAGAAAGTTTCAAAGCCTTCTGTGATAGTAGAAAAATAAATCATGTAAAAATTGCTGTTAGTACTCCCCATGCGAATGGTTAGGCAGAACGTTACGTTCGCACTGTGAAATCAGCTCTAGCTTAAAGTGCTGCTGTGGACGATTGGGACGAAATACTAGAGCAGATTCAGTTTAGTATCAATAATACTGTACAAAGAACACATGGAACAACACCAAATAAAATTCGGTCAGGTTTTGATCAAGACTATCTTTGTAATCAAGAAATAAGGGAATTAATACGGCAATGTAATAATTGTGAACCCGTAAATATTGATGAGTTAGGGCGGGAGGCGATTGAGAAAATTAAAATTATTCAGGCTTATAATAAAAATAGATTTGGCCAGAAAAGGCATATCAGTATAAGGTTGAAGATTCTGTGTGCATCAACCGACCTCAAATTGTAACGCGAGGAAACACCGCTTTCACTCCAAAAGTTTACGGCCCTTATGTTGAAACCAAAATGATACAAGATATTCCCGGCTTTCAACATACAAAATTTTATACCAGTATTTGTTCATCTGAAAATATGAAATTGTGGCCTTCCGAGGATTCTGAAAATAATGTCTTAGTCGAGGACGACTGAGTTGTCAGAATCGCCGAGCTGTACTGTAATCTGACAGAATTCAAATATTCCCGCGCGCAGTGAATAGTGTGACGTAGGTTACTAGATTTTAAGTTGTTGAAAACTGTAACTAGATTTGAAGGTTGGTATAGAATATGGGGAAAAGCATATTGACATCTTGGTTGAAAGGTGTATATTTAGTACTTCAGTTGATTAGTACTTAGGATCAAGCCAAAATAAATGTGTGTATTTAAATTAAACCTTCCTGCCAACCTGTAGAAAACCCCTACATTTATGAATTGACTTACTTAGGCTAGATTTGAACTGAGTCTAGTAGACCAAGATTGATCATGGTTTCATGTGTCCTACTATAAATGAGGCTTTTATGTTCACGTATAATATTAAATTTCTGAAATCTGAATTCTTATTGTGTGTCTGAGCATCATCTACAACAATATTTTTTTGTAAAAATTCCGTAACATCAATATTACTCTCTAATATGTTTATTTTTGAATGTTAGTTTTTGCTGAGAAATTGTAGAGGGATTGCTTATATTCTCCTCATGGTTTGCTGATAGCAATGTTTTTTCTGCATTTGACGTTATTCTTGTTTTTTGATAATTACATACATTATCGACAATAGTAGATCTCATTAGATAATCTGTCATCTCAATGTTTCTCTTGATTTTATTTTCAAATATCTCACATATGTTACCATCAAAAGTAGCATGATTTAAGTCAAAACTTGTCTTGTATTTATTATTACTGTATGTGAAATTTGAACACTTGAGAGTAATACCTTAATATTTGTATTAAGATCTCCGCAACATCTTGAGCAGCTTTGATCATTATGACATACTGAACCATTATGACCAAATCTTCCGCATTTATAGCACATTTTCACATTGATTAAATCATAGACTCTACAATACTGATGTCTCACAAAAATTGTATTATTATTTGCCCTGATTCATCTATATACAGCTGGAACCTCAGCTATTATACTTTGTAATTGAGTTTTCTTGTTAGTATACACATGCAAAACTTTATATTCAGCTTCAAATTTCTTCGACATTTCTGTTGTTAATGTCTTGTTCAAAGTTTTTTTAGTTATAGCTGCTAAAATTATGGATACCTGTGATTTTTATCTTTGGATTAGTCAATTGTTCTTTCTGCGCTTCAAATTTCCCTACTAGCTTTTCTGATACAGTTTTTTTAGCTGTTCCAACACCCTCTTCATTTGTGCATGTTACTATCATTTCATTATAATTCTGAATATGGACTTTGTGTGTTAGAATACTTGTTTCTTTATTCAGGTAATATAAAACACATTCTTTGGTAGATAGTTCTCCATCTCTGCTTGTTTCCTTCATTATTAGCTTGGGTCTACGGTCAGAAATTGGTTTTGCACTAATCACAGCATCGACATATGATGTCTTCGGAACTGACTTTTTCTGTATCTAATAATATTTTTTTTACATTCTCTGATAGTTCTTCGAGGAGTTCACTTTTCTCTTACATTTCCGTACTAAGTTGCTTGAGTAGAGCATTGCCCAATTTTATTTTTCCCAGCTCTATATTGTCATTATATATTGATTTGTAATGATCCTGCTCATTTTTATTTGCTATTTCTATTAATGATTCTTTTATCAACTCTTCTTTTTTTATCCGCTTGACTTAAGCAATAATTATTCTGGCAGTTTCATTCAATGCAACATTATTCACTTTCAAGGTTGATTTTGGCTCAACTGGGTGTTCCGGACATATCACTAGAATATCACTTATAGAATTGCTACAATTTGATTGCTTATAATCACTTATGTGATAAACATTTTCACAAATTATACATACTACTGCTGTAAACTACTGTTTTGGATGACATTTTTATTCATTTCTCTCGACTTATTCGGAGGCATTGCCTCCACCGCCGCCATCTCTTAAAATAATGTAATATGTACTTTTTTTTGTTACAATCATATTTTTTTTTTCAATCAAAACTGAGCAAATTTTATGCATTTGTTAAGTAATTCAGGCTAACCTGACGCGTTTGTGAATTCACTTGGAGCAACCCGATCAGGTATTCCGACCTCCTTTTGACCCTGGATATTTGTATGGTTGGTCAAGATTGCGCGCGAAATTTCAAGTTTTCATGTTGTATATCACAAGAAATAAAGAGTGCTCAAAGGAAGTTGATGTGAGTATGCAATTTTTCTGGATTATATTTTTTTATCATTTTTATTGCCATTCCAAAAATAGGCAAGTCATCTTCGTTTGATCCTTGTACAAAAATATTCATCAAACAAGTAGTGGTCAATGTTTATTTGATGCTACGCACCAAGCAACTAGATTCAAGTTTTTATTACCGTTGATTTCAACCAAATAACTATACGTCAAGAAGTGATCTATCCGGTGCGCTCAAGAATGCGTTGAAAGCCTGATCGCTTCGATCAACCTGTGACGTCAGAGCTTGGATCTAACGGATTTCTCCGGGCGAATAAACGAAGACACCTTTTATTTGCTGAATACTCCATTCTGAATTTTTGAATTTAATCCATTGTAACTGGAATCCAAAGATTCCATATTTTCAATGCTTCAGGCACTCCACTAGAACGATATAACTGAATGCAGCAACTGTGACTCTTCTCACAGGTCTGATTGCTTGAAATCTACTCATTTTGAGGATGAAGCTTATTCTGCAGTACAAGTGGATCACTCCTTGCCTTGTCTTTGTTGGAGCGTGCAGAGTTTTCACATACGAAAATGAAGTTAACCAAATGTTTTACCAATCTATTTTTGCAAGACTGTGCATTTTTATGTGTTTACTAGCCCTTTATTCAAGATAGTATGCTGATTTTACCATGCAAGCTGTGGTTACGATGGATATGCTGACTCATCGCTCATAGGCAAAGACGGTAAGTAGAAAGCTGTGGATTTTCAAATTATCAGTTTATTTGTCTCTAGTTGTAGTTGAATATTCACAACGAATTGTCAAACTTCACAGCTAATAGCAAATAAACAATCACCAGTAGTAACTTAATTTGGAAAAAAAATTCGGATCTATATTTTGAATAGATCTTCCATCGTGTAAAAAATTTTGTAAGCATCACGGTCAATATGTACACTATTGATTTCGTATAATATTTAGAAACCCTGCCAAGACTTGGTCTTCAAACAATTATTATCTATTGGGAGACTGTACTTACTGATCTTAATACTGGAATAACTATTTTTTGCTACACGCTACTTGAGATATATACCTACAGTGTTTTCCGTTGTAGATAGACCGAAATTGAACTTTAGATGCTAAATTATAAAATAGACTCTTGTTGAGTCCATCTGTTGGTAGTTTTGTATTCATCACCGAACTGATTGTTCATATAATAATAATAATAATAATAATATATTTTGTATTCAAAGTGTTATACACTTATTACAAAGTGATTGGCTTTGATAATGACATATTATTTATAATTTTATTTAAATATTCATAGCAAATGCTCTTAATCTAAGTGCTGTTTTAGTGGAATAATATATTTTGTACATGGTAGTTACATTGTCAAGGCGAGAAAGGAGTGTTGCTAGTGGGTTTCCCATGTCTATATCAGCGGTAGGAAGGTACTGAGCTCTTATGGGGGCGATAATTGGGCATCTGTAAAATAAATGATACAAATTATCAGCTTCTAGCAAGTTGCAGACCGAGCAAATTTCGTTTGCGTCAAAAATGTGGAGCACCCCATCAGAAAATATCCTTGTTATCTTGCTGCTTAAAGTACGAAGCTGAGAAATTGTTTTTATTATTGCATATGGTGCCTCTATCTTCATATATGTTCTTTCATGCCGGTATTGTTTGTAGATTAGGTTGTATGTAGAACCTTTAATTCTTAGTGCATCTTCACGGGAATAGAGGTCAGTATACTCGTTTATTATATTATTTATCTCTTGCTTCACTGCTATGGGATCTTGGCTATCCCAAAGCCAGTCGTAGTCGATCTTATGTAGTATCTCGGTAAGTCTGGTGCACCAATTATATTTTCTTTTCCTCTTAATATCAATAGTTTCAATCGTGTGTACATTTAGTAATTTTAAATACCCTATTTTGACATATCTGTTATCTTGCATCGTTAATATTTTGTACCATAGATTGAGGATTTTTTTGATTACTTCTATTTCTAGTTTTTGTTGGTTTGATTCATGTCTCACTATGCAATTGACTGTATTTTTGCCCCAGCCCCAGAAGGACTTAAAGAAGTGCAATTGACCTTTTTCGAGCGCATCACATAGGTTTTATGCCCAGACTTCGGCGCCATACAATAAGGAAGGTGTGATTACAGTTTTATATAGTTGATTTAGAGCGTTGTAGCTGAAAACGCCTGACTTTTTGAGTGTATTTTTAACAGTTCCAGAAGCTCTGTTTGTTTTATTTAGAACCTTCTCTAGGTTGACATTATATGACCCAGATGTTGTGACTGTTACTCCCAAATATGTGTATTTCTTAACTTGAGTTATCTCTTTGTCCTGGCAGTAAAAGCGTTGCCTACTAGCAGGTGGTCTTCCCAGATGGAAATGTATAATTTTTGTTTCATCAGCGATAATTTTACGTTTAATTTGATTACTATAGTCTTCTAAAGCTTTCAGTTTCTTCGTCAGGTCTGTAGGTGTTTTGGCAAAGATAACAATATCGTCTGCATATTGTAGAGATAGGATGTCTGTAGTGTGATTGATGTACAGTCCTTCTAGTCCTCTTGATCTTAGGTGTTCTTCGAGATCTGCTATGTATAATGCAAACAATAAAGGACTGGTACATTCCCCTTGCAAGACGCCTTTCGTAATAGCAATGGACTCTGTTGTACATCCTTGTATGTCAATTGTCATAGTTCAATTTTCGTACATGTCTCCCAATGTACGCACAATTTTCCCACTGATTCCTTTTTCATATAGTTTTTGCCATAGTTGTTCATGACATACAGTGTCAAAAGCTTTTTGGTGGTCTACGAACAGAGCATAAAATCCATTTTTGTTACCTAAGGTTTGTGTCTGTATTAACGCATTTAATACAAAGATATTGTCTACACGGGACCTTTTCTGTCTGAATCCTGATTGGGCTTCCGGTAGTAAATTGTGATTTTCAGTCCATGTGAGTAATCTTTGGTTTAGTATGGATGTGAAAAGTATAATAATGTTGTTGCACATAGCTAGGGCTCTATAGTTATTAGTGTCATTTATATCACCTTTTTTATGTATGAGACAAAGTTTTATATTCATTATTTTTTATTACTCATGCGGGATAAGTACTACTTTGCGCACATTTTTCCGGGCGGTAAATAGCTCTTTGCTTTTTAAGTGCGCCAAGTATAATTTGAGTACGACAAGTAAACTTGTCGCACGCAAACCATTTACCGCGCGGAAAAACAAACGCATAATAATACTCATCCCACATTCGTGATAAAAAATAGTATCTGCAACTCGTGCGGTGTTATCTATTGCCCACTTGAACGAATGAGCGCACTCACTTCGTTCGTGCGCCCAACTTCGCTCTCGTGGGCAATCGACAACTTATCGCACTTGTTACACAATATACTATTCTTAGGTATTCTTTCAGTGTTTAAGAAATTATTGAACATCGTTTGTAGATACTTTTTCCATTTTTCAGGTAAGAGTTTTAATTGCTCATTTGCTATATTGTCCACTCCGGGAGTTTTATTTAATTTTAAACGGTTTATTGCGATGTTTAATTCACTCAAGGTGATTTCAGAGTCCAGATAGGGAAGTCTTGCATCTAGAAATAATACTCTGTAGGGTAACTTCATATTGTACCATGATTTGAAATGCTGATACCATTGTTCCATTGGTATTGGGTTTTCTTTGAAAGGTTTTCTATTTAGTGTTCTGACGATGTTCCAGAATTCTACTCGATCTTTATTGTTATTAAGTTTGTTTTTTATGTCTGTAGAGTAAGCTTTTTTAGTTTTCCTAATTTGCAGTTTGTATTGTTTTTTTGTGAGAATGAATGCTTTTGTATCTGCATTTGCAAAGCTGGCATGAGTGAGTGAAGTCGGAGTGAGAACACGCGCTTTTAGTGAGCCAATAATAAACTCGTTTTATTCGGGACTTATTGCTTAAACTAAGAGTGATACAATCACATAGTGAAGTTAAAGTGTAGGTGTTGAAGTGTAGAATAAATAAACTATATCCGTTTTAAAATACAAATAAATAATAGATAAAACAAAATCTCTCAATAACCGCTGGCTACTGACAGCCGTCCAAGGCGACTTGAGTCCGGTAGTGGCGTGCGACTGTGACGTATAAACAAAAACCAGTGGCGTAGAGGAAATTGTGTCCAAGTTTAAAAATTTTGAAAATAATAAAAATATAAAGGGAGAGGTGATTTGGGAATGAGTAAAAGATCGAGAAGTAGAGAAGAGCAGGAACGCGAAAATATTTTTAGAGAAAGTAAAAAGGTAATTAGATCACCAGAACAAAGAGAGCGGGAGAAAAATAATAAAGACCTCCAAAAACATAACACAAACACAGAGATAGACGTAGACACAAAAAAGATGGAAGAATTAAAGGAAATGATACAAAAAATGATGAACATAATGGAAGGAAATCAAAAGGAATTAAAACAAGAGATAAAAAATATTAAGACAGAAATGATGAAGAAGGAAGAGGAATGGAGAAAAGAGAGGAACATGTTAATGAGCAGAATAGAAGACCTTGAAACAAAAGCCGAGAAAGAGGAGATATACAAGAGAAAGAATAATATAATGATAAAGGGATTAAAACTGGAACAAATTACAGAAAAAGAACTAGAAAAATGGATTTCAAACAAATTGAAGATACATGCAGACGTAAATAAAGTAATAACTCTGAATCAAAATACAGAGAAAGAAATTATTAAAGTAGAAATGCTAGATTGGGAGCAGAAGCAAAAGGTTATGAAAGCCAAAAATGAACTTAAGAATACAAGCATATTCATCGATAACGATCTTACCTGGGAAGAGAGAAGAATTCAGAGAGAGATAAGGAACATAGCAAGAGAAGCGAGGACAAATGGAAAAAGAACGAAAATTGGATATAAAAAAATAATAATCAATGGAATACCATACAAGTGGGATAAACAGGAAAATGGTGTAGTACCCACTGGAAACAAAGTAGACCCAAGAGATATAACAAATAAGGGAAACCCAAAAAACTCTTAATGTACAACATAACTCAATCAGTCAACGTGGAAACAAACATGCATACGAAAAGGTTAAAACGAATAGGTATATGGAACATTAAAAGCATAAATGGTAAGGAAATAGAATTAGTAGAAGAGTTTGAAAGAGCTAACTTAGACTTATTGGCTATAACGGAAACGAAAATGAAAGGACAGGGTATAAAAAAATTAAATGACAAACATATCTTAATATATAGTGGAGTAGGAATAGAAGATAGAGCAAAAGGTGGCGTAGGTTGCATATTACACAAAAGCATAGAACAAACTTTGAAGAACTGGAAATGTGTAAATGAAAGATTAATGATTGTTAAGACTGAGGATACTAATAAAGCAATAATGAATTTCATGATAATCTATGGGCCAAATGATGATGACGATAAATCAACGAAAGATGAGTTTTGGGACACGATACAAGTAGAATATGAAAAACTAGAAGAACCAATATACTTAGTGGGAGATTTTAATGCAAGAGTGGGTAATATAAATAAAGGAATAGAAGAAATAATGGGAAGATATGGTGAACAAACTAAAAATAACAACGGAAGAAGATTAATCGATTTCTGCATAATAAATGACCTGAAAATATTAAATGCATATTTCCAGCACAAAAACATACATAAATATACCCGAGAAGTAAAAAGTGGGAATGAGAGATCAATAATAGATTATTTTATTACAAATAAAACGCGAATAAAAAACATAAATGATGTTAAAGTCAAAAGAGGTAGTGAAATCGGAAGTGACCATTTCCTAACAGTAGCAAAAATAAAAATGAAACAAGAAGAAAGCCAAACAAAGAAAGAAATCAGGAAAGAAATAAACACGGTTAAATTGAGGATAGATAAACTGAACAATGTAGAAGTAAGGAGGAAATACCAAGATAAAATTGGCGAACTGATAATGAAAACACCAATTCCAAATCAAGAAAATATAGAAGAAATGTGGAAAACGTTTGAACAGATAATACAAGAGGCAACAAAAGAAACATGCGGAAATAATAAAAACACAAGAAACATCACACAGACACACTGGTGGAATAAAGAAGTAAAAGAAGTAATTAAAATGAAAAAACAAAAATGGAAGAAATACCTTAGTACAAAAAAGGAAGAAGACTACAAAGAGTATAAAATACAAAGAACAAAAGTAAAACAAACTATAAAACAATCCAAGTTAAAGGCATGGGAAGAATTCGGAAAAACAATGGGAATCAACTACAAGGAAAACCAGAAACTATTCTACAAAACATTGAAAACATGCAAAAAACAAAAACAAGTTATACTAAAACAAATACAAGATAAACAGGGAAATATATTAAAAGAATATGAGTTAATAATGGAAAGATGGAAAGAACACTTCCAAGAGCTATTAGAGGAAGATCAAGTCATGGACGTAAGAGATCATCAAGAATCAAACAACGAAATTAATAACGAAACAGAAAATATCACGTATGACGAAATGAAGACAATACTACAGAAACTCAGAAACGGTAAAGCTCCAGGACATGACATGATGAAGGCAGAACAGCTGAAGTATATAGGGGAACATGGAGAGCAAATATTATTAATCATGCTTAACCAAATATGGAAAACAGGAAAAATGCCAACAGACTGGGAAAAGGCGGTGATATTTCCGATACATAAAAAAGGCGATAGCAAGAAATGTAGCAATTATAGAGGAATATCACTCCTATGCACAGCGGCTAAAATTTATGAATCCATATTGGAAAACAAATTAAGAAGAAAAATAGAATTAAACATCGAACCCGCGCAAAGTGGCTTCAGGAAGGGACACTCAACCCAAGATCATACCTTCACCATCAGAACATTGACAGAAATAGTAATGAAACAAAATAAAAAGCTCTACATAACATTTGTCGACCTAGAAAAAGCCTTCGATAGAGTCCCTAGAAAAAAAATGTGGGAAATATTAAGAAAGAGAGGAATAAGTGAGGAACTTACAAATGCGATAAAGAATATATATAGTAATACCTCAAATTATATAAGAACTGGAAATGAGACCTCATCAGAATTTATTACAACACAAGGACTTAGGCAAGGAGGAGCCTTGAGCCCTATACTATTTATAATTTTCCTGGACAATATAATAAAGAACATAAAGACCAAAATAAAGAGAGTAGATGTTGGCTACCATAAACTAGCCAGGATATCAATAGCAGAGTGCGCTTTTGCGGATGATCTGGCAATTCTGGCAAAAAACGAAAACGATATGCAACACAACCTGAACGTGTGGAATGAAGAACTCACAAAGCACAACATGAAAGTGAACATAGAAAAAACAAAAGTAATGGTAATAGCAAAAGAAGACATAGAAGCAAACGTAACAATGAACGGGAAAGAGATAGAACAAGTGGAAACTTTCACATACCTTGGAGCTGGGTTACATAATAGAGGAGGAATTGAAGAAGAAATAAACCAAAGAATACTCAACGCGAATAAAAGCTATTACTTAATAAACAAAACAATATTGAACAATAAACAGATATCTAAGGGAACTAAGATGACACTTTACAAAACAATGTATAGACCAACATTAATATATGGAAGTGAGTCATGGAAGATGAATAATAGACTTAAGAGTAAAATACAAGCGAGTGAAATGAGATTCCTAAGAAGAGTAGAAGGGGTTACAAGGATGGACAAAATCAGAAATGAACATGTAAGAGCTAGTCTAGAAATTGAAAGTATTCAAACCACCATTGAAAAGAAACAAGCTGCATGGTACGGTCACCTAATAAGAATGCCGGAAACTCGACAAACCAAACAAGTATGGAACTCCAAAATAGTGAAAGAAAAAAGAAGAGGAAGACCAGCCAAAACATGGCAAGATATAGTGGAAGAAGTACTAAGAAGGAACAACATCAGCACCCAAGAGGCAAAGAGAATGGCAAAAAATCGAAAAGAGTGGAAAGACTTCGTAAATAATATGAACTAAAATTAATAGTCAATCCTGACACCCGTAAGGGTATTAAAGGATTTAAAATGATAATAATAATAATAATTGTTTTTTTGTAAGAATAAATGCTTTTGTATCTGCATTTGCAAAGCTGGATGTTTTGCATTGTTTAAGACATACTTTAACCTTCTTTTTTAGTTCTTTGCAAGTTTTATCGAACCATGGCTTGTGAAATATTTTGTTATGTGAGTCTGTGTAACAAGTGATTTTGTTCATAATTTTTGTTTCTTCTGATACCATATTTATCGCCTGTAGGATATGATTGTGCTGCGAGTCGACATCTGTATCGGGAGGGTTGAGGACTTCCTGTTCTTCAAGTAATTGAACATATTTCGTTGCTTTGCTGCTATCCCACGCGTGTTTTAGTTTGTAATATCTTTTGTTGCTGGGTTTAATTTGATTATCCGTTGCGTTAGTAGTAGCATTAAGGGAGAGAGAGCAGATAAAGTGGTCAAAGTAGAAAATTTCATTGCAAACTGGAAAGTTATCTACATATGGTATTGCGTTGATATTCGTCCAAATAAGATCAATAATGCTCGTTCCCCTAGGACCTACATATGTGAAATTAGCTGGGTTGTCATCGATGGATCTTCCATTGATTAAGTAGAAGCCCCCAGACTACATTACCTTTAATAGGTCTTTCCCTTTTCTATCAGTTCTACTATCCTTGGTTTCTCGTACTGCAGCTAGTTCTGTGTTTTCAACTAGTTCAAACTCAGCTTGATTTCCTCTTCCTACTTTAGCATTGAAATCACCTCCGATAATAACTTGCTTATCTGGATACTTTTTTGTTATTTCTGCTAGATTCTCTTCAAACAAATTTAGTAATGTATTAAAGTCGTACGAGGGTAAAAAGTAAGTGAATCCTAAACTACAATTGAATTGTTGACATTCAATATTTATAAACATCCAATGCACTTCTTTACTTATTATGCGTACATTCTTTATTGCTTTTTTAACTGCTATGATGAGCCCCCCGCTAGCTCTACCTTTTGCTGCTTCTTTAACCGCTAGTTGTTGAATGATATGGTAGTCTTTTAAAAATGGTGGTATAAATGATATTTCACTGTTCAGCCATGTTTCAATAAAGCATAAGATTTCGTGCGTGAGTATAAATTTTATTTCGTTTAGATCTAATCTGGAAATATTGGTATGCCTTGAGTATTCCAAAACATTATAGAATGTAGAGCGTTTGATAGTGTAGTGTGTTTTAGTTTGCTATTAAGTTTTTTGGAGTTGAATGGGTGCGAAGTCTTGTTTGGATGTAATCTGTTGTTTTTGCAGAAGATTCTTTTCCTTGTTCATACAATTTGTTGACTGTTGCTGATTTGGAGGATGATGGTATGTTGTCTTTATTTAGTACTAGGTTCTTTACATCTGCTCTTTTGTTAGTATTATTGATTAAAGTACTGATGGTATCAGCTTGACTGATTTGAACTTCATATAAAAATATGTACTCTGATAAGTAGCGAAAAGTTGTACTAATCTGTTGAATTGAAATTAGATAATTCAACTAATCAAGAATTGGAATGTTTGTGCCAAATTACTTCCGGGCCAAAGTTTCAATAACCTTGTGTGGATTTGAATTCGCGACATAATTTTGTATAAACGCTGTTCATCGGAGCTATTCCGGATCTGAATTATTCTTTCGAGAACGATAAAGCCGATCAACATCCTAGGATAATAAACCATTTGAATTTTGAAGTCATCTATCCATTTGAAATCTTGCAGCTAACAGTTAGTCAAAATTACACACTGAAAATCGACAGTTGAAACATATCGGGCGATAAATGGTGTGTTCTTTTCTGGCTTTTTATTTTTGTTTTCCCCTTTTATTCTTCGTTGCATTCTCATCGTCATCTGGATTATCTATTTCGACATCTCTAACATTTTTTTATCAAATAATGCATCATCATCATGAGCCCCATCTTCATCTTTTCCGTTCGTGTATTTCCGGCTGTGACATCACCTAGATCTTCGCTGTGACCATCGATCTGCGTCATTTTGAGCATTGGCTGTTGGTGAATCCGCACATGCGCAAAAAGTTAAGATCTCAAATTCCTCCTATAATTTTTTGTTATCATTATTTTGTTACTAATTTTGTGTGAACGATAGCAATCAATATGTATATTTCAGTAGGGTGTCGTCATGCGAAACTGCGTGACGCGATAGTATTTAGAGGTATCTCCGTATTCACTTTTCTTTACGCGCGTGCTACGACCCTTAAACGTACCCCCAAACGACATGTAGGAAGTGTGAGCGCTACTGTCTTCTTTTCATTCTACGTAAGAGCTCTAGGCGCTATTGCTAGCGTGAGTATTCTTTGCGGTGGTGCTTGCCATCTGCCTGGCTTTGTAGTCTGTTTTGTACACACTTATCAGCAGTTGATCACTATTTCGCTCATCTCGTTGTATTGTAATATTTTGACGGTAATAGAACTCACTCGTCCCCTAAGCCAATTATTGTTATTATTACTTATTATTATGCCTACGTTTCCTTTCGCCTCCCGTCTAGGTTTGGCGATCAACAGATTGTTCAGTCTGCAGTCGCCTGGCGCCCAACATAAATAAAAAAAGGAATCATGCGTTCATAATTTATTTCCGGGACGTGGCAGTCCGGTAATTGAATATTCCAGACTGAAATTGGCTTTAGTGATTCATTCAACATTCAAATACCAACAAACAACAAAACTCTTGCGAGACTAGATTGGTTCCAACTTGTTGATACACGGATACCGATAATAAGAATAATAATAATCTCTCTTCCAAGGGGCTGCAACTCTTCATATAGGAGTGCGTAGGCACCCTCTTACAGAAACAGTGGCTCTCAAACATTTTTATGCTCCAACATGTCGCCCTTCTTGGAAGAGTTAAGTCTTCCAAAGATTCGTTCAGTTATAGTTATATACATTTATGAGATTTTCCTACTGATGACATAATTAAATCATAATCATGTAGATATATAGTTTCATATAAATCGGCTCACATGCACAATAGCGGGCTCTTTTGGTTGGAGCAATATTCAAGAGATGGCGTTACCAGCGAAATGAAATTTTGTCGGTGGTACTGAAACAGTGGTCATATATAGGTATGGATGGAAGGGAGCATAATGTGAACAGAAGTGTTGGGAATGAGTCATGGTTTAGTGAGAGTAAGTTGAGTATGGAGAATATTTTGTGCTTCACGTTTATGTGGTGTATGAAAGCTACGAGTGAAGCCATGAGGAATGAGTTAGGTTTATCAGTACATACGATAGCTGACCGGAATTCTTTTTGTAGGCAGATGTGTGTGCAATTGTATGTGTTGCAGAATGAAAAGTTGGGTGGGGAAATTGATAAAACTCAATAAAGTTAAGCCAAAAAAATAATTTATTTATCACTCGAGATCACGTACAAGTTGCTGTACTCGGATAAGTAATATGTTGATTCCACAGTAATCAGATTATAACTAACTCAGAATCATACAATATGATATAAAGTAAACTTATTGACTTCATTGGAAGGGGTTACACGTGTATGTTAAACATGATACAGTAAATTACTTGAAAGTGGAAATCTACTGAGGTTCTACTATCATCAGCGATAATCTTGGGAATAGGATGTTTCAACTCCTCCACCTTTAGAATAAGGCACCGTCGTGAAGGTGTAACTAGGGTTGAAGTTGAGGTAGACGCAATATGGATGACATCTCTTGAAGCTGCTGTTCTTGGCTTGGATTTATTGATTTGGACCTGAGAAATCTGCATTTTGTAAATACTGAAGATATAGTGAATATAATAATCTATAAAATGGAATATAGAACAATTATGGAATAGTTTGTTGCGTCAAGTTCGTATTCTTCGATATCTTCGAAATAAGTTATTGGTGATCTCAATTCTTCAATCGAATTTAAATCGATGGCTCACTTCGGTTCTTGAGTGGAATTCAATTGTATGCTAGAGTCTTCTAACACTATTGGTTTTCCAAAGATTCCTTCTTTGAATTCCAATTCTTGGTTTCTGAGTTCAATTTTGCAATTATTCTGCATAATCAAGTAGATTCCTTGAAGAAGTTTTTTTTCATCGTCAGCTTCACACGATGCTTTCATTTATTTTTTTTCTTTGATAAGGTATTACAGTCAGGATTTGATTGATTCCTTCGATCACTACTATGTGCCTCTTCTTGATGTTCAACTTTGAGTATTGACAATTTTTGTTATTGTTATTTATGATGGTATTTTTCTCGCAGGCATCATAATTCACATCATTGATTCTATTTGGACATTGAAAGTCAACACCGCCTGTACATTTGGCATTAAGAGACTTGATTTGGCCATTTTGCCTCCAGAAAATATTCATGATTTGGAATTACAGATAAGAAATCAGATTTATATTTTGTAGGAGTGGGAATAAAATGATATAGTTCAAAAGTTATTTCATAATAAATTGGCATCTCTATGGAATAAATAATTTTGTATTGATCTTATTTACAATTCACAGATATTAGGCTCTCCAATTTGATCATGTTTTCTGGTATTGGCTCAAACGGAAATTTATTTGTGTGATATTTATGAATTTAATGTCCGACTAGTTTATTATTGCTGTCATAATAGCATTGTTTTCAGGGTAGTTACGTAACAAATGATACCCGAGGGCATTATGTTTCAGAATAATGCCCTCCCCTGTGTCCAAATTTCCAGTGATTGTTTTGATGACTGATCCCAATCCTTTAATTAATCCTTTTCTCTGTCTGTGACTAGCTGAATGAGTATTCAGATGACTGAGTTTATCTTCAATCGAAATTTTGATTAAATTGACGATTTTGACATTATTCTTAAATCCGTTTTTGATGATTGTATCATGTGCAAAAGTTTCTACCAAGCTTTGATGTTTGTTAAATCTGTCATATTGTTGTAGAATAGGAGATAAATCGTAATAATGTAGGAAAGTGTGCTGGAGTTTCTGTAATTTTGCACGTCCGAGAATCAAGTCCGGGATTCGGGATTATTGTGTATCATCTCTAGTGCCAAGGCGCCCGTGAGAAAGACGGACCTGGAAAGTCCAGATTTTTTTCAATAACTTCTTTTGGTCTTTCTGTATTTGAAATATGAATTTTAGGTTGTTTCTTGTCTTTATGAACTGTTTCTATTTCAGCTGTCTTCAAATTTTCATCTACAGATTTGATTTTTTCCTTTTTGTATTTCATATTGCGCGTTCAATCGACGTTTTGTTCATTATGAACATGAATGATTTTTGAAATTCCTGACAAATTTCCTCTAGTTTTATTCAACTTTTCTATAGCATTTGTTTTCTTATTCTGTAGATATTGATCCATGTTTTTGTGAACTAATTTTGTTTTCTCTTTGTGATTTTGGACAAATTCTTGTTTTAATTGTTCATCCAACTCGATTTCTAAAAGAGAATTTGTTTCTGAATGTCAATAATTGATCATATCTATAGCTTTCAAATTTGTAGAAGAGTGATGTGTGTTGTTCCAAGCGAGAATGGCAGAGTGAACTTTGTTTTCTATTATTTCGTTCTTGAAATTGTCTTGTTAATTGGACAAACGGATATGTTCGATCAAAGTTGAGTTGATACGTTGTACAAAACCGTTTGAATTGGAATTTTGTAAGCAAGTGAAATGAATATTCACTTTATGAAGTGCGAAAAGATCTTTCGAAATTGAATTTTTGAAATCAACTCCAATATCTGAAATTATCAATTCAGGTAAGCCGTGATGTAAGAAGAATGTCGTTAACTTACTGCTTACTTCTATTGCGTTTGTCGTAGATAGTTTGTGAGCTTGTACGTATTCACAGAAAGCATCGATCAAAGTCGAAAATTTACGATTTGTGTTATAATGAATTTTGACCTTATTGGATTTCTCTTGTATTTTGATTGTGAGCAAATTTATCATATATTAATGAAATCTGTAATGACTTTGAATTGATTAGGCCAATAATATTTCTTTCTGATTTAGTTATAAGTTTCATGAATGCCACGATGATTGGTTTTACCCTCGTGGTAATTTATTTTTGTATCAATTTGATCATCTTCTCGATCCACATCAATTAATTTGAAATCTGTTTCTACAAAATTAATATCGGAGCTTTTGAAATATTGTTGTATTATGCTACTGAATTTTTATTACACTGGTTGTTCGTAATAAAGATGATAATTAATTTTTGGAACGATATATTCTCTCACAAAATAGATTAAGTCTTTTTCAAAATTGTTTTGAGATAATTGAGTTGTCAGTCTCATTATTTTATTATGAAATAGTTTTATTATCCTTGGTCTAGCTGAAAGATGTAGAACCTCTGAGATTATTGTTTGATTTTTGCCTACGTTGAGTGGTAATTCGATGATGGGAATGCCGACAATAGGGTTGTCACTTGTCAGAGCTAGAGTGGACAGTGGCGTTGAGATCTGGATTCTTGTCGGGCTCAACGATCATTGAGTCTGTATCTTTATTTTGCAAGGTTGAATTGTTAAGATTTTGCATATAGTTGATAAAATCATCGTAGTTAGAATTTTCACTGAATTTATATTTAATTCTATTTTCAAAATGAGAACATCGTCATTTCTCATATTTTCAACATTTACTTTGATTAGACTCTCAGATTTTGGTGGAATCTTGATCATTTTTGAACTGGGCTTATGATATTGGATTTCAATTTCTTGATTTGGCGATATTATTCTATCGTTTATAAGGTCGATGGTGACTCCTATAATATTCAAATTATCTACTCCTAATAGTATCTCAAAATTACTATAAAAATCAGAAAGAAGATATTTGAAAGTTATGTTATGATTTTTGAATGATCCAAATAGTAGAGGATCCGATTCAAGAAAGATCTCTCCCATCTGTTACAGCGGTGAAATTTTTTCTGTCAAATCTAGTATACTACAGAATACATCGCAAATGGGTTGGCTAAGAAACTCCTGGCAAGGCTATGATTAATTAAATATTGAAAATCGACTTTCTGTTTAACATTGCACTCATGGGTTTTACGAATGAATTTAATACCAATCGAAAGTATGAAGCCTATAGATTAGTAACTGCTGATTTGACAGGTATGAACAGGTATATAAATACTAGCTATCTTCATTCATCTGTTTCTTGAATAAATCTTATATGAAAATAAGCGCAATTTAATTGTGAACACGATGATATAAGGTAGTCAGCAAAAAATCCGGTTCGAATGACGATTGTCGAATTTTGAAAAGTGAAATTTTGATGTGTATTCATGCGGAAAATTCAAGAAATGTTACGAGTAAACTGCACTTCCAGTTCAACCGATCGCGATCATAATGCAAGATGTACAACTAGATGTTATAGAAGTGTTTAATACAAAATTTCAATATTCTACGCCCGATTGATTTAAATTTATAAAGAAAATTCGAAAAGTCTGTTATATAAAGTGCACTTTCGGCTGAGCCGATTGGTACGAATATGAGAAATGATCATTTGGATGCTACAGCAATTTTAAATGCTGAATTTCAACATGTTATGGTTGATCAATCTAGATTAATCAGAAAAATTCGAGAAAAGTTTCAAGTAAAGTACACTTCCGGTACAGATGATTGGGACCATAATGCGAGGTGCACAACAAGACCATACACTGGTCTTGAATACAATATTTCAACATCAAACGTTCAACCAATTTTGAGATTTGCGAGTTACGCACGCACGAACGAACATACGTACCGACATCAAGCCAAAAATAGTCAAAATGGATTAAGGGATGCTCAAAACAGATATTTCCATCAAAATCTTGATAGGTGAATTCTGTCTGTTTCACAATACTTCCTTGTATTTAGTACATGTAAGTAACAAAAAATCAATTTTCAATATTTAATTAATCAACGCCTTGCCAGGAATTTTTTAGCCAACCCATTTGCGATTTACTCTGAATATACTAATCTTGATAGAAAAAAAATTCATCTTTGTAACAGATGGGTGGAGGTCGTTCTTAATTCGGATCTTAGACTGAAAGCACGGTGAATGAATACTATAGTTTTCAACTGATGTGCAGTGGGCTGTTGTCATTTTAAACAAATCCTCTCTCATTTTATCTTTAAAATATTTTTACGCTCGGCTTCATGAAAGACCTTGTACTTCCTGTGCCGATTGAAACTTAGAGATTATACTCGGGGAAAGTTATTAAGAGAAACTCACTATTATTGTTAGTCAAATACATTATTCCGATTCTATTTCCAAGGCATCAATTTCTGAAAGAGAATTCTTGTCATAATTTTCATCAAAATTTTGTTCGAAATTTTCAGTTTGGTTCTTCGAAAAAAAAATTTTTTCTTCATAGTTTTGATTGTTACTCATGTCGTCTGTTTCAGTGTTGTGTAACTCTTTAATTGCCAAGTGTTGTGGATGGTATGATTGTTGTGGACGGTGAACATTGTTATAGCCGGAGAATCCAGTTCTTGGTGTGAATGATTGTTTTGTGCTCACGCTCATTGCTGTAGGTTTGGGAAACTTTTGATTTAGATTGGACCTAGAGACATCATGTCGAGCTACTTGTTGATTAGTTTAAGAGGAGTTATTAATGGTTGGACGATTATTCTGTTGATTATTAAAATTCATTGGTCGGTAATTGGTCTGTGGAATATTGCTTTGATTCTGAATAGGTGCGGGTCTATTATTTGGAAAATCAATTGTTTGTCTTGGTTTCATATTCAATTTTTGCTGAGTATTTATGGGAAACTTAAATAAATATGGAACAGCTTCTGTATTTACTTCTGTACTAAGACATGAAATTTGAGGATTTAGTGATTCTTGTACTTCATAAAAAAATTCGAACGCCGAATCGTTTCTTTGTCTGGCAATATTTTTTGCAGCTTCTTCCTTAATTTTTGATAATATACTGGACTTGAGATATTTCTTCTAAAAATCACTGGGATCTGGATTGCTATGAAACTCATCCACTAGTTTCTTGCAAATTGCTATGATTCGCGGTAAAAGTCTATTATCATCAAAGAATTCAGGTACCATATTAAAATATTCTTTTCTGAGGGTGGGGGTGGCATGTTGTATTTCTGGAGGGGTCATGTTTGTTAGTGTTAGTTAGACTATTTATTTGGTCAGCTGAATAATCAAGGGTGAAAGAGTTTCCTAAATTGTTAGTTAATGAGTTACAGAAATTATCTGATTTCGTTTCTGACTATTCTGTATCTGAGTTCAAAGAATCTGTATATATATATATATATATATATATATATATATATATATATATATATATATATATATATATATATATATATATATATATATATATATATATATATATATATATATATATATATATATATATATATATATATATATATATATATATATATATATATATATATATATATATATATATATATATATATATACTGTGAGTAGTATTTTCTGGGATTTCAGTCATATAATTTATTAATTTCTTGTCTGCTTCGCAGTTTCGGCTGCGCCTCAGTCATCCTCAAAAGCAAGAGGAATTATTGCTCAAAAAATAGACAATAACCCGTTCACCAATCTGTTCAAACAAAAACTGAGCTCGTGCTGCGGTAACTTGCCCTGTGTATAGAACAATTAGCTAACTACAGTTAATAAGCTATAATAATATAATCACTGAGATATTTGAGTGTGAGGGATTTACATGATCATTCTTTATTATTCTCTAACAGATTGTTATACAACGGCTTTATAATTGAATCAAACAATCATTGGGTAACCATAGAAGAATTAAAAACCAGACAGTTACGTATAAGGCATAGCAAACTGCGAGACTACACAGGTGGTGTTTTGTTATCATTAAATTAGATTGATTTATTACTGGGCGATGTGAATTGTGTATTGGGATTTGTTAATAAACTGAATTGAAGTGATATATGGTGTTTATCTCGAGATTACCTTCGAAGTGAAATAGTTGTGGTGTTGGAAACTGTATCAGCGTAACAAGTCAGAGTGACGCGAGTGATAGTGAACCAGTTTCAAGTAGCAGAGGAAAAAAAGGCAGACAAAGTCAGATAAATGCGATGATGAAAGCAGCGAGACTCCTCAGGCAATCCTAGAAGAAATTGTGGAGGTAAAGGTAGATAATTGGCTACGGAAAAATCTGAACGAACAGGTGAGAAACGTTAGCGGAAGAGAGCACGAATTGTGCTCCAGTTCATTAGACCTGCACGCAAAGAGATTATGTATGGAGGTGTTATCGCACAATGTCATTCCGTTGTTCGGCCCATCGGATGAAAATGATATCATAGAAAGATGGTTACATAGAATTGATCAATTGAGATGAATATATAGGTGGACTTTATATGTAAAAGCTTGCTATATGCAGGAGAAATTAGCTGGAGAAGGAAGAAAGTAGTACAATCGGTGAATCATACGATTATTCTTGTCGAGAGTGGAAGCAACTATTACGTAATGCATTCCCAAGGGAACATGATTATGCGTACCTATTAGAGAAATTAATTGACAGAAAGAAGCTACATAATGAAATTATGACTGAATACTATCATGCAAAATTTAAATCAGGGCATAGGTGCGAGTTGGAAGATTCCGCCATTGTCTCATGCATAATACACGGTTTACCAGTCGAGCTACAGGCAAATGCTAGGGCAATCAAGTGTGACACGCCAGGTTCTTTGTATACGAATTATCTGTCATCACTGGATGACTATCAGAGCACATATGTATCAAGAGACTCAATGCGAATTGGCGAGCGCACTGGTGGGCGTTTTGAAATGCGAATTGGTGAGCGCATTGACGAGCGCTATGGCGATCGAAATGGCGAGCGCTATGGCGATCGAAATGGCGAGCGCTATGGCGATCGAAATGGCGAGCGCATTGGTGAGCGTAATGATGGGCGCTATAGTGAGCGCAGTGGTGGGCGCAATGGTGAGTGTAATGGTGGGCGCATTGCTGAGCACAATGATGGGCGCATTGGTGAGCAAAATGGTGGTTGCACTAGCAAGCAAATTGATGGGCGCACTGGCAGGCGCACTGGAAAGTGCTATAACTACCAACAGAAAGGGCATTTGGCGAGAAAGTGTAGAAAACCAAAAATGGAACGGTGTATCCATTGTGGTGGTGTCGGGCATAGGCGAGAGCATTGTGGAAAGAATAGCAACTCTAAAATTGAGGCAATTAGAGCAATGAACGGTGAAACTAACAAGTGCATAAAGCTTGTAAAGATAAATGGCGATTGTGTCAAGGTGTTGATTGACACTGACAGCCAAGAATATATAATGACTAGATCCACGGCGAGGATCTCAAAACTGGTTATAACTCCAACCCACAAGGTGTTGAGTGGGTTTGGAGGTGGTATGTCTTTGGCGACAAGTGTAACAGAGTTTAATGTTAGTATTGATGATTTACAAATACTAACAAAGGCATCAATAATTGATGGTGAAATCGGTGAAGGAAGAGTACATCTAAATATTGGTCAGCCAATCACCAATAGTAGTCGAGTTCCACTGTTAATACTTAATAATACCGTAAATATTATTACTAACTCTGTGTCTGAGAATCTCCTTTCAGAGATTACACTTGAAGAGTGCACCGCCAGACAATCAAATTTAAACTATGCAAGTTCAATACTATTGGTTTCAAAAAACAACCGTGATTCATGGTTATGCGTTGACTATCGTGCCTTAAATAAATTAACAATCAGAGACAGATATCCAATGCCGCTGATAAATGATCAAATAGATAAATTAGCGGATAAGGTATATTTTACAAGCTTAGATTCAGCCACGGGCTATCACCAAATTCCGGTGTACGAAGACTCAATACATAAAACGGCATTCATAACACCTGATGGTCATTTCGAGTACCTGTGCGTTCCATTTGGCCTAACAAATGCACCGGCCGTATTTCAAAGATTTATAAACAAAGTATTAGGTAGCATGCGCCATGAAGAAATATTAGTTTACATGTACGATATTTTTATTTCATCGCGAACCATAGTTGAAGGCCTAAAGTTATTAAATCGAGTATTAGATGCGTTATCAAATGCAGGACTCAAACTTAACATGTCTAAGTGTTCATTCCAAAAAAGTGAGACAGAGTACTTAGGTCACGGTATTTCAGTAGACGGTGTACCACTAGGAGAGCATAAAGTTACTGCTGTATCAAAATTAGAAGCACCCAGTAATGTACATGAAGTACGGCAATTTTTGGGTCTTGCGAGTTATTTCAGGAAATTCATACATAAGTTTGCTGTCATTGCCAAACCATTGACCGCATTGACGAGAAAGAATGTAAAGTGGCTTTAGGGTGTAGATGAAGAAAACTCATTTTACCAATTGAAAATACTTTTGACTAAACGAGCAGTACTCACGCCGTTTATTTAGGGTGAAAGTGCGGGAATTCATACTAATGCAAGTAAGCTTGGTCTTGGAGGAATATTGTTGCAAAACCAAAACGACGTACAAAAACCTATTGCTTACTTTAGTCGTGCAACAACTCCATGCGAGAAAAATTATCATAGCTATGAGCTGGAGACAATGGCAGTGGTAGAAACGATAAAAAGATTCCGTATCGATTTAGTTGGTATACATTTCAAAATAGTAAAAGACTGTTCAGCAGTACGCGCAACATTTAGCAAACGAGACCTGGTACCGCGTATAGCATGGTGGTGGCTAGCAATACAAGAACTCGATTTTGAAATCGAATACAGAACGGGTATGAATCTAGAACATGCCGACGCTTTGAGCGGAAATCCTGTCACTACAAGTAATTGTGCGGTGACGGTGAACAAAGATGACAGATTTCTAACTATGCAGTTACAAGACGAGTCACTTCAACTTATTGTTAGGCCAATTTCAAATTACGGAGCTACATCAGATATGAAAAATGATTATTCTCTCAAAAATGGTCGTCTATATAGAAAAAAAAAGGTGAACGCTTGATTGTTCCAAAATTAGCACGGTGGGCTATTTTGCGCAGATATCATGATGAGATTGGTCATCATTAAAAGTGAATTTTTGTTCCCTCGTCTGTCCCGATTTGTGACAAAATATATAAACTCTTGCTTAGAATATGCGTTCAATAGAGGCAATTATGGAAAACAAGCCTGACTGTTGCACTCTATTCCAAAACCTGATGAGTCCCTAGATGCTTTTCACATAGATCACTTAGGACCTTTCACGAAAAGTGTTCGAGAGAAAATTTATCTATTGAGTTGTGTTGATTCTTTCAGCAAATTCGTCATTGCACGTCCTGTTGAATCTGTCAGTTCAAAAGGAACGATTGATACATTAAGAGATATTTTCAGTGTTTGGCTATCCGCGTCGAGGGATCTAGGATCAGGGTGAAGCTTTTACGAGTGGACAATTCGAAAATTTTGCGATAGGGCATACTGTTGGGCATATTCTGAATGCAGTTGCCACACCGCGTGCGAATGGACAGGAGAACGCACAAATCGAACAATTCTTGATGTCATCAGGAAATCTTATGAAGACGAAGTAGAATGGGACAGAAAGTTACCAGAAGTAATCTGGGGCATAAATAATACAATAAATGAAGAAAACGATGTACGGGAATTCAGTCACAAGTTTATTATTTCTATCCTACTCTACAGTTTCGGTCCCACCTGGACCATCTTCAGGAGTGCTAACATTTATACAATAGTGTGAGAATGTGGAAAAAAAAAACCAAACAAACAAAAGGTGTAATGAACAGTGTACTTACAATAGAATTAATGTTTGTGTATGTTGTCATCTGTAGTGTTAAAATAAATATTTGTTTTCTTTTATATGTCGATGTAATAAAAAAGAGAAAAAACAAACATGTGACTTGCATCCCTGAACATCTTGATGTGATTCTTTTTCATTGGTTGACTTCAACAATTGACTGTTGTGACTTGTGCGTTTTTGCTTTTCCGCATTACACGGGCACTCACTTTATGTAACATGTACTTAGCCTCTGGCTTTCATGACGGTCAGTTGTTGCCACGCTTAGTTTTTCATATTTGAAATTTTTTTTTTATATATATACATTTATTTATTCTTTTATTTTTGACTAAAAACATGTTTGTTTTCTCTCTTTTTTATTACATCGACATATAAAAGAAAACAAATATTTATTTTAACACTACAGTTGACAACATACACAAACACTAATTCTATTGTAAGTACACTGTTCATTACACCTTTTGTTTGTTTGGTTTTTTTTTTCCACATTCTCACACTATTGTATAAATGTTAGCACTCCTGAAGATGGTCCAGGTGGGACCAAAACTGTAGAGTAGGATAGAAATAATAAACTTGTGACTGAATTCCCGTACATCGTTTTCTTCATTTCACGTAACAGTCAGCATCATCTAATACTTCCAATACAATAAATGACAGTACAAAAAAGAAGCCTTCCAGGCTTGTGTTAAATCATCACGGAGGTATCTAGCACGATATCAAAGACAGTTCGATTCAGATCGATTTAGATAAAAGACGAGAATATGCGTCTGGAAATTTGAAAGCAACGGTTTTAGAAATGAAAACGTATCACGACAAAAGACATAAGGCCAGTGAGAGGTTTGAAGCAGGTGATTTCACTTGTAATAATAGTAAATGTGTCAATAGAAAACTCAATAACCTTTATAAGGCATCCGAGGGTACAAAAAGTCCAAGGCAATTGTAGCAATGGACTCTTTAAGGCGCTATAACAGCACAGCAAATCTTAGCTCGTTAGAAAGTTCAGATAACGAACTATCAGAGAGTTGAGTTACATGTCATTAGTGAGGACACTGATCATTTTTTTGTTGCAGGAGGAGAGTGTTATGCAACGGCTTCATAATTCAATTGAACAATCATTGGGAAACCATAGATGAATTAGAAACCGAACAGTTACGTATAAGGGATAGTAAACTGCAAGACGTGGTCATGACAACACGGGTGGTGTTTTGTTATCATTAAATTAGATTGATTTATTTTTGGGCGATGTGAATTGTGTATTGGGGTTTGTTGATAAACTTAATTAAAGTGATATATAGTGTTCATTTCAAGATTACCTTTAAAGTGGAATAGTTGTGGTGTTGAAAAATGTATCAGCGTAACAATATATATGAATTGCGGTCAAAGTTAGTATCGCCAAAGAATTCAGGTACCATGTCCAAATATTCTCTTCTGAGGGTGAGATTGTCATGTTCTATCCCTGGAGGGGTCATGCTGGTTAGTGTTAAACTATTTATTTGATCAGCGGAATAATCAAAGATGAAAGAATTTTCTAAATTGGTAGTTAATAAGTTACAGAAATTATTTGATTTCGCTTCTGACTGCTGTATCTGAGTTCAAAGAACTTCTTTCTGTATATATATAAATATATATATATATATATATATATATATATATATATATATATATATATATATATATATATATATATATATATATATATATATATATATATATATATTTTTTTTTTTTTTTTTAAGTAATATTTTCTGAGATTCCAGTCATATAATTTGATAATTCTTTCTCTGCTTCACAGTTTCGACTGCGCCTCAGTCATCCTCAGAAGCGAAAGGAATTATTGCTCAAAAAATTGAACTCATACATTTATTTAAAATAATATGAATATTAATAGTCGGAAGACCATCTTCCTCAGAAATGCTGCCGCATGCGCTTGATGTGCTGTCATCACGAGAGTCTGCTCACCTTGACGTCTAGCAGGGTTGGTTTCAGGGGAGCTGTGAGTTACTCGCCAACAGTAATAGTAGGGGTTGAAGTGCCTAGAGCTAAGGACGACCTCTAGACGTGTAAGAAATATTAACATTTAGTCGTGAAATAGAATCAAATTTCCTATAACTTTATACAAATGACTCTTAGCTCTACGCCTGCTTCCCATATTTTTCCAAAGTGAGGAGCTCTTGACGGTATGAGGTGCCAGATGATGTTCAGATTCAACATTCTGGACGCTAAGTCAGCAGAAAACGTTTTTAACGCTATCTGGTTGATTTTATTTTGTTCCCTTTCGGCCCCAACGAAATTTGTTGCGTTATCCAAGAAAATATTTTGGATCATACCACATCTTGCGATAAAGCGCTACAAACAATTTTTAAAAGCCGTTGTGGACAAATTGCTGACAAGTTAAATATGGATGGCCTTGGTTGTCATGCAAATAAATAGGACAATGTACGCTGTAGCCGTCTCACTTCCTCAATCGGCAGAAGTTTATGATGAAAAAAGACCCGCATGGTCCATTCCACTCTTTAAGGATGGCCTACTGGGCCGCACGCGGACTGCAGGTAAATTACCCATTTGATAGTCCACAGCTTTGAGCTTTATTTTGAAATATCTCACACACCGGAAGATTCTAGCTTATATGGTTCACTGACCCGCTCATGACCAATGAGATCGTCCAATAGAATTTAGTGTCATTTTTGTACCAGAATGAAGGAGTCTCTCGTGCTCACGTTTAATAGATGAATTTGTGATGTGATTTTTTGCTGGCAATATAATGCGATGCTCTTTGTCGTATCATATCCCTGCCCCATAAATACGACTTCCTACTCTCAAAACACTATTTTTGTCAAGAAATTAATAGCGTAACAATTTTGCTTTTTTTGTGAACCGCCTTTTTTTTTATTTGAACATGATCCTTCATCTGTCATGTAGCTGTGATGACCATGACTTGATTTGACCAGTTGGCTAGAAGAGTGATACAAAAATCTTTGACTCGATTATTTGATCTGCAGAAATTGAACAGTGTAAAAATTTCACAACGTTACAATACTGAATGATGATTTTCCCAAATTTGTGATACTCTAGTGGATATTTTGCCAATAATGCTTTTTTGACCATCATCTTCTAGTTGTAACAGTTTCACTATACATTTTTTCAGCTCCTGTAGAAATGGTTCTTTATGATGAGAACATTGAGAGTTGAATATATCATAGGTAATTCTACTCCAAATAAACTGTCAGACTAAGAACCGGTTCAACATAAATAATCAAAATGTTTCTTCCCAGCATATTATTCATTCAAATTTCACATGACGTTTTGTCTATCATCAATATTTCATGGTGTTTTGAGCCTCAATACAAGTACAGCCTTCACATAGCTCACAGCATATAGAATATACAGTTAATGTTACGTGAGGATGCGCCAAACTCATTTTATAATAGTGTTCATTTCTTATTCAAATGCGAACATCTCTGACATCCTAGATACAGATGAAAATAGTCTATAGTCTGATGTACCACTCAACCTGATATATGTTTGCAAATTGCACAGAAGAGTGTACATTAAAACATGCTTCACTTATCTCATCGTGTCCAAAGACCAGAAATAAATCGATGGATTTGAAATGAATCAACTCTGTCTTGCCTCTGAGCTCGAGTATTCGACCGTTCTGCGGTTTGATGTGCAGCGACCTGGAAACGATCCATGTGAAGTTTCGTAGATGGTTTACATTACATTCAAGAACTGGACACCAGTTCATAACCAACTGTATGATTTAAAATTCTTATCTACGACGGTGCGCTACTAGGTGATTCGCCCACTTATTTGCGTGTCATTATAAACTTCATAATGACACGCATTTTTGTAAGAGAAATAATAAAAATAGAAGTTCTAACAAATTTCAAGTTTCTTTCATTATGAATAACTATCAATAAACACACATCAATTTATGTTTCATAAACAATCACGGCAAGATCAGGGACAAGGTTTCCGCAATGAGATATTTTTATTTTCTTCATAGCTTTGACAGCTGTCAAACAAACAGATAGTTGCAATAATAATGAAAAGAATGCAGCTTGATAAAGCTATGAATTTCACACTAAATGTTTTTCGCAAGTCAAACATGGAATAAAAAAATCTAATTCAGCAGCAATCAAGGCCGTCGTATATAAAGTATTCAATGATACACGTTTGATATAGCTAGTGTAATGAAACTTGAGTGATGGGAACACTCGGCTAATCGCCTCGTGATCTATCATTACACACGTTTCATTACAACAGCTACTACAACTTGTTTCATCAATATCTATAATATCATATATATTTGAGATAATAGCATACTAAGATTAAACTTATTTTCCCTACTTTTGTATTCCCAATGTATCACAATGGATAACAATTTGCATATAATATACCACGCATAAGATATATATCGAGGCGGATGCAGAGAATCAGGTGAATCTTGACATGCAATATTCATAATTTGCGCAATAACCTAAGATCATGATTCCATTTCAGTATTTTGCGGTAACTCATTCCACAGTATACAAAATCTGAGAAAAGTATATTATGTGACGAATCAGATCCCAAAATCCGTCCCAGCTGCACATCCCAGAGCCTCTTGCTACCATCAATAATTTTTTAGTCCATCAAAATAATTCACCTCTGGCACACCCTGTAAATTTCAAATCCAGTTATTCTGCTTCAACATACAACAGCGCCCACCGTTAGTTCATCAGTCATCAACTGCTTTAAATCCGTTTTAATATATTTCACATGTGGTGGAGTAAGGTTAGGTTTTGGAAAACACCTGAAATAAAAGCAACTGATATTGTATGATCTGTATTTATGTCTTGTGTCTTACCATAATGAAATCTGAATGTGATCAACCGTTGTCCTGTAAAACGTTGTATATTGTATTATTTTTTGTTTGACATTCTGCGTGATTCTTGACCATACACAAACTGAATCTGACACTTGACAGTTTCTATAATACCGACCGATTGAGTACTTGGGACAATTTTAATTTGAAGCAAATAAAATCGGGAAAGGATGTATCTGACAGGAGAGTAATAGGAAATTTGTTATTGTAATGAAATTTGTATTTGTAAAATTACTTCTTCTTTTTTCTGTATGTCTTCTTTACATTACTGTTAGCGCTAATATGAATTTAATTTGAAAACATGTTGAGTAAGGTTTCATTAAAATTTGGGTATAAATGAGGCCTTCTGGCCGACTTAAGTCACTTCGTTGTAGGTCCAGTCTTCTGAGAAGCCGTTCCAAAGTACGCTAGCAGTTCCGATACCGAGCATCATCTTCAGAGTATTTACCGTCCAAGCGAAGTTTTTGTGCTAAGTCCGTTAGCACAACTGTCTGACACAATTTGTGAGTTTGTTTGTTTCTTATCTAAGTCTGTGAAAGGAACTCAGAATGATTTTGCTGTTTTAAACTAAGAATATTTTTGCTGTTCCAAACTTAGAATATTTTTGTTGTTTTTTTTACCTTAGAATATTTTTGCTGTTTCGAACTTAGAATATTTTTGCTGTAGTAGAAGCACCGCTGATGAAGTCTTCGTGATTTCGCAGCGTTTGATTGAATTAACGTAAAAGCACCGCATGACGAAGTCTTCGTGATTTCGGAGCGTTCGATTTACTTAACGTAGAAGCACCGCGGGCGAAGTCATTGCTGACTTCACAGTGTTTGAAATACTTAACGTAGAATTACTGCTTGAGGGGTCACCTGGTGACCTCACAGTATCGAACCGACTCAACGTAGAATCACTGCGAGGGAGCAAATTTGGTTCCACTCGCATAGAACGAGTGGTAAGTTAATCTACCGTTTGGGAAATAGCTTCACAATTCGTTTGTTCTGAAGTTTCTCGTCATGTGCGACCACCTGGGTCCGTACTGCGACCGCTGGTGTCGAGTGTCATGTTCCGCCATTCCGTCACCGTCAGCCAAGTTTCTCTGTGCAAGTTCCTGTGAAATATATGTTCACCGTCATCGTTTTGTGTAATAAATCTCGTTGTGACACCTACCTCCTCATGAATATTTCTGACAACCCTGACCCTTTCCCTCTGAGCTATCCAGCCGTTCGCACTTAGAAACTGCGTCACTGACCGTATTGGCGCCCGAGCACACCGTTAGCAGTTTTGAACAGTGACGCCAAAAGTAAGAACTACGCCACCAGCCAAGGATATCATTACAACTGTTACTTGAATTTAAAGCTTTTTCAGTGCATTAATTGTATACAGAGTCAATGGATCTTGCTCAGAAATCGTTTTTCTGCTCCATTCCAAAGAGATATGAACCTAAGAACACGTCAGTGTCCCCGCGAAGACGAGCCAAGCAGAGCGCAAAGGCAATACCTACCTTTTCTCGAGAAACTTCTTTGCTATTTTGAACTCTCATAACTTGAGTTTGGATTATACCAGATGAACAATATTTCCAGGATATGATGTCAATAGTGGAATCATCAAGTTTGTGAAGTAACGATTACATAGCTTCCATACTTCAAATTTTATTGATATCTAATTTTCTAATTCCAAAACGATTTCATCACCGACTCACTCACTGATGATCATCTAAATGTTTTGGGGTACTTCCTGGAGTCCTAGTATCTGAAATTTGATATGTGAGCTAGTATCAGTACACAAACAACAAAAAAACCCTGAAACTTGTAGCTTTTATTCCCCAACTCCTAAAACTAAGGGATGAAAGTTTGTTTAACATTTTTGCAAATTTTGATGCTAGAGATCTGGAAATTGATATGGGGATTTCTTGTTATGGATAATATAATAAGAGAATATTGTTATAATCAGCTTACAAAAAGAAGTGGAATCCAATTAAAAACATTTTCATGTAGAATGTTGCAAAGACGAGACCATTTGTCTCGCACTGTTAGGAAGTTATCAGATCTCATGTGTATCAAAGCCTCTAACACTACACGCTCTAACTCTATAAGCGCTAACTTCGCGAATTCTAGACCTTAGTCAAAATATGTGGCTTAGCCATTTCGCTACGGTCACATGAGCATAAAGCAAGAAATTCATTCACTGTTCATCACTTTCCTGTTATACAATAGCTCTTGTTATAACGAAACGACCAAGCAACATATTTTGACTAAGGTATAGAGTTTTCTAAGTAAGGACTTGTAGAGTTAAAGCGTGTAGTGTTAGAAGCTTGGCTTCACATGGAATCTAAATACTTCTAGAGAGTGCGGGACATATGGTCTCGTCCTGGCAGCATCTTACATGAAAATGTTTTAGTGGAATTATTCTTATAAGGAGATGTCAGATGTGATTACCTGAATATGGTTCTTCCTCTCCATTCATAGACGTGCGTATATAAAAATACAAGGTATAAGAAGCATAAAATATCAATAGTTGAATAGGCTCCATTGCCGTTCTCGAACACCAAGTGACCATTGCTTAGGAAGATTAAGGCAAGGCTGGACGGTTCAAATTTCATAGGAAGAAAGATTATGAGGCTCATTGTAAACCTGTTGGTGATAATTGCTTGAGTGTCAACGGAATTTGGATACAAAAATGTTTGGTCTCGTGATGGCGAAATATTTTTACAAATCTGAGAGCATTGTCCGCAGGGTTAACTTCAATGATGCAGCTGATGAACTTTCAAATTCCATCGATAATTCCTAATATTATTTAAAAGAATGAATTAATCATAGCATAATTCAATATAACACTTGTATTACATCCCAATAAAACATTAATATAGAACAATATCCATCTATATTTGATGTTCAGCGGTCGCCGGTCTTAGAATGTAGATCTCATGAATTCTAGAAATAAAATACAACATAAGCAAACGACTGGCTTGATGAGGAATCACATCCGCACACACATTATACAATCATAACCATCAACATCAAATCACACTTTCTGGTATACACATAAAGAGGAAACGCACAAAGTGCGAAAACACTTAAACGGTATCATCAGGGAGAGCAGACCAGCCGACCTGCTCAACCCTGCTGGGAGCGCCGACCTGTCGATCTGCTCAACCTCTGCCGGAAGCACCAACACTACGTCTAGCTTGACCTGCTCAACCCCGAGTCCTCAAGACGACGTCAGCCCCACTGGTTCGTCCGTCTGGGAGTAGAGAGTAACTCAGTCACGTCTGCCCTGAGGTGACCGCAGTAGAGTATACTGCGGTTACCTCACCGGCTTTACAAAGGCCTTATGAGGCGTTAGAAAAGCCAAGGTAAAACCCTCTGCCCCTACCGTATAGTGACCCAGCGAACACTTGCACAAGGCTAGCAATTGTGCACACACATATATGTCGTCCTCTTGGCTCACGCTCTCCGCTCAGAGCTACGAATTCACAACAACAGCACAAGGAATATTACAGGAATATAATCACAATCACATGGGCTTATCGTATACACAACTGAAGGCATACAACTATTCCACCAATGCTCACTCTCAAAACGCTCTCTCAACCAACACACTGCATACTCATTCACCTCACACACCTAGCAGCTAAGCTCACACCTCAACCTCCTGATTCAACTCACCCTTGACTCTTCTGAAATATATCAAAACACTATAGAACTTATCCCGCGTAAATAATAACACAAACTGTGGTAACAAATGATTGTCGAGCTGTTTAAATAAGTTACGCATTGTGTAATTCCCTGAAATATGTTTAAGATGATATGATTAATGATCTTACGTAAAGCCGTAGAAGAATATGCGTAACAATATGGAGCAGTATATTAAATTTTATTTCAAATGTACATTATTTTATCTCATTCGGTACTTTTGTGAATGAATATAATTGAATTTACTTATTTAGTAACTTTCAGTTAATATAAGGTTGTTGAACTTGTCTTATATTTGGCAGGTTCTAACTCATTTATTTAGTATTCACTTCCGTTTGAAGTTTATTCCTAATATTTAGATTCTTTATACTTTCAATGAATATTTACTATCCGAATGTTTTTGGCCTGAATACAAAGTTCACTGATTTTCATGACGATTCATCCAGATGTTATTATGACATTTAATGTTTAACTGAAACTTGGCTTAACTCTTCAGTTTTTGACTCTGGAATTGCTAGTAATGAATTTGTTGTATTTAGAAGTGACCGTGATTTTGCTAAAGGTCATAAGTGATCTGGTGGTGGTGTTTTCTGTGCGAGTAACAAGCGTTTCTCTGTTTATCCAGTAAATTTATCTCTCAATACTTCTTCCATTGCTGACAGGATCTGTGTTAAAATTTAACTATCACATGTTGAATTTATTTTTGTTGTTACTGTTTACATTCTTCCTCCAATTTCATTAGATCAGCTGAGTTACATTTATGATTGTATTGAATCTGTCCCTGGTTCTATTGAGAACAATTTCTTCATATTTGGTGATTTTGATATCAGCAAGCTATCTGACTAATACGCAACAGAATATTCCAACAATATGATTACTTCATTCCTGAATTCTCATTACTATTTAGGAGCAGTACAGAATAATTATATACACAACAAGAATAACAGATCATTGAATATTGCTCTTTCCAATATCAGTTGCTCTGTTTGTCGTGATACATGTCCTCTGGTTAGGGAGGATGATCATCATTCAGCTTTAAGCCAGTCTGTCAATCTTCAATCAGCTTCCCTGAATTCAAAATTCAATAATTCTGTTCTATCTTATAGTTTCCAGCGTGCTAATTTTTTTCTCCTCTACTATTACCCTAATTCAGTCGATTGGAGTATTCCATCTTACTGTCACTATGTTGACATAGCTTACAGTAAATTCTATGATCCACAATTTGCAGTTTTCGATTTATGTATTCCTAAATCATCCTAAAAGCATAATAAATATCCTTCCTGGTTTTCAAGATCTATCATTTAAGATAGTGTTTCATCAAGACAAGATTTTTTGTCTTGATGATCATTACTTGTCTGGTCTTGATTTTCAAGAATGAAAATGAATGAATCGATTGCAGCAACGTTTTCCAAGATTGCCACCAATAGAAATCAATGAAAAGTCTGTCATTTTCATGTTTTAATCAGTATTTGCAATTATTATTTGTTATATGATATGGCAATGTTGCTAAAAGATAGAAACTTCCCTAGAGTAGTGGAGAATTTACCTATACATTTCTTCTCTACATGAACATAAACGATTTAACCACCGGAAACTGACGAATTATGCTTTCGATATGTATCAAATATTTGTTTTGATCATAATCATAAATACTTTTTACTTCCCCGACTTAATAGAGAGAGTATTAGAATTGTGATTTTTTGATAGTTCAAGCCTCTGATGAATTTTCACATTCTAGATCCTACGGAACCCAAAAAACAAAGGTTTGAATGAAATCGGTCGGTCTGTCTGTCTAAAAGTTTAATAATTAAAGAACTCGAACGAATTTTTGACTCATATTTCACAATATTTGAGTTTTTTAATAAAAAAGCTAGGTTTAAATTTGTAAATGAGCTTTTTCAACCAGAAAATCTAGGGAAAGACTCGCCATTTCCAAAAATACTCATATTGTAAGGACTTACATATAGCCGCTATCTGTCACCATAGCAATGACAGCTGTCATTTTGATAATGACAGCCGTCATTTTGATAATGACAGCTGTCACTCCGAGAATGGCGCTGTTACTTTGACAATGACGCTGTCACTTTAACAATGACGCTGTCACTTTAACTGTCAGTTTGACAATGACTTCAAAAGTTGGCATGACATTCCTAAATTCATTAAACAGTGATGAAACTGGCCATAAAATTCATTGCCGAGTAAAAACCATAATGGCCGCAGCACATTTTAATATTTCAATAATAGATTAGTAAATAAGCAGATTTGAAAAATTAATTATCAAGAATTCTTGACAAGAAGTCTTGATTCTTGATAAAACTTTCTTGTCTTGTCTTGAGAAATAGAAAATACTACTTGTCTTGGTCTTGTCTTGATTTCAAGACAAGATCAATACAAGATCAAGATTATTTCTTGATTCTTGTGAATCACTAATTTAAGATATTTTCCTGAAATATGAATACTTCAAATTGTATAAACTAAGCAATGTTACACAATATTATGATCGTTTTGAGACTTTTTGTTCCAAATTAAAAACTGATATAAAAGATGCGCGGGAATCATATCATAAATCAGTTGAAGATAATATATCTACTAACCCACGTCAATTTTGAACTTACATTAATGATAATAAAAGAACATCTCATGTACCAGGATGCATGTGTCTCGATGACAAAATTTTTCCTGAAGCTCTCGCAATAGTTGAAGCATTTGCAGAACATTCTTATTGTGTATTTGATCCTGAAGAAACTTGTGTGAACTTTCCTACTAATAGTTCTGTGCCAACCTACTAAAGTTCTATTCACTTAACTTATATTTCTGTGATTGATATCATCTCATCTCTTGATAAATTCAAAATTTCTCGCTATCCAGGTCCGAATTGCCTCTCGTCGTATATTTTAAAGGGTTGTCAGTTGAACCTTTGTATATCCTTTTCCATTTATCTATTCGTACTAATGTTTCCCCGTCATCCCTCAAAAATACTTATATTACTCCTGTTTTCAAGTTTGGTGACAAAAAAAAACATCACCAATCATAGACCAATCGCCATAATATCAAATATCTCTAAAATTTTTGAAAGAATTCTGTTCAGTCATATTTTCAACTCAGTTGAGCCTTAAATATCTGTATCGACATGGCTTTATATCAGGTAGATCAACGTCAACTAACCTCACTACTTCCACTAATTTTGTCTTAAACTCTTTTCGAAATAATTGTCAAGTCGATGTGATCTATACCGACTTAAGTAAGGCGTTTGATAAAGTGAAACACATAATCCTCATCAATAAACTCATTCATAACTTCTCTTTTTCGCAAGATTTAGCTTCTCTTATATTTTCTTACCTTGATAATCGTAATTTAATTGTTCATTTTAATAATTTTTTTTCTCTTCCATTCATTGCCACATCTGGAATTCCACAAGGCTCTAATCTCGGTCCTCTCTTATTTAACTTCTTCATCAATGATATTACCTGATGTGTTACTGATTCAAATTATTTATTATATGCAGATGATACTGAATTATTCAGAGTCATTAACAGCTATGATGATTGTTTGAAGCTTCAAGGAAACATTGATAATCTGTTGGATTGGTCAGTTTCAAACAATCTGCTTTTTAACGCTAGTAAGTGCAAAGTCATGATCATGACATATAGTATGAAAAATAACGACATTACATTCAACTATGGAATGAATAACACCACTCTCTCAAGAGCACAACAATATAAAGATCTGGGAGTGATATTTGACCCAAAATAGGAATTTTCTTTTATCATAAATGCAGCTTATAGGAATCTGGGATTAATTATACGCAACTCTGAAAACTCCCACAATGCAACTACTCTGAATTCAATGTATTATTGTTTTGTGCGTGCTAAGCTGGAATATTGTTATTTTGTTTGGAGTCCACTCTATAAAAATTCAATTAGAGCAGTCGAAGCTATTCAGAGGAAATTTTTGCGATACTGCTGGTTGAAATATTATCACACTAGTAACACTATTTTAGCTTTTTATTACCAACCTGCTCTAAATGAATTCAAGATGATATCGCTTGAGAACCGTCGTATTTATAATTCTTATATATTTTTTGTCAGAGATACCACAATGTATGAGATGCCAAGAGTATGGTCATACAAAAACATACTGTAGAAAGCCAACTTACTGCGTATAATGTGCAGTGAATCATCTCACCAAGGAATGTAAGAAATAAAATAACACACCAGCGTTATGTGTCCTCTGTTCAGGTCCCCATCCAGCTAATTTTAGAGGATGCACGGTGTATCGTGACCTGCAAAAATTGAGAGAAAAACCTTTCCAGAGTCGCCAAAAAATAATAAACAATCAACATTTTCAGACAGTAAGAGGAAATATAAGCTATTCAGACGCAACCAAAAATAATAACGTGAGTCAAAAAAAAAGAGCACCACAAAGCCAAATAGAAAATAATGATTATATGGCGATATTCTTGGATAAATTTAAAAAAATGGTAAATATCCTCATGACACTTGTCAACAGAACTAATGGTCAGTACAACTAGAATTGCACTTTGGAACGCCAACGGCTTGGCACAACATCAAAAAGAAGTACAAATTTTTCTTTCACAAGAAAAAATCGACATAATGCTTATCAGTGAAACACACTTCAGAGAGAGATCATATTCCAGAATCCCGAACTACAAAATATACTTTACAAACCATCCTGATAAAACTGCACACGGGGGCACAGCAATACTAATAAGCGAAAGAATTGAACATTATGAGCTCGACCCATTTAATAAAGAGCACCTTCAAGTAACAACTGTTAGAATCAAAGATTCACAGGGATCTCTCAGTGTATCTGCAGTTCACTGCCCTCCGAAACACGCAATTAAAAAGAATGATTCTGAAGAATACTTCATTCTGCTGGGGAGTAGGTTTGTTGCTGCTGGAGATTATAACTCTAAATATACTCACTGGGGCTCAAGAATATTGAACCCAGAAAGCACAGAATTAGGGCAAATCTTACTAGCCAAAGGATACTGCCATATCAGCACAGGCAAACCAACATACTGGCCCACTGATCCGAACAAGTTACCAGATCTACTTGATTTCTTCGTTGTTAATAACATCTCCCAAAATTACACAGATATCGACGCAAGCTACGACCTTACATCCGACCATTCCCCAGTGATACTTACTATAAGTTCTACCATCATAATAAAGGAACAAAAACCCACGCTGTCCAATAAGAATACTAACTGGACCATGTTCCAAAAATATCTAAGTGAAAATGCAGACATTCAAATACCACTGAAGACGGAGGACGACATAGATGATGCTGTCAAATACATAACTGATCTCATTCGAAGAGCAGCATGGCACTCCACTACAAGCTATGTCCACAAAAACGACAACCTTTCCAATTATTCTAAAATCCCTCTGGACAAAATTGCGGAAAAAAGGAAAACGAGACGTACCTGGCAAATGACACGGCACCCAGGTGATAAAAACAAATTAAATCATCTAGCAAAAGAGATAAAAAAATTAGTACAGGACATAAAGCACGAAGCCTTTCAAGCTTACTTGTACAACCTATCTGCATACCCTGAAAACGACTATTCTCTTTGAAAAGCTACGAAGAAATTGAAAAGACCAACACAGAACAATCCACCAATCAAAAAAGAAAATGACTCCTGGGCTAGAGAGGATGAGGAGAAAGCGGAGACATTCTTGAAACATCTCTCCAGCGTTTTTGAACCTCACCCATCTACTATGACCGCCGAAGAAGAAAGAAATATGGAAGAAAATTTAACATCGCCTCTGCAATTATCTCCACCCATTAAATACTTCTCTCCAAGTGAGATAATGAATGATATCAGTCATCTTAAAAACCACAAATCTCCAGGATATGACCTGATAAATGCGAAAATCCTGAAAGAGCTTCCTAGAAAAACTATTGTGTTATTAACTCAAATTTATAATGCTATCTTGAGAGTTCTATATTTTCCAGTACAATGGAAGTTCGCAGAGATTATATTCATTCACAAGCCCGGAAAGCCAGTACATCAAGTCTCGTCATACAGACCAGTATTTTTACTTCTCTTGGTTTCGAAACTATTTGAAAAGTTGACATTGAAAAGACTGAAAATCATAATAGAAGAAAAAAACTTGATCTCATCTCACCAGTTTGGGAACAACATTCAATCATCCAGCAAGTGAATCGAATAGTGAATGAACTAGAGAATTGCTTGCAGTATGGAAAAGTGAGCTCTGTAGCATTCATCGATATAAGTCAGGCATTCGACCGAGTCTGGCACCTAGGACTCTTATGCAAAATCAAAAACATGCTGCCAGACCAATACTATCTATTAATCAAGTCTTACCTGAATCACCGATATTTTTGAGTGAAGCACCACAATGCTGTCTCCCAACTAAGCAAAATCATGACTGGAGTACCTCAGGGTAGTGTTCTAGGGCCAATCCTATATCAACTTTTCACGGCTGATTTGCCGTGTTCAGAGAATGTCACAACTGCCACTTACGCGGACGATACGGCAATCATCGCAACACATGTCGATCCAGCTGAAGCAACCAAAATCATGCAAAGATCCCTCAGCGACATAGACAAATGGGCTTCAAAATGGAGAGTTAAAATCAACGAAAACAAGTCAACACATGTAGTATTTACAAATAGGAGAATAACATGCACAAGTATCAAACTTAATAATGTAGAATTAGACACGAAAGAAGATGTAGTATACCTGGGCATGCACCTAAAAAAAAGAATGATCTGGAAGAAGCACATCGAAGCCAAACGCAAACAGCTTGACTTGAAAGTTAAGAAAATGTATTGGCTTCTAGGTCATAAATCACAATTAACACTAGAAAACAAATTATTGCTCTATAAAACTATAATTATACCTATTTGGACCTATGGTATCCAACTGTGGGGATGTGCCAAAAAATCCAACATCAGTATTATACAAAGATTCCAAAATAAAACATTAAGAATGATCATAAACCCGCCCTAGTACGTCAGTAATCATACCCTACACAAAGACTTCAAGATCATATACGTACATGAGCAAATAACGAAATACGCTAAAAGCTATGAAATCAAGCTGAACAACCACCCAAATGAATTAGCACTCAATCTCCTGAGCAATGAAGAAGACCCCTGAAGACTGAAACGAACAAAACCATTAGATCCTGAATTCACATGATGATAAACGATAATATACTGCTAAATATAGAAATATTTCAACAGAGGAAACTCCAAAGGGAGTTTGTCTCACACATGTGATGTATATACATATAAATATCTGATTTACTGGTTGGCCTAAATAGGGGCCAGTTGTGAATATTAATATACATTGAAAAATATATATATATATTTCTTTTCAAAATACTTGATAATGTAATCAATGACATAAGCTTACAGGCGCAGATAAATATAAATATTCCCAGAAGCCCTGATTCAAGGCAAAAATTAATTCTCAATTTATCAATTGCAAGATCAAATTATGAGTTACAAAGCCCATTCAGGCAAATCTGTTCAATCTTTAATACTATTGCTGTATCTTTGAATGATATTGACATTTTCAGTGATTCATTGCAAGTATTTGAAAACAAACTGCTTGTTCCAAGTAAGTGATTATATTTGTATTCTCAATATTTTTTGGACAATTTTGGTAGTTTGATGTTATTTGTAACTATCATTTTTTCTTATATATGTTAATTTTTTGTTACTCGCAATTAATTGAGTTTTTTTCCTGCTACCAGCCTGTAATTGGGACTTTTGTCCTGTTGAGTGTGTCAAATAAGTAAATTGATGGATGAATAAATGAATAAATAAATAAACTATGTATTAAGCAGCACAGAAAAAAATCAAAGATAACATTGTGGCAGACTGTGATGAAGAGAGTGGTCTCGATTGCGCTTGACAAATTTGTTCCGTAAGGTACGTTACTATACACAATTTATTATTTTATCGATTGTATCATGTCAGCGAGATATCCATTCTTATATTGAACATATATAATACGGAATGCTCTTAAAGATGTGTTTAACATTAGAATAAATTTTCTGATCACAAAAAATTGTATGAGAAATTGGAAGCATTCTATTTCGCTGTTCACAGCAGATTTATCGTACTGTATTATATTCTTTGGTTTGACAATCAATAATTTCTGCCACTGACCAAAATCGTGATAAATGATGATAAACCCTGATAAATCAATGAGAAAGTGATGCTGGAGTTGCAAGATGCATGTGATTCGCAAAAATTAGGTTCTACTATCGATATAACAGGAAACAAGTATGAAACTGAGCATGAGTTTCAGTCAATTAGTGGATCATTTTATCAAATAAAGCTCAGTGGAATCCCTGCTATCTAATTTTCAAGGATAATCAAGTTATTCGTATGGAAAGACTCCAATATGAAGAAATTTGGAGTCACAAATGATTCAGAATACTTCTACCCGCAGGAGACTCCCGATAAAATTGACTCAAGTGACTTAGTTCAAAATTTCAAGCGCATGTATATCTGTATGATAAGAAGCTTCCATTCTGTCAAGCTTAGACATTATTGCTTTGCTTATGCTCGTCTGTCATTTGCATCCGCCTGTCCATCTGTCACACTCATATGTTTTGATCTCTTGGTTTGATACAGATGAAACTTGGCAGACATGAAGAGGACTCTACACCGGCTGGAATATGAGATGTATCAATTGGGTACTCCATGAGATATTTTTAGAAAACTATTAACACGTACAGTAGACAATAGATGCACTTGATACGTTTTCTTGCTAAAAAAAAATCTCACCCAACTAATATAGAGAAAACGTACTAGATCTCAATAATATAAACCATCACTTGAAGTTCCCACACAGCTGATTTTCGTGGAGAACAAAAATAAGTCTTTATTTTTCTCACATGAGAAAAACACAAGTCGAGTTCTGAAAAATATCACTAATCGAGAAAAGGGTCTTCCTAGAATCGACACCAGCTTTGAGCTAGATTCAAGGGAATCCTGACATGGACTCCTTCATAGAAAGGATTTGTTCAGAATATTGACTTTGTAGAATATTTTTAAATTTAGAATGTCACTGGAAATAACCCAATACATGAAACATCTTTTGGGTTTATTGCAGCACAGATAATTGCGCTGATCTATATTTTCATTTCTACAAATGTTGCAGTTACCTGACCTAATAATATACATTCTGTATACATATTTGCTATATTGTTGTCGAAACTTGAGAATTTTTTTGAGTGTGCATTTCAAACAAGCATTCGTCTTATGTACTTCCAGAAATACTCAAAGTCGTTCTTGATGACTTATGAATACAGGAATGAAACCTTATGTGAGACAACTTGGAACAATAATTTATAGAACATTTTGAGTTGATATACCTGTTATTATCAGTGGATTTAATTGATTTCCGTCACTGATTCTCTATTGAATGGGAAATTGATACTTATATCCCATAGGAGAGTTCGTTATTCGGATGAATAATGTAGCTAGGCACCGGTGGTCAACGCACCAACTATAGACCTCCAGCCTATATTTTATCGCGATGAGAGAAAACAGCTGAGCATATTGGGCCAAAAAATTGTCTCCCGTGTATCTATAATTATTGTTAGATTATAAATAGACCAGCTGACCCGGCGTACTTCGTAGCGCCACAGAATTGATAAATTCAGATTGCAAGGTACTTGAGCCTATCTTTTATATCAGGACCTTTTAACCTGGGAATGATAAGGACATGTCAAATTGTGGAAAGATTTTCTTCTATCGGGAAGCAATCAAAAAAAGAGATTTGGCCGAGACTTTGCAGTTCCACTGAATGTCTTTCGAGTTTATATCAATTTCTTTTTTGATAATTTATTTAAGATTATACAATAAATATATGAATCCCACATGACATGCTTATTCAAGTGATTATATACAAATTATTATTATATTGGACCTAACTTGTCTATTTGAATATGAACCCAACCAAAATGTAACAGTGAAATGCATATGCATGTGCTGGGAATAATCCAAGTTCACCAAATTCGCTTTGTCCTAATATTGGACTCACTGTTGAGCGACGTCGCTTCGTTCGCTCGGCTGCTTGCATTTAACTGAGTTGATTTTACCGTTGAACAATCTCGTTTCGCTCGCACGACGTTGTTCAATTGACCGAGCTCACTTTGCTCGCACGGTGGCTTATAGTAAACTCGCACGGCAGCTTGCCGTTAACCGAGCTCTTTTCGCTCGTATAGCAGCTTGGCATTGACCGAGCTCGCTTCGCTCATACGGCAGCCTATAGTCATCCAAAATATTTTATTGATTACGAAACAACTCATTCATTTTCAAAATTCGCACCCGCCTGCCCTAACATGACTGACCGTTCAAGTAGCCAAATTCAGTGATATTTCTCCCACTATGCCACACTGCGCAAGCGCTTGGATTTCAACACGAACTTTCATCTCCTATTTCATCCCCATGCAGGTCAAAATCACAAAAACGCTGGAAGAAATGTGTATTCACTCATTATCAAGTGCCTGCTGCCTGAATACAAAATTTCATGGTTTTATCCTCGAAAATTACTAATCTCCATATAAACTGTCACCCCCTATTTCAACTCCCTCACCATGAAAGGTAGCCTTTGTTCTTTCTCAAGCTCTGGTTCATCTCTGTACCAAATTTCATCAAAAACGGTTGAGTGGTTCATGCGTAAAAGCGTAACAGACAGTCAGAGTGACTTTCGCATTTATAATATTCGTAAGGATTTATTGTGTGCAACATTTTTCTCCAACCTTGATATATCAAAGTTTATTGTCAATTCTTCAAGGTACAGTGACTTACAATGATTATTGAAGGTTTTTTTTGTACAGACTCTTCACAATCACATAGGAGGTTAGTTGTTTACAATTTTTGATTTTTTGTGTAACACGGAAACCGTTACGATCGTCTATTATTGGTTTTATTGAGTCTCACGTGATTATTTTTGTTTCACGAGAGACCAGAATTCTTTGAATTAAAGTCGTGGTTGTGCAAGTTTGAGAAAAGAAATACAACATGGGTACAGATCACAAATATAATTCAGTTATACTATTCTTTCTAAAACTACACCATATATGTAAGAATACTGTATTCATACAAACAAGATGTCACGTGGTAGTAGTCGAGGTCGTTGACCTTTAAGGGTGGAATGGTCACATCAACTGGACGGCGCTTGGACCACTGGTGCCATGCGTATTAGACAGGCTGGCGCTGATCTACCTCACAGGGGATAAAAGAGCGCGGCACCGAGAAGTCTACTAAAAGGCCCAAGGGACCAGGTTCTCCTTGTTTCGTGATAGAAGGACGGTTTCTAGACGCTGCCGTAGGTTTGGAAGTAAATGCTCTCTCACGTCCACAGACCCATAGATAGATGGACAGCTATAGCGTAAATTCTGTAACAGAAAGGTACCTACTCCGCAGGTAGACTGCGTTATAGCGTAAAGGCTACAACGACTACAGTGACTGATTATAGCACCGCAGATTTGATAAAATAATAACCTGTTCTTCAGGTATATCTGTGCACTACGTTATCAGTGGTGGACAGAGAATAGTAATAATAATAATATGACTATTACAGTCTTGTGAGTATTTACATGTGAACCTGGTTATCAGGTTTCTCTGTGCACTACGTTTACAGTGATGTACAGAGAATAGTAATAATAATCATATGACTATTACAGTCTTGTAATTATTCATATTTAAACCTGGTTATCAGGTGTATCTGTGCACTACGTTTACAGTGATGCACAGGCAGATAGTACTGTGGTTTAAAGATGGGCTATGAAGCCTTAAAGTTGAGTTTTCTTCGAACGTGCCAACATTACACCGGCAGCTGGACGGAGTGTTTAGGTGGCTTGTGAGGCCGGGTTTGTTGAACACTATCGACGTTTGCGACGCAGTAAACTACGGCGATTCCTCCGAACGTGCCAACATTACACCGGCAGCTGGACAAAGCTAGCTACCATTGAACGTGTCAACATTACAGCGGCATCTGGACTCTAGTAGATTTGATAGAACGTACCAACATTATACCGGCAGCTGGACCGTCAAGTTGAGGTTGCTTGTGAGGCCGGGTTTGTGAGATCCTATCGATGATTGCGTCGCAGTAAACTGCGACGATTCCTACGAACGTGCCAACATTACACCGGCAGCTGGACGAAGTTACCTACTGTTGAACGTGCCAGCATCAAACAGCATCTGGACTCAAAAAGATTTGACAGAACGTGGCAGCATTACACCGGCAACTGAATCGTCAAGTTGAGGTGGCTTGTGAGGCCGGGTTTGTGAGATCCTATCGATGATTGCGTCGCAGTAAACTGCGACGATTCCTACGAACGTGCCAACATTACACCAGCAGCTGGACGAAGTAAGCTACTATTGAACGTGCCAACATTACACCGGTATCTGGAACGTCAAGTTATCAAGGCCGAAACCAAGATGCCTTCCCAAGTGAAAAGCACCACTTTTTATTCTACAAAATCTCCCTCTTGTTCTAGCGTTCAAGTGCATTCAAACATTACGTAACCCTATGTAAGATGAAAACAGCATGCTTTCTTTTGCGAAAATGTACTTGATGTTACCAAAGATAGGAGATTCAATCTTCATGCATCAAAGAGATCTCGTTGTTGATTTCTTGAAAATAGTATTATTGGTGGTGGTCAGCATACGTTGGAGGGGTTGGTTTCTAAAATGTTGATTTGCTCTCAAATTTGTGTTGACTTGCATAATTTCGCATGCGGGAAAGGATAGAGTGAGATATATCATTCATACGTGCATTAAGAAGAGCAAAGTAGCTTGACAGAATATCCCTTCTACTTAGTGGTGGGTGTTAACCTTTTTACGTTTTTTGAAGGAAGAGTGGAAGCGAATGCTATAATCACATGCTGAACTGTAAGATTAAATCGTAGTACAAATTCTACCCCTATTTGATTTACACGGAGAAGGAAGGAGCTATGAGAGAATTAGTTTGTCATTCTGCGATAGTAAACAAAAGTTGAAATACACCCCCTCTTTTGACTTGATTTGACTTCAATTATAATATTCTAAAGGTCTTTTTTAAACTCCAAGTATTTAATAAATTCATTCCATGATTAGACAACTCAATGAATTTTATCATCCAATTGTATCACTCTTGTAATGTGAACAGGTATGCAACTACTCAATACCAGGACTGTATTGGTAGGTGTCTTATTATTTATTACTTTCGAAAAAATATAATCATGGTTCATAATTAACGTAGATGCATTTTTAATTGATTAGAGACCTAAGATATTCAATATTTATTGACATCCTATTCCCCACTGACTTTGTACTAAACATACCTTGAGATAGCCTCAAATGTTTTGTGTCACTGTCAATGATTTTAGTTTATGGTCATCTACTTGACTGGGAACAGCGGTTATACGCTTTGATTCATGACTTTTGGGCCAGCTTGTAGCTTGTTCTTAAGATTTCACACTTGTGTCTTACAAAATCTTAGGGTTGATATTTTGAATGACCTTTTAATGATACAACACATGTACATAATTGTTCATAGTACTAAGTTTGTTAATATTGCAAAACGTCTCATTACTAATTTTACATCGATTATGAGACGGAAACAAACACCAAAAAAAATCATCTCAAGTTTGTACTATAGTATGTGACAACAATGTTCCATAATGGAACTGTCGTTCGTTCTATAATAACACGGGTTTAGTTCTCTTATGTTTGTGATTTTTGTATGGCAGTAAATTCAGGGTATAATTACTAATATTATATTGACAAGTTTGTTTTCATGTGTTTCACAGATGGAAAAGGATCTGCACGTCAGTTTTCTTTTGTGTTGTTTCATAAAATCAATGTTTGCTATTTCGTTAAGCTTGCTGATTTCAGTTCTTCGTGGGGAATTCAAGATTATACGAGAAAATTTTTTTAATGATTAGTTTCGCTTGTATTACTCCATCCGAAGCACGTATATGTTAAAATAGGTCTGATAAACAGTTAATGAATGATTACTTTGTTTTTTACACTTTTGTGGGAGGCTTTACTTAGCACTGGATAGAGTGTACACATTATGCCTGTTGCTTTGTTGCAGCTTTTATCTATGTGTGTAGTATGTCGTAGTCCTGGATCTAGGTGCATTCCAAGATATTTGTCATAGGTTGACCATTAAATTGTGTTGTTCCCTAACTTCATATTTTGTAGGTTCTTTGGATGGCGCCTGGTACATGGTATGGCTTTAGTTCTAGTTGGATTCGTTTTGATTTGTTGTGAATCTTCATTTTGTAGAGTATCTATCGATTTTATCGAAATGTTTCACTAGATTATTATCAATTGCATTGGGACGATAGGATGATGTAAATAAAGCTCAGAAGGCGTGCGACAGACTGAAGATGTGCCGTTCAACTTGAAATGGAACTCGACTACCATAGATAAAATCATCCAAAACTCACACTGATATTTCGAGCCAGATGTCATCGAGCCCATCGAATTGATAATTCGATAATTGAAAAGAATCCAGGTCTACGAAATTGAAGACCATCGAATTAGAAATTCCACCACCAGCAATATTCAATCTTTCTGTCCTCGACACCGACGATACTAGTGCAGTTTATGTGAATTTAGGAGCTCATAAGTGATACTTATGACTCTATGAGGCTGAGTTCACGCCCTTTGCATACTAGTGAGTTCTAGTTATGTTTTTTCTCCTTATTTCTACCCTCTGTTGGTACTTATTTCATACTGTTCGATTCATTATTCAAATTTCTAGTTACACGCTGCTTAGAGCAATTGGCGATTGATGGAGATAATTATTGAATCGTAAAACTGTTATTCGAACTTTCATGTAATATGCTCGTAGGATGTTACTGCCACAAAGAAGGAGATACCTTCTCTAGCACCAATAGTATCTGCATCAAGCTTTTAATGAGAGCAGATGATTAGGAATGTATTATTTGATTGAAAAATATGAAGGAATAAAAATACAGAACATCGGACATATCAGTGTCAAAGAATTGAACGGATGATGGAAACAAGAATATAAGAAATCAACTCATATCTCCTCGAATGTGTCTATAAAATTTATGCGCAAATGCACACGCTATTTTAAATGGCAGCGTCTTCCAAATTCTTCGTGAAATCTCGCTCTACTAAGCAGCAATAGGGTCAGTAACATTATTCAGTATCAAACTGGAGGCAGAGGTATTTGATGGAACAGTTCTGTTGTATAATGGGGATGGAGAACATTTCTGCCTTCAAATGAAATGGTGCCTGGAAGAATGAGATGAGTATTATTTTCTGTATTCAATATTCTTGTATGTGTTTATCCCTAAAGTCCACTTACTGATTAAGTGGCTATTGAACATCACAAATTCAAATGAATAACAATTCCGTGACAGTATTCATAGAAAATGTGAAGCAATTTTCTTATCGCAGAGTGAAAAGTGTATAATTTTCTCAGAATAGTGAATATCCTAATCGGAAAAAAAAATATTTATATTGTCTTGTAGCTCATATCATTCCATATTGACATAAACTTGTGGAGTAAAATTTTTTTCGACATTTTAAATGGTATAATTAAATTCTTTTCGGGTTTCAGAATGCTTTGGCAACCAATCCTCGACTTGTAGAGTAACGTTATACATAAAAATGTGGGAACTTTGGAACCCAGTTCCACTAAATAGATATTCATGGAACCTTTCTAATTGCATTGCTAAAACCTGGATAAAAGAGGTCTACCCATCAGAACTCTCCGATCTTGACAACAACAATTTATAACAATAAATAATTTGAAGATGAGAACAATATGAAGGAGGAAAAATTTGCAATAAAAATTCTATAATCAATAAATTATATTTGTATAGTAACTTCAATATTCTATTATGACTTTTAGGCTGAAATTAACAAATTCACGATGAAAAAGATTATTGATGGGGCAAGTTGCTCAACTTATTACCTATTGGAAGTTACTGATCCCATGTCAATAACTCTTGCACAAAATCAGTCTGTCGATTTAATTCAATTTCACGATAACTTCTATGCTTCCTTAATATTCGAGCAAAATCTATGTGATCTGAGATCACTGGTTCAGAGAAGGGCTGATGATTTGTTCCGAAGGAGCCAACGCGACTCATCAGTCTATACTGATATTCCTAGATTTTGTATCTATAATTCAATAACAGAAATTGATTGACAACTGAATATTGATTTACACTTACAGCTATTCTTCCTTAATATTCATACAGAATTACATAATTATAGGACTTATGATTTCGAGATTATATCTTGTTTTCTTTCGAAGGAAGCAGTGCGACCTATATTTCCAGTTGGAATTTTCAGGTTTCAAATTGATAACATGAACATAAATGTAGTGATATTTAATTCCAATTTTGTGGTCACTCTCAATCTTACGCGATATTATTGCAGAGCTTAGTTTCTGTAGGGCCACTGGTTCAATAATTGATTTATTATTTGTATGGCAGTAACTGATGAGTTCCAATTTATTCCAATATTCTCAAACTTCAGTCAATGCAACAAGAAAGAAAGTTATTGAGGACTACATTCTATTCTATGAGCTCTGTTTTGTGGGTGAACTAAATAACTCAATTTTATTAGATGTAAAACATCATGGACAGAATATAACTCCATAATTATGATTTGGAGCCATTATGGTTTTAGTAACTATCGTGCACTGCGAGCTGCTCACATTTGAAATTGCACATGCGTTGTTCGGAGGCCTGGCAGGCCACTATTAGTTCAGCTTATATATCACATGCGACAATTAGTTGCCCTGGTGCAACATAAATAACAAGCTTCCTTATCACGCATGACAATTAGTTGCTCTGGTGCAATATTTCAAAAAGATAAGGATAAGAGTGACGATCACTCTTAATTCGATCAATAATAATAGTAACTGATAGCGCCGGATATTCAGTCCGACCAATTTATAATTGTAATCATTCGCAGGACTCCAGCCCTACGTCAAAAAACGTGTCTGATCACGAAAAAAATATGTATACTTTGATCACAAAACAATAAATTAGCGTTTTCATGCGTTCAGGCTTTTTTCATAGAAATGTGTTCTATCGTTTTTCCTACATCAATCCTGTCCTCATACGAAACTACAAGAATATTCCTATTAAGAATGTTCTAGACGATACAAGCTCTGCTATCCTTCTTGATTATCATACAAATTTTTATTGACTCAGAACAACTAGTTGAGAAAAAAACTGACTGATTTTGTTGAAGGTACTTATTAAACTAAGGACAGCTACAGACTCCATGTCTTAGATGAAAAAGTTTATCAGACTAATCTGATTTGGCAATAATGCATCAATGCTTTCTTATTATTCGTACAGAGTTTTATTGATTTGGAACCAATGGTTGAGAGACAAATTGACTGATTGCTTCAGAAGTATGCAACTCATCAAACCATTGGCAGTTACTGATTACATGCCAATAACTTTTGAACAAAAACAGATTGTCGGAATAATTTCATAACGCAAAATCTTGTAGGCTTCTTTGATATTGAATCAAAATATGATCGATCTGGGACCATCGGTTTTTTAACAAACCAATTACTTGTTCCAAAGGAGCCAATGCGACCAATAAATATATTGAACGGTAAAACACCTTCTCTCAGGATGCCAAGGACTCCAAGAGAAATGGAACATGGAAGGACTATCAACTGACATCAAAGTCCACTTCAACAACCCTCAATTTTCCCCTAAAGTATTGTCATTCATTCAAAACAATAAACTACCAATATAATTGCTGTATATCTGGCTAACAAAATCCGTACGATATAAGATGTGACATAAAATGTGAGCACCGCTGTGGTCGTGAATAATCTCGCTGTTATAAAACGACCTGAAAGAAAAAAAATAAAAATATTTTATTTCAAGATTCCATTTTCATCATTCATGAACGAAGATTCATTTAAAACTGAATATTATCTTACAGTAACTGATATTCTTCCTTGATATTTACACAAAGTTTCATAACTAGAGTGCAAATTATATGCATTTTGTATATGTTGTACAGTTGTACATATCAGTATTTTCTCTACAAATGTTCACAATTTATATTAAAATTTGATGTAATTTTGATTTAAATTTTGCATATTGTGCATATTTATAGTTTCTCCACATATATTAAGTTTTTCGTGCATTTAGTTGCATGTTTTTAATTATATTCTATGACTAAAATATTTACAAAATTTCTTCTCGTAGTATCTCGTCAATCTTCGTTCAGCTTCGATAATATTCAAACCTGCACCTTATTAACGTTTGCGGGATATATGGACAGCAGCTTGAAAAAAAGCATGCCGCTCATATGTTTGATCTTGGAAGAGAGAATTAGTTGTGGTTATGCCCATGTTTACATTTCGTGTTTGAAATGTCTCATTCATTTGGTACTGTAAGAGCCCAAAAATTGAAACAATGGATAAAAGAATACAAGTTCCTGAAAATAGACAACAGGATTGTACTTTGTATAGCTTGCAAAAAAAAGATGAAATTTATTGATTTTACATAGACTTATCGCCAACCCAAAACATATATATATATATATATATATATATATATATATATATATATATATATATATATATATATATATATATATATATATATATATATATATATATATATATATATACATATAAATATATATATAGGTTAGGAGTAATCGCGACTGCAATTAGTTACATAAACAGATATTTTCTTCAAGGACACTATAAATACAAAGTTAAAATTTAGAAAAACATGTTTCTCTTTCAGTTAACAAAGTTTTCTACTTACGTTAAATGAGATTAATAATAAGAGTCGTAACATTCATAAAATTTTTTTGAATAGACAAACATTTTGATGAGCACATGTTTGGTGTTCACCAATAATAAATATATCACAATAAACGTAAATTTCGATAAATAATTCAAGTGTTCATCACAGATTAACTGGTTTTTTAAAATATAATGCACATTATTTTCAATTTAATATAAAAGTTTTTGAAATTTGATGTGAAGGAGCAAAGTTTTTATGACAGGCTGTGCGGCCATTTTTGGAAGACCAGATGTTGGCTGTAGCCACCACTTACGATTGACGCCATATACCTATAAATATATATACCAACGACTTGGACCTGACAGCGTACGGGGTCTTTTATCTCTTTTCTTCTGCAAGTCTGAACTGCGCATGGTCACACTTTGAAATAAGTCTTGATTTAGAATATAAATTTGACTCCGAATCATCCCCGAACGTCCCGAACACAATCTTTCAAGCATCAGCCAATGAAATTCAAGACTGTGGCCATGCGCAGTTTAGACTTGCAGAAGGAAAGAGATAAAAGATACCGTACGGAGACGCTTCCTTGTTAAGATAGGAGGTCAGCAGTATATATATTTATAGGTATATGAGTGACGCCGATACAACAACCAAAATCCCCCAGAAGGAGAAAATGTAACTAAAATAGTTACTCAATTAATTTAAAGTAAACAAGCAATGAATATTCTAAAAATAAGTTATACTTTTAGAATTTCAAGTAAAGTGAAAAGAGGTAAAAACATACAAATGCAATTGTATAAAATAAAAATTGTTACAATTAAATTGTTACTTGAAAGGAATTGAAAAGTGGGTGTGGTTTTTAAGTTGAATTTAGATTCTGACCACCAATTGGTTCTGACTGCTGCTTTTTTTCAGACATTTGTAGCAGATAAACGTAAATGTTGCTCAAGCCACAGATATGAACATGAAAAAATTTTCTGTGATAATGAAGTAAAATTTATTAAATTATTCATGTTAACAATTTTAAACAGTAATGTGTTTTAACAAAACAAAATTTTATTTTATAGCTTACAAAATGATACAAATCTGTTGTACACCAGATAAAGTGTCAAAATTCATTATTTTTCTAAATTTATTCGTATATTGTTCGATTCACTAACAGATGTTTTTCTTAAAAATAATCTCGCATAAAAATGTAAGTAATATTGTATTATTCACGATAAGTTTTTTTATACTTATCAATATGTAAAAATTTTTGATCTGTGAATAAATTCTATTTTAGTGTCCTGATGAAGGCTTAAACCAAGCCGAAAGATAGACGAAATTTTGAAAGAGAAATCTTTTATTTTATTGGCCAAAAAAAACCTGACTGCCAAGCCTACAAAATTTACTATCTCATATATATATATATATATATATATATATATATATATATATGTATATATATATATATATATATATATATATATATATATATATATATATATATATATATATATATATATATATATATATATATATATATATATATATATATATATGTGAGAAACATCAACGATCCATCTGTATCGTCGATCTCCCGAATTTTGAATTCGCCGCCATACCGACGGAGTTAACAACTGTACCGGCAGAGATTTTCCCGCTGGAGTTTCTGCCGCATGACTTGTCACTTTTTGACAGATTGAGATGAGAGAAGATTAGAAAAATTATTCATCAAAACTTCACAATAATATTGTCCTAAGACAATACAAGACAAATCACTGAAATATAGGCTTTAAATGTTGTTTCTTATGTTTATTTACAGGTACGGACGGTAAATGCAAATAGTTGTATATATTTGTTAAGAATAAATCTCTTGTTCATTCACAGAGAAACTCAATTAAGTCTTATTTCGATCTTTCCAACTATTATTGGAAGTACTAAGAACGAGTATATAATAAAACAACATTTTTGTATAAATTTCAAGTGAGAATGGGTAAACTAAAATTTGAATCCACAGTAAAAGTGTTGGAAGGTGACAGCAAAACAAATATGATCGCCATAACTTCATTCGAGACGGAGGAAAATAAGACCTCTAAAATCCCAATAGAATGGCAACACATGGACTTTCAGAAGAAATTGAAAAAAACTGCAGCATTTAAAAAAATAAGAAACACCCTAACGAAGAGAGGCACCACCAGAAGAGTCTGGATCACTTTAGATGGAGAAACTCTGGAAATATACAAGGACGAGGATGGAAACATGATTTTTAATGTCTATCTATTGGAGGAAAACATAAGCGATCAAACAGAATCACTCACAACACCTACCACTGATATTTTAGCAGACACATTACAACAAATATTACAAAATTTTGCTGAAACAAAGAAGAAGGAAGAAACATTCAAAATTCACAAACACAAGATTTCAGAAAAATTTGTCCAAGAGAAATTTACAGGAAAGAATAACAATGTGCTGCAATGGATGGAAATTTTTGAGAGTGAATGTACACGTTCATGTATAAAAGAAGATATTGATAAAATTGAGATGTTGAGATTGTTTTTGGAAAGCCCATGCACGGATTGGCACAGTTCAATGCTGATCAAATATACAATAAACTCGGATTGGAATAAATGGAAACAAAGTTTTTGTGAGACATATGCAGATAAAGGTTGGACCCCTGTAAGACATGTTATGGCATTCAAATACATACAAGGTTCATTACTAGATTATGCATTAAAAAAAGAAAGACTTTTACTGAATATAAATAGATCCTTAGATAAATCAATCATAATAGACCTGATTGCGGTGGGACTACCAAATCATATAGCAGATAGAATTAATAGATATAATCTTCAAGAGACTGAAGATCTTTTTAATGGAATAAAAGGTTTGGAATTTCTGGTAAACATGAAATATTTTGAAATAAAGAATAAAATATATTCTGAAAACAAAGAAAAAAAAAACGAAGGAAAGGAAACCATGCGAAATATGCAAAAAAGAAAAAAAAAGTATACGCTACCATCCTGAATCTGTGTGCTGGTTCAATAGGAGCAAAGATCATGAAAAGAAGAAAATGAATCAAGTTAGAACCGTCAACAATTCAGAACTGGAAATCGATCTGAATGAAAATATTCTTCAAAAAAGCTGATCGTGCCACCATTAATAAAAATCAAGCTGCAATTGAATGATACCTTAGATATTTCGGGAATTTATGATTCGGGTGCAAATGTGTCTTCGATAAACTCAAAATTATTGAGATTGAAAGAAGAAAAAAGAACTTATCTAGAAAAAGTAAGCTTGAAAACTTTTGATGGTGAAAAGAATACCAAAGCAATGGTAACACTGAAAATTAAAATTTATAATATTGAGAAAAACATGGATGTTTTCATTATAGATAACGAACATTACAACTTCAAATTTTTGATAGGATTAGATTGTATAAAGGAGTTCCAATTAATTCAAGATGAGAATTTAAGGATCATACAAAAAAACTGTGAAAATAATGTAAATTTGGTGAATGGAAGAAAATTGAATGAACAAATTGCCAACATTTCTGATTTTCCAGGTAGCATACCAAAAAATTATACCACTTCATATCCTGAGGTTACAGAAACCACAAACACTAACTACATGGACGAATAAAAAATAAACCTCAATGAGCACATAGATACTACCCATTTCAAAATTTCAGTTAACCATTCAAATTTTGATAGACAATCAGACATCGATAGAATAATTGACAAATACATATCGGTATTTGCAAGAGACAAATATGATATTGGCACCGTAAAAGGATATGAAGTCCACATTGATCTGATAATAGACAGATATTGTTATAAACACCCATACAGATGCTAGGTTGAAGATAAAAAAGAAATAGAAACACAAATAGCAAAGCAATTAGAGAAGAATTTAATAGAAGAGTCATACAGCCCATTTGCTGCCCCAGTTACTCTGATTTATAAAAAAGAGGAAGAAAGAAAATCATGGTTATGCGTAGATTTCAGGGAATTGAATAAAATCGTTGTCCCTCAAACACAACCACTCTTATTGATTGAGGATCTAATAGTAAAAACTAGAAACTGCAATTTTTTTCCAATTTTAGATATAAATTCAGCATTCTGGTCAATTCCTCTGAAGATACAAGATAAACATAGAGCAGCATTCGTGACCCAAGAAGGCCCTTTCCAATGGACGTGCCTTCCATTCGGGCTAAGAACTTCTCCAGCAATTTTTCAAAGAATACTCAGCAGTTTTATAAGAAAACACAAACTCTCCGACTTTGCAGTAAATTTTATACATGACATCTTAATTTTTTCAAAAACTTTTGCCGAACATATCGTTCATTTATCAAAACTGCTTGAAGCAATACAAACTGAAGATTTTAGACTAAAATTCTTAGAGTGCACTTTCGCATCAAATTCAGTGAAATACTTGGGCCACATTATAGAAAATGATTCAATCAAACCACTGAAAGACAATTCAATTTCTATAAAAAATTTCCCGATCCCGGAGAAACAAAAGAACATCCGGCAGTTCTTAGGAAAAATAAATTACTATAATAAGTTTGTATCAAATATTTCCATCATATTAGACCCTCTTCACAATCTCTTAAGGAAAAATCAGAAATTCATCTGGTCAGAAGAATGCCAAAGGTCCTTTGATATGATAAAATCGCTGTTATGTTCAGAACCAGTTCTAAAAATGTATGATTCAGAGTTGCCAATCTACATATACACAGATGCAAGCATAAAAGGATTAGGAGCCATATTGAAACCAGAAGAACAAAATGGAGATAGAAAGCCAGTGGCATATTTTTCAAGAAAACTAAATGCAAGTCGAAAAAAGAAGAAAGCCATTTACTTAGAATGTTTAGCAATAAAAGAATCAGTAAAATTCCGGCAACACTGGCTTATTGGAGAAAATTCATAGTATACTCAGATCATAAACCTCTGGAAAATATGAATATCAAATCAAGAACGGATGAAGAACTTGGAGATCTAGTATACTATTTGTGTCAGTATGACTTTGAAATAAAATATTCCCCAGGAAAGTATAACCAAGAGGCAGACTGCTTGAGCAGAAATCCTGTTCTAGAACCATATGAAAATACAGAAGAGGTTAATCTGATTAGCCTAGCTAACATAAAAAATGACCAGTCCAATAATAAAGACTTACAAAATTTTTAAAACAAATTTCAACTGAAAATTAATATTTATTATAAGAGAATAAAAAAAAAAGATAAAATTCTGCTATTGGAAGAGTTCAGTGAAAATTTTATGAGATGTTCATAACACCTACTGTCATATAGGAAGGACACAAATGCAAAACAAAATCACACCATTTTATACAGCAACAAATATGATCAACAACATTAAACATATTTGTGAAGGGTGCGAAATATGTATAAAAAATGAATCAAGAAAAATAATTTAGATTTGGCTTAGTGTCGCATTTGGGCCCAGCCACACACCTATTTGAAATAGTATCTATAGATACAATTGGAGGTTTGGGAGGTTCTCCTTCAACAAATACTTACATCTTCTTGTTGACCACTTCACAAGATATGCTTATATTTTAACATCGAACATTCAAAAACCCAATGATTTCATAAAACTGACAGAAAAAATAACACAAAGCCACAATATTAACATGATTTTAACAGATCAATACTTAGGCATTAATGCAAACGAATTCAAGAAATTCCTAAATGGACAGAACATAAAACTGATCTTCACTGCTGTAAACGCACTCTTTTCAAATGGTATCAATGAAAGACTAAATCAAACATTAGTAGACAAAATAAGGTGCAGAATAAACGAAAATATAGGAAAAATAGCATGGACAACTATAGCACGAAAATGTATAGAAACATATAACGAGACAGAACATACAGTCACGAAATTCGCTCCAAAATATTTACTGCTAGGTGAGAATATGGATATTTTTCCAACGAATTAGAACAAAATCGTACAGACAGAGATCTCGAAAGAGACAGAAAATTGGCATTGGAAAACACAGGAAGATCACACAATTATAATGAAGAACAATTCGACAAACATAGAAAAGAATGTACATTAAACGAGGGAGACATGGTTTACATGGAGAATGGAAACCGATTGAATAGAAGAAAATTAGATGAATTGAGAATTGGGCCATACAAACAACTAAAGAAAATTTCCAATTCAATCTATGAAATCGATACTGGACACAAGAAAGCAGAATCAAACCTCTTTCATATCACGAAATTGGTCCTAATTTTTGAATTAAGCAATTGAACATATGCTTCTCGCTATATGTTCATCATTCTTCATTTTGGAGGAGGAGAGATGTGAGAAACATCAACGATCCATCTGTATCGTCGATCTTCCGAATTTTGAATTCGCCGCCATACCGACAGAGTTAACAATTAGACTGGCAGAGATTATTCCGCTGGAGTTTCTGCCGTATGACTTGTTACTTTTTGACAAATTGATATGAGAGAAGATTAGCAGAAATTATTTATAAAAACTCCACAATTATATTGTCCTGAGACAATACAAGACAAATCACTGAAATATAGGCTTAAAATGTTGTTTCTTTTGTTTATTTACAGGTACGGAGGGTAAATGTGAATAGTTGTACATATTTGTTATGAATGAATCTTTTGTTTAGTCACAGAGAAACTCAATTAAGTCCTATTTTGATCTTTCCAACTATTATTGGAATTACTGAAAACGGATATATATATATATATATATATATATATATATATATATATATATATATATATATATATATATATATATATATATATATATATATATATATATATATATATATATATATGCAATCATGGGAATATTCTTTTAGAGTCGCTATTAAGAAAGGGATATATAGACAAAATTTTCATGGATACCTTTGGTGATATAAAGAAAATAATAAGTAACAATTATTTATGGATATCGATTGATGAAACCACAGATGTTATGGGTAGATTTATTGCGAATTTAGTTGTGGGTAGTCCAAGCTCAGATTGTCAATCAAAATCATATTTGGTCGCTGTTAGAATCCTAGATAAAACAAATATTCTTACTACATCCAGAGTTGTCAACGAGAGTTTAACAAACCTACTTCTACCAGAAGCTGTACCGTATGATGAAATAATTCTTTTATTGACTGATGCTGCGAAATATATGCTAAAATCAGCACATAACTTGAAAATATATTATCCCCATCTAATTCATGTCACTTGCTTAGCGCATGCAATCAATCGAGTCACAGAGAAGATCAGAGAATAATTTTCAGATCTAAATGATTTGATAAATTTCACCAAAAAGTCTTCCTGAAAGTTCCTTTGCGACTACAATTTTATAAAGAGCAATTACCTAACGTTCCTTAACCACCTGAGCCTGTAATCACAAGATGGGGCACTTGGTTGGATGCTGCATTATTTCACTCAAATTACTATGATAATATCAGATCTATGATTACTAGTTTGGATTCTAGTACTGCATCGTCTATAGATAACTACAAAAAAAAATATTGAAACTAAAGAACGAGACATAATCAACCAATTAGCATTTTAAAAAAGTCATTATTTTGACATAAGCCCTTCAATAAAAGCTCTAGAAAACACAGACCTAACGCTAACTCAAGCTTTGAATATCGTACAAAATTTGAAGAACAAATTGAAAGATGTTCCAGGTCATATTGGATCAGAAATACTCAATAAATCCAATGATGTATTGAATAATGATCTCGATTATACAGAAATGTGTAACATAAGCAATAGAAATAATGAGTAACTTCGTGACATATCCAAATTTACCTCCAGATATAATATCCGAATTGAAATACGCAATAATCACATCATGCGATGTTGAAAGAAGTTTCTCGGTTCATAAGTTCGCATTGAGTGACCGGAGACAGAAATTTAAACCAGAAACTCTAGAGAAATATATGATTGTATATTGTCCTAGTAAAGAGAAGAATTCTGATAATGATTTTGTACAAATTTACAGAATCTAATTTTAGTTTGATTTTTCTTTACAATAGTGTATCATATTTACCATTTTGCTTTCAAATTATGCTCAGATACTGTCCTTGCCTGATCAATGAAATGGAATAATAAAGACAAAGATAGAGAAAAATGATGATAAATAGGAGGTATAATTCAAGAATGAAGCTCTGATTGTGATACATCTTTGTGGATGGATGTTGGTTTAGAATATGTCTTTGCCAGAGAACGTGAGATTTTGGAGTTTGCAGAGAGAAAATTCTTCATCATTTTGTTGAGTAGATCTTAGTCAATAAGTTCTTTTCTGATTTTTGTTGATATTTCCAATATTTAAACAGATACATTCTAAATAGCGAAAAGTCAGTCACCTGTATAATTCTATGGAATATATTTCAAGAAATGTGCTTTCTTATACGACCATAACTCTAATTGTTGTTACTATCTATGTACTTACTTCTAAGTGTATATGTTCATATTCAAGACGTGATATGTTTGGTTTCTTGTGATAGTATAGATATAATTTATTTTATTTCTGTATTTGATAATATACCAAAGATTCTAAAGTTCAAATGAAGTTGCATATACGCATATATTTATAAAAGTTCACACATATATTTTATTCTATGCATATTGCATGCATATTTCGGTCATATTCTCCCGCATATATTCCACACCCTATTCATAACTATAGGACGACTAATTTTGTGATGAAATATTTCCTTGTTTAGAAGAAGGCCGTGCGAGTCATAATTCCCACTGGTATTTTCAGACTCCAAATCGATAACTTGTGAACAAATATATATAGATAGTTGATTTTCATTCCGTGGCCATCCTTATTCTTCCACAATATTTGTGCAATGTCTTGTTCCTGTAGGATTAATGGTTCAATGATGGATTCATTATTTGTTTGGAAGTAAATTATGCTTTCAATTCACTCCAGCATTTTCAGATTTTAGTCAATACAGCAAGAAAAAATGAGCATTCTCACCTGAAGATCCCAAGGCTCGGTTGTACTATGTAAAATCTACATTTGAATGCAAAAATAGCTAGTTTGAGATAAAAACTGATGAAATCTTCAAGAAATTATCAATAATTCATTCTAGTAATTGAACAATTGAGATTGGAGGAAACAATTGGGTAAATATTCTAGTATCTAGTGGTCAAAACACATTCCAGAAGATTTATTGAAAATTTGTCCGGTAGATTCGGGCTCCTAGGTTTGAACCTTGGGGCACGCCACTATTGATCATTTCCTCGATAAAGAAAAAAGTGCAATCGCGATAAGGAAAACATACAAGTCAAAAGCGTCAGTGTTCAGCAACAAGTTCCGCAGTCCCTGGAAAATTAGAGAACATTTGCAACAAACATGACCCTGCCAGTTTATTGTTTTATTAGAATCTCAAAATGATATTCAGGATGTTGAAGAAAAATTGGGATATGACAATTTGTAGCTACTTTCATGCCATTCTGATCCCCTATTATTAACTACGTATGTTACAAGTTAGGTCGCAACTTCTAACAATTCTAATAATTCGTTTTGGGGTGAAAGACAACTATTCATATCTATAGCCTACCTGCATTTAACTCTTGAAATACAATTTACCAATGAAGTTTCCATTTGTTACTACACTTACTGTACGGAACAGTATGGCGGAGTCGGCGCATGCTCAAATTCGTGGATATTTCATGAACAACGCTATTGCAAACGTCTTAGTTCCAACTGAAAGCTGAAACGTTATCAGTACCCCCTGTATTGATATGCTTACAGAATTTTGATGATGCTCACAAAAATTTTTGCACGTTAAGAAGATCTACCTGAAATATGGATCCGATTTTTTTTTCTCAAATTGAGTTACTACTGGTTATCGTTTATTTGATGTCAACTGTCAGGGTAGACATTTTATTGTAAATATTCAATCACAAATTATCATTAATATATGAATATTTTTTGTGGAAATCCAAAATTTTTCACTTATCGTTCTTACCCATGGGCCAGCTAATCATAGTGATCACAGCTTGCACGATAAAATCAACATACCACCTGGAAAAGAGGGTCGGTAAACACATGAAAACACCTAATCGTGCAAAACAGAATTTTTTGTCCAAATACATTTCTCCACCTGAATGTTTTAATATATCAATCACATATCAGATGCAACAATAGTACCATCGTTACAATTGGAATCTCTCTAGATTTAGAGAACAAAAAAAACTGTTGTATCACATAATTGTGCACATGGGAAGAAACAGTCTCAATATAGAATTGAGTAACTAAACTTGTACTGAACAAAATGGCAAATGAATTTTGAGCTTTTTGAGAAGAAGGTAGCCAGGAACAAATTCAATCTTTCAAAGTTAGAAACTATTTTAGATTGATGACACAAGTTGTCAAACTATGATTCACTAGTGTTGAATGAAGAGAACAAAGATAGTTCCAAACTTCAAAATAATCAGCTTCAAAGAATTGCAGGAGAAATAGATATACGAAAAAGTTATTTCTCCTTGTGGGTTGCTAATTCTAGTAAGTAAGTATAGATATCGCTCAAGTCATCAATATCTGTTATTTTATCCATTGTTTTCAGGATCTTGTATTCAGCACATTTTCAAGAAGGTTCGTCTACTGACATTTTTTTCCAAGTTAGCGGAACGAGTATATAGTTTGAATTTATCATATTATTCTCCTGTCATCTATATGCGGTCCCGTGGAGCTCTTGGGGATTTGTAGTCCCGTGATTTCATATTTGAATTTTTGAATTGTTTGGCTTGAACTTGTTTCGGAGCAAGCTGTTAGAAGTCTGGAGTGTCGATTATGGTGGTAAGTGTCTTTGAATAGCACATGAATAAATACGATGTCAATATACAATTTGTGTGATGTTTGGTATCGTTGCCTTGCTTGTCTAAGAGAAAATGTCAGCCCATTCTATTCCTAAATGGAAAATGGTTCCAAATTTGAATCACTCTTCTGTAGCAGCATACCGTCAGAACCAAGACGAACTAAAAAAATCAGGGATAAAATGTCACAGTGATGATCTTTGACAAGAACAGGCAGATATATGTGTATATAACCACTTCAATTTTGGAAGTTGGATTGCATCGAGCAACGCCAAGAGCAGTTCTTGCCGCAGAATGTCTGAATTCATGAGAACTCATCAACAAAGCAGCATCTACTCAAGAGACAAAACTGAGTCTATATTTACATATGCATGAAAATATGGGTACTAGAAAAATCCTATCAGATATAAGACAAAGTTTATATCTGAAAATATGTAGAGCTTATTTCAACACAAAATTCAAACTTTCATGACAATACAATTTTGATAATGCAGAAGCTTGGAAAGAAACATACAAATTGAATATGTGTCCACCAATAAATACCATAAAAGAACCATAAATCTAGAATTGAGGATTTTATCCAGAAAATACATACAATAGCTTTCGACGCAGATGTTATGTTTTCAAGAATTACATCGTAGAGCAATATCGAGATTTTTTCATTCTTCCTATGTAGAAAAGACAAGATCAAAAAGGAATCCTGAACGGACAGACAGACATACATCACTTTTTGTGATTTTAGAAGATGGACTATATAGAGTTCTTTAAATGGTGCTGTTCAAATATTTCCAGATGCAAGATTAATTGCTATTGTACAAAAATGCTGGAATATGAAATTATCACCATTTTTTCAAATGCTGTTACTGTTCCCATTCCATTGTTACTCGTATTTATTGAATTTGTGATTTGTGACTTGAGTAATCATGATTCATTCTATATCTCTCATTTTTTAATCATGAATACATGAATTGTGAATCACAGTCTTACGGAAAATCTGAGTAGAAATTAAACGTAGATTAGCATTTGCGCTATATTGAAGCTGTTCAATGAGATCGCGGATAGATGGCGCTGGCAGTAATATGCTTAGTTTGAAATAACATGGGCGCTTCGCTTCTTCTTCAGTAAATTTGTTCAGTGTCAAGAATGGTAACATTATCGTAATAGATTATGTGATTTGTTCATTTTTCATGTGCAGCTGAAGATGTTGACTCAGGTTTTGATTTGCTATCATTCTTGTGGGAAATAAGACAACTTTTCAGTCTACTTGAAGTCTGTCCCATATGATTTCTCCATAATTGATATTATCTTTTCATTTGGACGTTCCAAGGTTCAACTGGCCCTATCATCAGCACTTCAGACAAATTATTCGCACTTGTGATATTTAACAATGTAATGTAAGAAACAATAAATTTAATCAGATTTGGACCATGTTAAAATTTTGTTGTATTGTTTTTTTTTCATGAGTTTTATGAATGATTTGAATTAATTAATTACACTTATATTGAAGGTCCAACAAATAAGATCCCCCTCAGAAAAAACTTACATCACCGAAGGTGGAGGAGAACAGTTGAATGCCAGACGATATTCATTCTTTCTGTTTTGAATGTGATATTAACGTTATCTAGTTTTATGTATATTTCCAGTCTCTAGTTACTTGCTTGCTCTATCTTCACTTATTTGTACAAGTACAAAGAAGTACTGTGAAACCGACAGAATTCACCCATCAAGATTTCAATGGAGATATCCGTTTCGAGCATACCTGGATCTATTTGGACTATTTTTGGCTTGATGTCGGTTAGTATGTGTGTGCGTATGTTGGTTCGTAACTCGCAAATCTCGAAACTGGTTGAACGTTCAATATTGAAATTCTGTATTTAAGACTGGTGAAGGGTCTAGTTGTGCATCTTGCATTATGATTCCAATCGTCTGTACTAGAAGTGCACTTTACTCGAAACTTTTTCCGAATTTTTCCAGTGAATCCAGAATGATCAACAGTGGGATGTTGAAACTCAGTATTTGAGCTTGATCTAATATCAGAATGATTATATTGTATTTTGGTGTGAAACGCCTGAATCGGAGATGCACGTTATTCAGAACATTCAAATTCTGATTGAATATTTTTGATAACCGTGAGTGCGGATTCCAGTCATCAATGTTTTTAGCATTCAATATCTAAATTAGATCATGAATCTCAATTGAATATCAATAGAGCGCAAGTTTTTGGATCTAATTCAATTTGAAACATCTGTCATTATGAAAATCTATTATTTTGAATATTCTAACAGGCAAGACAAATTCATTCTAAAACTAGCTGTTATCCACCCGCTTTGTAGTAGTCATGGAATTTCACTGAATGTCAGCCGAGCGACACCATCAGACTACTTTGGATAGTAAGTTACCAAACGTCACATCAGCCTAGTTATACTTTTGCATTAGTCATATTGTTATAGTGCGTAATTTTGGCAACACCTTTCATATCATGACCTTATGACTCATAAATAATTAGGACCGGATAAACTGTAAGAAGATTTTCTTTTTTAGGAGAGCAATCAAAATATGAGATTCTTGTACTTGGCCGAGACTTTTAAGTTTCACTGAATGTCTTTTGAGTTTTTACAAATATTTGTGATGAATATGTAGATATCATGTGACTATTCCTAGTAGGAAGAGAACACTGAATGTCTTCTGAGTTTCCTTGAATATTTATGATAGATATGTAGATATTAGGTGGCTTCTCCTAGTAACAAGAGAAACAAGGCATTATGAACAAAACAAATATTTTCGAATTGACATTTTGTGTATTACATGAAATAGCTCAAAACACGAACTGGTTTCAAATTAGTTCACGTGAATTTTATGATAATAATAATTAATAATATTATTATATACGGTCCACATGAAGATTGGGTTACATTGTATTCAGATGAGTACATCTTTCCACAATTCAAATGAGTTCTTGTATATCAACTAATGGACTAGCGTGTGTGCGGATGCTTTCAGTGTATAATCCGATTCGCTCTGTTATTTATAGCTCGAGTAAATGATTACCAGAACTTTTGAGTATATGTGAAAGTAATTTCTTGTAGAAATATTATTTAATCAATTATTGATTTGACGGGGTCGGTCGAATTGTCTCCCCGAATTAAGATATTTGTGTCAAGAGCTAGCTCCATCTAGCTGTATCAGAATAAAATTTAGCACCACTATCACTGAACTTTGAGAAATGTAATGCTAGCCTCTCAAATTCAGATATTCATATCGAAAGCTAGCTTCTAACTATCAGTTGTCTACTGTTGCTATCATCACTTATCATATAACTAGCGCTAAATTATTATTAGAAATATTAGGAGCCTGAATCGGAAAGGACAAGTCGACACCAATACAGCGTGCTTCAGACTACCCGTACTCCCCAAATATCTCGTGAAATACTTTACAGATTGAAATAAGATCATAAGAAAAAGTTTCAGACAGAAACTCCATATTTTTTAATTTCAAATCAAAATCTGCATCAAAAAGAAGGTGTTGTCATTTGAAATTACGAAGTTGCACCCTTCTAACCCTCAGGGAGTAAACACGTAGACCTGAATCTGCTACGATTCAATGGAATTTTGAAAATCCTTCTACACGTATTTTTTCTAATCTCAATCTGTTCAGTATTTTGCGAGATATTTGGGGAGTACGGGCACCAATATTCATAAAAGCTGAGCTAGGTAGAGAAGATTATAAGTAATCAGGAAGTCAGGAGCTAGCTTTCAACCCTAATATCTTCATTTCGGGGATCTAGACTTTTTTTACTGCAGTGGTGCTACTCTCAATTTGAGTTAGGTGAAACTAGATAAGATGTATTTGGGGCAAGCTTTTCATGTTCCATATTTTACTTGGAGATTTGGTATCGACTTGCTCATTCTGAATGGTACCATGAATATTTCTAGTGATAATTGAGTGCTAGTTATATGATAAGTGAAGATAGCAACAGTAAGCAACTACTAGTCAGAAGCTAGCTTTTGATATGAATATCTCAATTTGGGAAGCTAGGATTACATTTTAAGAGAGATTTTAAAAGAATAAGAGTGGTGGTACTAGATTTTACTCTAATGGAGCTAGCTAGAGCTAGATCGGAAGTATTTGGAGCATGCTCTTAATATGAAATATTTGTCTTTGGAGGGCTGGTGTCGACTTAACGTCTCCCGAACATAACTCTTTATATTTCTGGTAATAATTAGGTGCTAGTTATATAGTAAGTGAGGCTGGGAACAGCAAACTATAAGTGATCAAGAGCTAGATTCTGACATGAATATCTTGAGTTGGGGTCGCTAGTATAACAGTTTTAGGAATTCTCTGAAATAATATTGATGATGGTGCCAGCTTCAATTCTGATCGTGCTAGCTAGAACTGGATTGAAAGTATTTGGAGCATGCTTTTTATATGAGATATTTGACTTTGGGGGGCTAGTGTCGACTTGGCCTCTCCCGAATGTAGCCCCCAATATTTCTGGTATTATTAAAATGCTAGTCATAAAATAAGTGGAGCTGAAACTGAAATAAGTCGGAAGCTAGCTTAATTCAAGACTTACTATCGTACAATATAAGATCACTTAAAAATAAAATTGATGAAATCGAGTTTTTTCTAAATGACAATAAAGATTTAAATATTCTATGTCTATGTGAACATTGGATGAACGAAGACGAATTGATATTTTATAAATTGAATCCATTCAAAGTAATCAGCTGTTACAGCCGCAAAATTTCAAAACATGGTGGTGTTGCCATTTATTTAAAAAACAATATAAATTCTGAACAGTGTCAAGAAATAAATGATATGTCCATTGGGCTGCATTGTGAAGTTTGTGCAGTGGAAATTAGTGAAATGAACTGCTTAATTATTGTTTTCTACCGTTCACCAAACAGTGATTTCAAGAAGTTTTTAGAAAACTTTCAAAATATATTGCTGGTAACATTCAAGCTCAGCATGAATATTATTTTATGTGGAGATTCTAATATAGACGTACTAAAAATAATACTGTGGTCCAAAATTTTACAAATCTGCTATCGGCATTCAATTTATGTACCACAAACTACGACGCAACAAGAACTACACCCAACAGTGCAGCCTGTATCGATTATATTATCATTAATTTTGATAACCTGTATAAAATAGATATTCTAGATTTGCAATTGTCGGACCACCGGGCCGTGAGATTCGAATGCACTCTAGAAAAAAATAATATTGATGAAAACAAACATAAATTCTACCGGTACTTAACAGAAACTGGTTTACATGAGATGTGTTTTTTTTTAAATCAAGTGAAATGGAATGACTTAAATAATATTACTAACGCAAATGAAAAATTTTATTTTTTCTTTGACCACTTCATATATATTTATCATAGATGTAGTCATATGAAAAAATACAGAATGAACAAGGACAGTCGTCAAAGAGCTGAATTATTCCTGAATTGATCGAAATGCATGAGAAAATGCTGCTCCTCAAAGAGATACATAACAAATCCAGGAATGAGAATTCAAAACAACAATATCTGTTATACAAGAATAATTACACAGAAAAAATCAAAGAAACAAAAATTATTGATAACAACTCAAAAATTTCATCGGCATCTAACAAAATAAAAGCTTCTTGGAACATTATTAATAAGACTAAATGTGTACCAGATATCACTTCTATTTCTGAATTGAATTCGAATGAGTTCAGTTCGTATTATGGGAATATGATAAGCAATTTATTGATGAATCAACCAGTGGCACAGAAGTCATATGGTGATTTCATGATTCATTTGTCAACACAAATCAATCTCTTTTTCTTACACCGGTCAACGAAAATGGAATCCAATGGATCATTCAAAACCTCTCTAATTCAAAAAGTAAATATATCTATGAAACTAACAGTGGTATCATAAAATCATTATTTCACTTTCTAGTTCCATTACTTACATATTTAATCAATGAATGCTTCATGCAAGGTGTTTTTCCAGAGAAATTGGAATATTCTTTGGTCATACCAATATATAAAAAAGGAGATAAGGATATTTGCGAAAATTATCGTCCCATATCTTTAGGACCCATCTTCTCAAAAATTTATGAAGCAGCTATCAAAAAAGGACTTATGAATTTTCTTGATCAAAACGTACTATTTTCTGAATACCAGTTTGGTTACAGAACAGGAAAATCCACTGTTAACGCATTAAAAATGATGATAGAGTAGATTACATCCTCTTTTGAGAACCATGAAAGTGTCTCTTTGCTTTGTTGTGACTTAAGCAAAGCCTTCGACAGCGATTCTCATGAAATTCTGATTTCCAAATTAGAACGATATGGCGTAAGAAGTGTCTCATTGAATATATTAAAAATTATATAACAAATAGAAAACAATGTATCAAATTTAATAACTGTTCATCTTATTTTAAAACTATGAAATATGGTATCCCACAAGGTTCCATTTTAGGACCTTTATTATTTATTATATATATAAATGACTTGTCATTTCACATAGCTCCACTACTGTGCTTGTTGTATGCAGACGACACAACAGTGATGCAGTCAGACAAAGATGTAACCAAACTGATACTGCAATTTAAACATAATTATGCACTACTCGACGAATGGTTCCATACAAACAAACTTGTTCTTAATAAAGACAAAACACAAAAAATTATTCTAAGCTTGAGTCCAACTGGAACGGATTTATATTGCATCCCAACCAAATTCTTAGGATTGCTAATAGATAAAAATTGTAATTGGGGACCACACGCGGAATATTTATGTAAGAAATTATACAAAGTTTTATATCTACTCAGGAGGCTGAGCACTATGATTGACACTAAGACTCTTCCAATAAGCTATCATGCAAATTTTCACTCAGTCTTGAGTTATGGTATACAATTTTGGGGAAATTCACCAAAGCCATCTCTGTGTTTAAATTGCAGAAGAAAGCTATCAGAATTATTGCAAATGTAAGTTTCCTACAGTCGTGTAGACATTAATTCAGAGATTTAAAATTTTAACACTTGCTTCTCAGTACATTTTAGCCAATGTGATTTATATTAAGACTACTGAGTATATCCATGTGATACGGGATGATGAACATGATTATAATACAAGAAATAAAAATAAATTATGTATTCCTCAAATCAGACTGGAGCGATCTATATCGAATAGTAACTTCTTGGCAATTAAACTTTACAATGAAATATCAGACGGAATAAAAATACTTCCGCTGAAATTATTTAAGAAGAGAATGAAAAAACTCCTTTTAGAAAAAAGTTACAATTCGGTAGACGAATATCTAGCAGATATATCATTTTACATTTATGTCGTATTAAAATTGTGCGATAACTTCTTATTTCAATGTGTCCTATTTATATGAACTTATATTTCATTTATAATTGACGATGTACTTTGTTTTAACTGAAAGTAAATTGAATTGAATTGAATTGAATTGAGAAGGCCAATTCGAAAGACCTGGTTTAACTAGTCATTAATAATATGGAGTATGAGAATATTACTCTGTAGATATCTACTACATCAATTCTCATCATTTGTTGAATAATCAAAGCTGAGGAAGGAACAATTAGACAGAAAAAGAAAGAATACTCGAAAAAATATGTTGTAGCATAAGAATGATGACCTACTATTTTCATAGTGTTTGTTATCAATAATTTGTGAAATAAACGCTATATATACGCGAAATACATATGTGGATATGACCAAAAATCCTGCTTGATGTGTGTCTCAAGTTAGACAATTGAGAACTTCTTGTTGCCTGAAACTACACTCTATGACAAATAAGACAATTTGGAGCGGTTGACATCATGATGCACGTAATATCTAGAGTTACCGGGTAATTTTACATTTCCCTTATTGAGTAAAACTCGTTTATACAATCCTTATATATTATTTTTTCTTGCAAACTCTTCTACTCTATCTGCGTTTGCAGGACGCAAAACATCTCGTCCTGTTCAGCGAAGATGAGCACTATGCAGGAATGCTACAAGAGCAGTCTACACGGAATGTATTGTGTACTCTATTCACTGCTCAGTGAAAGCAATTGTACCTTTCGAAGGATTATTTTGTGGAAGACATATGATATATGTTGGGGGATGTCCAATTTCCATTATGAACAACTGCAGGTCATCTTTTCAATTCTCGAGTTGAAATTTCATGCCCTAGAAGCAATGCATAAGTATAGAAATTATCACACATCGAAAGGAATCACTCAGTCACCCATTGAATAGAATCTTTACTAAGAGTAAACAATACAGCAACAAGCGAACAATCATAAGTGAGATATTTATATATTGCAATTATTATTGGATTCTCAATATATACCAGTTCTTGAACAGAAATATTCTAGAATATGAAGCTCAGTCCAGAATATATTTCGCTGTCATATTTTCTACATAACATAACAATAAGCGCGTCTTAGGACAGCTTATATCGATATTCAAACATAAGGCCAATAAAAATTAATGATCAACTTTGGTGAGGCATTGGGGATGAGATTACATGATTGCGCGTCACACAACGTGAATTGCTGTTCTAATAATACATAGCATATTGCAGTTTAACAAATTCAATGAGTAGAAGTCGTTAATAAATATATTTTTCTAGACAATACTCAAAATATTTGAAGCTGGCAGTCCTAGGACTAAGGTAACAATAAGAACGCAACAGTCTATACTGAAAAAAAAATTTCCGATGCCCAAGTGAGGTATTTGATCACTAAATTATGATGGGAACTCAATTCCAGACGGAGTAAGAACTCTGATTAGGACCTAATTCATCCGATCAGTAATAATCCCTACCTAGACCTGATCACTGGTCAAATTTCATCGAAGTTTCGGAATATCTTGCCCAATGGAACTGATGATTGTCCTCAACCTAATGTACAAACTCATTTTAGGTCATTCTCAACGATAAGGACTAAGATTTATTGTTGCATCTTGAGTGGCAGGTTCTTTAGTTTGATGATGATAAAGTTATCTAAATGCACTTAGAACACCAGAATTTATCTGCTTCAAATATTGATCCTGGAACATGACCTCCATATCTTCACTCTTATGAACATGGAATTAGGTAACATTGATCATTGTCTCTAATTTTTCTATTGCATCTTGATATTCAAAATATTTCTCACTAGCGAGAAATATTTTGTGATATTTGGCAGTTGATAGAACAGTGCTACCTTTTCCAATGCTTCTAGGTATTATCAAGAAGAAAATGATACATGTTTCTCCCTTCAACGTACAATGTGCTCATCAAAGTGCGTTGTAAAGCTTGTTTGAATGTATACAGACACTTCATACGCTGCTTTAATATTCAACTATTGATTTCTTATAAGAGTTGAATTGTCTTGTTCCGTTTGATAGTCTGGTATTACTATCAATGACTTTCGATCCTTGACGAAAACATGGAGATACAGTATTATTGAAGTTCGCGTACCGAAATTGAATATTGAGTTTTCTTTATCACCAACTTGATTTCTGTGGTTCTTCAAACTTTTACTACAAATATTCTCTTGCCTAGTGGATCAAGTATATTGCCATCATGATTTCATTACGCGTACAACGCGATCTCCATGAAACAACGTCGTTATAGTAGTAGACTTTGCACACTCAGCTGCAGAACGACGGTGTTAGAGCAATCTTACTAGCTCTGAAATTCATGCCGTGCTACTCTGGTCATCCTCTCTGCAGCGAAGGCACCAGATTAGAATTCCTCATATTATGTTGATATTAGACTTTCAGCTGTAAGTGGAAAGGATGGTTCTGGTATTTATCAAGAGCTTACAGATATAGCATCTCATTTTTTGATTGCAATTTATCGAACATCATTATCATGCAGAACTTAGAGAAAACTAGTTGATGATCATATTGTATACACATCCAATGATTCCAACACTCACATACAATTCACAGTTGAAATTGAGGCTAACAACAGCATACCTTTCTTAGAAATGTGATCAATTAGAGAAGAATTTGACAACATTACCACTAGGTAGGTAATAGTCCAAGAGCCAGAGCCAAACAAAAGTCCCTGAGTTCACTTAGCCCAGTTATTAATAGTTCAAGTGGTGTGTACACAAACATACTGCGGTCAGTCAAGCAAAACTGAGAACGGACATCTTAGGTATGCTATTGAAGCTGTTATTCCCGCCATAGTAATAAAATGAATTCACTAAGGCCATTGAGGTAGTGAAAAATTTCTGCTTCTTGGGTGTATGGTTTTCCAGCTCCAGGAGCTATTCACCCTTACATAAACAGCGACATAGTCAACACGCTGGCTGTCACAGTCGCATCGATCCAACAAGGTCATCTCAAGCCCACTCAAATGGCCAACGGGGCCATTGTCTGTACTCAGGGCACCCTCACGACCCGATGTCTCATCAAAGGAATATGGAAACCTCTCTCTTTTCGATGCTCTCCCGAACTGATGTATCCCATTATCAAAGGGAAGGATGCGCTGACAGCCTTGGGTGCCACAGTTCATACCGCCCTAAGACATATCACTATTACCTGCTAGCTGGTAACAATTTTACAACTGGGTCCCATTACAGTGACACCTGAAATAAAACACCACATCAAACTTCGTGATCCACAACTTTCAAAACAAAGGTACTCACCTTACAATCAAAGAAAGCAACAGGTGATGCTCGAAGAGGTGGGAAAGATGCTGGCAGAGGGCGTCATTGGACCATCTCAGAGCCCATGGAGCTTCATCGTGGTAATCGTGGAGAATTGATGTTGGCAATCCACGGTTCCGCATATATCTCCGCCAGCTGAACGAAGCAATCGAGGAGAATGCCTATCCGTTGCCCTACATTTCGACCATCCATGGTCGCCAAGTACTTCTCCACCCTCGTCATACGGAATGGTTATTGGCAGGTGGCTTTAACGGACGGCAATAGATGACTAACGGCTTTCACAGTGCAAGGTGAGGGCCTATACCAATTTAATTCAAGGTCTTGCCTTCTGGGTTACACTCTGCACCAGCTACGTTCCAGCGGCTACTTGAATCAGTTATCGGGCCCGATTTGGATCCCTTTGCGTTCGTCAATCCAGACAAGATTGTCATCGCCAGCGTCATTCTGGAGAATCATAAATGGAATCACCAGATTGTACTCCAACGACTCCGGGAGGCAAACTTGCGCATTAATCCAGGAAAGTGTCAATTCAGACTCTGTTCAATTGAATACCAGGGGCACGTGATTACAGAAAAGGGTATTCAGACTAACCAAGGCAAAGTCCAGGCCATTCAGAAGATGCTTTAATCAGTTCTCCACCACAATTTTCCCGCTGACTCAACTGCTGCGGAAAAAACCACAATGGACCAGAGCAGCACAAGATATACAAGCAACTGAAAACAGCATTTATCACAGTCCTAGCGCTCGCATGTCTTGAATTCACCCGGTCATTCATTCTGCAGACAAATGCCTCCGACGTCGGCATAGGCGCCGCTCTCATCCAGGGCAGCTTAAGCAAGCTCCAAGCGATAGCCTACGTCAGCCCTACGCTCAACACAGGTCCTTCGATATTTGAGGTCTTTGAAGGAGCCGACTGGACGACTGGCCCGGTGGGTAGTAGCCCTGCAGCAGTATGACCTAATGGTGGAATATCGAAAAGCTTCTCGAAACCATTTGGCGGACATGCTGAGCCGCAAAGCGTTGCTGGGAATGAGTACCGTCACCGTCAGATGCCCTTGGTACACAAGAATGATGACCGACGTTCAGGAGCAGTCGCAAAACCACTCCGAGAACCGTATTTTCGACATGAAGCTTTACTGACGGTTCTGGGACTCCACCGATCTCTTCGAGACAAAGTCACATCGCGAATGGTAGCAGTGCATTCCACGAAAGCAACGGACGACGGTGTTAACCGTAAATCATCATGATCCGACAGCTGGCCATCTGGGGACTGCCTGATCCATTTTCCAAATGGCGATTTGTTTCTACTGGGCAGGCATGTTCCGGAATATACCAGCTTATGCCTGTCGCTGCACCAGCTGCCAAAATTTCAAGGCCGGTCAACAAGGACAAGCTGGCCACATGGGTTCACAAAGTCCAGTCAGCTGTGGGAGATAATATCGGCTGACATCATTGACCTGTTACCCCATACCTCCAAAGGTCATCTATACCTAGTCGTTTTCCAGGATCAAGCAACCAAATGAGTCGAGTACCATCCCCTGCGCCATGCCACTGCTTCCACCGTTCTTAACGCCCTACAGGCAGACGTTCCAAGCCGTTTTGGCTTCTTTAGCACTATGCTCACCGACAACGGTACCGAATTCGACAACAGAGCCGTCCGGCAGTTTTTACAGAAGCATCATGTTCAGCAGAGACTCATGTCGCCCTACACGCCACATGTCAACCCAGTCGAAAGGGTGAATCGATTCCTAAAGCCTATGTTAGCTTAGTTTTGTGGGAATCATCATTGAGACTAGGATATGTACAAATCCAAATTCATGCTGGCTATAAACAGCAGCCGCCACGCTTCAACAAGATACTCTGTAACGTATCTCAATTCCAGAAGAGAACCACGTCTGCTAAGCAGCTCTGAGAAGATCGCTGGAGACGTTGAAGAGCTTGGTACTGCTTCCACCGATCACCATCTGCGTGTAAAGGCTCTCTAAGAGGCCAGAGGGCTGGCATGGCTGAACATCAGCCAAGCCACCACGAAACAGAGTCGCTACTACAACCTGCGGCATCCAGATGTGCGGCTTTATCCAGGCAACTAAGGGATGCGACGGTAACATCTGCTCTTTGCAGCAGCCAAGTGTATCGCAGTAAGAATTTTCCCTGGATACTCTGGTCCCTGGACTATCAAAAAATGTTTCTGTCCTCTGACCTATGACCTCCGCAACGAGCACAGCTGAACTCTGAAACGCATGCATGTAGTGGATTCAAAAACCGCTCATATTATATATGATGAACCGTACCAAGCAGAACGTACCAACTTCCAGGACGCTGTCAAGAGGCCATCAAGCCGTCCAGAGAAGCCAGACAATGGGAGAAAGATCCGTCTAGTAATGGGGGCCCTGATGATGACAGTCCGCCGGCCAGACGTGCATAGGCAGAATCCTTTGTCATCGCTGCCCATCCATGCGCCGTCTTTTATTCCGCCGAAGCCACAGGTGTCCCCGGTCAGGAAGTCGATGATGCTGCTGGAGCTCAGCCCCAGAACAGGGACTAGAGGCATTGGGGGCCTGATGACGAGTCTGCCTGTCCTTCACCTCTCGTCACCAGGACTCCTGGCGACTCCAGATCAAGCTATTTCCTGCTCGTTGTCGCCACCGACGACACCGCCACGGGCTACTGCCCCCATTCTTCATCACTGGTCCTGGCTGCTCTGTTCAAGACTTTGCCATCGACAGCATCAAGCCCTTCACGATCCAAGAAACATCACCACCATCCGTGCCACAAAGCCCAGCTGTCACCACACCACCGCAAGTCCAGTCAGCTGAGGAGCCAAGAGCACCAAAAAGTGCCGCGATGCGCTATGTGCGCAAGCCGGTGCTTGAAAAAGAGAAGAATCCGGTGGGCCAATGTTTCGGTCCTAGTGGGAGACTTCGTCCCTCGGAAACGGCCGAACAAGCACCGCCGTCGCAATCAGCATCAAGCTGCCCTTTGTTCTCACCAAACATGAATGTTCTCAGGCTGAGTTTACTTTGAAATAAGAAAAAAATCCAAATGCAAAATATAGTTACCATGATAATAACCGCATGTTTCAAAATTGTTCATAGTACCATAACTTTTCTCTTTATGCAGCAAGATTTCACGTGATCATTTACACGATAACTTCTCCATCCGCTAGGGCTGATCAAACTCTACAATTCCACTTGTATATAATACCAGGGTGATAAATAAAATATAAGGTATAGTATATTGTGTGGCTAGGGACGAAGCAAGACGATTTCAGCTGAGGGTGAAGGTTGCTTGCCCGAGCGAAGCAAGGGCTGGCATCAATCTCGGCTGAAATCGTGCTCCGTCCCGTGCCACACACTATATTTTTCATAATACCTGCATTGAAACTTTCCATTTTACAAATTTGGCATAACAAAGCATACATTTTCCTTTCGATTTTGCAGGCAACAAGTCGACAGTACTGCTTGTTCTTCATCATTAAGATGTTGAGGTGTACTTGAAATTGTTGTATTATCACTTTTTCATTTTGAAACTCATCGTCTTTATTATTTAATTCTCTATTACGAATACTACAACTGTCAAATTAAATGAGGCTATGAAATCGACTAAATCAGTATCAATGTCTTAAGTCAATCGGCATAACGCATAATACAGTCCTAGACCATAATCGTGCAGAAAAAATCTTATAATATCTTAGCATTAGGAAAATTATGATAGTATAACAGAAAAAATAATATTTTATTGTCATTCAAGCAATTCCAAATAATTCAATATTTTCAACAGAATTGATGAAGAAATTGATAGCATTGATGGAGCAATCATCAAAATTATAAATGGCTTGCTTTGAAGTCGCTGTCTCTGATGTTATTGTACCCAAATTTTCAGATTCGGTAGAAAAACTCACAAAGTCATCATTTTTCAACCTTCTTTCAAGAGTTGTGAGATTTAATGATAGAGGCGGTGATGGATGACCAATAAATTCGGTAATTCGATTGGAGATTTTTCTTTTATTACTGGTTGAGTCTTGGATATAACCTTCAGCAAGGCTGCTGAAGCTCTCCGGAAGCTGTGACCCATATATTCTTTGCTACCTGGTAGATTTAGAGACTCAGCGATTTGTTTTGGACATTTAGCAATTTTATTTTTTCCAACTATTTGTCGGGTACATCTCCTCTTCTGATAATTCAAGAAAAAATGGCTAGATTCCACATTTTTCGGTCTTAAATTGGCATATTTCTCTATGATTGTATAATACTCGCCTTCAACCGTGAATGATCGACTCGTGTGGGTTTTTTTCTTTGAATTGTAATTTTAAGTAGCTTTTGTTCGAGATCTTCAAAATCAGCTACTGACATGTCACACAACTTGGCTCCTCGACATGCTCCGAGAACTCCAAGAATAGCTACTACCCTCATGAAAAGATACTCTTTATCGGGAGCTTCATTAAGAAAATAATTTATTTCGCCGGAAGAAGAACCTTTTGATTTTTCTCCCTGGAATCCATTCCTTTTCTTCCTCAAAAAAGATTGCAGCCCACTATATTGACCAATATTTATATTGCGTTGTAAGCCTATCGTTGTCTTCAGCATTGAATAAATCGACCACATAGTTGTGGGCGCGTATTTGGAGGCTTGATCTACAAAATAGCTTAGTAATACATCCTCTGACCAACATGTACTTCCTTCTGCTTCTTTCCATTATACAAATTTTTCATAGCAAACCAAATACTTTTCTTCCGATTTCACAGGCAATAAGTCAATAGATGCTGCTTGTGCTTTATTAATTAAATGTTGAGGTATACTTGAAATTGTATCAATACTCTCCTCGTTGGAACAACTGTCAAATTAACTGAGATAATATGATTTTTATTTAGAGACTGATTATGAACAAATGCGACTCTGTCAGGGATTAGACGATGTAAGAAACAAGTTCAGTGGACAGAAAAAAGCTTGTTCCGCCCCTCGGGCTTAAACAGGCTTGTTTCTGCCCGGCTAAACTCGCCTTTGTCTGAAATTGCCTTGTTTTGACTAACAAAACAGGCGTTGAAACGCGCTGTTCCAATGCAGGTATTATGAAAAGAGTCATTATCAAAAAATTCGCCTAATATTGGATTCTATTATAATATACACGTGCTTGTTTATTAATTATATGAGTCTTGTACATCATTCACGTAGTTTTTTTTATCATCGTACGGAGATCTTGTTTCACGAGGTGATTGAGGCAAGAATAGGTATTCAAGAGCCACAATACATTATTGGTAAAGTGTAAAAGCGTCAAGCGGTAACGCTGTCGTCATTGTGTTATAGTTCTACTGATGCGACTGTAATTTGGAATTATTGAGGAACTAGGTACTAAATCTTGATACAAGCATTCCATATAATTAGGGATCAATTGAGTTCATTACTGTAAATAATAAAGTGATGAAGATGTCTTCAAAGTAGCTGCTTTATTTTCTTGCCTAGGTTCGAGTTGATGAAAACAGGATATACATCATACAGTACCTAGATACTCAGATGGCAGAGCCACCGCTTGACATATTTTCTGCGATGAAATGAGGAAATAATTCCACTTTCTTCTGAAGGTGTACTATGTGATATAAATGGTATTTGTTTCATCAAATTACGGAGCCAAACAGTTGCTGCTGATTTTTACTATTGAATTTCGTACAATAAGTGGAGATGCTCGTTATATTGCAGTTTTTCTGTTCTGAAAACACAACTTTCAGCCAAAATTCTATGAATCTTGCTCCTCAATATTGCCAATGGGAATAACTTGGAACACAAAGTCTTGTATGTTGAGCAATGATATTAATCTTAGTAATGATAATGTCAAATCTATGGTAGTCTGGAATTTTGATGGTAGTTACACAAACAGTTCCAGACAGTTTTTGTTCAGAAAGCTGATAAGCGAAAATGAAATATACAATCGCTCTCCAAAAATAAGACATGATTTATTCAAATATTTGTATATGATCACACTCTTCCTCAGGAAAATGAGAAAGGTAGGAATTGAGTAATCCATAGTTTTTCTCGTCATCAACTGCGTTTGAAGCAAAGAAAAAGCTCAATGTGTTGAAGCTGCAATTGAATTCGAGAGAACAAAAATATATCTTTTGATGTAGAAATCTATTCACAATTCTTACTTACTAAATTTGAAAAAATCAAAACGTCATTGCCACACTGAACTTCAAATCCACAATTTGGTTTTCACATCAACATGCCGATTGAGGTGGCAACCGTAGGCACATGTTTCGTCCTCATTGAGACTCCTAAGTTGATACAGTCTAGCAAGCCTCAGATAGTTATACTTGCAAACCGCGAGTCATTGAAAATGGAGTTGATACATGACATGCAGATATATAAATCTGCAGCAGTGCAATACATCATAATGCAACTGTAGTATCAGGTTCAAAGAAATTCTGGTCACCGTAATCACCCAGTCAAAATTGATAAGAAAAAGTGCTGTATTTACATTGGATTTATCACTTGCATACAATAATCAAATACAAAATTCCATTATCCCACGGCTGAATGTTTTGGATTCATTTAGAAAATTATGAAAATTTGTCAAGTGGAGAGCGCTTTTGATCCGGTCAGTTGCTATAGAAACAGTAGCTCATCATTCTTATGCTACAACATTCCCAAATACTGATTCCACTAATTCTACGGTAACAATCCTGAATTTATGTGCAAAATATGGAAAAAATCAAACTGAAGTGCACTTACGGTTCAGTCTATTGTTATGAGAATGATAGGCAGTAATTCAGATGTTACAGCAGACTGAAATAGTAAGTTTTGAATCTTTACGGTCAGGAAAAGTAGACTTCCGGCTCAGTAGATCGCAATTAAAATACGATATGAGCATTCAAACGGTGATTTCATATCAAATACAAAATTCTAACATTCTACGTTCAATCGTGCAGAGAACTCAAGAAATGTTAAGACTTAAGTGCATTCCTGGTACAGATAATCCTAATTATAAAGCTGAGTGCACAGCTAGATGTTAGAAAGGAGTTTAATACAAAATTTCAACATCCTACGACTGATTGTTTTGAACTTATGCGGAGAATTCGAAATGTCTGTCAGCCGATTAATACAAAAATGGAAGATAATCATTTGAATGATACAGTAACCTCAAAAACCTAATTTCAGTATCCTTTGGCTGATCATTCTGGAATTAAACGGAAAATTCGGAAAAAAAATCCGAGTCAAGTGCACTGCCGGTACATACCATTGCAATTTTAATGTGAGGTGCACAACTCGACCATAAGCCAGTCCTAATTACAAAATTTCAACGTTATACGTTTGAATGGCTTTGGGATTTGCGAAATTCGAACGCACATGCACACATACACTCATACACACAAACATACGTATCGACATCAAGCCGAAAATTGTCGAAATCGATACAGGGATGTTCGAAACAGATATTTCCATCAAAATTCCGAGTTGTGAGTATTGTCGGTCCCATAATACTGACTCCTACTTTGTACAAGGAAGTGAGAGGGTATTTATACTTGTACACTCACGACGCACCGTTCTCAAGCTGTCTCGGTTTCAAATCTAGGAAATTACGGGTTTGCACTCATATGTGGCCAGTACCTATGCATCATCGACTACTGGTTTTTTTGACTCATGTGGCTAGGCAATGAACTTATTCATGAAAACTGAGGCTGAAAATTTATGATTAGCCTGCTTTAGAGAAATTGCTAAATACAATTTTCAATAGATGCAGAGAAAGCTGCAAGAATAATTGTGGGTGCCATTTTTGCACTAATACTGATTCAAATGCAATAGATGAAGGTACTTTCGAGATCGATGATGATCTGACTGATATATCTCTCTTCTTAGAGCCGCACAATACAAATTAAGCAAGAAGAGAAGAAAAAGTGAATAGGAAAGAACAAATAATCATGGAAGCTTGATGCAAATTTTGATGATGAATAATGTGATATTTTTGCTGCTACAATTTCATCATATTAATATATAATATTACTTGATGCATTTTTTTGACGTGGGTTTCCACAGTAGGAGTTCTTTACGGTGTATTTTAATCGAGGAGATCATATGATGAGAATTGTAGCAGCAAGAAAATTACATCATTCATCATCAAATTCCACATGACCACTAGTTTCTTCTTCCTCTTCGCTCTCTTTCTCTTGTTGCTTGATAAGTGCTGAGTTCTCTTAGAGAGATATATAAGTTGAAATCTTATCGAACCAGGCAATCTAATTTTTCTGCACTAAGAATTATCCTTGCGGTCCTTCTCTCCATAAAGAGTTATATCCAGCAGTTTTTCTGGAGCAGGTAGAAGAAATGTCTGAATTGGCTCTAAAAGTTTCTTATCAATGAAGGAATAAACTTTTCAGAACTCATTTTATTGATAAATATGTTTTATTGGGTATAAGTTCTGTAATTTATTAGAAAGACAACGTTTTGACAGCAAAGTGCTGCCTTTTCCAAGTGAAAACAAATATAAATATAAATGAACAAAATTGTCAAGACAACAAAAATAAAAGTACAAATAATAACTAGATTAGTTTAAAATATATTAACTTCTAGGATCGTAGAGTTCTGCCTGTGATTAATGATTCAATATCCACAAGTCTTCAGGAGATAATAATGAAAATCTAAATAGGGAAATTGTCAACTCCTTGTGGTTCTAGGTCAATCTGGCTCTACTCTTTTTGGTTTGGCGCATAACTGAACCATCCACAGATCTTCAGGAGGTGGTGATGAAATAACTCTTGCAAGTAGATACAAATAACTTGAAATTATGAACAAATGATTGGTAGCCATAATCGATTAAGTTCATAACCAGTATTCAAATTAAAATTATTCGGTGATTTTTCAATTCCAATTGCTTCTTTCATAAGCCTCTTGAACCAATTGTTCTCTTTAGCCAGAAGCTTCGTATTCTTGAAGTCAATGCCATGTAATTCGTGGATAGCATGCTCAGCCACAGCAGATTTCTCTGGATGGTTCAATCTTATATGACGAGAATGCTCTTTCGATCTTGTTCCTACACTCCTCTTGGTTTGTCCAATATATATATATATATATATATATATATATATATATATATATATATATATATATATATATATATATATATATATATATATATATATATATATATATATATATATATATATATATATATATAAATCCTCCTATCAATTTGTCGTCCTTACAAAGATGTTCATTTTGGCGTCTACTGAAAGGAACGCGTATAGTTGAGATCTGATCGAAGTATATTACATAATCTCTCATGGGCTCTTCAGATTTCACACAGACATTTCATTTCATGCAATATTCACAGAGTTTCCATTTCCTATACAATATGACCTCCTTTCATCATAACATCAATGTGGCGTCAATAATATACTTTACATATTGCGTTTATAGTGGCGTCCTATCCGTATATATGCTTTCACTTCATATTTGAGATGGCGTCCCCCTTGTTGCCAGTTTTAGTTTTTACAGTTCTATGAGCACCTCTCATGCGTAGAATGTGCTATCGATGACACATGTGAAGCGATATATTCAAAGGTTTCCGTAGAGTTACACTATTCAAGTTTTGAGATGAGTTGATACTCAAGACATCTCCATAGAGTAGTAATATGTCATTGATTGATAGAGAACTCATAGTAAATTGAAAGATTTTGCGAAAAAATATGGATTTTTGATTGATAATTGCTATTTTCGAGTTCTGAAGTGAAATGTATTTGCCATGTCCGTGAACTGTTGGTAGATATGAATGGAAGTATTTAAAAGATAATTTATCAGAAAGGACTTACGGATGTCATATAAATTGTGATAATAATTGCTCTATTGAAATGTGACAAAATTTTGGTCTAAACTTGCATCTTGCCGTAGATTTTTCTTTAATTGTGTGATGAGGGTCAGTGTGAGTATGAATCTTGATTCTGGGAGCTGGAAACCTCTCCTCATCAGGTCACCATATTGGAAAAAGTAGTACAGAGTATTTTTGCAATATCTTAAGAGCCGTAGGTCACACAAAAAAAAATCTCATAGCTTTTTGGAAGAGTATTGAATCCTTCACAATCTTAGTTCAGATTCTTTTCACCGTAAAATTATTATGTCTACATCCTTTTTTAATCAACACAAAAGGCGGATCAAGACTCATTGATGCTCATAGGTCGTAATTCAATGGGATCCAAGAGCTGGTGAATCAAATGCTTGTGAAATCCTCAAAGTTAAGGCCTCCTTAAGCCAAGGTCCGTGAACCCGTGCCTATTGGGCTTCATGTATAATCTGGCTCTGGTGAGGGATACTTCCTACTCGCCTTATCAAATACCCTATACTACTTGGTACATGTCTTAGAGTTTTTTCCTTGGATTCAGCTCTAGCGGATAAAATATTTGTCTAGAATTATTATCATATTACTACTGACTTTCCTCTCAACATTCTAAATATTCAAACTAGTGTTGCTATCCTAATTCAAGTATGCGTTATCAGTTCAATCAATAATTGTCAAATTAAATTATTGAAATGCTGGGAAATCTTCTCCACAGAAACATTTGGTTGGGAATGAGATTCGAATAGCAACAGTAATAGAGTATCAGGCAACTAAATGAGATTTTATCTGTGTATTGAGTTATTATTTGTTGCTTTTACAAGATGCCTCATCTGTTCTCATATCTGATATCTGTTAGTAGAATTCATAGTTTCGATTCTCCACGATATTCTGGTTCGGGACAAGAGTAATATGCTGCGGTCTTGAATTTTCATATGTAGGCCATTCTATGTGCCTGGAGAAGTTAATATAATATGGGCAGATTATCTGTGCTATACCCATGGGGTGAAAAAGAATTATGGTTCAACTAATCAAAAATAGCACTTCAATAGTAAATACCAATCTATCGAGTAGTTTTCATACATATCCTTATGAATACCTGAGAGAAAACTTATTTCACCATTATGAATCGGTCCTGTTAGATGGAAGATACAAAATAGGAATTATATGGAAGATACAATATAGGAATTATATGGAAGAAACAAAATAGGAATTAGTGTATCAAGGCCGTGGAGGTGATCTTTTTTGGTCGAATTTGTAATTTACGGCCAAAGCGCCATCTAAGACTAGAAGGGAATATCAGAATTTACGTTTTTCCAGGCGATCATCATAAAAGAATTTAAGATCACTAAATTTTATTTATTCATTTCTGAAACATTGCAAATGTCAATCCTAGTTGCCTGAAATTGTTCTATTTTATTGTCTAAAAATGTGTATCTAATTCTCCAATTGCAAGATTTATAGAGATTGACGGAAGAATATGATATATATTTCGGCAAAAATTGTTTCTTAAGACTTCATCAAGCTGCCCATAGAGGTAGGTGTGGAGTGTCAATCAAAAAGTTTTCATAGATCAGTCCCAAGAAAGTAATATTGAACAGATCAGTCCCAAAATAGTTATTCAAGTATTAAGGTCAGTAAGTACGGTTTACCGATTGAGAATTATTGTTTGAAGGTCGAGCCTTGGCGATGTTTCCAAGTATTAAGCGAAATCGGTACTGTACTTATTGACCCTGATGCTTACAAAATTTTTGCACGATTGGAAGACCTACCCGAAATATGAATCCTAATATTCTCTTTCAAATTGAGTTACCACTCATCGCTCACTCGCTGTCAGCTGTCAAGTTTTACATTTTATTGTGAATATTCAATCATAAATAACGATAAACTAATTAATATTTCTTGTGGAAGTCCACAATTTTTCACTTACCGCTTTTGCTTATGGGCGGTAAGTCAGCATAATCATAGTAACCACAGTTTGCCAGTAAAATTAACATACCACCTTAAATAGAGATCCGGTAAACATGTAAAAACGACCAATCGTGCAAAAAGTGAATTTAGATAGATGTGTACAAGTAAGTAAAACTCCATGGTCACAAAAAGGGCCATAGAATTACCTTTTTCGTTATAATTCCCTAAAAAATTGATTTATAGCACATAGCACATAAACTTCTAAAGCAGAACTGTAACTGATGATTTATACAACAATTATTTGGGCATAAAATTAATCTACGACCAAAAATTGTCCAAATATTTGATCATTCCTATTCTTCAAAGTTGCTGGGAGCATGCCGTATATTAGTATTCATTCTTCATATCTTATATAGCAATCTAAAGGCAAAAAGTTCAACCAATGAGAATGGAACTTGTTGAACTATATACAACTACATCCTCTGGTTAGTTTTTCCACAATGCAAATTGGTGAACGTATAGTTTTGAAAGTCGGGAGTCTTTCGATATCGTATATCCCTGAGAATTTCCTTTGCTGTTTGTGTTGCAATATGGTGCACAAATACAGATAGTACTCATAATATGAAATAATGAGAATTCAATAAGTATCAGGATAATCCAAGTGAATCTCTTTCAACTCACTTGTACAAAGTACAAATAAGTAGTATTGTTGAACCGCCAAAATAACTTCTCGAGATTTCGATGGAAACTCTTGTTATGAGCATCCCCAAATTCATTTTAACTATTTTCGGCTTGACGTCGGTACGTACGTATGAATGTGTGTATCTATATAGCTAAATTTTGTATTTGAGACTGGTCTAAAGTCCAATTCTGCAGCCCCTATTATGGTTGCAATCGTCTGTACCGGAAATGCACTGTACTTGGAACCTCTTTTGAATTTTCCTGTGGCATCTTAATGGTTATTTTCTATTTCAATACTAATTGGCTGTGCTGGAGATACACAGTCTATTCGAGTTTTTTGCATTAATTCAAAACAATCAGTCGTGGAGTATTGAAATTTCGTATCAAACACTTCTATAAAACCTAATTGTACACCTTGCATTATGACTGCAGTCGGATCAACCAGGAGTGCAGTTTACTAAGCACGTTTTCTAATTTTTTATATAAGTCCAGAACAATCAGCTGTAGAATCTTAAAACTTTGTTTCTATAGAAATTGTAGCATTCGAATGATAACTTGATATTTTCATAACAATCTATTGAGCCGAAAGTAAGCTTCATCTGACAATCTCTCAGAATTTTTCGCATAAATTCGAGACTTTGGTCGTAGAATGATGAAATTTGGTATTTGAGACTACTAAATGGCCAGTTGCACCTCTGTCACTTGAATTTTAGGTGCCACCTAACTCAACAATATCGTATCAAAATTTGAAAATTGAATGTGAAATGAACATTGCTGTCCTTATTTCGATTCGACATTTTTTGTATAAATGAAGCTTAAAATTTGAGTTAGAGTGGTACAACTGACCATTAATGAATTGTAGCATTTAGATGATTGAATTATCATCTCAAATTTTGATTGGAGTCAATTTTGCCCAGTGTCAATATCAGTGTCAACTGTTAATTATTAAGTCAAAAGATCACAAGTACGACATGTGGTGTCCACATCAGATTATTTTAAATTTTCGAGCGAAACGGTGTTGAATTTTTTATCAAAGATACATTTTGAAGCAATTCTAAAGTGGTGAATGCAAAATTGTTCAAAATGCTACCAGTCTAGTATTGCCACCTCATAATATTATCCTTGTCTATTCTTCTCCTTTCCCTTCCGAACGGAGCAGGGGGGTAGCATCTTGGTTTTTTCCCAAGGTATTTGGCCTTCACTATCGATTGGTACTAGTTTCAATCATTAGATCTATCAGGGAAGTTGACCCTAACAAAAATGAACAATAGTAGCTTTTTTTCGACACTTGAAGCAGGATTCTAGATTTATGAAGACTGTCACTTCATTGACCACCATATTCTCGATTGATTCATATTATACAATTCAACCGTAAGTTCAATCAGAGAACATAAGGTGCGGCCGGCTTCCCGACTTCAAGAAATGTCCTCACACAGTTGCGAGAACAGAGTCAATGCTCATCTATCCACAAACTGAATAAGAGAAGCGATGGTATGATAATCTGCACAAATTGAAATATGAGATAGAATGGATGAATGTTATAATGAATCAGTTTGAGCATATCATTTCCAAGATACAGTTATTGTTTAATATACAGCCCTTCGCAAAAACCTGGCACTCAAATAGTTAGAGCTCTCATTTGGAAAAAAATTCAACTTGTACTTTAAACCAAATTGTGGCTTATCAGAGTAACTCAAATTATCTTCTAGTGAACTATGGCATTGGCAGATTCAAGAAAAATAAAGCAACATTCTCGTTTCTTACACCAAATTGTTCCGGTTTTATGTTGCCAGTTAATTTAAAATTGAGCAAAAAAAAAAACTAAAATCATGTTTTCTCCCAGTCCTAACTTATATGTATGTTGTATATCTACTCTTCAAATTTTTCAATTATAATGGATGTGATATCCTGTTATAGATTATATTAATAGGAACAAATATTGAGTTTCGTTTCCTTGTATATTACAAGCTTATGTCATACTTACAATGTATCACAGGAAATATGTAATAATAATAATTCATCCATCCATTCTAACTTTTTTTCGATCAGTGCAACTTTGGGACCATCAGGGACCTCAAAAACATGAATAATTTGAGATTCATCAATTTAGTCTTAGTAAAAGCAATGATGAGTTTGCAATAAAAATGTTCCACTTGCTCTGTATAAACGATATAATTTCTTTTCCTACAACAACTATAAGACCACATCACGGATGAAATGGCGAGTTCTCACATCCTATAGTTATCCTATAGTTGGGGATCTGACCGCACCTCATGTTTTCTTATCGAACTTACGGTCAAATTTTATATGAATCAACAAAAATATAGTGGTCAATTAGGTGCCAGACTCTTTAAATCTGGAATCTTGTCCTAAGCGTCAGAAAAAGGCTACTTCCGGTCAATTTTCGTCAGAGTCAACTTCTCTGATGGAACTTATGATTAAAACTGGTACTTACTAGTAGCGGAGGTCGGATACTCCGAGAAAAGGCCAAGGTACCACACTCTGTCCTGTCGTTTTGAACTTCCTTCATGACTGCTGTGTTTTTTTTCTCTGTTTTGGATAGAACGGAGATAGTATCCTGGTTTTGTCCTAAGATTCTTGACCTCTGCAATCGATTGATACTAGTTTCAAGTTAACCACGAACTTATTGACCGGTTATGGCCTTTTTTAGCATATACGAAACAACATCCAACTACATAAGAACTGGCAACGCAACATCAGAAGAGTTTAAAACATCCCAAGGATTAAGACAAGGAGGAGCTTTAAGCCCATTGCTATTTATTATATTTTTAGACCAAATAATGAAGAATATTAAGTATAAAATAAAAAAGGTAGAGGTTGGACATTACAAGTTGAAAAGGATCTCATTATCAGAATGCGCGTTCGCAGATGACTTAGCAGTGATGGCAAAGAGTGAAGAAGATATGAAACGTAATTTGGAAATATGGAACGAAGAGCTAAGAAAACATAATATGGAGATAAATGTAGAAAAAACGAAAGTAATGGTCATATCAAAAGAGAATTTATGGATAAACATAATACTGGATGAGAAAGAAATAGAGCAAGTAGAAACATTTAAATACTTAGGGGCAGCAATAGATAATAAAGGAAGCTTAGAGCAGTAAATAAATACGAGAATCCAGCAAGCAAATGGGAATTTTCATGCAATCAACAAAATAATATTGAAAAATAAACATATAGCGGAAAGAGCAAAAATAACTCTATTCAAAACAGTGCATAGACCTATATTAATATATGGTAGTGAATCATGGTTGATGAATAAGAGAATAAGAAGCAAAATACAGGCGGCGGAAATAAAATATTTAAGAAGAGTGGAAGGAGTCACGATAATGGATAAAATAAAGAATGAAGATATAAGAAAAAGAGTACAAATAGAGAGCATTCATAATGACATAGAAAAGAAACAGTTGGCGTGGTATGGTCACCTATTAGGAATGCCCTAAGATAAACAAACAAAAGCAGTGTGGAATGCAAGAATACAAAACAAGAAGAAAAGGGGAAGACCAAAACAGACATGGGAAGATAATATAGAAGAGATATTAACAAAAAACAACATTAGCGGCCAAGAAGCAAAGAAGTTAGCAAGGGACAGGAAAAAATGGAAAGAGATAATCAACAAGATATAATAGTAATCAACGCAAATAATTAAAACAAGAACAATCTCGACACCCGAAAGGGTATTAAGAGATTCAAAAAGTTTATAATAATATGGCTTTTTTTTTGATACTTAGGACTAGATCCTGGATTTATGAAGGTGACATCCTAATGACTACTATATCTTCGATCAATTCATATATAATTCGGCCCTTAATCTAATTAGGAACGATAAGGTGCGGTCAGCTCTTTAACTATTAGAAAGAGGTACATGAATTTGTTCACCTACTCCTCTTACTTGAGTCAGTACTTAACTGTATTTTCCTAATATTTAAAATTGACTGCTTGAATTTGAAGTTAATATAGTATTGCTTCCAAGCCAGAATAATTTCTGACATCAAGTAACTGTACTATAATACTTCAGTCTGCAATAAAATATTGGTAGAAATATTATGTTAGGACATACATGAGAAATGTGTTTCCAAATTCAAGCCATACTCCCAACAAATTCCATGTCAAAAGCGCAAGCATCTGTTTCATTATCGATCGATGTTCTGCGACAGTGTTGTCAAGTTTCTGGACGCCAGTGTGATGGCGGAATATATGAAGTGGGAATATACACGTATATTTTTGACGCCACTAAAAATCGGAGCGGAATTTTTCGGAACTAAAAATATACGAAAATTTTCATTTTCCCATCATTCTGGCGTCGAAATGAAATTTTGAATTTAGCCTCTAGAGGTCAGGAGCAAGCCAGGAAAAAATTTTGACGCAATTCTAAAGTGGCGTCCGATATACGGACTCCAATTTACAACGGACGCCAGATTAAATGCAAACGCGCAATATAAGGACGCAAAAATGATATGAGGATATATATATATATATATATATATATATATATATATATATATATCAACGTATACCACCGTACGAGCAAATCAAGCTCGATCAAAAGGAGACCGCTGTGCGAGCAAAACGAGCTCAGTCAATGCCAAGCTACTGTGCGAGCAAAAAGGGCTCAGCTAACGGCAAGTTGCCATGCGAGTGAAACAAGCTTGGATAACTATAATGTATCGTGCGAGCGAAGTGAGTTCGGTCAACTGTAGAACGTCAAGCGAGCGGAACGAGATTGGTCAACGGTAAGATGCCGTGCGAGTGAAGCGTGCTTGGCCTACGTTAAGATGCCGTGCGAGCGTTGCAAACTCAGTTGAAGGCAAGCAGCCGTACAAACGAGGCAACGTCACCCAACAGAAAACCGCCATATGAACGGAGTGAGTTTAGTAAACTTGGATTATTCCCAGCACATACATATTCCTCTCATTGTTACATTTTGGTTGGTCTCATATTCAAATAGGCAAATTATGTCCAATCTAATAATCACTTGAATAAGCATGTCATGTGAGATTCACATATTCTATGTTTAATCTTTGATAAATTAATAAAAAAGAAAATAATACGAACTCAAAAGACATTCAATGGAACTGCAAAGTCTCGGCCAAATACAAAAATCTCCTATTTCGATTGATTCCCTACGAAAGAAGATCTGTTCACAGTTTGACATGTCCTTATCATTCCCAGGTTTCAAGGTCCTAATATAAGAGGTAGGCTCCAGTACCGTGCAATCTGAATTTCTAATCTGTGGCGTTACGAAGTACGCCGGGTCAGCTAGTTATAAATAAAGGAGGATGCCTGTTGGATTAGGTAATTCACCGTCAGTATTCATGCGTTATGTATGCAAAATATTTGGAGAGCTGGTACGTGAAAACAAATATCAAATTTATATAATGTCATTTCGGTGACAATCATTCAGGAATCGGATATGCATGAATGACAAAAATTGTTTCTCTGTAAAACACAGAAACAATATTTAATGCCAATTATTCACAAGGCTGTTTCCTATTTCACAATCTTACAATATTAAATTTATCTGTCAGTCATAGCTTTTGTTTTCACGTATAACCTCAGTCTGCATGATGGTGCTGAAAAATTTCAGTTGAGAAAGTATCTAGATCCTTACATCTCTCCCCACGGAAAGAAAAAAATTTCCGATTGAATTCTCAAGAAGTCAGGATGTCAATTCTGTAAAATAGAGACAAGAGCTAGCTCTATATTTATGACGTCAGGCAACAGTGACTGTTTCCATATACAGAATAGATGCGTGTTTCTATTCTAGTGATATTGAAGTATCAAAGTTTTCCAAACTATTTAAGTTGACAACACGGCTTTTGAAACTTTGATCAATAATAATTTTGACTCCAAGTCTAAAACCTATCGACTGATTTTAAAATAATCCATCAAACTATAACCAAATTAAAAACTATAACAAAATTGAAAAACAAAATGGAAAATCAAAATAGAAATTCAATATATTTATACACAAAACCCCGTGAACTGAACCTGATGAAATATAACAAACTATGTATATCGTATAAACAATACATAAAACTTTATGCAAACTCAAAATATCGATAAGCAGAATTTTAACCTCAAACGTCAAATATAGAGCTGTTTCTATGATATAGCAACACCTACAGTGGTAGCTCTAAGACACCCAAGAATAGCAACTGACATGACGTCATATACCTTTGTTTCCAACAGTCTCCGCCAGATGCCACCATTAAATATAGAGACACGATGATATAGAGATAGCTCTGAAGTTACAGAATAGGGATCCAGTCCTTCATTTGTTTAGCGGAAAATGGAGTCAGTCTCGTTATATAGAATAACTTTGATTCCGATTTCCTTTGACCTGTGTCGATTTTGTATATTGTGTTTGATATTTTGCCTGGGATCAACTATACGATCCAATTTTCAGCTCATCGAATTTCTTCCTGTTGAGGTGATTGCCATTCTCAACATACACTAGATAATTCATGATCTTTTCTGTTTTCGTCAAATCTTTTTTTTATTGTAAATGTGGTATTTTCTGCTATTTTCTAATGCCTGTTTATTATCCTCTTTTGAATCTTCATCTTTATTTTGGATATTCAGTTTTTCTGGTAGAATTGAGGTATCAGTTCCTAATAATAAATAACTTGGACTGAATTTAGTAACAGTGTGCTCTGTCTCATTATATTTTTTTACACATTCATGTTCTGTAGTGGTCCATGCAACTTTATCTCCTTGTTCATTTATCTTACATCTGATTCTGTGACCTATTGTCTGATTTAATCTTTCATTCAGTCAATTTGAAAGTGATGCGTCTTTTGCAGTGAATATAAGTGGTATGTTTTTATTCAAATCCCGTTAATCTAGACACAATCTTAAGCCCTTATTTTCATCTTTTTTGTAAGCCAAGGTTACAGTAGCAGCGATAGGACTATATGATTCTTCGATTCAGTTTCGCTTCAATAATTCTCATATCTGTTTTTCTATTTCTGTCTTGTCCCCAATCGTGCATCTGTATGGTCTCTTGCACCAATATTTATCTACTGATAAATATATTCTGGCTTCATAGTCTCTCACTGTGCCAATATCATATTTATCTTTGGTAAATATATATTCATATCCCTCTACTATCCTCTCTATTTCTGATTTTTCAGAATTATTCAAGAGACTTATGAAAATTTCAAATTTCTTGGTGTCTACATCTTCATTGAAATCTATTTGAAGATCCCTGATATCTTGGAGATCATTTGTTCTCGCATTAATTTTATCTTTGTCGTCGAAGTATTGAGGGATATCCTCTCTTCTGCTGTCTGATTTTTTTTGTTATATTGTTCGTGCTTTCTATATTTTCATTCTGTATCAATTCATATTGCTTTGTGCAATCAAGGCTGATTGGAAATTCTCAGTTGAAATTCTCAATATCCATCACAAAAACAACCCTTTCTTCTTTTATTTCTAGAATTTTGGCTTTCATCGTAATTATTCCATTTGCTTTGTTAACACTGTCAATTGTTCTCAAACTCATTTGTTTTGTAACACCACTGTTATCATTTGTTTTCAAATGCAGTACCCTTGAATTTATCAATGAAACATTTGATCCTGAGTCATAGATCCCAGTTACCTTCAATGTATTATTTAATAAGACTAGATAAGATTAATGGTGTAGTTTCAAGTGTTTTTGTTCTTCACTATCAAATTCCATTTCTAATACTGAGCTATTCCCAGATAGCAATAACGTCCTGAGAATATTCTCTAGTTGTCCTGTGAATGCCCTGGATATTTGAAATATACATGGTATATTCCAACAGCCTATAAATCTTCTGGAAATATCCTATTTTGCTTATTCTTGGAATATTCATAATTAATATACATAGCATACTCCTATGTACCATGGATCATCTGAGAATAGTCTATCTAAATTATTCCTAGAACATTGACACAAATATTCAAAGATAATCACATTTTGTATATTCTTAGTAGAATATATGATAGATATTTATGTTATATTCAATTTTGCTTAGTCTTATAAACTTTATTCAACTGAAAACAATTGTTGGTGGTGAGGCCAATGGAGACATTTATGATTATGTTATAACAGGTTAGGATGAAAGAGATGAACGACTTCAATTGTGACCAAAACAAGAATTTAGATTTTAACAAACCCAATATAAAAACAGATCTCAATTAACGTGAACTTTCATAAGAAAAATTATATCTAACTCTTATTTCGGTACTTTATGTATATTTCTCGTCGGAGAAAAAAATAATGGAATGAATGTAACATTTTTGTCTAGTGAATTATTGCATATAAAAATACTCAAAATTTTTTTTTATGCTCCCAAAGTCTTTTGTCTAGACTTTAATTCTGCAAAAACTTAATTTCCTTATTCAAAATAATTTGAGACAGGAAAATTTCACATCTATCTAATTTAAATATACATGTATCTTATTACTTGATCATTGGAATATTGCTTGAATAATTAATTAAATATGAGCCTAAGTCCGACCTAAATCATTAACACATAAAATTTTCAAATGGATCAGAGTAGTTTGAGACATGACTAAATAGAAGTATTTTGGAAATTCGAATCAAAAGAGCCACGTAGCAATTTAAAAATTTTTTTTTTAGTTTTGGAAATTTCCCGTGACGTTCAAAGGTCTATTGTAAAGTGAAATAGGTGGCGTAATTATTTTTATTATTTTTAGTTGGATCGCGAGCTGGATAAATTATTAATTTAACAAATTTGCTTGTCAAAATCACTCTTCTTTCGACCATTCAATACTCAGTAGTTTGAGGCTAGTTTTCTTTTCTTGCGCATGCCTGTGGTATTTGGAGGTTTGTCAAAATGTTTCTAAATAGCATTCGATAAATAGAAATGATATATATGTCAACTTTTCCCATTGATTTATAAGTACATCAAATTATAGCGCAACATATTTTTTCCATGAATAAGATCAAATTTTTTATTAATTTGTACAGCTATGGAGCCCACTGTTCGAGAAAAATGATAGACTTTTGAACGTCATCATGACGTCATATAAGTATTAAATCGACCTTGCATTAGAACAAAGCAATATTCAATATATTTTTATTACTTATATCTATTATTTATCCAATATTTTAATATTTTCATGGGAGTTTATCAAATTTTGATAGTAGTGGAGTATCTCATTCACGCAGTAGAAGAAAATAAATGAATAAGGATAAATGAATGCATAAAATTTCCAGACACTACATTCATGACGTGATATTATAAGATATTTTTGGTATGTATGGAATATTTTTGTTAAATCTTGACCTGTAGAAGATGCACTATCACAATGCTCTGCCGATTTTGGTGAAAGTTTTACAGTTGAGTTATAAAGATGTGAGTCACCGTGTCGTATTTATCGCAGCCACATGGTATCGGATATTTCTTTGTTTGTGTGAGGATTGGTTCTGAAAAATGTGAGTATTCTATTTTATTTTAATTTTGGCTATTGATTGAACCAACAAATGAAGATTTCTTAAATGAACATTAATATTATTATTTCTTTCTCTTGAATGAATATTCATTTATTTCACTTGGTGTTTGTATGAAACCCTATAAATATACAGAATGAATGTGTTTCCAGGTATTCGATGACTCAAATTGAAGAGGAAAATGTGGGCAACTTAATAAGAAGAGTGATGACAAGAATTCCTGCGAATGAATTAGCCACTGGATATAGTTGGCAGGACTATAAAGAGAACAAAAAATTCAAATTGACTATTGCAATTATTGGTAAAGTACTGTTTTATCATAATTAATATTATCTGTTTCAAATGATTTCTCATTTAGGAATCTGCCAAGAAGAGCCATACCGCCAGGAATGTCACAGAAAAACAAATTGAAATAAAAATTGCCAAACGGCTGAGCAAGGCTCCAGAACATATGAAAATTAGAAATCAATAGATTATATAATGTATATCTACATTTGTATCTTGTTGTTATCGTAAATATGGTTTTATTTTTCTCATATCATATATATTTCTTCAACTCTGGAAGATAAGTGCAATACGCAATGTATTTTTACATTATTGTGAGCTTTATGAGTGTGATTTTTTTTTCCTCAATTGTACTTATATAAGAATAAATATTTCCTATTAATTGAATTTCTTGTCACAGATATGATTTTATTTCCCAAAAAAATATAGCTTCAATAAACCAGCCCAGAATATTCCAAGTATATGATTTCAATTATTCCTATAATATTCTTAGTATATATTGAACATTTACTTTAAAGAGATTCATAGATTATTCCAGGAATATAACATCATATATTCATAGCATATTCCAGGATGATTCCTGGGATATTTATAGGATATGCAATATCGGGACATGGGAATATTCTATCAATAACCCACAAATATATACCGATAAACATAGGATATTCCAACAATAGCTGAATATTCGGAAAAAATATTCTCTGCTTATTCTTGGAATATTTCTTTGCTACCTGGGTTCACATCTTTTATTTTGTCTTCAGTAGTCCTGAACCAGCAAGTGGATTCAGGATGAAACCATATTCCTCAATTTCTTTTTCCGCAAATGCTACAGGGCTTGCTCTCCGTTTTTACTTTAGGCTGATAAGTTCTGGTCTTTCTACTACCAAAATGAATATTTTTCCTACTGATAAGGTGTTCCAGCTTACCTATTTCATTGTACAGATCTTCTGCTTGAGACTCTCTCTGTCAATTTTATCCGAGACGAAGGTGGGCAAACCTGCTGCAATTAGGTCAATTAGCGCTCCTGTATCAGTATTTTCCCTTACTTCTAATAGAAGCCTTTCTTTTTTTTGTAGCATAATCTAGCAATATGCCCACTTGATATTTAAACAAGAAAGCATATCTGATTGGGACGCAGCCTTTATTTGCATTAGTATCACAAGAGTTTTTTCTCCATATATTCCATTCTGTTTCCATCTAATATTCAATCATCATGCTTTGATACCAATCCATACAGCATTTTTCCAGACAATGTTCCAAAATCATAATCTCTTTTCCATCTTCTAATATTTCCAGACGTTCACATTCTTTTTCAAGCTCGTTCATCCACTAAGAAGCATTTGAATTCTTATTTGCTGATTTCTCAATTATAAATTGCTCTGCAATCTCTGCAATATTCTAATTTCATTGTTGTGATTCGAATAACTTTTCCAAAAATTTATTTAAAGATTCATCTGATGTACATAATTTTTTTGTGATTTTTTCTAAGTAAGAATTGTTAAATTGTATATTATCTTGTTCATCTGTATAAACTCCAGCTGAATCATCTGTCATGTCGATCCCGATTTCTCTTGTTTGATGCCTTTCTGATATAGTATTTTCTATTTTAATGAAAGCAGGTGTACTAGCAAGTTTCTTGTGTAAGTGTGTTGGTTGATCGTTAATTGGTATATTGAATGCGTTGTCATTTGGGGTTTCATTTGAAGGTATGCAGAGAATGCTTGTTTTTCCATCTGGTGCAGCTTTTACTGTGAACTCAAATCTTAATTTTTCCCTTGCCGTGAATGCTCAACGAGAATATTGTTCCATAATGTTATTTAAGTGACATTGATTGGGAAATGCGATATGCATATATGACAAGAATTGTTTCTCTGTGAAACACAGAAATAACATTCATTGCCAATTATTCGCAAGATTGTTGCCTATTTTAGAGTCTCACAATATTATTATCCAATATTGAACTCATCTGTCAGTTATAGCTCTTGTTTTTACTTATATTCTCATTCTGCATGGTAGTGCTGGAAAATTCAGGTCAACCTTCTACTGGTCGCACTGAGTCTAGTAGACTTTTTAAGATAATGTGGAAGTTATTTGATTTTTATATCAAAGTTGGCTAAATTAATATTGAGTGGTTATTATTACGTGTAAATGAAGTTTTTTTTTTTCTAATAAGTATAATATTTGCAAAAGTATTGATTAAGGAGAATTTCTGGAATACAAAGCAACAATATAACATGTTTACAAACCTGAAGCTACATTATGTTTATAAAATAAATAGAAATATTTTCACATACAAAGAAAGGTGGATTTATGACAAATAGGTTTTACGAGGAAAAAGTTATGTATTTACATTAGTGCACATTGGGCAAAGCATTTTGGCGTGTGACAGGCAAACGAATTTTCCACACATTTCACAAAAATATTTTGATCTACTGTCTCTTGTGCAAAAATAACAGCGCTTTCGACCTTTGGGTTGTTCCGTAGCGACTGAAGTAGTCTCACCAGCTACTTCTTTCATTCTGTCACGCACATTCCGTGGTAAATTCGTTATTTGAGCACGATGCTTGAATCATTGTCAAAAAAGATTCTTCTGCTTCGCATTCATCCAATAATCGACGTGAATGCTCCTGTTCTCTCTCATAGTTCATCTTAAATATAAGCTTTGATAATATATGAGAATCTTTTATCAAAATATTTGAACTCTACCTTTTAATTCCAAAATCGATTGATGGTGACAAAAAAATCACGTATGATGAAAGAGGAGCACAACTAGTTGCGCCGGGTCTGTAAGATTTTATCACTAATTGTAGGCCAGACAAAAAAACGTGCTGACATCAAACTTTACTATGCTTTACAGAATCAAAAACTAGAAAGCTATACGGCTGCGCAAGTATTACCTCTCCCCTGCCCTTAAATGAACAATAAATTGAATTTGGTCGGGTCTGTGAGACTTGATGCGACCAGTGGAAGGTTAAGGAAGTACCTTGTTCCTTACAATTAGATGGACGATATTTTAATTGCAACTGAAACTATCAAGGAAAATTCTGGAGAAATAAGAGAAGTATCATGTTTAATGACTAAGTACAAATTGAGGCTGGAATTTAATAGATGTAAATGGACTCAAACACAAATAGACTATTGAGGCTAGCAAAAAAGTGAAAATGCAATTGAACCAGGCTTGACGAAAACTGAATCTATCAAATTCTTCCTTTTTTCACAAATTTAAAAGAGGTACAAAAATTTTTACGACTAACCGGATATTTTAGAAAACTCATCAAGGATTACGTAATAATTGCGGAGCCGCTGACAGATTTATTGGAGAAAAATGCTGTAATCCAAATGAAGTCACAACAAATAAATGCTCTCGAGCAATTGAAAAAAATTTCTAACTCAAGAACCAGTCTTTAAAATGATTGATTCAAATAAAGAAATAGAATTACATTCGGATGCAATTAACCAAGGATTTGGAGCGGTCTAACTTTAGAATTTCGAAGGTAAACTTCGCCGAATCTATTTGTCGAGCATTAAAGCTTCAAAATCTGAGTCAAAGCTGCATAGTTTCGAACTTGAACTGTTAGTTATTGTAATAGCTTCTGGGAAATTCTAGACTCATTTGCTTTGGAAACATTTTTCTTCAATCACTGATTGTAACGTGTTAACCCAAACTTTAGAAAAGAAAAATCTGAATCCTAAAATTGTACGATGGAGTTCATCGCTTTAGAATTTCAGTTTTGATGTTTCCAATCGAAGTGGTGGTCGAATAAAACATGTGGATTGTTTGAGTAGACAAATAGCAATGAATATGTGTGACACAAGCGAAATAAATTTGGCAACGTTACAGAAACAAGGGACAAAGGACTAAATCGTGAATAATTTACCGACAGAAAAAAATAATTTGGGATAATATTAATTTCGAGAAAATGTGATCGATAAGGATGTATTTAGTAGGAGAAGAATAGAAAATTTGTTGTTGTAAAGAAATTTGTATTTGTAAAATGACTTCTTTTTTGTCTGTATCTCTTCATTACATTACTGACCGCGCTTATAAAAAATTGATTTTGAAACATGTTGAATACGGATTCATTAAAATTTGAGTATAAGTGAGGCCTTGTGGTCGACTTTAGTCACTTCTTCTAAAAATTAGTTCTTCGAGCCATCTCCCAAAGTTCTACTATCTTTAACGTTTGACGTCCATTCAAAGTTTTCTTGCTGAATCTGTTCGGTCCGATTGTCAAGAAAAAATTGTAAGTTTGATTGCTCTCTTTTGTTCTTCATAGTCCGTAAAAGGAACTTGGTTTATTTTGCAATTGTTTTTGCTATTTTCGAACCCAAAATATTTTTGCAAAGTATAACTTAGAATCATTGCTTTTGACTTCCACCGTCCCCTCCGTGAACGTTGGATTAACTTGACGTGGAATCACCGATGGCGAAGTCTTTGTTGACTCCACTGTGTTTGAATAATTTAACGTAGAATCACCGCTGGCGGAGTCTTTGTTGACTTCACGGTGTTTGAATAATTCAACGTAGAATCCCTGCTAGCGAAGTCCTTGTTGACTTTACGGGGATTGAATAATTCAACGTGGAGTCACCACTGGCGAAATCCCTGTTGATTTCATTACGTTTGAACAATTTAACGTAGAGTTATTGCTGGCAAAGTGTTTGTTGATTTCACAGTGTTTGAGTAATCTAATGTAGAGTCACTGCTGGAAGAGTCATTGCTGGCTCCACAGTGTCAGAAATATTCTACGTAGAGTCACTGATAGAGAGGTCATTTTGTGGCTTCACAGTATTGAAACAACTCAACGTAGAGTCAATGCGGGGGAACTTGATTGGTTCCACCAGCATAGATGAAGTTGAAAAAGTCAATCCACTGTTTGGGAAGTCGCTTCGCGATGCCACGAATGTTGATTGTCTTGGGCAGTCACCGCATCGTCACCATCAGCCTTCAGCACAACTATCTTTGTGCAAATCTCTGCAATATATGTTTATGTTTGACAGCTTTATTCTTGTGTGTAAATGAATATCATGGTAACACTTACCTGCTGCATATTATTCTCGAAAACACCCTGACCCGTTCCTTCGAGCTACTCAGCTGTCAACCTTCGAAAACTGCGCCACCGACCGCATTTGCGCTCGAGTATACCGTCGGCAGTTTCAACAGCGACGCCAAAATTAACAGCACCGCCATCAGCGAGATATCGTTACAAGACTTTTGTGAAGAAAATAATATACAATAAGTTCATGTAGCTGTGCGCATACCGATGAGAAATGTTAAGGTGGAAAGATATAATAAAACAATTATCCCTGCAATATTAAAAATAGCACAGTAACCTGATAAATGGCATGAATGTCTGGATGAGGTCAGATTATCGATAAATTCAACGACACAAGAAACAACCAGCAAATCTTCATGCAAACTTCAACTTGGCTACAAATTAAATTATGGATTCAGTGAAGAAACTATGTGGGAATATATTAGAAGACGGTATGATGGATGCTGATTTCATGACGAGAAGTAATGAAACACATGAAATTGCTGCGATACATACTGAACATAATCAAATAAAAAATTGAGAAAGGTATGATAAGAGCAGGAAATTTCATGGTAAATACAAAGTGGGAGATTATGTAATAGTTTAACGTAGTTTACTTCCTCTTGACCAGAGTCTTAAAACGGCGTCTAGATTCATCGGTCCATTTATTGTTCATGCTGTTCTTGACCATGGTAGGTACGTTGTGAGAGACATTCCAGGCTACCAAGCAACTAGTGAGTCATATGAGTGTGTCTTGTCACCTGAGCGTATTGAGGAATATCAAGCTCTCCTGTCAGAAAAAAGAAGAAACCAAAGATGAGAAAACCGAAAATGAAGATGATGACGAGAAGTTGCGTAAAGATGAGGCGAAGAAATAACAAGAGCAAGAGAAGACGAGGAGATAGAGAATGAAGATAACGAAGTGAAAGAAGAAAAAGAAGAGAACAGATCTGACGACCAAGAGAAGGAAGTGAATGCACGATGAAGTTGTCTCAGATCATGAAATCGAGATCCAAAATTTATTTATTTATTTATTTATTTATTTACAACCACTCAACAGGAAAACAAGTATCCCAATTTCAGAGAGGCTGAACATATAAACATAGTTAGCAAAACGTATCCCAGGACAGAACAAAATTTTCTGAATCTAAGAATACAACTAAAGCACAATGTTAAAACAAAACAAGAGCATTTCTCATAATGAGAGTTTTGAATTGACAAAATGAACAGTTGAATATATCAATTTCAAGATTACATTTTATTTCAAAATCGTTGAAAATAAAACACATCCTTTTAAATGGGTCTTTAAGATCATAATTTTTCCTAAGTTATTTAAACAGGTAAAGCATTGAGCATAGCTTGCATCTGAAATCCAATGTATGCATATTTGAATTAATTAAAGATTCAGTGTAGCTGTAATTAGATATGTCAGAAGAAAAGGATGCTCTACGAGTACAATACCTCACAAGTTTTCTTTGTATCCACTCAATTTGAATGCTATATGCGTCATATATTAGATTGCTGACAACAAGACAATACTCAAGTTTGGATCTCACCAAGCAGTAAAACAAAGATTCAAGTGTGGATGGGTTTGTAAAATGATTTGAATTCCTTATGATAAATCCCAGCGTACTGTAGCAACTTTTAACTATGAATTCACAATGCGGACCAAAATGCAATCTGAGATCAAATAAAATACCCAAATCCTTGTTCAACTTGACTCGATTAAGACAGTGGCCTCCCATCCAGTACGAGAATGTAGATAAATTATGTTTCATTGGAAGCGACATGACTTTACATTTTGAAATATTAAAATGCAGATGTGAGGATGAGGACCAATCCAGAAAATTTTCAATATCTCTTTGGAGATGTAAATGGTCTAAATCAGTATTAACAACTTTGACTAACTTCAGGTCATCAGCATACAGTAATGAGAATGATGACTGTAGACACTCAGTAATGTCATTAACAAATAATATGAAAGGCAATGGTCCTAGATTTGAGCCTTGAGGAACACCAGAATGCGAGTTGAACTTTTTAGATTTATAGTTATTATAACTAACACGTTGTTTGCGGTCTATGATATATGTACGTATCAACTGCAATAGATCTGGAGAGAAATCAAACTGATGCAGCAATTTATACAACAAAACATCGTGATTTACAGTATCAAAAGCCTTGACAAAGTCAGTGTGAATAACATCAACTTGTGAGTTGTTATTGAAGGCATTGATTACAAATTCAGTAAAGTTGGTTGAATTGATAACCGTAGATCTACCTTTCATAGAACCATGTTGCATGGGCGTAATTTTATTTGCAACTGCTTGATAAACGTATCCATAGATTATCATCTCAAAACATTTGGAAATATTAGAGAGAATCGAGATAGGTCTAGAGTTAGTAATGTCACAAGTGTCACCGGATTTGAAGATTGGACATATCATAGACTCTTTGAGAACAATAGGAAATTTATTTGTGCGAAGGCTTAGATTGAACAATATGTGCAATGGTTTGACAAGAATATCACAATATCCTTTCAAAATATATGCGGGGAGACCATCAAGCCCAGGTAAACAAGATATTTTTAGGGACTTGATTGCAGAAACAATGTCGCATTCAGAAATTTCTGATATAGTTAGATAATCATTTACAGATATAGGTTTATAAATACGCGAAAAATCTGAAACCTTTTCATTCGAGTACACACTGGAAAAGTAATCGGCAAACCCTTGCACAACAGAAGAAGTATCACTATACTGCATATCATTCCAATGCATGTTTCCAGGAATTTGAGTCGAGTTTTTTTTCTTATTAACAAATGACCAAAGTTGCCTAGGTTCACTAGCGATAACACTTTCAGAGTGACATTCATAATTTTTATAAGCTATTTTATTATTAGCCTTTATTTTTGATCTTAGCATTTTAAACTTAGAATAATGAGCTTCATCTTCAATTTCATCATGTAATTTCCTATATTTATCCTTTGCTTTGATATCAAAGATTATTTCTTTGGTGAACCATGGAGGATAGTGACATTTCTTTCTTCGGGTACGCGGTACACATTGTTGGAACACACTATCGAACTTTTCATAAAACTTACTAAAAGCAATATCAACATTATCACAAGTCTGCAAGATCTCCCAGTCCATATCCCGAAGAAGAGTGTACATAAGTTCAAAGTTAGACAAACGAAAGTTATAAGAAAGATTACAGTTGAATAAAGAATTAGTTGTGAAAGACGGGGATACATTGAAGGAAATTATTAGAGAAGGATGAAACGAGTCTTCATGTATTAAGTTATAATTACTACGGGCAACACTACAATTATTATTCGATATATATATATATATAAATCACGATGTTTTGTTGTATAAATTGCTGCATCAGTTTGATTCCTCTCCAGATCTATTGCAGTTGATACGTACATATATCATAGACCGCAAACAACGTGTTAGTAATAATAAGTATAAATCTAAAAAGTTCAACTCGCATTCTGGTGTTCCTCAAGGCTCAAATCTAGGACCATTGCCTTTCATATTATTTGTTAATGACATTACTGAGTGTCTACAGTCATCATTCTCATTACTGTATGCTGATGACCTGAAGTTAGTCAAAGTTGTTAATACTGATTTAGACCATTTACATCTCCAAAGAGATATTGAAAATTTTCTGGATTGGTCCTCATCCTCACATCTGCATTTTAATATTTCAAAATGTAAAGTCATGTCGCTTCCAATGAAACATAATTTATCTACATTCTCGTACTGGATGGGAGGCCACTGTCTTAATCGAGTCAAGTTGAACAAGGATTTGGGTATTTTATTTGATCTCAGATTGCATTTTGGTCCGCATTGTGAATTCATAGTTAAAAGTTGCTACAGTACGCTGGGATTTATCATAAGGAATTCAAATCATTTTACAAACCCATCCACACTCGAATCTTTGTTTTACTGCTTGGTAAGATCCAAACTTGAGTATTGTCTTGTTGTCAGCAATCTAATATATGACGCATATAGCATTCAAATTGAGTGGATACAAAGAAAACTTGTGAGGTTTTGTACTCGTAGAGCATCCTTTTCTTCTGACATATCTAATTACAGCTACACTGAATCTTTAATTAATTCAAATATGCATACATTGGATTTCAGAAGCAAGCTATGCTCAATGCTTTACCTGCTTAAATAACTTAGGAAAAATTATGATCTTAAAGACCCATTTAAAAGGATGTGTTTTATTTTTAACGATTTTGAAATAAAATGTAATCTTGAAATTGATATATTCAACTGTTCATTTTGTCAATTCAAAACTCTCATTATGAGAAATGCTCTTGTTTTGTTTTAACATTGTGCTTTAGTTGTATTCTTAGATTCAGAAAATTTTGTTCTGTCCTGGGATACGTTTTGCTAACTATGTTTATATGTTCAACCTCTCTGAAATTGGGATACTTGTTTTCCTGTTGAGTGGTTGTAAATAAATAAATAAATAAATAAATAAATATTGGATCTCGATTTCATGATCTGAGACAACTTCATCGTGCATTCACTTCCTTCTCTTGGTCGTCAGATCTGTTCTCTTCTTTTTCTTCTTTCACTTCGTTATCTTCATTCTCTATCTCCTCGTCTTCTCTTGTAACTTCTTGTTATTTCTTTGCCTCATCTTTACGCAACTTCTCGTCATCATCTTCATTTTCGGTTTTCTCATCTTGGTTTCTTCTTTTTCTGACAGGAGAGCTTGATATTCCTCAATACGCTCAGGTGACAAGACACACTCATATGACTCACTAGTTGCTTGGTAGCCTGGAATGTCTCTCACAACGTACCTACCATGGTCAAGAACAGCATGAACAATAAATCGACCGATGAATCTAGACGCCGTTTTAAGACTCTGGTCAAGAGGAAGTAAACTACGTTAAACTATTACATAATCTCCCACTTTGTATTTGCCATGAAATTTCCTGCTCTTATCATACCTCTCTCAATTTTTTATTTGATTATGTTCAGTATGTATCGCAGCAATTTCATGTGTTTCATTACTTCTCGTCATGAAATCAGCATCCATCATACCGTCTTCTAATATATTCCCACATAGTTTCTTCACTGAATCCATAATTTAATTTGTAGCCAAGTTGAAGTTTGCATGAAGATTTGCTGGTTGTTTCTTGTGTCGTTGAATTTATCGATAATCTGACCTCATCCAGACATTCATGCCATTTATCAGGTTACTGTGCTATTTTTAATATTGCAGGGATAATTGTTTTATTATATCTTTCCACCTTAACATTTCTCATCGGTATGCGCACAGCTACATGAACTTATTGTATATTATTTCCTTCACAAAAGTCTTGTAACGATATCTCGCTGATGGCGGTGCTGTTAATTTTGGCGTCGCTGTTGAAACTGCCGACGGTATACTCGAGCGCAAATGCTGTCGGTGGCGCAGTTTTCGAAGGTTGACAGCTGAGTAGCTCGAAGGAACGGGTCAGGGTGTTTTTGAGAATAATATGCAGCAGGTAAGTGTTATCATGATATTCATTTACACACAAGAATAAAGCTGTCAAACATAAACATATATTGCAGAGATTTGCACAAAGATAGTTGTGCTGAAGGCTGATGGTGACGATGCGGTGACTGCCCAAGACAATCAACATTCGTGGCATCGCGAAGCGACTTCTCAAACAGTGGATTGACTTTTTCAACTTCATCTATGCTGGTGGAACCAATCAAGTTCCCCCGCATTGACTCTACGTTAAGTTGTTTCAATACTGTGAAGCCACAAAATGACCTCTCTATCAGTGACTCTACGTAGAATATTTCTGACACTGTGGAGCCAGCAATGACTCTTCCAGCAGTGACTCTACATTAGATCACTCAAACACTGTGAAATCAACAAACACTTTTCCAGCAATAACTCTACGTTAAATTGTTCAAACGTAATGAAATCAACAGGGATTTCGCCAGTGGTGACTCCACGTTGAATTATTCAATCCCCGTAAAGTCAACAAGGACTTCGCTAGCAGGGATTCTACGTTGAATTATTCAAACACCGTGAAGTCAACAAAGACTCCGCCAGCGGTGATTCTACGTTAAATTATTCAAACACAGTGGAGTCAACAAAGACTTCGCCATCGGTGATTCCACGTCAAGTTAATCCAACGTTCACGGAGGGGACGGTGGAAGTCAAAAGCAATGATTCTAAGTTATACTTTGCAAAAATATTTTGGGTTCGAAAATAGCAAAAACAATTGCAAAATAAACCAAGTTCCTTTTACGGACTATGAAGAACAAAAGAGAGCAATCAAACTTACAATTTTTTCTTGACAATCGGACCGAACAGATTCAGCAAGAAAACTTTGAATGGACGTCAAACGTTAAAGATAGTAGAACTTTGGGAGATGGCTCGAAGAACTAATTTTTAGAAGAAGTGACTAAAGTCGACCACAAGGCCTCACTTATACTCAAATTTTAATGAATCCGTATTCAACATGTTTCAAAATCAATTTCTTATAAGCGCGGTCAGTAATGTAATGAAGAGATACAGACAAAAAAGAAGTCATTTTACAAATACAAATTTCTTTACAACAACAAATTTTCTATTCTTCTCCTACTAAATACATCCTTATCGATCACATTTTCTCGAAATTGATATTATCCCAAATTATTTTTTTCTGTCGGTAAATTATTCACGATTTAGTCCTTTGTCCCTTGTTTCTGTAACGTTGCCAAATTTATTTCGCTTGTGTCACACATATTCATTGCTATTTGTCTACTCAAACAATCCACATGTTTTATTCGACCACCACTTCGATTGGAAACATCAAAACTGAAATTCTAAAGCGATGAACTCCATCGTACAATTTTAGGACTCAGATTTTTCTTTTCTAAAGTTTGGGTTAACACGTTACAATCAGTGATTGAAGAAAAATGTTTCCAAAGCAAATGAGTCTAGAATTTCCCAGAAGCTATTACAATAACTAACAGTTCAAGTTCGAAACTATGCAGCTTTGACTCAGATTTTGAAGCTTTAATGCTCGACAAATAGATTCGGCGAAGTTTACCTTCGAAATTCTAAAGTTAGACCGCTCCAAATCCTTGGTTAATTGCATCCGAATGTAATTCTATTTCTTTATTTGAATCAATCATTTTAAAGACTGGTTCTTGAGTTAGAAATTTTTTTCAATTGCTCGAGAGCATTTATTTGTTGTGACTTCATTTGGATTACAGCATTTTTCTCCAATAAATCTGTCAGCGGCTCCGCAATTATTACGTAATCCTTGATGAGTTTTCTAAAATATCCGGTTAGTCGTAAAAATCTTTGTACCTCTTTTAAATTTGTGAAAAAAGGAAGAATTTGATAGATTCAGTTTTCGTCAAGCCTGGTTCAATTGCATTTTCACTTTTTTGCTAGCCTCAATAGTCTATTTGTGTTTGAGTCCATTTACATCTATTAAATTCCAGCCTCAATTTGTACTTAGACATTAAACTTGATACTTCTCTTATTTCTCCAGTCCATATCCCGAAGAAGAGTGTACATAAGTTCAAAGTTAGACAAACGAAAGTTATAAGAAAGATCACAGTTGAATAAAGAATTAGTTGTGAAAGACGGGGATACATTGAAGGAAATTATTAGAGAAGGATGAAACGAGTCTTCATGTATTAAGTTATAATTACTACGGGCAACACTACAATTATTATTAGATATATATATATATATATATATATATATATATATATATATATATATATATATATATATATATATATATATATATATATATATATATATATATATATATATATATATATATATATATATATATATATATATATATATTAAGTAAACTACAAAAATTCTCAAAATTGGTGACACAGTTATTACTAAACCCATGGTCATTGTGGTCAACCAGTTTACTTTTATTGAAATCACCAGCCAGAATAAAATCTGCCTGCATTATAGATGGACAAGACTCAAGAGACTCATAAATCATGTTGCGCTGATCAACAGAAATAGAGGGTGGTGAATGAACAACAGCAACAATCAAACTCCTGCCGGATCCCAACAAAACACGAACACATATAATATCAGCAATAGAACGCAAATCCAAGTTTAATTTTATAAGAGATGACTTTAATTTAGTACTAATAGCGCATAACACCCCTCCACCTCTACATTTTCCCATCCCAGCATTTTCACGGTCCTTACTATATATAACATACCTAGATGAATCCAAAATCTCATCACTGTATACCGAATCAGTAAGCCAAGTCTCTATTAAAGCTATAATATCAAAATTAGTTTCTGAAGAATTGTTGTAGAAATCTTCTAGTTTGATAATAAATATCCATGTGCCAAAGTAAACGTACAAATATAAGAAGAAAATAAAATTTAAATGCAGATTGAAGGACCCAAATATGGATTAGGAAAATATTTTTTTTAGGTATTGAAGTCCACAATGATAAAATTAAAATCTGTTTTAAACAACGCAAGACAGTGGGTAGTTTATTTTCTAAAATTAAAGATAAAACTAATATGGATATGAGATCTTATATAATTTACAAAATTCCATGTAATGATTGCCCGGCACAATATACAGGTTCAAACGAAGCGGTATTTGAAAACACGTTTGGATGAACACAAGCGCAACTGTAAGGCTAAAAGGGTGGGTGCTAAGTGTGCGGTGGTTAGTCACTGCATCAACACTGGACATTCTTTCAATTTCACTGAAACTCGCATCTTGCAGAACCAAGCTATTCTGCACAAAAGGCTAACACTTGAAATGTTATTCATAAAACAAGATGATAATAATGTCAATGAGAAAACTGATACTATAGCCTTAAGCACTATTTATATAATATATCGAGATGATTTTTGATGCTTTGAAATTGTTCATAGATAATTGTTCTTACATTTATTTTCATTTTTTTTTCGTTCAGTCTCTGGTGACTTGCATCCCTGAACATCTTGATGTGATTCTTTTTCATTGGTTGACTCCAACAATTGTCCGTTGTGACTTGTGCGTTTTTGCTTTTTCGCATTACACGGGCACTCACTTTATGTAACATGTACTTAGCCTCTGGCTTTCATAACGGTCAGTTGTTGCCACGCGTAGTTTTTCATATTTGAAATTTTTTTTTTATATATACATTTATTTATTCTCTTATTTTTGACTAAAAACATGTTTGTTTTCTCTCTTTTTTATTACATCGACTTATGAAAGAAAACAAAATATTTATGTTAACACTACAGATGACAACATACACAAACACTAATTCTATTGTAAGTACACTGTTCATTACACCTTCTTTCTGTTTTTTCCCACATTCTCACACTATTGTATAAATGTTAGCACTCCTGAAGATGGTCCAGGTGGGACCGAAACTGTAGAGTAGGATAGAAATAGTAAACTTGTGACTGAATTCCCGTACATCGTTTTCTTCATTTCACGTTACAGTCAGCATCATCTTATACTTCTATTGAACTGCAAGGGATTAGCTGCAACAACCACTACATAACCTCAATATGCTCATCATTTCAGAGATCGTGGACACTTATGGAAACCAGGCTAAGTATCACATCAAGATGTTGCTCAACATTAATAACAAACTGATATCAGCTATCAATCAAAGAAACTTTCTACTAAGATGTAAGCACAATAATATTTTCCCAACCCACATTTCAAATCATTTCAATTGTTCGCAAAATGTTTTACTATCTAATAACCCTTATAAAAATGAAACCACTAAGATAATTAATCGATTTAAAACACAGACAATTAATTTAGAATTGAAAATTAGTCATTGGAAGATACAATTCCAACAAAATAAATTCCAACATCAGTATGATACAATAAAACAAAACATTAGTTACATTCATTGGCACAAATTTCAATTATTTTTGGAAAACAAATCATACTTCATCAATAATAATATGAGACAAACACATATAAAAAAGTTTGACAACCTGTTGGAATTGAACCGTACAGTTATTAATGAAAACCTTTCGCAGGATGGCTGGTTTTGTAACATGACGAAAACTGTGTTCCCCAAACGGGTAGTGGATTTACTAGCTCTTGGTCCAAAATTCAGTGTACCTCTTGAAACAAATGAACTACCTATTTTCGAACTTAGTGCAGACGTGGAATACATTATCTGTCAAACGGATGACAGCGATACTAAAAACCAACACAGAGCTCAAATTACCAACATTATAACTAATCATATGCACAAACTTTATCAAAACAAGAACAATGATAATATCATTAAAAAGTATAAGGAGACTAAACAATTTTTGAAGCAAAATGATGACATTTACATCATTAAAGCTGATAAATCTAACCTAACGGTTGCTATAGATAAAAATGAGTATATCAATAAGATGGATGCTTTGTTGCAGGATGACAGTACTTACACAAAAATTAATACAGATATGACTAGGAAGATTCAGAACGCTAACAATAAACTGGTGAATAATTTATTTGGTAAAGAATATATTGTAACAAATTATTGTTACGTTTAGAATTATTTTCACCTACGCCCATGTAATAACATTCTTTGTGTTCTGTGAAGCCCTCGCTGGCCACGAGACGAATTGAAAATTTGGTTGTTTGACCTGCCGGAAGTCATGTGATGTTTACGAGGAGCGGATACGAGATAAAATTTGACATTCTTGGTTTAGAGCTCTGCGGTGATAGTCACATTAAATCCGCGCTCAGTCTAATCTTTGCTGTTTGTTTTCTGAGCCTTGTTTTTTTAATATTTGAGTACTTAAAGTACTAGTGTAGTGCTATGTGGCAAGGGTAAGTCTTCTGACTAATTTGTTTCTATCCTGTAAAATCTCCAAAACAACGTCGGTGTGTCCACGTGTGTTTAAAGATGTCGGCCCAGGCGGCATTCGTAGTCATCGGTATTTTTCGGTAGCATCTTTGTTCTTTTTTGGGCTTTAAGTTGTTGTTAACTTTCGTACCGAGGGTTGCGGGTGTATTTTGAGGCATATTTTGGAGATTTTAGAGTACAAGCAAAGATTATATTGAGCTAGATTTTGGTGTCGAGTAGGATCTGAATTTAGAATCCATTTAATCCCTTCCTTTGTCCTACTTACTCCTGGATGGTGTGAGAGTGTGTTGAGTGGACTTTGACTAACTGTGAGCCTTGACTTTGGACGTTTATGCCGCTTTTTGAAGTCATTAAATTGTTAGCCGAGAGTTTTCTCAATTTTTCTGCATTTCGCGGGTCTTTTTGGATTGTTTGCGCGAGCAGGTGTGTTGCTAAAATTTTATTACGGTTCACAGGAGCTTTGATTAGTATCAGTCGAGTCGCTTATTGTGCGTTTTCACCATTGCGGGTTGTATTCAAGTCTTTTCATCCTCATTATCATTTTTTCTTGTCATCAATCACTGTCATTCTATCACTACGCCTCATTCTTATTTAAGTTAAATTGATTCTCAATTTTTTTGTACAATTGCGTCCATCTCTCTTCAACGTTATTGTAACAACTTTGTAGTATTCAGCCCGTCTGGCTAGTTTGTAAAGGACACTATTGCTGTTCTCGGTTTTTTTTTAGGGTTGGAGTCAGGCCGTCTTTCTAGTTGTGTTGACGAGAACCATTGAGGTACCGGTCGCAGGATCGAGCACTAAACCTGAGCAGAAGGCGCTAACAACTGCTGCTCCGAAAAAAAAAAACTGCTCCTATCACCTCTACTACAAGTGCACCTCTACGACAGCGATCGAGGCTCCGGTCTTGAAGCCCTCTAAAAGTGGGGATAAATCACCCTCGAACTAAGCTCAGCTTATATCCAGCCTAGCTGAGAGCTATTTGGAGTGCCCTCGCCTACTACCATCATCGCTAATCAGGAGTAACGTCTTGGACACTCGCCGACCGTGAGCTCTGGTTCTCCTTGACACAAACAGAGAGTCAGCGGACTCCAGGGGTTACTTACGAGAGAGGTGGAAAGCCTGCCACGTCCCTTCGATACTGTTGTAAGTTATATTTCAAAATTAGTTTACAAAGTTTTGGGTGTATTAAATTTTTCTAATATTTTTCATTAAATAATTGTTTTTGAACTTAATTTGTCACTTATCATTTGTAGCCTAGGAATCCCCTAATTCCTAGTAATTTCCTTTCTTAGGGGTGGCGCCTAAGCAAGTTCTCAGAACAATACTTGCTAAAAATTATCACTTGCTTGATGAGGCGTTAAATTTGTTTCTCAGTTAGGCACAGTAGTTCTGAAAGCTTCTGCTTACTCCGACCCAGCCACCGTCTGATTTTTAGCTAGCCAGGCACATGTGTGTAGCAGGTAGGTTGTTTTGAAATATCTTATGTTTCACACCCTTATTTGTTACAATATAGATGCGAAAACCAAGAAAACCTTAACATCTGACAACGCAGTTTCGCTTCGAATCTACGGACTGGTTAAAGTTCATAAAAATAACTTTCCTCTCCGCCCCATCGTCTCTGGTAACAATTCGCCAACAGATAAATTATCCAAATTTTTAGCACGGTTGCTTAGTGATTTGTATGACGATGAATATTACATCCGTAATTCTTTTGAATTTCATGAATTCATCACTACAGTAACCTTAGACGAGGATTACGTTCTAATTTCTTTGGACGTTGTCTCTTTGTTTACAAATGTGCCGTTGGATCTTGTCACCAAAGCTGTAGGACAAAAATATAATATAATCTCCCAACGTACTGATATACCATTGAAAGATCTATTGGATTTGATAACATTTTGTTTTCAAAATTGCTATTTTCAATTTAATGATGAATTCTTCAAACAAACATTCGGCTGTGCGATGGGGAGTTCTTTGTCTCCGGTATTAGCCAATCTGGTGATGGATCTTGTTCTAAAGGAAGTTTTGCCTTTGCTCTCATTTAAAGTTCCGTTTATTGAAGAATATGTTGATGATTTGATTACAGCTGTCCCCAAATCTAAAATCAATGAAACTCTTACTGTTTTTAATGATTTTAATGCGCATATTCAGTTTACCGTAGAATTGGAGACAAACAATTGTTTGCCGTTTCTTGACATGTCAGTAATTAAAGACAATGATAGTAATATTACCACTAAATGGTACAAAAAGCCTTCCGCTAGCACCAGGTACCTCAATTTCAGATCTAACCATCCTAAAGATCAACTTATCAATGTAGCAAGGAATCTTTTCTCCAGAGCATTACATTTAACATCTGAAATATATCATAATGAAGTAACGAATACGATTACTGTTTTACTACGTACGAATAAATATCCTGTAGGCATCATTCATGGCATTCAAAATCAAATCAACAGCAGTTTGCATGCTGGCACTGTAAATGTCAACAAAACACCTTTGACAGAGAAGTATTTCACCATTTCGTACATAGGTGGAGTAAGTGGTAGTATCAGAAATGTTTTCAGAGACAATGATAAAATTAAAATCTGTTTTAAACAACACAAGACAGTGGGTAACTTATTTTCTAAAATTGAAGATAAAACTAATATGGATATGAGATCTAATATAATTTACAAAATTCCATGTTATGATTGCCTGGCACAATATACAGGTCAAACGAAGCGGTATTTGAAAACACGTTTGGATGAACACAAGCGCAACTGTAAGAATGCTAAAAGAGTGGGTGCTAAGTGTGCGGTGGTTAGTCACTGCATCAACACTGGACATTCTTTCAATTTCACTGAAACTCGCATCTTGCATAACCAGGCTATTCTACACAAAAGGCTAACACTTGAAATGTTATTTATAGAACAAAATGATAATAATGTCAATGAGAAAACTGATACTATAGCCTTAAGCACCATTTATAATAATATATTGAGATGATTTTTGATGTTTTGAAATTGTTCGTAGATAATTGTTCTTACATTTATTCTTATTTTTTTTTCGTTTAGTCTCTGGTGACTTGCATCCCTGAACATCTTGATGTGATTCTTTTTCATTGGTTGACTTCAACAATTGTCCGTTGTGACTTGTGCGTTTTTGCTTTTCCGCATTACACGGGCACTCACTTTATGTAACATGTACTTAGCCTCTGGCTTTCATAACGGTCAGTTGTTGCCACGCCTAGTTTTTCATATTTGAAATTTTTTTTTTATATATACATTTATTTATTCTCTCATTTTTGACTAAAAACATGTTTGTTTTTTCTCTTTTTTATTACATCGACTTATGAAAGAGAACAAAATATTTATGTTAACACTACAGATGACAACATACACAAACACTAATTTTTTTTTGCTTTTTCCCACATTCTCACACTATTGTATAAATGTTAGCACTCCTGAAGATGGTCCAGGTGGGACCGAAACTGTAGAGTAGGATAGAAATAATAAACTTGTGACTGAATTCCCGTACGTCGTTTTCTTCATTTCACGTAACAGTCAGCATCATCTAATACTTCCATATATATATATATATATATATATATATATATATATATATATATATATATATATATATATATATATATATATATATATATATATATATATATATATATATATATATATATATATATATATATATATATATATATATATATATATATATATATATATATATATATATATATATATATATATATATGTATATATATATATATATATATATATATATATATAGACAGTAAATTTTGTAGGCTTAGCAGTCAGGTTTTTTTTTGGCCAATAAAATAAAAGATTTCTCTTATAAAATTTCGTCTAGCTTTCGGCTTGGTTTAAGCCTTCATCAGGACACTAAAATAGAATTTATTCACAGATCAAAAATTTTTACATATTGATAAGTATAAAAAAAACTTATTGTGAATAATACAATATTACTTACATATATATTTTTAAACCACGATTTTTGAGTACGTAATTTGTTATGTTCAGTATCAATTAACGCTTTTAATTTAAGTTGATTGCTTGTTTTGATTCTATTAAAAAATTTTTTTGGTTAGTATGATTCTGTTTGATTTTAAAATTATCAAAAATACATTTGGGAGTTAAGTTTAAGATATCTTTCTCTAAATTACTTAATTTGATTTCAATATTAGTGATATGCTTTACCGTGCTGTCTATTTCAATGTTAAGAGTCTGTTTCCTTAACCTGTGATACATGTTGTCCAATTTGGCTATATTTTTGGGGTCATCTGTCAAAATTCTGGTCGGATTGTTGTGGATGTCATTGGTTATGTGCTTCGGAAACACTCCATGTTGACGACATTTGAGTAGAAAAATTCTTCGATTAACTAATGATGAAATCTTGTTGTTGGTTGTGGCCCAGGATTTATATGCTCGTACAGTTTGTAAGCCATATTGGCATCGTAACATTTGGAAAAAGCCCATTCCTGTTGATTAAGTTAGGATTAATCGCGACTGCAATTAGTTAAGGAGACAGTAAATTTTGTAGGCTTAGCAGTCAGGTTTTTTTTGGCCAATAAAATAAAAGATTTCTCTTTTAAAATTTCGTCTAGCTTTCGGCTTGGTTTAAGCCTTCATCAGGACACTAAAATAGAATTTATTCACAGATCAAAAATTTTTACATATTGATAAGTATAAAAAAAACTTATTGTGAATAATACAATATTACTTACATTTTTATGCGAGATTATTTTTAAGAAAAACATCTGTTAGTGAATCGAACAATATACGAATAAATTTAGAAAAATAATGAATTTTGACACTTTATCTGGTGTACAACAGATTTGTATCATTTTGTAAGTTATAAAATAAAATTTTGTTTTGTTAAAACACATAACTGTTTAAAATTGTTAATATGAATAATTTAATAATTTAATAGATTTTACTTCATTATCACAGAAAATTTTGTAGAAACAGAACTGGTAAAATTTGTCAAGTAACACACATCAGAAATGGAGGATGAAATTTAACATGTTAGAACCAAGTTAATTTGAATTTGAAAAAATATAAAATATGTGACCAATTTCTGAACTAAACGAAAGTTGGCAACGTGACTACAGTAAGCCCGCGAGACATAAACATTTTTATAAATACTGTAATGATTGATAAAGCACATCACTAAAATCAATTGCTTTAAGTAGAATTGACATTATTATTTTTGTTTTTATTATTTGCCAAATTTAACAAATAAACATATATATTGCTCAAGTTATCAATATCGGTTTTTTTGTTCATGGAATGTTGGTTTTTTTGGATATGAGTCATCTCCAAAAAATTTCTCTTAAACAAATTCTTTTCCATATCTAATACTTTAACATTTTGGTAATCAATCTGATGTTTGGTTGTGTTTTGGTGGATAGCTAAGGCTGTTGACATAGGTTTTAATTTGTTATCACTTTTGTGAGATGTTATTCTAGATTTTAAGTTTCGTGACGTCTGACCTATATAATGTTGATTGCAGTCTTTACATGGGATGTCATATATTACATTTGATTGATATGACAATGGATTTTGATCTTTTATATTGGTAAATATATTTTTGACAGTTACGCAGCTTCTTGATGCAATTTTGAGGTTATCATCTTTTACAATTTTCAGTATTCTCGGAGTTAATGTTTCAATGAACGGTAACGATGCATATTTTATATTTTGGGGCTGTGATGGTTCTGGTTGTACTGGTGGAATTTCTGTGCCTGGTGTATCCCTTTGGATGTTAAATAACAAGCTGTTTACCAATTTGGATGGGTAACTATTCTTAAGTAAAATAGTTTTTAGCTTCTGTAAGTTCTTCTGGTGATACTGAGGGTGTGATATCCGTAATATTCTATTTTTAGGCCCAGAACTACATTTATTTTTAGCTGCTTTGGCTGTTGTGACAAATAATGCATGTACCTTTGCGATGCTATCGGTTTTTGGTACCAGTCCAATGTAATGATACCTGCTGCATCTCTAATTAACAAAGTGTCAAGGAACGGTAGGCAGTTATTGGTTTCCAGTTCCATTGTAAATTGAAGGTAAGTGTTAAAATTGTTAAAAATTGATAATATATTGTTTTGTTCTTCTGTAGGAATAGCTGTTACGATATCGTCCACGAATTTCTTCAGGAATGGTAGTTGGAATTTTAATTGTGGAATGCACTCATCGAGTAATGAGTCCATGACGTATTGAGCTATTATCGGACTAATAATTGCTCCCATTGGACTTCCCATCAGCTGTTTGTAAAATTGACTGTCATAGATGCAGTAACTAGTGTCAAAAACAAACCGCAATAAATCAAGAAATTCATTCAGAGTTAGTGGAGTGAAGTCTTGAATAATATTCCATTTCTTTGTTATGCTATCGACTGTTATTTGTAAAGTGATATTGCTAAACAGTGATACAACATCAAGGCTTATCAGTATATACCCTTGTGGTATTTGAAAATTGTTCATGAAGTTGGCAAACTCAAACGAATCTTTCGTATAATATTGATTTTCTTTTTCATACGAATTGGTTAATATTTCTGTAAGATATTTTGATATTTTGCTGTTTGGTGCATCTATTGATGCTATGATTGGTCGAAGCACCAGGTCTTGTTTGTGAATTTTTGGTTGGCCATAATATTTAGGTGGCACAGCATTGTAAATCATTAGTGACTTTGCCAAATCAGGTGGTATAATTTGTTTACTTTTCAATTTGCTGATAATTTGATTTGCTTTTTGTTGATACGTTGATGTTGGGTCTCCATTTAGCAATCTGTAGCAGTTTCGGTCAGACAGCATCTCCAGAGATAGATCATGATATTTTTGTTTATCCATAACGCACGTAACATTACCTTTGTCAGATTGTGTAACAATGAGATTAGGATTAGATTTTAAATACTTTTTCGTGCTAAAAAACAAGTGATGAAGGTAAGATGATTCATCATTGTCATTTAGATAATTTGTGAGTATATTGGTAACTTGAGCCCTACACATATTTTTTCTGATTTCATCAAAGTTGCTAATTATGAATTCAACATCACTTAGCAATTTACGTACATTTACTTGGCTTTGAAGTGGTTTGACACAAAACTTGGGACCAAGACTCAATAAAGTTTCAACTTCTGTCGGTACAGAAGTAGACGATATATTTTTAAACCACGATTTTTGAGTACGTAATTTGTTATGTTCAGTATCAATTAACGCTTTTAATTTAAGTTGATTGCTTGTTTTGATTCTATTAAAAAATTTTTGGTTAGTATGATTCTGTTTGATTTTAAAATTATCAAAAATACATTTGGGAGTTAAGTTTAAGATATCTTTCTCTAAATTACTTAATTTGATTTCAATATTAGTGATATGCTTTACCGTGCTGTCTATTTCAATGTTAAGAGTCTGTTTCCTTAACCTGTGATACATGTTGTCCAATTTGGCTATATTTTTGGGGTCATCTGTCAAAATTCTGGTCGGATTGTTGTGGATGTCATTGGTTATGTGCTTCGGAAACACTCCATGTTGACGACATTTGAGTAGAAAAATTCTTCGATTAACTAATGATGAAATCTTGTTGTTGGTTGTGGCCCAGGATTTATATGCTCGTACAGTTTGTAAGCCATATTGGCATCGTAACATTTGGAAAAAGCCCATTCCTGTTGATTAAGTTAGGATTAATCGCGACTGCAATTAGTTAAGGAGACAGTAAATTTTGTAGGCTTAGCAGTCAGGTTTTTTTTGGCCAATAAAATAAAAGATTTCTCTTTTAAAATTTCGTCTAGCTTTCGGCTTGGTTTAAGCCTTCATCAGGACACTAAAATAGAATTTATTCACAGATCAAAAATTTTTACATATTGATAAGTATAAAAAAAACTTATTGTGAATAATACAATATTACTTACATTTTTATGCGAGATTATTTTTAAGAAAAACATCTGTTAGTGAATCGAACAATATACGAATAAATTTAGAAAAATAATGAATTTTGACACTTTATCTGGTGTACAACAGATTTGTATCATTTTGTAAGTTATAAAATAAAATTTTGTTTTGTTAAAACACATAACTGTTTAAAATTGTTAATATGAATAATTTAATAATTTAATAAATTTTACTTCATTATCACAGAAAATTTTGTAGAAACAGAACTGGTAAAATTTGTCAAGTAACACACATCAGAAATGGAGGATGAAATTTAACATGTTAGAACCAAGTTAATTTGAATTTGAAAAAATATAAAATATGTGACCAATTTCTGAACTAAACGAAAGTTGGCAACGTGACTACAGTAAGCCCGCGAGACATAAACATTTTTATAAATACTGTAATGATTGATAAAGCACATCACTAAAATCAATTGCTTTAAGTAGAATTGACATTATTATTTTTGTTTTTATTATTTGCCAAATTTAACAAATAAACATATATATTGCTCAAGTTATCAATATCGGTTTTTTTGTTCATGGAATGTTGGTTTTTTTGGATATGAGTCATCTCCAAAAAATTTCTCTTAAACAAATTCTTTTCCATATCTAATACTTTAACATTTTGGTAATCAATCTGATGTTTGGTTGTGTTTTGGTGGATAGCTAAGGCTGTTGACATAGGTTTTAATTTGTTATCACTTTTGTGAGATATTATTCTAGATTTTAAGTTTCGTGACGTCTGACCTATATAATGTTGATTGCAGTCTTTACATGGGATGTCATATATTACATTTGATTGATATGACAATGGATTTTGATCTTTTATATTGGTAAATATATTTTTGACAGTTACGCAGCTTCTTGATGCAATTTTGAGGTTATCATCTTTTACAATTTTCAGTATTCTCGGAGTTAATGTTTCAATGAACGGTAACGATGCATATTTTATATTTTGGGGCTGTGATGGTTCTGGTTGTACTGGTGGAATTTCTGTGCCTGGTGTATCCCTTTGGATGTTAAATAACAAGCTGTTTACCAATTTGGATGGGTAACTATTCTTAAGTAAAATAGTTTTTAGCTTCTGTAAGTTCTTCTGGTGATACTGAGGGTGTGATATCCGTAATATTCTATTTTTTAGGCCCAGAACTACATTTATTTTTAGCTGCTTTGGCTGTTGTGACAAATAATGCATGTACCTTTGCGATGCTATCGGTTTTTGGTACCAGTCCAATGTAATGATACCTGCTGCATCTCTAATTAACAAAGTGTCAAGGAACGGTAGGCAGTTATTGGTTTCCAGTTCCATTGTAAATTGAAGGTAAGTGTTAAAATTGTTAAAAATTGATAATATATTGTTTTGTTCTTCTGTAGGAATAGCTGTTACGATATCGTCCACGAATTTCTTCAGGAATGGTAGTTGGAATTTTAATTGTGGAATGCACTCATCGAGTAATGAGTCCATGACGTATTGAGCTATTATCGGACTAATAATTGCTCCCATTGGACTTCCCATCAGCTGTTTGTAAAATTGACTGTCATAGATGCAGTAACTAGTGTCAAAAACAAACCGCAATAAATCAAGAAATTCATTCAGAGTTAGTGGAGTGAAGTCTTGAATAATATTCCATTTCTTTGTTATGCTATCGACTGTTATTTGTAAAGTGATATTGCTAAACAGTGATACAACATCAAGGCTTATCAGTATATACCCTTGTGGTATTTGAAAATTGGTCATGAAGTTGGCAAACTCAAACGAATCTTTCGTATAATATTGATTTTCTTTTTCATACGAATTGGTTAATATTTCTGTAAGATATTTTGATATTTTGCTGTTTGGTGCATCTATTGATGCTATGATTGGTCGAAGCACCAGGTCTTGTTTGTGAATTTTTGGTTGGCCATAATATTTAGGTGGCACAGCATTGTAAATCATTAGTGATTTTGCCAAATCAGGTGGTATAATTTGTTTACTTTTCAATTTGCTGATAATTTGATTTGCTTTTTGTTGATACGTTGATGTTGGGTCTCCATTTAGCAATCTGTAGCAGTTTCGGTCAGACAGCATCTCCAGAGATAGATCATGATATTTTTGTTTATCCATAACGCACGTAACATTACCTTTGTCAGATTGTGTAACAATGAGATTAGGATTAGATTTTAAATACTTTTTCGTGCTAAAAAACAAGTGATGAAGGTAAGATGATTCATCATTGTCATTTAGATAATTTGTGAGTATATTGGTAACTTGAGCCCTACACATATTTTTTCTGATTTCATCAAAGTTGCTAATTATGAATTCAACATCACTTAGCAATTTACGTACATTTACTTGGCTTTGGAGTGGTTTGACACAAAACTTGGGACCAAGACTCAATAAAGTTTCAACTTCTGTCGGTACAGAAGTAGACGATATATTTTTAAACCACGATTTTTGAGTACGTAATTTGTTATGTTCAGTATCAATTAACGCTTTTAATTTAAGTTGATTGCTTGTTTTGATTCTATTAAAAAATTTTTGGTTAGTATGATTCTGTTTGATTTTAAAATTATCAAAAATACATTTGGGAGTTAAGTTTAAGATATCTTTCTCTAAATTACTTAATTTGATTTCAATATTAGTGATATGCTTTACCGTGCTGTCTATTTCAATGTTAAGAGTCTGTTTCCTTAACCTGTGATACATGTTGTCCAATTTGGCTATATTTTTGGGGTCATCTGTCAAAATTCTGGTCGGATTGTTGTGGATGTCATTGGTTATGTGCTTCGGAAACACTCCATGTTGACGACATTTGAGTAGAAAAATTCTTCGATTAACTAATGATGAAATCTTGTTGTTGGTTGTGGCCCAGGATTTATATGCTCGTACAGTTTGTAAGCCATATTGGCATCGTAACATTTGGAAAAAGCCCATTCCTGTTGATTAAGTTAGGATTAATCGCGACTGCAATTAGTTAAGGAGACAGTAAATTTTGTAGGCTTAGCAGTCAGGTTTTTTTTGGCCAATAAAATAAAAGATTTCTCTTTTAAAATTTCGTCTAGCTTTCGGCTTGGTTTAAGCCTTCATCAGGACACTAAAATAGAATTTATTCACAGATCAAAAATTTTTTTACATATTGATAAGTATAAAAAAAACTTATTGTGAATAATACAATATTACTTACATTTTTATGCGAGATTATTTTTAAGAAAAACATCTGTTAGTGAATCGAACAATATACGAATAAATTTAGAAAAATAATGAATTTTGACACTTTATCTGGTGTACACCAGATTTGTATCATTTTGTAAGTTATAAAATAAAATTTTGTTTTGTTAAAACACATAACTGTTTAAAATTGTTAATATGAATAATTTAATAATTTAATAAATTTTACTTCATTATCACAGAAAATTTTGTAGAAACAGAACTGGTAAAATTTGTCAAGTAACACACATCAGAAATGGAGGATGAAATTTAACATGTTAGAACCAAGTTAATTTGAATTTGAAAAAATATAAAATATGTGACCAATTTCTGAACTAAACGAAAGTTGGCAACGTGACTACAGTAAGCCCGCGAGACATAAACATTTTTATAAATACTGTAATGATTGATAAAGCACATCACTAAAATCAATTGCTTTAAGTAGAATTGACATTATTATTTTTGTTTTTATTATTTGCCAAATTTAACAAATAAACATATATATTGCTCAAGTTATCAATATCGGTTTTTCTGTTCATGGAATGTTGGTTTTTTTGGATATGAGTCATCTCCAAAAAATTTCTCTTGAACAAATTCTTTTCCATATCTAATACTTTAAAATTTTGGTAATCAATCTGATGTTTGGTTGTGTTTTGGTGGATAGCTAAGGCTGTTGACATAGGTTTTAATTTGTTATCACTTTTGTGAGATGTTATTCTAGATTTTAAGTTTCGTGACGTCTGACCTATATAATGTTGATTGCAGTCTTTACATGGGATGTCATATATTACATTTGATTGATATGACAATGGATTTTGATCTTTTATATTGGTAAATATATTTTTGACAGTTACGCAGCTTCTTGATGCAATTTTGAGGTTATCATCTTTTACAATTTTCAGTATTCTCGGAGTTAATGTTTCAATGAACGGTAACGATGCATATTTTATATTTTGGGGCTGTGATGGTTCTGGTTGTACTGGTGGAATTTCTGTGCCTGGTGTATCCCTTTGGATGTTAAATAACAAGCTGTTTACCAATTTGGATGGGTAACTATTCTTAAGTAAAATAGTTTTTAGCTTCTGTAAGTTCTTCTGGTGATACTGAGGGTGTGATATCCGTAATATTCTATTTTTTAGGCCCAGAACTACATTTATTTTTAGCTGCTTTGGCTGTTGTGACAAATAATGCATGTACCTTTGCGATGCTATCGGTTTTTGGTACCAGTCCAATGTAATGATACCTGCTGCATCTCTAATTAACAAAGTGTCAAGGAACGGTAGGCAGTTATTGGTTTCCAGTTCCATTGTAAATTGAAGGTAAGTGTTAAAATTGTTAAAAATTGATAATATATTGTTTTGTTCTTCTGTAGGAATAGCTGTTACGATATCGTCCACGAATTTCTTCAGGAATGGTAGTTGGAATTTTAATTGTGGAATGCACTCATCGAGTAATGAGTCCATGACGTATTGAGCTATTATCGGACTAATAATTGCTCCCATTGGACTTCCCATCAGCTGTTTGTAAAATTGACTGTCATAGATGCAGTAACTAGTGTCAAAAACAAACCGCAATAAATCAAGAAATTCATTCAGAGTTAGTGGAGTGAAGTCTTGAATAATATTCCATTTCTTTGTTATGCTATCGACTGTTATTTGTAAAGTGATATTGCTAAACAGTGATACAACATCAAGGCTTATCAGTATATACCCTTGTGGTATTTGAAAATTGTTCATGAAGTTGGCAAACTCAAACGAATCTTTCGTATAATATTGATTTTCTTTTTCATACGAATTGGTTAATATTTCTGTAAGATATTTTGATATTTTGCTGTTTGGTGCATCTATTGATGCTATGATTGGTCGAAGCACCAGGTCTTGTTTGTGAATTTTTGGTTGGCCATAATATTTAGGTGGCACAGCATTGTAAATCATTAGTGACTTTGCCAAATCAGGTGGTATAATTTGTTTACTTTTCAATTTGCTGATAATTTGATTTGCTTTTTGTTGATACGTTGATGTTGGGTCTCCATTTAGCAATCTGTAGCAGTTTCGGTCAGACAGCATCTCCAGAGATAGATCATGATATTTTTGTTTATCCATAACGCACGTAACATTACCTTTGTCAGATTGTGTAACAATGAGATTAGGATTAGATTTTAAATACTTTTTCGTGCTAAAAAACAAGTGATGAAGGTAAGATGATTCATCATTGTCATTTAGATAATTTGTGAGTATATTGGTAACTTGAGCCCTACACATATTTTTTCTGATTTCATCAAAGTTGCTAATTATGAATTCAACATCACTTAGCAATTTACGTACATTTACTTGGCTTTGGAGTGGTTTGACACAAAACTTGGGACCAAGACTCAATAAAGTTTCAACTTCTGTCGGTACAGAAGTAGACGATATATTTTTAAACCACGATTTTTGAGTACGTAATTTGTTATGTTCAGTATCAATTAACGCTTTTAATTTAAGTTGATTGCTTGTTTTGATTCTATTAAAAAATTTTTGGTTAGTATGATTCTGTTTGATTTTAAAATTATCAAAAATACATTTGGGAGTTAAGTTTAAGATATCTTTCTCTAAATTACTTAATTTGATTTCAATATTAGTGATATGCTTTACCGTGCTGTCTATTTCAATGTTAAGAGTCTGTTTCCTTAACCTGTGATACATGTTGTCCAATTTGGCTATATTTTTGGGGTCATCTGTCAAAATTCTGGTCGGATTGTTGTGGATGTCATTGGTTATGTGCTTCGGAAACACTCCATGTTGACGACATTTGAGTAGAAAAATTCTTCGATTAACTAATGATGAAATCTTGTTGTTGGTTGTGGCCCAGGATTTATATGCTCGTACAGTTTGTAAGCCATATTGGCATCGTAACATTTGGAAAAAGCCCATTCCTGTTGATTAAGTTAGGATTAATCGCGACTGCAATTAGTTAAGGAGACAGTAAATTTTGTAGGCTTAGCAGTCAGGTTTTTTTTGGCCAATAAAATAAAAGATTTCTCTTTTAAAATTTCGTCTAGCTTTCGGCTTGGTTTAAGCCTTCATCAGGACACTAAAATAGAATTTATTCACAGATCAAAAATTTTTACATATTGATAAGTATAAAAAAAACTTATTGTGAATAATACAATATTACTTACATTTTTATGCGAGATTATTTTTAAGAAAAACATCTGTTAGTGAATCGAACAATATACGAATAAATTTAGAAAAATAATGAATTTTGACACTTTATCTGGTGTACAACAGATTTGTATCATTTTGTAAGTTATAAAATAAAATTTTGTTTTGTTAAAACACATAACTGTTTAAAATTGTTAATATGAATAATTTAATAATTTAATAAATTTTACTTCATTATCACAGAAAATTTTGTAGAAACAGAACTGGTAAAATTTGTCAAGTAACACACATCAGAAATGGAGGATGAAATTTAACATGTTAGAACCAAGTTAATTTGAATTTGAAAAAATATAAAATATGTGACCAATTTCTGAACTAAACGAAAGTTGGCAACGTGACTACAGTAAGCCCGCGAGACATAAACATTTTTATAAATACTGTAATGATTGATAAAGCACATCACTAAAATCAATTGCTTTAAGTAGAATTGACATTATTATTTTTGTTTTTATTATTTGCCAAATTTAACAAATAAACATATATATTGCTCAAGTTATCAATATCGGTTTTTTTGTTCATGGAATGTTGGTTTTTTTGGATATGAGTCATCTCCAAAAAATTTCTCTTAAACAAATTCTTTTCCATATCTAATACTTTAACATTTTGGTAATCAATCTGATGTTTGGTTGTGTTTTGGTGGATAGCTAAGGCTGTTGACATAGGTTTTAATTTGTTATCACTTTTGTGAGATGTTATTCTAGATTTTAAGTTTCGTGACGTCTGACCTATATAATGTTGATTGCAGTCTTTACATGGGATGTCATATATTACATTTGATTGATATGACAATGGATTTTGATCTTTTATATTGGTAAATATATTTTTGACAGTTACGCAGCTTCTTGATGCAATTTTGAGGTTATCATCTTTTACAATTTTCAGTATTCTCGGAGTTAATGTTTCAATGAACGGTAACGATGCATATTTTATATTTTGGGGCTGTGATGGTTCTGGTTGTACTGGTGGAATTTCTGTGCCTGGTGTATCCCTTTGGATGTTAAATAACAAGCTGTTTACCAATTTGGATGGGTAACTATTCTTAAGTAAAATAGTTTTTAGCTTCTGTAAGTTCTTCTGGTGATACTGAGGGTGTGATATCCGTAATATTCTATTTTTTAGGCCCAGAACTACATTTATTTTTAGCTGCTTTGGCTGTTGTGACCAATAATGCATGTACCTTTGCGATGCTATCGGTTTTTGGTACCAGTCCAATGTAATGATACCTGCTGCATCTTTAATTAACAAAGTGTCAAGGAACGGTAGGCAGTTATTGGTTTCCAGTTCCATTGTAAATTGAAGGTAAGTGTTAAAATTGTTAAAAATTGATAATATATTGTTTTGTTCTTCTGTAGGAATAGCTGTTACGATATCGTCCACGAATTTCTTCAGGAATGGTAGTTGGAATTTTAATTGTGGAATGCACTCATCGAGTAATGAGTCCATGACGTATTGAGCTATTATCGGACTAATAATTGCTCCCATTGGACTTCCCATCAGCTGTTTGTAAAATTGACTGTCATAGATGCAGTAACTAGTGTCAAAAACAAACCGCAATAAATCAAGAAATTCATTCAGAGTTAGTGGAGTGAAGTCTTGAATAATATTCCATTTCTTTGTTATGCTATCGACTGTTATTTGTAAAGTGATATTGCTAAACAGTGATACAACATCAAGGCTTATCAGTATATACCCTTGTGGTATTTGAAAATTGTTCATGAAGTTGGCAAACTCAAACGAATCTTTCGTATAATATTGATTTTCTTTTTCATACGAATTGGTTAATATTTCTGTAAGATATTTTGATATTTTGCTGTTTGGTGCATCTATTGATGCTATGATTGGTCGAAGCACCAGGTCTTGTTTGTGAATTTTTGGTTGGCCATAATATTTAGGTGGCACAGCATTGTAAATCATTAGTGACTTTGCCAAATCAGGTGGTATAATTTGTTTACTTTTCAATTTGCTGATAATTTGATTTGCTTTTTGTTGATACGTTGATGTTGGGTCTCCATTTAGCAATCTGTAGCAGTTTCGGTCAGACAGCATCTCCAGAGATAGATCATGATATTTTTGTTTATCCATAACGCACGTAACATTACCTTTGTCAGATTGTGTAACAATGAGATTAGGATTAGATTTTAAATACTTTTTCGTGCTAAAAAACAAGTGATGAAGGTAAGATGATTCATCATTGTCATTTAGATAATTTGTGAGTATATTGGTAACTTGAGCCCTACACATATTTTTTCTGATTTCATCAAAGTTGCTAATTATGAATTCAACATCACTTAGCAATTTACGTACATTTACTTGGCTTTGGAGTGGTTTGACACAAAACTTGGGACCAAGACTCAATAAAGTTTCAACTTCTGTCGGTACAGAAGTAGACGATATATTTTTAAACCACGATTTTTGAGTACGTAATTTGTTATGTTCAGTATCAATTAACGCTTTTAATTTAAGTTGATTGCTTGTTTTGATTCTATTAAAAAATTTTTGGTTAGTATGATTCTGTTTGATTTTAAAATTATCAAAAATACATTTGGGAGTTAAGTTTAAGATATCTTTCTCTAAATTACTTAATTTGATTTCAATATTAGTGATATGCTTTACCGTGCTGTCTATTTCAATGTTAAGAGTCTGTTTCCTTAACCTGTGATACATGTTGTCCAATTTGGCTATATTTTTGGGGTCATCTGTCAAAATTCTGGTCGGATTGTTGTGGATGTCATTGGTTATGTGCTTCGGAAACACTCCATGTTGACGACATTTGAGTAGAAAAATTCTTCGATTAACTAATGATGAAATCTTGTTGTTGGTTGTGGCCCAGGATTTATATGCTCGTACAGTTTGTAAGCCATATTGGCATCGTAACATTTGGAAAAAGCCCATTCCTGTTGATTAAGTTAGGATTAATCGCGACTGCAATTAGTTAAGGAGACAGTAAATTTTGTAGGCTTAGCAGTCAGGTTTTTTTTGGCCAATAAAATAAAAGATTTCTCTTTTAAAATTTCGTCTAGCTTTCGGCTTGGTTTAAGCCTTCATCAGGACACTAAAATAGAATTTATTCACAGATCAAAAATTTTTACATATTGATAAGTATAAAAAAAACTTATTGTGAATAATACAATATTACTTACATTTTTATGCGAGATTATTTTTAAGAAAAACATCTGTTAGTGAATCGAACAATATACGAATAAATTTAGAAAAATAATGAATTTTGACACTTTATCTGGTGTACAACAGATTTGTATCATTTTGTAAGTTATAAAATAAAATTTTGTTTTGTTAAAACACATAACTGTTTAAAATTGTTAATATGAATAATTTAATAATTTAATAAATTTTACTTCATTATCACAGAAAATTTTGTAGAAACAGAACTGGTAAAATTTGTCAAGTAACACACATCAGAAATGGAGGATGAAATTTAACATGTTAGAACCAAGTTAATTTGAATTTGAAAAAATATAAAATATGTGACCAATTTCTGAACTAAACGAAAGTTGGCAACGTGACTACAGTAAGCCCACGAGACATAAACATTTTTATAAATACTGTAATGATTGATAAAGCACATCACTAAAATCAATTGCTTTAAGTAGAATTGACATTATTATTTTTGTTTTTATTATTTGCCAAATTTAACAAATAAACATATATATTGCTCAAGTTATCAATATCGGTTTTTTTGTTCATGGAATGTTGGTTTTTTTGGATATGAGTCATCTCCAAAAAATTTCTCTTAAACAAATTCTTTTCCATATCTAATACTTTAACATTTTGGTAATCAATCTGATGTTTGGTTGTGTTTTGGTGGATAGCTAAGGCTGTTGACATAGGTTTTAATTTGTTATCACTTTTGTGAGATGTTATTCTAGATTTTAAGTTTCGTGACGTCTGACCTATATAATGTTGATTGCAGTCTTTACATGGGATGTCATATATTACATTTGATTGATATGACAATGGATTTTGATCTTTTATATTGGTAAATATATTTTTGACAGTTACGCAGCTTCTTGATGCAATTTTGAGGTTATCATCTTTTACAATTTTCAGTATTCTCGGAGTTAATGTTTCAATGAACGGTAACGATGCATATTTTATATTTTGGGGCTGTGATGGTTCTGGTTGTACTGGTGGAATTTCTGTGCCTGGTGTATACTTATCAATATGTAAAAATTTTTGATCTGTGAATAAATTCTATTTTAGTGTCCTGATGAAGGCTTAAACCAAGCCGAAAGCTAGACGAAATTTTAAAAGAGAAATCTTTTATTTTATTGGCCAAAAAAAACCTGACTGCTAAGCCTACAAAATTTACTGTCTCCTTAACTAATTGCAGTCGCGATTAATCCTAACTTAATCAACAGGAATGGGCTTTTTCCAAATGTTACGATGCCAATATGGCTTACAAACTGTACGAGCATATAAATCCTGGGCCACAACCAACAACAAGATTTCATCATTAGTTAATCGAAGAATTTTTCTACTCAAATGTCGTCAACATGGAGTGTTTCCGAAGCACATAACCAATGACATCCACAACAATCCGACCAGAATTTTGACAGATGACCCCAAAAATATAGCCAAATTGGACAACATGTATCACAGGTTAAGGAAACAGACTCTTAACATTGAAATAGACAGCACGGTAAAGCATATCACTAATATTGAAATCAAATTAAGTAATTTAGAGAAAGATATCTTAAACTTAGCTCCCAAATGTATTTTTGATAATTTTAAAATCAAACAGAATCATACTAACCAAAAATTTTTTAATAGAATCAAAACAAGCAATCAACTTAAATTAAAAGCGTTAATTGATACTGAACATAACAAATTACGTACTCAAAAATCGTGGTTTAAAAATATATCGTCTACTTCTGTACCGACAGAAGTTGAAACTTTATTGAGTCTTGGTCCCAAGTTTTGTGTCAAACCACTCCAAAGCCAAGTAAATGTACGTAAATTGCTGAGTGATGTTGAATTCATAATTAGCAACTTTGATGAAATCAGAAAAAATATGTGTAGGGCTCAAGTTACCAATATACTCACAAATTATCTAAATGACAATGATGAATCATCTTACCTTCATCACTTGTTTTTTAGCACGAAAAAGTATTTAAAATCTAATCCTAATCTCATTGTTACACAATCTGACAAAGGTAATGTTACGTGCGTTATGGATAAACAAAAATATCATGATCTATCTCTGGAGATGCTGTCTGACCGAAACTGCTACAGATTGCTAAATGGAGACCCAACATCAACGTATCAACAAAAAGCAAATCAAATTATCAGCAAATTGAAAAGTAAACAAATTATACCACCTGATTTGGCAAAGTCACTAATGATTTACAATGCTGTGCCACCTAAATATTATGGCCAACCAAAAATTCACAAACAAGACCTGGTGCTTCGACCAATCATAGCATCAATAGATGCACCAAACAGCAAAATATCAAAATATCTTACAGAAATATTAACCAATTCGTATGAAAAAGAAAATCAATATTATACGAAAGATTCGTTTGAGTTTGCCAACTTCATGAACAATTTTCAAATACCACAAGGGTATATACTGATAAGCCTTGATGTTGTATCACTGTTTAGCAATATCACTTTACAAATAACAGTCGATAGCATAACAAAGAAATGGAATATTATTCAAGACTTCACTCCACTAACTCTGAATGAATTTCTTGATTTATTGCGGTTTGTTTTTGACACTAGTTACTGCATCTATGACAGTCAATTTTACAAACAGCTGATGGGAAGTCCAATGGGAGCAATTATTAGTCCGATAATAGCTCAATACGTCATGGACTCATTACTCGATGAGTGCATTCCACAATTAAAATTCCAACTACCATTCCTGAAGAAATTCGTGGACGATATCGTAACAGCTATTCCTACAGAAGAACAAAACAATATATTATCAATTTTTAACAATTTTAACACTTACCTTCAATTTACAATGGAACTGGAAACCAATAACTGCCTACCGTTCCTTGACACTTTGTTAATTAGAGATGCAGCAGGTATCATTACATTGGACTGGTACCAAAAACCGATAGCATCGCAAAGGTACATGCATTATTTGTCACAACAGCCAAAGCAGCTAAAAATAAATGTAGTTCTGGGCCTAAAAAATAGAATATTACGGATATCACACCCTCAGTATCACCAGAAGAACTTACAGAAGCTAAAAACTATTTTACTTAAGAATAGTTACCCATCCAAATTGGTAAACAGCTTGTTATTTAACATCCAAAGGGATACACCAGGCACAGAAATTCCACCAGTACAACCAGAACCATCACAGCCCCAAAATATAAAATATGCATCGTTACCGTTCATTGAAACATTAACTCCGAGAATACTGAAAATTGTAAAAGATGATAACCTCAAAATTGCATCAAGAAGCTGCGTAACTGTCAAAAATATATTTACCAATATAAAAGATCAAAATCCATTGTCATATCAATCAAATGTAATATATGACATCCCATGTAAAGACTGCAATCAACATTATATAGGTCAGACGTCACGAAACTTAAAATCTAGAATAACATCTCACAAAAGTGATAACAAATTAAAACCTATGTCAACAGCCTTAGCTATCCACCAAAACACAACCAAACATCAGATTGATTACCAAAATGTTAAAGTATTAGATATGGAAAAGAATTTGTTTAAGAGAAATTTTTTGGAGATGACTCATATCCAAAAAAACCAACATTCCATGAACAAAAAAACCGATATTGATAACTTGAGCAATATATATGTTTATTTGTTAAATTTGGCAAATAATAAAAACAAAAATAATAATGTCAATTCTACTTAAAGCAATTGATTTTAGTGATGTGCTTTATCAATCATTACAGTATTTATAAAAATGTTTATGTCTCGCGGGCTTACTGTAGTCACGTTGCCAACTTTCGTTTAGTTCAGAAATTGGTCACATATTTTATATTTTTTCAAATTCAAATTAACTTGGTTCTAACATGTTAAATTTCATCCTCCATTTCTGATGTGTGTTACTTGACAAATTTTACCAGTTCTGTTTCTACAAAATTTTCTGTGATAATGAAGTAAAATTTATTAAATTATTAAATTATTCATATTAACAATTTTAAACAGTTATGTGTTTTAACAAAACAAAATTTTATTTTATAACTTACAAAATGATACAAATCTGTTGTACACCAGATAAAGTGTCAAAATTCATTATTTTTCTAAATTTATTCGTATATTGTTCGATTCACTAACAGATGTTTTTCTTAAAAATAATCTCGCATAAAAATGTAAGTAATATTGTATTATTCACAATAAGTTTTTTTTATACTTATCAATATGTAAAAATTTTTGATCTGTGAATAAATTCTATTTTAGTGTCCTGATGAAGGCTTAAACCAAGCCGAAAGCTAGACGAAATTTTAAAAGAGAAATCTTTTATTTTATTGGCCAAAAAAAACCTGACTGCTAAGCCTACAAAATTTACTGTCTCCTTAACTAATTGCAGTCGCGATTAATCCTAACTTAATCAACAGGAATGGGCTTTTTCCAAATGTTACGATGCCAATATGGCTTACAAACTGTACGAGCATATAAATCCTGGGCCACAACCAACAACAAGATTTCATCATTAGTTAATCGAAGAATTTTTCTACTCAAATGTCGTCAACATGGAGTGTTTCCGAAGCACATAACCAATGACATCCACAACAATCCGACCAGAATTTTGACAGATGACCCCAAAAATATAGCCAAATTGGACAACATGTATCACAGGTTAAGGAAACAGACTCTTAACATTGAAATAGACAGCACGGTAAAGCATATCACTAATATTGAAATCAAATTAAGTAATTTAGAGAAAGATATCTTAAACTTAACTCCCAAATGTATTTTTGATAATTTTAAAATCAAACAGAATCATACTAACCAAAAATTTTTTAATAGAATCAAAACAAGCAATCAACTTAAATTAAAAGCGTTAATTGATACTGAACATAACAAATTACGTACTCAAAAATCGTGGTTTAAAAATATATCGTCTACTTCTGTACCGACAGAAGTTGAAACTTTATTGAGTCTTGGTCCCAAGTTTTGTGTCAAACCACTCCAAAGCCAAGTAAATGTACGTAAATTGCTAAGTGATGTTGAATTCATAATTAGCAACTTTGATGAAATCAGAAAAAATATGTGTAGGGCTCAAGTTACCAATATACTCACAAATTATCTAAATGACAATGATGAATCATCTTACCTTCATCACTTGTTTTTTAGCACGAAAAAGTATTTAAAATCTAATCCTAATCTCATTGTTACACAATCTGACAAAGGTAATGTTACGTGCGTTATGGATAAACAAAAATATCATGATCTATCTCTGGAGATGCTGTCTGACCGAAACTGCTACAGATTGCTAAATGGAGACCCAACATCAACGTATCAACAAAAAGCAAATCAAATTATCAGCAAATTGAAAAGTAAACAAATTATACCACCTGATTTGGCAAAGTCACTAATGATTTACAATGCTGTGCCACCTAAATATTATGGCCAACCAAAAATTCACAAACAAGACCTGGTGCTTCGACCAATCATAGCATCAATAGATGCACCAAACAGCAAAATATCAAAATATCTTACAGAAATATTAACCAATTCGTATGAAAAAGAAAATCAATATTATACGAAAGATTCGTTTGAGTTTGCCAACTTCATGAACAATTTTCAAATACCACAAGGGTATATACTGATAAGCCTTGATGTTGTATCACTGTTTAGCAATATCACTTTACAAATAACAGTCGATAGCATAACAAAGAAATGGAATATTATTCAAGACTTCACTCCACTAACTCTGAATGAATTTCTTGATTTATTGCGGTTTGTTTTTGACACTAGTTACTGCATCTATGACAGTCAATTTTACAAACAGCTGATGGGAAGTCCAATGGGAGCAATTATTAGTCCGATAATAGCTCAATACGTCATGGACTCATTACTCGATGAGTGCATTCCACAATTAAAATTCCAACTACCATTCCTGAAGAAATTCGTGGACGATATCGTAACAGCTATTCCTACAGAAGAACAAAACAATATATTATCAATTTTTAACAATTTTAACACTTACCTTCAATTTACAATGGAACTGGAAACCAATAACTGCCTACCGTTCCTTGACACTTTGTTAATTAGAGATGCAGCAGGTATCATTACATTGGACTGGTACCAAAAACCGATAGCATCGCAAAGGTACATGCATTATTTGTCACAACAGCCAAAGCAGCTAAAAATAAATGTAGTTCTGGGCCTAAAAAATAGAATATTACGGATATCACACCCTCAGTATCACCAGAAGAACTTACAGAAGCTAAAAACTATTTTACTTAAGAATAGTTACCCATCCAAATTGGTAAACAGCTTGTTATTTAACATCCAAAGGGATACACCAGGCACAGAAATTCCACCAGTACAACCAGAACCATCACAGCCCCAAAATATAAAATATGCATCGTTACCGTTCATTGAAACATTAACTCCGAGAATACTGAAAATTGTAAAAGATGATAACCTCAAAATTGCATCAAGAAGCTGCGTAACTGTCAAAAATATATTTACCAATATAAAAGATCAAAATCCATTGTCATATCAATCAAATGTAATATATGACATCCCATGTAAAGACTGCAATCAACATTATATAGGTCAGACGTCACGAAACTTAAAATCTAGAATAACATCTCACAAAAGTGATAACAAATTAAAACCTATGTCAACAGCCTTAGCTATCCACCAAAACACAACCAAACATCAGATTGATTACCAAAATGTTAAAGTATTAGATATGGAAAAGAATTTGTTTAAGAGAAATTTTTTGGAGATGACTCATATCCAAAAAAACCAACATTCCATGAACAAAAAAACCGATATTGATAACTTGAGCAATATATATGTTTATTTGTTAAATTTGGCAAATAATAAAAACAAAAATAATAATGTCAATTCTACTTAAAGCAATTGATTTTAGTGATGTGCTTTATCAATCATTACAGTATTTATAAAAATGTTTATGTCTCGCGGGCTTACTGTAGTCACGTTGCCAACTTTCGTTTAGTTCAGAAATTGGTCACATATTTTATATTTTTTCAAATTCAAATTAACTTGGTTCTAACATGTTAAATTTCATCCTCCATTTCTGATGTGTGTTACTTGACAAATTTTACCAGTTCTGTTTCTACAAAATTTTCTGTGATAATGAAGTAAAATTTATTAAATTATTAAATTATTCATATTAACAATTTTAAACAGTTATGTGTTTTAACAAAACAAAATTTTATTTTATAACTTACAAAATGATACAAATCTGTTGTACACCAGATAAAGTGTCAAAATTCATTATTTTTCTAAATTTATTCGTATATTGTTCGATTCACTAACAGATGTTTTTCTTAAAAATAATCTCGCATAAAAATGTAAGTAATATTGTATTATTCACAATAAGTTTTTTTTATACTTATCAATATGTAAAAATTTTTGATCTGTGAATAAATTCTATTTTAGTGTCCTGATGAAGGCTTAAACCAAGCCGAAAGCTAGACGAAATTTTAAAAGAGAAATCTTTTATTTTATTGGCCAAAAAAAACCTGACTGCTAAGCCTACAAAATTTACTGTCTCCTTAACTAATTGCAGTCGCGATTAATCCTAACTTAATCAACAGGAATGGGCTTTTTCCAAATGTTACGATGCCAATATGGCTTACAAACTGTACGAGCATATAAATCCTGGGCCACAACCAACAACAAGATTTCATCATTAGTTAATCGAAGAATTTTTCTACTCAAATGTCGTCAACATGGAGTGTTTCCGAAGCACATAACCAATGACATCCACAACAATCCGACCAGAATTTTGACAGATGACCCCAAAAATATAGCCAAATTGGACAACATGTATCACAGGTTAAGGAAACAGACTCTTAACATTGAAATAGACAGCACGGTAAAGCATATCACTAATATTGAAATCAAATTAAGTAATTTAGAGAAAGATATCTTAAACTTAACTCCCAAATGTATTTTTGATAATTTTAAAATCAAACAGAATCATACTAACCAAAAATTTTTTAATAGAATCAAAACAAGCAATCAACTTAAATTAAAAGCGTTAATTGATACTGAACATAACAAATTACGTACTCAAAAATCGTGGTTTAAAAATATATCGTCTACTTCTGTACCGACAGAAGTTGAAACTTTATTGAGTCTTGGTCCCAAGTTTTGTGTCAAACCACTTCAAAGCCAAGTAAATGTACGTAAATTGCTAAGTGATGTTGAATTCATAATTAGCAACTTTGATGAAATCAGAAAAAATATGTGTAGGGCTCAAGTTACCAATATACTCACAAATTATCTAAATGACAATGATGAATCATCTTACCTTCATCACTTGTTTTTTAGCACGAAAAAGTATTTAAAATCTAATCCTAATCTCATTGTTACACAATCTGACAAAGGTAATGTTACGTGCGTTATGGATAAACAAAAATATCATGATCTATCTCTGGAGATGCTGTCTGACCGAAACTGCTACAGATTGCTAAATGGAGACCCAACATCAACGTATCAACAAAAAGCAAATCAAATTATCAGCAAATTGAAAAGTAAACAAATTATACCACCTGATTTGGCAAAGTCACTAATGATTTACAATGCTGTGCCACCTAAATATTATGGCCAACCAAAAATTCACAAACAAGACCTGGTGCTTCGACCAATCATAGCATCAATAGATGCACCAAACAGCAAAATATCAAAATATCTTACAGAAATATTAACCAATTCGTATGAAAAAGAAAATCAATATTATACGAAAGATTCGTTTGAGTTTGCCAACTTCATGAACAATTTTCAAATACCACAAGGGTATATACTGATAAGCCTTGATGTTGTATCACTGTTTAGCAATATCACTTTACAAATAACAGTCGATAGCATAACAAAGAAATGGAATATTATTCAAGACTTCACTCCACTAACTCTGAATGAATTTCTTGATTTATTGCGGTTTGTTTTTGACACTAGTTACTGCATCTATGACAGTCAATTTTACAAACAGCTGATGGGAAGTCCAATGGGAGCAATTATTAGTCCGATAATAGCTCAATACGTCATGGACTCATTACTCGATGAGTGCATTCCACAATTAAAATTCCAACTACCATTCCTGAAGAAATTCGTGGACGATATCGTAACAGCTATTCCTACAGAAGAACAAAACAATATATTATCAATTTTTAACAATTTTAACACTTACCTTCAATTTACAATGGAACTGGAAACCAATAACTGCCTACCGTTCCTTGACACTTTGTTAATTAGAGATGCAGCAGGTATCATTACATTGGACTGGTACCAAAAACCGATAGCATCGCAAAGGTACATGCATTATTTGTCACAACAGCCAAAGCAGCTAAAAATAAATGTAGTTCTGGGCCTAAAAAATATAATATTACGGATATCACACCCTCAGTATCACCAGAAGAACTTACAGAAGCTAAAAACTATTTTACTTAAGAATAGTTACCCATCCAAATTGGTAAACAGCTTGTTATTTAACATCCAAAGGGATACACCAGGCACAGAAATTCCACCAGTACAACCAGAACCATCACAGCCCCAAAATATAAAATATGCATCGTTACCGTTCATTGAAACATTAACTCCGAGAATACTGAAAATTGTAAAAGATGATAACCTCAAAATTGCATCAAGAAGCTGCGTAACTGTCAAAAATATATTTACCAATATAAAAGATCAAAATCCATTGTCATATCAATCAAATGTAATATATGACATCCCATGTAAAGACTGCAATCAACATTATATAGGTCAGACGTCACGAAACTTAAAATCTAGAATAACATCTCACAAAAGTGATAACAAATTAAAACCTATGTCAACAGCCTTAGCTATCCACCAAAACACAACCAAACATCAGATTGATTACCAAAATGTTAAAGTATTAGATATGGAAAAGAATTTGTTTAAGAGAAATTTTTTGGAGATGACTCATATCCAAAAAAACCAACATTCCATGAACAAAAAAACCGATATTGATAACTTGAGCAATATATATGTTTATTTGTTAAATTTGGCAAATAATAAAAACAAAAATAATAATGTCAATTCTACTTAAAGCAATTGATTTTAGTGATGTGCTTTATCAATCATTACAGTATTTATAAAAATGTTTATGTCTCGCGGGCTTACTGTAGTCACGTTGCCAACTTTCGTTTAGTTCAGAAATTGGTCACATATTTTATATTTTTTCAAATTCAAATTAACTTGGTTCTAACATGTTAAATTTCATCCTCCATTTCTGATGTGTGTTACTTGACAAATTTTACCAGTTCTGTTTCTACAAAATTTTCTGTGATAATGAAGTAAAATTTATTAAATTATTAAATTATTCATATTAACAATTTTAAACAGTTATGTGTTTTAACAAAACAAAATTTTATTTTATAACTTACAAAATGATACAAATCTGTTGTACACCAGATAAAGTGTCAAAATTCATTATTTTTCTAAATTTATTCGTATATTGTTCGATTCACTAACAGATGTTTTTCTTAAAAATAATCTCGCATAAAAATGTAAGTAATATTGTATTATTCACAATAAGTTTTTTTTATACTTATCAATATGTAAAAATTTTTGATCTGTGAATAAATTCTATTTTAGTGTCCTGATGAAGGCTTAAACCAAGCCGAAAGCTAGACGAAATTTTAAAAGAGAAATCTTTTATTTTATTGGCCAAAAAAAACCTGACTGCTAAGCCTACAAAATTTACTGTCTCCTTAACTAATTGCAGTCGCGATTAATCCTAACTTAATCAACAGGAATGGGCTTTTTCCAAATGTTACGATGCCAATATGGCTTACAAACTGTACGAGCATATAAATCCTGGGCCACAACCAACAACAAGATTTCATCATTAGTTAATCGAAGAATTTTTCTACTCAAATGTCGTCAACATGGAGTGTTTCCGAAGCACATAACCAATGACATCCACAACAATCCGACCAGAATTTTGACAGATGACCCCAAAAATATAGCCAAATTGGACAACATGTATCACAGGTTAAGGAAACAGACTCTTAACATTGAAATAGACAGCACGGTAAAGCATATCACTAATATTGAAATCAAATTAAGTAATTTAGAGAAAGATATCTTAAACTTAACTCCCAAATGTATTTTTGATAATTTTAAAATCAAACAGAATCATACTAACCAAAAATTTTTTAATAGAATCAAAACAAGCAATCAACTTAAATTAAAAGCGTTAATTGATACTGAACATAACAAATTACGTACTCAAAAATCGTGGTTTAAAAATATATCGTCTACTTCTGTACCGACAGAAGTTGAAACTTTATTGAGTCTTGGTCCCAAGTTTTGTGTCAAACCACTCCAAAGCCAAGTAAATGTACGTAAATTGCTAAGTGATGTTGAATTCATAATTAGCAACTTTGATGAAATCAGAAAAAATATGTGTAGGGCTCAAGTTACCAATATACTCACAAATTATCTAAATGACAATGATGAATCATCTTACCTTCATCACTTGTTTTTTAGCACGAAAAAGTATTTAAAATCTAATCCTAATCTCATTGTTACACAATCTGACAAAGGTAATGTTACGTGCGTTATGGATAAACAAAAATATCATGATCTATCTCTGGAGATGCTGTCTGACCGAAACTGCTACAGATTGCTAAATGGAGACCCAACATCAACGTATCAACAAAAAGCAAATCAAATTATCAGCAAATTGAAAAGTAAACAAATTATACCACCTGATTTGGCAAAGTCACTAATGATTTACAATGCTGTGCCACCTAAATATTATGGCCAACCAAAAATTCACAAACAAGACCTGGTGCTTCGACCAATCATAGCATCAATAGATGCACCAAACAGCAAAATATCAAAATATCTTACAGAAATATTAACCAATTCGTATGAAAAAGAAAATCAATATTATACGAAAGATTCGTTTGAGTTTGCCAACTTCATGAACAATTTTCAAATACCACAAGGGTATATACTGATAAGCCTTGATGTTGTATCACTGTTTAGCAATATCACTTTACAAATAACAGTCGATAGCATAACAAAGAAATGGAATATTATTCAAGACTTCACTCCACTAACTCTGAATGAATTTCTTGATTTATTGCGGTTTGTTTTTGACACTAGTTACTGCATCTATGACAGTCAATTTTACAAACAGCTGATGGGAAGTCCAATGGGAGCAATTATTAGTCCGATAATAGCTCAATACGTCATGGACTCATTACTCGATGAGTGCATTCCACAATTAAAATTCCAACTACCATTCCTGAAGAAATTCGTGGACGATATCGTAACAGCTATTCCTACAGAAGAACAAAACAATATATTATCAATTTTTAACAATTTTAACACTTACCTTCAATTTACAATGGAACTGGAAACCAATAACTGCCTACCGTTCCTTGACACTTTGTTAATTAGAGATGCAGCAGGTATCATTACATTGGACTGGTACCAAAAACCGATAGCATCGCAAAGGTACATGCATTATTTGTCACAACAGCCAAAGCAGCTAAAAATAAATGTAGTTCTGGGCCTAAAAATAGAATATTACGGATATCACACCCTCAGTATCACCAGAAGAACTTACAGAAGCTAAAAACTATTTTACTTAAGAATAGTTACCCATCCAAATTGGTAAACAGCTTGTTATTTAACATCCAAAGGGATACACCAGGCACAGAAATTCCACCAGTACAACCAGAACCATCACAGCCCCAAAATATAAAATATGCATCGTTACCGTTCATTGAAACATTAACTCCGAGAATACTGAAAATTGTAAAAGATGATAACCTCAAAATTGCATCAAGAAGCTGCGTAACTGTCAAAAATATATTTACCAATATAAAAGATCAAAATCCATTGTCATATCAATCAAATGTAATATATGACATCCCATGTAAAGACTGCAATCAACATTATATAGGTCAGACGTCACGAAACTTAAAATCTAGAATAACATCTCACAAAAGTGATAACAAATTAAAACCTATGTCAACAGCCTTAGCTATCCACCAAAACACAACCAAACATCAGATTGATTACCAAAATGTTAAAGTATTAGATATGGAAAAGAATTTGTTTAAGAGAAATTTTTTGGAGATGACTCATATCCAAAAAAACCAACATTCCATGAACAAAAAAACCGATATTGATAACTTGAGCAATATATATGTTTATTTGTTAAATTTGGCAAATAATAAAAACAAAAATAATAATGTCAATTCTACTTAAAGCAATTGATTTTAGTGATGTGCTTTATCAATCATTACAGTATTTATAAAAATGTTTATGTCTCGCGGGCTTACTGTAGTCACGTTGCCAACTTTCGTTTAGTTCAGAAATTGGTCACATATTTTATATTTTTTCAAATTCAAATTAACTTGGTTCTAACATGTTAAATTTCATCCTCCATTTCTGATGTGTGTTACTTGACAAATTTTACCAGTTCTGTTTCTACAAAATTTTCTGTGATAATGAAGTAAAATTTATTAAATTATTAAATTATTCATATTAACAATTTTAAACAGTTATGTGTTTTAACAAAACAAAATTTTATTTTATAACTTACAAAATGATACAAATCTGTTGTACACCAGATAAAGTGTCAAAATTCATTATTTTTCTAAATTTATTCGTATATTGTTCGATTCACTAACAGATGTTTTTCTTAAAAATAATCTCGCATAAAAATGTAAGTAATATTGTATTATTCACAATAAGTTTTTTTTATACTTATCAATATGTAAAAATTTTTGATCTGTGAATAAATTCTATTTTAGTGTCCTGATGAAGGCTTAAACCAAGCCGAAAGCTAGACGAAATTTTAAAAGAGAAATCTTTTATTTTATTGGCCAAAAAAAACCTGACTGCTAAGCCTACAAAATTTACTGTCTCCTTAACTAATTGCAGTCGCGATTAATCCTAACTTATATATATATATATATATATATATATATATATATATATATGTAATCAATACGAAATTAGTTGAAACTGTTGCCGAATGGATTGTTAACTTATTGTGCGATTTATTTAATACATGTTCACCAGCTGGCCTTCTTCCCGACCAATTGAAAATAGCCAAAATAATTCATATTCACAAAAGTGGATCAGGAGATGTTACATCTCACTATAGACCAATCGCGATTCTTCCCATCTTCTCCAAAATTCTTGAAAAAGTAATCCATCAACGACTGTTGAGTTTTTTCAATCTACAAAATTGTCTCGCTGATGAACAGTTCGGTTCCCGTAAAGCAATTTCTACTACGGATGCTCTGTTGTCCTTAATACAAACAATAACAAAGTCATGGGAAAACCGTGAAAAATGTAGAGCAGCCTTTGTGGACTTTAGCAAGGCCTTTGATATAATATCCCACGAAATATTATTGGATAAATTAGAGTATTACAACGTGAGAGATGTTGCCTTGAAATTACTCAGGTCATATCTTGCAAACAGACAGCAAATGGTTTCAATAAATAATACACTATGTGATAATAAAGAGAATAAAGATGGTGTCCCTCAGGGGAGTATATTAGATCCGCTATTATTTATTATAAATGCTAACGATTTAGCAATAAATAAGCGTTCTAAAACTATACAATTTGCAGATGACACAGTCTTCATTATTAGTAGTGCCACTCTTGACATCTTAACCAACAGTTCGAATTCAATATTGAATCAAGCTATATCCTGGTTCACGTCGAATGGGCTAATACTGAACAAAGAAAAAACAACTATTGTAGATTTTATCAACTCAAGCCAGACAGATGAATTTGTCACACTATATCTAGGACTACACCTGCAAAGTAACCTAGACTGGAGGGGTCACATTGATGTGTTAAGTGCTAGATTAGCGAAATGTCTTCATGTTCTACGTAAAATATATCACTCTGTTGGTCCTCTTGCTGCAAAAAAAGCTTATGTTTCACTATTTCATTCAGTTATGACATACGGCTCAATAGTCTGGGGTCAATCACTACATACTGAAAAGAATATTCTTATTGCAAAAAAAGGCAGTTCGAATTATTTCAGGTGCTAGAACTAGACACCGTTGTAGAGAACTTTTTGAGAATAACCAGGTCCTTACGGCATATTCTCAGTATATATTGGATTGTCTATTGTATATCAAGAAGAATATACTGAACTACAGATCTTCCGCTGAGCTTCGTAGCCATAACACGAGAAAAAACAACAACTCAATTGTTCCTAGATTTGCATATACAAATGCTGGAATTAACAATTTAAACTTAAATATTTCTAACAAACTACCTCTGAAGATAAAAGTTTTGAAATTAAATGAACTTAAATCTATTCTGACTAATAAACTGATTAAGAAGGCGTACTATAGCATCGAGGAATATCTGACAGACGGAAATTTCTTAGGTTGAATATTCATTAATTTTATTAATAGTACTAACTACGTAAATCCGTATACTAACTGTTAGCAATCACTGATGTAAAGCCTGACAGTAGTTTCATATGCCGACTATACTAGTCATCCATATAATCTAAATTATAAATTAAGTTCTGTTCACATTTTCTTTTGTATATTTGTACTTTTCAATATCGTAATCTATGTACTGACGTGCCGTGCATGTATTTGCTTACCGGTAAATGAACTAAATGAATAAATAAAATGAAATAATAGAAAATAGAAGATGTATTCTGGATATAGAATTAAAATAAATAGAATTTATTGATAAATTGTTATTTGTCGGCTCATTTAGAACTCTGACAATATATGGATCAAAATAGGACACTCTGTATATAATTTTTGCTCTTCGCACATCTTCTTCACATAAACTTTGAGTATTCCAAATCTCGCATCCCCCCGTACATGCAATATGCCTAAAAAGGGGTCGAAAGTGTGCTCTTGACGTGATAATATTAAGATTCCATCGTGCGTGAGGTACAAAATTTTTCCTTAAAATTGAATTAACACACCTAATATATTTTCTGCACCTCCTTCTCCACACAGATTTCAAATATGCCTAGATTCACTTACTTTGTGTGCGGGTTATAGTGCACGTTGAAATATAATAGTCCAAGAGCTCATGACCCATGTTTCATGAAGTGAAAACTGGCCGTGGATATAGAGTCCAGTTTACGTTGTTTCAATTGAATCTTTTCCTTTGGATCTTCAAAAACGCCCATCTGTGCGCACAAGTGATGATTGGATAAACAAGATGTGCCTAAGACTGCAGCACATGAAATAACACAAATATATTCAATTTCCTAGTAATTTTGCAAAGAGCGTGAAAACTGCAAAAGTGTCAAAAGTTTACTGTGTCGTACATATTGTGCATTGACTAATTTGAAAATAGTACTTTAGTGACGAAGCTCTGCATGTTGAAGATCCGTATCATCTGGCAATATTTCCTAGAATCTATATTGAATTTATAACCAATGGATCTTCTAAATTTTTTTAGAACATCTTCCTGTAGTGTTATTTTATGTTTTTAATGTGTTATAATGCTATTAAACAGACAAATAGGGTTCCTGGAATTCCTGAAATACACTTTTTGTTTCTGATGACTGCTATGATAATAAAAAGCCAGAATTGGATCAAAACTATCTTTCAGATCTCTGATGTTAAATTTGGTCATTAATGTTGTCCCCTTATTTTTATAGTCTCCACAGATCTTTTCTTGATTCCTTGTAGAATGGTTCGCTTAATAGTTTGACATATCAGGAAGTAAACAGTCATATTTATAAGAGTCCTGCAAACAGTTCAAGTTGATTTGGTTATCTCTACAATCATTTGAATTCTTAATAGATTTATAGATTTCCAGATCGCCTGCGTATATTGAAGAAAAATGAGTCAGAATGCAATAGAAAATATCATTGATGAGTGGATTCAATAACAAGAGTTCCTAATGTTGATCTTGAGTTACATCAGCTGTTACTAAGATACAATTTGTCTTGAAGCTATTGAAATATACGAATGGATATCTATTAATTACTTGCAATTCAAACACCTAGTGCCTGTAGTCTCCGAATCAACATTGAGTAATGTATCCGATTGGACACCTCACTAAAATCAGTATGAAAAACGTCCAATACATATATAACGTAGTTGGTAGAGAAATAGGAAGAAAAGATATTTTTCAGGTTTTTGCTTAGTTAAGCTGTTTTAAGATATCAAATACTGCAGTATGCAATATTAATGTTTGCATTAATCGGACTGATCATTCTTGAATTAGGTGCTTTGTTACTCTTATCAATTCACCTATCACAGATATTTATCAAACAGCAATAGGCGGACCAGTAGCTCAGTGCATTAACTTCTGTGACGTACGAGTCTAGAAGTCCCGGGTCTGATTTCCGGTGTGTACGTTTATCTTAACTGGAAAAGCGCTACAAGATCAAGCACGCCTGTATGTCGTGAAGGTAATCCTAGTAGTATAAGAAATCACTCTGATGCCGCTCAATCGTTAGTAATTTGAGATCGTCGCAGAATATGAGGTCACAAATCTACCAGGATGATTCAGTAACGGAATGGGTATGCATGTACTTAAGACTTCGGCTCTTCTAGGGTTTTCGTGCCACAGTAGAAGACAATAGGCACTCACTCGAATTGGATGACATTCATTTCATAAATTATAAGACTCATTATCTCCTCAACGCGATACATCAGGAGCAAGTATTCTATCCTTTTTTTGTGAATAAGAGAATAAACACGCGGAGAAAGCACGAACAAGCAAAGAAAGAGCAGACGCAAACCATTAATGAAGAGTTCGCTGAAAAACTGAGTCGTTGCCGTGTTTTCTTTTTGTTGTCGATAGGATAAATTTGGTCTAAATGCCGCCCTGGCGTAATAAATATCCCAGTGAAATGTTCGCAATCCCAAATTTGGTAATTGAATGACCACTGCAAACAGCGGAGAATTACTGCATAGTAGAGAGTTCCCTCCTTCATATTTCAACGGATTGTATATACGATCGGAAATTCTGTCGATACTTTAATTTGCAGTTGAATATTGAATTGGAAGTTCCATCAATAGATTCCATTGATTACATTTACGTTTCCATTTATGTCAAGCGTACAGCCAAATTGTCATATAAAATCAGTCTAAAAATCTGAGTTAAGGCTGGTTTTTAATGAATGTAACCGGTGATTCATTCTGTAGTCTTCAAAATTAAACTATACGCATTTCCACGTTGACGTTTATAATGACATGACATATGATGTTAACTTATGCTGTTACCGTAAAGTTCACCAACTTTAAAGTTTAACATCATATAGCTTATTCCCAACCAATAGCGAGCGAGCGAGCATTGTATCACGTGTATGCGTTGCATTTAGCTTTGTATTTCAGTGACATATTTGACACTGACATTTCGTCTTCACATCACGAAGTTTGTAGTGCTGTTTGAAATGAGTGATTTTGATATAAAGTTAATTTGACTTGTAAAAATTTCCACATACCTATATATGACAAATGTAACGTGGACTATAAAAATAAATCATGTAATAAGAATCCATGGAAATACATAGCTCATGAATTGAAAATACCATGTGAGAGATGACATGAAATGAAAATACATTTCATGGTAACTCCTTCTCTACAATAATTGTCTTATATTTTAACAGAATTATTGAAAACATGACGGAATTGTTTTACTGTCAATCTATTTGGAAAATCATTCTCTAGATCTATTTCTGACAATTTTCACGTTTGATTATAAACCAGCTTGTTGAAAATAACATCATACATCTTGCATCATCAGTTAACAGATTAAGTTTACAACCATTATAAACCAGGCTTTATGAGAGGTTTATCACGATTACCGATCATAGGATCTCAAAATGATAAATAGAGTACTTTTCTTGCATAGTGACGAGAATAGTCTCATCTTGATCACGGTAAATTGTTAAGAAAATTATACTAGCAATAACAATTCTTCAAGCTCTTTTATCAAATCACTCAATCTTCGCGTCATGACTTTGATGAATTTAACAACATTCTGAATCAGTTGTTGATTTGACTCATACTTTGTAGTCGTTGCGCATATTGCGACTGCTGTCCATTGGTGTGAATTAAAAATCTGGTTTTGGACTTTTTGAGCATTTTGTTATTTGCTCTTAGTTTGGTTGATGGCTATCAGTGCTGTGGATATATTCCATCTCAAATTGATATCGAGTGCAGGACTTAAGTAGACATTACATGAAGGGTCTAACAATTTGCATAATGAAGATTCAAGGTTAAACTGATATCTACTTTTGAACCAGAGGAGAGAATATCTTCTGGCCAGAAACAGCTTGAAATATACAGAAAATATAGCTTGAGGCACTAACTTAGGTGAAAATAATAGAAAGGATAATCACCGTTACCTGACTTTAGTAAGAAAACATTGAAATATCTGATATTTCAGATGGGTAATTGATGAGGAAGAAGGTTGTTAGTTTTTATCAAGCTACAAATCAGAACAGTTGAAAAAACTATGTGTGCTCGCTCGTAAATCATAGTGAGATCTGTAATACCGCTAATTTGATTTTTAAGTGATACTCAATAAATGATCAACTGGAACTATTGAAAATATCAATTTTATCAGCTCGAAAATAATCCATATGTCTTACTCCCTGATAACAATTATGAATAACTATATTTTATGATTAGACACCGCAACTACAATTCGAAAGGCGTGATTGATAGTTAATTTCATCAGTTATTCTGATGATACATCGTATAAATCAAACCATCACACTTTGCACAACTTATTTGAACTCGCCTTTCCCCGCATAGGTGACTTTGATAATATTGTAATTATTCATAACAGCAAAAATTCTTGTTTCAATCATGTTACTCCATTGAATAGGATGAGGAACAAATCATAGTCATTTGAAAACATTCAGAGCTCTATATTCACCTTAGTTAATTGGGTTGTCACATCTCAAGACGCAGATATCTGCACGACAGATATGCTTTTATTCCCAAAATAATCTTGATATTCTATGGAAGGAAGGTAGTCGTGAAAAAGTGATTATATAATAATGGTAATATTTATATTTTGACGGCTCTTCAAACTTTATTCAGCTTATAGCCTTGTTGAATACGTTTCATTCACAAGTTTAAATATTACATCACATATAAATGTTCCATATAATATCCAACGACACAAACAAACAGCCATTCTTCGGGCGAGATTCGTACTCTCAACACCAGCAGACAGTAAAGAACGTTATTTGAGCGCTGCTTTAACAAACTGAGTCCCCAGTGCCGACTTGAAAAAGCTTGAAAAAGTAATTACAATGCAAATAATGCAGACAGCCGTTTATCAGGATAACCTCAAAATATTATTATTTAATTATCTAAAAGTACTTAACAAATGCGATGTTGAGACTGAGCTTGACGAAAATGGCAAATAGGAGAATCTATTGATAGAGGAAATAATTTCTGGAATGGAGTATCCATTGGGGAAACTCTCAAGAATATCACTAAGAATGTCAAACACAAATGTCTACCACGAATTTCTTGTATGAAAAGATGAACGAACAGTTCGAATTGATTTTATTTTCGTTGACTGAACAGTATTTCTCAGGTGTACATTGAATTCTTCTTGATCATATTCTTGCTATCTACTTACCAGTGTTCAGCGAAGATATTCCACTCAAATGGAGATGTCAGTGAAAATTACACTTTCGCTATCAAAGATATATATATATATATATATATATATAGATATATATATATATATATATATATATATATATATATATATATATATATATATATATATCTATATATATATATATATATATATATATATATATATATATATATATATATATATATATATATATATATATATATATATATATATATATATATATATATATATAGATCTCTTGTATTGGTTCACTGGTCCACGAAATATTGTTTTCATTTCAATAGTTTGTATGAGTCTTGGGAATCGTTCTCCTGTTGAGTGACCAATTCCTCTAAAATGAAAGAATTACGAAAAAGAAGTTGATGTTGGAAAATGGAGCAACATAAAACGCTATATGTATCCCAATGTAATAAGCTGTAAGCGGATTCCGTCTCCGCAGTCCTCGATATCAAGGACTGGTGAGCTGTATTTACACAGAGTGTATTCTTTCTGTTTTTTAACGTCGGTTATTCATTTACTTTTGTCCCAATTCCAACAACGCGCACTTTCTATTGAGCTCTGGATGTTCTAACTCTTCGAGCATCCCATGAGGCTCTGATCTTAGACCTTTTCTATATCTCTTACCTATTAACGATTTATATAATATACGGCACTTTAATTTGCAGACAGCCTTAGGATCTTCAATTCTATTATTCGACGATTTACCTTGAAATACAAAAAAAAACACGGAAAACCTGTATGTTTAATGCAAAATACATAATCTAGAGCTTAGCATAAAAAGATTCAATATTCTCTCCTCTAGTAGAAATATGACATCCCTAATTATTTATTATGAGTTAAATGACTACGACCGAACTAATGGAAATGATATTAAAGACCTCGGAAACATGTGACACTGAATGAGACGACAACATATGTCCATTTTTAGAATAAACATCGATTTTAAAAAACTCATATCCTTACGCAGAATAGACCAAATTAATGAAGCTTCGCATTCCTATTCGATTTAAGACGGGATAGACCATGGTATTTCAATTGCAAAGGCTTTGTTTTCTTACCTTGATATAGACATTCTTTCAATTGGAAGAAGTGGGTGTGGTGTCTGAATTTTAACTTTTTCTTGTACTTGGCCAGATACACTGCCGTGTCTCTGGATTTATAATCCAAAATTCACGCCTTTCTGATGATGTACAGACTGTATGCCTGCTTTATTTCTCTTTTGTCCATTGCAAAGTTGAATTCAGCTCTGCAATATGGAATTCAGCTCATGAATATCATCAGGTTCATATAAATTCAAAATATTTTTAAATTTGTTTATTCCAAAATCAATGACATATACCCAGATAATACTGTTTATTATCTTGCACTTTTAAAGATGTTTCATATACGAAGTTTTCTTGAGCGATGAGAGTTTAATTGAGTATTCTATAGAAGAAAATTACTTCATAGTGGAAACGATGATTCTGTTTGTCTTAGTATTCATTTCCATGAGCCAGCTCGCAATTCCAAGATATTCTACATTCCGTTCTTTGGAACAAATATTTTCTGAATGTCTCCTATTCATCGAATTCACTCCATTCACAAATTTAGTAGAATTGATGTTTCTCTTCTATCTCCGGAATAACCAATGTTGAAATCCGACGTGAACATCACGTGACCTCCCGATAAAAAATGATTGGATATAATCGTATACGATCATATACAATTCTTTGGATACAATTTTATCCAAAAAATGAGACGATAGAATCGTTTAAAACTGTATAAAACTCTATCGAATTATATACATATATATACATTTGGATATAACGATATATGATTGTATATGAATATGCTGTCCTATACGTTTATATAAAATTTTATACAATTCTATAAGACTCTATACAATTATATCAGTTCCAGTTGGACGGTAAAATTGGATAGGGTTGTATATAGTTGGACTGCAATATTTACATTTGGATATGAATGAGAATATTTTTCATTTTATTGAAACCTAAGAAAAAATACATTGTTCTTAGTATTTTCGTGGTAAAACAGACTAATTACTAGACTTATTGTTATAACTGTTGAATTGAACATTCAATTCCCTACTATCTAACGTTTTCTTTTATAACAGATTGAAATTATAATCCGTACTTAAGTAGCGTTCAATACTCTTAGAATTAATAGTGAGGATTGTACGAAATTCGATGTAGAATTCATTAGTTCTGAAGTCCAACAAATTCATTACTCTACTTATTCCAACAACTATTGAATTATGCCTTGAATTTCGAACAATCTCACTTTCAATAAAAATAATGATAAACTCATATTCTATATTTCTAGTTGATCACCGTTTAAATTAGATTAGATTGAATAAAGAACTGGAGATTGTACAAAAATAGATGCATGTTTTATTGGTTATAGAATTTTTTTTCTCACTGGTTGCCTTTTCCTCAAAAGCGATTCACTATTTGAGGATGTTAGTTGCTTTGATTCTTCTTTTTTGAAATGAACTACCTCACTTCGAAGGTAATCTCGATCATCTGTGATTAAATAGGATTGGTTATTACTCTCAAAGAGGCTATTTTAGCATTGTTGGTCCAGTTTATATCTTTAAAATCATGAAAAATGCTGATAATGCGAGTAAGGGCATGGTTGAGAGCTAATTTGATTCAGAATGTTGTCTAGAAAAATATGTACAGAAATCATACTCGCACATCAACAATTGCAAAAGTTATAGGCAAATAAAGATATGAAGAAAATTTTAGTTTTTCTTGCGATAGCGTAAATTAGAAAGAAGAACTCAAGAGGAGAGGAAATTTACTATGAAAAAGCTGATTCCCGAAACTTATGTCGTTATTATTAATGATTTCAATTGATTCTATGTTATAGATTCGGGAATGGAGCACATTTTCGTGGAAAATGTTCTTTTCTTCAAGGATTCTTGTGCTAACTCATCCTGAATCTTTATTTTCTTTAGACTTTTGCAGTTTTTGAAGTTCGAGTTAGATTTCTACGCCCATTTTTGTCGGTGCCATTCCAAATTGAAAAAGTCCTCAACCATTCGTTTATTTGAATAATATGTATTTTCCAGGACTTGGAAGATATTAGCTAGACTATAAAAAAAATTAATGGAGAATTTATCTGAAATCAGTTTTATTTCACCGTCCACAAACTAACCTTTTTTCCGAAAAACAAATGAGTTTTTATCCTTTTTTCAATTTGTAATGATCCCAAAAATTAAAGGTTAATTATGTCTGCATACAAATAAAATCTTAAAAAACGTGGTGAACTCAGCAAAGAAAAATTTAAATTAAATGAAATCAAATAATTGGAATGAGAAATAAAACCAAAACACTTATCTGTTCTCATGCGCGTGCGCATATAGGAGACCAAGCAATCACAATCTGTCTTCTTTTCTCGTCGCTAGCGCTTCCCTTTCCACTCCGCTCCTCCACCGCTTTAATTCTCTCTCGCCGCTTAGCAACAGCTTACTTTCTTTGCCATAGCTCCTTATTTCTACTTCTTTCTTCTTCATTTCTTTATCTTCACCTTATCTTCTGACTCGGCTATCTTCTTATCTGCCTTTACTACCTTTCTTCCAGTTATTTTTCGTTATTTCAACTCCACCGCATCAAATTCAACTGTATTCAATCAACTCCCGAGCTCAACTGCTACTCGCTTGTCTTTCGTAGATCGCTTGCACTCATCTTCCCCCTTTCAGCACTTTACCCCTTCACATGTCACATCACAGGTCACAACTTGAAACTAATATAAATTAACTATCCTAAATAATTTGGACTATTGAAAATTGTTGGGTTGCATCGTGAACTGAATATGTTTCATTATTGATTATATAATATCCTTCATTTTCATGTAAATTTAAAAATAATACCTAACAAACAAATACCCAGTAGAATAGTCAGAGGTATCCACTTTTGTATTATTTACTATACTATTTATATATACCTTTTGTGTCATATATGAAACAATATCAAACTATTGCTTTTTCATTTAATTTAAGCTTCAAAATGTCTTCCAAGAGAGTAACAATCACCCATCATTGACAAAAAAAGTATGAAACTTACACGGGCGACTTTACTATCCTGGTAAAATTTGTTATTCCAGTGGATTCCATGAATTTATTTGTCGAACATCAGCTGTACTGATTGTTATTGACAATTTTAGACTTCTGAGTATGTTATACCGATAGCAAGGAAAGAAGATGATATATGAGTATAGACACGTATATAACTTCATCCTATGGTACACGGATATATGTATATGGTTGTTTATAACGATATATAACCTTACAAAACAGTTAAAATGAGCATAATGTGTTGTATACAACTTTATATAGTATTATATAACTGTGTATAATGAAAAAAAATTGTGTAGAATCAAATATAGCTTCTCGAACAAATAGAAATACAATTTTATAAACTTGTATGCAATAATATACAAATATATCTGATTGTATATAACTGTATAAAATCTTGAATAGCAAAGTTAAAACTCAAAAAAACATTTTATACAACTCTATATAGTTATATATGATTGTATAGAGCAATATAGGATCTTATGTAGTAGTTGAAATGAAAGAACTGTACTGTATGAGACTTTATACAGTACTATATAATTGTATATAATGTGATAGAATTGGATAAAGCTTCCTGAATTAATGGAAATATAACTATATGACTATATACAGTAATATACGAATATATATGATTGTATAGAGTTCGATAAGACATATTATATATTTTTATATATCATAGTATAAAACTGTATACAATTGTATATAGCCGTATATGATCGTATATAATTGTATGCAGAGTTTGAAAAAATTGTACAGTACTCTGGTCTAATTGTATATAGTCATATACAGGTGTATGTTATCGTATGATGTTCTATACAATGTGCTATATCTGTTTGGATACAATTCTATATAAATATATCAAATTGTATAGCAGTATATAAGAATTCCATATATAATTGTATAAAACCATATCTAATTGTATATAATCCGATACAATTCTATCCAATCATTTTTTATCGGGCTACTTGTACATCATTTGATATATACACAAATTCATCCAATAAAGCTTTCTGTCGCTTCAAATTATAATTAATATAATTTAATTGATATTTTGACATGTACAATGTCGAACAGAATAAAAAAATTTACAGCGGTTTATTATTATATATCTACTGGGGGCTTTCACTCTTATGAAGCAGATTGAACAGTTTTGCGCTTTCTAGCGGATCTGGAAAAAATGAAAACTTTTAGCTGTGTGTGCTAGAGCTCAGTAGCTTGTGCGGGGTTAAATATTCTGCTGGAATCTGATTGGTTACAAGGTTGACAACTAATGCTTGTTCATCTTGTTTGTTGAAATATGTGGGATGTGCAAAAATTGAGAATATTTTAAAATTTTGAGCAAAACTGGTGAGGAAAGTTAGATGGGCAATATTTTTGAATACATTTTAGTAAATATGAAGTATTCACAAGCTATTCATGTTGAAAATCTAAATGAATATCCACATCACTATTTTTTTAGATGAGCTACAAGAAACATTTTTGCGTCTAAGACTGTTCTTAATACAACAAGAAGCCGATTATTCGATATAAGTACGAAATTTGTGTGAAATTTCCAAAAGATACATACATTGTTTTCAATTCAATCAGAAGAAGAACTTAATATGGGCTATTTTTGTGTGGTGCAAACGAACAAATTGATACTTGAGTGGACAAGACAGTCGTCTTTATGCTGTTTCTGATCCCATACAATGACTTGCGATTGGACACTGCAAGAAGTCATCGAAATCAAAGTATCGCAAGTAATTAGTGAGTATATAACTATTATAACGTCGGTGATTTGATTGACCAAGACACTTCATTATAAAAGATGATAAATACAAAAGAAATTTGAATATGGCTCCGATAATATCCAGAATTATCAACCGTAGGATGTTGAAATTCAGTATTTGAAATTGCTGTAGCATCCAAACTAGTGTTGCCCCGAGACGAGACGAGACGAGACTTTAGTGAGTCTCGTCTCGGTCTCGTGGTGGTCTCGCCTAGCTCAGTCTCGTCTCGGTCTCGCCTTGGTCTCGAGTAGGTCAGTCTCGTCTCGGTCTCGAGTCTCGACGAGAGTCTCGCCATGATTTTTCAAAATTACATATTCTTACATGTGGGAATCAATTCGTTCTACCTGATTATTATTTGCTATGAATTCTACCAGAAAAATGTATTTGCGTGTTTGGTGCGCAAAATTATGTTTCATAGCTTGGTCATAAATCTCCAGACGTGAGTTTCTGGCTCACTTTACAATCGCTAAGAACCACAAAAACACTACTCCACAAATAATGTGTCTTTTGAATTTCTTGCATTACACAATTATTCCTACATTGCTAAGCAGCTCTGGAAATTGTAATCACGTACAACGCGCTTGCGTATTGGATAATCTCAGCCTACGTCGAATTTGCAATTAGAGATGTGATTTTATGTCATCATCGTTGAAGACAGTCTTCCAGAAGTAAGAGACAGGGTCATGTCATTTTCCTTAGTTCGATGACAGATTTGACATTCGTACGTTATATTATAGTATCAATAGAATAAAATTTTTCCATTATAATTAATAATAAATCTGGAGAATGATTGAAAATAAATTGAACCTAATTTCAAACATACAGTTCTAAACTAAATGACAGCATAAAGTTATCGATCATATTGTTTGCACCAACATACAATATTCAAGTTCCTATAAATGTAACTAGGACATATCAACATTGACATATAGAGACTGCGATCTATCTCCAAGCAGTCTCTATGAATTAGAATGGAACCACTGGAGCCACGAGGATTCGAGATAATAAAGAGGCAATAGTTTTATGCAACAAATGTGTAAACTAAAGCATTATGACAAGGTTGAGGCTACATATTCCTAGTCAAGAATCGCTGAGTTATAAAACATATTCTCCGAATTTAATAATGCTAGTTCGTCACACGATATTTCTTCTACGATTTTCAAGATAAATTCATATAAACTAAATTCAGGCTACGAAAGCGTTCATTTGAATTGATGATAGATCTAAGATGCCTACATGCTCAGTTAACGCATTATTTGCGACGTGTGAACCATCAAATTCGGAAGTAGATGAGGAAAAACCAAATTTTCAAATGAGGTTATGTTATTGACTGTGAATAACGGGCTATATGAAGCAAATTACTGAAATTTATTGAAGAATAGTATTGATTTTCTCTTCCTATGGCCCAGTCCAGCCTAATCTGATTCAATTTTGTATGAAATTAGATGAGACACAGGAATATAACCAGGAATCTTATAGGAGTCGATTTATGTAACGTATTTCCAGTCAAAATCAGTTATAGTATGATAATATATTCTTCCATTAGGTCGATAATTTTTTGTGCAATTAAAAGTGTTGTGCTAGTATTGGGGCTCGTCCTGTTGTACAATCTTATCATATAAAATCTGCTGCGGCCACGCAGTATTTCCCTAACCAAAAGTTTCATGGCCGGTTTCATCGCTGTTTCATAGATTTAGAATGTCGCATCAATCAAATGCATATTTCAAAATGACAGCTGTCATTGTCAAAGTGACAGCTGTTATTGTCAAAGTGATGGCTGTCATTGTTAAAGTGACAGATGGCGGTTATATTTAAGTCCCTACATAAAATAGGTATTTTTGAAAATCAAGAGTTCTTTTCTAAATTTTCAGGGTCTTTAATTTGGAACATACAGTTTTGACATTTGGTCACCGGAAGTATAATTTTATTACGTGGATTTCAATTATTATCTTTTTTATATTCCTGCTAAGCCCATCTCCCAAATGCTTGAGATTGATACTAAGCTAGACATCATTCGAATAAAAATTAACAATCGTTTGAATATCCTTTTTCAGACTTCTACTAGAATTATTCCTGCAGAAGCTTCAGGTAATCTGATACCAAACATGATAGAACCAAATGACACTTTAAAAAAACAATCGACAAAAAAATATTGTCATGTAGGCTAAATATGAAGTGAATATTCTGAAAGAGCGGTAGAAAAAATGATTGTCTCAATCAAAAACTTATCCATCAGTAACCATCTTAAATCAATTATTATTACTATAGTTTTTCGGTATTAACCTACTTGCTCTATAAAATTGCTTTCAGAAGAAATAAAAATGAAGCTTAAGTGATTGTGATACAAGTCTCGTCGAGAGTCTCGCGAGACTCTCGCCGAGACTCGACTCTGGTCTCGTCTCGGTCTCGACTTTTGACTCGAGACCCATTCTGTGGTCTCGTCTCGACTTTTTAAGGCGAGACGAGACGAGACCGAGACTGGTCTCGAGTCTCGTGGCAACACTAATCCAAACGGTCATCTTTTATTTTTGTGACAATCGGCTGAGCTGAAAGTGCACTTTATATGACAGACTTTTCGAATTTTCTCCATAATCGATCGAAGAATATTGAAATTTTGTATTAAGCACTTCTAGAATATCTAGTTGTACATCTTGCATTAAGATTGCGAACGGCTGAACCGGAAGTGCAGTTTACTCGAAATATTTCTTGAATTTTCTGCATCAATCCAAAACGATTGTACGAGAATATTAGAATTCAGTATTCGAGTCGATAGTACCGTCTTCTAGATACTTATATCCTATTTTCATTGAGATCGACCAAGCCGACAGAGCACTATACTTGACAATATTTTGGAATTTTCTGCATAAATTAAGAACGATCGTCTGTAGCATATTGAAATTCGATATTTCGGTCTGCTGTAGCATCTGGATGATTGACTACTATTTTCATAACAATAGAATTCAGTAGGAATTTATTTTTTGATTTTGCGCTTAGAATCAGATCTGTTGATAGTCGTAGAGTTTTGAAAATCAGTATTTAGGAATGTTGTAGTATGAGAATAATGGCCTACTGTTTCCATAGCAACCGACCTGGCTGAAAGCGCATTCTACCTGACAAATTTTCAGAATTTTTTGGATAAATCAAAAACGATCAGCCGTGGAATGATGAGATTTTATGTTCGATTATATATATTCAATGATGTACAAGTAAGTCACGTGATGTCCACGTCAGAGTTGTTAGACCTAATTCAAGTTCATCTTTTGTTATGGCTGCATTTGAAAATAGATAGAAACCATCCAAGGATTGAATCGATGACCAAGAATCTACTACGAACAGCTTCTGGTGAAATGATTCCCAGGCTTTCTAATTAATATCGTCAGAGATTGAGTGGACGTATCTCAAAGAATTGATGCAACTTCAAAATTCCTTCGGAATCCAAGTATTTGATGAGCGCTCTTATATCCCTCAAGTGAGTATATTTACATTTTTCAACTGAATTCATATGTTGTTTCTTGCTCACAAGATATTCTTGCAAGACATGTTCAGACGGTATATTTTGGTACGTTCTTCACTCATTATTGGACCACGGCTTATGATCTCGCAGAATTACTTCAGAATCAGAATATGTTTCTCTAACTTTGAGCATTCTTGATTTACAGGCCGCTTTTCTTATTACAATTACAAGATTATTTACTAGTTCTTTTGGGTTATTACTGCTAGAATAAGGGTTTGTGGGCAGATCCATGTTCAACTGGTAAAAGTCAATTAGATTAGTTTGGAATTTTAACGAAATTTCATACTTGGCATCTCCATATTCCACGTTATTTTGCATATTAATCAAACGAGTGAGATCACTAACTAGAAGTATACAAATACTATGATTTGAACTAGGGATGCTTTGATCTAACAGAACTGATTTTACTCTATCCATCTGTTCTACATTTGTCCAAGCCAGACCAATCGTACATTATTCTAAAAAGGAACCATAATTTTCTTCTGCTGTGATGGGACCTTGGCCTCTCGGATCCAATTTGCCAATTTTCATGACTGGCGATGGCTTTGTGAAAGGATCTTCAAAAGATTCATGTTATTCATGGTTATTGTTTTCAAATCAATTCACAAGGAAAATAATTACTTTCCGTTAAAGTTTTTGTTACAGATTGGAATGTAAATAGTCATTATTGTGACACTCAATTATCTATCGCTTTGAACACATGATTTGATATTTCGTGTGAGTCCTCAGACTTTACAAGAATGTATTGTGAAAGCGATAAAATTCATCTATAAAGATTTTGAAGGAAATATCCGTTTCGAGCATCTCCGAATCCATTTATACCATTTTTGTATCAATTGTCTGAGCCAGAAGTGCAGTTTATGATTATAACAGACACTCAGAACTCGCTATATAAAACAATCGGTTCAATTGAAATGATAAGGTAGGCAATGATAATCTGTTGTCAATTTTTTCATTTTGTTTGACATATCACATATCAAGATATTTTCTCCAAAATTTCATTTCGTTAGCGTGACAAAAGTGACAAAATTAGATCAGAACCTGCTTTTTCATACAAATTTAAAATAAACTTTTATTATGTTGGTCACACGGTCCAGCTTCAATTTCAGGATTATTGAACTCAAAATATGCATACTTATCAAACCTTTTGAAAGCATGAAAATCAAAATGAGGCTCTAAGATCTACGACTATCTGACGGTCTAAAAGTACAAGGAAATATTGTGAAACCGACAAAATTCACATATCGAGATTTTGATATATCCGTTTTGAGCATTCCTGAATTCTTTCTGACTATTTTATGCTTGATGTCGGTACATATGTACGAATGTATCTGTATATGTGCGTATATCCAATGGTGTAAAAGTAAGTCACGCGATGTCCACGTTAGATTTTTTCCTACATTTCACCGAATGAAACAATGATTATTGTGGATTTATTATATTGTATCACTGATTGCGTTACACATTGATTGTTTCATATATGCGACTCTTTTTTCGAAATCACTTGTAAGTAAAAAATAGGTATATCTACCATAATTTTGTTACCAATATTTTAATTTCAAAACATATTTTCATTCATATATTATTTCCAACATCACTAGACACTTCAGTTATTCTGAAATAGAAGTGTAAAATCCAATCGGAAATAATAATAGAGAGTAAAAAGAAGGAAAGAAGATAGATATCATGAATTAACCCATGAGATTAATGGAACTATAAATTCACTATAGCTGCAATATTATAAAGTGTGTTTCTGTGGAAACTGAACATTTTGAAATTGACATCCAGAGTGATCTTACTCGGTTAATAGTCATCACCTGACGATGTTTCCCTTATTATGACAAGAACAAAGTTTTCGAAATGCATGCAAATTTCACATTATACCATACTCTAAAATTCATCGTTTCCAAAACAAAACAAAAATGTGATTAGGTTAGATTAACGGTTCGGCCGATTTGATACCGATACCGATATATAAATGAGTATCGACGATACCGATACCGATACGACAGTGAATGTTTCAAAATGTGTAAAAAGTTTTGGGTTTAGATTACGCAGCTAGTTAATCAAAGAAAAAAGTGATGCAATTAGAAGTCACTATCACAAATAAATCAATTATTCATTTCATTATGCGCCGATAGCAATCACTCACAACATGCTATTAGCTGCATGGAATAAATAGTATATTTCGAAAACAAACCAAGATTACGCTTACTGTTCAACCACGGCTTTTAACTAGTCGCGGTGTGAATACGGCACGATCCAAAGAGACATTTGATGACATTCATGTTCACCTGTCAAAGGAATTCAAAGCTATGACGGTCCAGTACTTTTTAATGAATTTGTTCCAATTGAGAGCAGTTTAGAAGAATAGAAATAAATATAGATTTTTTTATTTGGAAAAAGCAACATTTTGCTGCTGGAACGTTGTATTTCATATTTTTTTTTTGTACTGAACTTATTTGTAATGGGATATATTCGATGAATGTAAGAAATTGATGATACTTCGAGAAGATGATTGATGTAAAGGTTGAAATAATGGACGTCTTTTTCTACACTCTAATTTAATGTCAGCGCATTGAAAGTTCATGATAAAACTGCTTTGGCAATGAACTAGAACGAAGAAAGAGACGTCTAGAAATTATCCTTGACATATTCATTGCAATGAATTTTGAAAAGATCTTTCCTTCATTGGAATAAGCATATATTCAAAAATTCCAGATCATAAGCACTATTACCTTCCTTTGAAGAAAAGCAAAACGAATTGTCAGGTACTGCAGTATATTTCAAAATGACTGCCCTGACCGTCAACAATAACCGTAACTTACGCGGTCAGTTTGGTTACAAGAAAGTAACCAAAAATTTCGATAGCCGCGTTACGTGAACGAACCGGTTGTCAGAAAAGTAACCGCGGCTACCGTGGTTCAGTTACGAAATATACTGAAGTTATAAAACGCAGGATTCCCTGAGCATAGATAAATTATGCCGCGTAGATGAACGAGCTGAACGAGTGAACGGCGCGCTTAATCATGAATTATTCATAGTGTGGAATTCAGAATGTATCGGTGTATTGTCAAATTAATATCGCCAATTCCGATATATCAAAAAATTCACGATGTCGCCAATATATCGGTATCGGTATCGAGTCGGATGCATGATGCATCCCTAATTAAAAGCCTGGAAGTAATGAAAACTATTTAGTCCATTTATTGTTTTACTACAATATTTGTAGTTCAAATTGATTTACTCAACAATTACTTGAAATAGAAGAGAATAATTGAGAAAACATCAGAAATTTTCTTGAAACTACTCAGATAGCGACAAAAATCTTCTAAAAATAACTATTAAGAAACGTCAACCAATCAAAACTTAAAATCATAGACTTCAGCCACTATTTTTTCAATGTCTTTCACAAATAGAGGAAGCTGCCTGTCAAGTGGCTGACACAATAAAATGATATGGAAGCATTCTTTTTGCCTTATTTTCGAGAATTTATCCTCATCAAGCGCAGTAGCAGTCAGGTGACTGAAGCTTGATTTATTGTTGCTAATTACATTGCGAAACTTCTGATACAAGATACGTCGACACTAAAATCTTTAAATTTTGAGTATATCAAAAACTATTCAAAAAAATCATATTGCAAAAAAATGCAGACATATAGATTTCAGCGGATTACATTTACATCTATATCATAGCAAGTAACGTCTCAAATAAGTGGCTGATACAATAAAATTATATAGAAGCATCAATTGACACTCAATCAAAAACTCAGCAGCGCCTGAATGACTGAAATGGTTTTTCTTGCTCTTTATAATGACGTCATTACAATTATCAACTTTATTCACACAATAAGATCATATAAAAATCTCTGTCACCAGCTCCCCAACTATAATGCATTCAATAAATCAGATGCATCAACCTCATCATGCAAAATTTTCCAGACGAAAACTGTCATTATATATTCTTGTCTATGTTTTAATGTCCATATTCCAAATGAATTCACTTGAATAGTATATAAGACAAACATTGGTGATACGTTGCATCTCTTATGGCCATTTGCACCATCCAAGTTTAAAAGTTAACTGTAGTTTAGCCATCAGAATTCTTTTCTAAATGTTTGCATCATTATCTAAACTTCACTTGAAATGACGTTTAGTAAAACCCCCTATATTCGTAGTTTAACTACTGAATCTGGTTTAGCGTTTATTACTGGAGAATAAAAAATTGTCTATGTCAATAATACATGTTCAATTGTGACCTGAATTGTAAAATATCCTCAAGGTAAGTATTCTTATATGTCATAGAAAAGTTAATAATTTAAGAACTATGATTTTTTCTGTATAGATGAATGATAACCATGATAATGAAATAGAAGATATTCCAAGCGAAGATGGATTAGATGACATTCTTGTAGTTGACTTCATTGAAAACAGAATAATTAGAAAAGTGTATTAGAGAGCAAATTTATATGAAGGACTAGATAATAGAGAATTCTTTTATATTCCGATATTATATCCTATAATGCAACCTTTTCATAAATAATAAGTTTGGAATTCTACTTCTTTTCTCCTTTGACATCTAGAGACATACAAATCAGAATATCAAGAACAATTGAGATTAAATTGACATAAAAATACTTACTTTACGTAATTATCAACTGAAATAATTGGAAGAAATATTTCAAATTGAATTTAACGTCACACTTCAAATGTTGCCAACAGAATTTTAGGGAACACTTTGATTCCTACAATTAACTAATCCACATATTATTGTGTACTGCGCAACTACCAATGAAATTAAACTGAGATTTATTTAAACGACGATTTGTTAATTGCTGGATATAACTGGAGATGGTGCAAATGGCCATTATAGTATGAGTGTCTTAAAAATCTTCTCTGTACTTTTTCGACCGCTTCTTTACTCATTTGTGTCAACGGATTCCAAATCACACATGCGTATTCTGAAATTGCACGAACCAAAGAACTGAATGAAATTATCAAGGTGTTGATACCGAAATTACATCCTATCCTTAATTTATAATTCAGTGATCTGTATGATTCAACTACAATAATTTGGCTATAATGCAAATTGAATTTGAAGTTATTTTGGAGTAGTACGCCCAAGTCTTTATTATCATATACTCGTTCCAGTTTTTCGTTAATAATAGAATAAGAGTGTTAGAGAAAGACCATTTTTTCAGTGAATGTTATGATTTCACATTTTCTGATATTGAAATTTAATTTATTTGTTTCGCACCATACTTCCAAACTATTGATATCCTTCTGCTAATGAACGCAGTCCTCTGTAGGATGAATCTCTTCAAGAAGTTTGAAATCGTCTGCATGAGGTAAACATTTTGTGTTGCTCAACGAAAGTGATAAATCGTTTATAAACAGTGTGAACATCAGAGGGCCAAGCAGCGACACTTGCGGCACTTCTGAGGATGGTACAAATGTTTAGAATTTTCTACTATCGGAGCTAACATATTGTTCTTTTTTTGATGAATATGATTTCAAAAATAATAATAAATTATTTAGTCCAGTCAAAATAGACATACACCCTTGCATAAATTCTCAAGAAGCTGAAAATTGGCATGGACGCTAGGAATACCATAATGATGAAGTTATGAAGAGTCATCATCGATCTCATATGTGTCAAAAATTTTATGCGAGGTCAAATTTTGTAGAAATGAGTTTTTCGAATTTTTAACGTAATTATCTGTTTAATGGTAGGAATAGCTTGAACAGAAATTGAATATCTTCCAATTCTCCATAAAAATGATGATAACACTTTTTTTCTAAAGACTCACAATTTCTGAGAAAAAGCCATTTTAAAGTTATATTCTCCATGATATGATATTGAAGTTCAATATAATAATGAGTCTTGTTATTCAACTGCTTCTACTTTTTCTTCATCTTCCTGAGTTGACATGAATTGTTCAAACAGCGATACATCAGTTGTTCCGTCGTTGATGTAAGGGACAGCTTCGGTTGGAGATTCAGTATTTGAACACGAATGGCCTCCACAGCTGGTGCATGCTGGTGAATAAAGTAAGCCTAATTTTTGCAGCCGCATTTCTAATAACACCTTTTTTTGCAGTTAAAAAAATGGTAATCAGGGGCTTTTCTGGTCCAGGAAGGAGTAGAGCGTGAATTGATTCCAATACATTATTAATCCCAACCCCATTATTCTGGGTCCAGTTCATTACCAAGCCATAATTGAATCTGGCAATATAATCGATAAAATGTTGATGAGCAGAGGCCAAGGTTGAAGGAAGATAAGCTAATTGAACACCTTTTTCCATTACGTGTATGTTCTGTACAAGATACGTTATGTAGTTTATCAATGCAAGTAATTCAATGTAAGTAATAGACGGATACTGCCACGTTGACAATTGAACGGAAGATAGATGTTGCTCAAGGCCACATGGTCACATAAAATAATGGGCTAGGTTTCTTTCAATTTCATATCTTCAGAATTATCATTTAATGATAATGTACGAGTACTAGTCACGCAGACTAATAGTTTCACTAATATTATACGTCAATTATGTACATAGGCAGCGTTGACATGCATATTATTGAGAATATAACTTTAGGATGGCTTTCTCTAAGAGATGGCAAATCTTGGGAAAAAAAGTGTGTAAGCCATTTTTGTAGAGAATAAGAAGATCTATAATTTTTGTCTGAGCAATTCCCTTCATAAAAACTGACAATTTCGTTGGAAAGTTTGGAAAACCCATTTCGACGAGCTTTGATCTCGCATAAATTACTTTGCACACATGGGATCGATTGGGACTTTCTACAACTTTTTTATAATGGTATCCCTTACGTTCATGCAAATTTTCAGCTTCTTGGGAATTCATGCAAGGATACACGTATTTTTAGGGCTAACTTGACCGGACTAATTATCTATCTTATACATTCCCAATTTAGCTATTAGAATTTCATGCAATACTTCATCGAACGCTTCACATAGATCAGTGTATATTACATCTAATTGATTGCTATTGTCAATAGCTTTAGCTACATAGTTACCTATTATTGCAAGATTGGACACTCTCGTTCTTATTTGATACGCTATATATATGAGTATATATTCTACAATATACAATTTTCTCAAATATTTTTGACATTGCTGACAAAATTGTGACAAGCCTGTGATTGTCTATATTTTTAGGATTTCAAGCTTTGAATATGGGACTCACACGTCCAACTTTAAATTTATCTGGATATATTACATTTTATTGCTATATTGAATATCATAGTCAATGGTTTACTGAAGAGATCGCAACAACCTTCATAGACATTAGACAGTATTGGATCTACTCCTACAGCATCTTATGCATTATAGTAATTAAGGTATCAAGGGTGTGAAAAGGACAATAATGCCTGAGGTCAACAGTGTATTTTCCGAGGGCCTCTGGCCCGAGCTGTGTACGTTGACCGTAGGCATTATTGTCTGTTCAACACCCGGGATGCCTTCAATGTTTAATGTCCGACTTCTGTTGTATTTCAATCAAAATTTTTAGTGATGTACGTCCTGTCATTGTGATTTCTGTCAGAGAAATTACTCTAGTTATTTGCTGTTGCTAGGCAACTTGTTTGTTATTTGTCAAAATAATGCCCTCGGGTATTATTTTTTACGTAACTACCCTGGAAACAATGTATTTATGACAACAATAAAAAACTAGTCGAACATTAATAAAATTAATAGCACTTTCAACATCAATTTCTGTTACACTTTTCAAACTAAACTTACTCAAATAGTAATTTTTCAATTTCAATTCGTAACTATCTTCATCAATACCATCATCAGCTTGGTATACTGAATTGAAGTATACCGCAGAAGCATTTACAATATCCGTCTCCGATACAAACTCTTGGTTATCGAAGAAGAACAATGAGGCCATACAATTACTCTTGCGTACCTTATTGACGTGAGATCAGAATGATTCCGGATCAGTTATGAAATTGGAATCTATCTGTTTTAAATAATTAATTTGCAATCTTGATCATTTTCTTTACTTCAGATCGCAAGATTTTATATTTTTCTGAGTATTTTCTCTGCCTAGTTAATAGTTTTTTAGATCCCTTGTAAAATTTCTGCTCCGATTTTATTCTGCTTATTATTTCACTTGTGAACCATAATGAGTATACTTGGTTTCTGCGTACTGTACATTTGGGAACACAAATTTCGAATATTTCATATAACATTACATAAAATATATTCAGCTGAACATTAAGATCTGATACCATTTCTGATTCAGACCAGTTACACTGATACATAGTTGGTACATACTCATGATCAAAATTGGCACTCCTAAAATTGAACTTCCAAATATTTTTATCACTGTGACGAATTATGCCCCAAAAATCCGTCACAGTTTTACATCCCAGAAGCTTCTGCTACCGCCAAATATTTAGAGTCCATCAAAATTGTCTCTCATCTTGCACACCCTATAGATTTTATTATCCGTAATTCTGTTCGAATATACATCACCGTTTACCTTGATCTCATCAGCTGCCAGTCGGAATTAATTCATTTTTCATATTCCATAACTTGTGGCGATATGAGGTTAAGTTCGAAAATATCTGCAATTAATTTCAATTTATATTTATTTGATCCGTATTTATCTCTTGTGCCTACCGTTAATGAATCCTGAGTGTAATCAACCGTTGTTCTGTAAATATGTTGTATATTGTATATTTTGTTTGATGTTCTTCGTGATCTTTGACCATACACGAATAAATATCTGACATTCGACAGTTGACCGACAAAGGACTGAAGCATAACCACTATATCGACAGACAAAAAAAAAGTAGGATAATTCAAGTTCCAACGAAAAGTTTACAGGGATGTATGTAGTAGGGAAAGAATATGAAATTTATTGTTGTAAAGAAATTTGTATTTGTAAAATTACTCCTCCTTTTTATATGTATGTCTTCTTTATATTACTGATAGCGCTAATATGAATTCTATTTCAAAACAAGTTGAATGAGGATTCCTTTAAATTTAAGTATAAATAAGGCCTTCTGGCTGTCTTCAGTCATTTCTTTTGAAAGTTAGTTCTCGAAGCCATCTTTCAAAGTTCATACTGTGTTTACCGTTCGACGTCTGTTCGAAGTTTTTGTGCCGTTAGCACGACTGTCTAGGCAAATTGTAAGCTTGATTGTTACCTTTTGTTCTTTCTAAGTCCGTAAAAGGAACTAAGTTTATTTTGCAATTGTTTTGCTGTTTTTGCACTCGATATATTCTTGCTATTTTTTCAATTGGAATATTCTTGCAAAGTACTACTTAGAGTCATTTCGTTCAACTTCCGCCGTCCGCTTCGCGAACGTTGGATTCATTTACCGTAGAATCGCCGCTGGCGATGTCTTTGTTGACTTTGGAGTGTTTGAATAGTTTAATGCAAAATCACCTCTGACGAAGTCTTGGTTGACTTCACAGTGTTTGGATAGTTTAACGTAGAAGCACCGCTGGCGGAGTCTGGATTGATTTCACAGTGTTTGAATAGTTTAACGTTAAGCACTACCGGCGAGGTCTCTGTTGACTTCACAGTGTTTGAATGATCTAACGTAAAAGCACCACTGGCGAAGTCTTTGTGGATTTCACAGCGTTTGATCAATTCAACGCAGCGTCACCGCCGGCAAAATCCTTGCTGACTTTGCAGTGTTTGAATAATTTGACGTAGAGTCGTCGCTGGAGAAGTCATTGCTAACTAACTAACAGTATTTGAAATATTTAGCGTAGTATCACTGCTGGAGGGGTCACTTGGTAACTCCACAGTATTGGAACAATTTAACGTAGAGTCGCTGCTAGGGAACAAGTTCGGTTCCCCCCGCATAGAACAAGTTATAAAGTTGATCCACCGTTCGAAAAGTCGCTTCGCGATCCCGCGAATGTTGATTGTCTTGGACAGTCGCCGCATCATCTTCGTCAGCCTTCAGCAAAGCGATCTCAATGCAAATCCCTGCAATAAATAAATATATATATATATATATATATATATATATATATATATATATATATATATATATATATATATATATATATATATATATATATATATATATATATATATATATATATATATATATACAGGGTGTAACAGAAATAAGTACATTAATTTTAACCTGCAATAGATCTCTTCAAGCTTAACAATTTTTCTTGATAACTTTTTTCTGTAAGTCTCCTGGATATCGAGTGAAAATTCATCAAAGTTTGGTCAAAAATTTCATAGTGCGCCTATGGTTAGAACTGAATGTTCCTCATTTGTTGGAAGAATGACAGCTGTCGATTTAAATGATTATTTTGAAACTTTAAACCATCATAGTCTTATCAGTCATTCATTTGAAACTGAAAGAATAACAGTATTTCAATAATACACTGATATTCGCTCACCTCGATTATTCTATTTTTGTATATGCTGCAAGAAAGATCAAATTCATCTCTGAAACCAACAATTTGGTATATTGGTCGTATTTATATGTTATTGTTGAGAAATTTTATTTCTATTTAGGAATTTCACGTATATTTTCAAATAGTTGGTACATTTCTTGAACATTAGATTGTCAGCACGAGTTCATTGCATTTGGATCAGCTGATTTAGATAGTCTGAATACAGCCTGTAACACAGTTAGAATATGGGTCAGAATGTGCTGCCATCTACGATCAACTTAGAAAGTAGTTGCAGCTCTCAGCTTATTTCATTACTGTTGGCTCTCAAACATAAAGAGAAAATCATTTAACGATTTATTTAAAGTGAACGGTGAAACATGAAATGGAATGCAATTTTAAAATAATTAATTTAATGAATAATTCAACTGAAAATATTCCCGCAAAAATTGTGAGAGCTTATTCTTGAAAAACAGAAAACCTAACCTACAAATGTATCACATTGAGTTTGGTAATTGATTTTAAATATTTTTTAAAATATGAGATACAATATTCTATTTGTTCAACAGATCAATTTACGAGGCATACTTCATTGAAACGACCTGACTATTAAGTTTGTAATAATATGAGAAAAAACTAATTCACAGCTGCTTCATTTATAAATTAATGTATTTTATTCATTTCATCTGGTGTTTTACGTTTCAGGTAAACGATAAGTTCTCAATATCTCATAGTATTCTCATCATTATGTATAAGTGCACAATACTTTGACATTAAATACATGAGCATAACCACAATAATTCAATTTTTAGTGAAAAGTGACATTTCTGAAATCGTTCCAAATAAATTCGCCGAACTAATCCTACACTGCTTGCGAAATCACAGATAAAAGAGCTTGACATTTCCACAGGTTTTAACTCTTGTGACAATAATAATTAGACGATTTTTTCCAAAATTTATTTGAAGGAATTGATCTGGAATTGATAGCTCACATATGTCGAAATCAATTGTTTCGTTGTAACCTGGGTTGTAACTGCTACTGGATCCGATAATTATGCACCTGAACGACTCGTTAAATTATAGGGGTTGAAAAATGCTGAAAAAAGATGAGAATTCGAGAAAAAGTTATTAAGAAAAATTGTTATGCTTGACGGGTTCTATCACTGGTTAAAATTAATGTACTTATTTCTGTTACACCCTGTATATATGAGGTAACAGATTTTCGTGGGCGTTTGCAGTCAATGGAAATTGGCCAAATAAAAGATCACTCTTTTAAAATATTAGTCAAGATTTCGCCTAATTTTTAGGCTTCCTCAGGACAATTTTGTACGAGTTAAATGAATAAAATTCCATCAGTAAGACAGTCGAATAAGAGTCATGATTTTACTGCGTTAAGAATAAAAAGTAAAATCTTCAAAAAAATTTTTATAATGTACATTCTAATGAAAAAAGTGTAACTTTGTACCAATATTTCATAATACTGAATGGAAAAAATTTTTTTTACCACAATTAAAAGTGTACAAAGCCTGATATGGTTTTTGGAAATATTACACCAATGTTAATCTTCAAATACAGTGTTTTTAGAACACCAAATGTAAACGATCTAGAAAGAAAATTCATTCGACTGTCTTACTGATGGAATTTCATTTATTTAACTCGTACAAAAATTGTCCTGAGGAAGCCTAAAAATTAGGCGAAAGCTTGACTGATATTTTAAAAGATTGATCTTTTATTTGGCCAATTTCCATTGACTGCAAACGCCCACGAAACATCTGTTACCTTAACTAATTGCAGCCGCAATTAATCCTTATCTTATATATATATATATATATATATACATATATATATATATATATATATATATATATATATATATATATATATATATATATATATATATATATATATATATATATATATATATATATATAAATGTGTGTGTTTGTGTGTGTGTGTGTGTGTGTGTTCACCAGCTCCATTTTTATGTTCAAATAAATATCATAGTAATACTTACATCCTGAATATTATTCTCGAAACCACCCTGCCCCTTTTCTCTAAGCTAATCAGCCGTCGACTTCCAGAAACTGCGTCACCGATCGCATTGGCGCTTGAGTATACCGTTAGCAGTTTCAATAGCGACGCCAGAATTATTAACCCTGCCATCTGCAAAATACATTGTTACATCACTTATATCTTCGGTCTGCCTGATGGGTATATACAATTGTAGGGAAGGATGATGTTTATCAACATTCACTAGCGGATTATCACTTTCGATTGCATTCAACTCTGTAGCTATGATTGTACTCTAAATCAAGTCCAACGTGACTGAATTCTTATCCAAACAATTGTTTAGTGAATATAAAGACAATTTCGTCAATGAGTTATCAATAATTTCTGATTCAGATCACCCCTTAAGGCTGGTTTGTGATGAATTTAATTTACAAAGCAAGATTCTCTAAATTATAAATTTAGCCAATCATAGACATTGGTAGGCATGTCAGAAATTCAAAATTGACGACTGTCACGGAAAAGATATTCGAATCATGAATATGATGGAAAAGCACCCTAATTCATATGATGAAAGTAATGAATCAAACCAAAATCCAATCATTCGTGCGAATGAAAAAATTTTGGCGATGTAAAATGGCTACTCAAAAAGTCAATTCAAGGTTATATTTTAAAAAATGAAGGAGAATGAAGATCTAAACCTACGAATTCAAATTTCTAAATGTAAATTCTTGAATTAAATCCATCATAAACTAGCCTTTAGAGGTATTATAGTTTGTGCTATCAATTGCATTGATATTAAAGTCTCCTACGATAAATACATTGTCACATTGCACTACATACGAGAAGAGCTCAATTGACTCTACAAATTTGACATAATCCTCCACTCTAGATACTGGAGGGAAATAAGCACAGATTATGACGATATCAAATTCAAATATTTTTGCTTTGACACATACTCAGTCAAAGAAAAATCATCTTCCTTCATGATATCAATTAGGATTGAGGTATAAACTCATTTGATTGCAACAAAAATTAAACTACCACGCTTTTTCTGTGTTGAATTGTATTTTCTATCTTTGCGGAATATTTTGTATCTTGAATCACATATTCCATAATTAAAAATGTAACAATGAATCCAGCTTTCAGTAACAGTAATTATACGAAGGTTTTCACTCAAAACGTTATTATAGAATTCACTGAATTTTGTTCTCAAACCTCGCACATTTTGATAATAGATAACAATTCCGGAAAAGGACTAATTTTGTCTTCCATTCAAATTCAAGTGTCCATTAGTTGCGTCTGGAATACAATTATTCATAAAAAACTCGACAACTTTGGTGCGAATCTCGTTGCTAGTCTCTCTAAGGAATTATTGGCACAGGTATATTATGCCCAAGTTGAAGGTTCTGAAATTATCGACTTATCTTCTGGAGAAACAGTGACTTTGGAAGACGAGTACTCCATCGGGTATTTGTATTGCATTTTCTTACATTTGACTGATATGCAACCTTTTCCTTTCAAGAAATTATTCAGCGCATCTTCTGTTGTTGCTGAATCAAGTCATATTGTCTATGAATTTCTTCCAAGTGTTTTGAAGCCAAGTCCGATGGAGATTCAGACATTTTATTTGTAATTATTTGCCCACCTACTTGGTTTTTCCTAGATGTCGTTGGCTTGACAGGTCTTGAGCATTCATTCTTATACCTTACATTAATTATCGAGTTTTACGGAGATAGGTGTCTTCACTTGTATTATTGATATATTGTGATTGATTCATATTATTATCAAGGTTATATTTTTCAGGAGTACAATCAGATTTTCTCAACAAATCAACTATACACTTTTGACCACTCACCCTATTTATAGAACCTTATGTCTTTATTATGACTTTTTTCACAATTTTCTAGTCAATAGATCAATCTTGTTTTCAAATAGGGTGTATATATAGTATTTCATTGCAGAAACTCTCTTTTCACCGGTAATACAAATCGATAAACAAAAAAAGCCTTATGTCACACTTATATACTTACCAAATAATATAAAATTAAGTGTTTTTAAATGTACAGTGCAAACATCAATCTTTCACTTTACTTTACTAACTGCCAGAGCACTTTTTATTTTTGAGATAGTCAATTTTTGCAGACGAATTGGAAATTTATCAACTCAATTTTTGAGAATTTTCACTTGAGCAAATAAAGCTTGATACATGATTCCACTGAATGCAGTCTTGTAATATTTCTTGTATCCGCCACTAGAGGTCAGGAGAGAATATATCAAATTTTGATATTTTGCAGATTAGATTAGGTTATGTGAAATATCATTGAAATTTCTGCTACTCAATTTAGAACTAAATACCTAATTGAAACCTAACCTTCTGAGTTTGGAAGCTGCTTCAAAGATAAAATACATTTTCTAGACAAGAAAAATCTGACTTAATCTATAAGAACCTAGATCCTGATACAATTCACAAATACATGCTATTGGACAAGTGACGCTTGAGTTAGCCCAGTTGACAGCGCTACTGTTCGCTATTTTGAAGATACGCATGAAGTCTATAGAGAGCAAAATATCAGTTTCATTTCTAATTTTTCGGCATGAAACGTTAACTTTATGAATTTACAAATTCAATTTTCATATATTTCAAAATGTCTCTGAATGCAATCCGATGAATGAATTTCAAATAATTATCAAATAGTTTATCACGGACCTTCAATTAATTCATTTTTTTTCATGGAATTGGTGTTTTAATTCATTTCGAAAATGAAATCTCACGATAGAATGAATTTGACATTCAATCCACTCCCAATAGTTGTTACACATTTAAATACCAATTCATTCAATATATAGACCTTAGTGTTCATTTGAAATAACATAATGTTCACTCTCTAATTTTGAAAGAATAACTTAGCAGAATATAATTTGTGAAATTATTTGTTCTATTCAACGAGGCGTCAAAGATAAATGAATTGGAGACAAAATTTATACCCTTCCATCAAAACTCAATTTACTTCCTATATTTTTGTTCTCAGTGAAAATTGTCTATAGCAACTAGTGAACAAGAAAATATCAAGCCGTCAGGAGAATTATGTCTTCTTATTGAATTTGTAGTACAACTCATAATCATCGTGATTCAATTACAGTGTTAGTTCTTGTGTTTGTTGACAGAAACTTCCAAAGAAAAATTATGAAAATCAAATTACAAGCAATGATGTATAATAATTGTACCCGTCAACAATAAAATGAGAAAAATTGCAAGCTGAGATAAACTCTTTCTTGACTTATGTTGAACTTAATGACATGTTTAAGCATGCTTATTATATGAACAGAAGAGGATCTATCGTCGGATTAGGTGCAATGTTCAAATGAAATGTACACCAAAGTTTGCATAATAATAGGTATATTAAAAATCAATAAAATAATAGTAATAATTATATAATATTAGATAATCTTGTGGACGCTGACTGAGATAGGGAATGTGAGTAAGAACAAAATATGAGAGTTAAGTCAAAATTCATTTGTTTTTTCCTCCCTAGCACGACAGTTTCGGCTACACCTCAGCCATCTTCAAGAGCGAAAAGAGTCCCTGAAAATTGATAAATAATCAAAAAATCAAAAAGTCTGATGTATGAGGCTGAAAATGTGGAATTTCCATTTCGTCCTATGCTACAACCGACTATTATGAACGCTGCTGAATAAATATTCACTCTACTTGGATGCGATGTACTTACACAATTGCAAGATATCAAGAAGTAGAAGTTTGTCTGTGTTTATCAAAGGGACCTAGTTCTTCAATTATCTCGTTGATTTCCTTATTATTTTCCGGTGTTTTGAGCGTGGAAGTTTGTTCAGATGCGAGAGCTCCGGGCTTCTTAGTATTTCCTTTTTTTTTGTAAAATATGCTATACTTCATCGCGATTACATTCTGATGTTGTTCTTTCTTTTATTTTTGACTGTTCAGGTCGTGTTTTTTATCGTTTTTTTCGGTTTGTGCGCATTCTCTCCGTTGAATTCGTTGTTAAGGATACATTCTAATTCTTCAGAAAATCTGCACTCCTGTATGCCGCGTTGTTCATGTGGAGGATAGCTTGGTATAGATCAACATTGTATCCTTCGCTTTCTGCTCTAATCATGTGAGTCTTAGAAATTCTCCTTACCTTTGGAGCTTCCAGCGTGTGATTCTTATCTAGAGGGATGTTTGGACCTCTTAAGAATTAGGCGTTGAGAAGCTTATTTCTTCCAACTCTTTTTGCAGTTAGTTCTATAAGTATTGGTCTAGTATCTCAAGAGTTGAATTTGCCCAGCCTTTAGATTTAATCAAAGTGTATAATTTGAATATCTGTCAGTTGTTATCTGTCTTTGAATAACTGCATTAGTTTTTGCTCCAGGTTTCTGCCTCTCTGTTCCTTGATTCCAAAGAATTTTTTTTTTTTGTGTTTTTCTTTCTAGGCTCTCAATTTGTTGTTGCCTCACTTTGGGTTGTTTTTGAATTTCTGAGGCTAGTTTATGATAGACTCCATTTACAAATTCTGATTTTCTAAATTATAAGTCAAATCGCAGATATTGGTTGAAATGTCAGAAACTTCAAATTGACTACTATCACAGAAAAAATATATACATCAATAATATGACCAAAGTGCACCTTCATGTATATGATAAAAGTAGTGGATAAAACAGGAATTTATTCATTTGTGCGAATAAAATGATTTTGACGATACAAATGGTTACTCAAAAAGTCAATTTCAGATTATATTCCAAAGAATTATGAGAATGAGGATCTGAAACCAATAATCTAAGCTTCTCAAAGTAGATGAAGCATCATTCAATTTGAATATTCTAGTTGTAGAATCCAATGATACTTGTAATTTTTCGATGTTCGAATTTATAGGTGCCAATGGAATTTTTATGTCCTCTATAGAAGCTATGACTCAAAATTTATTACTGCTAACGCTGGAAACACTGATTTGACGTTGAACGAGTCGGCGTAGACTATACCTCAAATTGCACACAGATACGTTCGAATGTTGAGCACTGCCGCGAACTATTTTTAGCGCATTTTTGCAAAAAATATACGCTATTATATACATGAATTTGAAAAATCAAAGCCTGATAGTTTTCACAAAAATACAAATTCAGGAGTCGGTTTTCACACCATCATCCTGAATAGGGCAGCAACCATAGATACGTGTTTCGTCCTTATTAGGACTCTTCAGTACGGTATAGCAACCCGCAGATTGCTGCAGAGAAATGAATCTGCAGCAGTGCCATCCACTATAATACAGCCGAAGTGGCAGGTTTGCGGAAATGCAGGACACTGTTGAGTGACCTTCAAAGTTTGACCATGAAACAAAAATTGATGAATTTGAAAAATCAAAACCTGATAGTTTTCACAAAGATACAAATTTAGGAGTCGGTTTTCACATCATTATCCTAAATAGGGTAGCAACCGTAGACACGTGTTTCGCCCTTATAGACCGTCAGATAGTCGTAGATTTGAGTGCCCCATTTTGTTTTCTCCGCCCTCAAGAGTTTTGATAAGTACGTTTATTTGGAGTTTAATAATGCCAAAAATAAAGCTGGGTTGTGTGGCCAGCATAATAATAATTGATTTTAATTTTTTATAAAAAAACCTGTTTTGATCCAATTTTCTCGTTTCTGCCATGCTTACGGAATGAAATTTAGGGAAAAAAGAGTCAGCGAAAAACGATAGGCAGAAGTGATCCACTTGGCCAAGGGTTTGGAATGAGGGCTCGATTATGCAAAAATCATATCAATTGCTCACGTTCTTCTCGTTTCTGCCGTTTGGCCATATGAAAGTTGATATCATGAGTGTCTCGTAGAAATGAATGGCATAAGTTTTTCGAATGACCAAGTCAAGACTATTGAAGGCAGAGAAAACAAAATGGGGCACTCAAATCTACGACTATCTGACGGTCTATTATTAGGACTCTTCAGTACAATATGGCATGCCGCAGATAGTCGAACTTGTAGCCGCAAGACTATTACATACACTTGGGCTGCCTGGTTGGCTGGCGTGACCCTGAGATCTCATCTACAACACCTACAGACTTAAAACAGATACCAAATGAGAGCTGCTGTTTCGAAGCTTTGCACAAATTGCTGGATTACCTCATTCATACACCCAGTTTTGGGTGATAAATAAAATAAGAACTCCAACTGGAAATTGCCAGACAAAATGGGCAACATTTTAGGATAGAAACTATTTATCTCATTATCTCACAATTTACACATGATATTGACATTTAGTTTTTGATGTTAGAATTGGAATGAATTGAACTTCTGTTTCCATGATCAATTTAGGGCTATATATAACCGCCAGTCACTCATTTTCTTTAATCTGTAATTTGGAGGTAGTTGTACCAAATTTTCAGGGCGTTTTTCAACATTGTTAATAAAGATATAATTATATTCTGGGGTACAGCACATGATCTTTTGTCCGTCAATAACTAAACAACCAAGACTAGAAGGTCTTTTTGAGTTTGTCCGTGCACAAGTCATGTATAAAAGAGTTACAGCTTGAAACTAGTGCCAAATGAAAGTTACTGTTCCGTTAGTTGGCCCAAACTGCTTCTTCAAGCTTAGTGATTGTATGAGATTGTAATTTGCGAGATATCTGAACATCAATGAACTGCCAAAAATGCATTCTGATCATCAAGATGATTCTCCAATTTTTTAAATCAATGATTATATTACAAAATTGGAGTTTTTATTCAACTCCATCTTTTACTAACAATGTGAGTTGATGAAGTACTTCAGAAAACAGACAATGCAATTGATTCTCAAACTATTCCATCATACTGATATTTTTCTCCATGTGAATCAAGTTATACATATTTTCATGATAATTGTAAATAGTGAAAGTTGGAAGAATCCATAAGTTTTTTCTCCTACATATTTAAAAGTATCTACTGTGATCAGCACATCTCTTCCCTGACCAAAAATTTCATTGCTTGTTCTATCGCTGTTTCATAATTTAAATTAACTAATTAACTGCATATTTTAAAGTGACAACTGTCATTGTCTAAGTGACAGATGCCATTGTTAAAGTGACAGATAACGGAAGTATCTTAGTCCTCACAAGAAGTAAATACTATCAAGAATAAAGGGTCCTTTTTCAGATCTTCAGAGCCTTCAATTCATTGGAACATACAATTAAAACATTTGATCATTCTTATATAATTTTTGACACTTCTACCAGAATTATTTTCAAACGAGTTTTTTCTGAAACCAAACAAAATAAAACCAAATTACCTATTCCAAAAAAAACTATTGACAAATATTTGCACGTGATGTCCAAATATGAGTAATAATAATTCTTATTTCACATTATTATTTTCATTTTTCTTTTCTTCCAATGATACAGGAGAATATGACTTATTTTATAATAATTCAAATTTTGATGATAACAAATGAAACACTGATAGCTACGAAGAATATGTCAGGTAAATGCTCCCTCAAATTATTCAAAGTTCAATTTTAGTATTCTGTAATAGATAATACCGTTTAAAACGAACGCAAGTAAATCATTCACGAACTCAAACCTAGTTTTGGAATAAAAAACCAGGATACAAAATTTCAGTCAATATTCGTACGCGTTCTCATGAAACTCGTTTGGGTTGTATGAAATACTCCTTGAGAGACCGCAAACCTAGTACCTATTAAGCTGGTAACAGCTTCACTCGACAATCATTTATGATGTTTATCTGTCAAAATATGTTACTTGGGGAAAGAAATAGGTAAATTCCATGTCAAATCCTGTTGTTACTCAAATTTACATGAGAAAAGTGATATTTTAAATCAATGTTACATAAAATGGGGACTGAATTATCCCATTCTTCCAGATTAAACAGCATAAATAAAAGTGATAGGATAAGATGCACTTTTAAAAAGACTTTCAGTATATTTGTTCATCAAAAACTTTACCGCAAGCAGCTTGTTTCAAGACTATAGGGCGTGCTATGTAATCATATTTCATGGAGCTTGTAATCTAATACATTATCTTTTTAGCTCTCAAGTAGCAATGACTTGCTCAGGAAGCATCATCCATAACTTCAATTTTTTTAAAAATTGAAATTGAAAAGACCTTCAATTAAAATGTTCCACAGCATATTCATAAATTTCACAATTCAATTTTTTTTGTTACTTGGTCACAGTATTTTTCTCGACGATAATATGTCAGTGTTTCTCATACTTTCCAGAACACATCTGAAAAATTATGTGTACAGACTGCTGTATTCCCAACGCTTGCACAAATATTTTTCAAATTGACAGGTCGATTTCCACCAGCACACAGTAAGAGAACATATCCATCTGAAGTAGTGTTAGCTCCGTCAACTTCATTATTATGGTCCTTTTTGAAATATATTCAGAGAGCAAACTTACATGATTAGAGTCTACTTGAGTCAATCTTGGATTGAAATCCAACAGCCGACCGTGAGAAAGATGAAATTATCGAATTATCGAATCAAACTTCAAGGAAATACGGATCAATTATAACTTGAAATCTGATCCGATGGCAAGTGAATGGTCTGATTCAAGTACAAATCTGGATTTGATCACCGACCTCATCGAGGTTGAGCTTCTAACTCAAATAAAATTGAACGTTTCCAAGAAGAACATTGGGAAGAATGAAAAATTGCTCTGAAAAACATTGATTGAACCTCATTACATGTTGTTTTCTTAACTTGTTATTATTGGGAGCAGAAATATGTCTAACTCCCGTAGTAATATGGATGAGTATTCGAATGTCGTTCAGAAATGGTTTTGTTGATATATGTATGAATCCAAACATCAACTGCCTGTGGGTGTTGGGATACCAATCGTCTGCTGTTGAACGAACAATGCACGATATTAGAAAAAAACCTGGAGTTGCTATTAAATTTGTACAACGCCTCATCCTAAACTCACAATCACTTTGATAAATGCTCTATTCTATCTATTTACAAATATCTGTTTTTAAAATTCAAATTTGACGTTGCTCAGTGGAATTACTTCAACTATCTTGGTTTAATTTGCGCACAAAATAGTTCATCCACCTTTTTTTGACTTGTTCCTCTATTTTTTATGCACAACGCTTCAGTCGTTTCCTCTGAAAATTTTATATAATCAGTGCGAGCGACATCAACGTCAGTAGGTGGACCATATCTCCTCTACAGGCAATTGGGCCTCGCTGACCAACTGCAATCACAAAGCAACGGTTGAAAACGAGAGAGATTTATATTAGGTTGTAATGGAACCGTTAAAACAGAACTGTACAGTTCAAATGGAAAGCTAAAATTTAGTTTACTCAACGGAGAAAATACACTGAACACTGCATATAGTTCTATGTATTTTTAGAAGTGTTTCTCATTCTCTTGCAGTCGAAAGAATCTTGTAAAGGATTGCAATGGATTTTCAGCTTCCTGAGACGTATTCTTTTGAATAATATATACCTACAACAAAAATGAGAGACCACCGAATCTAGTGATATCAAATGTCTTGTACCTAGTTTTTGCTATACTGATAGTTAATTGAGTATTGAAAATAATCATCATTTACCTCTAGAGATAGAAGTTGACTGACCTCGTGTGAATCTGGGTACAAACATTTCAATGACTACAGTCTGAATTACAATTTGTATCAGACTGATTCATATTTCATGTGGCTCAATTGAATCAGATAATATTACCTTATATCACTTATAAATTCAATTACGATGTGCTACATTCTATGTTTGATGAATGTACCACAGGAGACAAAAAGAATGTCAATGACCATTTACCTGGTTCAACAAAAAAATAATACAGAAAATGAGACAGAAACATGAACTTAAGAGATTTCATGATTAATTGCTGAATCATAATGTCTATTCTCACGAATATAGGACAACCAGGAATGAATTTAGAGATGAAATTTAAATAGTTCACATTCATTGCTTTTGAGTCTATAAGAACTCTTTCATTTGATGATCTCAACAAGTTTTCGAAATTTGAGAAGGAAAGTTCACTTATGTCAATTGTGTATACGATAAATTATGGCCACGGTTGAAAACGAGAGAGATTTATATTAGATTGTAATGGAACCGTTAAAACAAAACTGAACAGTTCGAATGAAAAACTCAAATTTAGTTTACCCAACGAAAAAAATACACTGCATATAGTTCTATGTATTTTTAGAAGTGTTCCTCATTCACTTGCTGTCGAAAGAATCTTGCAAAGGATTGCAATGGATTCTCAGCTTCCTGAAACGTATTCTTTTGAATAATATATACCTACAACAAAAATGAGAGACCACCGAATCTAGTGATATCAAATGTCTTGTACCTAGTTTTTGCTATACTGATAGTTAATTGAGTATTGGAAATAATCATCATTTACCTCTAGAGATAGAAGTTGACTGACCTCCTGTGGATCTGGGTACAAACATTTCAATGACTACAGTCTGAAATACAATTTGTATAAGACTGATTCATATTTCATGTGGCTCAATTGAATCGAATAATATTACCCAATATCACTTATAAATTCAATTACGATGTGCTACATTCTATGTTTGAGTAATGTACCACAGGAGACAAAAAGAATGTCAATGACCATTTACCTGGTTCAACAAAAAAATAAGACAGAAAATGAGACAGAAACATGAACTTAAGAGATTTCATGATTAATTCCTGAATCATAATGTCTATTTCCACGAATATAGGACTATCAGGAATGAATTCAGAGATTAAATTTAAATAGCTCACATTCATAACTTTTGAGTCTATAAGAACTCATTCATTTAATGATCTCAACTAGTTTTCGAAATTTGGAAAGAAAAGTTCCCTTATGTCAATTGTGTATACGATAAATTCTGCATAGCTACAGTGACAATTATAGAAACAAATTCCTTGCCAACGTGAGTCTGCAAGGATAGTTTCTGCAGCCAATATCATTCAATACGTACTCATGATGGCAATTTCATTCGAGAAATATTTTCCACAAATACGACTTTAATTTTTTCATAAATTTTCTTTCAAACTTTTTTACTTACTTGTACTAAGGACAAGATGGTACTGTGAAACCGACAAAATTCACCTTTCGAGATTTTGGTGGAAATATCCGTTTTGAGCATCCCTAAATTCATTTTGACTATTTTTGACTTGATGTCGGTAAATATGTTCGTGCGTGCGTTCGTGCGTAACTCGCAAATCTCAAAACTGGCTGAACGTATAATGTTGAAATTTTGTATTTAAGACTGGTATAGGGTCTAGTTGTGCAACTCTCATTATGGTTTCAATCGTCTGTACCGGAAGTGCACTTTACTTGAAACTTTTCTCGAATTTCTCTAATTAATCCAGAATGACCAACCGTAGGATGTTGAAATTCAGTATTTGAGCTTGCTGTTGTATCAGAATGGCTATCTGCTATTTTTGTAGGAATCGGCCAGGCCAGAAGTGCACTTTACTCCAAACTTTTTCTTAATTTCTGGTATAAATATCGAATGATCCGCCATAGCATATTGAAATTTAGTATGAAGAATTTCTGTAACATCTCATAGTACATATTACATTATGACTGCGATCGGCAAAGCCAAGACTGCATTTTACTTGAAACTTTTTCTCAATTTTGCGCATAAATTTAGAATGGTCAGCCATAGGATACTGGAATTTAGCATTTGAAATTGCTGTAGCATCTGAATGGTCATCTCCTATTCTTGTAATAATCGGCTGAGCCGGAAGTGCACTTTATATGACAGACTTTTCGAATTTTCCGTAAGAATTCTGATCAATCAGTCGTAGAATATTCAAATTTTGTATTAGACATTTTTATAATATCTAATTGTACACCTTGCATTAGGATTGCTATCGATTAAGCCGGAAAAGCAATTTATTCGAGACATTTTTTGAATTTTCCGCATGAATCAGAAAAGATTGAACGTAGATTGTTGAGATTCAGTATTAACGACAATTATACCGTCTTAATGCTCATATATTATTTTTAGTTAGATCCACCGAGCCGGAAGTGCACTTTACAACACAGTCTTTTGAAACTTTTCGCATAAATTCGGAACGATCAGGTGTAGAATATTGAAATTTGGTATTTCAATCTGCTGTAGCATCTGAATGATTGCCTACTATTTTTATAACAATAAACTAAGCCGAAAATGCACGTGAGTAGGAATTTATTTTTCAATTTTGCGCATAAATTCAGATCGGTTGCCAGTCATAGAATTTTGGAAATCAGTATTTAGAAATTTTGTAGCATGAGAATAATGTCCTACTGTTTCCATAGCAACCGACTTGGCTGAAAGCGCATTTCACTTGACAGATTTTTAGAATCTCTTGGGTAAATTCTAAACGATTAACTGTGGAACGATGAGATTCTGTGTTCGATTATTTATATCCAATGATATATATGATCAAACACAAAATTACATCGTCCTATATATATATATATATATATATATATATATATATATATATATATATATATATAAATATATATATATATATATATATATCCAAGGATGTACAAGTAAGTCACGTGATGTTCACGTCTTTAGGCAACATCCTTCGAGTCATCTCCTCAGATTGGGTCTTTGAGTCGCGCTCCCGTGATATAATCGGTCGGATAACTCTCCCGTGGCTTGTTTGAGAGAAAATTATCGATAAATTCACAGTCCCTTGTGATATTATATACGACAAAAGACGGACATAATACTATGCTTGAGAATAATGTTTAAATGTCCATTGCCTATGAAATTGCTAGGACCTCTGCAAAACAATCCAAGTTATCCTTTCAATTCACTAGCTCAACACTAACAATGACAATAATTCCAGTAATAATATAACGTTATGTTTGTAACATTTCATTTCTTCTGCTTCTCATCTTTTGTTCCCATAGATCTTAAATGTTAAATCGTTAGCTTCAAATAATATTTGTTTCGTACTACTAATCTATTTTCATTGTTTGTCAGCTGTGACCTTGTCAGCTGTCAACTTTCGTTTGTTGCTGTACGGTGCTGTTGCCCGGTGGTAATAATTATAACTAATCTTTTTTCGCGTTCTTATGCAGCTTTCTTTTCAGATCTGTATTTCCAGCTGATGGGACTTCCGATTGAAGTTTGAGACTTTGATATTTTTCATTCAACTAATGATTAGTAATTTTCAAGTGTACTCAACAGAAAATCGTGACTGAACTTTGAGAAGGTTATTTTAACGGTCATGCATTCTGGTTTTGAAAATCTTATCGTAAAGTGCTTGCGAATTATTTTGTGAATTTTTTGCCAAAGTTTTATTATCGGGCCGAAATTCAAATCACCTTTTGCAGCGTTCCGAACCTCGGCTCAGCGGAAATTGATCCGGATTCTGTTTCGATCTTGATCTTCAAAAATCTCAATCTACAAGCCGATTAACATCAGAAGGTGAAAAACTATTGCAATTTCCTAGAGCCATTTATCTATATTAGTTACATTTTCTCATTTGGTACATTGAAACTTGACAAAAAATTAATTGCTCAAATTAATTATTTCACCGTGGTATAGCATTTCAGACTTCAATTCAGGTTATTCTTTTCAGGCTTTTTAGTGTGTCTCCTTTTTGTGTTTCTTCGTATTCCATTTTGCGTACTCGATTCGCATCGTTTTGGATTCACCGCTGGTGTCTTCGCAAATTGCCGTTCTTCATCGCCTGTGCCGTCATCGTCATCCTTCTTGCTGCCTGGCATCTGCACCATTTTCAAGATATACTCCCACGATCTCCGAGTGAACCTCGAGTCGGCGCAAAAACTGAGATCTATTTAAGTTATAATTTTTATTGGTCAAGTATAACATTTATTTTATGAATCCAATCAAACCGATATCTATATTATTATTGTTGCTTATTATTATATTGGTGTGTTGTTGCCATAAACAAGTGACATACGCATAAGGCGTTAACCGCGCAGCGCAGTAACTCCTAGAGCAGATAAATCACTTACCTTTCTGTGTGCGCACTACGAACCGTGAGAGTACTCCCAACTGTCCTGTAGAGTGTGCTGAGCGGTATTGTAATTCGCTTATGTTTATGCATGAGCTCTACTCGCTATTGTGTACGCGATTCTCGTAGTGCTGCGACTGCCATTCGCCGCAACTATAATAAACGGCAATTATTATCAAACGCCGTTTGACTGACATATTTGTTTATCTGAACTTACCTAATTGCCAATAAAAGTCTCATTGTCTCCAAAGCTAGTGATTATTTTTGCTCCGCGCGCTTACCTTTTCTCCTTCCCCTCTCGTTTAAGTTTGGCGACCAACCGTCAATTGAACCAAGGGCTCTACCAGGTCGCCTGGCGCGCAACAGAAACATTCTTTAAGATCCTCCAAATTCGACGTAGACCACACGCTGTCTCCTACGAGCTAGCTGAGGTTTCAACCCGGGTAGGGATTGAAGGGAGGCTATATCTTATGTTTTTCATTAAGATGAATTATCAATTCGTAGTCCGAAGTCTAGATCTGGAATCTACGGCCACATGCGCTCAAATATTCAATTAACTTGTGTGAAACAGTTATGTTCACTGTGAATAGTTCATGTACTCATATATTCTCGTTCTTCTGGATTCTTCTGTTTCAAATTTTCTCATATCCCCACATTGTCCTGATATCTGACCTGCTACCCTTACCCAATTTTTCCACATCTGTTCTTCTGGGCTATTTTTTATAATGCTTATCTATACTCGCTCTGTATGTTCACTCGGGTCTACGTATCATCCTAATTTTGAGCTTCTTTCTGCCTTCCTCTTATCAAATTACTCAAATTTCGTATGCAAGATCATTCTCGAAGATAACCCAATATTTCAAAGGTTTTGAAGCTGAAGAATGCTTGGATTTAATGTAAATCATCAATTCATGTTGCCATCCGGGGAGATAGAAACAAGAAAACAAACATCTGTTAGGTCTTGGGAATTAAAGTAATTGTTCTACTTCGTATCAATTGAATTACTTACAACCGCACTCCCCTCCACCCTAGAAATCGAAGACAAAAGCGTGACTTCTGAAGTTGAATGTTGCCCTCCCAATAATATTGCTGAAATTCTGCTACTGAATTTTAGTAACGGAAACAAAATATTCAATGTGAACCAATTGTCAAGCCTAAAAGTATAATGGTACAGTTTGTGGAAGCATGAGCAATCTTAAGCTTCGAAATTTTCTAGAAATCTTCTTCCAAAGATGTCAGAAGCAAAAATTGGAGCTGTTATTCCCGTTGGCTCACAAATTGAAAAAACTTTTGGCAATGAAGGATATCCAAAATTGCGAACTAGAATGCTCAAAAAAAGCTTGATACAGTTCCAAAGCAATATAAATTTTTTTCAGGATATAACAGGGCTGGAAACCACTAGCAGTTTGCTGGAAAATTCATAACGAGCTACAATGAATGTTCTGATCATGAAATTGAACTTTTTACATTTCGTTCCTATTTTGGCTATAGGAATAGTTCTTGACTTGAACTATTCTCATAGATTTAATAATTTTTGCTATGTCCTAAGCCTGCATTCTGTAATTATTCAGATTCCTTCAGTTGAAGCTGTTTATTCAGTATTCTTCACATCAAATCTACATTCCTGTGTTTTACTAAATAAAAATATGTTCTATTGAAAATTCCTGGAGCGCGATGCGATAGTTATTCAGATTTTGAATTATATATATTTGAGATTTTGAGCTAAATAACAATATGAATAGGGCAGTAATTTCAACCGTGTAATCACATTCTCATCACGCATTTCACGCGTCGATTGAAAAGAATTTCTGGATATTGTTCCATGTATCTCATCATGAATTACTGACAATATCATTAATTGAACGACGATTTGCCAGTATTTTACGGTTATAAGGCACGTGGAATCTCCAAGACATAATTATGAGGTAAACCATAAGCTTTATGTCAAACTTCGAGCAAAAGAAGCTGATGTCAATACCTGTGGTATGGAGCAATGTGATGAAACTACAAAGATCAAAAAATATACTGGCTCGCACAGCCAGTGGGATACTTTAGGTCGAAAATTGAATTAAATATTAAATTCAGATCTCATGCATGTGGCGCTAGCCACCAAGTACTTCTTCCACCAAGTCAGCATGAGCATGGGCACATGGGCACATGGGCAGTGCTATATGAAGAAGCTATCAATATGAATAGTGCGAAAACAAAACCAGAAGATACATTTCCTCCTGTGAATTCTTCACAACATATTAAACTCTAGGTTGAGGAACCTCTTATAAAATTATTGTTTCATCCTTTTCCAGATTATCAATTCCATGAAAAGGCTAGGCTGTGGGAGGTGTGTGATCGCTGGAAAGATCAGCTTCTGTATATGCGTGACGGAGGAACAAGATTCTTTGCCACTTTTGACATCGTATTTTCAGAAAAAAAGTAGATCAATTCAATGAAATGTGAGTTATGGAATATGAATGATTCAGCGCATAGAAAATTGTCTGGGAGGCAGCGTTACAATTCTGCAAGCGATTGTAGGAAATATATTTTCTGTATAAGGAGATTGTTTGAATGTAGTTGATAATTTAAACAAGCGCAAGTCGTTAGCGACTGGGTAGAGTTGACTGTAGATGCGTTCAGAATAAGAAAAATCATTTAATAAAACTTCAAAGTTTGTAGGATTAACCTTTGGATAACAAACATTCCAAAAATAACCGTCAGCTGCATTGAAATTGGTGAATTACCCGTCAACAATTTTTATAAACCGGTAATAAAAAGTAAGGATACAAAGCTATTCCATAAATTTATGGAACTTATACAGCTCATTTATAATATAAAGATGATAGAATTAACTGTCTGTTTTTTTTGATGATCAAGATATTTCTATTATGAGCTCCAACACAATCTATGCAGCTGACGCTCAGATCATCATTCGACTGTTTGTGAACAATCATTCAAGATATAAATTGGATTTTCCGAGATGACTCTTTCATTTGCAACGCTGCCTATCGGACTATTAGCTTTATCAAATTTCTTTCCTGAAGCAAATGATAAAATAATGTTCCTCTCATGCAAATATGCAATCTGACTCTCATATTCATAATTATTCCCTTTTTCCATAGAATATTCAGTACATCTCATCCATAACTAGCAATTTGATAAGAAATACCAATTCTTCAATTGAACCATTGAATCTGACAAACAGAGGTTTTTGAATTTCAGCTAAAAGTATGCTCGGTAGGAGCCATAAATTTTGAATAATTACTTTGAATATATGATTTCTTGGTTATTCGATCTGAAAAATTATATCCTGCTCTTACTTCTCAAGTTGGGCCTATATTTATGTAGTAGTTTTCAAAGGATCAACTCTGAGCATCGTGAATCAAACCGCAAATATGTAGATTAGGTGTTTCCGTTCTTTATATCTACCTCCGTTAGAAAGCAAGATAATCAAGTCTAAAAGCTTCAAAGAGAAATCATGTTTGCAATACTTGTGTGAATAAGCATCAAGAGATCAAGACATTCATTCAAAGATTTCTGTCAATCAGCATTTCTTGCTCAAAAATATTTCACGTTATCATGATTATGGTAACTCACTGATTGTAGTAATAAATATTTTTTGTTGCTATCGCAGTACCGTCCATTAAGGCTCTTTGCGAATAGATTGCAGCGCTACAAGTGATCAATTTTGAAAGTATTACCAGGTTAACAGATCGGTATCATTGCACATGATTTCAGAATACAGGTATGAATCAAATTCAATTGATAAAGCAATTCATGAGTGAATTCAACATGGAAATTGAGAAATTGTGTGTTGGTTATTCAAACTGTAAGACAGTTACGGAAGCACAAAAAAAAACATTCAAACATTTCTACAAGTTCCCATCCATAAGAACATGAAACAGGAATGAGAAAAAAATGGATTAAGGCTATTAAACGAGTGAAGAGAGTGAAAGAAGGTCGATACTAATTATAGAATATGTATTGGATGGAGAAATTAATTGATCAAAACAAAAAATTCATGTAGGAAGTTAGGTTAAACGATTGCAAGCTATAGAAATTTTGTATGTTTTATTTTCATGTATCGGATGCATGCAAAATATCTCGCGTTTCATCATTCTAAGACAATGTGAAAAAATGTACTTTCATATGACGTTTTGACTCGTTTGACAGACACGTAGCAATCTGTAATCAATTACTCTGAATTAACATATCTCTATTGGTTGACTTCAACAATTGACTGTTGTGACTTGTGCGTTTTTTGCTTTTCCGCAATACACGGGCACTTACTTCATGTAACCTGTACCTCAGGCTTCCATAATAGTCAGTTGTTACCACGCTTAGTTTTTATATTTCAAAATTTTTCAATATATACATTTATTGCTTCTCCTATTTTTGACTAGAAACATGTTCATGTTAACACTACAGATGACAACATACAGAAACACTAATTCTATTGTAAGTACACTGTTCATTACACTTTGTCTATGTATCTCACATTCTCACACTTTTGTATACATGTAGCACTTCTGAAGATGGTCCAGGTGGTACCAAAACTGTAGAGTAGGATAGGAATAATATACTTGTGACTTCGGTAAAAACTTTATATGGACAAGAATTAATCAATATTTGCCCTACAACATGCGCGGAAATCAAACTCTTATTCAATAATACTTTATCTTCAACATCAAACACATGCTCACCTGTTTTCACTAATTTTCTTTTTCTCATATTGTACTCCAGATGCAACCAGGTTATATGGATTGGGATACTGTTCCTATTATAACTCCATTGCCATCATTCCAAACTTATTCCGATCATCAATATGAACTTTTCAGCTTCTAGGAACTCATTCCACGTAATGACAATTCAAATTTTTACGTCCAGCTACTTTCAAAATTAACCATTATAACCGCTGGTGTTGCTCTTCAACGTTTGTGCAAAGAGCCTATATCGCAAATTATCATGTGACAGTTTTTCCGAAGTTGCGGTGAATTCTACAAACAATTAAAAAATTTGAATGAAACAAATATCAATCACGTCTGCAACCTGATACGAGTGTAGGTGAAACTAAGTCAGTGCACATCAGTAGATTGTTTGGTATCACCTGAACCAAGAGTCTCTACATCACGGCCCAGAAGCATCACTAATCTAGTCCACGGCTGAGGGTCAGACATACATTGTAACCGATCCGTAATAATTGTCTTCTATTACAATGTAAAATTCGCAATATGAATAAATCATAGGAAATAATCAGATATTTTATCCAAGCCCTTGAACTTTAAAATTCAGTGGAAGAACCAGTGTACCTCTTCGACTGAAAAACCTAAAGACCTCTGTTCTGAACCATGTGAGTGACTACCTGTCGTCAATATATGGAAACCCCTGATTTTTGTGGAGAGTACTCCAAAAAATATAATCTGATTCAGTGGGATCATACTTATTTTTGTTCAAAAGCTGAGGTCGACCCCACGACTTACTGATCTACTATACTATCCCATTCAAATATGAATGTTCTGTAAACAAGTTGAGTGCAAGAGTTACATCCAAAAATTGATATTTATTCACACGGAATTATATTATGTCTCACAATTAAACATATCTTCAGGTGATTGTGGCTTATGGAGTTTCTCTCCCCCAAAACTTCTACAGGCTTATTGACGTATTTCATGAAGCGCATGTCAGTATTTAGAATTGGAGTTCTCTGTATGTAACTTCATTCCAATATGTGCTCCCAAATTCTCTATTATAAGTAGAAAGTTCCCTCACACTCTCATAAAAATACGGTGATTCAACTTTTGGTTTTTAATCTGAATTTCAAGATACCTACAGAGTTTCGTAATTTCAAGCGTCGTAGCCTAACAACATTGATGCAAGCTGAGCTCAATACTCACCCACTAACCTTTCAATCAACCTGCGTCCCCTGCCCTAGATCCTGTTGATTTGAGACTCGCTATGTGCTCTAATGTAGTTGGACGTAAGTAATTCATGCGTGTATTGAAGCGGTAAGAGGACAGCAATCAACAGCAATAGGAGTGGCCTCATCTTACAGGCACGTATTGAACATTTTTGAGAGGGGCATAGTACTATCAAATAAAGGATTATTCCAAAGGGATCTTTCTCACTCCCACGAATCTTGATAATTTGATGATACACAATTCGAATGATGTTGAACATATCACCAACACAGTATCTGTCAAGATATTATAGAGTTTTGTAGATGTGAACAAAATTTTGGTATAAGAAATTCTTTCAGGAATGGCTTAGATGTAACTCGTACATAATTGACTCACACATAATTCAAATCAAAGCCTATCCACATCTTAGTTGAGCAAAGCTTATCCACTGTGGTTACAATTGCTGGAATAATAATTGTAACAATAGATGTGGATAATCTAAGATTGTACGAGCAGCTGTGATTGTTTATTAGATCATAGTAATAGTGACTCTATTCGTGACATGAGATAGTAGTCTTGATGTTTCTCACTATGCACTATTTTTTAGATCAAGCATTCCTGAAAGTAATGGGGACATAAATCAAGAGACGATGTGAAATCATAAAGGAATATGTTATTCAGTTTACGTTCCATACTTTCTTTCTTTCTCTCATATACACTCTTCATGCTTATCTTTCGCATACATTTCTTGGTCGTAACACCTCTTTTGGAGCAAATAATGACTGAATACAAAGAATCAATCCACAACAATGGTACTGAGATGCTAGTGTCAAGACCTGTGTATAAGACCGTGCTCAGACCACTGAACACAGCTTTAATAGCAATAGTGATGAATTGAAACTTTTCAACTATAATTATTTGATACTAGCATTGATCTCAGCAGAATATCGGAGGACCGAACATGAAGAGACCGATTCTCAGGTGAAAAAGATCACAATGTGATTTTATACTACGTATTTTATAACAGAGCATTCTAATTGTATGAAAAATGAGAATTCAATTGAGAATTGTGGAGAAAAAAGAATTTTTTACATCAGTATCAGGTCGTCGGAACCTGTCCATAGTATAAAGTGTTTGTTGATTTCGACTCGGATTTCAGTCAACAGTTAGACCTAATTTCAAGTCATTCGACTGTATGAAAACCAGTCTACTCTCTTAGGAAAGACTATTTGATGATTATTTCAACGACTGAGCAGTGATTTTGATATAGAATTCATGTAGTTTCGTACGAAATTTTTTGGAAGACAATACAGCGCTTTCCCTTTAATACAAACCTGTTGAAACCTAGAGTGAACAAGCAAGAGCAGCGACGGCAGCGCCCTGAATATCACCAGCAAGAATTAACGAAGAGGTGTGGAGAGACGACAATAGGCAACTTCACTCTCCTGAAACATAGCACAAACTGAGGTAACAAATGGATCTCGGACCGTTCAATTGACCTATGTGTTGTGAATTGCTGAAATTGTTAGAAATAATACTATATTATTATTATTCATTTTTCTGTTCCAAGGCTTTGCCTCAGACAAAGAAAGAGAGCAATATTTCTATTTCTAAATCACATAGCATAACCATATATCTATAATCCTGATATGAATACTTCAAAATAAAAAAATATATAATAAGATCTGATTACATTTTTTTTGAAACTCTTATATGTATAAAAATATAACGCATTCATTATTCTATCTGCGTCTTTTTGACGACGAATCTAAAATTTATTCTAATTGTAGTTTATTTTAATACCAAGATCACTATTCGTTCAAGCAGAAACTTCTCAAGGCAGGACTTTTACTAACGCAGTAAAATAAGTTATTTATTTTTCTCTGGTCCAAGTTGTTAAGAAGCGAGACTAGAGGTTTAGAGGGTAGGAACTAAATATTGTGATATATATATATATATATATATATATATATATATATATATATATATATATATATATATATATATATATATATATATATATATATATATCTATATATATATATATATCTATAGGGTTTGTACAACGGACAATAGGTGAGGAAGTGCTTCAAGCTTTCAGCTTCGCTCAGATTACACATTGAGCATATGTCTTCTGCTTTCCAATTAAATTTTATTTTATCAAAATAAATTGAAACTATTTGCTTGCCGGCAAGTCTCAAATTTGCTGTTATTCGAGACTTAGCAATAGGGATTCTATCTGTAAGGTAGTTTTCGGTATCTGCATTTGATTTGATCAATTTAGAATGACTGTTCTAACGGCTATTTTCTAAATTATTGAGAGTTAGATATGATATTATTATCAATCTTACGTAAAACATATGAAAAATATCGCTTACAATATATACGGAAGTCGACGAACATTCTTCATGCCTGTTAAGCAATATGCAAAAAACTTGTTTGATGTCTTAAGAGCATATTTACTCGATTTTTTTGAGATTTCTGGGGTTTCCAAGTTTGCTCCTAGGTAGCTCATCTACGTGAGCCAATGAGATTCTAAATTTCTATTTGTCTTACTCTCTCCAGGCATTGTTTGTGAGTTTCTTGATGTTCTCCGTAGAAATTACGCATACTGCTATTTGTGGACACATCTCAAAACAATGTAAGAGGGGTGAAGAAAAGTGCGGCTCATGTAGAAAAACGGATCATAATCAGGACAAGTATCAAGAAGCAATACAAATCTTGAGTTTCCTTAGCAGTATATGGATTTTCTTATATTGTGTCCTGGGTAAAAACCCTTATCACTTGTATTATTATTATTATCACTTAGACGGTTCTTATTTTTTGACGATGTTGATACCAATTTCTCTGTATGCACAATTTTTCACTTTTGAATGAAGCTCCTAACACTCTACTTAGTAGTGATGCCAAAGGGAACGGTCAGAATGTTCTTCTCAATTAAATCGAAGCCCGTCTCCTCTCTTGCCAATTTTGCTTCGTTTCACCAAATTTCTTGATAATTTTTTGTGTCGGAGTAGAGCTGCATGCTGTCTACGGCTAAGAGGAATTTTTCTATGCAGAATATTATATACATGCACTCGCAGATACACTTCACTAAATTACACGTGATGTAAATGACAGATTTCTACTCCAATATAAATGAGGAAGGACATTCAACTTTTTTTATACAATTATATTATGCTCTTTCAATAACTCTGCATATTTGTCAAGTCATTGGATATCGTATGCATGAGTTTATATTGAAATATTCGTATGAATATGTATATCACAATCTTATGTCATTATTATATAGTATTATGGGTGATGTGCAATGGTAATATGCAATTTATCCATTTTATCCAGTTTTGCTAGTCATATCGAAGATTCCTCTGCCTCGTTCACCTGTGATACGTGCTTCCCATATTCTCTTGACTTGTCTTCCTTTTTCCAATCTCTTCAGGTGTCCAGGTCATGATCACTTTTTCATCTTTATCATCTATTTGACTGGTGTGACGAAGTGCTCCCATTTTAGAATCTGAAAAACTGCCGTTAGTAACCATCTGATAAAATGATTTAAAATAACTCAACTTAGTCACAATATTACTATTCCAGTTGATAGCCCTCAGCTATATTAATTCCGATTCACCGAAACCGTTTCGAACTGTCCAATTTTCCGATGCAAATCAACTTTGCAGTTGATCGAATTTATTTCCCTGAAATATATAAAACCGTTAAATACAATATTTTGGTAGTGATTGACAACTCACCGTTTGTATAGTAGTTCTCCGTATTGATGTAAAACCTAGTTACAGGTTATTTGGAACTCCTATTCCCGTATTTGAAAATAGGTTACTATTTGAATATTTGTACATCACCGTCTGAAATAAATAAATTAGATTTAAGTTGTAGTACACAGTAAGCAGTTGATAAAACTTACCTTTTATTTAAGAATAATTCATAGTTAGATGATAAATTGTAGATTGTATACATGTGCTTTTGTTTACTTTTGTTTGACTGATTACTAATTGACAATTAATTCTGATTGTACGACCCCCAGAGCCATCTGGCGGTCAGATAGGAAACTAGCAATAAAGTTTTATTTTAAGTTTAAATATAATAAGGATTACAAAATGTTGTAATATGTATTTGGCAAAGAAGTAACACACGCAAAGTCATTATTTTATTTATTCACATTTTTTGGATGTTACTAAGATCTAAGTAACATCCGTTTTTCATAATTAAACCGGCTCAGTATCGTTTACTTAAAATCTGGGTATAAATACAGGCTGAAATCGATCAGTAAAACACTCTTCCGAGAGACTTGAGTCCAGTTATTTAGTAGTGCTTCTGCAAACAGGCCAACTAAACCGTTCGGCATCCGTCGTGACTCCTGCTACAGAGTCATCGATATTTACCGTAAGTAACGTCCTGTCGACAGGGTTACTTAACCCCCACTGTCGAGTGGTTCCTGTTTCAGAGCCATCGAGACGACGTCCGTCGTGGCTCCTGCGTCAGAGTCATCATCCACCACGACTGTAGTCTCTGCCGTAGGGTTACAGCCTCCTGCACCTAGCCGTAGTCTCTGCCATAGGGTTACGGCATCCACCTTCTGCAACTGTAGTCTCTGCCGTAGGGCTACAGTCCGTTCACCACGTCGTAGCCGCTGCCGCGAAGGGCTACGACAACTGCTGACGACGACGACCAACATCCGATGCATCATACTTGCGACTTCATGTGTTAGTTCGAAGCCGTGTCCGTCGTACTGTGCAAGTATACTCGTTTCAATTTGTTTCCGCCATTTTATGTACCTTTTCCCCATATGTTTGTGTGTCAATAAAACTGTTTGTTTCCCATATACGTTTCTCTTTATTCGCAGCAAAAAAACCCTCACCCTTTCCACTAGCTATCCGGCACCATCGCCATAGAGTTGCTCCGTTATTGGCGCCCGAGCAAACCGACCGTTAAGCAACTCTTAAAAGACGCCGCACACTGGTTTGATTCCAATCTTTTGTCTCATCTCCTTGCTCCGTAATTGTCCATTTTGGTCACTCCAATGATTTCTCTCAGGCGGCCTGTTCCACTGTTTTGTCTTCTATTCAATACCCAGGTCCCACTACCGTATGTAAGTACTGAATGTATAATTGTTTTGTAGGTCGCTATTTTTGTTCAAGAAGTTTTTGTGATTGGATATAGCATTCCTCAGTAGGTAGTAATTTCTAGTCATAGACAATGTTCTAGCGTTGATTTCTTTTTCAATGCTTTCTCCAGCGTCTATCATCCTGCCAAAATATTTGAATGATTCAACTTGTTTTATGTTGATAAAATTTTGAAGAACATTATTTTTATACATCGGTTCTCTCTATCGATTTTTCTGTATTTTCATGAAGAAGGATATGGCTATGTATTTTCAACATAGTTGTCAGGGAAAAATGTTGTTGTAGATACGTGGAAAATATAATATATGACGTATTTTCTTGAATCTTGTGTGAAGAAATTGTATTACAGAGGGAAATTGGCTGCGAGGAGAAGAGAGGCTAACATTGAGAAGAGATGTCAATATTTTCACATACGCTAGTGCTCTATTAGTGCTTTTTACTGCGCTCAAAATTTTTGGAGGTTCACGAATAAAACCTACCCGATTTCATTGAATGTAGTATTAACAGTTCCACTACCGAAAAAATTCAACATCGTTTTATTCAAAGTTAGATAATTGATTCCTTCATATTGTCATCTATTTGTCAGACACAATAAAGAGCATTTGTATACTCATAGATGAAACTGGTGCTAGTGTTCATGATACAATGTAGATGGGGCCAATGAGAGTAACACTGAAGACATGATGGTTCTCAGGTTGGCGAAATTGCTAGATTTTCAACTGTTCAATAGTTCAAAGAACTGGAATTTATCCGTATTCTTGTTGATCTGTGCAGACACATAAGACTAAGAACCAGCACCTGCCAGACCTACGTTAAAGTATAAAGGCTGAAATTTTGTGTATGTATTCTCACTACTGCAGATAAGAACATTCGGAGGCTATGAGTCTTGACCAATGGTGCTTTATACAGATATCAGGTGATGAAGATGTGCAATATCCTGGCTCACTTACATTCAAGTATAAAGCTTGAGGTTCATCTATTACATTTAAGTTAAGGTTTAGAAAGTCAGACCCATCCGAAGGGACTAACACCTCCCCAGCGTCAGCATAAGCCCATATAAGTAGGTATTGTGGAACCCATTAGAGAAATTATGTATTTTAGGAACGTCTACAGTCTAGTTGTGCACCTTGCATTATGATTGCAATCGTCTGTACTGGAAGTGCACATTGCTTGAAACTTTTTTTGAAATTTTCGCAAAAATTACTGGAGCATCTTAACGGTTATCTTTTATTTTTGTATCAATCGGCTGGAATGAAAGTGCACTTTATATTACAGACTTTCCGAATTTTCTGCATGAATTCAAAACAATCAGCCGCAGAATATTGGAACTTTATATTGGGCACTTCTATAACATCCAGTTATACACCTTGCATTATGATTACGATCGATTGAACCGGAAGTGCAGTTGACCAGACACTATTTGCCAAAAATAATCAAAACAAATTCGGGGGCGCTTAAAACGGATATTTTCATCGAAATCTCGGTATGTGAGTCTTGTCGGTTCCATAATACTCACTTATATAGGCCTATGCCAACGCTGAGGAGGTTTTATCTCCTGCAGTTGGATCTGGCTCTCTTAACCTTGACTCAAAATAGTTATTTATACTAACGTAAGTAAGCCAGGTTATTGCACATCTTCATAACCTGATACCTGTATAAAGCACCATTTAGTAGTCAAGATTCCTAGCCTCCAAATGTTCTTACCTTTAGTAGTGAGAATACATACACAAAATTTCAGTGTTTATACTTCAACGTGAGTCTAGCAGGCGCTGGGTCTCACCCTACATAGTATGTATATAGATCTCCAAAAATGCACAGCAGAGAAGAAAATCTGAATTGTGTATAGGCTTTTGGACAGTAGATGGCGCACCAAATAATTTTCTAAATAAACCATTATAAGATCTGAATTTAGAATGAGAACAATCAAAAACTGAAACTACCATATAGATAGATAGATGTGAAATGTTTTTAGTACGCAAGTGCACAGTATCCATCGATTACACAAATTCAAATATAAATATAGTGCGTATAGTTCATATCTCGCTGAAAATAATAAGTAACTAAATTTTATATTTCACAATTACGCCTTATAGACAAACTACCGATAGTTTATAGTATGATGCTTTTTTCTACCCACTAATAAAAAATTGAGACATTCATTTTCGTATCTGACCTGAGATTCATAGTTTAATCAACCTGCAAGTATACAGTACGCTGTACCTACCCTATTATCATTTTTATCTTCATGATACCGTATTTGTAGTGATCCGTTCAATTGTCACCTTCCATAGTCTAGATTTAAAACGAGTAGTATTTACGCATGTTCTTTGTCGTGAACTGGAAAAGTATATTCCGGAATTTTCTTCTTCCAGTAGGTATAATAGAGAAAATTTGCTGTAAAATTTATATGTTGTCACGGTTTACAATCATTATAAAATAGAGCAAGACAATATATTCTAACGATTCGAAAAACAACAAATATTTCTATAAAATAAACAGAAAAACAAAGATATGGTGATAGAATACTGCATCCATGTATAAAATAGATAATTTATAGTCTAAAAACTGAGAAACACGCTTCAATGGTAGATCGATCTGGAACGTAAAAAATAATTTTTAATATAAAAATGAAGTAATGATTGAGAAAATTCATGTTATTATGAGAAAAGCGTTGATGCTCGATATAAATTGTTGATAATACTCCTCTAGTGCAATTTCTAAATGTAGAGCTGATATGAAAATATGCACGGCACGCTTCTTCCGCAGTAACATCAATTTTCTCGGTCATTACTACATTTTTATATCAAAAATTATCTTCCACCTTCTAGTTCGGTCTACCATTGAAGCGTGTCTCTCGGTGTTTTTTAAACCATAATCTATTTTTGATGTTTTAGTTTGATCTGCTATGGAAAATTTATCCAGTATCACAGTTGACCGAGCTCGCTTCGCTCGCAAGACGACTCCACATTTATCGAGCTTGCTACGTTAACCGAGTCTGCTACGCTCGCGCGGCATCTTAACGCTATCTGAGCTTGCTTCGCCTACACGGAAGCTTACAGTTAACCAAGCTACCTTACTTGGATGTGATAGCTGTTCATCAGGCTCTTTTTTCGAAAGCGAATCGGTTATCCTGATGATCCTGATCAGGATAATAGAACAAACTTGAATAATTATTGTATTGAAACCGGTTCTTGAGAAGTATGCAGAGTTTCAATTCATTCTGACGTTTTGAAGTGGGTGAGAATCACGTTCAAAGATTCCATAGCATAGATACAGGTGAAGCTGATACAAGCGCAATCCGAGCACTCAAAGTGATTGGATATGCTAACCTCAGCTCCCACAAGCGGTCAGATAATTCTATTCAATTGAGTCACTGAATCATTATTTAATAAATTCTACATTCCATTGAGGATCTTATATATCACGATGAGTTACTGCTGACAATGAACGAAGTGAAAATGCACGTAGGCCTTGGCCAACGTGCTTCATCATCAAAGCATGATAAGTAAAACTTAAGATATACAAATGAGCCAATGACAGTCCCAAGACACATCTAGAAATTAGAAAAGAGATCATACTGATCAAGACAACATGAGAAGAGTTAGACCAAGAGTTCACCAACTATATCCAAGTTCGCAACCAATAACAACCCAAAACAGATTTAAAACAGTATTGGTCTCCACCAATCACGATCAATAACAGGGAGAAACAGCAACAAAAATTACCAAGCTTCCACCTTTTTCTGGTACCAGATATACAAGATGTGAATCCACTAAAAAACTTTCAGGTGAAAAAGCAAAGGAGGAGTACATCTAGAAAACTGTGTGCAACAGTCAAATAAAAATCCAAGCTAGTGGCATCGATAGCTACAGAAGCATAATTCAACTCTTTGCAACAGAAAAGGTAAGTTACCATACCTATCAAATCAAACAAAATAGAACACACCGTGCATTCATCAAAAACATATGAACATCACACTATACAGACATTAACTAGTTGAAGAAGGAAATCTAAGATAAAGAACCTAAAGTAACAAATATTTTCAATATGAAACACAAAACGCTGAAACATCCATTACCAATTTTAATAGAGGAGCTAGAACAAAACCCGAGTAATAAAATTATCTACGATAGACATTTTTTACAGAATACCAGAGTAACCATAGAACCTCCTAGAGTTAGAGAAGAAATCCCACAATGCGCCAGATGTCAGAGATATGGGCACACTAAAACCTATTGCGCAAGACAAGAGCGATGCGTTAAATGCGGCGAAAACCACGTTACCTGATATTGCACAAAAAATTGAAATATACCAGTTAAATGCGTACTATGCGATAGTAACCATCCAGCCAACTATAAAGGATATTCGATTCATGAATAGATATACTAAGAAAATACTCTGCTCTACGACAAAGAATAACGACAGAACAAAAAGCAAACTCACTCAAAGAGGTACATCCCAATTCATCATACGCACAAACAACAAATCATAATAATCTAAATATACCTACCACTACCCAGCAACAATCCAAGCAACAAATTCCACCGACACAAAATGAACTAGAAGAAATGATGCTACATTTGATGGGAAGAATGGACATCATCCTGAACCTACTCACAACTTTAATATCAAAACTCCCATAATGCAGCAAAAATTAGAAATTGCATTATGGAATGCTAATGGCTTGGCCGACCACAGCGAATATAACATAGATATAATATTAATATCAAAAACACATTCCACAAATCAAACGTATCTGAAAAACCCACAATATACCATATACGATACTAAGCACCCTGATGGCACCGTCCATGGGAGTACGGCAATATTCATTAAAAGCTCAATACAACATTACGTTCTAATCGAATATATGATGGACCACTTACAAGTCACAACAACATTAATAGAAGAATCAACGGGCCCTAATATCTATTTTGCAATATACTGCCCACCCAAACATGTCATATAGAAAGAACAATTAGAACATTTCACAAGAATACTTGGCAATTAATACATCCTAGGAGGTGACTACAGTACCAAGCACACAGTCTGGGATGTCCGCCTAATAACAACACAAGGGAAAAAACTACTCAAAGTGATTCAAAGCTACAATATCTCATACCACTCTGCCAGTAAGCCTACATATTGGTCCTCAGACATAAATAAAACATCCGACCTGCTGAAATTTTACATAGCTGATAATATCCAAGCGAATACAATAGTAATAGAAGAGAGCCTTGACTTATCATCGGACCATACTCCAGTGTTCCTAAAACTAAATTAAAACGCGAATAAAACGTTGAAACCATCAGCGTTACATAACACTATACAGACTTGGAACACTTTACAGAACTGAGGAATCAAAAAATCAATATTAATTCACCCCTAGAACAGAACAAATACATAGACTACGCAATTGAACATCTCAATCTAGATATTCAAGAAGCAGCATGGGAGGCAACTGTTACCTTATCCGAAAAGTAAAACGAACCACCAGTTCCAAATCACATCAAAGAAGTCATTGGAGAAAAACGACGCATACGGAGAGTATGGCACCAACAACACAATCCACTGGAAAAAACAAACCTAAACAAAAAAGAAAGAGGACTGAAACAAATGCTGCACTAATGGAGGAATAACAATCTAGAGTAATACCTGAGCTCTCTGAATTATACTGCAGTAACGGAATATTCACTGTGGAAACTAACCAAATACCTTAAAAGACCTGGACAAAGAGTTCTACCTATTAAAAAGCCAGACAACACCTGGGCAAGGAGCAACCAAGAGAAATGTAAGAGCTCAGCTGAACAATACTCTCAAGTATTTCAACCATTTGCAATCAATAACAATTTCCCTGAAGAGGTAGAAATACAACAACACCTCGAATCCTCAGACCAAATGACACCACCAATCAAGAAGATAAGTTCAGAAGAAATTAAAAACACAATAAAAATAGAAAACAAAAAAAAAGCACCAGGGTACGATTTATAACAGACAGAGTGCTCAAAGAATTACCGGAAAAAGAAATTCAACTAGTCGCTTCCATTTTCAACGCCATAATAAGAACTAAATTACTACCCATTACAGTGGAAAGTAGCACAAATAAGCCCAATTCAGAAACCGGTAAACCCCCTGAAGAACTCATCTCATATCGACCAATTAGCCCATTGCCAATATTATCGAGAGTATTCAAGAGAATTCTATCAAAGAGTCTGGATGCAGTAATACTTAGAAAGAAGTTGATCCCAGAATATCAATATGAATTTAGAGAAAAACATGCCATCATAGAACAAATTCTCCGAATAGTAGACAAAATAAGAAGTGACCTGGAAGAACAGAGGTACTGCTCAGCAGCATTTCTTGATGTAGCACAAGCCTCCGACAAGGTATGGCACGAAGGGTTACTATGCAAAATGAAGGAAAACTTACCTACTCCACTTTACCAACTGCTAGAATCATATTTCAGTAGAAGATACTTCTAAGTGAAATACCAAAGCGAGTAGTCAAACCTGTACCCCATCAAGGCTAGGGTACCACAAGGTAATGTACTCGACCTGACACTATATCTATTATATACTGCAGACCTACCAAGATCAACACAGATCACAACAGCCACATTCGCTGATGACACGGCACTTCTGCATATTATTAATGACTCAATACACAAACAATCAACTTTTATTATTACTTCATCAAAGTTCATATCGAAAATTAGATTGATATCAGTATTATATTGAACAAAGTCGGTTTACTTACACCATTTATAAATCAAGAACGGCTTGAGCGATTTTCTCTCTGAACTATACTGCAGTAACGGAATATTCACTCTGAAAACTAACCAAATACCTTAAAAGACCTGGACAAAGAGTTCCACTTATTAAAAAACCAGATAACACCTGGGCAAGGAGCAGCCAAGAAAAATGTAAGAGCTTAGATGAACAATACTCTCAAGTATTTCAACCATTTGCAATTAATAACAATTTCCCTGAAGAGGTAGAAATACAACAACACCTCGAATCCTCAGACCAAATGACACCACCGATTGAAAAGATAAGTTCAGGAGAAATTGAGAACACAATAAAAATAGAAAACAGAAAAAAAGCACCAGGGTACGATTTATAACAGACAGAGTGCTCAAAGAATTACCGGAAAAAGAAATTCAACTAGTCGCTTCCATTTTCAATGCCATAATAAGAAGTAATTACTACCCTTCACAGTGAAAAATAGCGCAAATAAACCCAATCCAGAAACCCGGTAAACCACCTTAAGAACTCATCTTATATCGACCAATCAGCCCATGCCAATATCATCGAGAGTATTCAAGAGAATTCTACTGAAGAGTCTAAATGCAGTAATACTTAGAAAGAAGTTGATCCCAGAATATCAATATAGATTTAGAGAAAAACATGGCATCATAGAACAAATTCTCCGGAAAGTAGACAAAATAAGAAGTGACCTGGAAGAACAGAGGTACTGCTCAGCAGCATTTCTCGATGTAGCACAAGCCTCCGACAAGGTATGGCACGAAGGGTTACTATACAAAATAAAGGAAAACTTACCTACTCCGCTTTACCAACTGCTGAAATCATATTTAAGTGGAAGATACTTCTAAGTGGAATACCAAAGCGAGTAGTCAAGCCTGTACCCCATCAAGGCTGGGGTACCACAAGGTAATGTACTGGACCTGACACTATATCTATCATACACTGCAGACCTACTAACATCAACACAGATCACAACAGCCACATTCGCTGATGACACGGCACTTCTGTATATTATTAATGACTCAATACACAAACAATTAACTTTTATTATTACTTCATCAAAATTTATATCAAAAATTAGATTGATATCAGTATTATATAAAACAAAGTCGGGTTACTTACACCATTCATAAATCAAGAACGACTTGAGCGATTTTCATGATCTTCGATTTTTTGGATTCTGTCCCTGTCCAGAATGACAGAATAAGTTCAAAAAAATCGGTAGGAGAAATATAATTCTCTCATACATTTTGTATAGAACAGATTTTTTGATGATATCATGAGAACTCATTTATCTTATTCAACTTATAAGATTTGCCCTAGGGTGGAACAAACAAAAGTAGCCGATAGGATCTGAAAATGAATTTGGAAATTTCAGGTCCTATCGGCTGTTTTTATCACAATGCGAGCGGAACGAGCTTGGTCAAAAATAAGTCGCCATGCAAGCGAAGCGAGCTTTGTAAACGTTAAAACGCCTTACTAAAGATGCGAACTCGGTTTATTGTAAGCTGCGGTGCAAGCGAAGCAAGCTCGATCAATGGTAGACCACCGTACGAGTAAATCGAGCTTGGTCAACAGTCGACCGCTCCGCGAGCAAAATGAGCTCAGATAGCTGTAAGCTCCCATGTGAGCAAAGCGAGCTAGGTCAATGTCAAGCTGCTATGCGAGCGAAAAGAGCTCAGCTAACGACAAGCTGCCGTGCGAGTGAAACAAGCTCGGTTGACTATAAGTAATCGTGTAAGCGAAGTGAGCTCGGTCAACTGTAGAACGTTGTGTGAGCGGAACGAGATTGGTCAACGGTGAGATGGCGTGCGAGCGATGCGTTCTCGGTCAACGATAAGACGCCGTGCGAGCGTTGCAAATTCAGTTGAAGGCAAGCAACCTTGCAAACGAAGCGACGTCGCTCAACAGTAAACCGCCATATGAACGAAGCAAGTTTGGTAAACTTGAATTATTCCCAGCACATACAGATTCATTTCATTGCTACATTTTGGTGAGTCTAATATTCAAATAGGCAAGTTAAGTCCAATTTATTAGTTACTTCTATATATTCACTTGAATGAGTATGCCATGTGAGTTTTATATATCTAATGTATAATCATCAATAAATTTACAGAAAAGAAAATAATATGAATCCAAAAGACATTCAGTGGAACTGCAAAGTCTCAGCCAAATACAAAAATCTCCGATTTCGATTGATTTCCTACAGAAAAAATTTTTTTCACAGTTCGACATGTCTTTATCATTTCCGGGTTATAAGGTCTTGATATAAAAGATAGGCTCAAATATCTTGCAACCTGAATTTATCAATTCTGTGGCGCTACGAAGTACGCCGGGTCAGCTAGTATATATATATATATATATATATATATATATATATATATATATATATATATATATATATATATATATATATATATATATATATATATATATATATATATATATATATATATATATATATATATATATATATATATATGTATGTATGTGCTGGGGATAATTCAAGTTTACCAGACTTGCTTTGTTCATATGGCGGTTTACTGTTGAGCGACGTCGCTTCGTTTGCAAGGTTGCTTGCCTTTAACTGAATTTGCAAATTTGATAATGTGTCCATAAAGAACTGGAAGTCGTACCATTATGGAGGAGCATTACCTACTTTGAGTATTTTGAGTGAGTTTTTGGTCGGAGAAATATAGAGCCAATGATCAGATGATCCCGAAGAAGTCAAACGTGAGCAATGGTTTTGCTGTTTCTGATAATAAGATAATATGTTATTATTGTAAACAAAATCATCTGATTTTCGATTGCCAATCGTTCCGGAACTTGAGTATAAATTGAATGAGAAACTAAAATTATGTTCAAGATTCTTGTAGAGTAATCATTTCTACTAACTTGTATAAAGTAAGTATTGTTAGACCAACAAAATCCACCTATCGAGATTTTGATGGAAGTATACGTTTCGAGCATAACTGAATCAATTTATACTATTTTTGACTTGATGTCGGTACGTACGTTCGTGCGTTCGTACGTACGTGCGTGCGTTCGTGCGTGCATAACTCGCAAATCCCAAAATTTGTTGAACGTATAATGTTGAAATTTTGTATTTAAGACTGGTATAGAGTTTAGTTGTGCACCTCGCATTATGGTTCAAATCGTCTGTACCAGAAGTGCACTCTACTTGAGACTTTTTTCGAATTCTTCCAATGGATCAATAATGATCAACCAAAGGATGTTAAAACTCAGTACTTGAGCTTGATGTTGTATCAGAATGGTTAACTGCTATTTTTGTGAGAATCGGTCAGGCCAGAATTGCACTTCACTTGAAACTTTTCTCAAATTTTTTGCATGAATATAGAATGATTAGCCATAGCATATTGAAATTTCGTATAGGAAATTTATATAACATCTTATTGTACATCTTGCACTATGATTGCGATCGTCGTTTATATGACAGATTTTTAGAATTTTTCGCATAAATTCTAAGCAATTAGTCGTAGAATATTTGAGTTTTGTATAAGGCACTTTTATGATATCAAGTTGTACACCTTTTATTATAATTGCTATCGACTAAGCCGGAAGAGCACTTTATTCGAAACATCTTTTGAATTTTCTGCACAAATTCATAACGATTGCACATGGATTGTTAAAGTTCAGTATTTGGGACGATCATACCGTCTAGATGCTCATATCATATTCTTATTAAGATCCTTCAAGCCGGAAGTACACTTTACTTGACGGTGTTTTAGAATTTTTCGCATAAACTCGAAACGATCAAGTTTAGAATATTGAAATTTGGTATTTTACTCTGCTGTAGCGTCTGAATGATTGCCTACTATTTTCATAACAATAGACTGAGCCGGACGTGCTTTTCAGTAGGAATTTATTCTTCAATTTTGCGCGTAAATTCAGATCTGTTGTTAGTCGTTGAATTTTGAAAATCTGTTTTTAGGAATGTAGTAGTATAAGAATAATGGCCTACTGTTGCCATAGCAACCAACTTGGCCGGGAGCGCATTTCACTTGAATGATTTTTAGAATCTCTTGGGTAAATCCAAAACGATTAACTGTTGAGTGCTGAAACTTTGTGTTCGATTATACATATCCATTGATATATACGATCAAACACAAAATCGCATCGTATTGTATATATTCAATAATGAACAAGTAAGTCACGTGATGTTCACGTCGGATTTTTAATCTAAATGTGAAGCACAAGAATGTAAAAAACTTAGAATACCTCATAATGTTTTGCTGCATATAGATGTAGATAATGATACAATATTCTTAATATATAATATTGGATATCTTATTCTTATGTTCATTTATTTGAACTAGCACCTTTCTGAAAAAATACGAATGAAATACATATTTACAGGAAAAAAAATGATATCAAATTTAAACTCAAACTGGCAATAATAAATTTACATACAATATTGCTTGCAATTTGACTCAAATTCATTGGAAGACTTGGAGTTCTGTATTCGCTATGTGCAACATCAAAGTGGTGACAACTAGCGGCATTGATCGGCGAACCCACTGCCACTTTTATATGTTCTGTCAAATGTGACAACTAGTGGAAAGTGAATTGAAATCAAAATTAATCATAAACGTAATAAGTATGGATCCTTTTTTAAGAACCAGTTTTGAAAAAATGGGTCTTACTATCAGCTTTCAAACTCAAACTGTGCCAAAGGGTAAAGCTCACAAATATTAGAACCTCTTTCAATAATGTTATTACTAAACAGTTTCTCATCAACACTATCACAATAAGCAAAAATATCAGCTTGGCATTCAACATCACTTGTGCTTTTGGTACTCGAATCAACTATCATTAAATTGTCATGTGCTCTGTTACAGTCATTTTCATATATTGAACTTATATTATTTATTGAACTTATATCCATCAAGACCTCTGTATTGGCAGCCCTTTTTGAATTAAAACTTTAGTTTTCAATATTTTTTTAACTTGAAGCCATTAATGAAGTATTCTGTAGCCTACGCTTGATGAAACATTGATGTTTTGTCAAAACTGTTTCGTCATTTGATTTTGGCTTCCAATGAAGAAAAGAAAATTGGCTAGGTACGAAATTAGGACAGAGCTTCTCTTTTCCCTGTTGATTCTCAATGGAATGTACACTGCAAATTAAATATCTTGATGTTGGATTCCAATTGTATGTATATTCACTAAAAAAATAAATATGTCTTATTTTATCATTTCAATAACAAAATTGGAGTTGGTATACCATAAAAACTATTGAATTTCATTATTCTCATATTTACTTCATACTAAAATTATATTCACATATTGCGTTCGCACAAATTTTTTAAAACATCATTATAAATGTACAATTAATGTTGTGATACTTACTTTTGCTTTCTTACTACGGAAATCCACTTTTCTCTTTGAATAAACTCATGCTCATATATATTTTGGTGAACAATAAAAGCAAGCATCACTATTTTTCGATGAATTATTACAAATGATAATGTAGTTTTCACGAATTGTCATTTTTGACTTTTGATTTTATATCAGTACATGTACACTAAAAATGCCAACTTTCGCCGCTAAGCGTGCACGGTCGTCCAGTGTTTCTCTTCCAAGCAGCTGCACATAGCGAATATTACTTGGTAAATAATTGAAGAATATTAAAAATGTAAAACAACTATATTCTTGAGAGATTTGAAACAACTGTATATTGCAGCTGTACGGCCTGAAGATGAGTTGTATCCGAAATCGAAAGCCACAAAGCAAATTTAAGATATAAACGTATTTTTTTTCAACATTTAAACTTTTTACCTTATGCTGGTAATACTTGTATATATATTACATTTCAAAATTACTTTTATTGCTCTATTTTGGGGCAATTGAAGTTGATTTAAATCGACACTAGTACATATGAAAAATATTGTTGAACAATAAGTAAAATGAGGCAAGATGATGGTATTATAAATCATATTGGTACTCCATGTGGTCGAATATTTGGATATTCGCGGAAGATAATAATCAATTTTCTTCGCAATTTTCCTGCAAACATACTGAATGTGCTTTTGAAAATTCAAATTTTAGTCAATGATGATACCCTAATATTCCATTCCAGCAACTGCTACTATTTCTTTTTTGTCTACGAATATTTTGTTTTTGCTACATAATGATGCATATTTTCTAGATGATGATGATAAAAACATAACTTTTGTTTTGTCACTATTTGGTTTTAATCTGTTACTTATAAGCCATTCATTCACCTTTACCAATTCTGAATTCATTAAGCCAGTAATCCTGTTCAAATCAGCATCATTCAAGTGTATAAGGGTATCATCCGCAAATAAATGAATTTTTCCTATTGAAACAGCGTTTGATAAGTCATTAATGTATACAAGAAATAACAGTGGTTCTGAAACACTTCCTTGAGGCACCCTCATATCAATGCTCAATCCCTTAGAGTACACGTTTTGAATTTTTACATATTGAGTTCTATTACTTAAATAATTTTGAATTCACCCTGTAGCAATATCTTTGATTCAGCACAAATCTAGTTTTTGTATTAGAATGTCTCTGTCAACAGTTTCAAACCCTCTTTTCAGATCTAAAAAGCTTGCACAGATTATTTAATTTTTATCCAAAATCAACTTCCACTTATTATTTATACAATTCAATGCTGTCTCACAGGAATGATCTATACGAAGTCCAGATTGTTTTGAAATTAAAACTTTATTTGTATCGAAAAATGTAGTTACTTGTTTGTGTACAATGAGCTCCAAAAATTTTTCGCAGAATGGTAACATATTTGTGGGTCTGAATTCTTCAATTTAATGAGTCCCAGTAACTTCAGGAATAAGGAAGATTGTACTATTTTTCAGTTGATCAGGCACAATACCTGGCTCTAAAGACTGAATGAATGAATTGAACAAGGGAATAACCAATTAAATGAAAATAATCTTTACAATACTTTGCATTAATACTATCAGCACTAAATTTGTTCTGTTGATTGAAAATTATATTTCTCAATTCATTCATAGAAATTGTTGAGAACTCTGTGAATTTGGTACTCTCAATTCTTCTTACTGTATTGAGATCATCAAGAACAACAGGAATAAAATCTCTAACTTCATTAATACTGTCAATGAAATAACTATTGAATATATTCGCAATATCTTCAGCACTATTAGACTTAAACATAATGGTCTCAATATCTTGAGGTTTATCAGAGGATTTCAACGTTTTCCACATTTATTTAGAATTATTCCTCCAATTGTCGATATTTTTAGAGAAAAATACTTGTTTTTCACTCTTTGTTACCGTAGTGACATCATTTCTTAGTTTCTCAGATTCAATCCAATCGCTCTCTTTGTTGGTGAATATGAATCTTTGATAAGCTATATCTCTTTCATATATAGCCTTTCTAATATTACTATTAAACCACTGTTTCTTCCTTTTCGTACTGAAAGTTCCAATTTCAGTGCTCTGTTCGATACTATTCAATAAATTATCACTGAAATTATCAAGATAATCATCAATATTAGAAATTTCATATTTCCAGTCACATGCTATAAGATTGTTTGTAAGCAGCGAATTATCAATTTTTCTAAAAATTCAAGTGTCCTCATTGGCCATGTTTGACGAATAAGGTAACGTTACATTAATTATAGCATGATCTTAATAACAGATGTATATCTAACTTCACATTGGAATTTATAATCATTCGTTAATTCATAATCTATAAATGTTCGGAATTTTCCAGCAATACGAGTTGGCCTACCAATGATTTGTTCATATCCACTTATTTCCACAGCATTTCTCATACTCACAAAATGATAGTTCGTGTTGTCTAACCAGTCCACATTGAAGTCTCCAACCAATCAATGAGTTTGACTTATTGCCTCGTAATCTCCTAACCATTCGTTAAGGAATGATATGAAAGCTATTGGACTGCCACTGGGTGATCGATAAACAGCTGATAAAAAATAATTAATTTTGTCCTACGCAAAACTGATTGATGAAAGCCACCAATTATCATGTTCACAAATTTTATGAAGCACTTTAAATTTTATATCAGATCTCAAGAGCATTAACACTCCACCTGTATGTCTAGATGAAGAATCACAACGTACCAACACATAGTCACCTATTTTGAGTTCAGACTCTTCAACAGCTTCTGTAATCCTTGTTTCCGTTGGACAAACAATAAATGGTCTCTCATCTAATATAAGATTCTCTAACTCCGTTCCATTAGCTGAATAACTTCTTGAATTTATGCAGATAATATTTTCGTATCTTATTGCCTGCTGTAGTTGCTATGAGTATTGAAATCAACTTTTTTGTTTTTCAGTAATTTCGAAAAGAACCTCACAATTCCGATCAAGTACGCCGTGGCTAGTATCTTGTTTCAGTTTTAGTTTTGTGTTAGTCTTACACCAGTTATTACACTTCTCCGCTACGAATTCACAATCAACATATTCGTGATTTTTACCACATTTGCTGTATGTTATTCTATTTTTGCAGTTATTTGATTCATGTCCAAGTCCTACACATTTATAGCATTTGATAATGTTGAATTCCTCGTAGACCTTACCTCTGTCTCAGCCAATATTTACTTTACTCTCTGACATAACTTTAGCGAATTATGATGAATCTACTTCAGCCACAATATTTATTTTGTTACTGTGTTTCCATTTATTCTTTCAATAATATCTGCATATAATTTTTCTGCAGAAATATTTTAAGCGCATTCTTTGGAAAAAAGCGCTATTATATTCGCTTTGGCTGTCTGTCTGGCTGGCTGGCTGGCTGGCTGGGTGACTGACTGGCGTGACGCTAAATTCTCAGCAACTATATTATTCACAGACTTGAAACTGGTACTAAATAAAAGCTGCTGTTTCGTAGGTTTGCACAAATTGCTTTAATTCAAGCTCAGTGATTGTGGAAGATTGAATTATTTAATTACTTTCTCCAAGTGGAACAATACCCAAAGATATATATGACATTAGGGATATGGCAACTGAAATTTATGAAAGTAGATAAGAATTTAGTTACAACTTTCGCCGCGGCTGTCACTATTATTATGTACAGTTGTCAAATCTGTCCGAGATTCATTCAATGTCTTGTTGGACGTGAATTTGAAGCTTATTCGAATGAATTATTATTATTGGATGAAAATTTGTTCACTTTTGGTGTATTTTTTTCATATAGCTGATAAAGATCAAATTATCATTTTGAGGTACAGCATTTGACCTCCCGTCAGTCAATAACTAACAAAGAAGATTAAAAGATCTTTTTGAGTTTGTACATGCATTAATTATGTACCTATCAAATAGTCAACTTGAAACTAGTACTAAATGGAAGCTGCTGTTCCGTAAGTTTGCCCAAACTGCTCAATTTCAAGCTCAGTAATTGTAAAAGATGATAATTTGCGAAATCTCTGAAGTAACAAGCATTTATGAGCTGTCAAAAATGCGCTTTCATCATCTAGATGATTCTTCCATTTTTATAAGTATCTCCAACTCTACTCTTCTCAATAATTTTGTTCAAATTATCTATCTCATTTATGTATTCGAGACGAGCATTATCAATTGAGTTTTCCACTTCATCTTTCGTCAAATAATAATTTGCTAGCATAAGACAATTATTGCAATACCATTTAAGACCTTTGTATGAGCTTACAATCAAAAATCTTCATCCTTTGTATCAACACATTTCATATGATACCAATTTATGCAAGGACTTTCACAACCTATGACAATATCATTATCAAACTCTGCTTGACATTTGAAACACCATTTATCATCATCATTTGATTTTTTCTTTCCCATCTTAGAAACATTTGACATCCACTGGATTCGAACAAAGTAATCGCAGCTGACTTTACTCAGCGACTTAACAACTATCCACACTTGTTAAATTCAAAAAATTGTATTCTTGTAGAAAAAAAAACGATATTTGAGAATAAAAATGAAATATATTGATGAAAATATGCTTCAACTGAAGTATCACTAATAAACTCTTGGTGAGAACAACAAATACTCATATTACTTCATCCCGCACATGATATAAATCAAGAGCTTCATCTAGATAACACTTCAAATAGAAATTGAAAGGCAGAAATCCTCAATCACCCCCTTTTTTTACCACTCTATTGAGTCAATGGAAGATAATAAAAGTGAGATAAAGAGATTCACGGGCTTGGCTTGGTGCTTGAAAGCTTGGCTTGGGCTTGACTTGAAAACGAAGCCAAGCTAAAGGAAAGTCAAACCAAGCTTCACATGTATCAAGCCAAATAGTATTTTTCAGAAGCTTGAATATTTCAAGTCAAGCCAAGCTTCAATTTGTCAAGTAGCTTGGTGAAATCAAGCTGTTTGGAATAAAGTGACCTTTAGGATTTTTATTTAATGCGGCAGGTACATTTGCCTATTTTTATCATTTCAGTTTTTTCTGAAACTGAATTCAGATTTAAATAAATTGTTTATTACCTGAACAGTTGCAGTGGATACTGTTTTCAAGCCAATTAAAAATTGCACTTGTACTCCTACTCGCACTGAATGTATACTTTTCAACGAGATTCAAATATTTGTTAATTCAGGAAAGATGATAAATGATGTATTTCTCTTTGTATTTTGTTGTATCTTCGAAGACGCGGTAGCACCATTTTTCATTTTGAATCAGTTTTTTCCACAGTAACGTACATTTCTATTTTATCACTTTCTTGACCAAATCTTATGATATCAATGAGATTTGTCACTTTTTCAGTCACCATATTTGGCATTCTTGATTTTGTATGATGAGACTCTTTATTTGTGAAGTATGTTCTGTACCACTATTCTAATATGGTTCAAGACTACCATTAGAAAAATCAATAATTTCGTGTAATTCATACGAAATCTCAGATTTCCTTCATATTGCGTTCTAAATTATTAGGAAATGCCCTGTACTTCCCCGTTCTTCACAGTTGAAATAGGGAACGCCGCCTAATACGTGAAACATAGGTGAACATATATACGCGCAACCAAATGTGCAATGTACAATCAAGCTCTTAGTAGCTTGATACAAGACGAAGCTACTTGCAGAAAACTTGAAACCAAGCCAAGCCTTTTTTTGAGATAAAGCCAAGCCAAGTGGTTAATATTGGAAAACTTGTAAGGACAAGCTAAGCCAAGCTCTCCATTCTCAAGTCAAGCTTCTTGGCTTGGTGAATCCCTGAGTGAGAATCCGACAGGAGCGTCAAATACGCAGTCAGTTGACAATAAAGCCATTGAGAATTCAAGTGTGAGTTGTATAACCAGGGGCTTTATACCCAAACAATCGCAAGTTCTGTTATCAACGGCTATAGTAAAAACAAAAAAAGATGATTATCCTTATGTAACGTGTAGAGCTCTTTTAGACAGTGGTTCGCAAGGTCATTTTATTTCTGGAAATGCTTGTAAGAAACTTGGTTTGAAGGTTCAGAAGATGAATCATACAATAAAGGGAATTGACCAGTCATTGACTAATATAACAAAAAACGTGAATATCACATTTGAATGATGTTACAGTGATTTTTGAGCAAACATTGATTGTTTATTATTATCAAGAATAACCGATAAAGTCCTACTCATGTTATTTGATAAGAGTAATTTCAATATAGCAGAACGAATGAAATTAGCAGATCCAAGGTTCAATATATCTGCTGATATAGTTTTTTTGTTGGGATCAGCAGTATTTTAGTCTGTTCTTCGAACTGAACAGGAACCATTATGTCCAAACTCACCGGTTATGCAAAATATACATCTCGAATGACGTTTGTGAGCCATTTCAGTACGGAGTTCAAGAGTAATGTGAGTGATCAAAGCATACAGAAATTTTTGGAGATAGAAGATGTAGATTTCAAAAAGACTTTTCATCGAGCAAAGAGAAATTTTGCTTGACTTATTTTGAAAAGAATCTACAAAAATAAATAAGGACGGTAGATTAATAGGGAAAATACCTTTCAAACCAACGTTTGATAGTTCAGGTGAATCGTATGAGATGGCGTTATAAAGATTGTATTCTTTGAAGCGTAAATTAGAGAAATGAAGAATTAAGATAAGAGTATCAGAAGTTTATGCCAAAGTATGAGGCATTAAATTACATGCAAGAAATAGGTAGGTAGTGAGTTTAGAATTTTGGAGGTTGGGTTTTTCATGCCTCATTACGCATCTTTGAGAATGAGCAGAATCAGAGCCAAATTGCGTGTGGTTTTTAATGCTTTGGCAAAAACTAGTATGGGTTTGTCTCTAAGCGATACCAAGTTTATTGGTCCAAGGCTTCAACCAGATTCATTATGTATTTTATTGTGATTTAGGAAACATAAAATTGATATGACAGCCGGTATATCCAGAATGTATCAGCAAGTTCCAATCAATGAAGATCAAACTCACTATTAAACAATTCTATGGCGAGTTAGATCGAGAGAAAATTTGAAGTGCTACGAATAAAAGACTGTCATATATGGTACTGCATTAGCTCCTTGATTGACCATTAGATGTTTAATAGACCTGGAATATTTTGACAGGATGCCGGAGATATCGAAAATAATTTTGGATGATTTTTATGTAATGATGTTTTGACGGGATGTGAATCTAACACAAAAGCCTAGAAATCCAAAGAAACTCATCTAAAGTATTAAGTGACTATGGATTTCCACTTCGGAAGTGGTTATCGAACGATAAATCAGTCTAAGAAAAATTTGAGGTTGATGATAGCTTGGATGTAGGTATTCAACAGATCGGTCAGAATGAATGAAATAAAACTTTAGGCATCCTGTGGAGCCCTTACAATGATACAATTCAATATTCGATGAATAATTCTTTTATTGCTGATATTTTCTTAAAACGAAACATGTTATTGATAATATGCCAAATATTTTATCCGTAAGGGCTATTAGCTCCTGTAATTATAATAGCGAAACTAATGATACAGTATTTATGAAAGATGGAAATAATAATAATAATAATAATAATAATATTTATTAATCTAAGAGATCATACAGAATGATATAAGATATGTCAGAAAGGAAAAAAAAAGTATTACAATAGATTCTCAACAAGGATTTTCACAAAATTCTCTTATATCATAATAACATTTATTAACTAATGACATTTTCAGAATCTTCTTGAATTTGATGATATTAATAATTTCTTTTAATTCAGAGCTTAATATATTATAAAGAGTAGGGCCTAAACTTGATACATTTTTTTCAAAAAAAGTGGTTCTATGCTTTGGAGTTATCAAAAGGTTATTATGACGTGTATCATAGTCATGTATATCTTTGGTTCTTGTAAAAGTACAAATATTACTTCTCATAAAGACAAGAATTTCATATATAAAGAGGCTTGGTAAAGTTAATAAATTACTTGTAATAAATGTAGTTCTACAAGATTCATTATAATCCAAACTAAACATCGTCCTAATTATTCGTTTTTGGATCACAAACAGTCTGCTCAGGGAAGAAGATGATCCTCAAATTATAATTCCATATGAAATAATGGACATGAAATGCGAAAAGTAATATGTTTTTATGACATTAATATTACATGAATTTCGTAAGTGTCTTATAGTATAACATACTACTGATGCTTTTTTACATAACTGGTTTATATGTTCTCCACAATTTACATTTCTATTCAACAATAAACCTAGAACTTTAGTTTGTTCTATCTGTTGAATCGGTTCACCATTATATTGAACTGTTATTGATGATTCATTCGTACGAATAGCAAAATTGATCAAAACCGATTTTTCTGCATTTAGAATCAAATTATTATTTTGAAAATATTCACTAAGGTGTCCAAAGCAAGAAGTCATTGTTTCTTCAATATTATACAGATCCTTGTCGTAGAAAAACAAGGAGATATCATCGGCGAACATTACGAACTCATTGCTTCTCAAGCAAGATTTTATGTCATTTATATATTATAAAGAGAGTATAGGACCGAGAATAGATCCCTGAGGAACCCCCAATTTAGTAATTAATATTTTCGATTTTGTATCTTGTATTTCGACCAGCTGTTTTCGATTCGTTAAAAACGTTTGCAACCATTCATGACATTTGCCTCTGATACCTATCGCATACAATTTATTCAACAGAATATCAAAATTTACACAATCGAAAGCTTTGGACAAATCCAAGAAAATTCCTGCTGTGTAATATCCCTTATCTAGCATAGAGTATATTTTATCCAAGTGCCTTCACTGTAGATCGGTTTTTAATAAAGCCGTATTGTTCTTCAATGGCTGAGATGAACCGTTACCTGAGAGGTTGAAAGTGAAATGGGCAAAATTTCAAGAAGGTCTTACTGCAATTAAGAATTTTGAAATGATGAGTTAGGTTTCAAAATCAGAATAAAAAACTGTTGAGTTACATGGATTCTCGGAATCATTTAAAGAAGCATTTGGCGCATGTATGTATATAAGATCGGTTAACTTAGTAAGAGATTTGTTGTGTGCAAAATCAAGGGTAGCACCGCTGGTGAAAAAAGTTTATCTCGCTTAGAGCTGTGTGCTGCGATTCTGTTAGCTTATTTGGAAAAAAAGATAATTGATGTAATACCAATTGATTTCAATCATATTTATCTTTGCACAGATTCATTAGCTTGGATGAGGGGAGAACCATAAGATTGGAAACTTTTGTGGCTGATCGGGTTAGCGAAATACAGGGATTAACTAATTGTTATAACTATAATCATGTTACATCGGAGAAAAGTCCTGCTGATCTATTATCAAGGCGAACAAGCTCTAATTTGTTGTATGCTAAGAGCCTTTGTTGTCAAGGTCCAAGTTTCTTATCATCGCATCATTCTGTATGGAATAAACAGGATCAAAATTACTTATTGGAAATGAATAATATTTCCGAAGCTGATATAAGCGCAGTAGTTATAACAGTCAATTAGTTGAATGATTATTTATTCAATAATTACTCAGGTATCAAGACTCAAAGCCGAATTCTAAATTTTCTTATAAGATTTATCAACAAAAGAAACTTGAATTTATGGAGCCCTAACTTCAGATGAGTTGAGTTTTGCATTAGATTGTTTGATCAGATGGTACAAACGAATGTCTCCCAAGGGAATATGAACTTTTATCGGAGGATTTGAATGTGAACAATAAATGTGAAATTTTTAACTTAAATCCATCGATGCATGATTCACTCATTAAAGTAGGTGGTGGAATAATACTTTCCAAACAGAGTTCTGATAAGATATACCCAAGTATATTACCAAAGGGTCATGTACTTACTGATTCAATTATGAAAAAATTGTTTTCATCAGTAAGAGAGACATACTGGTCTAATTCGGGTAGAAATGTCTATAAGATAATGTTGAAACATGTTTCATTTGTTTTAAATTGCAACCAACTGATTCATTGTATCAATTGGTGACTCACTTGAAGTAAGAGTTGGACAATACTCACGTTTTCATAATGTTGGCACTGATTTTTGTGGCCCATTTTTGCTAAAGAAGAAAAAGGGGAGAGGTGCAAAAATCCAGAAAGTTTACATTTGTCTGTTTGTTTTTATGAGTACGAAAGCTGTGAATTTGCAGATGGTAACGGAACTAACAACGGATGCATTTTCAGCTACTCTAAAACGTTTTGTGAGTAGACGTGGTAAACCGTTGAATATTTATTCTGACAATGCATCAAACTACATAGAAACAAAAAATGAATTGTCAAAATTGTATGATTTGCTCAAGACGCATTCTGGATTGATAACAAACCAAATATCAATTGATAGAGTAAGGTGGCACTTCATTCATGCACGCTCCCCAAATTTTGGGGGAATTTGGAAAGCGGGAATTAAAAGCACAAAATATCATATGGAAAGAGTTATTGGTAATCAGGCCTTAACGGCTGAAGGATTAAATAGCGTTATATGTCAGTTTGAGGCTTTACTCAATTCTCATCCTCTTTGTCCTTGAACTTGCGATCCTAACGATGCAATTGCATTGACGCCTGCACATTTTTTGATCGGGAAATCATTAATCGCTCTCTGTGAAAGAAAATTACCTGGAAACAGCAGAAGCAGATTAACAGGATGACAGCGACTTCAGCAAATTATTCAACAATACTGGACTACTTGACAAAAAGAATATTCAGCAGAGCTTCAGACAAGAACAAAGTGGAAGCAGCGATTCAATGAGATATTGAGAGTTGGTTTGTTAGTGTTGGTGAAGGAAGATAACATTGTGCCACTTGACAGACAACTAGGTAAAGAGACCAAACTGTATCCAGGAAAGGATGGCTCTTTCTAGAGGAGCGATATGTCCATTGTCGTATTTTTATGAAGTAGGATATGGCTATGTATTCTTAACATAGTTGGCAGCAGAAAATGTTGTTGTAAATACGTTAAAACTATGATATGACGTATTTTTCTTGAAATTTGTGTGAAGAAACTGTATAACAAAGAATAACTCAATGATAGTGATGATATACAGTCCATTAAGAGGATTGAATTCCATTTCTTCAACAGGTTCAACTAGTTAATGTCATGAGAAAAAATATATTCTCGCGTTCTGATAAAGAATATGTATAAATCGAAAGCTCAATTATTCTCAAAGAGAACTCTTCTATATTTGGCCACTATAAGCTGACTACTGTGCCCACATAACAACATTGTTTTCCGGATTAATCTGCAGGTAATTTCCAAAATTTTCGTATACTTTCTGATTTATTCTATACTTCTCTCTTCTTCAAGATATTTCATAATTTCTCCCTACAAACTGTACCGGTCACCTCTTCTTCATCGATGGAACAAATGTTTATACTCTTATTATATTCAAGAGATCTCTCAATAATTGTTCTTAAGCTTTGAAGAAGTCATCTTGTGTTGCGTTTAGTTGCCTGAGTCCATTCTGTGTTTTCCCATTTTTTTCTATCGTTTCTCTCCAACAATTGACTTACATAGTTTCCCTGCCTCACAAAGCAGCGATATCTCTTCATAATTACTGCAAACTTGATTGTCGCACTTTTCATATATTAGTACAATTATGGTCTTTTTCCAATCCATATTCTCACCATTTCATTTCTTCCCAAACTGTACGTGCCAAAGCTCTTCTTTAGCGTTCTCTATATATTTAAACTGCTTTGATTTGATTTCATCGAATCCTGGCGCCTCACCTATTTTTATGCTCTTTCCGTTTTCAATAATTGTGAACTTTTGTATTTCTGATTCTGGCTGACTATTTTAAAGCAGATTTTCGGAGTATTCTCTCGATCTGTTCATTACGCTCTTCTCTGTTTGTAATACTCTGTCGTTTTTGTCCACTATTCCATTTTTCAGATTTTTGGTTGGTTTGTAGGATATTCTCCTGTTTTTTTTTATAATTTGTCTCTTGTATTTTCTCAATTGCTTCCTATTCTTCAATTTCACTTGCCTGGAACAATTTCTCAATCTTCTCTCTTTGATTTCATACATTAGATATATTTTTTTGTTTTTACAATCTGAATATTTTTTTCCGTTTCTCTTCCTGCATTTCTATTTATTGTTTACCAAATATACATGAAATTCTGAATTTCAATTTCTTCAAATCATCAGCTACCTACTCAAGAAAAAAATATTATATTATAATCACTAAGTTGTTAATTATTGATTATTTCATTAAAGAGGGGATTTACATACTTATATGCATAAAACCAATAATTCTGAAACTCTTGCTTCAGATTCGTAGTCTACGACCTCACGAACGTGTAACTATACACGTAGTCTCTTCATCCACTCTCTAACTCTCAAATACACATAGTATTCATTAATGGAATTCAGGTATCATTTTCATCAGGAGTTGAAGCACATCTATGGCTTTTTGATATTTGTAGTCGAGATACTAAGGGCCAAATTCAGAGAGATGACTCATACTCACCTCGAACCTAACTACTACGAACCTAGACTTAGCTTTCACTCATTTGAGTGTGAGTTGCGCCAACACATACTTCTTCTTTATTTCGTATTTAGTGAAGTGTATAAATGAGTCACTCATGAATGTCGTTTTTTGAGGTAATACGTCATAGAATAATGATGTAATTCCTGAAAATTAGATAAATGTCATTTAATTGACGTTTGAGCAGAATAAATTCGAAATGACTGTATTAAAATTCAATTTATATATTAAATTTAGATAAATATGAGGAAGAAAATTAAGATCAGTCAGGGATGAGAGTTGTTTTTCGAGAATGCAAGCATAGCTGGCTAGCAAGTAACCATCGTAATGTGAACAAAAGAATTGTTTCAGTTCCACCGACAATATTTCATCACCTTTATTTGTTAATAACACCATCTCTTCAAAACTCCTTCCTACGCAAAAGTTCCCCCAAACTTCTCCTTGATCAGTTCTACCCTAAATCATATCGTTATTTGAATGCAGAAAAAGATCATTATCGGTATATTATGGTGGATTAGTGATTTTCAGTCTCCGGTGACACCATATTTATCAAAAAATATGAACTGATCAACATAAAATCAATCTAAAACGCGTTCATATTACTTTAAGTGGAGTGTAAGGAACCTGCTTATCACAATTAGATCTTACTCAATTCACACTCAATTGTCACTCACTTCTGACTAAAATTTGAGCACTCAAATGTCTCTGAACTCGTTATGACACTCAATCTGTCATATTGAGTAGAAGGTGAGTGTGAGGTGAGTATGAGTCACGTCTTTGAATTTGACCTTGAATTCCGCCAACAAATGTTCTGAGCATACTGAATGGTATGAATCAGATCAAAAATCAGTAAGTGATAATCGAGAAGATGTCGATACCGCAATCACACACAATCCAAAATCATAATCTAATCATTCAATTGGTTATACATGCATATTTGACACAGAGCAATGATAATAATCTATTTCAATCTGGCACATATCAATATGGTTATTCCGAATTTGGAATTGAATGTTTGTTCTCTTGTTACATTTATCAATTTTTTGCCCAAAACATTCTATATTGTCAGATCGTCAGATAGTCCTTAATTCCAATGCCTCATTTTAGCCTGCCTGCCTACAAGAGGTTAGATAAGTATGTATATTTTAAGTGTTATAATGCTGAAATGAAAGCTGGATCGCGTGGCCAGCCTAATGAAAATTAGTTTCAAATTTTAATAGAAAAAACATGTTCTCCAATTCATCCAATTCATCCAATTCAGTCGCTTCTGACATGCTTCCAAGATGGAATTTAGGGATTAAAAATCAGCGGAAAACGATAGGAAGAAGTGTTTCACATACTCAAGGATTTGGAATAAGGTTTCGATCGTGCAAAAAAGTTATATCAATTGCTCACATGTTTTTTCTATGAAAATTTAAAATTAATTTCAATTATGTTAGTCACGTGGTCCAGCTTCAATTTTAGCATTATTTTACTCAAAATATACATACTTATTATTGGGATGGAATTCCGGTTTGAATTCCCCATAAACAACACACTGATTCAAAACAGTTCTTTTTTCACTCCATTTCAATTTGGTATTTTCTTTCGATGCAATTATAGAAAGTAAAACTTATATGAAAAGAGTTTACTCAACTGAATCATTTTACAAATTTTTTAGTATCACTTCTCAAAACAACACTATAAAACATCTTTTTTTTCACAGCCTATCTAGATTCTAATATTTTTTTTATCAGAATATAAACTTACATTCTAGATTCTGACATACCACCCACCACGAAACCCAATCAACCCGCTACTAGTTATGGTGGAACTATTCAAATAAGAATTGTTTTCATCATTTGCCAAAAGTGAACAGGGCAGGAAAATATTAATACTCAAACTCGAATCATTGATTGACAGTTTGCAAAGCTGTGTTATAGGTCTTCGATCAGCTGAAGTAGCCGTTCGTACAGTTACAATTTGAACTAATTTGTCTTGACCCGCATGCACCTTAATGACTCGACCAAGTTCCCATTTAGTAGGGATAAATTGCCAAATTACGCGTCTCAAATGATATTTTACTGATGCCACTCCAGCCTTCCAAAGCCCTTCGAAATGCGGAGCGTTGGGTGGTATGAACAACCAGGAAATTTGGTCTCGCGCAATATATGATCTGAGCAAAGAATCTTTGATAACGATTTGAAAATTCTCATCAAGTTCTCCAGAAGCATCCCGAAAATTGGTAACATTGTCTAAATATACTTTTTGAGATGAGCCTCGTCGACTTACAAATTTTTCAAATGCTGCCAAAAATGATTTAGTTGAGTAGTCAGTAACTATCTCTAAATGAATAGTTCGTACGCTTGAGCAAATAAATATGACAATATAACATTTTTGTACATTTTCACTTTGTCTTTCCGTCATTTGAATTGTCAAAAGCCCTGCGTAATCTACTCCTTCGTGAGAAAATGGACGTGCTGACTAGCCGTATTTTTGGAAAATCGCCCATTCGTTGAAAACTGAGCCGGGCTCTGTTACGAGCACAAATAGCACATGTTTTTATTATCGTTCGTGTTAGCGATCTAGCGGAGATAATTTTCTCGTAAGACTCTCAGCGTAACCTGTGTACCACCATGTAAAGTCCTTGAATGTACAGAATTGATAAGCAATTCTGCTGATTTTCCTTTAGGGACTATAATAGGGTATTTACAATCTTCCGACAAGAGTGCATGTCTCAAACGAACTCTTACGCGGAGAATCCCGTTTTAGTCTAAAGTTGGAGTAGGGGATAATAATAAATTCCTTGTAGGTATTGTTTGTTGAGTGCGTAAAGCAATAACTTTTGATCAAAAATACATTGTTGGGTATGTTTCATCCGAAACATAGTAGCATATGATTTCGTTTCCTTCATATCATCTAACAGTCAACATTATCCACTACTTCTATAGTAGCGTATGACATTTCCTATGTTGTGACCTCTGAGAAATCATTTGATGAATTTATCTTCCGACAAATCCTACAGAACCGGAAAACATAGCAATTGACTCTAATCAATTTATCAAAGGATAAAAATAGTGCAACAGATCCCACTCTACTTCAGGCAGAGACACAGAACTCAATGCCACTTTGACTTTTTCTGTGAGCATCGGATCTACTGAAAGATTTCTATTTGTGGGTCATTTATCTGATGAATCTATCAAATAAGATTGTCCTTGCTACCAAAGACAGTGATCTTTTAGATCACATATTGTCATACCACTTGAAGCACAATCGGCCAGATTCACGCTACTTGGAACATATCTTTATTTAGAGTTGAATTGAAGAAACTCGATTGGCCATAAAAGTTTTCCATTTGCTAGGTGCAGCATGTATCCAACGCAGGGTAACATGCAAAAATCCGCGTATCTCAACATTTTGCATTGATTGAAGCCTAAATCCTAACCACCGAGGTATTCGCAAAGAGCCTTATTCAGTCATTTCATTGTGAAATTTAATGCAGCTATTATTTATTTTACTTGGTAGTTCATCATCCTTGACACATAAGAACAGAGGATATCCAGCCCAAGGGATCAAAAAATTTAGAAATGAAAGGATGGAACGATCTTTAAGTAAAAGATGAAACGGTGGATGTCGAGATTGAGTGATAAAATGAATCAGAAGGAGGATTCAAAGTTATGCCTAAAACCGCCATTTTCTCTGAGTCCGACATATTTATACCTAGCACAAGGCCATGATTTTCCTGTGAAATATCAGATAATAGTTCAGTGTAATTACTGACTCATTTTCGAAGGTAAAATACATCCGCAAGTTTTAGAGTTGATCACGTATTTCCCCTAAGAGAGCTTGATCATCTGCTCCATATAATACGTCATCAACATGAAAATTTTTAGTCAATACTGACTCTGCTGAAGGATAATTAAGACCTTCATCTTGAGCTAGCTGTTCTAGAACACGATTAACTTGATGAGGTTCGCAGACTGCGCCATATGGTACTTTAAGCAAACGGTATGAGAAAATATTTTCGTCAGGTTTTTCCCGCCACAATATCATTTGATAAGAGGTATCGGAAGTGCCACGGCGGTCTCTATACCAGGCGGAAGTGTGACCCCCACTACCACAGCATTCGCATGACGTCAGTAGGCTGGTTTTTACATAGTTTCATGCGATGTAATAGTATTAAATTTGTATTTTAGAAGTACAATGTTTATGCAGAATGACTATTGACTCACTAACAACAATAATAACGGTAATTCTCTTGTCTCTGAATATAGTTTTAGAGGAAAACGCTGTAATGCGATAAATGTAACTCAAAATAACAGTTTGCTATCAATGCTTTCATTAACATATATTTTATCGAGTTGCAAAATCACCCACTTGTCCTCTTCTTTTGTGAGTCTATTTGCAATTACTCTCAATAAATGATCATTTCCTATTTCAGAACTTGAAGATATATGAAAAGAAGCTGTAAGTTGTTGCAAATATTTAGGATGTGATTGCATATTGATCATGTGAGACCAAATAATAATTTTTGAAGTGTAGCCGCTTTTGATTTGAGAGAAAGAAGACTTATTTGTTCACTTCAGTACAATAATTGCTCAATTCTCTCTTCATCGCCTTCGTTCTAAGACATTATTATTAAAATTCTAAATAATAGAATAAGTATTGACAAAATCAGTTTCAGTTAACATACATTCTGAAATATCTCTCAATTTGGATAATGTATCAAGTTCATTTGTAGATAATGGAGTATTATTATGCTGTAATTCACTCAAACTTATTTATTTTTAGAGAAATACTTCGGGCTCAGATTTCTATCTATTTCAATATAAAAGGAACGACTTACTGCTTTGGAATCCATTTTGTAAATAATAATACCGTCATCATTTACTTTCACAAAAATATCGTCATTTATAGTTTTGACAAAGTCCGGGGCTTTTTCAAGCAGTGAGTCAAAATTTTGAGCTCTATTCTCCATCAGTTGTATTTCTAATATCTAATTAGTTTTTTCTTGTTCTTTTTTTCTGATTTCAAAATTTCGTTCATCTAAGATTTATTTTTAGTATTTGATTTAATATTCAAATAATGAGGAAGTCCAGGAAAGTTGTTTTGAAACGGATTAGGTTTCAAATGCGGTTTATCGTAATAAAAAGTCTTAATTTCTCCTGGATGACTGTATGTATTTGTATAGCTAGTTGCAATGCAATCTTCAGAAATTAAAATGTAATTACATTTTCTTCTGTACTATCATAATTGCTTTTACAAGCTTAGGCACAACATTTGCGAGGTATGTTCGAATTGAATAATATGTATATATTTAGATAGGTATTCGAAATATTAGAAGAAAATCTACTTCGTATCACGACGTCATCAAGTCTACTACTATCGCTGGCTCGCTCACAAAGCCTACTGACGTCACGCTCCCCTCCATCACACTCCCGCCTGGTAAATAGAGTTTGCCGTGGAACAGCTTATACTAATTTTCCTAAATATCTTTGTTATATCAGCAGTGTACACATATTGGTAACTACGCCATCGTATTAGAAGACCAAATAAATCGGTTTGTAGCTTAGGACCAGTTAATAAATATTCATTTGAACTTTTTCCTTTTCGTGGAGATACAAGATGCATTGAGCACAACACGCATTCTGGTTGTTTTACTTCCTTCCTGAATGAAAAGATGATGAGGTATATATACAATTTGTTCACTGTGAAAAAAAGTATTCGAAACCATTTTCATGTGGCTCAAATCAACATATTCTTTCAGAGATTGCCGATACTCAGTATAAGTATCATAATTATGTAGAAGTCACTTTTCTGTTCTCATAAACAGACTTTTAGCAATATTTGCAGTATTGCCAATAGGTATTGGTGCACCTTCTCTAAAAGAGAGAGGTACTTAATACCTGCCATCAGGCAGTCGGTGGTGAGTGTTTCTGAAAAACTGCTCAAAAGGATCATCCTGTTCAGTGGCAAGAACATTGTGAAGAACTTCCTCAAGTTTCCAGAAATTTTGGAGCTCGTCATTCAGAGACCCATTAGTAGCAAGGTGATTCACAACATTTGAGTAAGAATGAGAACTAAGATTGCAGGGACCCGAGACTACCCAACCAAAAATTGTTTCCTGAGCAGAAAGACTATTAGCAGGACCTTTTCGAAGTCCACTAAGTATCACTAGGCTAAAGTCACCTACTGCAATGATAATATTTATTGAACTTTTTTCATGAAAATTGGGATCAGCTAAATTTATATCCAACAAATGGTTCCATTGAGAATTGTATAAGGACAATGGTGGAGTATATATTTTTAGAGCTGGCATAACTAACGCTTGTGTTAAGATAATAGGATAAGCAATTCTTCAAGAAGTTATTTGAATATATATCAGATAATTTATTTTGTCAATAGTAGTATTACCTATTCCTGAAATATTGACTAAAGTAGATATCAGCTTCGCTTGGCTTTTGATAAAGGGACAATTTTTCAAGTTACACCGGTCACTTGAGAGCCTTGCTCCAATAAAGCTCTTACAATAATGGAACGGCCGACTTCAGACTGAAATTTAACTTAAGCCGTCGGAAATAAGTTCTGCACTTTTCTTGAAACCTGAAACATTGCTATTACAAACTGTGCTGGTACTTAGTTCAGATTCGATGAAAGCAGGCTGACAGTCCTTTGAGCTCAATGCATTATGACCCAAATAAAGTAGCGAATGGTGCTTAAATTTGCAGATATTACAAGAATTCTCTGATTCGCATTGTGGTGACAAATGTCCTGCTTCAAAGTGATTAAAATATAACTTGTTTTGAGCTCTCATTGACGTCTTCGTTTTTAAAAGTGTTGCATAGAAAGAGAGGATGTTTACCACTACAGTGGAAACATAGATTGGAATTTATATTTTTTGAACTCGCAGAAACTTGGCGAGATTGGAAACTTTCGAAATTAGCTCTAACATCTTTAGTTTTAATGAACTTTGTTTCTTCAACATAATTATATTGGACTTGAATAGATTCCAATACATGGATACGTGTTGAAAGGAGCTCATCCATTACTCCAAATGCGGACATTCCTGTTTTCAACTCCCACTCTTTGGTTGATTCACTGTTAGTCTAAGATCCGAATTAAGAATGACCTCCACTCATCTGTTACAGTGGTAGAAATTTTTTCTATCAAATTTAGTATACTACAGAATACATCGCAAATGGGTTGGCTAAAAAACTCCTGGCAAGGCTATGATTGATTAAATATTGGAAATTGACTTTTTGTTCGAGAAACCGACAGAATTCACCTATCAAGATTTTGATGGAAATATCCGTTTTGAGCATCCCTGAATCCATTTTGATTATTTTGGGCTTGATGTCGGTACGTATGTTCGTTCGTGCGTGCTCAACTCGCAAATCTCAAAACTGGTTGAACGTATAATGTTGAAATGTTGTATTCAAGACTGGTATAGGATCTAGTTGTGCACCTCGCATGATGGTTCCAATCGTCTGTACCGGAGGTGTACTTTACTTGAAACATTTTTCGAATTTTCCTGATAAATTCAGAATGATCAACCGTAGGATGTTGAAATACAGCATTTGAAATACAAGGATACTGTTCAAGAGTTTACAGCAAAAATGCATGTTGTGAATAACTGCACCAGAGTTAGTGATGCCAGAAATCGAATTCTTATGAAAAAATATGCTGCGAAAGAAGACAGCGAACAGTTTTTTAGAAGAATTACAAGTTCTGACTCGAATACTATACCACCATGTTGGATATCCCTTCAACGAAAGATTTTGAGAACAATTCTTGTCAATTCTATGTGGCTCCATGCAACAAACTCGGAATGTATTAAGCTACAGCCTGAAAACTGCGGTTGGCATTTCGATAGTTAGCCGATAGTTAGCTTCTGTGACAGTTACATGTTTGATAATAAAACTAGCTTCGCCTTTCAAGCTTGATTTTGAATAATTAAGTTTTTGTACGTCACTCAAACTGGAATTAGAGTCGATTAGTGAGTTAAAAAGATCACGAGAACTTTCCAATTTCTGGAAATCCCCGGCAAAAGTAGACAATGCAATATTTGGTAACCGCATAGGTGAACCACGTTCCTCTGGATTAAGTGCAGGATAATTAGCTGAAGGCTCCGTTAGTGGACTAGAAAATGTATCGAACAATTTAGTAAAAAAATCGCACGTTAGTTCATATGCATCAGAAGCATAAGTAAATGAGTCAGACACAAAATACTCATTTGTGCGGCGATCCTCTCCAGCGGCTGTAGAATCAATCTTGGCGTGATCGAGTCTGCATTTCTCCCAATATCCATGAAGGTGAGCCAATCTGCTTCCGACAGTAGCTGATGTCTGTTGGGCTTTGGAGAACTTCTTGTAGTTGGACCTTGCACGTTGAATCAGAACCATCAAACTTCGTTGATCTGCTAGAAGCTCGTTCAAGGACATGGACAAAGACATTCTGGAGTACGGATTGACTTTCAACCTTGTAGTAAATAGCAGGATCGATTGAATTCCCAAATCGAAATGATTACTAAGGGCTGCTTTTTGGTAGACGATTGGACCAAACTATATAAATTATCTTGATGAGAAGTGAGGGAACTGGCTTGAAAGACCATAAATTTTCCGGGATAGTATTCTGGCTTGAATTCCTCATAAACAATGCACTGATTCAAAACAGTTCTGTTTTCACTCCACTTCAATTTAGTATTTTCTTTCGATGCAATTATAGGGAGTTACACCTAAATGTAAAGAGTTTACTTGATTGAATGAAAATTCAATAAAAAATATAGATATATTCATTTGACAAATTTTTTAATATCAGTTTTCATAACAACACTATGAAACTTATTTTTTTCACAACCTATCTGGATTCTAATATTCTTTGTATCAGAATATAAGCTTACATTTCAGATTCTAACATTTATTAAATTTCTTGAAAACAGAATAAACAAAATGGGGCACTGAAATCTACGACTATTCTACGGTCTATATTTATTATTGATGGTTCAAGCCATTCACTTGAATACTTAACCATGCCAAAATCTGAGAATGCAATATGTATCTTTCATTATCAGAGAACATATTATAACAAATAGGGCCAGTTCCACCGAAGCCAGTTGAATTAATCCAGAGGCTAATTTATACGAAAACTATAGTTGATACACTTGTAGCTATAGTTACTAACTGAAAATAACATCTAGATAAATTCAACTGACTTTGGTGAGTCCGGGCCATGATGTCTTATCAAGTGTATCATCACTCACGCAGATGAAAACTGAAGATAATATAGAGAAAAATTTATATAAAAATAAGTGGATTCATTGAAATTACTGAACTATTTATCATAAAAGTTTCTTCTTTCATCAAGATTCTCGGGAATGCTCCCATAACATAGGCACCGCAATAACCATTCTCTTGGCTCAATCCAAGATGGGGCTGATTACAGAAGAATATCTATATGAATGTGAACTAAGACTATTTATCCAAAAAATATATGTTTCAGAATCAATACGAGGCAGCAAAATGTTTCACATTCTACACTCGCGTCTTCCGAACTACACCCTAGTGCTCCGAGTCGTGTTTCCCGATTCAACGCTCTCCACCTCTGTTTCAGTGGATCTGCGTTGTGAAGTACGTTGAAGTATCCGTCAGTCAGTATATTCAGTTTATAAGTATGCCTCATCAGTCAGTAAACTCCGTCAGTCAGTATACTCAGTCAGTCAGTATACTCAGTCAGTCGGTATACTCCGTCAGTCGGTATACTTCGTCAGTCAGTATACCTCGTCAGTCAGTATACCTCGTCAGTCAGTATACTCTGTCAGTCAGCACAGTCAGTATAATCGATAGTCAGTCGGTATATTGAATCAGTCAACACATTTGGTCAGGAGTTGAGTATTTGATCTAGCAATCAATCACTTGATTGCTGCAACGGTTTTGTTGACAACCTATTTGACATTGTTGAGTTACTTTAGCGCTAGAAAATATTATCACTATAATTTGTGTATTATCTTCAATGTCTATTTTCAGCAATATTTGATGGAGATATCACATTTTGGCAGAAAGCTGTTTTTATTTTGCTGCGCGCACCCCGTTCTCGTTTTTCAGGAAGATTCCAAAAGCCTGGACATCACTTCCACAGAGCTACCTTGACACGTACAACAACCTGTCGCTCCGTTATTGGCGCCCGAGAATTGAGGAAATGTTAGCGTCAGGCCACACCGCACCGTACATTAAATATTTGAGTCGTCCAAGCAGGGACGTTACTGTAAACACAAAGAAATGGGTGTCAAAGAAAAAAGTTGATATGAAAAAGTTATGACGGAAATCAAATTTTCCGAATGATATTTGAAGCATGTTCTGGATAGTAAGGAGATATTTTCAGGATATACTCTCATGTGTGAAAACTAATTCATATGTAAAAAAAGATTATCGTTTGATACACCTTTTGATGACCCATAATATTACAACTTTTGAAGTCAGTGTAGTGATGTAACTATCAGAAGAGTATTATTATTGATATAAGTTAGCATAGATCAATCATTAATCCACCTGGAGTAGCTGATATATATCAAAACTGCAACCTTATCACGGCATCTATCAACCTTTCTCAAAAGAAAAATGGATGATTTTTTGAATACTTGAAATTTTATCACACTAGTCAATTGCATCAAGAACCAGTACCTCTGGAGTCAATCTGATATTTTGGTATTATCTGGAAGATAGCCAGAGTTAGAATCCAATATTCTGAACATTGATTGATTATTTGATGGAAACTGTAATAACCATCATGAAATGAGATAACAAATCAAGTAATTACTGGAACTGAAAGATTGGTAGTTGTACAAAAAACTGCATGCTGGTCTATGTTTTTTTGATTTTGTGTAAGGCTGATCAGATAGTTATCCGACTTCAGTTCAAAGCACTCTAAGATAAGCCGGACTACCTTCCACTAGTCCAGGATCCTAGTTTCGAGAATAATTGCTATTAGGATGACAGAAGCATTGAAGCACCCCAAATAGATTCAATAATGTACATATAAATAAGAATCTGCTGTAGCCCCCATAGTAGGGTAGGGCAAGGTTTGAAGGTCAAATTTCATCATAAGGAATTATATTGTAGAAACCAAGCCTACTTCATCAAAATATACAACACTAATCAGAAAAACAGTTATCGTACAATGTTTAACAAAATTTTTGGTTAATTTATCATAATAGAAATGTGTGATCTTACAGTTTTTCCAGAACGTGTCGTCCGTCGCTTTCTGCCTCTTGGTAGGGGTGGAAAGGACTGCCAAGAGACTGAGAGGTCCATTATTTGATTCTAGTTGCGGAAGGGTTTTATGTTGTCATAGTTATATTTGATTCAATGAAATTCAAACGTATATTTCTATTGCAAGAACAAGAAGTCAAAACTACTATTATAACTATCAGAAAAAGAGATATTACCCTTAATTCTCAGTTTCATGATATTTATTCAGTCCTTCTTACAAAACAAAGTATTTTTTCGAAAAAAATTTTTCAGTATCTCTATCTTTTCTCAATCAGATTTATCGTTCTCTGAATCACAATTACTACAAACAGTGGATACAACTTCTCTTTGAAATACATTTTTCATTAGCCCATTTTTTGCAATAATTGCATTGAGTCCAACCTTCACCTGGAACACTGTCACTGTCACTCGCAGCAAATCAAACAGAAGTACTTATCATCAGAATTGGAATCACTGTTAATCTCCTGTGAAATACCTTTTTTCACTTTTACTACTTTTTTTTTTTTATTTGCCTTGCTTTACTTGTTCATAATTCTAGCTTTTTCCGTTTTCGTGATTTCTTGCTCTTTACGAAGATTTTCTTCCTCAATATAGCAGTTTTACGGCGTCTCCTATTGATAGTTGACTTTCGTGGTCCAAATTTAGGTAGTGATCGTACGATATCGGGCGAAAAATCTCCCTGTGAATAAACCAATGTTGATACCTGTGCTTCCTACGATGTCAATGGTACTTGATCCAACGACGTTGATGGCTGTAAATTGGGCAACACTATTGGCAAAGGAGCAGACGATGTTGATGGCTGTGGCTCATTATTGTCAGTTATTAAAATCTCCCTGTGAATAAACCAATGTTGATACCTGTGCTTCATACGATGTCAATGGTACTTGAGCCAACGGCGTTGAAGGCTGTAAATTGGGCAACACTATTGGCAAAGGAGCAGACGATGTTGATGGCTGTGGCTCATTATTGTCAGTTATCTTGGGGCGATCTGTTACGTAACTAGGTCCACTCATTATATTACCTGGTGTCAAAGCTAAAGGTAAAGAAGCTAGGACGATTCCAGAGATATCATATACAGTCATTGTTTTTCATGCATTATTTCGCATCCATGCATCTTGAACTGAGGACAGATATCTCTTAAAAGGTCCATATACCGACATGTCAAGTGGCTGTAATTTGTGGGAGCTATGTGGAGGAAGAGAGGGCATCACCACTGCATTATCTTTGGCTAGATCTATTGTTGCTACAGATAAGTGTGAAGAGTGGTTTTCTGAGAGCAACAGAACAGGTGATTCTTCACCGCTAGAATCTCCAGCACCAATACAATCAGTAGGACCATCCCGAATGAGATGGTCTTGAAACTTTTTGCGAGGGAAACCTGTAGCTGAAATCACCACTAATAGGGCAACATTAGTTTCACAATCACCTGATGTAACTAAATCAACATTTTGCTTTCCGTCAGCAGCAACGCATTCCGAAACAAAAGCAAAATTTAAGTAACCAAAATATTGATTACGTGGTATAAAGATTTAGTGTGGGCTTAAACGTCCATATCGGACGTTCTTACCTTGATCAAGATTAATTATGTTCAGGCATGGTGAACGAAATAACATTGCTCGAAACGAAAAAGAATGGTAATGAAAGAGTTTACTTCCGTTAAGATTCTGAGATACGGTCGTGTATCTTCTGCTAGCGACATCGCTAAACTGCCAGCGATGCCTCGTTACTCCTCGCACCCTCTTTACTACGCTCGTACAGTGAGAAAGAACGATATGTCACTAGTAGTCTTCTAGATATGTATAGTGGACCCTTATACCTGTGAACCCTACTTCCCCGACAATAAATTTCATGGCTAGTTTCATCGCTGTTTCGAAAACCTAAAGTGTCACATCATTTGATCGCATATTTCGAAGTGACAGCATTTCCGGAGTGACAGCCTGCGGTTATATTTTAGACATATGAAACGATTATTTTTGAAAATGAAGAGTCCTGCTCTGGATCTTCGAGGTCTTCAATTTATTGGAACATAGAGTCATTATATTTGATAGCAGAAGGTGTAATTTGTAGATGGTTACAGTGATTCCACTGATTATTCAATTTTGATATCTGCAAAGCTTAATTTCCCGAGTACTTCAAATTGACACCGAACTCGACTACATTCAAATAATTTGTGAAAGAGATAATTGACAATCGTTCAAATCTCCTCTTCGAATTATCCTAACAAGAGTTCCGAGATTTGATGCTAAAGACGGTAGAGACAATTTACTTGTTTGAAGAAAAGACTTATGACGAACGTTCTCATGTGATATTCAAATATGAGTGGAAATAATTCTTATTTCACATTATGATTCTTAATATTTCTTAGCTCTAGAAAAATATTGAGAATTCTATGATAATTCAAATTTTAATGAACACAAATGATCCGCAGATAGCTCTGAAAAATGCTCTAGATGAATATTGAGCCACATTGTTTGAGGATCAATTTCAGTAATGTTATATCTTATGATAATTATCACTACCGTTTATAGAATAAACGCAAAAAAATCAAGAATACCTATCAATAACGTCTTAGTCCCGCTCGTTGAAAAAAGCTCATCTACAAGCTTGAACCTGAATTTTTGACAAAAAAAAACCCAAATATAAAGTTTCTGATGAGCATTGGGACGCGTTTTCAACTTATCGGGTTTTCTTTACACAGACAGACCGCCTGTGTGGAAGCATGACAGACGGAACGACTTCTCTTAAAATTGTTTCTCGGTTTCAGCAGGTTCTAGAGCGTGAGGATTTATAAATTATCGAACTGTCAAAAATCACGAGAACAATACTTTTCCTATTATATATAGGCCGGGGAAGTAAAAAGTATTATGCGTCATGATATCCAGAAAATTGTGACCTATACACATGATTAATTGTAAAAAATCTAGGATTTTGAGAATGACCTATACAAATGATTAATTGTAACAAATCTAGGATTTTGAGAATGACCTATACACATGAATAATTGTATCAAATCTAGGATTTGTATAGTGTCCCCCATACACACAGACGGAAAGATGTACTGCTATGACACATATTATGAATATGTATTTCCAAATGAAACATCAAATCAGTAGACTGTATTTTCAGTTGATTTTCGAAGTTTGAGTAGTATATATGGAACCAATCAGCCATATCATATGATTTCTATAAGATTTTCTTCACGTATCAAAGAAATTATAAATTGTTCATGGAATATTCATGGCTATAATACAATAGTTTATCAGCTAGATACAACTAGTAGATGCTGCGTGAAACAATCAGGCTACGCAATAGTTTCAAATAGAATACAGCGAGACTAGAAATGATTACCCTATCTGCTTGATGTAGTTATTGATCAATTGTTCGTATGATATTATAAGTGAGCAGGAATATGAAATATGGAGGTATGACAAGAGGCAAAAATTGAGGATTATTGATCTTCTCGCTTTTGTAATTACCTTCACATCTGTATTGAATATCGTATTTAATCTATACATGAAGACATTCAAACACAAACTTCAGTAGGATGGATCATGATTCTCAGAAATTCCTGCACTTTTTATGGCCTTGTATTAAACTCCTATATCTAGCGGTTTTTTGCATATTCTATATGATATCATTCCAATTTCTCTATCCATCCTCACCTCTACACCACAATAAAATACTTTCTCGATTTGTAACAAATTTTTATTTTTCTACCGTAATAAACTACAGAAAACTGAAATCCTTGAATTCATTTTACTGCTATTTATACGTCAAAACATTAAGCCAATGCTATAAACCTTGTTTATTACGATCATAAAATAAATCCGCAAATCCAATAGCAAGCCTAGCTTCGCATTGCCACTACAAGTAGAAGCATTGAAGATTGTCACTTTTGTTGCTGGAGACACAGTAGTGCCAAGCTTGGAGTCACACACAAAACTAAGGATGGAAACTCCCTCTGTAAGTCTTTGTGTGTGTACTGATCTTATTTATATGGGTACATGAGTGGCAGAGAGAGAATTTTAAAACAGATAATTGTTGAAATGAGAAAATGCTACGTTCAAACGTGACACTCTTGACAACCTGTCTACTATACAGTTATGTGATTGACAAGTACAAAAAATGCTGGATTTTGGGATGAGTAGGAAAGTTTGCTGTATGAGTCCAAATGAAGAACCGCAATTTTAAGTTCCATAAATCTCAAAGGTACTTCTGCAATATCATTTTCAAGATCTTTTTATTAGTATTATTCATTATTCATTCATTCGTTCGGAGAAATTTAGAGTAGGAAACAATTCGAAACAATAAGTTCCTATTCATTAGTATAGTATGAAATTAACAGGTGCTATTATTTACAAAATATTTCTTCACAGAATAATATGGATCTTCCTGCAAATATATTTTGGAAATACTTTTGAGTCTTTCTTGTGGTAGTTTTATCATGTCTGCTGGTATATGATTATTCATTTTGATCATTCTATTTGGAATTCTTTTCTAAACAGCAGTCAATCTATACTCTTCGGTTGTGAATTCATCCTCATTTCTTGTATTCTGAATCATTTCCATTCCCACTGAACATATATTCATCGTTTTTAATAAATTTTCCACATTTGAATATATATATATATATATATATATATATATATATATATATATATATATATATATATATATATATATATATATATATATATATATATATATATATATATATATATATATATATATATATATATATATATATATATATATATATACATATATTAATACAAGAATAAATAAGGCAAGTATCTAAAAAACTGAAGATATATAGATTACCAGATGTGAAAACGTGCATCTCACAGCTATTGCAAAAAGGATGAAACTCCTCTGGCATTATCCAAAGGTCTGAGAGAGAACCACGCAAAAAAATCTCAAACGGATGAATTAATAATATAAGTCTTGACAGTTATCATTGTGAGAGAAAATCTAATTGATATAACACACAGGGACGATGCTCCGTTCTTGCAAACGCAATATGCTCCAAGGTCCAGATATGACATAATTTTTGTTTTACTGGAAGGAATGAGTTTCAATGATGTACGTAAATGTCAGAAAAATAATCTTCATCATTTATTATTTTGACACATCTATCCGTTAAGTATGATTCTATTGAATTTAGTGGAGTTCATTTAATCCAATGAAGTTCTAATTCACTCAACAGATAAAATTTGAGGATGCTATTAAAAGCTTAAGTCAGATCGAGAGACAGTGCAAAAATTTGCTCCTTGTTGTTCCATACCTCAGAGATATAAATAATAGCTTTATATAGTAATAAATTTATAGATTTATGATAAATGGAGATATGGGAATTCAGTCAAAAAAAACTCTCATTTCTTTTTCTCAACAGTTTCGACCCCATTTGGGCCATCTTCAGGAGTGCTACGTATAGCATAATTTTGAATTATACTAAATACCATAACAAAAATTATAATAGTACCCACAAAAGGTTTAAGTAAACAAATGAATTGAGCACATGTATGTTGAGGACAAAAATCCGTATGGTATAATTACTGATAATAATTGGAAAAAAACGAAATACATGGAAGGTTTTGTTTTCAGTCATGAAATATCAGAAATTTGTATTAAATTGCAACAATTGACAGTTATGGACACCAAAGACCATGTGACATGATCAAGAATACGTGTACAGGCAATAACATCAAATTGCACAACGTAACAAACTTTCGATTGTGGAAGTCAACCAATAATGAAATATTATATATAGATGCGAAGGAAAAATTCATAAAGCAACATTGCAAACCATATTATAATGTTATTATATATTGTACTCGATGTCAAAGTATCAGTTTTCTCATTGACATTACTCATTTATTAGTTTCTTTTATTCGAGAAATTGAGGTATTTTGGCTCCCACGCCACTAATACCTCGATACTTAAATTATTAGATATTACATTTTATGGTTAATTTAGAACATCTATACATTATAGTTTGTTTATTAGGTTTGTTTGTTCCAAGAAGTTCACATTGTTCATAGTGTGCTGTTTATTATTTGAGAGAGCTTGTTCCAGAGTAGATGAAATTTTGTGTTGTTTTTCGTTGTTGTATTTGTTGCATTGTGTTTTTATGTGTTCCACCGTGAGTTGTGTACTGCATGTTTCACATATATTGGAAGGTGTCTTTTGGAGTATGTAGGAAGGAGTGAGCCGTGTATGTCCAATTCTCAGTCTGGTGATGGCAACCTGAATTTTCGTTCATGTGAGTATTGTCCATTCTTTGGTGTCTTCTTTTAACTGTCTCAGTTTGTTGTTCGTCTTTCCCACCCACTGTGACTCCCATATTATTTATGTTGTTGTTTTGATGAGATATTTAATGTCAGTTGTTGGTATTGGGATGTCTTGCTTGTCTGTGTCGATGGTTTCTTCTGCGTCTCTAGCTGCTTCTTCATTTCCTTGTATGTTTACGTGTGAGGGTATCCATATTATTGTTATTTGTTTCCCTTTGTCGTTGATTGCTTCAAGTATATTTCTCTGTATGTCTTGGATAATCTTATTTTTTGTGTATAAGTATGGAAACCTTATAAGTCTGTACAAATTGTAGAATGATCTGCGTTACATTGCTTCATTATGTTTGTTGCTTCTATCATGCTGAAGCTCTCAGCTGTGTATATAGTGCACTCTGATGGTAGTTGGTACTTGTATGATCCATTGGGCGTTACAACACTTGCTCCGATTTTGTTACTGGTTTTGGATCCATCTGTGAATATTATGCTATCTTCTTGTAGATTCTGATGTTGGAGGGTGCTTTTGAATTCTGTTTGGTAGAACTGTGATGGAGTCTGGGAATCACGATATTCAGCTAGTTTGAGAATGATATGAGGCCTCTCCATAGTCCATAGTGGGTGTATGTGGAGTATCGTTTGGAAGGTTGTAGGAATTTGGGCTCTATTTCCTGAAGGTAGGATACGATCTTTTTTTGGAGAGGAGCCTCATTTTTGATTCCGGTTTGTGATTTATATATTCTGCTATAGATAGGGTTGTTGATGTTATCGCGTAGTTTGATGACGTAATTCAGAGTTAGAGTTTTCCTTCTTCTCTTCAGTGGTCATTCTCCTGCTCCCGCTAGGATACTGTCAACCAGGCTCGTTCTGAATGCTCTGGAGGCTATTCTAATTACTGTATTATGTATGGGACTTAGTAGCTTCAAATTGGGTCTTTTTGCTGTGGAGTGAGCAATACTTGCATAATCTATTTTTGATCTTATCAGGGCTTTCTATATGTCCATGATTGTTTTTCATGTGCTCTACATGTTTGGTGGCCTAAGATTTCTATGATGTTCAGTTTCTTCATACATTCTTTTTTAAGTTGAAGTAAATGGGGTACCCAAGTTAACGTTGTATTAAAGGTCAATCCTAAAAATTCAGCCCTATTTACGTATTTTATACTCTTGTTGGATAATTTCAGTGCTGGATTCTCGTTATTTCTTCTGATTTTGCTGAAATGTATTGCTTGCGTTTTTTCTTTGAACAAATTAAGTCCTGTCGTCTCGGCCTATTCTTCTATGTTCTAAATAGTTTTCTGCAGTTTTTCTTGGATTATTTCCGTGTTTTTTGATCTATGATATATGACTATGTCATCTGCAAAAAGTGAAAATTCCCAGTTGATTGATATGAATTGTTTTAATTCGTTCATTGAGATGAGGAATAGCGTGACACTGAGTATTTTCCCTCGAGGTATACCGTTTTGTTGCCTTCTCTCTTCAGATAAACATCCATTGACTCAACTTTAAATTTTCTGTCTTTGAGGAAGTTTATAATGAAGATTATATTCCTATTAGGATTGTATTCGAGTAGAGACTTTATTATATAGTGTTTCCAGGTAGTGTCGTATGCCTTTTTGATATGAAAAAAATATTACTATTGAATGTTGTTTCATTTTGAAGGCTCGTTGTATTTCGGTTTCTAAGCTTGGTCCAGAGTGAATCAATTTCCTCTGACTCCACTTTGTTCTTGCAGTATGATGCTATTTGATTCAAGGAATCATATGAGTCTGCGATTGATCATTTTTTGCAGTAGTTTGCTCTTACAGTTGAAGAGAGATAAAGGATGATAGTTTGTTGGATTAGCTTTGTCTTTATTAGGCTCAGCAATTGGTACTGTTGGTACTTCTGACCATTTAATTTTCTTATTCTGATTTCACTTCCAAAAAGTCTGCAGAGTAACTACTGTCATTTGGATTTTTCTCGAAGCTGTCGGCAAGTCTGTTGGCGATTTCTTGGGAGTTGCATGTGATTCTATTTCCTTTTTCTAGAATAGTAATTCGTTGGGTTGTTACTCTGTTTTTTATTCTTTCAATTTCATTCCATATTGTTTGTGATGAAGTTCTTGGTGTGATGGTGGATACAAAGTTATCCAATGAGTTTTTCTTGCTTTGTAAAATTGTTCTTCTAAGTATTGCTTGAGTACGTTTTTCTTGGGACTTGTCTTTCCTGTATACGTATGATGCTCTTTGTTTTGTCCAATTGCACTTTCGCATTCTGTGTTCTTTCTTACATTTTTTTTGCCAATTGCTAGCTTTGCAGCATTTGTTAATTTTTGTACACATTCGTCAGCAATAGTATTTAAGTCGTCGTATTGGGTTATATCGTCACCTGGTATCACTAATTTGCTGTATGAGTTCTGGTTGGCTTTTTAAAATTCCAAGTGGCGTATATCAAGTAAAGTTCCGTGATAGAGCTGAGTAATGTTGAAATAATTATAGGAAGGTGATCGTTGTTAAATAGGCCCTGTATTACCGCCCATTTTTGACTAGGTGTAATTCGTGGGCCGCATATTGTAAGGTCTATGGCGGAAAACTTCCCGGCTCTTTTGCAAGAATGTGTGTCTGTTTCATCGTTTAGTAATACAATTGGGGCTATTCTGTAACTCAATCGATGAATATTTATCGATCATCATCTATTTCAGCCAATGAACGTAGGTAGCACTGACAAAAATTCTGAGTATTCGCTTGTTACAATTGTTTCTATTTGTCAAAAATGTTATCGATCGATAGTAATTCAATGATTGTGTTACAGAATACGGCCATAAGTCATGCTTGCTGATAATTTTTTCTATAATTTTCTCTTTGCTATTGGTGTTTGTCGATCCCCATATAATGTTGTGGCTGGTAAAGTCGCCTGCTGGTATGTAGGTTTTGGAAGTTGATTTATTAGTTGATTCATTTCTTCTTTGTCCACTATTGCATCTGGAGGAATATATAGACACCATATTGTGCTTTTTTTCTGGTATGTGTCTGGATTGCTACCGCTTCTAGGCTTGTTTCGAAATTCAATTCTTGTGTTTTATATTCACTCATTGAAAAAATTGCTACTCCGCCACTGGCGTTTATTGGATTGTGTCTATCTTCTCTGGATGCTGTATTATCTCTCAGTTCAATTTTCTGATTGGCTTCGAAACGTGTTTCTTGTTTACAAATGAGTTGGAGATTGTAATCTGAGATAAGTTCCTCAATTTCGCCTATGTGAGCGTAGAAGCCATTACAGTTCTACTGGATTATCATTGGGCTGATGACTCCATGCTTGAGCATGATATTAGAGATTCTTGGCTGATACTAGTGTGTAGATTTGGGCTCAGTTCTATTTTTTAATTGTTTCTCAATTTAATTTGAGATTTTTGAGAACTTGGTCTTTATTGATCTATCTGTTAATTTCGGGTATAATTGAGATACCATGAATAGTGGGGCGCTGATGTTATTTGTTTATTCTCTGGCTGTATTGAGTGAATCAGTGTTTCCGTATGTATCTTCGAGGAATTCCTTGAAATCTTCGTAGTTTAGTATGTACTTGTTTTTGTTTGCCTCTATATCTTGTTTGATGGATGCCAAGAGTGTTTCTAACGGTTGAGGACTGTTTGATGGCACTGTGGCTCTGGATTTCTTGTTAAATTGTTTCAGTATGATTTTTTTTCTTGTCTGTTCGTTGTCTTGGATACTGTCTGTGTTTGTTGTCTGGGCGTCGATGTTGTCTTTTGGGCTGCCTGTTTCTGGGGTTATCTGATAAAGTGTTCTTTTTGTTTGAGTTGCAGTTGAAGGTATGGGTATTAACTCATAAATTTCAGAATTTGTATTTTTCTGGCACTGTTTACATGTGTGGCTAGGTTTTTTGCAGATGAAGCATGATATATTATCTTTTGTTATAAATATTCCATAGTCGGTATCTTCTTGCTTGATTAAGATAGATTCGGAGATATGTATATTGATTTTCTATAATATATGAACTTGACGTCTTGAGCTTGATAGGTGTGTGTACTTTGTGTCTTGTGCTTGCAAACTTGCTTTAAGGAAGTTTATTGGGGATACTAATCGCGGTTCATTTGTTCTAAGTAGTCTTCTACAGTTTTGTGTGGAATAAAAGGATGAACGTTTGATAGTATCAGTCGTTTAGCAAGAGTTTATATTCGTCGAATGATGATTCCATTGTTTTGCTGCATATGCGGATATTAGATATTCTTGAAGCAAATATAACATTCTTGGGGCCGACAATTTTTCCTATGCATATAACGTATTCTCTTATTTCTATGCTATCTATCGCGTTCATGAGTATAGCTTGTTCTTTGGTTGGGAAGCAGTCTTCTGCCTACTTGCTAGAAATGTTTGCGAATACTGGTTTTGGTTGAAGTGGATTTGTTTGGATTGGTAAGTTTGGATGGATAGACTGCTGTAGTCAGCAGTTTTATCCTCTGGTTGATGGGTGAAGTTGGTGTATCTATTCTAGTAGGTCTGAGGTGATCTTGATGGATATTTGATTTATGTCAATGTAATTGAGATATGATGTTTGGATCTTCAGTAAGTAGATATAATGAGTACTACATCTCATTGGTGTTTGTAGATTTATGCTGCTTCAGCTTTTGCTCACCACTTATGACGAATTGAATCACTGGGAGAGAAACACGTGATTGTCAGGACATTACTTTCACCCTGTTTCATATATAGCATCTCAAGCGTAAGCCTTTTTTTGAGGATAGTTCCATTGCGCAGGATGCAGGCATTTTCAAGATCAAATAAATGGCCAGTACTGATACAATGCCCCACCACAGCACATTTAGGAGCGTTTACTGTTGTTTTCTCACAGTTACGATTGTACTCTTGCATACGGTTTTCAGATAGCGTTTTGTTTTTCCAGTATAATGTGCATCGCAATCGGCACATGGAATCCTGTATATTAAATTTGATCTGAGATCTCTATCTGTTTTATCTTTTATTGTGAAAAACAAATTACTCACACTCTCAAGTTGTTTAAGATAAATCCCAATGTTTTCATTATTCTCAAATATTTTCCTGATGTTATTACTAACTTGATCTATATAGGGAATTGTGAAGTATTTTTGTCAACGGTGAACTTCATACTATCACTTTTTCAGTCAGAAAATTGTTATTGACTTGATTATGTAACGCGGCAACCGTTACGATCGTCTATCATTTGTTTTATTGAAAGTCCTACGTTCTGATTATTTTTGTTGTACGAATGCCTGGAACTCTTCAAATTGGAGTCGTGGTTGTGCAAGGCAGAGAAAAGAAATACAACATATATACAGATCACAAATATAATTCAGTTATATTGTTGTTTGTAAAATTAAACCATATATGTAAAAATATTATAATCATACAAACAAGATGTCAAATGGTAGTAATCGAGGTCGTGGACCTTGAGGGATAAAGTGAACACGCCAATTGGATGCCGCTTGGATCCCTGGTGTGCTGCGTAATAGACAGACTGGCGCTGATCGACAAGGCATGAAGGATCGCTGCTCCGAGAAGTCTACTGAAATGCTCAATGGACCTGGATCTTCTTGTTGCGTAATAGAAGGACAGTTTCTGGACGCTGCTGTACGTTTGGAGGTGGATGCTCTCTCACGTTCTCCGTTCCATAGATAACTAGACGGCAATAGCGTAAATTTTCTAACAGAAAGGTACCTGTTCCACAGGTAGGCTGCATAATAGCGTGATGGCTATAACGACTACAGCGACTAATTGAAGCACTGCAGATTTGGTGGAATAATTGTCTGTTTATCAGGTATATCTGTGCACCACTCTTACAGTGGTATACAGAAAATAGTAATGTGACGTGCGAGAGTAAGGGGGGAGCTCGTGAAGACGACGTAGTATGGGGAGGAGTTTCTTGTCGTCTCTTACGCCGCGCCGCGTCGCAACACATCACTCCTTCCAATGGAAGCCTCTAGTGATTCCTAGAAATAGAAAGAGTCGAGAAATAGAAAATTCGGGAAAACAATATTTCTCTATATAAGGCCAAGCCAAAGACGTGTAGAACAGTACAGTAATAAGAGTAGTAGTGTGTAATAGATAATGAACAGTGGCAGTAATGTGAACAGTGTATATAAATAGTGAAATATAAATATCTGTGATCTTGATTAAATTAGAATTAAGTGATTAATATATAAATATAGTGTTATTAGTGACATAAGAAGAATAAAACTTTTGATTTCAATTTAAATGATTAAATAGTGACTTTTGTTCAATTACAAACTGATTCATCAAACAATAAACATTACAGTGGTGTCGAGTGCGGGGTTGTTATGAACAATTTAGTATTTTGTTTATTGCTGTTTTGTAAAATTTGAAAATAACGTCTACGAAGTTGTTGAAAGATTTGAAGGTAGCAGAGTTGAAATATCAATTGGAAGAGCGGGATATGGAGACCAGTGGCCGCAAACAAGTTTTAATGGAACGACTTCGAGGAGTTATGACTGAAGACGGTGAGGACCCTGATACGTATTTGTTTGAGGTTTAACTTTCTTTAACCGATTTGACAATAAATTTAAAAGAAAATTGTACAAATTTAGAATCAAAATTGAAAAAAAATTGTACAAATTTAGAATCAAAATTAAAAGAGAATTCTACATGTTTGAAAGAAGATTCAGAATCAAAATCAGAAGAGAACTCTATAAATTTAGAATCCGAATTAGAAGAAAATTCTTCAAGTTTGGAAGAGAATTTGGATTTAAAATTGCAAGAAAATTCTACGAATTCAAAAGAAGATTCATTAGGAAAGTTAGAAGAAATTTCTAGAAACTTAAGAGAAGAACTGCATGGAAAGATGGAGGAGAATTCAAAGAAAGTTGAATAGCAACTGGAAAGATTCAGAGAAAATTCAAAGGTATGGGAGGAAGAATTTGAAGATAATTGTAAAATGTTAAAAGAAGAAGTGGATGCAAAATTGGATGAAAAAATGAAGATTTTTGAAGAAAGATTCAAATTTGGTGTTTCGTCTCCAGAAAAAGCTTCAAAAGCTGAGATAATTGAATTATCCGCACCAAATCTTGATCCAACTACAAAAATGCGTGTCAAACCTCCAACCTTTGATGGTCAAACATCTTGGAATAATTACCATAGGCAATTTGAAGCCGCTGCTAAGACTAATGGCTGGAATGATACTGAGAAAGTTTCAGCACTTACAGTGGCTCTCCGAGGAGATGCGGTAGATATTTTTCAGGCTATTCCACCGGAAGAAGACAACAATTATGAAAAATTGGAGCTGCGATACGGCCATGCACACTTGGAGGAAGTGTATCACACGCAGCTCAAGAACCGATACCAACGTCCCAGCGAGAGTCTACAGGAGTTCGAAGTTGATGTGGCACGCCTAGTTCGACTTGCATATCCAACTGAGCCGGATGATTTCTTGGAAAGCTGGGCTGTAAGAATATTTGTGGATTGCATCCGAGACCATGAAACGCAACAAGCCCTGCTTTTGGCGCGACCGAAGAAGCTGGTTGAAGCATTGTCTCATGCACTGGAATACGAAGCGACAAAGCAGGCGTCCAAAAGCAGTGCTCGAGTGCGAGAGGTTAATTGTTACTCCAATGCCACGGAAAGCTTGGAAGCCCAGGTTCAGCAATTGATCGAAGAAGTAAAAGATCTCAAGAATTCAAGACAACTTCGGTGCTGGGACTGTGGAGAACTAGGTCATCCAAAAGGTCGAACTAAGAAGCCTTTGAAGATGCTACCCAAAGATAACTCCAATCATGAAAAAGAACACCTCGCAAGAATAAAACTCACCAAACAAGACACAAAGATAGAGCCTAACTGCGATTAACTTTCGGAGGAATTAACGACCCTATTACTATCCAAGGGTCAACAATTAAACAATCGGCAACGCGCACAAGCAGAAGATCTGATACGCCGATTCCAAGAGGTGTTTGAAACCAGTGAGGAGCGGAAAGGAAGAACAAATATTGTCCATCACAAAATTGACACAGGCGATGCACGACCAATTCTACAAGCACCACGACGACTCCCGATTGCGAAGAGAGAAGACGCTGAAGTCATCATTCAAGATATGGAGCAAGATGGCATCATTGAATCCTCGAACAGTCCATGGACCTCTCCGGTGGTACTTGTGAAGAAGAAAGACGGATCTACACGATTTTGTGTCGACTATCGCCAGCTGAATAACGTTACCAAGAAGGACAGTTATCCTCTGCCTAGGATTGATATCACCTTTGTAGAAATTAGCATCGCTATAGAGTAATATATGTAAGTTATTCTACAATTTTTGTCAAGTGAGCCGCTGTCACAAAAACACGGGAAAATAACGATCAGGGGAAGTTATGACATATTTTTTTTTTGGGAGTTGAGTGATCTTTTAATGACATTTTTTAGACATATTATTCATATCCCGTTATTCTTTGTAAACGTTTGGTAAATAAAATTCGTGTTGTAGATATGCGGTCGTTTATCTGAATTTACAGGTGTTTTCAAAGCCAGAGAAAGCTTTGTCGGATAGACAAGTGACATTTCTCAAAATTTTGGTGCCCTGGGTGAGGAACTGTTCGAGTGCTTTGTAAACATTCAATAACTTTTGAGTTAAAATGTGGATCTAAAAAATGGCGACATTAGAGAAGATGATCAAGAGTAGAGCAGGACTACGACGTGCATTGAACAAACTATTCAAAGAACTTGATGTGACGTTATCTGATGAGAATACAACCAAGATTCAAGCCAAAGTTAAATAAGCATGTATTAACAAACAGGCCTTGAAAATTCAGCATTTAGATGAGGGTATTCTGTCAGCACTATACGACGCTAACGTCAAAGAGAATAAAATAGATGCTGAGCATGCAGAGAGTATGGAGTACGTCGAAGCAAAGAATTTACGGATCGGCATGTTCGAAAACGCATTTGATAAGGCAGAGGATAGACAAGAAAAGAGTGAGAGAAAGCAAGTCAGAGCCAAGATACAAGCATTCTAAGATAAAATTAAGAGAGTTTGGAGATGACCTCAAAGAATGAATTGGTTGGTGGTCACAGTATGAAAATATACACAATTATACAAGTTTACAGGATGTGGATAAATTTCAGTTTCTCTCTCAATGTATGATCGAAGATTCTCCAGCCAAGAGAATTGTAGACGCGTATCCTCAATCAGCTGAGAGCTATAAAACAGTAATAAGTATTCTCAAAGACAGATTTGGAAGACCTTAGTTGTTGTCGGAACTGTATGTACGTGAGTTCCTAACTTTAGTTATAAATAAGCAGAAAGACAAAGAGAGAATATCATTAGCAATGTTGTATGATGAGCTGGTGAGTAGAAATGAGGCAATAGTATCATTGAAAATAACAGATAGCAAGTTTGTAGACATCATACAAACAGCACTAGTTGAATCTTGCTTACCAACTGAAATCTTGGTGGTTTGGCAAAGAAAAGAGAAAGATAGCAACAACGCCACCTTTGATCAATTAATGGATTTTCTTAGATCAGAAGTAGCTAATGAACAGAGGAGAGAGCATGCTCGTCAGTCATTTGAAGCACCGCTAAAGGAAAAGCCAAAGGCGTATGGTAAGAAAGAACACATTTCAGTTGATGAACCAAAAGTTGCTGGATTGACGGCTCAAAGTGGAACTAGATTATGCTTGTTTTGTAACAACCACCATGACTCGAAGATCTGTAAAAAGGCAAGAAGTATGTCACATGAAGATCGAAAAAAGCTGCTTGACAAGGGTCGTTGGTGTTACGTCTGCTTGAGAGGCAAACATTTCGCTAAGAACTGCCGTACGAAAATAAGCTATCCAGTGTGCTCCCGCCATCATTATGCAGTCATGTGTCCAGGCGTTGCAGAGAGACAGCGTAAGCAAGAGTCTAGTACGAATGAAGACCCAAAGAAGAACGAGATGCTGATGAGCCGTATGTCTCGCACCCCAGAAGTCATAATGCAAACACTGGTGGTAAATTTACGAGGTCCAACTGGTCGAAGAAAGGTACGAGTCTCATTCGATAGTGGGGCTCAGAGGTCCTGCATTCTAGAGAGAACAGCCGAAGTCATGGGCTGGAAACCCGTTGGTTCCGAGCGTCTGATCCACACGTTGTTTGGTGGTACCAAGACCGATGAGCAAGATCATAATAAACATTAAGTCGAAGTAGAAGGCCCAAATAAAATATTCCATTTTGAGTGTTTGGGTCAGCAAAACATTTGTGGACCTATTCCACTGATTCAGAGCGAAAAAATAAAGGATGAGCTGATGATGTATAACATTAAGATAGAATACAACATTGAAGAGAATCCTGAAGTTGAGTTACTCATCGGTGCAGATGTTTACTGGAAACTTATGATCGGTAAGGTCATTGCACTCTCATGTGGTTTATCTGCAGTTAAAACGCGACTAGGATGGACTCTCATTGGGAAGCTAAAGACGGAAGAATCTGAAGTTCGAAATAATATCACCATGACCATGGTCTCAGCTTTGTGTAATGATGTCAATCTAGCTTGGCTGTGGGACTTGGAAGCCATTGAAATACGTGATGCTGCAAAAGTCAAAACTGCAAAAGAGTTAGAAGAGGAAGTTCAAAATCACTTTGAGAAGACTGTAACAATAAATTCAGAAGGACGTTACGAAGTTCATCTTCCGTTTATTATTGAGCCAAGTCATTTAGTTACCAATAGAGGAGTAGCAGAGAAAATATTGAATTCAACACTTAAGAAACTTGTGCGAGAAAATTTGTCAGCGCAGTATGACCACATTTTTCAAGAGTAGGAAGAAGCGAAGATCATTGAGTTAGTAGACTCAGATTTAAGTACTTGATATTACCTTCCTCATAGAGCTGTTGTTAGAGAATCCAGTCTTACCACTAAAGTGAGACCAGTCTTTGATGCAAGCAGCAGGACGCGAAGTAACCCAAGCTTGAACGATTGCCTTGCTGAAGGTCCAAATCTTATCGAAGAAATTCCAGCCATCATATTACGTTTTCGGGAGAAACGCTTCGGAATCGTATCTGACATCAAGAAAGCTTTTCTTCAAATTGCAATTTGGGAGGGCCACCGAGATTACCTACGCTTCCTCTGGAGAAAGTCAGAATCAGAAGAAATGAGGGTGTATCGTCATCGTCGTGTGGTTTTTGGTGTCAACTGCTAATCTTATTTGTTAGGAGCTGTCATCAAGTTACATTTGACAAATTCACCGATGAGTTAAGCTTTGTCCCGCAAGCTGTTGAATTCCTCTTACGTCGACAACTGTGTAACATCACTAGATACACAAGAAGAACGTTTTGAATTTATCGAGAATGCTACGCATATTTTTGAACAAGCAAAAATGGAACTTTGTCAATAGGAGGCTGCTTGATTAACAGAGTCGTCCATCAATGAGTTGCTTGAGAGGAAAGGGAGCAATCAATATTCGACTATAATAATAATAATAATAATATTTATTTGTCTCAAGAAAAAAAATATATATTCTTATACAAATAGATTCGAAACAATTTTCATGTGAATATATTATGTATAATTAGTTGTGTGACTTACAAGTTTATTCTGTATTAGAAATTTAGACATTCAGTGCAAAGGCTCTCAGCTTCGCGGCGTTCTGGAAGAATTTGGCGATGTCTATCATTAGTTGGGTACTAGCATTCGAGAGTAGACTTTGAGCGAGGTTTTCTGAAACATTTGGTTGTAAGTATTTGGTAATATATGCATCCCGGATCGGGTTATGAATGGGGCAATGGAATAGAAAGTGTTCTAAGTTATTTGCTTCATGGAGGTTACAGATGTTACAGTTTTCTTCTCCATAGAATTTGTGAATGAAGCAGTCCTGGTAGTAGTGGAATCGATCGGGGTTTGCGGTTCTGAGTAGACCAAAAAGTTTTAAAAAAGGAAAAGGGATTTGAATAGAAAGGTAATTAAAGCTGGTTATAAAAAGTTTGTAATATGGATTGTATGAGGACTGAATTATTCTTTTGGTGTCTTCCTCGTATAATATTTCACCGTAGGCTTTAACTATGTTGACACTTTGTGATTTAACATCTACACAACTTTGGTTGTTCCATATCCATATGAAGTTGGATTTTATTAGAATGTTTTGGAGCTGTCTGACCCAGTTATATTTTATTTGTTTTTCCTCAGATATGGTCGTTGATTGTTTTTCGTTTAGTTCTACTAGTTTGTTGTAGCATATTTCATCAATATTCGAATATTTTGGGATTATTATGGGATAAAGAGTACGATGCACTGCATATCAAGGTAGAAGAATCCGTAATGCCAGCTATCGTCACAAAGAGAGTCGTTCTTGCCAGGCTACAACGAATTTTTGACCCTATGGGATTTGTAAGTCCTGTCATTTTACAAGCAAAGATTCTGCTACAAGAAGCTTGGATGGTCAAATTAAAATGGGACGAACCGCTCACACAGGAGCTTTACGAAAAGTTCAAGCTATGGGATACTGGAATTGCATATTTAACAGAGTTCAAAATACCTCGACATTTTGGGGTTCACAATCGCGAAGAGAGTGAATGGAGTCTTCACGTATTCTGTGATGCTAGCACATCAGCTTATGCGGCGGTTGCATTCTTGAGGATCGAGTATCAAGGAGTGCCAACTGCGCATCTGTTGATGTCAAAGGCAAGAGTCGCTCCAATAAAAATGATTACTATCCCACGATTGGAGTTGCTAGCTTGTGTAATCGGAGCAAGATTAGCAGATTATATAGTCAAGTCTTTGAGTTTACAAGATCAGCAGAGGTATTTTTGGTCGGATTCATCAACTGCCATTGCTTGGATTAAGTGCGAAGATGACTGGGGAACATTTGTAGATAACAGAGTCAAAGAAATACAAGAATTAACCAGAATAACCGATTGGAGACATGTACCAGGAAACCAAAACCCAGCTGATCTTCCATCGAGGGGATGTTCTGTAGAGGAGCTACTGAAGTCGCAATGGTGGGAGGGACCGGCATAGTCAAGACAGTGTGAAACATCGTGGCCTATGAATGTTGAAGTAATGAACGAGGAAGCTATTAGTGCGGAAAAGAAAAAGACGATTGTTTCTGCCACAGTCACAAGTATACAGCAATGGAGTCTATTTTGTTGCTCCACCTATACCAAGACCATTCGAGCTGCTGTGCTGGCTATGCGTTGGAGAAAGAGTATTTTACCAGAGAAAAATAGGATTTGTCAAAATATTTTATCTGCAGAATATGAAGAAGCTGAGATGAGAGTGTTTTCAGCAGTTCAAAATAACATCAATATAACTGAGTCATCCTTTTGGACACTGAAGCTGCTGAAGGACGACGCTGGATTGGTGAGAGTGAAAACAAAGATTTTAGAGAGAGATGAAGATGAATGTTTTCTGCAGCCCATACTATCACCGGGGAAACATCCCGTAATCAAATTACTTGTGAATAATGTCCACATTCGCGACTGTCATGCAGAGACCCAAATCTGTATGCGAATTCTAAGAGAAAGATTTTTGATTACCCGTAGTCGCCAAGTCATTAAAAAGGTTATTTCCGAATATAAGAATTGTCGAATTCATACCTTTGACAAACATGAATACTGAAGAAGTTACATTGCCAAGGTGTCGTGTTCAAGATGCCAATGTATTTCAAACGGTGGGAGTTGATTTAGCAGGTCCCCTGTATCTCAAAGGTGGGAGAAAAGTATGGATTTCATTGTTTACATGTGCCGTTTACCGAGCGGTGCATCTAGAAGTGGTAGATTCGGTGAGCACAGAAGCATTTACGACAGCATTCCGAAGATTTGTCGCCAGAAGAATTCCATCATCTACTGTATATAGCGATAACGGTACGAACTTTGTGGGAGCAGCTAGTTTATTAAGAGATTGAGATTGAACTGAGATTAGAGAAAACTCTGCAATAGACCGCATTGAATGGATTTTCATACCACCTGCGTCACCTTGGTGGGGAGGATTCTGGGAGAGAATGTTTCGTATAATAAAAGGTTTGTTGATACGCATTATTGGGAAGAATACCGTGAACTTCGAAGAGTTATCAACCATCATAGTAGAGATTGAGTCAGTAGTAAACTCTACGCCACTGACTTACGTCAGTAATGATAGTCAAGATCTAATTCCATTGACACCCAATATGTTCACCAAAGGTGTGCCAAGTGAAGGACTCTCAGACTTTGAACCAGCCAATACAAGCAGTTTGAGCAAGCGTTACAGGTATATGCTTAAATTAGCTTCTGAGTTTCGTTCCAGATTTCGAAACGAGTGTTTGAGTACCCTTAAGCAGAAAGCGGTTGAGCAATATTGACGAAAGTTGCAAATAGGAGACATCGTACTCGTCGGTTCAGATGATAAGAAGAGACTGTTTTGGCCGATGGGGAGAATAGAAAGATTATTTCCGGGACGAGATGGGGTAGTTCGTGTGGTGAAAGTCAAGACAACGAAGGGAGAGTTGATACGTCCAGTTCAGCGGATCTACCCTTTAGAAATAGAAGCAGCTATGAAGGGGGAAGAAAAAGGAGAACAAGAAGAAAACAAAGACGGCTTGAGTGGAGAAGAAACTTTGAAAACGTTGTTGTAAAGAGATCTTACAGTCTAATTTCCTTTGATGTTTAAATAAAAGATAATTTAAAGGTGGGAGGATGTAGGAAATAGCATCGCTATAGAGTAATATATGTAAGTTATTCTACAATTTTTGTCAAGTGAGCCGCTGTCACAAAAACACGGGAAAATAACGATCAGGGGAAGTTATGACAGATCTTTTTTTTGGGAGTTGAGTGATCTTTGACATTTTTAATGAAATTTTTTAGACATATTATCCATATTCCGTTATTCTTTGTAAACGTTTGTTAAATAAAATGCGTGTTGTGGATATGCGGTCGTTCATTTGAGTTTACAGGTGTTTTTAAAGTAAGAGAAAGCTTTGTCGGATAGACAAGTGACATTTCTCAAAAACCTTAGATACCCTGGCCGGGTCAAAGATCTTCTGGATTCTAGATCTCAAGAGTGGGTACTGGCAAGTCGCGATGGATGAGAAAGACCGAGAAAAAACTGCATTAACCATCGGCAGGGGATTGTGGCAATTTACAGTCATGCTATTTGGTATGTGTAATGCTCCTGCTACCTTCGAGGCGGCTCATGGAGACCGTACTGAAAGGACTATCGGGAAAAACTTGCTTGGTATACCTGGACGATATAATTGTGATGGGAAAATCATTTGAAGACCATTTGAAGAAACTGGAGCAGGTATTTGAACAATTAAGAAGAGCTGGTTTGAAACTTAGTCCAAAGAAATGCTACTCATTTCAAAAACAGGTGAACTATTTGGGGCATGTAGTCTCCGAAGAAGGCGTAGCAGTTGATGCAAAAAAGATTAGGACAATTTAATAATGGCCGGTACCTGCGGATAAACATCAGCTGCGCAGTCTCCTCGGGCTCTGTACCTATTACAGAAGATTTGTTTATGGATTCTCCAATATCGCCAAACCATTGATCAGACTGACGGAAAATAATCGCAGATACAGCTGGGATGAAGACTGCCAGGTCACTTTCGAGCGACTGAAACTACTCCTAGTCCAAGCACCAATCCTGAGCTACCTGAAGACGGAAGGACGTTTTGTTCTGGACACAGATGCCAGCGACGTCGGTATTGAGGGCGTCCTGTCCCAATTACAGGAGGGTCAAGAAAGAGTAGTCGGGTACTTCAGTAAGGTTATGTCAAAGCCAGAAAGAAATTACTGTGTCACAAGACGGGAACTGCTGGCAGTAGTGAAATCCATCGAGCATTTCTACAAATATTTGTATAGTAGGAATTTCCTGTCAACAACTGACCACGCTGCTCTGAGATGGCTACTACAGTTCAAGAATCCTGAGGGTCAGGTCGCTCGATGGATCGAAAGACTTCAAGAATACGACTTCAACATAGAACATCAAGCCAGTACAGCAAATAAGAATGCTGATGCTTTATCAAGACGACCATGTCCAAAAGATTGTCATCATTGCTCTAAGGTTGAAGCAAAGCCGTTCCGAACAACTGTCATTGACGATCCTTGGCAGCCACAAGAGATAGAAAAGGACATAGATGGCGACTCAGAGTTGCAAATTATTCAAGAATGGAAGAAGAAAGGAACAAGACCGACATGCAAGAGGTGGCACCATACTCCCCGACGGTCAAATCGTACTGGGCGCAATGAGATTCCATAATCCTAGATAAAGGCGTCTTGAAGCGTGTCCTGAAAGATTCAGATGAAATTAAGAGTAGAGAACAGCTGATCGTTCCTAGAGGTCGGGTTCCGGAGGTCTTGAGACATCTCCATGAAGGAGAGAGTGGAGGACACCTTGGGGTAACGAAGACTCTGTAGAGAGTTCGTAAGCGGTTTTATTGGCTAAACTGCAAAGAAGATATCAGGGAATCGTGCAGGAAATGCATTACGTGCGCTTCAAGCAACGGACCGCAGAAACGACCAAGAGCTCCGATGCGACAGTATAATGTTGGTAGTCCACTCGAGAGGATAGCCATCGACGTAGCAGGGCCATTTCCTGAATCCGATGTCGGAAATAAATACATTGTTGTCGTCATATACTATTTTAGTAAATGGGCGGAAGCGTATGCCCTTCCTAATCAAGAGGCAGCTACTATCGCAAACGTCCCAGTAAAGAACTGGATCTGTCGTTTTGGCGTACCCTTGGAACTTCATTCTGACCAGGAAAGAAACTTTGAATTCACACTTTTCCAAGGGATATGCGCAGTACTGAATATTCGTGAAACCAGAACTACTGCATTACATCCGCAGTCTGATGGAATGGTGGAACGGAAGAATAAGACTATCAACAGACACCTGGCCAAAGTTGTCTCTAGTCACCAGAGAGACTGGGACAAGTATCTCCATCTGTTCCTTTTGGCCTACCGCTCATCCTTACACGAAACAACCGGACAGACTCCAGCAAGAATTATTTTTGGACGGGAACTTCTGCTACCATGCGACCTAAAGTTCGGCTGCAAACCTAGAGAAGACCTGGCTGGTGAGAATTATGTCATTAATTTGAGGCGTCAGATGGACGATATCCACTCCCGAGTCCGTATAAACATCCAGAATGCCAGCGACCGGATAGAAGAGACCTATGACGTCAAGGCACAAGACGGGAGTTTTCAACCAGGAGACTCTGCGTGGCTTTATAACCCAGGGCGGCAATGTGGCCTGTCTCCAAAATTACAGACATCTTGGGAAGGGCCTTACGAAGTCATCAGAAGAATTAACAACATAATCTACGAAATCAGACGCAATCTCAAGAGCAAATCAATAGTGGTGCACTCCAATCGGCTAGCACCATTTGCAGGAGACAATAATGAAGATCCCAACGACGCACGTGCTCGTAAGTTCCATGCTCGTAAGTTCCATGCACGTGCTCGTAAGTTCCATTCGAGGAGTTCATGAAGACATTTTCAAGTGGACGTCGGGCTCGATTCGGAATAACTACCGAAGTGCAGCAGAATCTATTCAGAGCTCCGGGCGACTACTCCTTGGCCCATTGTGTATCAGGAGATTTGAAGATGTCCTGAGGGATAGCAGCAGTTTTCAAGAAGAAGTTTGGCAGGCCAGAACACCAGAAGCCTACTGTAAGACCATCTGTCTGAGAGACAATGCGACAACCAAGGAACGCTATATTCACCACATGGTAACGACAGATGAATTTCATCATTAACCAACCTACCGTTCCATGTGGGAAACGCTGCAAGACATGTGAGGCCACTTAATGCAGAACGACATCCGGAAACTGGCAATACCAAAATTGGGCTGCGGTCTGGATGGATTAGATTGGAAGATCGTTTCAAATATGATAGAGGTAACATTCCAGAACAGCGCAATTCAAATATTGGTCTGCTGTTTCCACCCAGCAGGTCCAATCGAACAAAAAACTGTCGACTGCTACTTCTACCAAACTATTGGTTGCACCAAGAGCGGCGAGTGTCAATTCCAGCATAGACATGAAGGTGTGTTTCGGGACGAAACATTTTTGAGAAAAGGGCAGTGTGACGTGCGAGAGTGAGGGGGAGCTCGTAAAGACGACGTGATATAGGGAGGTGCTTCTTGTCGTCTTTTACGCCGTGCCGCGTCGCAGCACATCACCCCTCCTAATGGAAGCCTCTAGTGATTCCTAGAAATGGAAAGAGTCGAGAAGACGAAAATTCGAGGAAACAATATTTCTCTATATAAGGCCAAGCCAAAGACGTGCAGAACAGTACAGTGATAAGAGTAGTAGTGTGAAATAAATGATAAACAGTAACGGTAATGTGATCAGTGTATATAAATAGTGAAATATAAATATCTGTGACCTTGATTGAATTAGAATTAAGTGATTAATATATAAATATAGTGTTATTAGTGACATAAGAAGAATAAAACATTTGATTTCAATTTAAATGATCAAATAGTGCCTTTTGTTTGATTACAAACTGATTCTTCAAGCTATAAACATTACAGTAATAATAATAATGAGACTATTACAGACGTGTGAGTACTTATACATATGTAAACCTGGTTATCAGGTGTATCTGTGCACTATGTCCACAGTGATGCACAGGAAGATAATACTGTGGTTTAAAGATGGGCTATTAAGCCTTAAAATTGTGTTTTCTCCGAACGTGCCTACATTACACCGGCAGCTGGACGGAGCGTTGAGGTGGCTTGTGAGGCCGGGTTTGTGAGATCCTATCGACGTTTGCGTCGCAGTAAACTACGACGACTATTTCGAACGTGCCAACATTACACCAGCAGCTGGACGAAGTTAGCTACCACAGAGCGTACCAACATTACACAGGCATCTGGACTGGATATATATGAGGTGGCTTGTGAGGCCAGGTTTGTGAGACCCTATCGACGAGTTTTGTCTAAACGTGCCAACATTACACCGGCAGCTCAACTAGAATTGAGGTGGCTTGTGAGGCCGGCTTTGTGAGACCCTATCGACGATTGCGTTGCAATAAACTACGACGACCCCTTCGAACGTGCCAACATTACACTGGCAGCTGGACGATGTTAGCTACCATAGAACGGGCCAACATTACACCAGTATCTGAACTCTAGCAGATTTGACAAAACGTGCCAACATTACACCGGCAGCTGAACCGTCAAGTGATCAAGGCCGAAGCCAAGATGCCTTTCTAATTGAAAAGCACTCCTTTCCATACTACAAAATCTCCCCACTTGTTTTAGCATGCAAGTGCAATCAAACATAACATAACCATATGTAAGACGAGAACAGCATGTTTTCCCCCGCAAAAATGTACTTGATGTTATCAAAGATGCGAGATTCAATCTTCATGCATCAAAGAGAGATCGTTGTTGATTTCTTGGAAATAGTATTGTTGGTGGTGGTTAGCATACGTTGGAGGGGTGGGTCTCTAGGATGTTGATTTGTTCTCAAATTTGTGTCAATTGCTTAATTTTGCATGCGTGAAAGGACAGAGTGAAATAGACATCCATATGTGCATTAAAAGGAGCAAAGTAGCTTGACAGAGCATCCCTTCTACTTAATGGTAATTGTTAATCTTCAAGTGTTTTTTTAAGAAAGAGAGAAAACGAATGCCATGATCACATGCTTAACTGAAAAGTTAAATCCTAGTACAAATTCTACCTCTACTTGATCTACTTGGAGAAGGAAGGAGCTATGGGAGAAATAGTTTGTCAGTCTGTGAAAGTAAATAGAAAGTTGAATTTTAATCTCTTTCTTGACTTGATTTGACCTCAGTAATTATATTCTTAGACCTGTCTTGAATCTGCAAGTATTTAGTGAATTCATTTATGATCAAACAACTCAATCAATTTTATCATTTACTTGTATTACCCTTGTAATGTGAACAGGTGAGCAACTACTCAATACCAGGATCGTATTGGTAGGTGTTTCATTATTCATCACTCTCAAAAAAATATAACTTCCAGTGGGCTTCAATTATGATCCATAATCAACGTAGATGTCTTTTGAATCGATTAAAGACCTAAGATATTCAATATCTATTGACATCTTATTTACCACTAACTTTGTACTAAGCTACTTTTGAGATAGCCACAAATGTTTCGTGTCACTGTCGATGACTTTAGTTTATGGTCAACCACTTGACTGAGGACATCGGCTACACGTTTCAATTTATGACTTTTGGGTTACCTTGTAGCTTGTTCCCAGGATTACACATCTGTGTTTACAAAGAATTAGGGTTGACATTTTAAATGACCTGTTAATGATACATCACATGTATTTGTTCATAGTACTAAGTTGATTAATATTGCAAAACGTCTCGATTACTTATTCCATTATTGATACCAGTAGCGTATTCATTTGTCATCAGTAAGTCCGTCACAGTCTTGGTTACCTCAGCTCGATATCTTACGGATGTTAGGTTGAGGGCTCTAGTAAGCAAATTCTTCGCTACATTAATCAATTGACTTTTAGGATGGTTTCATCTAAAATTTAAGTACCTGGTGCTTGCAAAAAGCTTTTAATACCATTTGGTGGTAATAACACAATCACTTTCCCTCATAACTGTTATATCAAGGTATGGTAAACAGCCGTCAATCTCAGTTTTCACAGTTAACTGAATATATGTATTGAAGTTGTTGAATATTGACTGTGCTTCATTGATTTTAGATTCTGGAACTGCAGTTATCAAATAATCAACATATTTATCAATGTAAGAAACCATGAAAGAGAGTTCTGGTACAAATTTATTCAAAATAAAATTCATCACTAAGTTAGCAGTCACTGAAGATAAGCAAATGCCTATAGCAGCTCCGAGAGTTTGTTCAAAGAACTCACAATTAAACTGGAAATAGCCACTTTGAAATCAAATCTTTAAGCTCATTTGAAAGAATATCAGTACGCCGTGATATGATACTGTACTTTTGCTCAACAACCTTTTTTACAAGATCTAGTGGTATATTGATAAATAATGATACAACATCCGACGAAATCAGAACATAATCCGAATCCAGAGCTTATCTTCCCGAAAACTTCAAATTGATGCCGATTCGACTTCTTCAAATAATTTGTGGGAGGAACAATTGACAATTGCCCAGGCGGTCTGTCTGTGTGCAGGCATGACAGACAGAATGACCTCTTTTAAAATTGTTTTTCGGTTTCAGTAGGGTCTAGAGCGTGAAAATCATAAATCATCGAGCTGCCAAAAATCATGATTACAATACTTCCCCTATGATATATTGGTCGAGGCAATAAATACTTGAATGCGTCATGATACCCAAAGTATTTGGAACAATACGATTATTGCTTGTAAGCAGAATTAACAGCAAATTTGAGAGTGACCTATACACATGAATAACTTTGACAAATCTAGATTTTGTTAGTGTACCCTATACCTACACAGATGACTCTTTGATCAATATTAAATAGTTTTCAATCAATAAGCTGAATAAAAGGCTCTGGAATATTCGAGGATATAGTTAAGACGATAAGATGTGCTGCTACGGAATATATGAATTAGTATTTTCAAATAGAGCATTAAGTTAGTTGACTGTATTTTCAGTTGATCTCCGAAGTTTGAGTTGTATATATAGAACCAATTAGCGATATCATATGATTCCCATGAGATATTTTCCACACATCGGAAAAATTATTAATTTTTCATGGAATATTCATGGTTATAATACAGTAGTCTATCAGCGAAACACAACTATTAGATGCTGCGTGAATCAACCAGACTACGCAATAGTGTTGAATAGAATACAGCGAAATGAAAGAGAATTAACCCATTCGTTCGATTCAGTTATTGATCAATAGTATGATAGGATGAGTGAACTGGAATATAGAATATGGAGGTATGGCAAGAAGCAAAAATGCAGAAATATTAATCTGTTTGCTTTTGTGATGACCTTTACATTCATATTGAATATCGTATTTAATCTGTACATCAAGACGTTGAAATACAAATTTCAGTGGGATGAATCGTGATTCTCATAAATTCTCGCACTTTTTATGGTCCCGTATTTAATTTCTATATCCAGTGGTTTTTCGCATATTATATGCATTTGCATAAGTAGTATAGTTGTACATATCAGTATTATCTTAACAAATGTTCACATCTCATACAAAAATTTGACGTTATCATTAATTCAAATTTAGCATACCATGCATATTTATATATTTTCCATATACATGATGTCTTACGTGCATATATATATATATATATATATATATATATATATATATATATATATATATATATATATATATATAAGGTCTTTCATTCAACCGCCTGGCTTATTACGGAGTCGCCAACTGAATTTACATTCAGTATATATATATATATATATATATATATATATATATATATATATATATATATATATATATATATATATATATATATATATATATATATATATATATATATATATAGTTGCATATTTTGAGTTATATCTTATGACTGAAATGACCACAGAATTTCTACTCGTAGCATCTCTCCAATAACCGCATTGAAATACGCACCAGTTACATCATGCGATGTTGAAAGGACGTTTTCAGTTTAAGTTTATATTAAGTGACAAAAGACAGAGATTTGGTGAAGACAAGAATCATGATCATGATATCCATAATGTTATTGATAATGTTGCTGATTGAAAGGCTACTACATTCATGCAGAATGATCAGTATCAAGCTCATATCTATAGGAATAGGTAATGTAGAAATATAATTTATCTATGAATCAGCTGAGGGAGATCTCGGCTAAAAATTGTCCAGGAAAATATAAAGTTCTATAATTTGAAATAGGAGATTCGGTATAACTTGACAGAATCTGATTTCGTATTGATTCTAATTGATTGATTCTATGCAATATATTCAGGAAAATATACTTCTCCACACAACAATTATTAACTTTAATTGCTGTTTCTATAAATCAATCTATTCCTAAGTGAATATGTCCATATTCAAGACGTGATATGGTCTGTTTCTTGTGATTTACTTCTGCAAAATATAAATATTACTCATCTCATCTCTGTATTCGCATAATTGCAAATATTTATGAAAGCTTACGTACATATTTTATTTATGCATATATGAGGCATACTTTGATCATATTTCGATGCATATTGCATGCATATTTCGTTCATATTCTCCTGCATATATTCCGTACTCTGAATAATATTATCACAGATTCTCTATCCATTCTCATCTCTACACCACAATAAAATACATTCTCGATTTTTGAGAAATTCTCATTTTCCTACCGTAATAAACTACAAAAAACTCGAGCCCCCAGATCCCTTCTATTTCTATTTATACGTCTAAGCGTTGAGCCAATGTTATAGACCTTGTTTATTACAATCATGAAACAAGTCCGCAAATCCACCAGTAAGCCTAGCTTCGCATTGCGACTACAGGTAGAAGCATTGAGGATTGTCACTTTTGATCCTGGAGACACAGTAGTGCCAAGCTTGGAATCACACACAAAACTAAGGATGGAATCTACCTCTGTGAGTCTTATTTATTTGGGTACATAAGTGGCAGGGCGAGAATTTTAGAGTAGATTGCTGTTGAAATAAGAAAATGTTATGTTCAAACGTGACATTTGCCAATTATATGGTTATTTGTTTAACAGGTACAAAAAATGCTAGATTTTGGGATGAGCAAGAAAGTTTGCAGCTCGATGCAAGGTGAATAACCGCGATCTTACGTTTCATAGTTCTCAAAGTTTCTTCTGAAATATTGGTAAGTTCTCATAATCTTGTTATCATTATTATTTACTATTCATTCATTCGTTCAAAAAAATTCAGAGTATAGGAGCAAATAGAAACAATGAGAATCAATTATTGGGTATAAATTGATAATAAATTGAATTAACAGGTGCTATTGTTTTCAAAATATTCCCTTACAGAGTAATATAAATCTTCCTGCAAATATATTTTAGAATTGTCTTTGAATTTTTCTTGTGATAGGCTTCTCACGTCTGCTGGTATAGGAATAAATATTTTGATCACTTCATTTTGAACTTCTTTCCGAACAACAGTCATTCTATATTTTTCGGTCATAAAGTCATCCTTATTTCTTGTGATGTAAGTATGGTCATTTTCACACCCACTAAACATATTTTCATAGTTTTTAATAAATTTTCCACATTTGAATATATACAGAGATGGAGTAATTGGAATTTTATGCTCTTGAAACCATTTCTATTATGATCTTTATATCCAAGATTGAAGATGATTCTAACGTAACTTTTTTGTATCTCAAAGATTATTTCTGAAAGCTGCTATCCTCCTCGAATATGATACTGTGAGTGGAATAAGGCTGGATATAACCCTGATAAACATTTAGTAGTAAAGGTATATCAACCAGTATTTGCAAATATCTGAGAAGGATCACATATTTATCAATTTTATTTGCTAGTATATTGATATTTGTTATACAATTCATATCTTTTTGTATGGCCTATATATGTTTTCCAGAATTGAATTATAATAAATAGGATTTTTTATTTTGAATTATGTTTAATTATAGATAAATTGACGGTTCGACTATCTATCCGAGAGACTTTATCAGAAACAAAGGTACAAAAATAAATATGGTAAGTATCTAGATAACCAAAAATATACAAACTACTAGATGTGAAAATGTTGGTCTCACATTTAGTGCCGGAAGGATGAAAATGATTTGCATTCATCCAAGGTTTGAGGGAAAACCATGCGAAAAAGCCTCAAACAGATAGTCCGGACAATGAATAATTGTAGATGGAAAAATGGAAAGCAAAAAATTCAACTTTGGAACTTTGTTTGGACTGATTGGGAGATAAACATTCTAAAAGTCCTTACCTCTCTGCTTGAATGCGATCGATTTCAGTTGTATCACCATCCTCATGCACTAGCTGGCATGTTGACATATAATAATATAAATATGAAGAAAGTTCGTTGACAAAAATTTTGAGTTGAAAAATATATGTATAAAATATAAAATAAGCTATCACTGTGAGAAATATAAAGGCAAATGAGTATCAAATTTAATTATAAGTTTGAATATTCTAATGTGAAGTGAAAAAATAGAATTACGTTTGGAAAAAGTGTGCCTGTGAAAGTGAGGTTATAGGCACATTTCACAGCGGCAAAGATCGAACAAATGCAATAATCTAGCAAATTTTAATATTCAACTCAATAGATATAAAGTCACTTACCTCAAAAATCAGTTTGAAAAGGACATCAGAAATCGTCTGGTATTAAAATTTGAAGCATGTAAAAAATGCATGTTGAAAGGTCAAGAGAATGAAATATACTGTCAAAATTTTGATTTATCAATTTCCGTTGTAGGTGGGGGATAAATAGGAAATGATGGAGAAGCAAGTAGGAACTATATAATTCGAATTTTAAATGAGTTCAATAAATATAGCACATTCTTAATATCATTTGATATCATTTGAAAGGTGATAATTTTAAGAAAATATGGTTTGGATTTGTGAATTCAGTGATTTCGTTCAATAGATTATTCTTGGTTCTTAGATTCAGTCTGGTTTCTAGTCCTTCTGATAGTAGTGAATTTTGGAATTTTGTTTCGTGTTGCCAAAGTTCTAAGTTGTTTATGTCAATTGAATGATTTTGTGTCTTTAGATGTGTCCCTAGTGCTGAAGGTGGATTATTTTTCATATGTTCTTTAAACCGTGTATGGATATATCTAGAAGTCAGGCCAATGTAGCAGTTGTCACAGTCATTACATGTGATTTTATATACACCCGATTTCTGTAGTGTGTTGCGGTTGAGTTTGTTATTCAACAAAATATTCCACATATTAGTATGTGATTTTTTTGTTGTGGTGAAATTAAATTCATTTGATATTTTATTCAAAGATTTCTGAAGGTTATTGAAATTAAGTTTTGAAATGAATTTCTAAAATTGTTTGGCATGAGGATTTTGTTTCAAAATTTTGGATTGTTCTCTTTTATTACAAATATTTAGCATGTATTGTATTGTGTAATTATTGTTAAGGCCTATTTCAAATATTGTTCCTAGTTTATTGTTAAATTGTTCTTCCTGAAGGGGTATTGAGAGGATTCTGTTGAATAAAAAATTGAAACTAGTTTGTTTGATTCTAGGTGAATGTGCTGAATGGAAAGGAATGATTATGTCTGTGCTTGTGGGTTTTCTGTAGATATTATATGTAATATTAGTGTCGATTCAATGTAAAGTTAGGTCTAGGAAGTTAACTCTATTATTTTCTTCTGTTACGAGGGTGAATTAAATTTCTGATAGATCATTGATTTTTTCTAGAAAAGTATTTGAATCAGCTAGGGATCCCATCCATAGACACAAAATATTATTTACATAACGACGCCATAGAAAGATGTTAGAGCTGTCATGAATCTATGAAGATGTTAGCTAGTGCACCTGAGATCGGATTACCCATTGGTAGACCATCGTTTAATCTATAGAAAAAATCATTGAATAGGAGAGTTTTGATCTGTTATCGTCGGAAAAGGTTTGTTATGTTGATGATGCCTAAGTTTGTGGAGTTGTATTTGATTCTAAAGGTTTCGTTATCGTGTAATTTGTTTTCTAATATTGTGAGTGTCCCTTTATTAGGTATATTCGTTTATAGATCTACGATATCAAAAGACGTTAAGATGAAGCTTCTATATCATTGTTGTTTAATGTGTTGTCAATTTCGGAAATTGATTGTGGTGAATCATGGATAGAGTATGTTGATTTATATTTGAATTCATTGATTGATATGTCGTTTGAAGATTTTGCTAAATTGTGACCTGTAGAACCGATGGAAGAAGAGATTGGACTGTGATTTGTCTGGTTTGTGCAGTTTGATTAGGCTGTATAGAATTGGAGCATTAGGATTCTTTTCTAAAATGAAATATGGTTTTATGTTGAATTATTTTTATTTATTATTATTCGAAATGAGTTGAGTATTATTGATATCTTTTCGGAATAATTTTGTAAAACTATCCAAAGGGTTAGATTTCAATTTTGAAATGTAATTGTCAATAATTTTTTTTTCGGTTTTTTGAAAATATTTATCAGTGTGTAGAATGATTAAGCATGCATTTTTGTCGCCTTTAGTGACCGTTGAATTATTATCTGTTATCTTCTTGTTTATGGATTCAATATTATTATTGATATTTTCAATGACTCGGTTTCTGTCTCTGTGAAATGCAGCCACCTGACTTTCTGATATGTTTTTTGAAATTGTTTCAATATCTGGTGCTATTCGAGAATATTGTTGATGTGATTGTAGTTGAGCTCCCAAGTCGATGACGATTTTATGCAGATTAGCTGGTGGTGGTTGTAGAGCAAATTTGTGGCCTAAGCTGAGGATTTCTCTTTCTCTTTCATTGAATGTGATGTTAGTTAGATTTATGACTCTAGGTGGAAAGTTAATGATGTTCGTGTTGTTGATTATCTCTTGAAGTTGATTTGAAACTGAATATGAATGTTGATTTGAGGAATTAATGATTGTTTTGTTATTTATTTCTTGAAGTTGATTTGAAGTTGGATATGGATGTTGAGTTGAGGAATTTATGAGATGTTTCAATTTTATTTTTCTTTGTTGATAGGTTGCATTGTTATTTGGGATGATCTCTTTTTCTAATGACTCGATGACTGTTCGATATTCCAGCGAATGGAGATGATAGTGTAGATGTCTGTGTGAAAATTTCAGTCTTCTCTCGATGGTGATGAGGAGGACCATTCGTCTCTGTATCTCTTGCCGCAGCAGCTTGGAGTGTATTTTCTTCTCTTGACCTTTAGTAATATTTTGTTGTTCGAAGTTCAGTTTTAAGAAACTTGGTGTCATTTTATTCTGTTCTGCTTCTGTGAGAAGTTGAGGTGTTGTTTGCAACGGTGTCATTTCTCTTATATGAATTTCAGCTGCAGGAGTTCAACGGATATCTCAGAGGACTCAATTTTATGTATTAATTCCTCCAAATGTGTATACATCGTGGTTATGGAAAGGTTAAATGAATATTTGATGTATATTGTATTGAGATTTTCATATTTTCAAAGTTGCTTAAATGCGATCGATTTCGGTTGAATGACAATCCTCAGGCATAAGCTGAAAAGTTGACATATAATAATATGAATATAGAGGAATTTGGTTGGCAGAAATTCAAAGTTAAAAAATATATATGAAATAAGCTATGACTGTGGAAAATATAAGGACAAATGAGTATCAAATTTATTTATAAGTTCAAATATTCTATGTGTGAGTGAATGAATAAAATTAGGCTTGGAAAAATGTGCTTGTGAAGGTGAGGTTATAGGCACATTTCACAGAGGCAAAAATCGAACAAATACAATAATCAAGCAAATTTTAATATTCAACTGAATAGATATGAAGTCATGTTACGTCAAAAATCAGTTTCGAATAGATATCAGAAATCGTCTGGTATTTATATTTGGAGCATGTAAAAATGCATGTTGAAAGGTCAAGAGAATGGAATATACTGTCAAAGTTTTTATTGATCAATCTCCATTGTAGGTGATGAATAAAAAGGGAATGATGGAGAAGCGAGAAGATAGTATATAATTCAAATTTGAAATGGATTCAAAGAATAAAGCGCGATCTTGATATCATTCGATATCATTTGGAAGGTGATAATTTCAAAAAAATATGGTTTGGGTTCGTGAATTCAGTGATTTCGTTCAATAGATTATTCTTGGTTTTAAGATTCAGTCTGATTTCTAGTTCTTCTAATAGTAGTAAATTTTCAAATTTTGTCTCGTGTTGCGAAAGTTCCAAGTTGTTTATGTCAGTTGAATGGTTTTGTGTCTTTAGATGTGTCCTTAGTGCGAAAGGTGGATTATTCTTCATATGTTCTTGAAACCGTGTATGGATATTTCTAGAAGTCAGGCCAATGTAGCAGTTGTCACAATCATAACATGTGATTCTATATACACCCGATTTTTTTAGTGTGTTACGTTTTGGTTTTTTATTTGACAGAATATTCCCAATATTTGAATGTAATTTATTTGTTGTGGTGAAATAAAATATATTTGATGAGCCATTGTTTCAAAATTTCAGATTGTTGGATGTCATTCAAGCTTTTAATTGACTTTAATATTTATTTGTCTCCATATTTCTCACAGTTGTAGCTTATTTCATATTTCATATATATTTTTCAGCTTGAAACTTTTGTCAACGAACTTTCTCTATATTCATATTATTATATGTCAACTTTAACTTATGCCTGAAGATGGTTATACATCAAAGTCGATCGCATTCAAGCAACTTTGAAAATTTGGAAATTTCAATAGAATATCCACTCAACCTTTCCTTATGTTTTTGCTAGTGAATGTGTTGGACGTGATTAAGTAGATCTCTGACAAAAAATAATATCTGAATGGTTGGAATCAAGTTATTCATAGTGAATTTCTTGTGATTTAGTGCAGTTTTAATTATCTTGTTCCATGCATGTAAAAAAATTGTTGTAAGTCCTCCTTTAGTATATCTTTGAAGATTTCCGGTGAATGTGAGGCGATCCGGCTGCGTATCAACAATCTGAGTATAGCACATTCTGTGGTGAGGCTTCTATTGAAGAAATAACATTGAAACATGAACAAACTTTCCAAACATTGAAAATAGAAAAACCAAGTTGATAAAATTTCAATTGATATTTTATATCAAAAAAATACTATAAACTCAATATTGAAAGAATCCGATATACAACTACGAAGTGTGCAGTCGGGACATTGGTCAATCTGTGAGCAAAGTCATCCCAACTTTTGTAATTAAATTACAGAATTTACCTCCTTGAACAAAAACTTCACATACAATATGACATCTATTTGTTCTTGCTGTTCTAAGGTCACTGAACCGCATTTATTATTGATATGCTGCGTATGCAAAAATAAATTCAATAATTCCTGTATGGAAGTATCTTCCAGCAAGGTACGATTGATAAATGATAAAAAAGGAGTCACCTGGAATTGTACCAATTGTTCAAAAGTGGAAAATGATCTTATCTCATTAAAGTCAATAATCGTTAGTATCAGTGAGAAATTAACTAAGCTACAAGAAATTGTTGAAAATAAAACTTAAAATGATTCAGTTGATATTGAAGAAATTATTGGTGAAATGAATGACTGAGAAAAATGGAAGAATAATATAATTGTATTCGGTTTAACTGAATCCAATAATGGAAATGATGTAGCAACTGTGACAAATTTGATTCAACACATAAATAAGAATATTAATATAGAGGATATGAGAATTTATCGGTTAGGTAAAGTGCAATCGGGCAAAAATCGACCTATAAAATTCATACTTAGTTCCGAGAAGGATGTCATTGCAATTATTCGTACTGCTAACAAATTGTCAACAAACCCAGGGTTTTCTAAGATATCAATATCTACCGATAAAACATATCGTCAAATAACGCACTATAAAAAAATTAAACAAGAATTGCAACAGCGTACTGACAGTGGTGAACTCAATTTAAAAATAAAATATATAAATGGAATACCTAAAATTATTCCTTTAAACTAATAGTGCCCAACAGTAATATTTCAATATCTCGTAATGAGCGATTTATGTGTAATAAAATTTATTATCAAATTACGCGTGGTTTAAACTCTAAAACTGATTTGTTTTATACTGCTGTCAGTGATTCTGAATATGACATTGTGTGTGTTACGGAGACGTGGCTAAAAAGTGATGGTAGCAGCAGTGAATTATTTCCTATTAACTATACTGTTTACCGATGCGACCGCTGATTTAGTGAACTGTCTGTTAATAGAGGTGGTGGTGTTCTTATTGCCTGCAACAATGCCGTCATTCAAGCCACGCAAGTCGACTTGTCCAGTGTTATCAGTAACAACAGCTCAATAGATATAGTCGGATGTAAAATTATTAACCATGAAATTAAATGTTATATTTTTGCTGTATACATTCCTCCAAATGTGTCACTTTCAGATATTGAGCAATTTTTTGGTGCTCTAAGCACTTTGGATTATATTAATCAGAATAATTCTATATTTTTGGAGCATTTCAATATACCATCATATACCAACCTCAATAATTTCTGTACCAAATACAATTTGTTACACAATTTTATGGAATTATTCAACTATACGCAATATAACGATATTGTCAATATCAATGGTAGATTATAAGATCTTGTTTTTGGTAATGTTGAATGTGATGCAATTGAATGTAAACATAGCTAAGTAGAATTAGATGAGCATCATCCCGCTTTAGAAATAGATTGTAATATTTTTGTAGCTCAACAAAATAATTTTCCTGCTTCTAACGCGGGTGTTAAAATTTATAATTCCAAAAAAGCCAATTTTCCTGCTCTATATGACTCTGTAGCGTCTATTGACTGGTCAGTTTTGAAATCTTGTAATGATGTAGAACAAATGTGCGACTTATTTTATGATACCTTAGAAATATCCTTTGATTCATTTGTTCCACCATATAAACCAATATCATCGAATAGGTCGTATCCACCCTGGTTTACTAGGGAAATTATTTTTGATATCAGGAGAAAAAGCAGAATTCATAACAATTATAAAAAATTCCATAGGGTATCAGACTTTCAAAAATACAAAAAATTAGGAACTCTTATCAAAGTAGACATAAAAGGCGCCTACAAAATTTATTTTCGTAAAACTGAGAGCTTGATAGTTGCCGACTCTCAACAATTTTGGTCCTACATCCACAGTAAACAGAAAAATACCCGTATACCAGGTAACATGTCTATGGATGATGATAATTATGGAGATCATCCAGCTATTGTTGATGCTTTCGCAAATTATTTCTCTGGTGTATACAATATCTCTACTCCTCAAGGTGTGAAATCTTATAAAACAGATTTTACAAGCTATCTTCCACCTATAAAAATTGCTAAAATTGATGAGCAGGACATAGAGCAAGCTATGAAAAAACTACCTAATAAAATTACAGCTGGAGTTGATCAGGTTCCAAGCTTCTTGATAAAAGACTGTGTCAGTGCTTTTCTCGAGCCATTATTTCTAATATTTAATCAAATATTACAATCGTCTTATTTCCAATATTTAATCAAATATTACAATCGTCTTATTTTCCTCAAACGTGGAAAATATGTCGCATAAGTCCGGTTCATAAATCCGACGACCGATCAGACATAAAAAATTATCGCCCTATTTTTATATTATGCAATTTCTCGAAAAATTTTGAAATCATATTACATACGAAGCTACAAGCAGACACTAAGAATTTTATATCTGATAAACAGCACGGATTTGTTGAGAAAAGGTCAACTGTAACAAATTTGGCAGTAATTTAACTATATCTGTCATCTGCGATGGATAAAGGTAACCAAGTCGATGTAATATATACTGATTTTCAGAAAGCGTTTGATAGAATAGACCATTATTTTTTACTACATAGATTGAACAATTTAGGATTTATTAAAAATCTAGTTGAACTATTTGAATCATATCTCGTTGGTAGAAAACAGTTTGTAAGATATAATAGTTATTCTTCGTATTATTTTACGCCAACATCAGGCATACCGCAAGGCTCAAATCTTGGCCCGCTCTTATTTATATATTTCATTGATGATCTTAGTAATTTAATTTCATGTGAACATTTGTTTTTTGCAGATGACTTAAAAATTTATTCTTTGATCAATAATATTCATGATTGTGAGCTATTACAGACTGCATTGAATAATATACAGGAATTGTGTGATTCAAATAATCTTCAACTCAATATTAAAGAATGTAAAGTGGTATCCTATTACAGAAATAGATCCCCAGTACTTCATGTATACCAAATAGGCACTCAAAATGTAGAGAGATTAAATATTATCAAGGATCTTGAGAGTTATTTTGATTTCATGCTAACTTTCAACCATCATATATCTGAAACAGTAAAATCAGCTTTCAGAATTCTTGGTTTTATTTTTCGAAACTCTAAAGGATTTTGTGAGCAATCAACCTTAATAATATTATTTTTCTCTTTTGTGAGGTCTAAATTGGAATACGGTTCATTGATATGGTATCCACGTTATAACAACACTATTAATCAGATTGAGTCTGTACAAAGATGTTTTTTGAAATACCTCGCTTTTAAGAACGATGGAACCTATCCGATAAGAGGAATAAATCATGATTATTTTTTAGACCGATTCAAAATCCAACTTTTAGCTGATAGGAGAATATGTCAGTCCTTAATGTTTTTGTCCAAATTGTTACAATATATGATAGACTGTCCTCAGTTATTGCAATATATCAACAAATATGTACCACGACATTCAGCTAGAAACTCATGTACTTTTTATTTTGAATTTAGTAGAACAAACTTACAGAAGAAATCTCCCGTTCATATTATGTGCAATAATTGCAATATCTATGGAAAAGATTTAGACATATTCATTATATCATCAAAAAAAATTATCAATCATTTGCATATCAATTAGTTGTACAAAATTATTTTGAAATTTAGACTAACTTTAGTTTTAAATGAAAATGTATCTATTTTTGTGAATTATGCTTGTTTCGACTATTTTACGTCTAAATACATTTTATGTATATATTTTTTTCGTCCTATCATTGGTTATTTACTGTTGGGCAAATAAAGGTTATTATCATTATTATTATTATTATAACTACGATGTATATACATTTGGAGGAATTTAAACATGGAATTTGATCTTCCGAGATATCCGTCAGACTCCTGCAGCTGAAATTCACATTTGAGGAACGACACCGTTGCAAACAACACCTTAATTTTTTACATGAAGGAAAACAGCATAAGATAACACCAAATTTCTTGAAACTAAATTTCAAACAACAAAATATTACTAAAGGTCAAGAGAAGAAAATACACTCCAAGCTGCTGCGGCAAGAGATACAGAGACGAATGGTGCCCCTCATCACCATCGAGAGAAGACTGAAATTTTCACACAGACATCTACACTATCATCTCCATTCGGAATATCAAACAGTCATCGAGTCATTGGGAAAAGAAATCATCCTAAATAATTATGCAACTGATCAACAAAGGGGAATAAAGTTAAAACATCTCATAAACCCCTGAACTCAACATCCATATACAACTTCATATCAACTTCAAGAAATAAATAACAAGACAAATATTAATTCCTCAAATCAACATCCATATTCAGCTTCAAATTAGCTTCAAGAGATAATCAACAACACTAACACCATCAACTTTCCACCTAGAGTCATAAATCTAACTAACATCACATTTTATGAAGAAGAAGGAGACATCCTCAGCTCAGGCCACAAATTTACTCCACAACCACCACCAGCTAATCTGCATAAAATCGCTATCGACTTGGGAGCTCAACTACAATCACATCAACAATATACTCAAATAGCATCAGATATTGAAATAACTTGAAAAAACATATGAGAAAGTCAGGTGGGTGCGTTTCAAAGAGACAAAAACCGAACCAATGAAAATATCAATATCAATATTAAATCCATGAACAAGGAAATAACAGATGATGATTTAACGGTCACTAAAGGCGACAAAAATGCAGGCTTAGTTATTTCACACACTGATGAATATATTCAAAAAACCAGAAAATTTTTAATCGACAATCACATTCCAAGATCAAAATCTAACCCTCTCAATAACTTTGCAAGATTATTCCGGAAAGACATCAATAATACTCAACTCACTCTAAATAAATTCAACATAAGACCATATTCCATTCTAGAAAAGAATCCTAATACTCCAATTCTATACAGCCTGATCAAACTGCACAAACCAGACAAATCAATCAGACCAATCACTTCTCCCATCGATTCTCCAGGTCACAATTTAGAAAAATCTCTAAATAACATACTAATCAATAGATTTAAATATAAATCAACATACTCTATTCATAATTCACCACAATTAATTTCCGAAATTGACAACACATCAAACAACAATGATAAAAGCTTTATCTTAACTTGTAGTTGATCGTATCCAGTAAAAGTTATATTGTATTAAAGTCGTCGGATTCTGGATAACAAAGAGGATGAATAATTAGGTCATCTTTTTTATTGCAAACGTTTCACTATATATTATACCTTCATCAGTGCTTGAGGGCAGAAAAAACACAAAAATATTCATACAATATTATCACAGGCTATAACAACCCTTAATATCAAATAATAACTAACAATATTATCAAATAAATACCTGCGAGATAGGAAGCAAAACAAAAAAGCTGTCAGAGACAACATGTTCCTTCTACAGTGCAGAAACAACTGTCAAAGTAGCGGAAATGTCAAGATATCACTCGTTACTCACATCACCACAAATTGAAATGCCACACACTGGCGGGAATACGAATAATAAAAAAGGGGATGAAGAGTGCTATCTTTTCACAAAATGACACATATCTAATATATGTTTATAAGAATAACATAAATATTCAGTATCGGTCCTATGGATAATAGTATTAGGATTTAAGTAGATATATATCATTTCTAAGAAATTCCTTTTTCTATAATTACTTCAAAGTTCTAGGATTGAAACATTGTCAAAGTCGAAACGATGGCTGAGATTTACCTTAAAGTCATTTGATATCGTAAACCTATACACAAATATACCTATTAAAGGAACACTAGCAATATTAAAATAGTATATTCTACAATAAGTATTGGAATGGCCTATATTCTGAACGAGCGAAAAGTTTGTAAACCGAGCCGAAGGCGAAGATTACGGTTCGCGAGTGTGGAATACGCCATTCCAAACATTTTGTAGACTATACTTTCTCTAACAAGGTTTTGGAAACTCACCAATATTTCAGAGGAAACTCAAAAAATTATTAAATGTCAAACGTCAAATCCAGATATGAATACTTGAATTGTTAGGAAGTAACCATGGTAGTAGCCAAACTAACAGCTTCTGATTCGTAGAAATGATTCAAAAGGCTTACAGAATCATTCTGAACGGCATACGGAATCATTCTAAACGATTTTTTGGAATGTCATTCGTTCCAACTTAATTTTTGGTTATGGAATATGCAAATTCCAAAACAGTGTTGGAGAAAACAAATTACACGATAACAAAACCTTAAGAATCAAATATAACTTCACAAACTTAGACAGCATCTACATAACAAACCTTTTCCGAACGATAACAGATCAAAACTTTTTCCAATTAAATAATTCTTTCTATAGATTTCACGGTGGTCTACCAATGGGTAGTCCTATCTCAGATGCACTAGCTAACATCTTGATAGATTCTTCAGAAGAACGTTCATGCAATCAACTGACAGCTGTATCATCTTCCTATGACGTCGTTATGTGGATGATATTTTGTGTATATGGGCGGCATCCCTAGCTGATTTATACACTTTTCTAGAAAAAATAATGATCTATCAAAAATTAAATTCATCCTCGAAACAGAAGAAAATAGAAGACTTAAGTTCCTAGACTCAGCTTCACATAGAATCGACACTAATATTACATATGATATCTACAGAAAACCCACAAGCACAGACATAATCATCCCCTTCCTTTCAGGACATTTACCTAAAATCAAACAAACTAGTTTTAATTTTTCATTCAACAGAACCCTCCCTAAACCCCTTCAGACAGAACAATTTAACAATGAACTTGCAACTTTATTTCACATAGGCCTCAACAACAGTCACACAATACAATACATGCGAAATATTTATGATAAAAGAAGAAAATCTAAAGTTTTGAAACAAATTTATCCTCATACCAAACAATTCCAGAGATTCATTTCAATACTTTGTTACGATAACATTCAGAAAACTTTGAATAGAATATCAAATGAATTTAATTTCACCCCAACAAATAAGTCACAGCCAAATATTGGGAATAATCTGTTGAATAACAAACCAAAACGCAACATACTACAAAAATCAGGTGTATATAAAATCACAGGTAATGATTGTGACAACGGCTACATTGGCCTGACTTCTAGAAATATCCATATACGGTTCAAAGAAAATATGGAAAATAGTCCACCTTCAGCACTAGGAACACATCTAAAGACACAAAATCATTCAACTGACATAAACAACTTGGAACTTTTGCAACACGAAACAAAAATTTAAAAATCTACTACCATCAGAAGAACTAGAAATCAGACTGAATCTAAAAACCAAGAATTATTTTTTGAATTAAATCACTGAATTCAGAAACCCAAACCATATTTCTTATAATTATCACCTTTCGAATGATATCAAATGATATTGAGATCACGCTGAATTCCTAAAATTCATTTTGAATTCGAATTATGTATTTCCTGCTTTCTTCTTCATCATTTCCTATTCATCCCCCACCCACAACGGAAATTGATAAATCAAAATTTTGACAGTATATTTCATTCTCTTGACCTTTCAACATGCATTTTTTACATGCTTCAAATTTTTATATCAGACGATTTCTGATGTCTTCTCAAAACTGATATTTGACGGTAAGTGACTTCATATCTATTGAGTTGAATATTTAAAACTTACTGGAATATTGCATTTGTTAGATCTGTGCCGCTGTGAAATGTGCCTATAACCTCACTTTTACAGGCACATTTTTTCCAAACGTAATTTTATTTTTTCACTTCACACATAGAATATTTAAACTTATAATTAAATTTGATACTCATTTGTCTTCATATTTTTCACAGTAATAGCTTATTTTTTATTTTATATATATTTTTCAACTTAAAATTTTTGTCAACGAATTTTCCCTATATTTATATTAATATATGTCAACTTTTCAGCTAATGCCTGAGGATGATTATACAACCGAAATCGATCGCATACAAGCAAGTTGGAAATATAAAAATTTCAATACAATATACATCAGATATTCACCAAACCTTTTCATAAGCAATAGTAGTTGGAAGATTGGATCATAGTTTCGGAATTTGGGTGAGCAGAAAGAATTAGTTAATTAATTTTGAGTTTGAGTTCTGAACACTCCAATTGTATGTGCAAAACCAGATAGATCATTCTGTTTTAGGTATATTATATCTACATCCCTTCTCAGTCAGCACTCATAGGTTCAATTTTTTTGAATTGCGTAAAGACCAAATTTGTAGAAAATTTCATCAGCTTCCATAATGTATAATTACAAAATTTTATTCGACGCATCGTTCTCGAGATATAGAGAAAAAAACAAGAAACGATACCTTCTTTGTGCCCTCCCTTCTAGGGCTTACCTCCAAGGGGCATAGACTTTTAGTATGTTTGTCTCCTAACTAGTCCAAATAAAGTTCCAAAGTTGAATTTTCTACTTTTGACTTTTCCATCCACATTCATTCATTGCCCGGACTAAGAGGAATCAATTATATAAGTGTTGACAATGATCATTGTGACAAAAGATATAATTATTATAACACACAGGGACGATGTCCCATTTTTGTAAATGCACACAGTTCCAAGATCTAATCATGTCGTAAATTTTTTTCGTACCAAACGAATCGAGTTTCGATAATATACATGAATGTAACAAAAATGAGTATCATCATTTATTATTTTGACACGTCTATCCGTCAGGTATGATTCTTTTGAATTCAGTGGACTTCATCTAATCCTATGAAGTTCTAATATATTTAGCAGATTATTATCTGTGAGGATGCTATCAAAAGCTTAAGTCAGATCAAGACACTGAGCAACAATATGCTTCTCATTTTTCCATGCCTCCAAGATATAAGTAATAGCTTCATAAAGTGACAAATTTATAAATCTATTTTTGACGAATCCATACTGTTGTTCGCAGATTATCAAGAATTTTGCGATATAGTCATAAGACAATAAATGGCTCTCTCTAAAATTTTTGAAACTTTACTCAGGAAGGAAATCTGCCGATAATTAGCCACAGCATTCTTGTTTATTTTTCATTAGACAGGGCGAACAATTGTTATTTTCGGTAGATTTGGGAAAATTCCTCTAGAGAAAGATGAATTTATTATATAAGTGATGGGTTCAATAATATATTTACCACTGATTCCAATGATTCTATTAGACATTTCATCCCAGCCAGTGGGAATTGTGGATTTGAGAGAAGATATAAAATTGTAGACTTTTTGATCAGTCGCTGGAGATAAAAATATTGAATTTAAGTTTTTTGGGATACTCCCCCAAGGCTCCGTATCAATCGAGCTGGAATTATCACCTCTATCGATAAGCAAGTTATCTTGTTTATTGGCTATGTCTTGGGAGATAGTAATAGGTTTTTCTATGATGGCATTTCGCATAGATTTAATTTCGCCAGTATTTTCTCTTTGGTTTGAGTTTGATAAGCTCTTGATAATTGACCATGAAGCTTTGATCTTGTTCGTGGAATTGTTGATGCATGCACTGTTATATTTTTGCTTCGATTTGCCTGTTTAATATTTCAAAGATTTTGATTTATAATTTGAATCTGGGATTGCTTTCTCAACGAGCTCTGATCTGGATGCTGCCTTTTGTAAAAATAACAGATCGGACTTTTTTTGTATAAATCTTTGATTTCAGGTATTATATGATGATACTTCCTTTTTTCCATTATTAATCACTTTCTTGGATAGGAAGCACGAGTGGAAGTAATATGGAAATGTTTCTAAGAACTTATTGTTATTTTTGATTACATTTGGCCAACTTTTCTTACAGTAGGTATAGAAAATGGCTAATATTTTGTTTTCAAGAATCTATAATGTGATGGAATGTGTCATGACATGAGTTCAATCCCACGAATACATAAAATTTGAGTTGTATGATTCGAGTAATTATTTTTAAAAACTTCATAACTAAAAGAAGAGAATGAGATGTGGTTGTTATTCGCGTAGGCTCATTTATCATAATTTCCAAATCAAAATTTCCAGTCATATGTTATTATCATCTGTCAAGTTATAGATGTTGAAATCTCCATAGATAACAATTTTACCAATAAGATTTCATTCGAAAATTGAATCCATTGCTTTGTAGAATGGGTCAAGGAATATATCCATATGACCAGCTGGCGAGCGATATATACATACAATGATTATTTTCTTGACTATCAGTTCAACTGCACAACATTCAAAGTTTATTTCACTATTGAGTTGTTCTAAGTATGAAATTCTTCCGAATGATTTATTCTGTTTTAGGTATATTAGAGCTCCATCATGGATTTTTCTTGATCGTGTGAAATATGTGATTAAGATTTGGTTTTCCAAATGGAAGAATTCTATTTCCTCTCTAATGCTCTCATGGACAAATGACACTAACATTGTGAGTCTCTGCCACCATCATTTGTAGATCGGATATTTCATTTCTCAGACTTTGAATGTTGCTGTGTTTTATAGAAAATGCGGGTGGAACACTATCTGCTGTATATTTTTGATTACTCTTTCGGGGTTTGCTGGAAAATTATCCTATACATTGATGCTTTCATAGCCAGATCTCAAGTTAAACCTTGAATACATCCTTGTCTTCAGCTTGGATTACAAACTTTTAGCCTGTTTGAAATAAGGGCCCTTCTAATACTTATTGTAGAACATATGATTCGAGACTACCATATCGTTTTGATGAATTATACCATCTGAATAATCACTACAAGTTTTGGTTGCAATCGATTCTGCCTCATGTCAATGTCAGTGTCAACTGTTCAAAAACAGTATAAGTAAATTATGTAGTGCCATATCAGATTTTTTCGAGTACCTTGTGCTTTCCCAAGAAATTGCAGTAAAGGTTATGAATGTTTGTATATTATATATTATAAGAAATTCTTCAAATGAAAAAATTTGGCCAAACGAAGCAGATGTCAAGAAGAAAGTAAAGTGACTGATGGCGACTGCAGAATAAGCATAACATTTCATAATGATCATAAGTTTAATGCCCAGTTGCCCTAATCGATCCTAGAATTGGCATAATAAGTTGTGGGAAAATATGTGACAATCAAGAAATTGATCATTTCAGATTTCTATAAGTTTATATCATCCAGAGTCGCAAATGATACCCAACTAAACATCATTGGAATGGCTTGTACAAGAACGATCGAAAATCGTTCGGATATTATTTTTTGAACTTTTATAAGAAACTTGCAGCAAGTGATTTGATTTGATACCAAACACGATATTATCAAATCACTTATTTTCATGAAACAATTGACGAACGTTTGCATACGATGTTTTAAAACGAGTAATAACTACTCTAGTCCTACATTTTGATATTGAAAATTTGTTGTCTTCGTATATTTTCCTGAAAATTTGCGAATCTTATAGACTTTCAGATCCAAATGATGACAAATGAACCACTAATGACTTCGGTAAGTATTTTAGGTATATGTTGATGCTTATAATCAGTACTTCAATTGCAATTATTTCATATTCTATCATAGGTACTACTATCCACAGAAAAAAAACATAAGAAACTGAGAAGTTTCTTATATAAAGATCCTATACCACATTAACAAACTCGAAACTATTTCTTAGATGAAAAGCTCGAATATGAAATTTCATTCAAGAGTTCGCATGCATTCTCAAGTTATCCTACTTTTGCAAAGATCCTTGTAGTCTAGAGAACAGGAGACTCAACGATAATGGTCGCGCGGCCAAGCAGCGTTTTTCTAACGCTTGTATATCTATTTGGCGTTCTGACGTAACGTGTGCGAATAAGAAACAATGGTAATTGCGAGTGGTGGGAGGCGCTACGTGCATTCATGCTAAGCTTTGGAGCATGAGCGGTGAATTTCTGCTATTAAGGTGAAACATCACCCGGAAACACTAACTGTCTCTGTCTAGTCTAATCTTGTTTTGGAGTGAGTGAGGCTCAAGGAAGCTCAGTGATTACGGCGAGATACACAAGAATTTAAATTTGACATTTCAGAAGAAGAACATTTTATAGAGAAATTTACTGAAATTAATGCTCGCATACAAAATAATTTTTCAAAGACGTCATGGACCGTTGGCTTGCACCGCCAAGGGATACCAGTACCTGATCGTGTTTCAGGACCTGATGACGAAATGGGTAAAGTGCCGCCATCTTCGCCGTGCTACTGCAATCATTGTCCTCAGCGCCTTTCGTAAGCTTGCGCTATGTCGATTCGGTTACCCCAAGACTATCCTGACCGATATTAGGACCAAATTTGACAAAAGGGCCGTTCGTCAATTCCTGGAGAAGCACCAGGTCAAACAGAGGCTCACACCGCCGTACACGCCCCAAGCTAACTCCGTGGAGAGGGTGAACAGGGTCCTGAAGCTAATGATTGCTCAGTTTGGCGAGGATCTGCACCGTAATTGGGACCACTACATCCTGGAGTTCATGCCGGCACTGGACACGGGCCCACATTCGTCCACAGGCTACTTCGCGGCCTACCCTTGGACGAAAACCAAAGCTACCCAGCTGCCTCACCAAGGCCTCTAAGGATGTAGAGGCCCAACCAGCCACCTAAGTCGACCATATCCGCCAAGTAAAGGCCATGCAAGAGGCTCAAGAAATTGCAAGGCTCAACATCACCAAGGTCGCAACCAAACAGAGCCGGCACTACAACCGCCGACGCCAGCTAGTGCAGTACCACCTCAGGAACCAAGTGATGAGGCGAGAACATCCACTGTCAGCAGCCGCGAAGGTGATCGCTGCCAAATTATCCCCTTAATTTTCCGGTCCTTGGTCCATATCCAAATGTTTTTCCCCCAATGTGTACAATCTTTGTGGAGCACGTGGCGAGATCTGTGAAACATACACATCAAAGATTTGGAACCCGCTTTTACAGATGAGTTCATATCTGAGAGGCCAGTCAGGGAAGAAGTCGAAGACCGTACCGAAGGCACTGCTTGACGCCATCAAGGATGCAGTGAAGCGTCCTGCGAGTCTGTCTTGGAAGCCCTGCTGATGACCACCCGCTGACCCGACGAGCGTCTGCAGAATTCTCTGTTATCGCTGCCGCAAAAGACGCCGTCGACCCCACCGCCGCAGCCACAGGTGCCCCCTACCAAACCGATGCCGTTATTGGAGGCTAGTCCCAGGGAAGGGGCTAGTGGCATCAGGAAAGGATTCATCCACGTATAAACCTCCATGAGCTCCCCCTCACTCCCAGGAGAGAGACTGCACTCCTTGCGTCTTCGATTCGGACTCCGGACTGGCTAACTACACCCCGCTCACCGTTGTGAGACCTGGAGGCCCTGCTCCAGATTCCGCCGACGTCACCAGTACCCTCGGAGGACGACTTTCAGCTGCCGGCTCTTTTGTTAACGCCGGGTAGGCAATTCTGGGTTGGGCAGAAGTCCAGTCCGAGGGGTGTCGTTCCCTCCTCCGTCGGCCTCCAGAAACCTCACTTGGTGTCGTGGGGATCCATCTCGTGGCAACATCGTCCGAAACGGCCAGCGCAACTACTACCGCACCGCAGACGGGTCCGGGGTAGCCATCAACCGTCGCACCTCCGCTGCCAGCACCGACAGCGAAAATAAAGCGGAAGAAGAATCCCCACCGGAACCGTGAGCATAGAGAGCCCAACTCCAAGAGGCCCAAGTACACCGCTTATTATGACCCGTACGACTTTAACAACTGTAACGATCACCTTTCGCTGACGGCGTGGTTGTTACTTTTGACGTCGCTTTTGAGAACTGCTTACGGTGTGCTCGGGCGCCAATACGGTCGGTGACGCAGTTTTTCTATGACGGACGGCTGGATAGGTGGAGCTTCTACGTTAAATAATCGACGCTTCGAAATCACGAAGACTTCTCCAGCGGAGTTTCTACGTTAAATAATCGACGCTTCGAAATCACGAAGACTTCTTCAGCGGTGCTTTTACGTTGAATCATCCAAGTTCAAAAACAGCAAAAATATTCTAAGTTCAAAACAGCAAAAATATTCAAAGTTCAAAACAGCAAGAATATTCTAAGTTCCTTTTACGGACTTAGAAAAAAACAAAACAAACTGACAAATTGTGTCGGACAGCTGTGCTAACGGACTTAGCACAAAAATTTCACTTGGACGGTACACACTCTGAAGATGACGCTCGGTATCGGTACTGGTAGCGCACTTGGATCGGCTGCTCCGAAGACTTGACTTACAAAGAAGTGACTTAAGTCGACCAGAGGGCCTTATTTATACCCATAATTTAATGAAACCTTACCTAACATGTTTTAAAAATTGAATCTATATTAGCGCTAGCAATAATATCAAGAAGAAATACAGAAAAAAGAAGAAGTAATTTTTTAAATACAAATTTCATTGCAATTATACATTTCTCATCACTCTCCTGTCGACTACATCCTTTTCTGATTTTATTTCCTTAATATTAAAATTATTCTAAATAATTTTCTCATCGGTCGATAATATAGAGATTGTCAAGTGTCGGATCTAGTTCGTATATAGTCAACGGTCGCGCAGAATGTCAAAAAACAACAACAAGATATACAATATACAATATACAACATATTTACAGGACAACAGTGGATTACATTCAGACTTTATTACGGTGAGACATCAGACATAAATACAGATCACACGATCTCAACTTCTTTTCATTTCAGGTGTTTTCAAAAACCTAACCTTATTCGTCCACATGTGAAAGATAGTAATCGGTATTGGAGCAGCTGAAAACGGATGAATAAACGGTACGTGATGTTGTAGGTTGATACAGAGTTACTGAATTCAAATTTTACAGGGTGCGCAAGAAGTGAAATAAAATTGTGATGAACTAAAAATGTTTGACGGTGGCAGGAGGCTCTGAGATGTGCAACGGTAACGGATTTTGGGGCCTAATTCGTTACACAACACTTGCAGGAAATAAAATAAGTGTAAATGAATATTTAAAAGTACACAAGATATCAAGAACTTTGAGCCCAAAATCCAGTGACCCATGTCAAATAAATCAATTATTCAAATATATATATTCTTTCTGAATACAAGACTGTGATTTTCCTCTTACTTTCAATATAAATATTATACTTACAGAAGTGCACAGAAAGGGTTATGAGCGGAATATTAATTGATGGAAATCAATAATTTTTGCTTAGCAATCTATCCATAAGTCTACCTAATTTTGTTCGAAGAAACTGGATAAATTTTGGGAATTTAGTATTTCCAATACAATTTTTTTTTTTCACGGAATTATATCGGGCACATACTATTTCGCTTGCTCCGCGCGTGCATTGACAACAGCCACCGATATAAACGCCGAGCGCTCCTTTTTCTTGGAACCTTTCAAATGAAGTAATCTTTTGGCAATTGCTTCATTCTCTATCCTCTTGTGTACTCTTCTTCTCAGCAGATAAACTGAGTTAACGTATGTTGGTTGGTTGATTGGTATCAAGATCATGATGTTAATTGTCAGCCATTGAGCCTTAGCGCTACTTCTCCTAATAGCGGGTCGAGTGGATTAACAATTCTGGGAAAGGCAGTTTGATTTTAGGATAAGAATATTGAGTACTATGACAAGTGCAGTGGTTGAGATTGAAGTCTATATTACTTCTCGGTAAGCATCTGTAACAAGCAATCGCATATTCTCGTTGTTATTTATCGCTTCCATTTCGGGACTTGGCTATAGATTTTCATGCTACTTTCTCGAAAAAGTACTGATTACTCTTTCACGGAATTTTCCGGATTGTAAGCAATCACGCCCTTCTTATTCTGAGAGGCCACTCTAAAATAGAATAATTGCTAATTCGTTTATAATCACGCAGCTCGCATGTCAGGAGTTTTTTTCTTGAAGAAAATAAGAGCAATATTCATTCAAGCTTACAAGGTCTATTGCGGGTGTTTTTTCCCTTCTCTTATTTTTTTAATATACTATATATATATATATATATATATATATATATATATATATATATATATATATATATATATATATATATATATATATATATATATATATATATATATGCGAACGTCAGCGTAATCGCTGGAAACATAGGAGGTACTGGCTACAGTTCTGTTTTTGTTCCATCACTTTTTGTTCAGCGCGTTATATACAAGGTAAGTCAACCAATACGTATTATTTGTAGGTTGTGCGTATTCTAGCATTCTACTAGGAAGTCCGCATTCCTGACTCGGATCACGCATTCTCGGTGAGCTAGCCGCACGTTTGCTTTTTTAATCACTTCTTGTTAGCTTCGCGTCCAAGACGCAGTTTCTATTCTTTCCTGCGTGAGGACAATGAAGTTGGTCCTCACACGTTCCATCGTTCCGCGTCGCTTATCCATCTATCGGGGGCGTAGCAACTCATGAGTATATCAAAACAGTTCAAATGTGAGAAAATAAGTGTATGAAAATATGATGGACAAAATATAGTCCAAAAGATAGATTTGGATATTTGAATTAGTCTCCAAGGATTTACTGGTTATCAAGTTATAAGGAACTGGAAAAAATGCTTTTTAAGCTACTGGCACCATTATTTGAAGAAGAATTCTAATGCACCTAATAACACATAATGAAGAATATGAGAATGGAAATGTGTGTAAGATTAAATAGTAGAATGTGTGCCAGTGAAATTGACGCGATACTCTACTTGGTATACTAGCGTTACAGATTCGGTCTGTGGATTAATGATCTATACAAGACTAAGATGAGAGTGCGTAAACATTTGATGTGCAAGTGAGTGCTGATATGAACTGAAAAATCTAATATGGACACCACATGACTTACTTGTACACCTTTTGAATGAACAATTGACTCCAGTGTTCACAAACAAAATATATGACTACCCTATAACAATCCTGAATGAAGAAATTCATCACTCTACGCCCAATTATTTTAGATGTATTCAAATAATAACAGAAAATTATCAAGTAACGTGCATTTCCTGCACAGTCGATTGCTATGGGAATAGAAGATGCTTATTGTAACGCTATAGCAGCCTCAAATACTGGGCTTCACCATTCTACGGCCAAAAGTTCCATATATATGCAAAAAATAATTGAAGATTGTCAAATGAAGTTTAAGTTTGCTATGAAAATATTAAGTTATCAATTGAATGCTACAAAATTGCTCTTAATATCAAGTTTCAAGATTCTACGGCTGATCCTTCAAGTTTTATGCGGAACTATGCAGAAAGCTACATTTTTGTTTCAGCCGAACCCAATCATGATGGAAAATGTACAGCTAGGAGCTCTAGATGAGCCCAATACAAAACTCGAATATTCTACGGCTGATTGCTCTAAATTTATGCGAGAAATTTTAAAATACTGTTAAATAAAGTGCACTTTGGGCTTAGGCGGTTAATAATAAAATAAAAGTCAACCATTTGAATGCTACGGCTGCTCGAAATACTGAGTTTCAACATTCTACGACTGAACATTTTGAATTGAAAAATTCTTGAAAAGTACACTTCCGGTACAGACGATTGCAACCATATAGCGATGTGCACAGCTAGAACTGAGACCAGTGTGAATACAAAATTTAAACAAGGGTTGAAGCCTGCGAGTAACGTACATACGCACATGAGTACTTATGTACGTACTGACGTCAAGCCGAAAATAGTCAAAATGGATTCAGGGATGCTCAAACCGGTTATTCCTATCAGCATCTAGAAATATAAATTATGTTGGTTCCATAATACTTACTTGTACTTTGTACAAGTAAAAATCAAGAGAAGTGTTTTATGCATCAATTTATAACATAGCATAATAGATCCCATTTACTGCGAGTAATGTGAATACACTCACTGATTTTTTGTATATAACAAACTTCGCGTTCAAGCAATTTTGATAATGTGTGAGTCCAGTTTTTGCCATTTTGAAGAATACTGTGGAATGTTTATTCCAGATTCAAGGTAAAACTGAACTAACAAATCACGTAGTTTCATGAAATTACGATAAGACTAGGATGTTTCACTAAGTGAATAATACGTACGTAATAGCATCTTGTATGCCAGGAAACACACTTACTACTTGTAGGTCTACTTCCAATTTGTTTTGTGATTTCAACTATTATCTATGATACATTGTAGATTGTAGTTTATTACTTTCATTACATTTATAGGTCATGCCACTATGGATTTGTTGCAAACTATATGCACGAGATTTGCTTCGATTTGATTGAATGAAGGTTAACTAGATGTTGAGATGAAAATTCATTTGCATGATTTAAACTTAAACTAGCTGCGAAAGATAATTGTATCGATCTACAGACGGTTGCGTTGTTACGTCGAATCGAAATCTATGTTAGAAATAATCATAAGATATCAAAAATTGCTGAAATAAACTAGTAGCTGCTCTGTTCTCGTATCTTAATCCACAAGTACTTATGAGAGTGAGTTGTTCCTCATCATATACTAATTTTTATTTCCACAATAGAGATATTCCAATATACTCTCTTCGATGTACATCTTGCGCAAAGGTATAGTTTGACAGCTGCATCTGTAAGTAAATAAGCTTCAAGCTTTGAACTCTTAGACCAATGATCATTAACTAATTGATAATTATTGCTCAATATTCTTGATAGTATTTGCTTTGCATCTTCATTGAGGCTCCACATCTACTCAAGTGTAGTCTACACAAGTGTAAATATAGCATAACGAATATATATTCGTATCGGTATGTAAGACAATTCAACAATAATAACATAGATTTATTCAATCTTTTGCTTGATAATAAGTCATGGACATAAATAGATGAACCAATGATAGTGGATAATTCATAGACAAATTGATCATTTTTCCATTAACCATAATTCAAATCTTCCTAAATGCATAGATTGTTTGATGTATGCCCATGATGCCTATTTCGTTATCAGTTGTCCTCAAGCAGATTCAGCTCTAGTGTATCATCCAGTCAATAACACACTGATATACATTTATTAATATGGTTCAAATAACCATCAAACAATTAACTTGCAAATAACTAATGAAATGCAATTTTATCTCAACGCTTGCAATATTGTTGGTAATATTATTAAAAATGAACAGGTGAACTTATGTACTATTGTCTTGGGATGATTCTATATCACGATCTGAAGGGTGATAGCGTGATGGCCATATTGACAAATTGCCAATTGCATGAAGCTTGTTATTGTTTGAGAATTCCAGCTATAAAATTGGAAACCTGATCGTTATTGGTGGTATATTATTGCACAGTTATTCCTTATCAATGAATTATAGTATTTTTGCATGGGATTCATCAACATGAAATTTTAATCATTTAGACCTAGATTTAGTAGTTCTTGCCTAGGTAGATTCTAGGAACTAAACTCATTGGCATTCCTGTATTTATACATATACGAAATACTGGAGTACATGTTCAATAATTTAGATTAATAAGGAGATAAGGAATTTAGATTAGTTTGACTCTGTTTGTCCAATATATAACACTGGGCAATCCAATAAGTTGCGGATACCACGTCATGAAACAACAATGTTTGAGGAAAGTGCTTTAATAACTAACATTATTATAGGTATAAAAGTATACAATTTCCACCCGCAATACATAATACTTATTTATGATATAAGTGTTGAAAGTGTGATCTTATTTGTGACTAAGGAAGTTTCATTTGGATCACAATAAAATCACTTTCAACACGTATACCATACACTATTCTCAAGCAAACACTATTGATAGTGATAATAATGCGGAATCAGTAGAGAAAACGGATATAACATATCAGATGAACTGTCATTTATATAGCAACCAGGTACTCCTTGATAGCAACTAATGTTTTGTTGTTATTCACGCAGTTTGTCAATAATTTTCAATTAAATGTTTAATCAAGAGAATGAATTGATTTCAGTTGGAAATGAGAAAGCAGCCTCTGAAGCTGTTCATCATCTACTACCTTTGGAATCGAGGCAACAGTACCAGATCGCCTACAGACATTTTTTGAAATGATGCGAAGATAAAAACGTTTCTGGTAAATATCATAAGACTGTTTTTTGATGTTCTTTGAGGAGAAGTCCAAATTGTGAAAATCGTCAGCGTTATGATCAAATTACGTCATATGTTGAAAACTATGTTTAAAATAAAGAATAATGAAGATGAAGGCAAACGTCTTAAATGAGTGTTGAAAAAGAATCACTTTTAACACGTCGGTCGATAATGGCGACGTGTTAAATGTGATAACAATTTCATAAGAAATCATCAAGAGTCTTACTTTTAATAGTGTGTTTAAAAACACATTCAATGTATTGTTGTTCCAAAAATATCTCAACGGAGTTTCGAAAGTATCACTAAAAAATCATTCCCCGACAATTTCCTGAATTGAAAGTAATATCTCAAGTTTTAATCAGGTTTACAAACACCGTACTTATATTATTGGTATTTAGTATCAAGTTATATTAAATTGTGACAATCGTAACATGATTGAAATACGTATACAAAAAATAAGGTAGTGGCTACCTGTGTACTCTATTTCTATATACAAAAATGATTGGCGTTCAACATGAAGTTCTATTGAAAATGTTGGAAATAATGGTTGTTATCTATGACACCATGATCTGTTGAATTTTTAATTGGATAGAGCGTGAAGCTTTTCTGTACTTGTCGTAGCAGGATATACAAATAATCATTATTTAATCTAATTTCACATAGACTAAATGAGACTTATGGAGCAAGATCATAGGCTCGCCAGAAGTTCCCCGAGAAACAAAATGTGTGGAATAGAATAATGTTAGTATATACTTTGATCATACCCATACGCATACATGCTTGTTTGTGCCGGCAGCCAATTTACAAATACGAGGTGCTAGAGGTATGTTCAGAGATTACTTACTTTTTTGAAGTTTTGAGTGCAGATTTTGATGTATGTTACAGAGAATATTGTTAAAAATTTGTGAATAACACTGCTAGACACTTTCCATTGGTGATAATTTCTGCTAGACTCTTTGAAGTTCGCAAAGAATAACGTATTCTTGCCTATAGTCTGACTGCTAATTCTATATATAATACAATCTCGAAGCTTCTTGTGATCAGCCAGAACAATGGTAGGGCTGAATATACTCCAGACACAATTGAAAATCGCTGTGAGTAAGAACGCAAGATCACTATTTGTAGGCTTGATAGTGAACAAAGTATCTATGAGCATCCAACTCTCCCTTCGTCTGGCTATTTACAGAAAATATTGTAAGTATCATATATGAAAATTAGGATTCAGACTATAAGTGAGTTTACGTTATTTTCCTACAAGCTTTGAAACGTTAAGCAAGAATTACTGCCTATGGGAAATGTCTGGCAGTATTGGTTATCAATTTCCAACGATATTCCCTAAGATATACAGAAAAATCAGTACTCAGACTTTAGGAAATGTGCGTAATGTCTTAATGTACCTATAGCACCTCGTATCTATGAATTTTCCGTCGGAACAAACTAGAAAATATGCGTATGATCGGAGTTCCAACCAACACTACTCTAATCCACAAATTTTGTGTTTCAGAAAATGAATAACGTCTGATGGGTCTGGCATCTTGGACTATTATCACATTCTTTTGTCGATCATGGATATCCTCGGAGCTTTGTGATTTCTTGCTCATGAGATATATTTTGGAAAAATTCTATCATCTTCTCTATACTACCTAACAACGGATGTACATGTTCAATTGTATAGTAGACCACAACTCACAGTCAACAACGATATTCCCAAACCGCAATTCTCTCAATCTAGTGATTCGTCATTCCAGCTGGGGATTACGCCGAGTCCTCGAGGATCCGGATATCAAAGATATCGGGAGAATGAGGCACTTGCGCCCAAGGGAAACCCATCTTCACCAGCTGAGCTTCCTTTCGCCATTCCTCGTGCATTGCTCCGTGTTCCTCAACTCCATTGAGTTATATGCTCAACAATTCATTTCCACACAGTTAGTTTGGATGATCGCTGGTAGGTGGAAGAATGTAACAGTGCGTAACAAAGAGTGATAGATTGTAAATAAAACTATGATGACTTGTTCACGACAACGAAAAGGGATTATCAAACGATGGATAAGTTTCATCTTATAAATTTATCTTTGGACAGAATATCAGCCATTTTTTACGGCATGTAATATTATCATTCCAGATGTAATAATATGGTGTGGTTCTCATCTAATAATCGTATTAATAACACTAATTTGTGAATCATTGTATCCACATTCTGGCCAAGGTAAGTTGTTATTAATATCAATCAAGAATGTATTCTAATATCAAAACACATTCATTTTCTGAGTCAGTAATTATAACGAAGGTATAGTTCTGCGCACGTCTACTTCTGAATGTTGATTGAACTTGAATAATTTGGCTCAAAATTCTATTAGAGCAGACTTCTGAAGTAGAATTTTTATTTTCACATCTCTTCTTCTGTTTGAAAGTATTTTTTTTTTTTGATGAAAATGGATCTGATTTATCTATTTATACTCTATGAAAATCAGAGATACCTATACTTGAATCTTTCAAAATGAGCGCATCGCATGAATCTCTTTGGTAAGATCAAAAGCTTCAAATATTGTAAAGTTCTTGGGAGGCAATAAGCTTCAAACTTCAAATAGAAGTGATTTTGACATGTACAAGAGATGTAACGTAGTCAAAGTCATTATTCATCAAATTGATATTAAGGTTGTGAGAGAATTCTAATTTTAAGTGAAAAAATAACGGATCATCCAATAACCGTATGATAGAGGAGAGTATTGAAAGGATGATGCTTAGTTAGCATATGCAAGTAAATTATGCCATGTTAAAGATAAATTTGAAAGCTCTTTAGATGATAAATTCTATTATTTCACAGAAAATTTCAGTTTCCAATATATATTCTCAACAATAAATGTCATCAAGAAATAATATACATTCTATACTCAGCACTTTTCAGGAGGATCAAGCTGTTATTGAAGGATCTATAGTGGTTTGTATCTAAGTGACTCAATTTTTACGTCTATTATAAAAATTGAACAACAGTCTATTTCTATTGAATTATTATGATATTCTGAATATAGGATCAGGCCTTAAGTAATCCAAATATTGTGGAAAAATATTGTTTTTCAATTTAAAATCATCATGATGATATTATATTGAACTCAATATTTATTTTCAAGGAAATAAGCCGAAATCAGAAAGAGATCATTACACTTATTGGATAATTTGTGAGAATGGGAAGCACTGGTTCAGAAGCAGAAGTAACAGCGGACAGATCGCTGTATATTATAGGCTTGAAAATGCATTTTTTTATTTATTGGTCTCACATGTTCATGAAGCTGCCACTCTGTAATATCAATGAGAATCATTGATGTCTATGGGAAGCTGAACAAAAATAATGATAATAGGAACAATGTATTGAAGTTATAAATACCGGTAAGGATATTTGCTTATTCTCCCGGAAGACAGTAGGTCAGTGAATTCCCATGAACCTGCTTTTTAAATAGATCCTACCTTACGGAAGATTACAAAAATTCATTTGATCTTTGAATTTACTAGATATTCAGTCTATTTCTATAAGGGAACGGTTGAGAAGCAATCATTGCTGAGTACCACGTGAATGGTTAGTTGTTCACTATTTTCACTATTTTTCGTATTCTATAAAATCAACATGGTTTCAACATTTACTATTCTGCATAACAACATTGCTAATTCCATCAAAACATCAGATAGTATTTGCTTGATGGTAGCGATGAATCCTGTGATATTTATATTTGAATAGAATTCTATAAGTGCTCTAGAACAGCGAGGACAACGATATGTCATTGTTGTTACTGTTAAATTGGATCCTAATCTTCAATTTATAAGTGTAGAAGAGAGTTGTAACTGGAAAATGAATATGTAACAGTCACCAAAAATTTAGCGATTCAATTTCCGTTTAAGTACGTTGTTCTGTGACTGTTGTAAACTGCCGACAAGCGGCCGAGCAACTTCCTTTTAAAATAGTTAATTTTTATGCAAAAGCCAGTAGAAATTTTCCAGAAAAAAGTGCCAACGGAGTCAGTTCAGTTCGATGATTGACTGAGGATTTTTGAAGAGAGTAATCGTTCGTCTTTGAAAGTGGTCGGTCGCCCGATAATCGGGAATCCGGTAGAATCGATAATATTAATGTAACTCAGCTAAATTTTATTTGAACGTTTTATTTTGGGTATCATATTAATTAGGTAATTTTTCTTTGTAACATAATTTTACTTTTGTTTAACTTATTACATCAATAAATTGTTATCATTCAGTTATTCATATTTCGTGTGTGTTGTTATTCGATGCTCCCCGCCACCATTACAGAACTACGAGGAACGGTGCAGTGGACGCAGGTGAGTATAATTTTCTATACTTAAATATTGAGACCGTTCCGCACAATAATTCAGTACGTCAACAGGGGTTGTGCTTCACTGCCGCACCCTTTTGTTACAATTGGCGCAGCCGGTAGGATAGATTGAATTCTACCCGGTAGACTAGGGTAGTATTTTGATGAACTGTTCGACTGGATTATTCATAACGCTTTAAGTTCTGTAACGATTGAAAATGGTTGAGACAACAGCTCAGGTGACTATCCCTCTGACAATCATGACTACCACGACAGCACCCTCAACCGCCCCCCTACCTACCACTTCAAGTACGATAACCGACTTCAAAGTCCCGAACGCCCCTCCCGTTTCAAGTATTGCCATGCCACCGTATCCTTTCAATTATTGGTCCCCTCCTGGGCCCTCACGCGTTCCAATACATGACCCTTTTGTTCCGTTTTCGTATCATTTACCGAATTTCCAAAATCAAGCAAAGGATAATAATAATTCTCAAACTTCCACACCACCTGTAAATGTTTTTGACGATCCAACTTCTATGTCCGCCCTTGAAACTATCGATACTTACTCCGGAGGTCCTGGTTTAGAGGCATTTCTAGATAATGTAGCTGCCGTAGCCGAATGTTATAAATGGAATAATAGTCAAGTTGTAACAGCGATAAAATTAAGACTTAAAGGCGAAGCTCAAGAATGTTTTTATTCATTACCGTCGGATAAGAGGCCGATAACGATTCCAGACATGCGTGAATGGCTGGTAAATTTATTTGGGAAGAAAGTAGATTTCGCAGTTGCAGAGCGGGAATCTTCCAAAATTTATAGGCGAAAAGACGAATCTCTACGAAAATTTGCATTCCGTTTAGAAATTTGTGCTGCAAAATTATTTCCCTCGATGGATGGTCCGGGATTGGTAGGATTACGTTATAAAATCAAGCGTGAAACTTTGATGATCAAACAATTTTTTGAAGGCCTTGATACGAGGTTAGCGAACGAAGTATGTAGGCTCAGGCAATTTGAGACGGTTGAAGAAGCATTGCCCTATGCGGAGCACTGCGAGGAAGTTTTAGCATGATTATTCAAGGAAACTAAATCGGATGCCCATAAGGCCCATGTACGATCATTGACAAGAGCTTCTTCTTCTTCGGTTGTAGAAACTAATGACTCTCAGCGAAATAAAAGTAAAAAGGCAACGTTGCGTACTGACCAGCGCTATCAAAACATGAGAGGTCGTTGCTTTAATTGTGGTAGCACTGATCACATAAGTAAGAAGTACCCGATCGCAAAGCAGGTGCTTTGTTATAATTGTGTAGTAGTCGGACACCGTGCAAATGAGTCAGCGTGTCCTTTAAACTCGCAAACTGGCCCGACGGAGACCCCACGTCGAGCACAGTAAATAAACGTATTTGTATTGTTCCAAGGGTCGCAGATTTTGATAAAGATAGAACAAGAATTGTTAAATTTCAGATCAATAACGAAGAGTACACGTTTTTAGTAGATTCTGGTGCTGCTGTTTTGCTATTAAAACAAAAAATTGTGTCTAAAAATGAGCTATCTATTTCACCTTTAGACGATGTGTTGGTCGATGTTTTGGGTAATCAACTAAGAAGTGACGGAAAAGTCAATGTAAAGTCTGATATTGGATTCGAAAAATTAACGCATCAGTTTGTAGTATGTCCTGATAATCTGTATTTGCCGACTGATGGACTGGTGGGAGTAGATTTCTTAATAAAGCACAAAGTAGTAGTAGACTTTGAAAATAACTTTTTCAGAATTCACGGAAAGTTCTATCTATGTCAGAAATCTTTAGGAACGACAATACAAATAATGTAGCCGTAGTTTTTGCTGACGTTGATTGCAATGTGAACCCACGCATTAGTGCGAATGTGAAAAGTCAAAATGATGTATCAGTAAACCGTGATTTGGGGTCTAGAATCCAGGTCCAAACTAGTAGTTGTTCGGATTTTGGAATAGTGGACGCACAATTTCAGAATCATATTAAACGTTCGGATCCTGTACCATCAGAGCTCAATTAAAACGATGAGTGCGAGGTCCTACCTAATTCAGAAAAATGTTCTGACACTCATAATCAAAATTCTGATAGTAATTTTACAATTCGCGCTCAAGAAACTTGTCACATTCTAGGGCGGCACACGGCAGTTGTAGAAATTATGCTTGATAAGCACGTTCCTGATATGGTGTACGTACTAGAACCGAAAGAACTCAGCATACCGGGTGTTCTTGTTGCACGGACAATTTTTCGAAAAAAACGTAGTTTGAAGGCATTTGTCAATATTTTGAACGTAAATAGTACTGACGTCACCGTTTCAGCCCGCCTTCAGATCGGTGCAGCTGTAGCAGCAGAGGAAGAGGTAAAATCAACCGTTAATAATCGATCCCAAATAAACGTCATTGGTACAAGTAAATTAAAGTTTGATTTATCTCATTTGCCCTGTAACGAACAAGACAAATTAGCTAAATTTTTATATGAATACGCGGATGTATTTAAAACGAAAGAGAATCTGCTGAGTAAGACATCGCTGGTGAAGCATCGTATTCACCTAAGCAGTGAAGTGCCTGTCGCACGAGCTCCGTATCGTGTGCCATTTATTAGCCGTCAAATTATGAAAGATCTAATAGATGATATGTTAGCCAATAAAATCATACAACCTTCCGTTAGTCCATATTCTGCTCCAGTAGTTCTCGTCGAGAAGAAATCATTAAATGGAGAGAGCTCATTTAGATTTTGCATTGATTATAGAGAGCTGAACAAAATTACAAAAAGAGATTATTTTCCTATTTCAAATTTACAAGACACTTTGGATCAGTTAGGAAAAGCAGTACGTTTCACTACCTTAGATCTAACTAAGGGTTACTGGCAGGTAGAAATGGATCTTCGAGATAGAGGAAAAACAGCTTCCTCTGTCCCGTGGGGCCATTTTGAATGCAATCGCATGTGTATGGGTCTAATCAATAGTCCGAGTACTTGGCAGCGGCTGATGTACACGGTTTTAGCAGGTTTAACGGTGACGCATTGTTTTGTTTATCTGAATGACATAATTTGCTTTAGTTCGGATAGCTTAGATGAACATATCGGAAAATTGAAATTGATATTCGATCGCCTCCGTAATGCAAATTTGAGTTTGAATCCCGATAAATGCAGATTCATGCAGAATGAAACAAAATATCTGGGTCAAAAAGTAAGTAAGAACGGTGTGAAACCTGATCCCGGAAAGATAAGCGCCGTGCAAGCATTCTTGATACCTCGCGATGTTGGCAAAGTGCGAGCATTTCTTGGCCTAGTGGGTTTTTATCGAAGATTTATCCCAAATTCTGCTGATGTTGCCTTACCATTGACACAATTGACAAAAAAAAATAGTAAATTTACATGGTCTGAAGATAAAGACCTAGCGTTCAAAAATTTGAGAGATCTATTAGTAGAATCACCTATTCTTAAATATACAGATTCTGATAAAACATTTATTGTTTGCCCTGATGCTTCATCATATGCCCTTGGTGTGGTTCTTTGTCAAGCACACGATGGTCATGAAATGCCTGTCGCTTACGCCAGCCGTCAACTTTCGCCCGCCGAACGCAATTACTGTACGACGGAACGAGAATGTCTGGCTCTAGTCTGGGGTTTATACCGATCATCAACCCCTAAAATGGTTGATGAGCACTTTCGAACCATCCAATCGTCTTATTAGATGGTCATTATTGCTTAGTGAGCACGATTTTGACATTCATTACCGTCCGGGCAAGAAACATGCTAACGCTGACGCAATCAAGTCGGTGCGGCTCATGTTTCAAAACTCGCGGGAATATGATCCCATCATATGAGACCGTGACGCAATGAAGATAGCACAGCACGATGACGCACTAGTAATGACGTATGCCAACCAGATCAAGACACAGAATAATGGCGACTTTTATTTTGATGACGACGGATTAATTTATAAGAAATCGGATGACGAACGATTCGAAGATGAATTAGTCATACCTACAAAATTTAGAAAACACATTTCACGAGCTTGTCATGATTCCCCCTTAGCAGGTCATGGCGGTACAGAAAAGACTTTTGAAAAAGTTAACTCACGGTTCTTTTGGCCTCAATTACGTAACTATGTAAAAGAATATGTTAGAAAATGTGTTTCACGTGCGCAAAGAAAAACTTCGCCTCATTTGCGACCTGCGCCGCTAAAGAAATTCAACTTAGCTACTCGTCCTTGCGAACGCATTGCGATGGATGTTGTTGGTCCCTTAGTCACGACGGATAATGGGAATAAATATATTTTAACTGTGCAAGACGCTGCTACACGTTATCTGGAAGCCTTCCCTATCAGAGATCCAACCGCTTCAACTGTGGCGAAAACATTTGTAAAGGGTATCATATTACGACACATGACTCCCCGACAGTTACTGACAGACCTTGGCACGAATTTTGTTTCAAAATTAATGAAAGAAGTAAAATCTTGAACATTGAGCGGTTACATACGACAGCATACAGACTACAAACCAATGCAAGTCTCGAAAGAAGTCATCAAACTCTTGAAGATATCTTGTCACATTATGTCAACACGCAGCACATGGATTGGGATGAGTGGTTACCATTTTGTGGTACCGCTCATTCAATGCTGGGTGACAGTCCGTATTTCTTAATGTACGGCCGCGACGTTGAATTGACCTTCGACGAAATGTGGCTGCATATTGACCTCCCTTTTATTAAAATTTTCGTCTCTGTCTCGCCCTCTATATCTGTTATAGCTATCTTCCACAACTCTTTCTCTGGACCCAATTGAGATGTGACCGTACTTCCCGCATCGTCCGTCGGCAGGACGCCCTTGCTCGCTGACGGCAGTCCCTTCTGAAATGGCCAAGTTTTTCACATTCAAAGCATTTTACCCTAGTAGTGTCCCTTTGCACTGCTTATGTAGTTCGTTCTACCGCTCCTATTTCTAATGATGTAAATCGCTCCCGCACCAACTCCACTTCTTCGCGTTCGGCAATTGCTATGGCATCCTCCAAGGTTAGTTCTTCATTCATATCCAAAAATGTCCTTATGTATCTTCGTATTTCTGGTCGGAGGCCGGATTTTAATTGGTAGATACATAATTGTGTAGCAAATTGTTGTCCATTTTCCCTTCTTCTATAAGTTCCATTTTAAGCTCATTCAATCTGCTAGCGAATTCTCTCACGCTCTCGTTTCTATTTTGTTGACAATTGGCTAGCTCGTTGTAAACTTCGCCGGCAATTCTTCGTTTGGTAAATCGAGATAGGAATGAGCTAATGAAGTCCTGTAGTTACAATTTTCTCGCATGTAATTTCGGTGTTGATACATAAAGTTGGAGGGCCTCTCCAGACATTTTTATTCGAAGTAAATTAGTTGCATCTGCTTCTTCCCAGTTTTCGATATCTGCTCTTATTTGGACTCGCTAAAAGTATTCTGCTGCATTTTCCCCATCAAATGTTTCGATGACTGCTGCACTTACAGGATTTATGGAATTTCGGCCGTTGTTGCTTTTGAAGAATGACTCTAGCTCAATTTTTAAAGTTTTCTGCAAATTACTAGGGCTTGGACTGGATGATGTTCCACCAGGTGCGTTTCCCGGCATTTTTGTGAAGAAAAAAAAAATCCGATAACTACAATATACCTCATTCTCCGCGAACGAGCCAGATATACTAGTCACTCAGGTCCAGCATGAATTCCCCTAAGCCGCTGCCACCATTTGTTACACCCTCAATTGGATATAACAAAGAATAAATGGGTTCTTGCTGGATGGAGGGTGAAGGTTATCGTAAATATAAAGTATGCCAAATTTGCATAACAAATGAATATATTAAAGATTAGATAACAAGATATGAAATAAGAAGATATATTAACAATGATAAATGAGACCAAATATAAAAGATGTAACTTACTACTAGACGGCTAGGTGCGCGTGGAGCTTTAATGTTCTCCGACTTCTCGTACTCTATGTTCTACTTAACTCCCCTACCTTACATATATTACTCTATATATATACTAAAGAAGCGCTGAGACGGCATAGCATATTATGTCATCTTGCAAGTGCTGCAATCATAATGTTTACCATTAATACAAATACAAATTGGTTAATTTAGAATACTGATTACGCATTTTATATGTTATGATGACTTAGTCTTGTTACACTATTATGATCCTGCGAAATGATTTTGGCGCATTGATTTTCATAATTGAATATAAATTGAATTAAAAATATGCACATAATCATAGAAGTTCAATGAACTCAATCTATTTTGCAATATAATAACAATTTGAATTTCCATTATGTCCATAAAAACTCTATCATGTACATAATTTGGAAACAATCAATTGGAATCAAATGCATCAGAACTAGGCTGCAAGATGATGATAATTCTGGATTTTCATTATGCACATAATTTCAACTCAATCATGGAAACTCGATGAATTAAAATTATTCTGCAAGATGATGCCGGTCTTCATTATGTACATGATTTTAAGACAATCATTGAAATTCAATGTATCAAAACTAGTTTGCAAGATAATACTTATTCTGAATTTTCATCATATACATAATTTTAATTCAATTATGAAAACTTAATGGTTCCATACAATTTTGCTGGATAATCTCCATGCTGAATTATTATCATGTACATAATTTCAATACAATCACGAAAATTCGTTGAACTAAAAACGTCCTGCAAGAGAATAAGAATTCTGAATTCCCGTTATGAACATAATATAATTTTTATTTTTTTTTATTGGTCAATTTAATTTACAACTTGCCAAATCTTGGCCAATCAGCAAATGTGTTACATGTTTCATGGCATGCAAGAAGGAATATTACCTATTGGTGTTCCTTCATAATACAAAATTTATAATTACATTCTAATATTTAATTAATTTTAACTTAAATCTAAAGGTTTTCTTCTGTTCAGTCTTCTAGTTTCATTTCCATTATCCAGAAAATTAACTACTAGTTCTTTCATATGGTTACTAAGCCGCTTTTCATACTTTGAGGCAAAGGTTTTGATCTGATCTTTCACGTATTTTATTTTAAGGTCATTATGTAGTGTTTCATTGCTTATGTACCACGGTGCGTTTGAGACACTGATCTGAATATAACACTGGATTGGGTTTAGGTCGCTGGAATGCGGCCCCAATTGAATGTCGCCATCTTGGCAAAAATGAGGTTCTGTGTTCAATTGGTGACATATGTTAGTGACAGTTCAGTATGGTGCTGGGATGCAATTTTTAAATCATGGTGTTCAAATGCATGTTCTGCGGAAATAAAGCCGATTCATTAAGAAATTTGACGCTGCACAAGTAAGTTATGATAACAAATTTGAGTAATATATCAAATTTAATATAAAATATCTTGCTCACAAAATTAATCGCTGGACTGCAAATTTGTGCTTACTTACGAACAATAAAATCTTGATTATTAAATGTATTATTATTCTCCTATCATGTGTAGTAGATATTTAAAATTATAAGTTTTGAATAGGCAATATTATCGCAGAAATGCACTTCATTTATTCATATAGGTAAATTCATAGTTTTAAATTTTAGGTAACAAAAATTTATAAAACTATTGAACGGATTGAATAATACTAAACTACAATGTTTAAAAAATAGTTGAAACACTGACACTAAAAAGTTCACAAATATTTTTAACTATTAATAAATATTTCAACTATTATAACAATTTTTAACTTTTGTTGATTATTAATGTATGTATTCTAATATATATTGAGAATAATTTCTTCATCTTACTTGCATTATACTTTGAATTTCATCGAGTGTCTTCTATAAGTGTTTTGAATTTGCCGCCGAATAGGAACACAAAGCCTCAATTTTACTGTCAAGGCCGCCGTTCAACCGAGGCCGCTTTCAGATGCCAGAATACGGTCTAAACCCAATCCAGTGTTATATAGAGATCAGTGGTTTGAGATGATCGAAGTGTTTTGTTTTGTACGCGTTACGTTGTATAAGGTTTATGTTTGACTGTTTTGCACAGCTCTACAACTGGATACCATAGGTCCAAATAGGTACTATAATAGCTTTATACAATAGTATCTTGCTTTGTAGGGACAGCTGGGACTTGCGACCAATTAGCCAATACATTTTTTAAATTTTGATATCTAATTGTTCTCTTTTTGCACATAGATGAGTTTTCCATGACAGACCTTTTTCTAAATGCATCCCTAAATAGGTTACTTTTTTTTTTTCGGGTAAGATTTTATTGTTCAGGGTCACTGCCGGACATGTGGTGTGTTTCTTGGTGAAAGTGATGTGCGCTGATTTGGTATCATTTATTTTGATCCTCCATTCATCTACCCACATTTGCATGCTATCAAGAAATTTTTGGAGAATATTAGATGCTTCTGCTGGGTCTTCATGTGATGCGAGGAACGCAGTATCGTCTGCGTAAATAGCTGTTATCACATTGTCTTCACTAGGTAGGTCCGAGGTGCGCAACTGATATAGCACTGGACCTAGAACGCTTCCTTGCAGAGCCCCAGCTTTAATAGTAGTATTTGAAGTAGCTACCGTCTTGATTCACTTGAAAAAATCTGTCAGTTAGGTAGTATTCAATGAGCAGGTGAAACTGATGAGGGAGAGTAAGTTTGACTTTGTACAGAAGTCCTATATTCCAGACACGGTCAAAAGTTTGATTAATATCTAAAAAAGCAGCTGTGCAGAGCTTTCGTTCTTCAAGGCTCTCTTCTATTGCTTCAACTTCTCTATGCATCTGTTCCAAGGTCGAATGTTAATTTCTAAATCCAAATTGTGGCTTAAGTTGTTTCAGCACTAATTTTTCAAGGAGTTTCGATAGGACAGGAAGAAGGGAAATAGGCCGGTAGAAAGACACTTAGTGAGTTGGTTTGCCTGGTTTATGTATCATAATAATCTGGGCAAATTTCCATTGTATTGGAATGTACTGAATTTTGATGATTGCATTAAATATTTGCTTTATTGCGATCAAAGCTTCCTTTAGTAGTTGTTTTAGTACGGTGGCGGCTATAAAATCATACCCGGGAGCTTTCCTGTTGTTCAGAAATTTCACTTCTTCACAGACTTCTGAGAATTTATTGCATCAAAATCATATTTCAAGTTGGTGATAATTCTGAATTTTTATTATGAGAATAGTTTTAATTCAATCAAAATGATTCATTGGATCAAAATTATCCTGCAAGATAATACGAGCTTCAAATCTCCTTTTTGTACATAATTCAATGCATCAAATCATCTTGCAAGATGATAATTATTCTGAGTTTCCATTATGTACAAAATTTCAATTCAATTTTAAAAATTCAATGGATTGAAATCATCTTGCAAGATATTGAAAAAGTATAGTCCATTTCTGACTAGAATAATTGTTGCTATCAAATAGAAAAACGGCGTGCCTTAGTGATTTGAGTATCTATATAAAAAAAAATCAATGTTTGTATGTTTGTACCTTGTGCGTTCCAAAACCATTGATCAGATTGTCGTGAAACTTTGATGGAGTGTTCTGGGGACGTACAAGACGGTTCGTGGCACAAAAAATCTATATATAAATAAGTTTTTCTCTTCAATGAATCTTTCTGCTCTGGTGAAGAGAATGTATATTAATTATGACTCAATACACAAATAATTAACAATTATTATTACTTCATCAAAGTTTATATCGAAAATAAGATGGATATCAGTATTATATAGAATCAGGTTACTTACACTATTCATAAGGCAAGAACGGCTTGACCGATCTTCATGATCTTTGATTTTTGGATCTGCCTCCGTCCAGAATAGCAGGATAATCATTGGAAAATCTGAAGGAGGAATGTCATTTTTTATGATATATAGAGAACTTATTCATCGTATTCAACTTATAAGACTTGCCCCAGGGTGAAAAAAACAAAAGTAGCTGATAGGACCTGAAAATGAATCTGGAAATCTCAGGTCCTATCGGCTGATTTTTTTTTCTCTATGCAAGTAAAACAACCTTAGTGAAAAATTTGTTAAAACGGCTTACTAGAAATGCGAACTCAGGTAACAATAAGCTGCGGTGCCAGCGAAGCAAGCTCGATCAAGGTAAACCACCGTACGAGCGAAACGAGCTCGGTCAACAGTAGACCGCTGTGCGAGCAAAACGAGCTTGGATAACTGCTAGCTGCCGTGAGCGAAGCAAGCTTGGTCAATGTCAAGCTGCTGTCCGAGCAAAAAGAGCTTAGTTAACGACAAGCTGCCGTGCAAGTGAAATAAGCTTGGATGACTATAAGCTACCGTGCGAGCAAAGTGAGCTCGGTTAACTGTAGAACGTCGTGCGAGCGGAACGAGATTGGTCAACGGTAAGATGCCGTGCGAGCGAAGCGTGCTCGTTTAACGTTAAGACGCCGTGCGAACATTGAACACTTAGTTACAGACAAGCAGCCGTGCGAACGACGCGAAGTCGCTCAATAGTAAACCGACATATGAAAGTAGCAAGTTTGGTAAAGTTGGATTATTCTCAGCTCATTGTTACATTTAGGTCAGGTACATATTCAAATAGGCAAGTTCTGTCCAATTCAATAATTACTTCTATATAATCATTTGAATATCCATGTAATGTGAGATTCATATATTTGATGTATAATCTTTAACAAATTAACAAAAAAGAAAGTAATATAAACTCAGAAAATAATCGAGCAGACGTGCTAGCTATTTTATCCGTTATCTGTTACATAATACTCAACTGTTCGGTAAGTCTACCTAGCAAACAATAAAATATTTGAGAATGATTACGTGTTTATCATATACAATAATCAATTACTGGTCAGCAGTAACAGTGCATAAGTGCTTGAAAGTCTATCAACATGAAGGTCAAGAGCCATCTACCATAGAGTAGATAGTGCTGATAATGACAACAAAACAACACAAAAAATGGATCCGATGATAACAAACCCACTAACCCAAATAACGCCAACAACAAATTCATCAAACCATGAAGAAATCAACTACTCAAACGCAGTCAAAAGAAAAACAAATATCAACAACAAGGCAATACCAACAAAAGATCAAGTGATCGTAATAACTGCTGTCAATAAAATACCTTTCAAAGACTACATTGTAGCTATAGGAAGTGTTATTCAACCGCAAAATATAACATTTGCGTCAAGGATATCAAACAGGATATGCATATATCTAACATCAAAAAGCACCGTTGATAAGCTACTAGAGAAACAAAAAACCGTTGTTATAAACAATAAAACACTTGATATAAGACGATTGGTGACGCCCACAAAGAGAATAATAATATCAAACGTAAGATCTACAATACCTAATGAAATCATTGAGAAAGCTCAAACAGAAGCTAATCTTAAACTGGTTTCCTCCATTCACTACCTCAGGGTAGGAATGATGGACGACAAGTATTCACATATAATGAGTTTCCGCAGACAAGTATACATCGCATAAAAGGAAAACACAGTTATCCCAGAAAGTTTATTTATTTATTTATTTATTTATTTATTTATTTATTCATTTATTCATTTATTTATTTATTTATTTATTCAACATTTCTTCTGCCCAACAGACGAATCCATTAACTGGACAGGAACAAATAATTTTGTATAAAAATTATACACTGAGAAATCATATAATGTATGTATAACATAAAATGTAAAATGTAAAAATATTAAATCAAAATTAATGATAGGGACATCATTATTTATCAAATATATCAATAGCATTTTCTGAATCATTAGGATTCAAACACATTCTGTTTATTGGAGATTTATAAAATAAATTAGAATGACCATGATCGGGATAAAATGGAAAAGAACTTCGTGTCATATATGTAGGTGCATGAAAGTTAAGTTTGCTCAGAGTTGTCGGATCATCAACACGACCCTGAACTAATTTGTGTAGATATTCTAAAGATAGTTTTTTCCTCCGGTTAGCAAGTGATTCAAATCCAAAAATGTCAATTAATATTTTATATGATATATCATTTGGAGGATAAGTACCAATAATTTTAAAGTGAATATACTTTAAGAATTTTTTTTGAATTTTTTCCAACATGTTTATTTGAGTGCTATATTTTGGGTCCCATATTATAGAGCAATATTCAAGTTTAGACCTTATGTAAGAATAATATAAAGTAAAGATTGCATTTATATTTGTAAACAAGCGACAACTTCGAACAATGACACCAAGTAATTTGATACTTGAAGAGTATATTTTTTGAATATGAGCGTCAAAATTCAATTTTTTATCGAAAGTTATACCAATAGTCCGTGAGACAGCGCCTAAATTTTTTGTTGATTACCGCTCATTTGAAACTTTGTGAGTGGCTTCATTGTGATGAGTCCGACAACTTTTTCATTTAGCAAAATTCTAGATTTGGGGGCGTTTACCCGCGAGGGCTAATTAATTGAAAGAATATTACCGTAATACTGATCTTTGCACTAATCGAAAGATTTTTTGATAATAAAATGAAGGAAAAATATTGTCCGACATGAATATTGAGGCTACCGGTGAATCTGACAAGCCGCACTTGTCATAAGTATGTTGGTACTAATGGTAAGTATGTTTGTACTTATGACAAGTCGGACTCACCGGTAGCCTCAATATTCATGTCGGACAATATTTTTCCTTCATTTTATTATCCAAAAATCTTTTGATTAGTGTAAAGATCAGTATTACGGTAATATTCTTTCAATTAATCAGCCCTCGCGGGTAAACGCCCCCAAATCTAGAATTTTGTCAAATGAAAAAGTTATCGGACTCATCACAATGAAGCCACTCACAAAGTTTCAAGTGAGCGGTAATCAACAAAAAATTTATGCGCTGTCTCACGGACTACAAGATCTAATATCTCCTCACAAATTTCACGTGAATGATTCGATATTCTATAGTTGAAATTAATCGGCTTCAATTTCCTTGTAAAACATAAAACCTTGAATTTTGATAGATTTAAATGAAGCCTATTTAATTTACACCATTTATCAAGATCATCTAAATCATTTTGTAGGGCATGAGAGTCCTCAAAAGTATTTATTATTCTGAATATTTTCAAATCATCTACGAAAAGTAATTTCTCACTATTTATGACAGAAGTAACGTCATCTATGAAGATTAAAAATAATAAGGGTCCTAAATTAGAGCCCTGTGGAATCCCAGAGGTCGCAGTGAATGAGTTTGAATTATATCCAAGAAAATATACAAATAATTCACGATTATACAAGTATGAGGTGATTAAATTAATTAACGGAGTAGAAAACCCAAAGCGATGAAGTTTATGTATAATAATTCGGTGATCAATTTTATCAAACGCTTTCGCGAAATCTGTAAATACTGTATCTACTTGGCCACCATAGTCCAAAACCGAGGAGAGATAATGAGTAAAATAACATAAATTTGTGGCTGTTGATCTTGATTTCATAAAACCATGCTGCGAGAAAGAAAGTTCGTTTCGGATTTTAAAGTAAATATTCTGATAAATTATGGACTCAAAAATTTTACTGAAATTATTTAGAACTGTCACTGGTCTATAATTTTTTATATTTGATGTGTCGCCAGATTTGAAAATGGAAGTCACTCGTCCAATTTTCCAAATAGTATGAAAGTATCTTGTTTCAAGGGATAGATTAAATATATGATACAGAGCACGCGAAAGTGGATGTGTACAATCTTTGATTATCATATTTGGTATTTCATCAGGCCCACTTTTCAAGTTAGCTTTTACTTTTTTTATTGCTTTTTCAATTTCATCTATTGAAATATGATTTAAAGATAACAAATTATTTGAACAATTGTTCAGAATAGGGAGAGGATCATTGGTAGAACTAGTGTAGACACTCTGAAAATATGTAGCGAAACCATCTCCAGTACTCTCTTTCGATGTGAGTTTCATATTATTAAGAGACATTGAAGCCAGGAAATTAGACGTTGTTTTTTTAGAATTGATGAAACTCCAAAATCTACGTGGATCAGAAACAATTGAATTTTCACTGGTGGTTATGTAGTTATTGTATGAAACTTTCAGGTCATTTTTTCATATTGATTATTGTACCTTTTGTACATTTTATAGTAATGTAATTTCTTTCTTAATTTATTTTTGATTTGAGATGTAAACCAGGGAGGGTATGAGAACTTTCTGACAAATTTGTAAGGCACAGATTGCTCAAACATATTGTACAGTGTTGAATAAAAAAACTTGCAAGCTGAATCAGCATCTTTAAACATCTCAAGTTGATCCCAATCAAAATTGTCAATCAAATCATGAAGCTTGATATAATTTGCTTTTTTGAAATCAAACACTTTTTTGTTGTTGATTGAAAGGCAGTCGTCATCTTTGATTGTGATATTAATTGTGATGCTTAAAGACGGGTGATGTTTATATTCTCTATCCAATATTGGCAGCTCATCTCTCGTAACACTACATTCTGTATTTGATATAACTAAGTCCAACAGGCGGCCATCGCAATTTGCAATGGAGTTATATTGCTTCAAATTAAAGTATGACATAAAATTGTTCAGTGACTCAACAGTTGCAGAGTTACTATCAGAACTCAATTCTGGGATATTATAATCACCTAGTATGATGAAGTTATTATTATATAAGAACGGGATGCTTTCAAAAAAATCATAGATCTTATCATAATTCTCTAAAGTCATAGCTGGGGGAATGTATACATTGAAAATATAAATTTGATCATTATTCAAAGAGATTTTGACACAAACGATATCCACATTAACAGGAAGTAAGTGCATGTAAAGTTCTAGTGCAACACTTGATGAAATAATTTGTTTGTCAATCAACAACATAACACTTCCTCCTCGGGACATTCTGCATTCGTTGAAATTTCTGTCTTTTCTATACACTGAATAGTTATTGTCACACAATTCAGAATTAAACACACTATCGTTCAACCAGGTTTCAGTGAAGGCTATCACATCGAAATCGAAATCGGCAAGTGCAGAATGTAGTGATGATAATTTATTGTTTAAACTCTGGATGTTTTGGTAGTAGATTTTTAGTGGATGATATGAGCTGTTGAGCAGAGATGAATTTAGTTTTTTGATATCTTAGGAACATTATTGAAATATCTTACTCGCAAATCTGTCTCGCCACTTGCTTTCCGGGCCTCAAGTTGTGTTCTAATTTTCTTATAATAACTCATCTGAAGTGATGTACGATCATTATTTATATAAATATTCTTGAATTCATCAAATTTTCTGATAATTTTTGCATTACGAAGAACGTTGAGAGCTTGAGCAGAATTAGGAAATTTCACTTCCACCAATCGAGGCCTAGCATCAGTATTGTTGATACGAGTACCAGTTCTGAATATTTTTAGATTATCTATAGGTGTATCAGGAGAAATTTTGGAGATAATTTTCACAACTTGAAGATTCAAATTTTCAGATTCATTCTCAGGAATTCCGGTGATAATTATATTATCTTCGCGCCTACGTCTGTCATTAATTTCCTCAATGACCGTTTCAGCAGTGGATTCAACATCAGGAGTTACAGTAAGTTTGGTTTCAAGTTTTGAAACTTGAGCTTGGAGGGCTAAGATAATTTGTTTTAATTCAGAAATATCATCTGGTTTATCATAACACGATTTACAATAAATTTTTACTGCTTTTGTGGTTGCCCTTGTATATCTGCTTACATCATCAGATGTCAGTTGAATACACGAGAGATGTATAAATTTCTGGCAATAATCACATTCTACTGATTTTTGCTTATCTGAAGTAATGCATTTGATACAATTTGGACATTTATCTATACCTTGCATTGTAGATCGGGTAAATCCGTGCCTTGCCAAAGATGTTGAGTTCAGTCGTGGAGCAGTGAGTAGTGTGAGAATAATTGATAAATCAATTAATTTTTTGTTGCAATTCTCACCTTTAATAATTGCACACGAGATGTTGTAAAATACAAAAATTGATGAAATATGAACTCAAATATCAACCCACTAAGCAAAAATCACTTCATGCACACTTATCACTAAATTTAATAAGTTTTAGAATAATAATTAGTATATTTATAGTATAAATATCTGAAACTTTCAGAGATGCAAAAAAAAAACACTTCTCAATCTCAGCACTGCAAAAAAACTTTCCTTTAATAATATTACACGAAGACACAGACTATAGATTATTTATCTCAGGTGAAATATCAACCTGTTACAAATGTAAGAACAAAGGACATACCACAGCCAAGTGCGCGATGAATACTCCACCAGATACCACTACTACTCTCACACAACTAGATAACAGTATACTGACAGCCAGTATAACAGCAGGACAAGTAATTACAGCAGGACAAGTAGTTACTACAGGCACATCACAAGAATACAATCTTCCTCCAGAAAAAGACTTACAAACTATCATTCCCACATCTGAACAACGAATAAACACTCAATTTTCATCCTTGCCACAACCTGCCACAACAAAAACAAATTTTTACCCTTTCCAACAAAATATAGCTTCTACAGCAAATCTTATAGACAACACAGAACCTTACAAGAGAAACCAAAATAAACGACTCAACGACCATATCGAACCCAAAGATCTGACAGAAGGAACTACAACAAACTGGCAGAAAGAAGACTCAAAAAGAAGAGATCAATCAGCTCTGCATATAATCTCAGTACACAAGAATAATTACAAACTACAGAAGAGGAAATTAACTCAAATCCAGAAAAGTACCCTCTTAACTATGAAAGATTCAGAGACTTCATAAAAAATGCAACAAATAGCACTGACCCTCTAACAACATCAAAGAATCATACTTCAGACACCGACAAACTACTAGCAATGATCAATAACAATTTGCTCAACATATTTACCCCCAAATCAAAACATACAAATACAAGAAATCAAAGACCTAATTGCGCAATTACCAACACCGTTCCTTATAACGGGCGATCTTAATGCACATAATATCATATGGGGTAGCGATAAAACAGCACCAAGCGGAAAAATAATTGAAAACATACTGGAAGAGAGCGACGACATTATATTGCTTAATGATGGTACTGGTACACATTTTTACGCAAACTCAGGGAACTTCTCAGTCATAGACGTCAGCATATGCAGCTCAAAAATAACCCAAGATCTAACCTGGACGGTGCTACCTCTAACATATATGGGAAATCATCTTCCCATAAAAATAGCAGTAAACGACAAAAATTGCAATAACGTGATAAGCTCTACAAGAAAATGGAGCACAAAACGTGCAAATTGGGCACTATTCACTGAGCTATCAACAATAACAAATCCTCCAGGAACAGAAGATTTCGACGAACAAGTTGAATTTCTCACAAACATTACAACGGAAGCCGCAAATACCACATAAAAGAAAACAATATATACCAAACGCAAAAAACAAGTACCTTGGTGGGGCTCCAAATGCCAAGAGGAAGTGAAGAATAATAAAGAAGCCCTCAACAAATTCAAAAATAATAAAAGTACAGAGAACCTCATAGAACTGAAACCATCGAAAGCACAATGTAGAAGAACGATATTATTGAGCGAAAAAATTCTTGACAAGAATACGTTTCAACAATCACCACAGACACATCAATAGCAGAAGTGTGGAACAAAATAAAAAGAATAAATGATAGTAAATTTACTGCTAATTCTGATACGCTAATCCATAATAATAAGATCATCACGAACATAGAAGAAATATCAAATTGCCTTGCGGATCAGTTCTGTGAGAATTCAAGCAACACACAATACAGCAACGAATTCATTAATTATAAAAATCACCTCGAGAAAAATGACATAGAAATGAACGATCAAAATGACAACAAAATCAACGACCCAATAACTGAGACCGAACTAAAAGTTACTATCAAAGAATTAGGAAAATCTACAAGCCCTAGACTAGACGGTATAACCTACGAACTTATAAAACACCTCTCGGACAAAACACAAAACTACATTCTAACAGTCTACAACAACATCTGGATTCACAACAAGTTCCCGAGTAAATGGAAAGAGGTTATTACTATCCCGCTCCTAAAACCAAATTAACAAAAGACGAATACTACATGTTGTAGACCGATAACGCCTTCCAATTGTCCGAGTAAATTATTACGAAAAATCATTTATAAAAGATTATTATGGTATTTAGAGAAAAACAATATACTCAATATATATCAAAGCGTTTTTAGAGCCGGTCGATCTACCACAGATCAAATCATTGCCCTGCAATCTGAAATACAAAATGGGTTCCGAAATAAACAATACACCGCAGCGATATTTTTTGATATATCAAAAGCTCACGATACCGTCTGGAGATATTACATTATTAAATCAATAAAAGAATATAATATAGAGGGAAATATGCTATGCTTTATCAAAAAATTTCCGAGTGAACAAAAATTCCAAGTAATATATACCGAACACCTTTTGCAACAAAAACGACAGGAAAACGGCACTCCTCAAGGAGAGGTACTAAGCGTCACGTTATTTTCAATAGCTATGAACAAGATAGCAAAATACATTCTGAAACACATCAATATATCTCTTTTCGCCGATGACATAGCCATCTACTTAAAAATCAAGAATACAAAAACTATCCAACATGAACTACAAAAAGCCACAAATCAACTTCAAGACTGGGCAAAAAGCACTGGGTTACAGCTCTCAGAAGAAAAAACTGAAATGATACTCTCTAGTTAACTAACTAGATCAACGAGGAAACTAACATCAAACTCAACAACAAAAGTGTTAAATACGCTGAACATATGAAATTCTTGGAAATGATATTAGACACTCGACTTACATGGAAGAACCACCTACTCCACCTAAAACATGAATGCTATTGAAAATGAAACATTATGAAATACCTATGTACAACAAATGAGGCCCACACAAAAGCATACTACTGCAAATATATAAGGCATACATTCGATCAAAACTGGACTATTGAGCAATCTGTTACCAGATGGCAAAACAAAATGTCTTATGAATAATTGAACCCATACAAAATACAGCAATCAGAATAGCGATAGGAGCATTCAGAATAAGCCCAGCGGTAAGTATGTTATCTGAATCTGGTATAGTTTCCTTAGATATCCGAAGAAACCAACTCACTCTAACATATGTAACCAAACTATCGAGAAACCCTAATAATCAAACATTTCATCATATATTCAAGATATTCCAGAACCGTATAACATCACAGAGACTCTCCCCACTTCAACAAACAGTGAGCAAAATCCTCATTGACACTTGTATGAAAATACTTGATTTTGACAACGATAATAGCAACAACAATACCCCACCATAGAAAAAAAAGCTACCAAATATTTTTGAAGACCTCATAAAATACGAAAAATATACTACTCCAGTGAGCATCATGAAACAAAAATACCAAGAACTATGCAACCAATACCCTCACGCTCAACGAATATTCACAGATGGATTTAGAACAAATGAAGGGACAGGGTGTGCCATAATAATTGACAACGACATCACAAAAATACATCTCCCAACACAAACAACGGTATATACAGCAGAAACTTACAGCATATTGATAGCCTTAGAAAAAGTAGAAAACCTAAGAGAACAACAAAAAGAATATATTATCATAACAGACGCACTAATAGTGATACAAGAAATAAAAAACATATATAATCCACAACCATAATCAAAAAAATTCAGATATTGGCACAAAAGATCCGTAAATACAATATACTTTCAATAATGTAGGTATAAACGAGGAAGTAGACCAGGCAGCAAAAGAAGCAATCAAAGATGAAGTGACAAATATACCCGTACCAATTAAAGACTTGCTGCAAATAATAAAAACAGAAACAAAAAAACACCGGGATGACAAATGGGCGAACATATCAGGTAATAAGCTCCGCAACATCAAAGCAAATACAGAAAAACGGACAAACCTGGCAAACCGAAAAGAACAGACGATAATAACAAGACTTCGAATAGGGCATACGAACCCAACCCATATACATATAATACACAAAACTAGCCCAGAAATTTGCAGCCTATGCAACACACAAATAACAGTAGAACACATTATGATTCAATATCCAAAATACACGACCCAAAGGAGAAGACACAATCTGCCAGAAACGCTTAAAGAAGCTCTGGGAAACGACCCTAAAGAACTAACATGCACGATAAAATTTTGCCACGATATAAATATTCCTCAACTAATATAAGAATGACAATAAAATGTAATATAATAAATATGTAACTGAACAAGACTGTACCGGATACTAATAACCATTGATGTTGATGTATCCTAAAAAACTCAAATATGAAAAAAAAAACTCAGAAGACATTCGGTGGAATTGAAGTCTCGATCAAATTCAAAAATCTCCTATTTCGATTGATTTCCTACAAAAGAAGATCTTTCCAAAGTTTGACATGTGTTATCATTTTCAGGTCATAAGGTTCTGATATGAAAGGTATGCTCAAGTACCTTGCAATCTGAATTAATCAATTCTGTGGCGTTACGAAGTATGCCGGGTCAGCTATAAATCATAATATATATTTCAAGTTACATTTAGCATTGCATCAAATCGTTATCACTGCAGTAACTCCCTGCTAATCTTCAAATCTACAGGTCCTAAATTTTAATGCTGCGGCACCGAAATGACCCAGCGCCGTTATGGCTCGGCTCCGAAATGGCCAGCACCCTAGTGTCTGCATCGAAGTGATCGCGACTGGCTGCGTCGAGATGTCGTAGACCGAGAAATGATGTAGGTAGTTCTATAAATGCTGATGACATGAGCTGATCACGTCAAATCAGACCATATAGATGCGTTATTAAAACAAAAGATCTTTCTATTTTCATGCATTTCCACTATTATAGTTACTTTCTGCCTCAAATTTTGTAACTCAAGGTTCAAAAAAAGCCAGAGTTAGTAAAAATTTAAATTTAGCGATGTCATAACTAGTCTTATGTCAAAATATACGCAGAATAACAGAGATTTCTGCAAATATCCTACCACCCAGATATATCAAATTTCCAACCACGCTAGTCGAAATCAAACTTATAAAAAAAGTACGTTGATTTTCAAATATGGTTAGAGGTGGAAACTCGGATAAATTTTACATTTAACGTCTAATTCATGTTCAACAGTTAGCTCTGCCGTTAATTTTACAGAAATTAACAAGGTTGCTAAAATACTACTTATAGAATACAAAATATTGGTTCATGGTTGAGGAGGCTGTTCAATTTATAAATTACAGCGATGTTGACACTAACCCATTATATTAACAATAATATCATATGATTGGACTGAATGATTCATTATTCAATTTATGGAACTGAATTTTGAACATCCATTATTTCTCATTTATGAATCACACAAGCTTACGATTAACACAAATTTACGTTTAACATAATACACAACGTCTCGGTAACTTAGATCTGTTCCCATCATCAGGTAAACTGATTCACTTGAATATTCCTAAGTATACGAGCTGTATATCTAGTGAAATGAAGGTACACAAGTGATATTAGTAATGCGTGCGTATTGGATGGATGGTCAAGTGTGACAAGTACTCCTGGCACATAGGTTAGTCAAGGAGAGTAAGACGGGCTCTGGATCTCCAGGAATTTTTTGATCATATCAATTCTTTTAGAACCAGCATCAAGCTTACAAAAGAAAAAGAAATTTAGAAACGATAGAGTGGAGAGTCCCTGCAAGACGGAAGAAGGTTATGAAATAGAGCAAGAGAGAATTTGCAACACGTTGAAAAAAATTATTACCCGGACCAAGGAATAGATTACAACAACACTGAAAACAGTATTTCGACATCTGCGCCACCACCAGCAACCGGATTCGTGAGAGGAGTCCACCAGTTTGATTGCGAATGTGGGTAATCATATGACGGAGAGTCCAAACGACCTATAGAAACCAGGATTGAAGAGCATGGACGTTATACACAGAGAGGAGAAATTTCGAGATCAGGCGTTGCAGACCACGCATGAGAATATAATCACAGAGTTCGTTGGGATCAGGCGGAAGTAAAAGCTGAAAAAATCGCACCTTCAAGAGGAGATTCGCAGAGACTGCTCACATCATATATAACAGTGAAACAATGTTCAGCCAAGTCATCGTCGAAGGAATTCATAATTCAAGATCCATCTTCCAAGATAAAAGTTCTAGATCCACAACCAATCACTGAATTACATCCAAAGCACCGCTTTACTGCACTTCACTTATCTATCGTACTTCGTCAAATTTGATCACCTCAATTACGCTTGATATAAAGATCGTAGATTTGAGAATATTCGGTATTATCAGTTCACCTGGTGACGGCAACAGATCTCAGTTACCAAAACGTTGTGTATTTTGTTGAGCGTAAATTTGTACGATTCGTGAATAAAAGATAATGGAAGTCCAAAATTTTGTTTTATCAGTCAACAAGAAATCTTTTTTATTGAACAAGCTGTAAGTACAATTTTTTTTCCAATGATTAATATAATGGTTTTGACAATTTGGAATATGTCTAAGATCTCAAATATTGCACCTTAAAGATTCCAATTGTTCTGTCGCTGACACAAGTTTCATTTGACATATCTTACTGATGTGAATGAAGAATGCAAGTCTCGGCTACGTTTTGTTATCTACGTGATTGGCCAATATCACTATTATTTTTGCATATATCATACCAAGATATTCTGACTAAAATCTGCGACACATGGTACATTATGAGTTTCTGGATCATAATGCAGGCAATAGTTCTTTTAGCTTCAGTTAGCCACGTGATCGCAAAATTTATTGAAGAGGAGTAAATATTTTGCAAGGCAGAAACTTACACTGAGCAATATCGTTCAGCTCTCTTGATTTCTTTGCGTGTGGACCAGTGTAGACAATCTTTTGAGCGCTGTTTTTCAACTTCATAAAAGTGACCTGCTGAATTGGAGTTTTTTCTGTGCTCAACTGATTTTGGGTCTGGTTTACTAATGCGAACCAGTATTTTTTTGTTTGTGTGTAACTACACGATCTCGTAATTTTGTTAGCTTTGTTTTGCGAAATTGGCAACTTTATTGTCGTGGCTGACCTCACAACTCTTAGCAATTCCGTAAAGAGAATTACAAGTGGAAAATCGAAAAAAAAAACATCCCACAAATATTTTTACCGGTTGGTGAAAAATATTTCCGAGCTTTTTCCTTGCTAGACCTGAATCTATTCCAATTTTTACGATATTTTTTTATGAGTGAGGTGGTTGATATTGCAGGGAAATTACTACTTCATCAAGGCTCCCCCTCTGATAGATAATATCAGGGCATAAAAGAAACATATATCCTCTTTCCATGGGTTTAATCGTATGTGATAGCAGTTCCCTATAGTCCGTGAGTCAGCACATAAATTTTTCGTTGATTACCGCTCACTTAAAACTTTGTGAGTGGCTTCATTGTGGTGAGTCCGACAGCTTTTTCATTTGGCAAAATTCTAGATTCGGGGCGCTTTTCAGCAATCAATTAATAATATTTCAACGTTTTATTGACCTTTACACTAGTTTAAGATCTTTCAATAATAGAATGAGGAAAAAACATTGTCTGATATGAATATTGGGGCTAGCGGTGAATCCGACAAGCCGCACTTCTCATGAGTACAAACATACTCACCATAAGTACCAACATACTTATGACAAGTGCGGCTTATTGGACTCACCGCTAGCCTCAATATTTATGTCGGACAATATTTTTTTTCCTATTTTGTAATCAAAAAATCTTTCTATCAGTGTAAAGCTCAATGAGACCGTAATATTCTTCAATAATTCAGTTGAAAAACGCTCCTGAATCGAGAATTTTGCCAAATGAAAAAGTTGTCGGACTCATCACAATGAAGCCACTCACAAAGCTCCAAGTGAGCGGTAATCAATCAAAAAATTTATCTCATCATAGGTCTCACAGGCTATTCTGCAATATATATTCATCATGCTGCGTGCCTGTTTAATTTTGTATTTCTATTTGTATTTCGAAACGTTGTGTATGTAATTTGCTTACACGAACGTTGGCAATAATATGTGAATAAGATAATGGTATGAGGAATCCTCTTGCACTAGTGAGACATGAACCTAGAGTTTTGTTACTTTTGAGCTGGAATATGTCAGGTAAAAAATTCAAAAGTCTAGCTCAAAGCGTCACTCCGAATGAAAGTAGTTCCGTGTTGACCAGTGAGGTTACTACTCAAATATTGCTTTCTTTCCTCTTTGAATCCAATGATCATTGCGGATATTCCTTTCTGAATTCACAATTTATTTTTAAGTATATCTTCTTATACCTATTGTGGAATCACTTAGATTATTCTTTCAAGGCTTTGAATGTGCTCCTGCATCAAAATCTCATTACTTTATCACCTATCTGTCAGTACTTCATCTCAAAATGATAAGAGATAAGAAAATGACATTCAAAAACCGCAGTTTCTCCTAAATTCCTAATCAATGTACCGTTTCCTGGCTGTGTAAATGTTCTCCAGTGGGCCGATTTGATTTCGAGACACGTTGAAATATCCCGCTTCGAAGAGCTTGCATCTTCTGTTCTAGCACTCTCTACATCGCATTTAGCTTGAGGATTTCTTGGAGAATATTTTTGAAAAAGTAGGAGCGGAAATTAAAGTTCTTCTTGTCAGGAATAATTGAATCGTGGACAAAATATTAAAGTATGAATATAGGGAGCTATGCTTTTATTATTGTAGAGTAATACAATGAGTGAGTGTATGTTTATTTGCAGAGACGTACATCAATTTTGAGATTTTTAAGAAACATAATGTTGGCAGATACTAAACTGAAGTTTTCCAATTTGCAGGAACGGGAAGAGATCAAGCTATTCATTCACATCAAATGTGATTAGCTGAAAAATGATGATATGATTCAGGTACCTGAACAAAAGGAGAACTGGGCATTCTAATGTTTTTAGATGAAATAGAATCAATTTTATAGTTTCTATTTTATCATACATGAAATTTCTGGCAATTTCAGCGTGATTGTGGATTGAGATTTCTGTCGCAAATGCTTGATCACTGGATTTGCCTATGGTATGGTAAAATGCTTTGCACTTCCGATTAACACACCGCCACTTCACCTCACCGGATTAAATTTTAGTGTTAATTCATCGAACTCATGTTGCTCTTCATTCAGTAGTGTTTTAGGACGTTGCCTAGTTATCTCGCAAATTGACATCTTTGATATTATTCATTGAGCTGTTAGATTGATTATAGTGTTAAGCTGATGATAGTGGTGGGTGCTAACACCTGTTCAAGATGTGCCAAGTTATTCATAAGGATCACCATTAACCCTCGATTGATGTCCTATTGGGGGACTAAATGTGCCGAGTTAATGCTTGCCCGATTGGATCCGTATCACGTACATATGGTAAATTAGATGGTAGACCTTTCGATGATGATTGAACCATGATCGGTATATGAATTCATATCACCTGAGCGATCGCTTCGAATTTTATTGATTTTCACACAGTGCTTTTGAAAATACAGTTGAATTCTTCTCCCACAATGTCATAATGAAATTATTCTTGCTCAGATTCCCAGTATTTGGATTACAAGATGCCATGGATATTATAATTATTACATCACCTACAGTATTTTTTACAAGCATTGCGTTCCTCTCATAATGCAGACTCTGACTGATAGCAGCGACTTGATCAACATCCGTCTCCCACAAACTGAGCCGACAGAATCTCTTCTTCAACCTTTTGGCGAGGGTATGAATCTATTGTATGCATATTTCTAGAATATTTTGATGATATTCATCTAAATATCAAGTGTCTGATCTGAGTTGCTCTTCGACGTAGAAGAGTGAAGTGCACTAACCAATGACTCAATGGTGCTACCACTGGAAAAGCTTTGTTCATGGATGAGTCCAGATTTCATATTCTTGATGATAGCCGACATCAGAGAGTATGTAAAAGTGCAGAGCATTGGTCACTGGCACAATATATCCAGTTTTTTCTTTCAAAATAGGCTTAAGGGTACTTAGACAACAGTAGGTCCTGGTACATTATGGTTCAAATTGTGTGCTTATATCTATGCAAGAATCTGAATTCATAATATACTTAATATTAAATTTTGTTCAATTTGTTGATGTGATCGAGATATTTTATGATATTTTCTTGCATTATAGGATTATTTGAAAGAGCGGTTCTGATATTTTGTGGTATATTATGTGTAACTCTCTGTTAAGTTATTATATTGCGAGTAATTATGATGTGATTCACTGTTAGCTGTTCATTACACGTTTCATGAATGGGTGTGGGTGTCTTTTGAAAGATGTGGATATGTGTGAGCGTTGTGTGACCTATACAGAGTCATGTAAAGACGGTTTATTGTTTGTTCGCATTTTCTGCCATACCCTACTATTGTGTCTCATCTTTCATGGTTCCGGATTTATTATTAGTCGTATGGTCTCATATCATTTCCCACTTTTGCTGCGTTTTTGATTTGATGAAGGATTTCAGATCGTTGGAGGTATCAAGACGTTGATTATGGTGTCCTTTATGGTAGCGTTCTTGACGGCTGTGTCTGCTCCCTTGTCTCCTTTCATGCTCTGGTGTGATCCTATAAGCTGTATTTCTTTGTGAGTGTTGGTGACTGAATGAATATTGTAACAATTGAAACTGGGTTGCGGAGCTGAATAAACTAATTTCAAACTCACCGCAAACTATAACTTTGAAACATCCTAGCTCAGTATCAATCAAAAGAGCTCAAAATGATCCCTGGGCCGAACTTGTGAGTCTAATTTGAAAGAAAAAAAGAATTGTTAAAACAAATATACTAACTTTGAATGAAGCAATAAATAATGGCACCACGCAGTTGTTAGTTTTTTCCGTCCTCAGGTACACAACTGCAAGAGTATCTGTGAGAAAAAAAGATAGTAGGAGGGACGGGTAGAATATTGGAATCAAGGATAATAATATCTATCGGCGTAGAACATGGAATATAACAATATTTCAAACAACGACACTTACACACCAGCTAAGAAAAAAGACTGAATAAAATCACTCTCTGGAAATTAAAGTAGTAGGTATTTCTTTTTTTGACAAAATTAATGATAATCAAGTCGACCAAAGTAGTAGATATCTAATAAAATCAAATCAAAATTGAATGAAGAGAGTACCCAAAGTGAAATAATAGAAGAAAATGTGGAACAAAATGTCGGCGATTTGCGTCCCTAACGCAGACTTCAACAAGTCTTAACTAAATTATTCTGGACAAAACGCTCATAAACCTACTCTTCAAAACAACAAAGGAGATGAAAAGCAGGCCCGAGATCGATTGACCTGGTTCACAACATCAGAATGTAGCATTTATAACGTAGTAACACAAGCAAAAAAGAGAAAAGCGACCATGAATGCCTACCGCAGCAAAAACTTACACAAAAAATTAACAACAATCGTGGTGAAGCCACGAGGTGCCTCAGTCGCTAGAATTCTGGTTGACTCGTCTGCCTGGCATCTGGATCTTAACCTTCAGGTCTAATTTCACTGGATTCCAGGTGGTCATCAAATCCAGGCTGAGAGTCAGGTACTTCCACAGCATTGTGCCTTGGTCCGGACGACATTATATCGCATATGGCAAGCGAAATCAGATGAAAGGACTACTCACAATTTTTACCAATCCCCAACACGTGGGCTGCTCCACCGAATAAACCCAATGGCTAAACTGCCTCCAAATATTCGGCCAAAGCACAGGCTTTTCTCTAAAAGAATTCCCAAACTTAGGCTTACATAGGCAACAAAAAACTTTTGGAAGAACCCACAAAATTGTATTGGCAAAATAAAGCAAAAAATATAACATCTGTCCTATACGAGAACTGAAGGCTGACTACAGTTACAGAAAAGGAACAAAATCAAAGAATTAAAATATGAATGAAACTATTAAATTTAAAACTAAAAATATCTTTCACCAAAAGTAAGTACATAAAGTTACCCAAATTAAGCCCCGTGACGATACCTCGATGATTGCGGGGTTGTTATCTTTGGCGTCGCGATCAAAACTGCTGACGGTGTGGTCGGGCACCAATACGGTCAGTGAGGCAGTTCCTAAGGCAGATGGCTGGATAGCTCAAAACGGAAGGTTCAGTGTTTCCAAAATAATCATTAGAAGGCAGATATCACAATGAGACTTATTTTCGCACAGAAATTATGACAGTGAACAAAAAACATATATTTTGCAGGAACCTGCACATATATAGCTTGGCTGACGGTGACGGCGACAATGCGGTGACTGTCCAAGACAATCAACATTCGCGGAATCGCGAAGCGACTTCCCAAAAGGTAGATCAACTTCACAACTCGTTCTTTGCTGATGGAATCAAACTTGTTCCCCAGCAATAATTCTATGTTAAGTTGCTCTAATACTGTGAAGTCAACCAAGACTTCGTCAGCGGTGATTCTATGTTGAATTACTCAAACATTGTGCAATCAGCAAAGATTTCTCTAGCGGTGATTCTACGGTAAGACAATCTAACACTGTGAAGTCAATAACGCTCTTCTCCAGCGATGATTCAACGTAAAATTGATCCAACGTTCGTGAAGCAGACGGCGAGAATTAAACTAAATGACTCTAAGTTGTACTTTGCGAAAATATTTCAAGTTCAAGAATAGTAAAAATATTTTAAGTGCAAAAACAGCAGAAAAATTGCAAAATGAACTGAGTTCCTTCCACGGACTTACAAAAAACAGAAGAAAGCAGACAAACTTACAACTTGTCTTGACAATCGTACCAAACGGACTTGACACGAAAACTTCGAACGGACGTCGGACGATAAACACAGTAGAACATTGAATGATGGCTCAGAGAACTAACATTCAGAAGAAGTGACTTGAGTTGGCCACAAGGCTTTATTCATACTTGAATTTGAATGAATCCTTACTCAACTTGTTTCAAAATCAATCTCTTATTAGCGCGGTCAGTAATGTGAGGAGAAACAGGCAAAACAGGCAAAAAGAAGTGATTCTGCAGATACAAATTTCTTCGCGACAACAAATTTCCTATTCTTCTCCTACTAAATACATCCTTAACGGTCATATTATCTTGAAATTGGAGTTATCACAAATTCTTTTTCTCTGTCGGTGAAGTAGATAATGTTATGTCAGAAAGCTTAAAACTGTCAGGTGTCAGATCTCTTATTTGTTGTGTCAAAGGTCTAGAACAACATCAAAAAAAATATTCGATATACAACATATTTTCAGAACAACGGTTGATTATATCCAGAATTCATTAACGGTGAGCACGCGACATGAATATGGATCAATCAATATAGGTTAAATTTAATTTTAGATGTTTTCAAAACCTAACCTCATTTTACCACATCGCTTGTTTGCTGCAATAGTGTCACATCTCAGAAATCGATGTTTTCAAGCTTTCTGAAAAAAAAGACTGCTCTGGTGTGCCTCCATTTACTGCAATAGTGTCACTTCTGAGTTTTCAAAACTTCCCGCGTGACAGCGCTGAGTCTGTTGTCCTCTCCCTCCATATCTTGAGAAGGTTTAGTATCAATAGTGTCACTTCTCATTTAGACCTCAACTGCTGTTGGGAGAAGTTGTAGTGTTTTTCATAAAGACTGTATCAACTCAAAATAAATCACTGCTCTAGAAAAGGTAAGTACATTATTCAGAGTATTATTTCGAAAAGAGCCGTTATTGTTGGAAAGTTTCTGTATGCAACGAAAGACATAACTACAAATTGGTCTCTCTTGCAGAGAGAATTTCTAATTTCTGGCGTAATTTCTCGAAATATGTCATTATTACTGATAAACTTTCGTCTTCTTTCAGATCTCACTTTTCGACAGATTTCCATTTATGACACTGTTATTGGAAAATATCAGTGAATCTGCTAGTATTCTCTTGAGTTGTGTCCTTATTGTTGATGATTTTTTTACACTCTGTCCATAATGACAAATTTTGTGGATAACAAGATAACTCAGAGAGGAAGAAAACTAGTCCTGATGGCATTAGCTCCAACTGATGATGCAGGCAAGAATGTTGTTGCTTCTGAAGAAATGGAAATGAAACTACCAGATACAAACTTACCGGATATTTCAGAAGAGTGTCAATCATCAGCTTCCTTCGCAACTAATGGTAGTAAGTTGTTTCGCTCTAATTTTTTCAATTTGCTGTTCAAGTACTTATCCTGGAAGTTGATTGATGAAAATCTTCATGTTCTACTATAGCTATATTATAACAATTTCATGTACGTTCTAGGCCTTGAAACTAGGATCAATGATGTTTCATCAGAAGTGGTATCGCGAAAGAGCAACAGCTGTTCTGCCTCATCCAGTGGATCTACGTGCTCAACGTGTTCCTCTGACTCAGAAGACGAGACAACAGTTGATGATGAAGACAAGGATCCCACGTTCAATCCTCATGCTAATGAACTGGATCATCCCAGCGAAAAATATTTTGACCTTTTTGGAAATGATACATCTGCCAAGCGTTCCGAAAAAACAAATGTTGAAGTAAATGTCAGCTCCTCCTTAGAATCTTTCTCAATTTCAACTAGAGAACAAAATGTTCAGGTGAGTCCTGTAAAAAAAAGTCGAAAACGGAAACTGAATCTCGACAAGTGGCAGCGATCTAAAAAAAAGAAAGCACGAAACTCTGGGAAATCGTATGTAACCAATTCAAAGAAAGAAAAAGGTAAAGAGAAAGCTCCAAGACAAATGAAGCCTCCCTGTTCAGAAAAATGCAAATTGAAATGTCATTCCAAATTCACTCAGCAGGAAAGGCACTATTTTTTTTCTGAGTTTTGGAAGTTGGGGGACATTAACAAACAAAGACAATTCATTGCCAATTGCATGTCTTCCATTCAACCTAGGTACAGGTACATACGTGTTGGTGGCGAAAGGAAACCACGCGGAAACAATCACGCGTTTTTCTTCCAACATTCAGAACAACCTGTCCGTGTTTGCAAAATCTTTTTCAAAAACACACTGGACATCAATGACAGAACCATTCGTACAGTGATTGAAAAAGATCAGAGAACAACAGGCATTCTTGTTGAAGAAGACAAACGAGGAAAGCATGGCAACCAAAGAACACTTGATAAAACTATAAGGGAAGGTATACGTAATTTTATAGACAATATACCAAAAATAGAAAGTCACTATACGAGAGCCAACACCTCAAAATTGTATATAGATGGCAGTAAATCAATAAGTGAGCTTCATAGAGATTATGTTCAAGAGTGTGAGAGTAAAAACATAATGAAATACGGTAATTATACTCTCTTCTACCGTATTTTTACTGAAGAATTCAACATTTCTTTCTTCACACCTAAAAAAGATCAATGTGATCTATGTTTCAAGTACCAGAACATTGATGAGGGAGAAAAAGAGAGAATTAAACCTGCTTATGACTGGCACATGAAAGAGAAAGAGTTGGCTCGTGCAGAAAAAAGCGCTGACAAGGAAAACCTCGATGCAGAAGTTGCAGTGTATGATCTTCAAGCGGTTATGCAGATGCCGAAAGGAGACCTCTCTCTTTTCTATTACTTATCCAAACTGAATGTTTTAAACTTCACCATTTATAATTTACATAACAATTCATGTCATTGCTACGTTTGGGATGAATCAAATGCTGGTAGAGGCGTCAACGAATTGGGAACTTGTGTTTTACGCTATCTGATTGAAGTTGAGAAGAAGAAAGGTGCGGTAGATGTAATTTTTCTATCGGACAATTGTGGCGGTCAGCAGAAAAACAGATACATGATTGCTCTTTACTTGTATGCGGTTCAGAGCTTGAAGCTGAAAAGCATAACCAATAAGTTTCTCATAAAGGGGCATACGCAAAACGAGGGTGACTCTGCCCATTCGTTGATAGAAAGAGAGGTGAAGCGACAACTGAAACGGGGGCCAATGTACACTCCTGACGCTTTCATTTCTGCAATAAGAAATGCAAGAAAAACAGGAGAGCCCTACCAAGTTCATGAGATGTGTTATGAAGACATCTACAATTTGAAAAAGTTGGAGCAAGAATTAGGTCCATTGAACATGACCAAGGTAAAAATGACTGAGACCAAAGTCATTCAAGTTAAGAAAGACTCTCCTGATTATCTCTTCTACAAGACCTCGTATTCTGAAGAAGAGTTTACAAAAGTACGAGTTGTTCAAAAGAAGAGAAATGAAGCGCCCAGTAACAACATTTTACTACAGCCAGCATTTACCTGCAAACCGAAAATAGCTGCTAATAAAAAGAAAGATTTATTGGGACTTCTTGATAAAAGCATAATACCCAATTATTATAGGTCATTTTTTGAAGCTTTATGATTTTGCCACTTTCTTTTTTTCGCCATGGAACGTGCTCACCGTTCCAGTTGAAGTATGTACCTTCCTTTTATTCAAGCTCTGTCTTTATAAGTTTGAATTCCATTGTTCATGACAAGTGAGATTTTGAGCTTGATTATTTTTTGAACGGAATAACACTTTTATCTTACTTTTTTTTCTTACAAAAGTAAGGCATGCCAGCCAAATCAATTCTTGTTATTATATTTTGATGTTTTCTATTCAATTGGAGCTATTATTTTCTTTTATTGTAATATGAATATGTAAGATTTTGTTACTGTTTTTCAGTTGTCACTAAATTCCCGAGCTAATCACTTAATTTCTTATCAGTTCTATTGTAAAAATATTTGTATCAAGAATATGTCCAAATAAATAATTCTCAGAATTATTGTCCCAATTCTTTTTAATACAGTTACATCTCTACATATGACTTCAGTGTAATTTCTCAAATTGAATTAGATAACTAGCAATATAGACACATTTCGAATTGACACGCTGCAATTTCAAAATTTTGTCAACAATAACGACACTTGATGGATTTCATTAGAAAAAATGCATTTTTAGTAGTCTTACTGTGATACAAATTGGGATAAAATTACACATAACAGACCTATGGGATTGAGATGAGTTTTGATGGAAAATTGAACATCTTAGAAAAATTCATTATTGAATAATTGAAATTTGAAATGTTGTTTCCACTTTATCTCAGATGTGCTGATTTCGAGAAATGACACTCTTGCAGCCAATGAGCGACATGTAATGAAATATTGGAATGTATTTATTCCAGCTAGTGGCTGCTGATACTAAGGCGAACGGTGGTATATGTTCAAACAGAATTGCGGATCTTGAAATTTATAGGGTAAGTAAGATATGAAGTAGTTGTGATGGACTTCAAAATATTTGACGGTAGCAGAAGGCTCTGGGATGTGCAACTGTGACGGAGTCTTAGGAAATAGCTCGTCACAGCCCAAATAGCCCAAATTATAATTTTAAAATTCAATCCAGCAAAAAAATTATCAAAAGATAAATTGGCACGTAACAATATTGTCCTATGTTCACTAAGTGATTGTATGTAGGTTAGTAAGTCTGTGCAGATAATTATATCTTCTTCGGTTCGGAGTTTGTTGATTATTTGTCCTGTTTCTTGCATCAATGCCTACAGCTCAGCAGTGTGCATACTGCATTGCTTTGGGAGACGATAAGTGTATGTTTGGGTTCTTGATATCATGCTTTCGACAGTATTGTTATCCACTTTCGATCCGTCGGTGCATTCAATTGTTGAGTTTTTTTATTTTTTCTCAATTATTTCATGCATATTTTTGCAGAGCTCATTCAAGCTATGTGTCTTCATGGATATTTGTGAACTTTAGAATGTGATTGGATTGTTTGCTCAGCCATTGGTTCTATCTTAGTCCATGCTTGTACGCAAATAATTCTTCACTCTTTTCAACGTAGCAAATAAACGTTCTCCGGTGCAATTTGTTGATGATATACTCAAACAATTGCGTAAAGCTATGTTCACGTTTGTATAGATCTCACAAAGATCTCGTGAATGGAACACAGCAGAACATTTATTTCCACTTCCTTTGTTTGATAGCTGCTGTAATTGGAATTTCAGATGAATGCTCTCATCATTTATTACTGCTTGCAGATCATCTGGATACTTGGTTATGAATTTGCTCTGTTATCTTATTAGTTTTGATTCCAGACAAATTGTTGAAGGAATCAAGAATTCTGTGAAGCTCTTTGTATATCGCTTCACGTCTAGTTAATTCTGAGCGTAAAATATCAAGAACACGGTAACAAATATTGATACGAAAACTGTTGCGACAAGAATTAGATTCTCTTTCATTTGCTCTTGACTCAGGTGGCTGTAGTTTTCGAATGTTTTCACGCCAGGTGTCATGTAGGTACATAATAATTTTCATGATCAAAAAATTGTTCGTCCCTCAAGTTTTGAAAAAATGGAGCAAGTGAGTCATGAAGTTGTACAATAGTTGATAGATCAATTTGCGATTGTTAAATATCCTTATAAGAAGCATCAAAACAATCCGAAATGGCGTTCCACACAGTAATTAGAATCGCTGTTTCTAAATGTTTCAAGTTTTTTCTTGCAGTCCGGTAGCTGCACAACGTGTATTTGGCTCTTAATTTGTGCTTTCTGCGATAAAATTTATTGCATCAAGTATGTCAGATCACTCTTTCTCCAAAGTATAACATGTATCATGTCGAGCAGACCAACGAGTCATAGAAATATTATTGAGACTTCGGCTTGTATACTGCATTAAAATCTCCCAACGATGTGTGAAATGGTGGAAAAGCTATAAAGCTCTTGCAACGTGGAGAAACAATCAACCGCTTCAGAGACAGTTCCAGTGGCGCACGATCCTACTCAATTCAATAAATTTGCAGCACAAGGAGCCTAATCACCTGAAGGATTAATATTTTTGCTCCAAGCTTGAACGCCTGAATATATACCAGACAGAATACTGACATTGTCGTTACACTGACGGCGACAGTTCATCATGTCGAGATCATTATTCGAAAATATATTTAGAGTAGCTTTCCTCAATATCTTAAGCTCAAATCCTAAAATTTGCTCTACTATTCCACCATTTTCACGTACGTATCTAATAATGACTGTAAGCTGATCGATATGAGTGGTATCAGATGTAGAATCTATAACACTAGTTTACAGTCCATTTGTTGCCAGAAAAATTTCAGCTGTTGCTGAGTAAATATGTTATCCCTATTTTGAATATGTAAGCAGAATTTTTGAATTGGCTCTAGTTTTTGAGTTCCAGCTATGTACGTTTAAAACAGAAATAACATGTATTTACATGGGAAAATTCATTAAAAAATCTAATGAATCATTGAGTTCTGAAAAACTTTGCTTTAGAGCTCTTCTCCTATGTGTAGACTTAGGAAAATAGCGTATCAGAGACCAGCAATAGTCAGATATCGTCCAGAAACCTTGATAACGTTCTTCCATCACGTGTATATCCTGATGATTACGCTTTCGTTGCTCCTCGCTCATATCTTCTAAATTTTCCGGAAACCTGTCCAGGTGACTATAGAGAAAGTGGAGTTCTATGCTCATATTGCACCCCATATTTTTTAATTGTAAAAATAGATCTTCAACAAGTTCAATATGATTTTCTGATTTCGTACTTCCAAGAAAGCTCTGCATCACAGAGACAAAAGCTGTCAAACCTTCAATTCAAGCTCAGTCAAAGAGTTTTCAAATTATGTATCTTTCGTAAGTTATCTAATTTGGGGACCATCAAAAATACCTGCTCTAATCTCTTCAATAGTGAGCTGAGGAAATTTTTTGCAAACCTGAGAAAAGCAGTCCCCGTCTCTATCTAGTGATTTGATGAACTGATTTAGAATGCGCAGTTTTATATGCAATGGGGTGGTAGAATAATTTTGTAACTTGGATACTGCCATTTAACTAAATTTTTAGCGTTTATGTCCTTCATGTTCACACTACAAAATATTAGTCATCGGGATGATTTTGGTGTTCTCGCCAAATGGTTGGTGCTCCGAATTTGGAAGCACTTCAATTACCACTTTTCCATAATCTTGAATATTCAACACACGATTTACAAACGTAATCAGGAGCCCAAGATTTGTCATTTTCATCCAAGAGCATCCCAAAACACAGAAAATAGGTGTTTCAACCAACTCTGATGAACTTTTCCACAATCCTTGGATTCATATTTTCCGCATATGCAGCAAAAATGATTTGGATTGCTTAAACAACGTCTCTTTGAACTACTCATGTCACAAAAACTCCAGATATCAATCTTAACACAGTGAAATAAGCACGTTATTGACGAATAAATACGCAGGAATGATAAAAATCGAAAACAAAAGAATTAGAGCTGTAAAAAAAATTTTTTAAAGCATCTTTGACAAAATCAAGTCATAAGTGAACATTATCAACCATAAAATTCACAGCAACAGACAGATAGTTGAATTTTGTAAACTAGTGTAATGATGTCATAATATCTGGCATTCTGCACTCCTGTTGAAATTTGATCTGATATATAATATAATTTCTTTAAATATTACCTTCGATGAATATTATGTGCTTCCACTTTCTCGATATACAAAAGATTTTAAATGGTCAGCTAAGAATGGATCAATTCAGCAAAAAGCTCTATTGTTCCCAAAAATTTACTATTATGTAGACTCCCAAATTGTTCTGTATAACCTTGAAACGGCAGTTTGCTAATAGTAAAAGATTTAACGATTACAACAACCCTCAGTAAAATCTTCTTCCAATACGAGATTTCGTAATCAAGTTGTTAAACGAGAGGTCTATCTATTCGTCCTTGAGCTAATCCTCAAACTTTCAATTGACTTACGCAAGTCTTATAAAAGATACTATTCCCAAGCGCTCTAACTCTAGTATTAGAATTCTTAATTCACGAAAACCCTCACCAGTGGAAGCATTTGTTTCACTTTTACTGCTTAATGATAAGCAGAGGAAACAAAAAGCCGCTCCTCAGTTCCCAAGTAAATCAACCACGCTTGGGATCGAGTCTCTTCATTTTTCATTGTTATTTTAAAGTCTCTCCAAAAATAATCTTGTTTTATCGTTATAAATATTTTAGAGACTTCCATCATCAGCGTCATCTTTTTGCGGCGTACCATTTACAGCTATGAAATCTTGTGTTGCTTCATTCAATTCCCCTAAATACGGATCTCAATCAAATTTTATATCTTTTGTTATTATTTGATGAATTGGTTGGTGAAGCACTGAGATGCATGTCTTGAATATTTTGTGATAGTGTCTTTCCGAGCTCTCGCTGAAAGTTGAATTAGTTTTATAGTTGATTGGATTAATCCATATGGTCTTTATATTATTCATCAAATACAAGAACACTACGAAGGAACTGAGAATATGAACTTCCAATTGTAGATGGAATAATTCTATCAATAATTACTTTCAAAAATCGCCATAATCTGAAAATCACATGATAAATTTTATATTTTCTTGTATTTATTTATCTTTGTATGCAATATTATTCTAAGAGATCATAAGCAATTATCTCAGACCATTGAGTTCAGGATTGAATAATTTTTGTCTTTCTTCATATGTTGATGATGAATCAGAGGCACTAGTATTCATAAAATTAGATACTGTGAATTTTTTTTTTATTGGATTGTCAATTTCTACAGTTCTCTTAGCTTGTTTTCTACGATGAGTTTCCTTAGCTGAAACTCATGTTTGTTCAAATGAAAATGGTAACAAAATATTATATTCCAAATGTTATCAACAATTCTACTCTACACTTGGAATATTGATTGCTTGAGAAATAAGGATGAATTTATCATTTATCATAATTTTCAGTTTTCGCGCGACACATACGTTCCTGAAGATTATGTTTAGAAATAGTTTCTGTATCAAGATACCAAACTTGGAATGTAGACAGCACAAATCTCAAATCAAAGTAATAAAATTCGGAGAGCTCCCTTAGATAAACATTGCATAAAGCCATAGATCATGGAAGTCAAGCCAACTGTCAAGTTCTTGAAAGTGATGATGCAATTCTGACAAGGATACCGATTACGGCAGCATTATTTCTTCTTAGAACTTAGATCGTAGCCAAAATAAATCATATTTAAATAGTGTACAAGGAATAATAAAATCTTTCTCCAAATTTGTAATAGGTCGAAAATATATTTTGGTTTATAATTAAATTAGATTTTCAGTCATTCTTCAAAATTTGACGCCTCCCAAATTCTGGAGCCTGAGGCCCGGCTGTCGCGGGCCTAGGTTTAAGTCCGGCTCTTACCAACCTCCAATTTATCAACTCTACAATTGAGTCTGTCATTGACTTTTGTACCATTTTCATACAATAAACTAACAAACGCAACAAATTTTCCTACCCCTCATTACTTTGAGCTTCATTCATATTATTTTCACTTCTACGCAAACTTTCACGGACCATATCTCCATTGGGAGATACAGCATACAACTCACATGTATTCTGTAACTTGACTTGAAATCACAGAATATCATGAACGATAAATCAATCCAATTTCAAAACAACACGAGCCTCACACTTCAGGAGTAGGTTTAGGTGTATAAATTTGGAAAATCATATTGATTTGATTAGAAACGACAGATGTACATAAAATACAAGAACGTGATAGATTGAGAAGAGAAAAATGTAATGAATGAGATTCAATGAAAACAACTAGAACATAGTCCAAAACACTTACCTATTCTCACGCGCATGCGCATATAGAAGACCAAGCAATTACGATCTGTCTTCTTTTCCTTTGTCACTCTTTCCACTAACTCTTTCCTTCTCACTTCGCTTCTCCACCGCTTTTATTATATCTTACCGCTTAGCAACTGCTTATTTTCTTTTGCCTCATCTTCTTATTTCTACTTCTTCCCTTCTTATTTCTACTTCTTCCCCTCTTATTTCTTTATCTTCTCCTTGTCATCTAACTCTGCTTTTTCCTTATCTGCCTTTTACATCTCTTTCCCAATTATTTCTCGTTACTCCAACTCCTCAGCATCAAATTCGACTGCCTTAAGTCAACTCCACTGTTAAACTGTTAGCCCGCTTGACTTTCCTCGATCGCCTGCCCTCGTCTATACCCCTTTTACCACTTCACCGCTTCACATGACACATCACAATTTCAAACTAATGTCCATGTTGAATAATTTGGAGCAATGCAAGAATTATAAGTAATAAATTATAGGTTGATACAACAGTCTAGGAGCTTATTTAAATAAATAACAAGTTAGCTCAACTGATCAGTCGACAAAAAAAACCTTCCATCATGCCATAATTCTTCGTATCTTTTCCGCTTAGTTTCGTTCGACCAATGTATTGTCACAAATGTGAAATATTTCAAGTAATTCAAATAATTATTTATCTAAATTCGCTATAACTGTAATCTTAGTTAGTATTGACCAACTCGATGTTCAATTGTCGAGCGTGTTTGACAGTCTGAGGTTACTAGATGTTTGGTGGTTGCCAGGCATCAACTGTTAGACAATTGAATGTTGGCTCATTGCTGGATAAGGTGTATAAGAGCGTGAGCTGGAAGACAAGTCCATTCAGTACGAGTAACTGTGAGCGAAATTGTGATCATACGAGGGTATAAATTGAATATTGGCACTGTAACCTGTGTGAATAAGTTATTCACGATAAAATTTGTGGAAAATTAATGTCAGAAGTAAGATCCTCAAATATTCAGTAAGAATAGCTCTGGATCCGGACGACAAAGAGTGGATTAGATCGCAATGTTGTGGAGTGCTTAAAATTGTGCTAGGACTGTTGTAAATGCCGAGAACAAGAAGCATGGCCACCAACGAGATGCAGGATCAACTAGAGATGTTGATGAAGTTCAAGAAGACGTTGGCGGCATCCATGGAGGAGAAGATGGCCGAGTCTATGAGGGTATGAAGACCATGGAGAAGAGAATAACGGAATCTTCAGCGGAGCAGTTGCAGTCCATGAAGTAGATGTCTGAATCTACAGAAGCTATGGAGAGGAAGATAACTGAATCAACGGAGGTTAAGTCGTGCAAGTCAAACAATAAGTTAGGCAAGTTGAACAGAATTTGAAGCAAAATTAGACTCGATTGTCACCGAGGAACTGCAGAGCCTTGGTCTTAATAGTGATGGCGTAAGCATACGGATAGAAAGTGCTTGAGCATCTACGCCAAAAGAAGTTCCACCTAATTTCACTCTGAAACCGACGCTGTATGATGGCAAGACTTCTTGGGATACTTGTTGTCCAGTGGTGGAGTACAGACAGATCCAGAGAAAATTAAAGCTGTGAAAACTTGGAAGATCCCCGTCAACATCCACGAACTGAGAAGCTTTCTGGCTTTAGCCAGTTATTATTGCTGATTGGCCTAGAACTTCTCATTGATTGCCAAGCTGCTGTTTGTTTCAACAGAAAATAATCGGAAATTTGAGAGGAACAGTGAGAGTCAAGAATCTCGCGCATCCAAACAGAGAGTGCAAATTCTTCTTGGATACGGACGCTAGTTATTCTGGAATTGGAGCGGTTCTCTCTCAAAAGCAAGACAGCGTTGATAAAGTGATTAGCTATTACAGCAAAACGTAAGGCCCAGAAGAACTGGGAGTTTTTAAATGTGTAATGAATATTTCAGGAATTAGCAAGACAAGATTTACAGTGCTACATCAACAGTTTGTGACAGAATTGCTGACCGCAGTTGAAACATTCTATAGGATGAATTCTTGATTTGCCGTGAATTGAAATTCAATAACCACGACAAATCACGCATATCTACTCTATCTATCAAATATTAATAATTCCTAGGGAAAATATTCATACTTTGATACACTGCGATACAAATTTGGAAAAATCTTAGCACCCTTTAAAAATCTTTTTTTTTTATTTCTGTATACTTACCACTTAATAAGAATATGTATGTAGAGAGTCCACACCTGATGATGTTCAGGATAATGAAACGCGTTGTGACCAACATTGTGACAAGTAATGTGACTGAGTTAGTGTTTTGTATGGTGAGCTATATTGAATTGTACTTTGTATCAATCTTTGTCCCATTGAGCATTATCTTCAATCCATTACTGTCTATAGAGTTCATTGAAAGTAATATTTTGTGTATAATCATTTTTATGTATGCATCTTTTCCCAACACGAGAAAAATCGTCGACAAAAAATCTTAATCATATATTCGCGTAGCTCATTTCCCGTAATTAGGATTTTTAGGACCGATTGCACAATCCAAACGCATCTACAATTTAGTCTAACCGACCTTATAGACAAGGGTTACAAATTTAGTTCAATTGAACTGTAGATAAGCTTCGATTTCAACAATGAGCCTTAAAACAATTGTTATTGGGCAACTTGAGCTATGTTTAAGATGAACCAAGAACTGAAATTGTGATTTCTCAAAAGACTCTCTACAACAGCTTCTATTGATATCCATAGTTAATCAAGAAGGTATCAACATTAAATAAAAATATTCCGTCGAGAATGATAGCTCTTAACTGTAGAAAAGATAAGTGAAAAAGGGGTCGTTCGACAAGTTATCGGCGTGTATCTTAAAAACAAGACGTGAGAGAAACAAAAGACATCTACTGGTTACATACTGTAACTAATAGGGATTTATTTGAGCTATCTGTTTCGCAGGTAGTGAAACCGGATCACACAGTGTGATGTTTGCTTTGCATACGAAATGTACGTAAGTGTCTTAAATCAAACAAGTGGAGAAAAAAAAGCATTTGATTCAGTTATATTCAACCTCCACGTGGCTCAAACCTTATTGATTAACCAAATGAGATTACTCAGTGCGCTCATCTAAGCGAATAAACTGAATATCTCCGCGCAGACATACCTCTCTCACTGGTACAAGGCAGTAGGTGGAAATGAGAGAGGACATCAGCAATGGAGTATGTCGGAGCTTGTGAAGAAACGCCATGCAACAATGGTTCCTTTCATACTATTAGTAAGAGAGAGATAGATACAATTGGGTAGGTCTATTTCTATCCCCAGAAAATGAATTCTTAAGAGACAGATTAGGCGTGTTTGAGTATAAGTACCTCTTAAAGGCAAAACTGGGTATCTGGGTGCACAATTTCGAAGATATAGTGGAATCCATGATATCTTTTTCTGTTTGATAACAAGTCAATTAGTAAATTATATTCTCTCATTGTTATCCTGTACTAGGCCCTTGTAAATATGATATAATGATATTGTCACAGATGTGAAGTATTTGAAGTCATTGGGTCACATCAGTAGTGATTAGAATTCGCTATTCATTCAATAATTTAAGGTAATTGTAATTGTAATCCTAGGTAGCATCGACCAACGATCTAGTCGGTGTTCAATTATCTGACAGATTGACAGTCTATGGTTACTAGATGAATGCTGGTTCATTGCTGTTCAACTGTCAGACATTTAAATGATGGCCTATTGTTGGAGTAGGGTTTATAAGGCACGCAAGCTTGCGAGGAAGAGGTGATTCAGTAAAATTAACTGTGAGCGATGCTGTCATTGTAAGTGTTTGTGAAATAAATATTGGCACTGTAACCTGTATTTCAACGATACCTTGCTGATGGCGAAGTTATTCATTCTGGCGTCGCTGTTGAAACTGCCGACGGTATACTCGGCCTTATTTATACATGAATTTTAATGAGATCTCACTCGACTTGTTTTGAACTTGATTTCATATTAGCGCGGTCAGAAATGTAAAGAGGAGATACAGACGAAAGAGTCATTTTACAAATACAAATTTCCTTACAACAACAAATCTCCTATTCTTTTCCTGCTAAATACATACTTTTCGGCCACATTTCCTCAAAAAAAAATATCATCCTGAATTCTTTCTCTCTGTCGATAATGTCGATATGTTATATTGGTAAAGGTAAAACTATCAAGTATCAGATCTATATATGTTAGGTCAAGTGTCACGAAAACAAGATAACATATACAATGTACAACATATTTACAGAACAGCGGTTGATTACATTCAGAATTCATCAACAGTAATCACAAGTCATAAATACAGATCAGACAATATAGGGTTGAATGTAGTTTCAGATGTTCACAAAAATCTAGCCTCATTCCACCACATGTTGTGAAATATTGAGACATTTTTATCTCAGCTCATGGCTGATGGTGCTACTGTAAGCGTTGGTGCAGTGAATGAACAGAATTACGGATTTTAAAATTTATAGGGTGAGCAAGATGTGAAACTGGTTGTGATGGACTTCAAAATATTTGACAGTAGCAGATGGTTCTAAGATGGGCAACTGTGACGGAGTTCAGAAAAGAATTCGTCGCGATGATATTGATTAGTTTAGAATAAAATTAGTGACAAATTGGTGTCAGAAGTGGTATCCTCATAAATTGAGAGGAAATTATTGGATCCGGGCGACAAAGAGTGGATTAGGCTGCAGGGTTTAAAGTCTCCAAATATGTATTAGGACTATCGTAAATGCTCATGACAAGAGGCATGGGCACCAGCAAGATGCAGGATTAGCTAAAGATGATGATGGAGTATATAGCTGAGCAAAGAGCATTCGCAGCGGAACAGAGACAAGCTATGGAAGCCATAGGGAAGAAAATGTCTGACTCAACGAAAGGAATGAGGACTATGGAGTAGAGAATAACAGAATCTTAAGCCTAGCAAATGCAGTCCATAGAGAAGAAGATGGCCCAGTCTACGGAAGATACGAGATGATGGTAGCTGAATCAGTGAAAGCGATAGTAGCTTAAGAGATGATGATAGTGCAGGAATCAACAAAAGAAACGGCTATCGAGTTAAAGAAGAGGATTTCGGAGCAGAACGAAAGTATGACAAGTAAGATTCAGAAAATAGATGAGGATCTTATGAAAGTGAAGCGCTAAGTTATACAATTCGAAGATTAATTTAGGCAAGTTGAACATCGAGTTTTGCAAGTTGAGCATGAATCGAAAGCAAAAGTGAAATCTATTGTCACCGAGAAAATGCGAAGCATCAGTTTCAATAGCGATGGCGCATTCCTACGGATAAAAAATGTTACAGCATCTTGAGATGAGTATTTTGCTCAATTTGAGCTCATTTCGAACAATATTGGCTGAAATATGAAGCAAAGGCTACTGTACTGGCTGGAATACTTCGCAATGCAGCATTAGCGATGATCTCAGGACTGTCAGAACAGGAATGCCTGGATTATCAAAAATTGACTTATGAATTAAGGGGGGAGCATATGAAAAAGTTGCTACATGAACAGCTACGGAGTCGTACGCGACTACACGAAAAATATCTAACTACATTCGCATACGCTGTGCAGAGTCTAAGCACGATTAGGAAGAGCCTAATGTGAGAGGGACTACGACTTATACAGGAAGTCGCTAACGAGAACGATCATCTCGATTTGTACCGACCTCATTTGGACGGAGGAATGAAATGAGATGTTTGCTGCGTAACGAGGATTGTATATAAATAAATGCAAAATATTATCATTTGGTACAAAACTGGATTCGATGATTCCATCGATAACATTATTTTCTTGCGCTATAAGAGAATCAAAGATCTTGAAGTTACTTTTGATCACTAATTAACTTTCAATGATCATGTCAATAATATTTGTTGAGAAGCTTCGAGAATGCTAGGTTCTGTCATACGGAACAGTCGTCAGTTCAGCAATACTCAATCGATATTCAATCTTAATCGTTTATTTGTTCGTTCCAAATTAGAATATTGCTCCTTGACCTGGAGTCCTTCGCATCAAGTATATAAAAATGGTTCAGATGGAGTACAAGAGAAATTTCTCAAGTATATGTACTTTTGAGTTAATGGATATTATCTCGAAAACAACGTCTTCTATCAAAGTGTTTTCAATATGTTCGAAATGGAAAGTCTTTATGAAAGAAGGGAGAGATTTACAGTGAATTATCTGCATACATTATTGAAAGGCAGTATTGATGATCCCTTATCCTCAAATCTTCTCAACTTTCACATTCTCTCCTATTCCTCCCGCTCCAACATATCTTTCATCTGCTCAACCCACGAATCAACCAATTTTTCACTTCTCCGATCAACAGAATGTGTTTTATATATCGTCGTAGTTACTACGAAAATGATATTCTCAATAACAAATTCAAATGTGTCTAGGTGATTCCAATTTATTTCCTCCATATTGTAATAGCCTTAGTTCGTAAGTATATCTGTATTTTTTTTTCTTGTAATTCTAGTGTTTTTTCTGTTATTTTTATGTATGTATTTTCCCTACCAACTATTGGTTCATACTGTAGGGCAGTGTTCAATAATAATAATGACAATTCGAATTGAAAAATGTTCACCGTTAGGTAGATTTGAGGCCGTCACATTGATTCGCAAGATGGAAGGTACAGTCATCAAGGACCCATTGTTGAGGCAACTTAGCTACACAATTCAAGATTTATTCAACAGAAGCAGCGCAAACTTGACAGAAGAACAGAAAAAGGAGCTACGCGAATTGCTGCTGGGATATCAGAATAACTTTGCCAAGGATTCAAGTGATTCTGAGCACACACATCTGGTCTACCATAAAATCGATGCTGGAGATGTACAGTGAAGATACACAGCCGATAAAAACAGCCCTCAAGGCAAACACCTGTATCCCGGATTGACGAAATTCAAGAACTGGTAATCGACATGCAGAAGAGAGAATCATCGAACCATCGACAAGTCCGTGGGCCTCTCTGATTGTTTTCATGAATATATATGTATGAGTTTCATACGGTAAAGCGAATGATTCGAGGCATTGGAGTCGAAACGACCTCAACCTATTCTCGAACTTTGAATGAATGAGAGCTCTGGCTTGCTTATGTGAAGCTATGAGATTAAATCAATGAGTGCCAAGTAGGCCATTTTTGGTAAGCAGAACTAGCGCTGTTGGATGAACAAAACGCTAAGTGAAAGTGCCTAAATTGATGCTTATGGGATACCATGAAAGGCGTTGGTAACTTGAGACAGCAGGACGGTGGCCATGGAAGTCGGAATCCGCTGAGGAGTGTGTAACAAGTCACCTGCCGAAGTTACTAGCCCTGAAAATGGATGGCGCTGAAGCATCGTACTTATGCTTAACCGTCGGGACAATAGAAACGTTTGCTTTGTATAAGTACATCCAATCGTTATTAGGTCCCGACGAGTAAGATGGTTCTACTCGATTTTGTGTAGATTACTTGAAATTGAATGAACTGATGAACAAAAACTTATACCTCGTGCCAAGGATCGATGACACCCTCGATGCTGTTGGAAACTCGAAAAAATTTTCTACCTTAGACTTGCAGAGTGGATACTGGCAGGTTGAAATGAACAAGAGAGATAAGAAAAGACAGCATCCACGTCCTGTGCGGATTTAAGGCAATTTACAGTTATGTTGATTGGAGCATCTGTAGGTATGATTTTGAATGCTCATGCGGATTTCTTGTCCCGTCGACCGTATGACGATGATTGTTATAACTGCCGTAAGCAAGAAGAACATGAACGATCCATAAACATCTTCAGAGTAGAAGAATTTGAGCAAGATGGATCCATACTATCGATGCACGAAGTACAACAAGATCATCTGGATGATTCGGTTCCCAAGTCGATCATAGAGTGGGTAAAGACCAGCCAGAAGCCTGGTTTCTAGGAAACATCAGCTATGGATCCGATCATCAAGGCCTTTTTGGCACAATGAGGTTCTCCAAGGGTCAGAAATGACCAATTAAACTAACTGTGTTCTAAAATTCGGAAGAACGAACTTTGGAACGATTGCATGACGGTATTAGCGGTGGACATTTCAGCATCAAAAAGCCACTCGATGAGTTTTGCGAACGTTCCTACTGAACTGGCTGTCTCAAAGATGTAAAACAATATTGCAAGATTTGTGGACGCTGTAACTCAAGAGAGGCGTTCAGCATTCGACAGTGCACTAAGATGCAGCAGTACAACGTGGGCTCTCCGTTTGCGAGGACTGCCGTAGACATACTTGGATCTTTGCCTATCACTGAACGAGGACACAAATACTCGGTTGTTGTCATAGATTATATCACCAATTGACCAGAAGTGATACCAGTAAAAAATCATGATGCTAAAACAGTTGCGGAGCCCTTACTGAGAACGTGATATCAAGATTCGGGATGCCGTTATATTTACAGTCCGATCACGGCAAAAATTTTGAATCGGAAGTTTTCAAATTCCTATTGAAGATTTTGGGTATTAGCAATACGAAAGCTACAGCTCTAAATTCTCAGTCTGATTGCATAGTAAAACGTTCCAACAAAACAATCCTGGATTATTCATCAAAATTTGTCAACGAACACCAAGGTGATTGAGATAAGAAGATTCAATGTCATGTTAGCAGTTAATAAATCCACCCACTACACTCCAGTCAAGTTGATGATGGATAAAGAGCTGCGGTTACCTTCAGATATGGTTGTTGGACATCTACCTTGAGACAACGAGCAACAGTTGCCAGAATGGGTCAGCCCATCTTCAGGTCAGCTTGTGAAGCGTCCATGAGTTTGCACAGAAATCATACAAGCTGCCAGCGACAGAATGAGGGCCCGATATGACCTGAGAACCAACGGTCCCAGGTTCCAGCAAGTCGATAGTGTGTGGTTCTACAATCCTAGAAAGAGAGGAGGAGAGTGTCACAAATTGCAGAGACTGAAAAGGATCATACAAGATCATGAAATGCTTGAATGTCGTTGTATTCTGTTTACGGATGGGCAGAAAAGTAAACCAAAAGTCGTTTATGGTAACAGGTTGCAGCCATACCAAGGACGAGATTCTGAGCTCGCCGAGGAAGGCGAACAATGAGGAGGGAGCAGTGTCTCAAATGTGAAATAGTTTGAGTTATTTGTTTACATAATTATTCATCCTAATTTGCTATTCACTCAATAATCTATTGAAATTGCAACCCTAGTTAGCATTGACCAACAATCCAGTCTGGTCAACTGTCAGACATCCCATTGTAGGAGTATGATATATGAGGCACGTGAGCTAGCGAGTATTAATAATTGATGCACAATGAAATTTGTGACAATATGAATGATAAAACTACAAAAGATATTATGTCTAATTGAAGAATGAATGGATCAAACAACTCATCTGAAAACTTATCCACTGATAAATCAATAATAAGAGATTGGACTAGAGTAGGTGGTAGGTAGGAAGCTAGTCCTGAAATCAGATCAGTATCTTTGGAAGTCGTTATCAGTTGAAGTTTTTTTGGATAAATTTTTACTTCTTAAGCTTGAATATATTCTATAATCTGTTTAACCTGATATTCAACTTCAAGTTTCTGCTGTGAATTATTCTTTCGATCAGAAGAGCTAGAATAGTACAGGTGAGTACATTACAATCTTTTTTTTACGGTTCAGCAAAGATCTGAGTCTACCAAAACAAATTAATTGTAAGTTGAACTCTTATAAATGGATTATGAGTCTCCGAACCTCACTTGATAAAACTTATGATCAGTTCATCCTGAAGGATGATTAAATAATAAATAATAAGACTTTTGGTCGATAAATTATTTGTATGATGGTTAACAGTTTCTCCACATTTCAATAAAACTTAAAATTAACTTAGCCCTAAGGTTGAAGTTCATCTTTGGAAAGAATATTTTATTCCAGTTGCATCGATCAGTGAATCATAACAAGACTCGCTACACCCAGGCACAATCTGTTAAGATCAAATAGAGCACTCCGATTACACAGATGCTCAAAATAGCGGCTAGAAAATTTTTGTGTTGAATGAGGCAGGAGAAGTCACACTTTGGTTTCTTATCTCGTTCTATAAATCATAAGAATCCTTCTAAAACAACTTCTTGAGCCCATTAGTTCATGAAGAATAATATAAAAGGACATATTCAATGCAAGCATCATTAAAAACTGATTCCATTTATATATGAATGAATGAAATTCAGCATATTGATCAATAAAAAGTATAACTTATGTGACGCTACTTTTGGTGCGTCTCGCTGGAGCTGCTGTCGATCGGTAATGCTCGGGCGCCAATACGGTGCAGCTCTTTGGCGATGTTGGTGCTGGGTAGCTAGCGGGATGAGAAAGGGCTTGTCGATGAAAAAACTGAAACGTACAGTGAGAACAAATAGTATTTATCCAACACACAAAAACACAAAAACAACGGTTTGAAAAGAAACGGATGATTTAACTTAAACAACAGCAAAACGAGGATAAAGCAAACACAGTACGGTCAGAACATGATTCCGGTAACCCACGTTACGGGGGCAACTCAAAATGGGGTTTCTTGTAACCCACGTCACGGGAGTCACTCAAAAGGGGTTTATTGTAAGCCACGTCACGGGGGTCACTGAAAAAGGAGTTTCTTGTAACTCACGTTACGGGGGTCACTCAAAAAGGGTTTCTTGTAGCCCACGTCACGGGGGTCATTCAAAAGGGAGTTTCTTGTAACCCACGTTACGGGGGTCACTTAAAAAGAGGTTTATTGTAACCCACGTCACAGGGGTCACTCAAACGGAAGGTTTCTGGTAATCCACGTCACGGGAGCCACTCAGACGGACGGATTTCACTTACGGTATGGTTCGGACTTCGGTTGAACTTATAGCTTCGCTGGATAATACACTGGGCTCAAGTCTCAGAATAGAGTGCTTTACTGTTTGATTTTGGGCTGTATTCATACCCCGATCTTAATGAATCCTTATTGAGCAGATTTACTTGGGTACTTTTAGATTTGACTCAACCTTGTCCATGTGAAAGTCATCCGTTTAATAGAATACATATCTAGTACAGTAATAAACCATTTACAAATCGTATTCATAACATTTCTTCCCTTAAATATATTTTATTCAAATTTGAACATGAATCAAAGTTTTCTAATTACTCGCTAGATGGCGACTGATATTATGACTCTTTATCGAAACATTGGAAGTAACAACAAACGCAGGTGAAAAAAAGGATAAACAAACGTAACTTTGACAGGCAGAATAAAAACTTCTCAAAATAAACAATCTACTATTATACATAAATTGCTAAACGGTAAGTTACATTTCATGGTAAACTATAGTATGGTCTTATCTATTATTATTCTTTTCTAGATTCGGCATTCCATATTATCATGTGGGATTTGCAATTTAACCTCAACTGACTAATGTTGTAGAAATTCAAATTAAACCTCAACTGAGGTTTCATACGGAACGGGGAATTTCTACACGGCGGTGAGTTAATTATTATCCCAATAGGGATGTGATATGGACTGTTATTTTGCGGAAATTAACTTGGATCGGTTATTTATGTTGTAAATTTATTAGAGCAACTTGAGGAAGTTAACTGTGTGAACTTGTAGAGATCAAATAGATGAAACAGAATTACAGTTGAAAGAAGGCCAAGTGAGTTAAACTGTAGTGATAACAAGTTAATTTGAGTAATGACTTTTTTGTATGATATTTAATATTTAAAAATTATAGATTATACTTGAAAACGAAGACTTCTTGGTCATACTTAATGACATGCAATAATAATTTTTGAATCAACTTAATTTTTTTCCGTTTTCTTCGAGAATTCCGTATGATGAAAGAATTATACTATGTACTGCAACAAATTTGTATGATATTGGAGCAAAGTCACTCAGAATTTTAGATTTGACCTGGATATTTGATCTTTGTGCTCTGCTTCCATTACCTGGTTGGTTGAATGTGGTCTTCAAGTGTGAAAGGCAGGCTACTTGAATCGTGTTCAATGGTAGTATGCAGAGAACGCGATACATTTCTTTCTGCTGTTCATTCGATGAATTCTGGTGATTGAATTGCGAATTTGAAAAGATAAAATATGAGTTGATAGTTTTTTTATGCTTCTCGATGCAAAATATGATTTGTTCTTGATGCAGAATATAGATCGTAAGAGGAAATTCGTGAAGCAAATGCTACGTGTCTAACTATACAATGAATTGATAGGCTGTACCACTCAATCCCTTAAATTGGCGATTGAGAAATCGTTTTCAGATGTCAGAGGCATTATGACTGTGCATATATGGTGTAAAAAATTTCAACATTTAGAATGAAGAATCAACTAATTCAGCACGATATTGATTGTTCTACAAAATTCTAGATGCAACACATGGTATATAAGCACATGAATTCTTCAAGTTTGCTTTGAAGAAGGAAGTCAATCAATAGGCAGAGAGCAATCGTTGAATTTTTCAGTTTGGTGGTCTGATATTTTTAGTGACCTGAAGCTCGGCTTTGAGACCTAGAGTTGAATCAACCTTGCTTGATATGACAAAAAGTTGACTTTTGAAATGTGGTTCGATTCATTTGCTCATTTCAATTGTGCAATAATAACATAATGAATGTGGAAATAGATATTGATACCAAAAAAATAGATCATTTCGTACGGATTAATTCAACTAGCTATTCGGACACCGAGGGTAAGTGTTCCTATTTCAATGAATAAATTCTAATTTCAATTCATTTGGAAGCCATGTGTCCCATTTTGGGCCTAATGTACGTACAATAATAATGGCTACAATATTTTCCCCAGTCAAACACAGCTAATAGTGATCCGCCAACACAACCAGTAACACAATATAGAATGCAAATCGGTGTAACCAGAATACATTGAGATATGTGTATGGTCAATTCAAAGACAGAATATAATGTCGCTACAGTTTTCTATATATTAATTGGTTTTTAATATCAAGGAATGACGCTGCAGCTGTAGTTTCTGAAGAAGATAGGAGAAATCAGTTCTATTTTATGTATTAGAGATAAGTTCTTCGTACTGTCAGCCAAAAATAAATCTCCAAGATATATCCAAGTGCTCAAATAGATTCACATGTAAGCTAGAATCAGCATATTCCACTGGAAACTGAAAATTATTGGTCCAGGACCAAAAACAATCCATGGCCATTTATAAAATTCTATCTCAGCACAAATCTTTATGGTTCACATCACATTACATTTACATGCAGATGTGCTAATAGTAATTGAACCACAGAAACCTTCCAAAAAATCTGACGTGAACATCACGTGACTTAATTGTACATCATTGGATATATATATATATATATATATATATATATATATATATATATATATATATATATATATATATATATATATATATATATATATATATATATATATATATATATATATATATATAAGCAAACACAACATCTCATCATTCCATGGCTAGTCGGTTGCTATGGAAACAGCAGATCATTATTCTTATGCTACAGCATTTCTAAATAGTGATTTCCAGGAATCTACGTCTAACAGTTCTGAATTTATGCGCAAAATTCCAAGATCGTCAAGTATAGTGCACTTTAGACTCAGTCGATCTCAATGAAAGTAGGATATGAGCATCTAGACATTACTATCATCTTGAATATTGTATTCTTATATTATATATTCAATCGTTTTGCATTAATGCGGAAAATTGGAAAATGTTTCGAGTAAACTGCACTCCCGTCTTAGCCGATCACAATCATGATGCAAGGTGTACAACTGGATGCTATAAAAGTGCTTGATACAAAATCTCAATATTCTGCAGCTGATTATTCTGAATTCATAAGAAAAATTCGAAAAGTCTGTAATATTAAGTGCACTTCCAGCTTAGTCAACTGATACAAAGATGGGAGATGATCATTTGAATGCTAGAGCAATTTCAAATACTGAATTCCAGTATCCTACGGCTGATCATTCTAGATTTTTGTGGAAAATTCAAGAAAAGTATCAGGTGAAGAGCACTTCCAGTTCAGACGATTGCAACCATAATGCGAGGTGCTCATCAAGATCCTAGATCCTAGATCCTATACAAGTCTTTAAACGAAATTGCAGCATCATACGTTTGACGAGTTCTGAGATCTAAAAGCTATGCACATACACACATACATACGTACATACTACCCGACATCAAGCCAAAAATAGTCAAAATAGATTTAGGGATGCTCAAAGCGGATATATCCATCAAAATCTCGATATGCGAATCTTGTCGGTTTTACAATATTTCCTTGTACTCTTAGACCGTCAGATAGTCGTAGATTTCAGTGCTTAATTTTGTTTTTCATGCATTCAAGAGGTTTGATAAGTATGTGTATATCTGGAGTTCAATAATACTGAAATTAAAGCAGGACCGTGTGACCAACATAATGAAAATTGATTCTGAATTTGTATGAAAAAGCATGTCCTAATCCAATTTTGTCGCTTTTGTCATGTTTACGAAATCAAATTCAGGGAAAAGTATTTTGACATGTGAAATGTCAAATGAAATGAGAAAATTGACAACAGATTATCATTGCCTACCTTATCGTTCCAATTAAACTGATTGTTTTATACGGCAAATTCTGAATGTCTGTTATACTCATAAACTGCACTTTCGGCTTGGCCGATTGATACATAAATAATAGATAACTATTTTGATGCAATAACAGGTTCAAGCACTGAATTTTAATATGCTATGGCTGCTCGTTCTTGATTTTTGCGAAAAATTGAGAAAAAGCTTCAAGTAAAGTGCACTTTTGGCTCAGCCGATCTATCAAAAATAGCAGATATCCATTCTGATACAAAATCAAGTTCAAATACTAAGTTTTAATATTCTACGGTTGATCATTCTGGATTTATTAGAAAAATTCGTAAAAGCTTCAAGTAAAGTGCACTTTCTGTACAAACGACTGGAACCATGATGCAAGGCTCACAACGAGACTCTATACCAGTCTTGAACACAAAATTTCAACATTATACGTTCAACCAGTTTTGAGATTTGCGAGTTACGCACGAACGCACAAACAAACTTACCAACATTTAGCCGGAAATAGTCCAAATAGATACAGGTTTATTTAAAACGGTTATACTAACAATTTAAAATTTACCAAAAGGAGATTTAAAGTAGTTTATTAATAATCAGGAAGCAATTTCATCCAAGTAAGGTAGAAAAACTATGTATGAAAACTATTACAACCGGTGATTTCAATGTGAATTTGCTATAGCAAAGTCAACAAACAAAGAATCCAACAAAGGTATCGACGTCCTCCGGATAACAGAAATTCAATTGATACTTATACAAGATTAACACAACAGTAAAACATATATTGATGATGTATTTGTTTAGTTAGCATCAAATCAGCATGAAGCTTATGTTATAAATCCTGATTTATCTGAGCACCATGGTATCTCCCTGCATGGAAATTCAAAACAAGAATATTTACTATAAAAATTGTGAACACGATGTTCAAGAAATGTCAAGAATAAGCTTACAATCATTTAAAGGCAGATTGACTTCATAGACTGTAGGTCTATCTAATAACGCTAGCCTCGCTGATGGCAGGGTAGCTTCCTTCAGCGTCGCGGCCAAAACTGCTGACGGTGTGCTCGGGCACTAATGCGGTTGGTGACGCAGTTTATAAGACAGACGGCTGGATAGCTCAGAAAGGAAGGGTTAGGGTTGTCAAAATATTCATCAGGAGGTAGGTGTCACAATGAGATTTATTTACACTTAAATACAATGACGGTTAACATAGAACACATATTTTTCAGGAACTTGCACGGAGATGACTTGGCTTACGTTGACGGGACGGCTGTACATGACACTCGACACCAGAAGTCGCAGTACGGACCCAGGTGGTCGCAGACGACGAGAAACATTGAAACAAACAAATCGTGAAGCGATTTCCCAAACGGTGGATTAACTTATCCTCGACGCTTGTGAAATCAAACTGGCTCCCAAGTAGTGACTACGTTAAACCTGCTTGACACTGTGAAGCCAATGATGAGCCCCCCAACGGTGATTCTACGTTAAAACAATCGAAGGCTGCAAAAATCTCGAAGACTTCGTCAGCGGCGACGCTACATTAAGTTAATCCAAAATTGTTAAATCGACAAAGATTTCAGCAGCGGTGACTCTACCTCAAATTATTCAAACACTGCGAAATCAACAAGGACTTCTCCAGCAAGGATTCTACGGTAAAATTATTTAACACTTTGAAATCAATGAAGACTTCATCAGCGGTGACTCTCCGGTAAATTGTTCAAAAAATATCCCGAGTTCAAAAACAGCAAAAATACTCGATGTTCGGAACAGCAAAAGCAACCAAACTTAAGTTTCTTTTACAGACTCATGGGAAACAAACAAACTCACAGATTGTGTTAGACAGTTGTGCTAACGGACTTTACTTGGGCGGTAAACACTTTGAAGATGACACTCGGAATTGGGACTAGAAGTGTACTTTACTTTACTTTACTTAACTTGTCCTACAATTAATTTCTTATTAGTGTTGTCAGTAATGTGAAGAGGAGATGCTGTCAAAAAAAAAAGTCACTCCACAAATACAAATCTCTTTACAACAACAAATTTCATATTCTTCTCCTACTGAATACATCCTTATAAACATTTTCTCAAAATTGAAAGTATCCTTATCTTTTTTTGTCTGTTGGTAAAGTAGTAACGATTTAGTCCTCAGTTAGTTAACTGTCAAATGTCTGATCTTTATTGGTTTATGGTCAAAGGTACGAAGAGCATCAAACAAAATATACAATATACAACATATTAACAGGACAACGGTTGATTACATTTGGAATTCATTAACGATAAGCACAAGACATATATACGGATCAAACCAATATAGGTTGAACTTACTTTCAGATGTTTCAAAACCTAACCTCATTTCACCACATGTCGTGAAATATTAAAATGTATTCATTCCAGCTGGTGGCTGATACTACTAAGGTAAACAGTGGCGTATATTCAAATAGAATTATGCATTTTAAAATTCAAAGAGTGTGCAAAATGTAAACCAATTCTGATGAACTTTCAAATATTTGACGTTAGCAGAAGGCTCTGGGATGTGCAACTCTGACGGAGTTTTGGGAGATAATTTGTCACAGCTTTCATATAGAAAAAAATATATTAAGATACAATAATAATAGCAACTGCCCTATAACTAGCAGAGATTGGTTAACACCTGAAATGTTCCGTATAGAAGAGACTTCATCCCGATTGTATGAGCATTGTGGCGTGTTTTTGTCACTTCGATTGACACGGGCCATACTGCATCTCGGGCGCCAATCCAAATAGATAGCTGAGTCGCGTTGGGTCCAGGCTGAGTGAATGAAACGCAGTGGTTGGAGAACAGAGCTTCTTCACTTCCAAAATCTGCGGATGGAGCTTGCAAAACAATAAGCGACTCCGAGATGTCTCGGACACACCTCAGGACCACTTCCTGCTGTTAGTTGGAAACTAGCTTTTTTGGAAAACGACGCTGGATGTCAGGATGGCTACTAGCAAAGATGCAAACTAACGGACTACCAAGATGATCTCCGAGTGACAGATTTTGGAATAGCTTTAACCCAGAAATGACGCTTGACGTCGTGACTATGGACGGAGTCAATAATTCGCGACGTTGCAGGTTGACAGTAACTGGAATAAGATCTGGAATAGTTTGTGAGAAATGTGGATTGAAGATATTATCAAAGAAGGAGATGAAGAAGAGAATAATGAGATAATCGAAACAGGATATATAAATGATAATAGGAGAAAAACTAAGAAGAAAGTATGAACAATTTCCTCCAAGAGCATACAAGGTAGAAACAGTTATAATTTAGGAGCTAATAAAACAGAAAAGAAGCCATGGAGAATCAATTAATCAATCAAAAAGAGAAAAATTGATGAAAGATACGGAAGAAAGATATTGAAGATTCAAACTTTGGATGTTAAAGAAAGGTGAAGAAATGCATACGTGGAAATTCAATAATTTATCACTTTGTAATTATCGATTTCGGGAACTTTTCATTATCGGACCATCACAGCTGAAATATATAAAGATAATTGTGAATAATAATGATGATTGTAATAATTTTTCGAAAATGTGGCAAATGCAGACATGTGTTGTGAATAAAGTAAGGCTACAATATTGGAATAATTATGAGTGAAATTAATAAACATACATATTTTCATACATGCCCTCATTATTAACATGTAAAAATGTTTATTCATTTCATTTATAATTATTTTAATATTGTAACCTTACTTTATTCACACCACATGTCTGCATTTGCCACAATTTTCAAGAATTATAACAATCATCATTATTATTCACAATTATCTTTATATATTACAGCTGTGATGGTCCGATGATGGGAAGTTTCCGAAATCGATAACCGCAAAGTAATGAATTATTAAATTTCTACGTATGCATTTCTTCAACTTCCTTCAACATCCAAAGGTTGAATTCTCAATATTCATCAGCATGCTACTATAGAGAACTTCATTAACAAAACGAAAGAAGGAATTTAATTTTTGAGAAGTGAAAAATGAATATATCTGAAAATAAGATTCAATTAGTTCTAGATTCAAGAAGAGTGAGCAAAAGATCGATTCTTCTAGATATGAATGAAGATTTGTTAACCAGACTTTTAAAAATTATTTGAGCTATACTGCCATTGAGAAGAAGTATAACAATATCAATAACAGAAGAATCTAGATGTTATGAAAAATGAACAAGACAAAAAATATCACGGATGTTTCATTCAATTAGACAAAATTACTGAAGTAATAGGATTTTAGATACCAAACGCAAACAAAATTATATTCTAATAGTTCTTAATTCGAGTTTTATCGTGAATGTACTTTTTCTCAAGCAGTAGTACAAAGTACAGTGTACCGAGTTCGATTGAAATTTCCTAATCTCTACATTCTTGACGAAGACAACAAGTGAGACCAAAGTCTTGTCAGATTGCTTATATGGCGTGCTCATCTTGTTTCCATTACCAGGAGAGGAATGAAACCACAAAAAACAATATTTTCCTAGAAAATCGTGCACCTTACATGTACTAGAAGCATAATTGAATAAAATATTCTTATATGCCTAGGAAATCAAGATCAAATAACAACAGTTGAAAGAATTCTTCTTATATTGAGAGGATGAGCTTCTCACCCTATATACAGTAGAGGAAAAGACAAAACCATTGGAGTTCAATAAGATTGGAGTGAGTTTTATTAATTGCATGCTAGAGATAGAATGATGCTATTCACTGTTTCACAGCCCAGAGTTGTGAAGTATGTCATAAAATTGGAGAAATGATAATATCTTAGGCTAACTTCAAGTATCTCCAACGAGTAAGCTGAAGATCATATTCTCGAATTGAAGGAATCGTGAATAGCTCAATGATACTTCTATTGATAATTCCTCCAATATTTTCTCTGGAGTGAGTCTGGAATACTTGTGGTTACGTCGGATATTTAAGGCAAACTCATCTGAAAGAGGTAGAATATTTTTACGTCAAAACAACTCCTATTGAGTTTCTCATCATTATTCCAAGTTGTGAAATACCATATTGCGCCGTTACACGAATCTGAAGCCGAGGATAAGCGGACAAAGGCTCGGAAGTCTACATTCAAGCAGTCCACTGTCCTCGTTATGCAAACATGAATCTGGAAGGGCTTGTTCGTTGTCATCTCTCGTATCAATATGATTGTCGCAAGTGTCGAACCAACCTCCAGCCATTGTTAAGCGTTTCCTGCTCGACAAAACGTACTCTTCGAAGAGAGGTAGAGTTTCCAAAGGAAATATGGTAGAGAAATCAAGAGATATGAACAATATTTGAATAATCAATTGATGTTTCTCTTATCACCGATTTATCATCGATTGTATCGTTTTTCAATTGGAAAACAGCTAGCTGAAGGAATGTATTGCTCCAATGTGTCCTAGCAACGCTTTTTCAGTTAGCTGCTCATAGTGACTTTCGATCAGTCAAGTAGAAACTCCATGCCATTCCCGAGTTATCAAATATCATAACTCAATTAAATAATGAGTTCCAGTTTATATTATCGATTTCACTTCAAGTCGAATATCGGATGGAAATGTGGTCTGCGAAAGTCCCACTTTTCCTGGAATTTTGAGCCCCTCAGATGATTTTCGCTCGCATTTGTAAAGAATGTTTTCATTGTCCTTGTAGAACAATTAATTTACTACAACCTTCACTCAAATATGTTTTTTCAAAAATAGAGTTCCATCAGAGCTTACTTTAACATCTATAACGTGATTTTTGTTACCGGTGAATTGTCCTCACTCGGATGAGGCTGCCGGCTTTTCAGGGAGAAAGGAGTGGTTCGAAGATACTTACCAGGGCACCACGGGATCTGCCAAGTTGCCAACATCCGCTGGACCACGATAGTGTAGAGGACTCCACAACACTAACCAAAATTACGCAATAAGAAAATTTTTGAATCAATATTGACACCACCTGCAAAAGAATGTCTGGAAGAAAAAAAAACAGGTGGGAGTGGCAAGCAAAGGAGAAGAATCGGAATATATATTGAATACAAAATATATTAAGAAAAATAATGAATGATACAATATTTAAAAAAAATTATAAGATATCTGCAACTATATTCCACGCAAGTTCTGGAAAATAGTCCTCCGAAACGACAGGTACTACAAGGGAGCTACCTACCGGAACTGAACAGTTGATTCACAGCGAAATGGCGGGACAACTTACGCAGGACCTTAGCAAATTATAGCGCAGGCGCAACCAAAATAAAATATGGGATTTTATAAATTGAAAATATAATTAAGAGCGCCAACCCCCAAATCTCTACGTTTACACAGAAAAAGTTGAATTGAATTCAGAACAGGGCTGAAGGCCGTATAACCAAAAATCACCAGCGATATGATACAAAAAAGAAACAAATTTAAATCCCAACAAAGGATGCGGGCTGAGCCGCGTAGCACACAGTTCGAAACTAACGAAAAAACAGTTACTTAACCACTGCATTTATCTACCTGCCGCACGCGTCTCCCGCAGGTAAACAGCGATAGGAACGCCAACAGCTGTGCCGGATGACAGGGCCCCCCCAGTGGTGGTCGTAACTGAACAGTTCCATGTTCGATACACGTTGTACGATGGTGCACATAAGCGATAACGTCAGACCTCATTTTGGGTCAAAAGCTTTTCCAAAAATTTTTTGGTAGGTTCTATTATTATCGCCAAGTCCGCTTGTGGGAGCATTATGCGCTTGAAATAAAACTGTTCTACGTTCTGCTTTAGGTATGTCTTGTTCCCAATTATCGTCCGCATCATCCGCAAGTTCTGGAATTCGAGATTTCACTTACCTAAATAATAATCCCTGTGCGTCAACATGCCAATCAGGGAATCTGTGTGGTTCACCTAATACCCGAGACCGCATAGAGGTGTAACACTCGTCTGAAATGTCAGCTGCAGTTACCAAGGAGGTTTTAATTGTTTCTATCGCTACTTCTCGTGATAAACGATCAGGTACGACGTGTTCTTTCTCTTTTCTGTGCACGATATCAAATCTGTGCTGTTGTAGTTCAACCGCCCAGCGACACAATCTACTAGAAGGACCTTGGAGGTTAATCAGCCATACGAGCAAATAGTAGTCTGTCATCACAGTAAAGTGTGATCCCTCAAGGTATGATCGGAGTTTTTCCAACGCCCACACAACAGCCGAGCATTTTCGCTCTGTTGTAGAGTAATTCCGTTCCTGTTTACTCAAGGATTGGCTCAGATAGCAAGTGACATGCTCCCCATCGTCGAAAGTTTGCGTCAACACAGCACCAAGTCCATACGCACTAGCATCGGTCTGTACCACAAATGGTCGCGAGAAATCCGGACAAACTAAAACTTGTGCGGAGATCAGACATTCCTTTAAACACTCTAATGAAGATTGACATCCAGATGTCTAATCTCATTCTTGCCGCTTGAGTAGGAGTTTCGTGAGAGAAGAACTAATGGTCAAGAAATCTTTGACGAAGCGTCTGTACCAACTAGTAATTCTTAAGAATCGCCTGACGTCAGAACTACAGAAAAGGGCTGGTATATTCAATATGGCTTGTATTTTGTCTGGATCTACACGTCATCCACTCTTGTTTACCACAGCCTGAATATCTCAGTTCTGGACGACACAATTGACACTTTTCCTTGCTAAGAGTTAGCCCAGCCTTAGATAATCTATCAAATATTCTGCCTGAAATCTCAACATGTTGCTCAAAGTCCTCCGATAGGCAAATAATATCATCAAGGTATACGAAAACATGTAGCTCTAGATTTTGACCAAAAATTCTATCGATAAGAGCTTCCCACGTTGCTGGTGTATTCGTAGGCCCAAAGAGCCTGCGCTTAAAATGATGAGAGCCTACGTATAGGAATGGTGAACGCAGTATACTCTCGACTGTTTTCTGCCATGATTACAAATGACGACAAATACTTGGCTCCTCTTAGAATCATTAAAACATGAGGGATCGAGTACGCATTCTTTTTCGTAGCTTTATTTTATATGCGAAAATCCACACAAAATCGGTATCCACCATCTTTTTTGTTACTAAAAGTATCGAAGAGGACCAAAGACTATTTATTGGCTCAACGAAGTCATGTTCCAACATTTCATCCAACTCCGCATTATTATGTTTTTGCATCTTTGGATTGACCGCATAATAACGTTGTTTTATGAGCTTGAAATATGTCAAAGGTAACTAGATTCAAAAATGACAGGAGTGAATATTGAAGATAACCTTAAAATTGAAAATAGGGTAATGATTTGAAAAAAAGGACGAATTAATGAAATATGTAAGTCGAGAACAAAAATTAATGAATAGACTAACGAACAGGACAACGAATAAGATACGAACGAATAGACAACGTAACACATCTTAGCGAATAGATTTTAATCATTTTTGTATGAACTGACGCAAATTCATGCTTTTGCCATTCTGTAAGTGACTTTACTTCAACACTAAAACAAAATGCATAATAATATGCATCCCTTCATAATTCAACAATCCTGACAGATTGTGAGTCCTGACAACCACAGTTGGGAAATGGTCATAAGCGAGAAAGCAAACTTTCTCTAGGGGCTTCACAGCTCACTCAAACATAGTCTTCACCTGACCGTTTTTATACGTCTTATAGAAGTGAAGATTTGAGAGCTGGGATTGAATTCACTGAAGCCAACAGTTGCAGTGCTGAAAAATCTATCAAATTTACATGGAAAATACAGAAGAAATGGGAGCATCCTACTACTGTTTTCTTGTGAAGATTTCAATCCATCGTTCATGATCTTCTACGTAACAAGTAGAATTCTTTCATGAATTTTCATTAACTACGGTCTTGCTGTCATCACTTGACACAAATTATCGCTGTGAACTATCAATTTATCATTGTTTATTGTATTGTTATAGTGTATGAAACCTAAGGATTCAACATTGTCGTAGAAAGAATATTTGTCCAGTAATTTTCTATACAATAGATACTCAGATGAACATTTACAAAACTTCCAATCATGTACTTAACAAATCTGGACTGTATTCCACATATTTCCTTATTACTGCAAAAAAAATTTGGAAAGTCCAAGACTTGACACATTAATATTATTCATGGAAGCAAAATTTAAAATAGCTGTTTGTAAGGATAAGGCTCATTAAGCAAGATTATTATTTAACGATGATATCAATCTTACTTGGAAAAGTTCTGTAGTCGGCACGATGGTATTAAGAGTATACCGCTAATCTAAGAATCCCAGGATGAAGTATAACATATTATAAGTCAATGCACTGGTTCAAGCAGAAATATATCACAGATCATCATATTCTGGTTCGTCAGTTTTAAATAAAATATATTTAAAAGTTTCTTGAAGGCTTGCCCGTCTCTGTTTCATGAGTAATTGAGAGTGATTGACAGATTGTAGGTGAAATAGTTGGTCAAAAAGAGAGCATAAATAACCGAAGATAAAAAGCTGGTCAATTGAAGTCTTGTCTCTAAATAAGTATAATTAGATTGAAAAGTGTCATGATGCAATGAAGGGAACAAGTTTGAATGTTATTGAACAGAATCGTCTCACAACTATGCGCTAGTCGTTGAGAACAATGTTTTGTACAGATATATGAGCCGTTGGAAATAACAATGATGTTAATGAAATTCTTGAAAAATAATAGATTGTTTGACAAGTAGAGAAGAGTGAGATTTTACTAGCGAGTGTAAATCCACGATCAAGAGCAATGAGCTAATGGATCAAATTTTCACAAACAAAGTAACATCGCTTCTCTTACGTGCCAAACATGCTATTTTTTGTATACTTGAGTGGAAGACGCCAAGAATAGAAATAATTTTCTACAGAAATACTAATCAAGGCTGTGTTCTCGCAAAAACGTAGTAACGGTTTTGACAACTGCTAAGCGAAAGCATAGCACCAAATGGACAATATTGAGGATTAATTTGACAGAAAAGTCAGAGGCTAAAGATTCTCGCGAAATTCTTGATGCAGCTGAAGTAGCGACGAGATCGAAATAATTCTTGTTTTCTGTATGTATGTTCAACCTGTAATTTTTTCTTGATCAAGCTATCATTTGGGCGCGTGTCATAGTGCGTTTTTTGTTCATAATTTTTGTTGCTAATCAGTGAAATGTTGCTAACTGGTGAACTGGCACTTTTCTTCACCAATTTTCATATACTATGGCCCGGTTTACGGTACATTTTTCAATTCTTAATCAAATTAACATCGAGAGTGATTTAATCACGCAATTAATTTTCAGTCGGTTCACAGGAACAAAATCAACGCGATTAAGAGTTTAATCAAGTAATTCAGAATTAATAAATCAGTCACAAAGGTTGGCCACATATTCAAATACAGAACTAGCTCCATCCTTATGTCATATGCAGGTTATATGAATTGACAACTGTCAGATTGAATAATTTTCAGACTTGTACGATTGCGCATGTAGAACGGATTTTCCAAAGGGCGATCAAAAGTGTGTTGAGGACGTAACAGAACTAAAAAAGAATTGTACAGAAAGACGAAAAGGAAATGCAATCCATATTTTAGCAGAGTATGTATATTTTCCATAGGTAAATGTTATTTTATTTTATATTGCATCAGTTACATTTCTATTATCTGGAATTGCAGTTGCTGTTTTTATCCATCCATTATAAATCGGTACGGTAATTTCTTACAATTCCCTCTTTTCTATAGACTCAGATCTATGCTTGAAAATAAAATCACAGATGGAGCGTCTTTGAAACGAAAAGTGAACGTTTGGGATATAGCGATCAAAAATTCTGCAGTATTTTCAGTTTCCAGGAGCTCTAAGCAGCTTGAACTCAAACAATTGTACTCATTTCAGTTTTCATCACTTGTGGACCTTGTGGTATGGTCAATGAATAAATGTCTCAAGCAGATTGGGTCTTTTTTAAGGCAGTACGAATTGCAGTGTTTTCATTGAAGTTCACTAAGATTCCTGGCTCTTCAACTCCAGCATGCAATTTCTTGCGCGATTGGCAGCTTGTCATCAATGATCGTATTGTTGTATTAGGCAACGCACAACAAGCAACAATAGATTTCGAATTTTAGTTTAGAACTCCTTCCAATAGTGTTTTCAGTCGTCTTATGCGGGTTGTTATAAGCCTCTTCTGCTACGGTTTGTGGATTTAGTCAAGATATTTGAATGAAAGAACGACAAATAAATTCATTTAGTAGAAAATCTTCATCATAGCGTCCATCCTCCAGATCAGCATATGAAACAGTGATTAAGAATACTGCTGTCATGCACATTTCCAAATCATATAAACTCTATTCTGTATTTTCAGATCTACATCACATACAGCTTGTACATTCATAGCAAAAATATTTTCGATCTATGAAAATCTTTACTCCAGGACCACCAGCAAATTTTATTTTCATGTGAATGCAATCTGTTGCTTCTATCACTCCAGGTAATTTTCGAATCCTATAGAAACCCAATTTTACAACTCAAACCTTATCTGGAGTAGGCATTTTTATATATGAGGCTCTAGTTGTACTACTTCACGCACTGCAAAGGAATAGTTCAATAATTGCTGAAGGCACTGGTAGTTTGGAATTGTAAAGTTTGATGAGCTGAAATAGATTTTCTTTGTGTGTTGAGTTTTATTCCAGCACCAATCAGATATAGCAACAACAAAATACTGCATTTTTCAATGCAAAATCTGAGTATGAAATTCTCATTATCTAGAAGTTTTGTTAGAGATCTCAACTAGACACTTTTTTCACTTACTTCATCATCAGAAGATGATAATTATGATATATAATAACATACAAATTATTCATAACTATTTTTTACTCATATTTTATCAATTTCTGCGTACAAGACACATATTGTTACGTTTTATTCTCAGTTTTCAGATTTTTTTTTCATCCATTCTGATTCCTAATCTCTGAAATTCTGAATTAAATGGGATACTCCACTTTTGTTATTTACTATTCGCTTTTTGTTGTTTTAAAATGCAATTAATGATTATTACCCAATATTTTATTTTTTTCTTGACTTTAGCTGTAGTCATATCAGGTTACAAACCCTTGTCTCGGTGATACGCACGATATCGGTCACGGCGTCTCTGCTACGAGTGGTCGTTGACAGAGTCATAACAGAACCAGGGATATTTTGAAATTAAGTAGATTTTTACTCTTGGAGATACAAATCAGTTACGAACTAGAAGTCGAGACGATCAAAGTGAATCAAGTTTTCGTGAATTTCGACCTTTAATTCTTGTTTTATTACCGTAGTGTAATCCGCAAGGGATCAGAAGAATTTAAGGCAAGTCGCTTGCAAAGTTAGTGTTTTGTGCGAGTTTAGTGCGTTAGTTTTGCTACTTTGGAAGCACCCAAATCACAGAGGGATTATTATCACAAAAATTTGATTATCGCCTACCACCAGCGATCAAACAAGTTGAAATCTCGTCTTGGTTCGACTCAAAGGTGCCGGAATCCATCCAGGCACTGGCCTTCTGACCAAGCTTTCCATCTTCACTGTGACGTCATCATTCCTTCTACACCTGCTGGTTATTGTCCGCCCGGAGAATAATTGGTCCGATGCGTCAATCTTGGTGCAAGAAGCCATCATCTGTCAGCTCCAACAACTACTGGAAATCCAGCTAAGTGGACATATCAAACCCTGCACCTTTTTATATTTTATTGTTCTTTTTTTACTATTTTCTGCTCGGCTGTAGCTCATTGCAGGATTTATATACATTTAGATTATCATATTTCTTTTGATTTGTTTATTTATTCATTTATTTATTTATTTCAAAATACACTGTCCAAACAGATACCCAAAACTGGACAGGATCAAAAGTACAAAGTGACAATAAATATACAGATGAAAACAAAATACGAATTATGTATTGTATAAAAATATTTGTGAAAAAAAGAAACAATGAGATTCCAAAATATCTGTAAGTTTTACATTTTTTTTTTTTTTTTTTTATTTTAATCTTTATTTTGCTGGAACAAATTGAGACGTGTCAAGGCTTGAGACGTTTAAAAGTATTGATAGTATCATAGAATATATCAGCTTGATTTTGAACACTGTTGTAAGTTTCATACATTTGATTCAGGGGAGAGTGGAGAAGGATATTTGTACGGCATTTAGGTGTTTGGAATGTCCGCTGACTACGTGAATTGAAGGAAGGAACTCGGAAGTCCACTAAACTTAGTGTTGTTGGATCGTCTAGAGAGTTATTTATGAGTTTATGTAAATATAAAAGCTGTGTTCTATTGCGTCTGTCGGTTAACTTAGTGAAGTTGAAATAATCTAGGAGATATTCGTAAGACACGTTGAAATCGGGGTAAATATTATGAACTTTGAAATACAGATACCGTAGAAATTTTTTTTGTACTGATTCAAGTAAAGAAATATATGCCTTATACGAAGGACTCCAGATTATTGAACAGTAGTCAAGCTTACTTCTAACAAAAGCATAGTAGAGAAGAAGAATTGGTTGTATTGAGGTAAAATTACGAGATTGTCTGATTATGAATCCCAACATTTTGTTTGCAGAAGCAGTTATTCTTACTATGTGTGAGTTCAGTATAGATTTTGTATCAAAGGTAATGCCTAGATCAACTGTTTGCTCACAACGAGATAATGGAACTCCAGAAATAGTGTAAGGATAAAGGATAGAGGATTTTTTTCTTGTAAAAGACATGACTTTGCATTTATCAATGTTTAGATGAAGTTTGTTCCCATTGCACCATGAGTTTAATTTATTGATATCCTCTTGGATTGAGTCACATTGACTTGAATCTGATAATGAGCTAAATAATTTAAGGTCATCAGCATAAAGTAGATTGAAGTGGTTAAATATTGGGGGCAAATCATTAATAAATAGAAGAAATAATAATGGACCCAGGTTGGACCCTTGTGGTACACCTGAAGATGCTGGAAAAACAGAGGAGGTGGAACCCAGATAATTTACAAATAATAAACGATTGTTTAAGTAGGAAGAAATTAATTGTATCAAATCCAAAGATAAGCCATAGCCATTTAATTTACGGATAATAATATCGTGATCAATACGATCAAAGGCTTTGGAGAAATCTGTATATATAACATCAACTTGTTTCCCTGAATCAAGAGATGTCAATAGAAATTGGGTAAAAAATAACAGGTTGGTCGAAGTAGATCTACCTTCAACAAAGCCATGTTGAGAAAAAGAGATAAGATTGTGAACGTGATTATAAATTGCCCGATACAAGTTATTTTCCATTATTTTACTAAAATTGGTTAAAATGGCAATTGGTCGATAATTTGTAATTTGCGCAGAGTCACCGGATTTTAAAATAGGTGTTATTCGAGCCTGCTTCCAGATATCTGGAAAAGTATTAGTTCTCAAAGATAAATTTATTATATAATAAAGAGCAATAACGAAAGAATTAGAACAATCTTTAATTAAGAATGAAGGAATCAAGTCCGGTCCTGAAGACATAGAGGCTTTGAGTCTTGTGATTGATTTAGCAATGTCATCATGCGAAATATTTTTGAGGGATAATATGTTATTACAATAATTATTTTCGGGGATATCGTAATTGGTAATACCGGAGATAGAGAACACGCTTCCAAAATATGTTGCAAAACTGTTTGCTATGAACGAAATTTCTTTGAACACCCCGTTCAAAGAAATTTCGTTGAATATCATTTTAGTTGGACATGGCTTAGAATTTTTTTGGACTTTATGAAGTTCCAGAATTCGTTGGGATTTACATTAATTTTTGCTTCGGCAGACTGAATGTAACTGTTGTAAGCCGTCTGAATGTCTGCTTTAATTTTTGATCTCAGACATCTGAATTTTTCATAGTCCGAATGATTATTATATTTTTTATACATTTTGTGGTGATGTGATTTTTTTTTTAAATCGGTTTTGATCTGCTTAGTGTACCAGATAGGATAGTAAGAGGTTTGAAAAGAACGAGAAGGAACGCACTGATCAAAAAAGCTGTACAAAATTGAGTAAAAGAAATTGCAAGCATCATTGACATTAGTGAATATAGAAAGTTGATTCCAGTCAAAAGCGTTGATTAACGAGTACAATTTGATCAGGTTAGCATTTTTAAAATTATAATACAAACTTGCGATACAGTGTACTCCACTTTTTGTGGACTTTATCAGGATATCAATAATATTAATAACAATTGCAGGATGATGATAATATTCAATCCCAAACAATAAATCGTCAGCATGTTCTACGGAACATTCACAATTTGTGATAACTACATCAAGAATTCTATTGTTATGATTCCTTACATGATTTATTTGTTGAAACTCGAAAAAACTGATAAAGTTATTGAAATAAGTAACAATATTTGATTCGTTTGTATTGGTTAGTTCAGTTATGTTGAAGTCACCAAGAATGATACAATTGTTATCAAATAAAAATGTTAAAGATTGTAAATATTCAAATACTGCTAAGTAAATTGGTAAATTACTGCCAGAAGGAATATAAATATTGAAAATATATAGATGAGAACTGGAAAGAGTGATTTTAGCACATACTAGATCAACACATTGTGGTAAATTAATATTAGGTTCATTGAGATCAACACTTATGGAAGCTAGGTTACGTTTTATAGCAAGCAAGGCTCCTCCACCACGGGATAGGCCTAAAGCACTAAAATTACGGTCAGTTCTGTATATATTATAAGAGTTATCACTGAATTCAGAATTAAAAACATCTCTATGTAACCAAGTCTCCGTAAGTGCAATTATATTATAATCAGAAGAGAGCATAGCTGTATAGATAGTATTCAATTTATTATTCATGCTCTGGATATTTTGATAAAATATACTCAAATTTAGATTTGTTGAGGAATGATTAGCTTCGGCGGCTAAAATTTTTGGTTTTTTGATATGAATGGAACTCCGTTTCGATATTTTATACGTATATCAGTTTCACCATCAGACTTTCGTTTAACAAACTCGGCTTTAATCTTTTTGAAATATTCAGTTTGTAGGCGAGTTTTATCACTGTTGATGTAAATACCAGCGTACTTGGGGAATTGTCGTAGTGATTTAGCATTATGAATAAAAGTTTTCGCAGTATCAGAGTTATCAAAAATAACTTTGACTAAACGAGGTCTAATATTGGAATCAGGATTAGCCGAAACACCATGATTTGGGAAGCTGCCGAGGCGATGACATTTCTTGATTGTTGGACGAGTTGAAGGAGTGATGTCAGTAGCAATACCAGAGATTTTAGCGGAAAGATCTTTATTATTTTGCTCAGGTAGACCTGATATTATTATGTTATTTTCACGAGATTGTCTGTCATTCATTTCACTCATAACTTTTTCAATAATATCACTGGAGTTATCTTTCTGTTTCATATTGATTATTTCCGCCTGGAGCTCAAGAATTATTTTTTTCAAAGATGATACAGTATCAGTCTCTTTGATACATATTTGGCAATAGAAGCGAACTGAACGCGTCGTAGTGCGCGTGAAACGGCTGACATCATCAGCAGTGAGTTCGATGCATGATAAATGGGTTAGTTTTTTGCAACCGTCACATTCGATTGATTTGTGATGATCATTTTTTGCTGCTTTGTTGCAATTTGGACAGATAGAAGACATCGCTGACCGAAAACAAACGACTATTACCGATATGATTGATTTTATTTTGTTTCTACAGAGAGTTCTGAAGGACACAGATTTGTCTAATTTAATTAATAAAGTTGGTTTTAATTCAAATACACTGGATTTTAGTCTTTATGTGCACATGTGAAAATATCAAAAGTAGAAAATGCTAACAATATACCTTTAATAAGGAAAATATGATATTACCACTGGATGCAATACACTGTTAGAAAATGAGGGGAAAGCGCAAATAAATTTAAACACTGATTTTTACCACAAAAACTTTAGAAACAAAGTGAGTAACAAAATTTAAACAGCAGCTTCATCTGCATATCAACCCTGCACCTTTTTATATTTTATTGTTCTTTTTTAACTATTTTCTGCTCGGCTGTAGCTCATTGCAGGATTTATATACATTTAGATTATCATATTTCTTTTGATTTGTTACCACTTAAGCGTGGTTAAACTAGCTTCCATTTCTTTGATACTATTTTAGTTTGTACCATCTGTTACATATATATTATTACATTTATTTTACTACGCGTTGCGTAGAGCGCTCGACAATTTGTTTTCTTTCTCTTGTTCACTACGTTATATGCGGAATACGTTTCTGTGAACCGGAATCGATCGAGGAAGGGCCCGTTACAGTTTATTATCGCTTTAGGTATCCGTATAGGCGTTGTTACCTGTTTGTAGTATTTATGAAGTAACTACGTACGTCGAGTACTCTATGGTCAGGCGCATTTACTATCTCTATTTTTTTCTAGTACTTTTTAAGTCTTAAATTTTGATCATTATCTTCATTATCAATTTCATATTTTCTTTATTAAATTATATTCACATTATTACGTTAATCCTAATAACTTGTTTTTGTGATTGCAAATTCCCTATCCCAATTATTTATATTTCAGCTTCAGGGTACGGTAGATTGTTGTGTTAGAGTATTTAAATAATTATTTTTATGGTCAGCCATAAGATCAACGCTGACAGTCATAGGGAAATAGCTTCCCCATTCACCTTTGTCCCACAATACCTTATTTCAGGCATCTTCGCAGTTGTAGCCTGGGGACGAAATTTTAACTGTGTGGCGCCCAAACGGTAGTTTTACTACATTTATTTTTATTCATTATTTTGGGAAAGCTAACCTCACTTTACCCAGTCCGGCCCTGGAATTTCGTAACTGATCGTTATCACTGAGCTAGAGTTACGGAATTTGAGTGACTTTGGATTAGATTCCTATTTGTTTATATTTCTAGAATTATTGAATCCGTCACTCAAAGTTTACTTTATAAAAATATGTCATGTAGAAAGTGACATAATTTGTCAATTTGCAAAAGATAATCGAGGGAGATACTACTTTATTCTGGATTAAAGCTGAGGATAATCACGATTAACTCCTGATTGAGGTTCTATAAACTCATTCAATGTTTAATTTCGAATTAAATATCATTTAATCGTGAATTAATTTTATTGCGATTGAATTATAGTTTTGTTTTAAATCGAGGTAGAATGACGTCAAGAAATTGAACTTATTCTGGAATAAATATTCAATCGCGATCGAATATTTGATTTGTTTTCCATAAACCGGCCCTAAATCTAATGTTTTTCATCAAGTATACAAATAAAATATTCAATAGCATAACGACGTTCTTCTGTTTCCTGTCATTGTGAAGTGAGTAATTATTTCACTTTGTGACCAATAAATGGCATTTGTTGCTACACTTGGAAACTGACTTACAGTTTTATTATACACTATGATGGTGTAAGTCTGACTTACGTCAATTTAATGTGCAGCGAGTTTTTCTCAACAAAGCAACCGGAAAATATTATCACTCATGGGGAAAAAAATCGTGGTAAACAAATATCACGGTTGGAAATTCAATAGCAACATTTTAGAAAAGATCACCTATTCACAATTTTTTATAAAGAAACATTGAACAAAGAAACTCCCATCGACGAAATCAATATCAAATGCACTCGTAAAGGTCGACCAGAGATAATTCAGTGTGGTTAAATAGATTATACGATGGACCATTAGGAGTATCACAAATAGAAAAGATAGATATGATGGAATAGTGATAGTAATTTATCAGAACTGGTTTTGATTCTATATTTTATTTGAAACTTTGACGTTTCGATTATTTGACCCAGGATCTTCTTTGGAAAACAATGATACAGAATCAAACAAGGCAAGTAACCAGATACTAGAAGTATACATAATACTACATGAGACAACGTGGCTATCACATCCAAACAAGAAGAATAAAATGCTCTAGCATGCACTCAAGGCAATCTACTAAGCCGAAATTATACTTTATCTGACAATCTTCTCCAATTTTTTGCATAAATTTGAAGCTTTGGCCGTAGAATGATGAGATTCAGTATTTGAGACAACTAATGACCGGTTTTATAAAAGACCAAGTAAATTTATTCCTAGAGTAAATTCATTTCATTTAACAAATTCTAATCAGTTCGAGCTTCCTTATGACAATAAAATCATTGCTGTCAAATAATCGACTGTTATCTAACAGAGTAAATTTTATTCACTCTGGAAGTAAAATACTCTGTCCTTTATAAAACCAGGCATAAGGCGTTTTAATGGATTGAAGCATTCTAAATGATTGGATGATCACCTCAAATTTTTCTTGGAATCGATTTTACCTAGTATCAGTGTCAATGTCAAGTATCAATTATTCAGTCAAAAAATAAGTCTCAGGGCAAAATTTCTCGTATTGCTACCAGTCTAATGTTACCTCCAAGTAAAAAATTCTCGACAATTCTTCTTCACTTGATCATCTGGAAGAGCTGATCCACCTGAAGTAATAAAATTATTCTTATCTAACTCCTTGTTCTTCTATTAAACATGTATCACAAATAGCTTAGAAAATTGATAGAATATTCTTGTGTATGAGCCCGATCATCATTGAAGTAGGAATATTGGATCTCAGAACAAATAGTACAGGAGCCGACCAGATTGGACTCACGGCCAAATAGTATATGAATCGATTAGGCATATAGTAGTAAATGGAATGCCTGACTTCATATTTTACTTCCAGTCCTAGCCGCTATGCTTCATGCTTTAATTTTGTTCGTTGTTTCTTGCAATTCTTTCTTCGTTTCTGTTTTGATCGCAAAATCATTTGTAAACGAGATGCATTGATGTCTTTTGTCGTAAATTAATCGATATCAATCTAAGTCAGTACTTCTCATAATCATTTCCAAAGCTTTATTGGATAAGGTCGCGGAAATGGGATCTTCCTGCCTTGATCCTGATTTGATTTGAAAAAGATGCGTCTTCTGACTGGTTAATCTCATTCTACTTCATGTATTTTTAAGCGTAGCGCTTATCACTCTTATTATTTTTTTTGATATTTTGAGTTCATCTAGAGCTATTAGTAATTCGTTTCTATCCATGGAATCATATGCTAGCTAGAAATCTACGAAAAGTATGCAAAGATCAAGTCCTTTTTCGTACTGAGTGGCTTGTGGTTCCTCACGTGTAAAAATTTGATATGTTGTTGATCGATTCTGTCTGAGCTCGGCGTGAAATCCTCTCACTTGGTTTTTCATTTTTTCCTCAAGTCTGATGGGTAATCCAAGTAGCCAGTATTTTGTTTGTTACGTTCAATAATGCTATCCCTCGGTAGTTCTCGCATCTTGAATTATCTCCTTATTTGAAAATAGGGCAGAATACTACTTCCTTCCACATTTCGGGTATTTGTTCTTCTTCACAGCATGCTTTTATGAGTGTGAACGTATCTCTTTTCAGCTTTTCTCCTCCTTGTTTGATAAATTCAGCTGATATATTATCATCGCCTGAGCTTTTGTTATTTTTCAAGTTTCTGATAATCATTTCTATTTCTTATTGTGTTGGTTTGCTAACATTATCTCCCTGTTCGTCTTTGTCTGACAGGAATACAGTATTCGTTATTTAATTTTGGTTTGTCTCATCATGTTTACTTTCCTTACCAATCACTGGTTGATATTGATCTTCTTTACCGACTCTCGCATTTGCATCTTTCATTACTATTTTGAAATAATATTTCGGAAGTTTACGGTAGCACTTTTCTAGCATTCTGTAGTATTCCGACTTTCCTTCTAGGGTCTTGTCGTCTGACGGTGCGTGTATGTTGATGATGCTCAGCTTCTCATACTTCATCCTTATTCTCATATAGCACATTATGTCTGAGATTCCTTTGAATTCGGTTACAGTCCTTTCAGCTCTCTTCCAACTGGGAAACCCATTCTCAGCATTCTACTTTTTCTTCTACTGTTGAAAAGGATATAGTCATCTATTTTCATAATTGTAGTATCTTCCTGTTTGGTTTCCAGTCAGTTTTTTGGATTCGTTGTTCTCGAAATTCTTTTGACTAGTTTTCCTTCTCCTTCTTACCAATCTCAGACTTCGTTATTAGCTTTCTGTGTCCTATCTTGATCTTAGTTCCTCTTAGTTCTTCCTCCTATCTTATTTTCTTCCTCAATGTAGTCATCTCTGATATAAACTTCCGAGCCCTTGAATTCACTTTTATTTCTCATAAGCTCCCTCTCATCATCCCAGGATGATAGTTTAGCAACGATTAGATATTTCCCGTTTTCTGTTCCAAATTTTCTTGCTTCACTAATCCGTACTTTGGTTTTCGTCTTATTTTTCACAAATTCTTCTACCGATTGGGTGAGGTTGGATTGCATTTGTCCCAATAATAGCATAATTCCACATATTGTAATCTATCAGTTAAATCTGATTCACAAGAATGTAATAAATCTGGAAATCTGATAGATCTCAATTCACTCAGTAAAATATTATGAATAACTGGATCCAAAGCTTTATCTGTGTGGATCTGTGTGAATAGTATTAGCCTGAGACCTGTTATCAATAGAATCATAGATGTATCGCACAAAATTTGATAGAACTATAGAACCATGTTGAAATGGATTATTATCACTTTTAGTTTGGAGCTGAATAGGCTTCAAGATATTAAGCTCAAAAATTTTGGTAATGAAATTTATGCCAGAAATAGGTAGATAGTTTTTACACTTTCATCACCACTCTGAAACAAGAAAAAAAATATTGGAAAACTTCTATTCATTAGAAGAAGTCTTGCGTCCTTGGCTTGAATCGAATGAAATATATGAATGATATGATAGGATTTCAGAACATGCTTTGAAAATGTAAGTACGAATCCAGTCAGTTCCGTATTTCCAGGTGACTCAACCGCAAGTAAAACGACGATAAAAGTGATATCATCAATATAAGCAGCATTATTGAGATTGGAAACGTACAGCTCAGAATTGGAAGCACACAGATTATTTGTATTATAAATAGATACTTTAAAAAAAAGTAGCAAGTGCCTCAGAGATATCGGAAAAATTCTACAGCTTTTGGTTGTTGTAGTACATAATAGAGGGTAGTTCATTGACTTTTTTTTAATATTTGAAAAATGGAAAAATTCTTTTGCATCAAATAAAATATCGTTCACAAAGTTACTGATATAATTATCATGACAATTCTCATCGATAGTTTGACATTTGCGCGTAGATCTCAATTTTTTATTTGGTCTCCAACATTACCGTATTCACAAAACTATTTTTTAAAATGTTCCTCACTTTTCATATCGGATATAAGTTGACAACCAAACCAAATAAGAAATAATCTACGTGGACGCACTATGTACTTTGGAATATATAAATCAATCTGTATATATGGAGCAAAGTCGTGTTAGTTACACCATTCATAACTCAAGAACGACTGGACTGATTTCCATGATTTTGGATTTTTTTAGATTTATCTTCGCTTAGAATAGCAAAATAAGTATTAGAATATCGAGAATATTTACTGAAAAAAATACTTTGATACATTTTGAATGATACAGATTTATTGATAAGATCTCGAGAACTTATTCTCCGCTTTCAGATTATAAGACTTGAACCAGGCTGAAAGGTAGGCCGCTGAGCGAGCAAAGCGAGCTCGAATAACTGTAAGATACTCTATGAACAAAGCAAGCTCGGCGAACGCTCAGCCGCTATGCTAGCGAAGCGAGCTCGGTTAGCAGTAAGCTGCCGTGCAAACGGAGCAAGTTTGGCCAACGTTAGGCCATCGTGTGAAGTATCATAAAACACCGGGAAAATTCACGGAAAAAAATTCCTGGAGATATTCAATTCTCTTATACATTTTGTATGAAGTGGATTTCTTGATGATATCTTGAGAGCCTATTTATCGTGTCACACTTGTTCTAGTGTGGAACAAATGAAAGCAGCCGATAGGACCTGAAACTAATGGTGGGACTCTGAGAGCACTATCTTCAATTTCTATAACGCTGAAGATCTATGAGCTTATTAGAATCTATAAACGGAGATCTAATAGATTCTATTGGGGTGGTAGGTATTCTAAACAATTTTCTATAAGTTATGACGTCATGATACTCTCGTTTATTGGAACTTACAGTTCAATGTTGCCAGTAGGTTAAGAAATGATTTTTACTTCTGGATTTCTAGTTCAAGTATAAAAATTGATATATTTTATCCAAGTTTGTGATGTATTTGTGTGAATATACTATATACTAACATGAATACATCCATCAAAAATAATGAGGTCTCTTAAATTCGATTCATATTTGTTCTCACTCAAGTTTTCAAGTGTCTGATTATTTTGACACAGGTATGGATTGGGATTTGAAGAATTTTGCGGAAGGTTCAAAACATAAAGAATAAGCATGAAGTTATTTTTCATATTATTGACATTATATATTATACACACATTAGTGATTGATGGAACAAATAAACATTGTGTATCCTAGGAAGAGAAAAATAAATATTTCCAGAGAGCAATAAGTGTATGAGGATTATGAAAAATATGATTACGCATTTCGCAATAGCACTATGAAATCGACGTTGGGTGATAATCATTCGAATAATAAATAGGAAGCATCAGGTGGTACATCAAATTCAATTGAAGACGGTCAAATATAGACGAAGATGAATGGACAAGCTACTTGCGAGGAAAGTTTGAGTGGCAAGCACTTCAAATTATGTTCTTGAGCATAAATTATATCCTCAAAGATGTATTTTTAAATGACCATTTTCAAACTGATGTGATGTTCATACTGAGTTATGGGCAGTCATATTATCCAAACGAAACATTTGTTTAAAATGTTTATCTAAAGCCTCGAGTAGCTCATTGCATCACTTACGTCTTTTCTTAGTAATCTCACATGATTCCTATATGAATTCTCAATACAATGATAGAAAAAAGATTCCAACCTTTTGAAATCCTCCTCCATCAAAAGCTAAGTAATAGCAACCAAGAATTTGGTTTTTGAAAAAGATTTATTTCACTGAATAACTGTTGACAAAGAACTAAACTTGTTGCATGCTATTTTACAGTATTTATACAAAATAAATGATGAGTAAAAGAATGGAATCTTCTTACAACTTTAAGCATACATATTCTTCCCTTCTTTAGAAGAGGATTCCATTCTTTAGGAAGGATTTCTATTTCGATTTTAATTCAAATTTGTTAATTCAATATTAATAATTTGCTTAGAAGTCCTTCCGCGTTCATTTCGAATACTATATCGAATTCTATATACAACCCAAAATATCATAAAAATAATAATTACAAAGGAATTATTATAACCATGATAATTTTCAGCAACTATAATGTCCTGAAGTCTTGGAATCTCTTTTACAATAATATTTTCTTCAATTACTTGTTTCAGTTTTGAAGTTTTATTACTAAATGAATTTTTATTCATGCTGAAATTTAAATTTTCAAATATGATTTCCTTTGCTTCAATACCTATTCTTCCCAAATTATTAATATCTATTCTACAATTATCGTTTGTTGAAAATCTTCAAGCTCCCTTAATTCGTTTATGTTAAATACTATTCTTACATTTTATTCCTATATTTCTATTTATGATATCAGCAATTTTTGCCTAATTTTAATTTTCTATTTCAATTATTATAAATGCATCACTTATCTTGTGGTACTCACAATCTTTGTTATTGTGATCCATAATAATATTCTTTATACAGTTATTACTTTCCATGTAGTTTGTTTTGTTAAAATAGTTACAATTTGCCTTGTTACAATCATGTGTATCGTAGTAATTAAGGTATCAAGGGTGTTACAAGGGCAATAATGCCTGGGGTCAACAGTATACTTTCCGAGGGCCTCTGGCCCAAGATGTGTACTTTGACCGTAGGCATTATTATCTGTTCAGCTCCCGTGGTGCCTTCAATATTTAATGTCCGACTTCTGTTGTATTTCAATCGAAATATTTAGCAATGTATGTTCTGTCATTGTGATTTCTGTCCGGGAAATTACTCTAGTTACTTGCTGTTAGTAGGAAACTTGTTTGTTATTTTTCAAAATAATGCCCTTGGGCATCATTTTTAAACATAATACCCTTGGATATCATTAAATACGTGATTATCCTGTAATCAGTGTTATTATGACAACAATAATAAACTAGTCGGACATTAAATAATTTCTTTTGATACAAAATTAATAATTCCTTTTCTTCGTTCACAATGGAAATTTCTGTGTTGTTCATATTTGGTATAGGAGTTATTTGCAATAATCTGTAGTCTTCATTGCTATCGTAAATAGGTATTTTCAATAAATATTCAATCTGGTTCTGTGTAATCGTACAATGGCTTGTAATTTGTTCAGAAAATTCCCAAAAATGTATTGATTGGTTAGTTTCTCTCTGTGACAAGTTTGAAGTCTTGTAAAATACAATGTACTCAATTTTGCAGTTATTCGAAAATATCATGTTGTGTTTTAGAAATTTTGAAATGAGGTCTTATTCTTGAAAGTGCATCCGCGTTTCAATTTGGAGTGCCTCTCTTGTATTCTGTATCGTAATTATACTCATCTAATGTTATTCGCCATCGCATTCAGCTCGAATTTGGATCTTTAAGACTCATCAGCCATGTTAAATGTCGATGGTCTGTACGAATTTCAAATTTTGTTCCATATATGTAAGGCCTAGAATATTTCACGGCCCAAAACTATTCTCAATAATTCTTTCTCTGTATTGCTATAATCAATTTCATGATCGTTCAATGGTAATGATGCGTGAGCAATGGGTATATCTTCACCGTTAATATTTTGGCTCAAAACTGCACAGATAGCAAAGTTACTCGCGTTAGTGGTAACAATAAACTGTTTCTCAAAATTCGGGTACTGTAAAATAGGGGCATTATTCAATAAATTTTTACTATCATTGAAACTTTGTCTATATTCATCATTATGTATATTTACTATTTGTTCTTTCTTTGAATATCTGGGTATAGGCTTAGTGAGCTTTGCGAAATTTGGAATAAATTCTCTATGATGTCCTAAAAGACCTGAAACTTGTTTTATATCTTTCTGTATCTTGGGAATAGGAGAATTTGACACTGCCTTGATCTTTGCTGGATTTGATTTTATACCGTCCTGTGAAACTACATAACCAAGAGAAGCTACTTCTTTGCGCATAAACTCAGATTTAACCAACTGGATTTTTAAGTTATACTCTTTTAATTTCGAAAATATTTTTCGGATGTTTTGGCAATGTTCTTCAAGTGATGTTCCTAATATTATGACATCGTTCAAGTATACAAGAGATATCTTATTCTTATATTCTCTCAAAACATAATCAATTGATCTCTAGAATGTAGCTGGAGCGTTTCTTGAACCAAAAGGCATGCGGATGAATTCAAAATGTTCTTCATCTGTACAGAAAGCTGTTTTTGGAATAGAGTCTGAATGCATTTTCATCTGATGGAATCCAGAGGGTAAATCTAATGTGGTATAATATATGTTTCTGCCTAATTTATCCAATATTTCTGAAACTTCCGGGCTACAGTAAGGTCTTATATAAATAGGCGTGTCATTCTCAGTAATAATTTTGTGTTGAATGGACATCCGTATGTATTAAAATCTCGTTTGCTCCTAGAATAACATTCTTATATTTCTTTAATAATCGATAAAGCTAGTTTAAATATTCTTCTCTAATTTTTATTTTTTCGATACTATTCACAGAATTTTGATAATCAAAATACTGCAATTCATATTTCTTGTTTTGGATTGTAATAGCGTTGATATTAAAATCAATTTTAACTCACATTTCAATCATGGTTGGCACACTGAGTATTGAATTGAATTAACTATGATTATTTTTACCTACACGGTTTTCAAGTGGAAATTTTTTGGAAATTTTGTCTGCTGGTTATATATACAAAACAAAGAATATTCAGCCGCGTTGATTCAGCATCTGTCAAACTGACAGACAGATTGAATGTGAAAATGAGCAGACTCGGAGTCGAGTCTCTGGAATCTATTGAAGAATTTGGATAGGAAAAATAATCTTCCGAATACCATTCGTGATTAATTTTAACCTGGCAAAATTTTTAGATTGTTACGAGAGCTTGCTACCAATTTATTTCGTGATATTGATCAAAAATCACTCGCTTGACATCTCGTGATTTTTCTGTCAATATCACTCAATAAATTGCTAAGCAACAAGCTCTCGTAACAATCTAAAAATTTTTCCGGTAAAATTTAACCACTTATGATATTATATATGGAAATCATATGAATAAAATCTCAAATCCTCACCTTGGAACTGCAGGATGACATATACGTTTCCATTATGTTCTCCGACAGCAGTTTTGAAATTAAAATTTTCTCAGTCAATTTCCAATTTATTTTTAATTTTATATCGGTAAGTTCTACTAATTAAATTGATGGTAGAACCAGTGTCGACAACATGTGATAATCTTCCATTTTCAGGAGTGGTTATCGAAAATTTTGAGAAATGTCGATGATTTCTCGTTAAAAAATATTCGTCGTCGCGTGTATTTTCAATTTTGTGGTTATTTTCTGAAATTTTCTCAGTAAAATAGTCGGAATTTTGTTCATTTCAGCATTCAGGATCATAATCATTATTTTCGTCGGAGTTTTCTGTATTATTTATTCCCTCAACAATATAACTTGGCTGATGCGCTTCGAACTGCTTATTTTGTAGTGTGAAATAATTGCTAGAACCTGATCTGGGTCGGAATGACTGTCTTATTTGTGTAGAGATAGGAGTTGATTGAGTCATTTGAGCATTCTTGACTTGTTGCTCAGGAGTAAATCTTTGTTTATCAGACAGGTTTTCATTATGGATATTTATCGGTCCAGTCAGGAAGCTTGTACCAGTAAATCTTCGAGGAGAAATGTTTTACAGTATGAGTGATAGGTTTGTTAATTGTATTTGTATTGATATTTGATTTCAAATATTAAAAGTCATTTTGTGATAATGTTTCTACGTCTGCTAGGTTCTGTGGATTTCTAGTTGCTAGGTTATTTTTGTATGGATCGCTGATAGTTGATTTAATAGTTATTCGAGTATTAGGATCAGTAAGTACCGTTCACCGATTGATAATAATAGTTTGGAGGCCGAGCTTAGGCGAGGTTTCCAAATATTATACGATATTGGTAGTGTACTTATTGACCGCGATGCTTACAAAAATTTTTGCACGATTGGAAAATACAAAATATTGATCCGAATTCCCTTCTTCGAATCGAATTACTACCGACAATTGTTTATTCGCTGTCTGCTGTCAATTTTGACATTTCATTGTGAATATTCAATTGATAAAAGATGAAAAAATGAATATTTTTTTTTTGTGAAAATTCATAATTTTTCACTTACCGCCTTTGTCCATGGGCGGTAAGTCAGCCCAACCATAGCAACCACAGTTTTCTGGTAAAATCAACATATCACCTCAAATAGAGGGCCAGTAAACACATGAATACGTCCAATCGTGCAAAAAATTATCTATGATCAATTTTTCAGCGAATCTTATAGGTATAAGTTCAGTGTTTGGATTGTTTTCTTCTTCACTTATTCCAAATTCAAAACCGAGGAGTTCATTCTTCGTGATTTCCAGCAATTTGCATGGATTTCTTATATTTCGAATTTTCAAAATTCCATCGATAATTGTGACCGAATTTGTTTTATCTTTGAAGTAACTCACTAGTGTGAAAGTCATTCGTTCCAGTTGATGAAATGGAGATTTCTCATACTATTTAACACTTCATCAGTAATTTTATTTTTAATTTTCAAAAATATAATTGATTTGTCAAAATCATCTAACGGTGAATTTAACGTACCAAAGAGATCCTGAGCTGTATTTATTACGTTGATAAAATTGCTAATTTATTCGACTCGCCATTGTTTGTTGGAATTGAATTTAGGCTAAAATTAATTTTTCCGGTTCTATGATCCATTACTACTGGATTATGAGTAATAACATTTTTAGTTTCTAGAATTGACTCTAATAACGCTGTATTGTCTTCTAGTTTGAATATTTACACTATTTATTCTTATATTAACAATAAAAATATTTCTCTTACTTATAATTACTTGGAAATAATAAGTTAGTGGATAAATGTGTGTAGTACATTATAAGTGGTTTTGTGCTGGAGCTTGGTTTTGTCTTGCCAGCGTTGGCCGTTCAGGAAACTCCTGTGTATTTTGTTGTTTGTGATAATAATCTATTTTATTAATAATATATTTTAATATATTATTTTTGTAACTAGTTTCTTCCACTTACAATGATATTATGCTTACTAACACTGTAAAAGTCTGCATTGGAATGAGACACTCGCTGACTCGGTTAACGGGACCTAAGTGGTGTTGTCTCTCCGGAGGTTAACGGACCTGGCTCTTGTTTTGCGGGCTCTGTGGTACGGAGTTCCATGAACTGTCGTTCCGGCTTGGAAGACCTGAGGTTCTGCTTCTAGCGGCTCTGTATGCTCTTCTTATAATATCTGTATGTGGATAATCGTACTTAATTATGGAAACCAAAAAGCGATGATATAACGAATTGAACTTTCCACAAGTTTTCGATCAGCTACTTCTCTACGAGTCCCACCGACTGCACCAGCTGAGTAATAGCTATCAAGAATGTTAAGTAAGGTTTCATTAAATTCAGAACAGATTTGTTCAATTTTTTTTGTTTCTCATAAAATCTGTTCTCAGAGTTTCGTCCATGTCTGCCGTCTACTGGAAACAATCACCGCCGACCGATTCGCTAAAGTGGATGCCCAGATACCGTTGGGGTTCGCCTAGCACCGCCGACCGTTCCGCTGAAGTGGATGCCCAGATACCGCTAGGATTCGCTCAACACCGCCGACCGATCCGTGGAAGTGAATGCCCAGATACCGCTGGGGCTCGCTCATTACCGCCGATTGATCCGTAGAGGTGGACGCCCAGATACCGCTGGGGTTCGCCTAGCACCGCCGACCGATCTGCTGAAGAGGATGCCCAGATACCGCTGAGATCCGCTCAGCACCGCCGACCGATCCGTGGAAGTGAATTCCCAGATACCGCTGGGGCTCGCTCAGCACCGCCGACCGATCCGTTAAGTACTGCCGACCGATCAGTAGAAGTGAACACTCAGATACCGCTGAGGCTCGCTCAGTACCGCCGACCGATCCGTGGAAGTGAACGCTCAGATACCGCTGAGATTCGGTCAGACCGCCGACCGTTCCGTGGACCGCCAACCGATCCGATGACTGCCTGAAGAGCAGGCCCATTCATGGGGGCCCTGCTGATGTCTGCCCGCAGGCCCGACGAGCGTCTGCAGAAGCCTCTGTCATCGCTGCCGCAAAAGACGCCGTCGACATCACCGCCGCAGCCACAGGTGCCCCCTACCAACATGATGCCGTCATTGGAGGCTAGCCCCAGGGCAGGTGCTAGTGGTATCAAGAGCCGGGAGAGGACTCTATCACGTTTAAACCTCCTCGAGCTCTCCCTTACTCCCAGGAGAGAGACCGCACTCCTTGCGTCGCCGATTCGGACTCCGGACCGGCCAACAACACCCCGCTCACCTTTGTGGGACCTGGAGGCCCTGCTCCAGACTCCGCCGACGTCGGTACCCTCGGAGAAAGACTATCCGCTGCCGGCCCTTCCGTTAACGCCGGGTAGGCAATTCTGGGTTGGGCAGAAGTCCAGTCCGAGGGGTGTCGTATCTCCCGTCCGTCGGCCTCCAGCAACCCCACTTTGTGTCGTGGGGTTCATTCCCATGGCAACATCGTCCGAGTCGGCCGCCGCAACCAGTACCGTACCGCAGACGGGTCCGAGGAAGCCGTCAACCGTCGCACCAGCGCTGGCAACAACGACCGTTACCGAGCCGCCAGCGAAAAGGAAGCGGAAGAAGAACCCTCGCCGGAACCGTGGACATAGGAAGCCCAATCCAAAGAGGCCCAAATACACTCCCTGGTACAACCCGTACGACTTTATTAACCCCTGCAACCGTTATTTTGATTATTAGTTTTGTTTACCGAGTACCGTTTGTTTATTTTGAAGTTTACCGTTTGTTTGTTTGGAAAAAAGTCCTTACGTACTTTTTTCTGGAAAGTAAAGTAGGTGTGTAACGAATTAGGCTCCAAAATCCGTCACTGTCGCACATCCCAGAGCCTTCTGCCACCGTCAAACATTTTTAGTCCATCACAATTTTATTCACTTCTTGCGCACCCTGTAAACATTGAATTCAGTAACTCTGTATCAACATACAACACCACTTACCGTTCATTCATCCGTTTTCAGCTGCCCCCAATACCGTTTACTACCTTTCACATGTGGACGAATAAGGTTAGGTTTTTAAAAACACCTGAAATTAAAAGAAGTTGAGATCGTGTGATCTGTATTTATGTCTTATGTCTCACCGTAATGAAGTCTGAATGTAATCCATTGTTGTCCTGTAAATATGTTGTATATTGTATATTGTATATTTTGTTGTTGTTTGACATTCCGCGCCACCGTTGACCATATACAAACTAGATCCGACACTTGACAATTTCCATATTATCGACCGATATGAAAATTATTTAGAGTAATTTTGATATTAAGGAAATAAAATCAGAAAAGGATGTAGTCGACAGGAGAGTGATAAGAAATGTATTATTGTAACAAAATTTGTATTTGGAAAATGACTTCTTCTTTTGTCTGTATTTCTTCTTTATATTATTGCTAGCGCTAATGTGGATTTAATTTTTAAAACATGTTAAGTAAGGTTTCATTAAATTATTGGTATAAATAAGGCCTTCTGGCCGACTTGAGTCACTTCTTTGTAAGTCAAGTCTTCTGAGCAGCCGTTCCAAGTACGCTACTAGTTCCGATACCGATCGTCATCTTCAGAGTGTGTACCGTCCAAGTGAAGTTTTTGTGCTAAGTCCGTTAGCACAGCTGTCCGACACAATTTGTGAGTTTGTTTTGTTTTTTCTAAGTCCGTAAAAGGAACTTAGAATATTTTTGCTGTTTTGAACTGTGAATATTTTTGCTGTTTTTGAACTTAGAATATTTTTTTGGATTATTTAGAAGCACCGCTGAAGAAGTCTTCGTGATTTCGAAGTGTTGATTATTTAACGTAGAAGCTCCGCTGAAGAAGTCTTCGTGATTTCGAAGCGTCGATTATTTAACGTAGAAGCTCCGCTGAAGAAGTCTTCGTGACTTCGAAGTGTTGATTATTTAACGTAGAAGCTCCGCTGAAGAAGTCTTCGTGATTTCGAAGCGTCGATTATTTTCAACGTAGAAGCATTGCTGGAGGAGTCACCTGGTGACTCCACAGTATCGAACCATATTAACGTAGAATCACTGTGAGGGAGCAAGTTTTGTTCCACCCGCATAGAACGACTTCTCGCCATCTGCGACCGCCTGGGTCCGTACTGCGATCGCTGGTGTCGAGTGTCATGTACGGCCGTCCGTCACCGTCCGCCAAAGTTATCATCGTGTAAGAGTTCTGTAAAATAATGTTCTTCGTTCATCGTCGCCGTTTTGTGTAATAAATCTCATTGTGACACCTACCTCCAGATGATTATTTTCAACAACCCTAACCCTTCCCGTCTGAGCTATCCAGCCGTCCGTCATAGAAAAACTGCGTCACCGACCGTATTGGCGCCCGAGCACACCGTTAGCATTTTTTAAAAGCGACGTCAAAAGTAACAACCACGCCATCTGCGAGGGGATCGATACAATTCATAGTTTCTTATCGAATTGCATTACAGATAGTATATTTTGCCCTTGAGTTCACTGCGTAGCTTATAATTCTATCTTTTCCAATTTATTAACTATCATTGATCATTTATCGGAAATCTACAAATATGAGTCGCGGCAAGAAACTAGTTGATCCAGTTATAAAACAAAATACAGAAGATAATGAAGCAGTACAGCAGAATCTATATATGGAAAAAATGAGTGAAGCAGAGAATGATAGCATACAAGAACACGAAGAGAATGAGCTGGTATGTATTACTCTACGTCTATACCTAAAATCTGCATGTAGGAAAGAACATGTTGAATTTTTTCAGAATAAAATCAGAGATAGGGCACGAGGACACCAAGAAAATGAGACTTCAATAGTTCTTTCTGGTGATATTTGCACAGTTGAAAATGTTTGTCTCGATAATGTTCATGACAGTGTGAGAACAGAAACTAAGGATGATCCCATCAAAGATAATGAGCTGGCATCTTATTATTTACATAATCCTATAATCTCATTGAGTGAAACTGAATTATTGGACTCAGACAACTATAGCTATGAATACGTCGATACAGATGTTATACAAGCTCCTTCCCTGGATTTACATATTGACGCAACAACAATAAATCTGGAAAATTCACCTGTCAATTCGAAAATTATTACAACTTCTTCAGTCCAGTCAGAAATCGTTTTTAATTGAACAATTGACAATTGTTATGAAAGTTCTGACTCTAAATTTGAACATGACATTGACAGCACTTCATCAGAAGTTGCGACTGGTAGCAATGTTGATCTGAACAATCATAATATGAAGGCTGCAAAAAAAAACAAAAATAGCTGATCCTAGCAAATGGAAACGTAATCTAAACAAGGAACTGAGAATGAAAGGTATGCCCTACCTTGGATTTAGAAAAACTGACACCAAATTGTACAAGATTCACCAAAAGCATAACGCCAAATGAGAACAGGCTGCATCAAATAAATTTGCATTGAATCGAAACGAAGATTTTGTTCTCAGTTTACTGAAGAACAGAAGAAAACTATATTTGAAAAATTCTGGGGTATTTCTAGGGAAGAACACAAAAGGTTTATATGTGCTCATATAAGCAGAGTACATAAGAAGAAAAATACAACTGGGGCGATTCTAGACATCAATTCACTCTAGAATACATATTAAATAATAGCGAAAATGAAGGCAGTGTACCAGTTTCTCGAGAAATGTACCTCAATACGTTTGGTGAAGGGCATAGGATAATGCAATTGTGTGTACAAAAATATTTCCTTAGAAACACCGGATGATAGTCCCAGGATGATAAATGCGCGAATTAGTGTCTGTGAGAAAACGGAAATATTGAAAGAGTTTTTTGATTCTCTTCCAAAAATGCCCTCTCATTATAACAGACAAAACTTATCCAGACTGTATTTAGAGCCAGTATTGCAAACAATTGTTGACATCTATCAATTATACGTTGAGAAATGTGAAGATAATTGTACAATTCCATTCAGTAAGAAAAAGTTCAGTGAAACTATGAGTTATAAAAATATCTCTCTATATCATGTTGAGAAATATCGGTGTAATCTGTGCACTAGTTATTAATCTGGCAATATTTCAGAGCATGAATGGAGTGCACGTACAAAAAAAAAGATCAAGCAAAAGAAGTGAAACGTATAGAGAAGGAGAACACCTTAAACGGATAACAAATCACAATACAAATAGATTTTCAAGCAGTGAAATTAGCACCGTTCACACATGCTAATGCCTTTTACTCAGCAACAAAACATGCAACCTGCTATTGGTTTTCATAAGACCAAAATAGTCAGTTAGTTGCTTCAACTTTTGTTTCATGCGTGATAAATCATCTAGATAAATACTGTATCACGTCTGAAAAAATATATATATCATTATTTATTCCGACGGATATACGGCACAAAATCGCAATAATATCATGACAAATAGCCTACTAAATTTCAGCATGTTGCATGGTATCAAAATTTATCAAAAATATCTTGAGATTGGGCATACCCCAATGGAGGTGGACTCCGTACATGCTTGTATTGGGAGGAAATTGAAAAGTCGAGAAATTGAACTTCCTAGTGACTACGTGACTATTACAAAAGAGGCGCGTCAAAATCCATCACCTAATGAAGCAATTGAACTAAATTAAAATTCCTTTCAAAATTATACAAAATCTTCACGTGATAGTTCGTTAACGTTAACGTAATGTAACAGATATCAGAGCAATTTGGTACAACTCTGATGAATTGATCCAAGTTAAACTTGATTTTTCTGGTGAATGGACATCTTTACCAAATAGAACGAAAAAATTGAAGAATCATCTAGATGATGAAAGCGCATTTTTGACAGCTCATGAATGCTTGTTACTTCAGAGATTTCGCAAATTACCATCTCTCACAGTTACTGAGTTTGAAATCAAGCAGTTTGGGCAAACTTACGAGACAGCAGCTTCCATTTAGTACTAGTTTCACGTTGACTATTTGATAGGTACATAATTCATGCATGTACAAACTCAAAAATATCTTTTAATCTTCATTGTTCAGTTATTGACTGACGAAAGGTCAAGTTCTGTACCTTTAAATAATAATTTGATCTTTATCAAAGCTATATGAAAAAAAATACACCAAAAGTAAACAAATTTTCATCTAATAATAATAATTCATTCTGATAAGCTTCAAACTCGCGTCGAACAAGTCATTGAATGAATCTCGGACAGATTTGACAACTGTACATAATAATAGTGACACCCGCGGCAAAAGTTGTAACTGAATTTTTATCTGCTTTAATAAATTTCAGTCGCCATATCCCTAATGTCATAAATATCTATGGGCATTGTTTCACTTGAAACAAGTTTTAAGATGATTCAATCTTCTACAATCACTGAGCTTGAATTAAAGCAATTTGTGCAAACCTACGAAACAGCAGCTCTTATTTAGTACCAGTTTCAAGTCTGTAAATAGTATAAGTTGCTGAGAACTCAGCGTTACGCCAGCCAGCCAGTCAGCCAGACAGCCAAAGTGAATATAATAGCGCTTCTTTCCAAAAAATGCGCTAAAAATTTGAACCAACCTGAGCAAATTATGTTTTTGACTTTTGTTGTAGTCAAAAAAAAAAAAAAATAACAAAGTCAATTTTCACAAACAGTTTTATTATCTTCAAATATTAATATGGTTACGAGCGAACTCGCTACAGAGAATGAACAACATAATACTAGATTCTACACGTTTTTATACTAAATATCCCTTAGCCCTTTGCTTTTATCATACTACAATATTCTGCTGAGTTGTGGAAAACAACCTAGAAAATATGGCAAAATACACGAATAGTGCTATAACAAACAAATCCCAAATCCAAAATATGTCAAACGCTTTATAAGTACATAACTCAGAATAATCTAGATATTTGAAAAAAAAAAAAAAAAAAAGATATAAGAATGATAAATGGCAAGGATGTCTTACACAGACACAAAGCCAAAGAGAAAGGGAAAAAAAAAAAAAAAAGTGCTATAACATAATAGCAGCAATTCTATTTTTTATCGATTCATTTGTCACGTCTATTCTGCCCTGATATTGTTTAAGGATCTCATCTATAATCAAGTCACTCTTGAAATATTTGTTCTGATTACAGCCAAATAAGTTTTCATTTGGAGTCAATTTTGTTATGTTTTGTTTTGTGTTATTATATGCAATTAATGCCAAATCTACTCTCTTAATTAAATTCTGATTTTTTATTCTATCTCTTTGATTTATAATTCGAAGTGATTCTATTATAATAGAATGGAACCTTTCTATTGCGTTACTTCTTGGATTATGAATGCAAATGAAGTAAACATTAATTCCATATCGTTTCAATAAATCCTGTACTAAACTATTTTTGAATTCACCCCCATTATCTGTAATTATTTCATCGGGAATAGTATAGGCTTGAAGATATCTAATCAATACTTCATTAATAGTTCTTGCTTCCTTATTAGCAATAAAATATATTTGTGCATGTTTTGAAAATTGGTCCATAACAGTTGAAAAAATTTTTTTTTCAAAAGTCAACAGATCTATATTAATTATCTCAAAAGGTTTCTCAAGTTTAGGTGTCAAATTGTCAATTACCGATATTGGTTTTCTGTTGTATTTATTCAGTTTACATAATTCACATTGATTAATGTATTCGTCTATGTCTTTGTTCATATTCGGCCAATAATATTTTTCTTCAATTTCATCAATTGTTACATATAATTTTTGTTTTTGATGGTTGAATAATCTTTCAATATGAATTTTTGTTTTCTAATTGTGAAAATCCAAAATGAGCTGGTTATCGGCAATATTTAGGCGATTACTTGTATATTTGATTCCTGCGAGATTATTTTCGTTAGCGGAATGTACGGTGTTACTGTCTTGCTCGCTGTTGGGATTCTTGCTGATAGCGTCAGTTAGATAATTCACGGGAAGGCTAAAGACCTTGATGTGAAGGCTAAAGACCTTGATGTGAATGTTAGTGTCCTCAAAGACTTTGAATAATTTTTGTTTTACTTCCGTCTTTTGCAATCTGTCTAATCCACAGCCTAATTTAGGAATATCAATTTCATATTTTTCATTGATTATTAGGTAATATTGTACTTCTTTTGAGGGTTTATCCAAATTTTTCATAGACGGTTTATCAGAAAATTTCTCTTTTGTCATCAAGTGAATTATTGTTTTGTTACCAGAATTTTGTACAACCATATGTTTATTGAATGAATTATAATTTTCACGGTAAATTTTACTATTGAATAATTTAACTTCATCTTCAGCTAAACTATCTGACATTTCAAAGTCACGAGATACGCAGTGCGCAAAAATGTCTGATTTTGATACGTCACCAGTAACTTCAGTAATTTTTGGTTCCAGACGTTGTCTTGATAATAAGTCAGCTATCACGTTTTGTTTACCTTTCAAATATTCTATTTCGAAATTGTATTCACTCAACTCGATTTTCCAACGCATTGATTTCTGATTGGGATTCTTCATATTAAACAGCCATACTAATGGTTTATGATCGGTTTTGATCCTAAATTTTCTACCATATGGTCGGAAGCTCTTTATAGACCAAACAATAGTTTCAAGTTCTTTTTCAACAGTTGAATAACTTTGTTCAGCTGGGCTTAATGTTTTTGAGGCATTGTCATGGATTTGCGTCATAACAGTTCCAATTGCATAATCAGATGCATCTGTTGATATGAATTCCTTATCGAAGTCTGGAATATGCAATAAAGATGATTCTGGAATTATCTTTTCACTATTTTCAAAAGCTTCGCGATATTCTTTGTTATAAATGTCTATACGAGAATTATTCTTCGAACATTTTGTGAAAGAAAAAGTCAATTTAGCAAAATTTGGAATGGATCTTCTATACCATCCTAAAGTTCCTAAAAATTGCCTAATCTCCTGTTTTGTTTCTGGAATATTCAAGTTTTTGATAGTTTCAATTTTTTTTCCTGAATATTTTGTCTCTGATTGTAAAACTTCCGATTTATTTTTTTGAATTTTCAGATCAGCTTGACGTAATTTTTCAAATACTGATTTTATAATATTCAAATGTTCATCTAATGTTTCACCAATTATAATTATATCGTCAAGATATACCAGACAAATTTTGTTCACTAATTCACACAAAACTGTATTTATCATTCTCTGAAATGAGGCGGGTGCATTTTTGAGTGCGAAAGGCATTCGTAAGAATTCATAGTGTCCTGATTGGGTTGAAAAAGCAGTTTTTTCTCTTTCATCTTTATTCATGAGAATTTGGTGGAAACCTGAATGTAAATCCAACGTAGTGAAATATTTGGATTTTCTGATGTGGTCAAATAAGGTATCAATGTTAGGGATAGGAAATTTGTCGCCTTTTGTTTTTGCAATAATTTTTCTGAAATCAATTACCATTCTAGTTTTTCGTTTACCAGACGCGTTTTCTTTTTTTTTTTTTGTATTATCCAAATGGGTGAGGCCCATGCCGAATATGACTTTTGAATTACTTTTCCACTTAATAATTTTTCTACATGCTCTTCTATATCTTTTTCATAAATTTGGGGTAATCTATAATTTTTTGTATAAATTGGTGTTTCGTCTGACATTATGATCTTATGTTTAATAACATTTGTGTGGAATAAGTATTCATTTTCCACAGGAAACAAATCTCCATGATCTTTGATTAATTTATTTAAATCATGTTTTTTGATGGCATTTAAATGGTAATTCCGAATTTTTGTAAAATTAATCTCTTCTGCTCTATTGTCACTATCATGTTATTTATAATTCATACTATTTATTGAAAAATTATTTGTTTTGATATTTTTTTTATGTCAAGTGTGCGAAATGCATCTATTTCAAATAATAAATTGTGATTTCTATGAAATTTGAATACATAACATTCAATTGGAATTTTATTCATAAGAATATTTACATTATGTTTGCAAGTAGATTTTCCATTTACGGTTTTAAAGGTCAATCTTGTTTCAAATGTTTGCAATTTCATTTGCTCTACTAAATTTGGATGTATTAGATTTATGGATGAACTAGTATCAAAAAGTATATTAAAATTCTGTTGTTGTAAAGACGGTAGATTTGTAGTAATGGAGGACATTATGTAATGTTCTCGTGAGGTGTCGAATCTATTTCTAAAAAGATTCATCGTTAGTTTCGGTCATCTCGTCTTCAATAATTTCGTCATTATATTCTTGTGAATCTGTATCGGTTTCTATATTTTAGTTTTGTCTGATTGTTTGGGAAGACATTGGTTGTGGTTTAAATCTTTGGGTTGTTTGTACCACATTCTGTCTGTTTTGCTTTGGTGCAAAGTTAGAATTATTATTTCTGTTGAAGTTCTGTCTCAACGCTATAGGTTGTGAAGGTCAATTATCTGCTGGAAATTTATTTGGTAGTGGTGCTGGAATTTGTAGGAGAGGAGAACGATGTTGATGCTTATTCGCGCAATTGAATTCGTTCTTGAGCAAAATTTCACATTGTTCTATTGTACTAGGATTCTTAACAATGAAAGAGCCTCGATTTGTCATTGGTAAAAGAGATATAAAATGACTCACTACTAATTTTTGTATTTTGATAATGATTGCATTTTTCTGATCGGTACTATAATTTGGTAAAAATATTTTGGATTTGTAATGTAAAAATTTAGCTACAATATATTTTGATGTATTTTCAGCATTGTTGTCAATCGATTGTTGCTTTTAAAGATGGACCGTGGTTAGGCCTTGGTATGGCTTAGGTTGTAGCCGTTGGATGAAGTCTCTTAGGTTTGATGTTTTTTAGAGATAACGTCGTTAAACTTTGAGAAGTACCACAGATAATTTTGATTTTTACTGTGACGACGTTATCCTACCGACTGCGCCAATTATGTTTTTGACTTTTGTTGTAGTCAAAAAAAAACAAAGTCAATTTTCACAAACTAAGTTTTACTATCTCCAAATATTATGGCTACGAGCGAACTCGCTACAGAGAATGAACAACATAATATTAGATTCTACACGTTTTTATACTAAATATCCGTTAGCCTACGTGCTTTTATCATATTACTATATTCCGCTAAGTTGTGGGAAACAACTAAGAAAATATGACAAAATACACGAATAGTGCCATAACATAATTTGCACACTTACACACCATTGCTCAATGAACGATGCATAGTTTCAAAAACAAAGTGACTCCACCTGCAAGAGCTTGAAACTGTAATTCCGAGTGATTGTCACAGCGTCTATGACAATTTACCCCATCTCTCAATATATTACCTAATGTGATTTTGTTTATCTGTTTGTAATATAAAGTTAGGGAAGATGTTTTTATTCGGTCAAAGAACGTTTAATTTTGCTATTACACTTTTTGCTTGGATTAGACGATAAAAAAATTCGATGCAATATTACTTATCTGATAAGAAGTCTAAGAGCTACTCTTGTGCCTAAAGTCACATAGGACATTATAGCTAGTTAAATTGCTCTATAAAATATTACCAATGTTACAGAAAAGTCCTAAGTTACATAAATAATTCGAATGTAAATATGTATATGTAATTTTTATATTATTGAATGAATCAAATTTAATATGACAAATCTGTCCTTCTAATTTTTTCAAAACTATATTTTTTGTTGAGTGAATCAGTTTTTTCGCTTTCCTGGAAACTTGTCAAAAATGACATAGGACCAGTTGCCAGTTCACAGTGGAGATGTTCATTTATAATAATCTTGACGTTTTTACTGATTTTGAGTGCTTCCAAAATGTTTGGGATAAAATCTTTCTCATGGATATGCAGTATCTCAAAATCTGTATCCATATTAAATTGATGACTGGTAGATATAATATGTGATGCAAACGGTGACCCGTCCACTTCCTTACATAAACATTCTTCATGTTTTTCAAATCTTGTTTTGAACGCTCTGCCTGTTCGGCCAATGTAACTGGAATTGCAAGTCTGGATGGTTGATCTGTGCACGCCGCTTTTTTCCAAAATATTCAAAGCTTCTAGTTTTTTTTCATAATTCTCTCTTCAGATTCGATGCTGACTTCAATGTGATACAAATATATTTCCAATTCAATATAAATCCGCAAGCCCCGGTTCTTGAAGCTTCACTTAAAATTCATTGAGCTAACGTACCAATAAGACCATTAGTTAACTTCATGCGAGCACCGACCTATAAAATACCTAGAACACTCGCTAATATACTAAAAACAACGATTAACTGAGATTATGAATACACGGTTGAGAATAATGCTGATCTAATGAACGAGATTAAAAAACTCATTATGAATAAAACCATTCGGCTGATATCATTTGACATAACTAATTTATACACTAACATTCCTATGAATGAAACGATTAATATAATAAAAAATACCCTCAACGATAAAAACTTCGATACCGACTTCACTGAACAATTAACCAATCTCATAACTACAGTACTCAATCAAAATCACTTTAAATTCAATAATACATATTATAAAGAAAATAATGGACTGGTTATGAGTAGTCCTCTTTCTTCAGAAGTTCATTTTACCGTCTTGAAACCGTACCCTAAACAAAGAAAATTATAATCAAAAGCTCAAAACCATCCACCAATTCGCGACTAACAACGGATACTTTGATAACACTATAAATAAAATTCATAAGCAAATTGAGAACAAACTCCATAATAAATGTAAACTCGTGATCAATAAAGAACCAGCTAACGATATTTGAACTTATATCACATACATCGTTAAAAAAACACACGCAATAACAAAATTATTCAAAAACCAGAACATAGAAATGGTTTATAGAGCCGAAGACAATTTAAAAAACAAAATAAATCCAACGATCGAGAATAATAATGAATACAATAAAAGCGGCTTTCATAAATTTAAATGTGCAACCTGTGATCTAAACTATATCGGGCTAACAGGACGTGGATTGTGACGAAGCAGTCCTCGTTTTGGAATATAATCCACAATTTTTCAAATAGTAAATACCGTACTAAAAAGTTATCACTTAAATTAACTTGTCATCATTACCGTTCAACTCACTTAGCCTTTTTAACCGTAATTCTGTTTAATCTGTTATCTTTACAAGTTTATCCTGTCAACTTCCTCCCGTTGCTCCAGTGATTCTACAACATCGAAAACCAATCAAAGTTCATTCCTGCAAAATAACAGTCCGTATTACATCCGTATTGGAATAATAATCAACTCACCGCCGTGTAGAAGTTCTTCCGCTCCGTATGAAACCCCAGACAAGGTTTTATTTGAATTCCTACAACATTAGTTAGTTGAGGTTAAATTGCAAGTCCCGCATGCTAATATGGAATGCCGAATCTAAAGAGAAATAATATTAGATAAGACTATAGTATAGTTTAACATGAAATGTACTTACCGTTCAGCAATTATGTATAATATTTCTTTGTTTATTTTGAGAAGTTTTTGTTCTGCCTGTCAAAGCTACGTTTGTTTATCCTTCTGTTTACCTGTTGTTAGCTTAAATGTTTCAATAAAGAATTATAATATCAGTCGCCATCTAGCAAGTAATTAAAGAACTGTGATTCATGTTTAAATTTAAATAAAATATATTTAAGGGAAGAAATGTTATGGAAATTATTTGTGAATGATTTATTACTGTACCAAATATGTATTCTATTTAACGGATGATTTTTACATGGACAAGATTAAGTACAATCTAAAAGTACTTAAGTGAACCTGTTGAGTAAGGATTCATTAAATTCGGGGTATAAATACAGCCCAAAATCGGACTCTACTCTGAGACTAGAGCCCAGTGTATTATCCAGCGAAGTTAGAAGCACAACCGAAGTTCGAACCGTACCGTAAGTGAACACCGTCCGTTTGAGTGACTCCCGTGACGTGAGTTACCAGAAACCTTCCGTTCAAGTGACCCCCGTGACGTGGGTTACAAAAAACCCTTTTTAGTGACCCCCGCAATGTGGGTTACAGAAAACTCCTTTCTGAGTGACCCCCGTGACGTGAGTTACAGGAAACCCCTTTCTGAGGGACCCCCGTAATGTGGGTTACCGGAATCCCCGATCTAACCGTTATGAGATTTGATTTATCCTCGTTGTCGCCGTATATGTTTTCTTATTCATATTGATTTAATTGTTTTTGTGTGTTCAATAAATACTGTTTGTCCTACTACACGTTTCAGTTTCGTTCGTACAACAAACCCTTTCCCATCCCGCTAGCTATCCGGCACAAACATCGCCAAAGAGCAGCACCGTAATGGCGCCCGAGCATCACCGACCGACAGCAGCTCCAGCGAGACGCACCACCGCGAATGTAGCGTCACAAAAATGGCGCTCGAGCAGGGACTTTGTTGAGCAGAGACTTTGTTTAGCAAGGACTATGTTCAGAATGATATGATACCGGCTCAAGTCTCAGAATACGAAGAGTCAGGGAAGACGTCTTGCCAATAGCCGCCTTCATCGACGCTCCGCGGAGGAGATGCCTATCATTAGGCAGAAACGGCTATTCAGAGCAGAAAGTCACGCACCCGGAGACGGTCGCTTGACGCAACTGAAGCTTGGCTTTAGGACAGACTTTGATTATATTCACCTATTTCTGTTCACAGAGTATCGTCCATATTCGCCGTCTAGGGGACACCGTCATCAAGAAGGACGAGTCGCGGAAGTGGAGTGTGCATCCACAATTGATTCGCACTACTGCAACCCTCCTGGTGAACGCAGATACTGCTGAAGTTCACCCCGTACCGCCGACCGATCCGTCGTTTTGAATGCACAGATACCGCTGTGGTTCAACAAGTACCGCCGGCCGATCCGCCGTTGTGAACGCAGATACTGCTGAAGTTCACCCCGCACCGCCGACCGATCCGCCGTTTAGAATGCACAGATACCGCTGTGGTGCTACAAGTACCGCCGACCGTTCCGCCGTTGTGTAACAAAGGGGTGCGGCAGTGAAGCACAACCCCTGTTGACATACTGAATTATTGTGCGGAACGGTCTCAATATTTAAGTATAGAAAAGTTATACTTACCTGCGTCCACTGCATCGTTCCTCGTAGTTCTGTAATGATGGCGGGAAGCGTCGAATAACAACACACACGGAATATGAATAACTGAATGATAACAATTTATTGATATAATAAGTTGAACAAAAAGTTGAATAAAGCCACAAAGAAAAATTACCTAATTAATATGCTACCAAAAATAAAACGTTCAAATGAAATTTAGCTAAGTTACATTTATATTATCAATTCTACAGGATTCCCGACTATCGCGCGACCGACCACTTTCAAAGACGAACGATTACTCTCCTCAAAAATGCTCAGTCAATCATCGAACTAAACTGACCCCGTTGGCACTTTTTTCTGGAAAATTTCTACTAGTTTTTGCATAAAAATCAACTATTTTGAAAGGAAGTTGCCCGGCCGCTTGTCAGCAGTTTACAACAGTCACAGAGCAACGTACTTAAACGGAAATTGAATCGCTAAATTTTGGTGACTGTTACAGTTGTGAACGCAGATACTGCTGAAGTTCACCCCGTACCGCCGACAGATCCGCCGTTATGAATGCACAGATACCACTGTGGTTCATCAAGTACCGCCGACCGATCCGTCGTTGTGAACGCAGATACTGCTGAAGTTCACCCCGCACCGCCGACCGATCCGCCGTTTTGAATGCACAGATACCACTGTGGTTCAACAAGTACCGCCGATCGATCCGCCGTTGTAAGCGCAGATACTGCTGAAGTTCACCCCGTACCGCCGACCGATCCGTGGTTTGGAACACACAGATACCGCTGTGGTTCGATTTACAACCACACCAGCAAGTGCCACTGTGCGCTATGTGTACACCCCTGCTTCAACCATTTTTTGTTTCCGCGAAGTAAGGAGGGGATGTGACGGAGCAGTCTCCGTTTTGGAATATAATCCGCAATTTTTCAAATAGAAAATACCGTACTAAAAAGCTATCACTTAAATTAACTTGTCATCATTACCGTTCAACTCACTTAGCCTTTTTAACCGTAATTCTGTTCAATCTGTTATCTTTACAAGTTTATCCTGTCAACTTCCTCCAGTTGCTCTAGTGATTCTACAACATCGAAAACCGATCAAAGTTCATTCCTGCAAAATAACAGTCCGTATTACATCCGTATTGGAATAATAATCAACTCACCGCCGTGTAGAAGTTCTTCCGTTCCGTATGAAAACCCAGTCAAGGTTTTATTTGAGTTTCTACAACATTGGTTAGTTGAGGTTAAATTGCAAGTCCCGCATGGTAATATGGAATGCCGAATCTAGAGAGGAATAATATTAGATAAGACTATACTATAGTTTAACATGAAATGTACTTACCGTTTAGCAATTATGTATAATATTTCTTTGTTTATTTTGAGAAGTTTTTGTTCTGCCTGTCAAAGCTACGTTTGTTCATCCTTCTGTTTACCTGCGTTTGTTGTTAGTTTGAATGTTTCAATAAAGAATTATAATATCAGTCGCCATCTAGCGAGTAATTAAAGAACTTTGATTTATGTTTAAATTTAAATAAAATATATTTAAGGGAAGAAATGTTATGGAAACTATTTGTAAACGATTTATTACTGTACCAAATATGTATTCTATTTAACGGATGATTTTTACATGGACAAGGTTAAGTACAATCTAAAAGTACTTGAGTGAACTTGTTGAGTAAGGATTCATTAAATTCGGGGTATAAATACAGCCCAAAATCAGACAGTAAAGGACTCTATTCTGAGACTAGAGCCCAGTGTATTATCCAGCGAAGTTAGAAGTACAACCGAAGTCCGAACCGTACTGTAAGCGAACACCGTCCGTTTGAGTGACTCCCGTGACGTGAGTTACCAGAAACCTTCCGTTCAAGTGACCCACGTGACGTGGGTTACGAGAAACCCTTTTTAGTGACCCCCGCAATGTGGGTTACAGAAAACTCCTTTCTGAGTGACCCCCGTGACGTGGGTTACAGGAAACCCCTTTCTGAGTGACCCCCGTAACGTGGGTTACCGGAATCCCCGTTCTAACCGTTATGAGATTTGATTTATCCTCGTTGTCGCCGTATATGTTTTCTTATTCATTTTGATTTAATTGTCTTTGTGTGTTCAATAAATACTGTTTGTCCCACTATACGTTTCAGTTTCATTCGTACAACAAACCCTTTCCCATCCCGCTAGCTATCTGGCACAAACATCGCCAAAGAGCTGCATCGTAATGGCGCCCGAGCATCACCGACCGACAGCAGCTCCAGCGAGACGCACCACCGCGAACGTAGCGTCACAAGATTTAAAGACCGTTTCAAAGAACACATTAACTCATTTAAAAATTTAAAAACCCATTCTAATTACGCTAATCACCTCATCGACCATAAGCACTCAGCAGGTAAAATTGAAGATATGATGTCGATATGTAAAGAACAAAGTAAAAGCAACAGATTAAACATAACGAAAAACTTGGAGATTTTCAAAGAAAGAATTAAAAAACCAATCATTAACGTTCAAATAAATAGCCAATCTGACATACTCCTCCAATCGTTAAGACTCCTTCATGCTTCACCACCCACCCCATCGGTATAAAGCCATCATCCAACTACCAAATCCTTGGTCCACACCTGATGATGTTCGACAGAATGAAACGCGTTGTGACTAACATTGTGACAAATAATGTGACAAAGTTAGTGTCTTGTATGGTTAGCTACATTTGGCGATTTGTCGCGAGCGAAAAGTTCGTGTCTGGTCACTGCATGCGAAAAATACATTTTCACGACACACTATTCGCTCAAGATGGCGGAAACAATGACGTCACATCCTGCGAACTGTTTGCTTTCTACACGAACTGTTCGCTGAGCGGAGTCTCTGCCTGTGGTCGCGTTATTACCAGGGTTGTGCTTCTTTTAGTGAAATTCTTTGCAACTCCAATGCTATATTTGTGTCAAAAAATTCAACTTGGAGTAATAATCCAAGGATTAAAGCTTCTCTAGCCTCCATTGGAAAGTATACTTTGGAAAAAAATATAGAATGATGTAACTAAATTGAGAGTTGAGTAAATATAATAGAAAACCATCACTTGAACAACCAACTGTTAAGGATATGTCAACAGAAAAAGAAATATATTAAATTAGTTTGTCTATGATGTCAACTTGACCGACCAAGAGCAACTAGTCACATTTTCGTGAAATGACCGAACTATGACGTGATATGATGATGTCATAGCAACCAGAACCAAACAGCTGAGGCAAACAGATTGCGTCGCGAAAAATCGCCTCTTGAATTGTACTTTACTTCAATCTTTGTCTCGAACCCTACATTGAGCATTATCTTCAATCCATTTCTGTCTATAGAGTTCATAGAAGGTATTATTTTGTGTATAACTATAATAATACAAATATTCCGAATTATTGAGATATTAGCTACTTTATAACTGATATTAGAGAGTTTTTGCAAGCCACCGCTAATGAAACATTCCCGCTAACATCAGAAGCGATTTTTTTTGTGCACCGTTATTGAAATTGATAAGTAAATTCATTGTTATGTTATTGATGTTTGCTAACCCTTGAAGTTTCCTGTGAGTACAATATGATGCAAGCTAGCACTATTGAGCGAGCATTCTCCAAAAAATTTGTTCTCTACGTTAGCGTTTTCGTATCAATAGCGAAGGCGTGCAAAAACTCCCTATTAATGATAAAAGATAATCTGGAATATCGTTTTTATCTACTTGAGTTGTGCTATCTGTATGTGCTCCGTAGGCTCGAAGTGCTCAAAGTTTTTGTTGCTCTCTAGCTATAATGTTATCAATACTCTTGAGAGGAAGTTTGTTTTTCTTAGCCAGTTGTTCAATGACTGCTATTTCTCGGTTTATATTGTCTTCCGTTAAAGGTGTAGAAAATAATCTATGAATATGAGAATTCAAAGTAGACATTTTATGTTGAAAAGAATCGTTGGATATGAGATTGATCGTGTCATCTGCTTGTGTGGGTTTTCGGTGAACTGAAAACTTAAATTTGTTATATATTTTTGAAATTGTGAGGTCCAGAAAATTGATTTTATTGTTGTTCTCCATTTCAGTTGTGAATTTAGTGTGAACATGTGAGTTATTGATTGAATTTTGAATAGAATTTAGCTCCTGTAGACTGCCTGTACATAAACAGAGTACGTCATCCACATAACGAAACCAGAATCTCATATTTCTCGAAATAATGCTCTCATTTTCGAATATACGGTTTTCAAAATGTTTTAAGAGCCATTCTGCCAGGATAGGACTAAGGGGAGACTCCATCGCTAAGCCATCTTCAGACTTGAAAATTTTTTCATTGAATATGGGATAATTTTGCTTCAAACATTGGTGCAGCAATTGATAGAAATCATTGCAAAAGTCATCTGACCAGTTTGAACCCGTCCATAGGTCTTTCATCAGATCCATAGACTTATTGACCAAAACCATTGTGAACAAATTTATCACGTCAAATGATGCCATATTACCTCCCTACAACCCCTATCCGGGTTGACCCTAGCTAGCTCGGTGGAGACGGCGTGCGGTCTACTTTGAGTGGTGGAGGATTTCGTATTTGTTGGGCGCCAGGCGATCTGGAAGCTCCTCGGGTCAGTGAATGGTTGATCGCCGAACCTAAGCGGAAGGGGGAAGGAAATAATCGGGGCGCTGATTGAAAAATGCGTGATCTCGCGTTGAGTGATTTTATTCAAAACCTTGTCAATGGCTACAATAATGGTGGGCTCGGAATTGCCAATCAAACTTTGGTAAGCGTAGGTCAAAGAATTAGGTAGGCCGCGCGAATGGCAAGCACAGTCCCCGCGAGAATCGCGCTCACGACAGCGGTTAGAGTTCAGGTGACCAAACAGCGGTATAATGAGAACTAAGCGTGTACTGTAACCTACGTGACAGATGAAGGTACCCTCAGTGTTCGTAGTACGCTCGTGACATAAAACTAGACTACCTAACTGCTCTTTCAAAGCTATAATGTCGCACGGTTCGGCGTAGAATGCGTCCGCCACCCGTGTGTGGCAATAATACAACGTAAGCAAAACTGAATACGCATACAACTTGAATACCCGTTTGATTGGTATTACAGAAGGTTTCACCCAATGTAGTAGTATTATCAAGCAATAAACAAAATCAATAACGTAATAAATAAAATATGTAATAAATTGGAGCATAAACAAAATAAATGGTGCTTAGCTTTGCGCCGGAGCGGGAAATCGGGACGATGACGAGATCGCAAGATGGCGGCCAGTCGCTCCTCGAGAAGCACACAGATGTCGAAGATGACGTCACAGACACGGAGATGAACGAAGATGGTCGGTGAATTTGAACGATGGCTCCAAGATGACGAGAACGATGAAAATGGTACAGGAACAAATGGGAATGATGCAACGTAGACGAAAAACCCAACGAAAAGGGTACAAAACAAAAAGCCTGAAAAAAATACCAATTAGAGCCTGAAATGCGCTTCGTCGACGGCGGGATTGATTAATATGATTTTAATTTAATTAAGTTTTAATTTGTGATATGTTCAAAGTGTGATTTTAATGATTATAATGTAGCAAATAAGTTTTAACGTAAAAAATAAATGACTGTAACTTGAATAATTCTTTTACCTTGAGGTGTTGATCGGCTTTTAGCTTGAAGAAATTTATCAAAATAATTCCGGAGAATCTCCGCTGAACTAAGTTCAAAAAAAACGTTGTGAGTTCAAATCCACAAAAAGTGAGAAAAATTTCGGCCCGGTAATCAATTTGGCACTAAAATTTCTTGATAAACTCCCGAACACTATTTGATATGAACTCTTCACTAACTAATTTAAAAGTGGCCGTTAGAAAGACCTTCACAAAGTTAAGTCTGTTTTCAAGTTAAGTACGGTTTTTCTAATTATTAGTTCAATAAGAAAAGAAGACGCATTTCAAACTCCAATTCTCATCCACCAAGAACACAGAGACGCTAAGAGGGTTGCAGCCGAGGCACAAAAATACTGGTAACAATAGTTTACGCTAGAGGGACATGGTGCATGAACAAACGAATCTAACAGATGGTCGAAAAGCAATGAATAAAGGTTAACAGGTAAGAAACAAATAAACAATTAGGAGAGATGATTGACAGTAAATGATTTTAGGTGATGAAGACGAATGTGGTGAAAATGAAATGTAACAACCAATGAGGCATTGTTAGGTATTTCAATATCTTTTATTTTGGAAATTCTGTTCTAGAAACTGAACCCTGAACTAGAAGAGAATTCTTTTGTGAAAATGTTATTGATCCATTTGGAGAGTTAATAAAATGGTGAATAGATAGAAGAAACTACTGACCTCATGAGCATGTCATTTTTATGTACTTTGGGTAAAGCATATAATACTGGAATCTTTGGGTTCATTGAAATCAAATATGTTTCTTTCATGTGATTTGAAAAAGCTTTTCTCTCATTCACTGTTCTTTGTATTTTTGTGACGAACGCTGGCAAAGGATTGATGTGAAATTTTTTAAAATTGTTATCAGATGGAAATAGATTAACTTTCTCTATGTACTCCTGTTGATTCATGATTGTGACACAGATTCCTTTGGCAGCCTTTGTCACCACCAGATTATTTTCTTCAATTTTGACTTTCAATTCTCGTGATGTCTCATTATATTTAACAGTCTGTCCTGAATTTGATCTTAGAACAATATTGTTGCAATATTGACCCAATTTACGTGTTACTTCGTCAGTTTTATCTTGATTGTCGATTGTTTTTTCATATAAATTCTAATTCTGCGGCCGAAGGTTCAATTTGTTGTTTAGGAGGCTTAAAAATAAGATCAAATTTCAAGCTAAACTGTATTAGTTCCATTTGTTCATTAGTAAATGTTTTATTCGTCAGGCTTAGAATGCGCCCATGGAAATCATGAATGTCCATGATAGAACTGTCAAGGTTTGTTACATTTTCTTGATCAATTCTCTTTGAAGATTCAAGAGATTCAAGTTTCTTATTTAAAACTGCAGATTTTCTGCTTCTCATATGGCTCAATAATGTTTTCTAATTAAGGTTTATTTCGATTTGGATATTTGATTGTTGTAATGGGCGTTGATGTAGTTCGGCAAGCATGACTTATGTTGACATGTCCTGTTGAATCAGTATTTTTGGGAACCTCTTGTCAGACTCACAAAATTCATATTGGAGTGTTGTACACAGCAAAGTGATTTGAAATGAAAGGTTACCAGGAAGGATCCAGGATTTTGAAAAAATTGTCTCGAACCTTGCTCTCTTTCAACTTTCGTTAATTTTATATTGATCTCTTCAAAGCAATCAGTTTCGGAAATGTAAATGCCTTCATCAGGCCGGGAGATAACAAAAAGGATATGGAAATCACAGCACGAAGCAACAATGAAATATAAAATATAAAGTACTAATCTTTGTCTAGTATCACAGTTTGTTGGGTTACATGTTAAAAGTTATTTCATACATTTCATTTGGTTGATTAGATCACAATATTGATTACCAGTATCACATGTGGAGAACAGTTGAAATTTGAATTAACAAGTCTTGCAATTCTACTACTACTTCTATTCTTGAATAAATACTTAAATGGAGTACCGAGATGCAAAATTAATGATATACAAAAATTACAATTAATTACAAAAGACTCAGCAAATTGAGAAAATTGAAGAACATATTAGTTTGCTCAATTCGCTGAGTCTTCTGTGATTAATTGTTAGTTTTTTCATATCATTTATTTTGCATCTCGGTACTACTTTCAAGTATTCCTTTTAGAATAGAAGTAATAGTAGAGCTGCATGAAACTTGTTTAAATTTCACCTGTTCACCACACTATGATACTAGTAATAAATATTGTGATATAATCAAACAAATTGAATGTATAAAATAACTTTCAACATGTAACCTAACAAACTGTGATACTAGAGAAAACATTAATACTTTATATTCTATATTTCATTGTTGCTTCGTGCTGTAATTTTCATATTCTCCGTGTAGTCTCCCAGCCTGATAATATCAATTACATTGCCGAGACCGGTCGCTTCAAAAAGATCAAAAAAAATTAACAAAAGTTAAGAGAGAGCGAAGTTTGAGACAAATTTTTCAACATCCTGAATCCTTCCTAGTAAGCTTCCATTTCAAAATACTTTGCTAGGTAGAAAATATGTATAATATAAAGAGACAAACTTATTTATTCGAGCATATAATCCAGTAGTATTGTAATAAAGAAATGTTTTAGAATAGGTAAGTAAAAGTGATATTACAGAAAAATTGTAGAATGCTGCATAACATTTCAAAACACTAAAATTGAAAATTGCAGGAATATTATCGAGTTACCGAAGTTGCTGCGCCAAGCCATATATTCACTGTGTATATACGACTAGAATATCACCGGATATTCATGCGGCAGAATTCAAGTTGGAATTTTGGTCGCCTGACCTTTCCACTCTCATGTTACAGCTATTGTATGCTAATTAACAAAAAAAGTACCCCAATAATACGAGTTATTGCATTACATAACTATAACCGAGATATTCTATCAAATAAATAATAATGTGAATTGAGAGGACAAACTTATTCATTCAGGCATATAATCCAGTAGTATTTCAACAGAAAAATGTTTTAGAACAAGTAAAAGTAATATCACAGAAGAATTATAGAACGCTGCATAACATTTACAAACACTGAAATTGAGAATTGCAGAAGTATTACAATAATTCTATCTCTTATATCCAGTAATCGGATAATCATACAGTGTTTGAACAAGATGGAGAACCATGGGGAACGTTCAACATTTGTCCAAGGTCTAACAAATTTTTGTTCAGTGTAAAACTGGTGTGAAATAAGCCAATCAAAAACGTCTAGATCTATGGGGCCTTCTTCAGTTTGCTTCTCCTTGTTCGAGAATGAAGTATAATACAGTTGATAACATCACTGAATATATTAGAGATACTAAGGTCAAGTATTCTACCGTGGAACTTTGAGATTGTATGAGGCTGATACATATTCAAGGAATGAATAGAACTCTGACATGATTATTAGATATATATAAAATTCGTCCAGATGAGGCATATTGAAATCGCCTAGAATAAATACTGACATTGGAATTGAGCATAAAATACGAATGACTGAGGAGCTTATAATATTTCGAATATTCAGTAGAACTAGCATCAGGATGGATGTAAACTGTAACTATATAAGCGATGGTAACAATATTAGAAAATAATGATTTGATACATAAAGAATCAATGTTGATTGAATCACAAGTCATTTTTTATTTCTGTGTGACGAAAGAGACCTTGACTGTAATCAAATTCCTCCGCCTCTGCTTTTCCTAGTCAAAATGCAATCTCGGTCACAGTGAAAGACATAATGACGCGAATCAGATGGTTCAGCATGACGGACATTGTCTAAGAGCCAAGTTTCAGTGAGCACAAGGACATGAAAATTTATGGACAAACCATTCAAATGAAGCTCTGCAATTTTTGTGTTAAGACCACGGACATTTTGGTACAAAACGGAGACTGAACGAGAAAAAAAGCTCAGCTTTTTTTTTAAACAATTCGCGAAACATAGTTACAATATTTAATCATCAAGTTTTGTTCATCATGGTTCAAGAGTGGCAAAAAATCTCTCTGTTTTGAACTTTTATCACCAGCCACTTCAACCCTAGCAAACTCAGTTTTCGTTAATATATTATGATTCTACATACAACAGATTGAGTGCGTGGCTAGAAGTTTTGGAGAAAATTTTGAGTGGTCTGGAGGTATCATCTTTGACAGTCCGAATCTATGTTACTTCAGATTGAGGTACACCTGGAGCAATTAGACTCAAAATCGGAGAGATCACAATGCTATCCTTTCCATATTATGGAAATATTTATCTCCAGAAAGATTGAATTGATTTATGTTGTTTTTCCTGGCATTGCGGTCTGATATTTCAGCGATCATGACTGTGTTTAAAGACCTGAGACTCTTCAAACTCCATCGGTCCATTTACCGAACTGACTTCTCTTCAATTTTCTTATCTCAGACTTGGGACCCAATGTTAGACTCTCAAATTCTGTCAACTTTGTGATTTTGGATTCAATTGACGATCTGCATGGATTGCAAAACTATTTGAGATTTTTTCTAGACCGTATTCTTCTCAGGTGCTTTCCAAAGTATTTTCGTTATAAAAGACCTAGAATACTCCCTCGTCATTTGTATGAATAATTCAAACTATCAGGCTATGTTTGTTAGTCTCTTCTAGTGGAATGTACATTTGGTCTCGACTGGCTCCACATTTTGACCTAATTATATGTTATGGTTGGCTTTTTTTTATGTGCATTACTACATTGATGTTGCGCTATATCCAAAGCAAAACTCTATATAATATATCATACGAGTATGTATATTCTCTTGTATCAAAGAGTAGAATAATAGTATCCAGGTTTGTAGCAACATTTTATCTAATCTTCATTGATGCACATGGATGGGTGAAGAATGGTTTCAATTGAATAAACTAGAATTGTGAAAGATAATTTTGGAGATGTCATTGTTAATGTTCAAGAAACAATTATCAGGAATTCATCTACGTTGTTGTGTTGGACTTCACACTGTACTGGTTGGTTCCGTGTAGATACATGAGCTTGAATGAATTTTATGTGGCCTATGCGGAGTCTTGATGATATGGTTTAGTGTTTTCTTAATCCATAACTTGTCCATGGTTTTGTATCTCTTTTGATTACTCTCAGCTAATTGTTTGTTGTGGCCAATCATTCTTGCTCCCATTTCCAGTTAATCTTTCCTTTTATTGTAGCTTTAAGGTCACTGGCAGGTGTAAGTATTGTGCGGGTTTTTTTTTGTAATGATATTTTGTCTGCTCGATCGGCTCTTTTGTTACTGGAAATGCCAATATGCGATGGTATCTCAATTGGAACGACCTCAATGTTTTTTGTTGTCTTCTGGACGTGGATTATTTGTTGTGTTGTACAAGAGAAGATTTTAGGTACTACGTATTCAGGGTCATGACAAAACTCAGGGAATCTGTGAATAGTAAGAAATTTTTGGATTGGTTTGCTATAATTATTATGAGCTGTAGGCCTTCAAATATACAGAAGACTTAAGCTGTAAAGATGCTGACAGTACCTGATACATGAAATTTTTTGATTTCCGATTTCTTATAGATAGCGCATTCCACTTTATCATAATAATAATTCAATATTCATGTATAGTTCATCAATTGTTCATGGTGGTATAGTGCCTTTGTCTTTTTTGTCAATTTCTGGTTGTGGAAGAGCTATTGAGTTCAAAAGGTTTCAACAAATTTTGGGAAGAGAGTCTATGCTTTCAGGTGATCTGTAGTTCACTTTGTAATTTACAGTAAGTTATATGGTCAAGCTGAGTGACAATGGAAGAAGCATATGTAAGTATTATTTATTCTCTTTTGAACCGTGGAGGTGGTTCTCCTGCTTCATTATAAATGCACTCCACAGGGCTAGTTCGGTAGGCTCCTATTATGGCCTGCTTTACAGCATTTTGGATTGGATCGATTATCTTGGTACTGAATCTCTGGCAGTAAAATAGACCAAAGAGCCATAGTCAATTCGGGATATTTTAAAAGCTTGATAAATTGTCAGTAACATTGTTTTGTCTGCTCCTCACTCTTTGTGGCTAAGAATTTTTATCAGAATCAGTCTTCTGGTGAAGTCTGCTCTTGATTTACTGATGTGTGCCTTTCACATAAGTTTTTCATTGTTGTGTCGCTGTTGGCAGAAGTATTCAATTTTTGTTCTGGTTGGTGAAAATTTTAATTCTGACTTTTTGGTCCATACTGATAATTTATCCATTGTTTCATTTAGATCAGTCTGCACCGTATTGATGTCTCTACATTTATTATATATAGCTGAACCATCTACGAATAATTCTGTACTGACTGGTTTCTGAATTTCTTCTGCAATTTTATTTATCGCAATAAGAAATAGTGTAACGCTTAGCGTTGCATCCTGTTGTAGACTATTTTTCATTGTTCTCATATCGGATGTATAGTTATTGCACCTAACTCTAAATGTGCAGTTTGATAGAGAGTTACTAATAAGATGCAGCATGTTTCCTTGTACTCCAAATCTCTTCAGTGTTGTTGTTATTGGGTATCGCTAAGTAGTGTTATAAGCTTCTTCCAAGTCAACAAACACTGCTGTTAGGTGTTACTTCTGTTTCAACGTTTGGATTTCTGACGTTGAACTAACAATGAGGTCGGAGGTAGATGAAGAAAACGATGTACGGGAATTCAGTCACAAGTTTATTATTTCTATCCTACTCTACAGTTTCGGTCCCACCTGGACCATCTTCAGGAGTGAATAAAATTAGTGTTTGTGTATGTTGTCATCTGTAGTGTTAACATAAATATTTTGTTTTCTTTTATAAGTCGATGTAATAAAAATGAGAAAAGACAAACATGTTTTCAGTCAAAAATGAAAGAATAACGGTCATAACGGTAAGTTGTTGCCACGCTTAGTTTTCATATTCAAAAGTTTCCATATATACATTTATTTATTCTTTTATTTTTGGCTGAAAACATGCTTGCTTTTTCTCATTTTTATTACATCGACTTATAAAAGAAAACGAAATATTTATGTTAGCACTACAGATGACAACATACACCAACACTAATTCTATTCACTCCTGAAGATGGTCCAGGTGAGACCGAAACTGTAGAGTAGGATAGAAATAATAAACTTGTGACTGAATTCCCGTACATCGATTTCTTCATTTCACGTAACAGTCAGCATCATATAATACTTCTATCGAAGGTAGATCTTTGAAGCCACTCTGTTCTTTGGCGATGAGGTCTTTGTTTTCATGTGCCACATCAAGCGTTTATAAATAATTTTCTTGAGAACCTTGCAAAGAGTGTTGGCGAGTGATATGGATCGAAAGTTCCGCGGATCTGATTTAGTTCTTCCAGTTTTATGCATGGGTATTATTATTGTTTAGTTTCTTGTTCTTGGGAATTTGTTAGGTGTCCAAATAAGATTATATACATATGTTCAATATATAGGACAGATATTTTTCTGGGAGATATTTTAGAAATTCATATGAAATATTATCAGGCCTCGGACTGCTGTTGGATTTGGTTCTGTTCAACATAGATCCTAGTTCTTCCAATGGCATTGAGTGGTTCAGAGAATATTCAGGTTCATTTCCCATCCTTATATTTTTTTTTAATGTAGTTCCTCTTTGATTTTTTTGAAGTCATCGTCGTAGTGGCAATCATCTGAGTTTTTTGAAAGTTGTCTGCGATTATTTTTGCAATTTTTTTTGGAGAAGAGATTATTTCATCATTATCTTGCATAAGTGTGATTTCTGATAAGATATATTTCAGCTCCTATTTCTCTGATTTTATCCTACACTTGTTTAACAGGTACGTTAGGACTTATGGTGGATACGTATTCTTGCCACAATTGTATTTCTCTAGGTCCAATAGTCAGTTTCACTAGCGCTCCATTAATTTTGATCTGGATAAAATTTTCTTCTGTTCTGTTGTTCCGAAAAGTTTTGATGACCTGGTCCAGATCTTGAATAGTATATTCACATTTCTCATTCCACCAAGGCACACATTTTCTTTTTGTATCCTCTATATATACTTATGTTTGCTTTTCAACTTCTGTTATCATATCTGTTAGTTGTCGGACAAGATCATTGATGTTCTCATATTTATCGAATCGGATATTTGTATCATTGAATTTTTCTGAAAATATTCTCCATTTTGCCGTTTTAAGTCTCCATTCTTCCAAGCCAGAAGTTACTTTTGGACTGGGCTCATATCTTGCCGTGATATTTTAATGGGATGATGATCGCAGCTATTAGAATATACTAGAGCTTCCCAAGCTCAATTTGGAGTTATATTTGGATCAGTCAAAGATAAAACTATCGGGGGAAAAGCTCCGGACTGTATATGTCTATGAGTGTCGTCTTCGTCATTCCTTTTGGGACAAGATCATCCATTATGTCTCCCACGAGTTTACCTTGTCTGTCGATGTATGTTGAACCTCATAACGAGTTATGTGCATTAAAGGCGCGATGGAATGACTTGAGTAGTTGATTTAAGGGCATAAAAATATCTTAGATATCTAGTATGGTATGAGGGGGTATGTATATAGAGCATATTGTAGGTGAGGTGGGAAAATAGGTGCAGATTGCTACGGTCTCAAGGTTTGTCTTAAGGTATATTTCTTCAACTTCAATTGAGGTTTTTGAGAGAATAGCTCCTCCTCCGGTTGTGTGACCTTCATATTGACCATCTTTTCTGAATACTTCATGATTTTGCTTGGACATTGATTTGTTTGGATATAGCTTAGTTTCTGATTAGCATATATAATGAGGGCTATATTCTATAATTATCAAATTCAATTCAGCTTAGTGTGCATAGATGCTATTACAGTTCTACTGTATGAAAACCATTACTAGTTTTGAATCTTCGGATCCAAAGATAGACAAATTTTCTTCTGAATGTAGGTTTTGTGATAGATCATCAATTGTTTCGTGACTTTGCGATGGAGATTCAAGTACCTTTAGTTTGAGGTCCTCCAATTCCTTTGAAATTCTGTTTTCCAGTTATGGTCCTTCGATTTTCTTATGGATTTCTTGGAGTATTTGTATTGTTCCTTCTAAATTTTCGGTGTGGTCTTCCAGTAGCTCATATGGTTGTTGATTTATGTCTAAGACACTTCACACAAAACTTTTAAAGTGGTTGAAATTCGTAGAGTTAATTAGGACTCTCTCTGATTTCTATTCTGGCCATTTTCATTGATTCTTCAATGTTTCACTCAATTTCGATATTGCCAGCTGTTTTTTGTTTTCTTCTGAAATTTCGTGTCCCTTTATTTGATCTGTGATGAGAGTGACTTACAATCATAATTGTTTATTTCATTTGAATCATCGTTTTTCAAGGATGTTGCTAGTCGTTTTTGAGAGAGATAGATCATTGAGCTCCCAATTATTTATAACAGAGACTGTTTAACCTTGGCTGCTATGTGAATGTCAATTTTCGAATCCACTTCCATTTGGTCTGATCAACTTATCTTTTCTCAGGGATAATTTAAAGTATTGAGTTCGATTAATTTTTGTTCGAAATTGGTTTAGCGTTTGAATTTGTTTGTACAGGCTAGTAGACGGTATTTTAAAATTCATATCCTAGATGTTCTCAACTATTACACTTCTCACATGTGGTAGATTAAGTTGATAGAAAAATTCGGTGTTTTGTGTTTTCATGTTACATGGTAATAATTTTGGTGACTTTTGTTTCATCTGTCTCTGGTATGATCCCTGCTTTCAAATTTGATATGTGCCCTATATATTGAATATGGAAGGTTGAGTGCTTTCTGTATTTTCTCGTGCAGTATGGATGGGCAAACATTGGATATTATAATTCTTGTTGACAGTGTGATGTAACGTACTTTTATATTATTGTATTTGATTATTTTGTTCATTTGTCTATTCTTTAGGAAAATGCAAATTCTCTAATAAGATAGGCAGGAGACCTAAATTATATTCATATGTTTTACCATTCCTCCAATAGCTACTACATATTTTCCAATTGAAATTTCATTAATGGCAGCAATTATGATTGCCTGTTCTTACTTTGAAAAATTTGTTTTATGCGATCAGCGTATGTTGTGTTCAGATGTTGATGTTGAGTGGCGGCTCCTCCGCCATCAGGTGGATACTCGTTGTTACTCACTTGTCATGGTTTAGTCAGTAGATACACAGATCTGTTTATAGTGGTGTGCTATTAATTCATAGATGTCACTCCTCGTGATAATAATTCCATTTCTCGAACGGAAGAACGGTTAACATAACCGAAGCACAAAACTCATTGTCGTTACCAATTCATCAAACGACTTGAAGAACGGAATAATAGTTAATTTTTACAGGAGGGAGAAAGCACGACGGGCCTTCTTGTACATTCGAATTCATACGGTGAGCGATTGAAGTAATATTCTGATCCAGACTACTTCCCACAGATTATAATGACTTTCTAGTAGTACCCTCAATAAAGTATACTTCAAGATATCATTTCATGAGCTTTGTTCCAAGCCAAAGATTTGATCACTACAAATGTCCTTATTTGTAGATTGGCATAAAATTTATAAAGTGGAGTACTTTGTTGAGCTTCGAATCTCGTCTGGTCCCTGTCATCCCTATGTTAAATACTAATTGAAAACATATTCAGCTTGCAGGGTAGATTGACAATAATTATCGAGTCAATTTTAATATGAATTCATTTTGACTCTACCACTTGATTGAGTTGTGGAATGATGGAAGATGACTCAATGGACTAACTTTCAAGAGAAGTGACTTACATCGTCCACAAGGCCTAATTTATACCTCAATTTCAATGAATCCTCATGTAACAAGGCTAATTCGTGATGCAAGAGACATACTCAATAATTGTCGAGTCAGTATTCCAAATTACGTTATTTGTATTTGTATTAATAATAAACATTATATTTTCAACACTTTCAAGGTGAGATTGATATTGTCACGAATCAGCACTTGTTCAGTATATATATAGAGTAAGGCAGTAGAGTAAGGAAGTTAAGTTAAGTGAAGAAGTAGAAGTCGAGAAGCATCAGAATGTAGGGGAATTAAGAGCTCCACCCGCACCTAGCCGACTAGTAAGTTATAATATTCATACTTTGTTTATATATTCATTCGTCATTATTATCTTTGTTATTTATCCTTTAATATATTTATTTGTTATATGAATTTGGCATTCTTTATATTTGCAATAACCTCTACCCTCCATCCAGCAAGAACCCATCTATTCTTTGTTATATTCAATTTAGAGTGTAACACTCACTCAATTTGTCTTGCAATTAATTTCTTATTAGTACTGTCAGTAATGTAGAGAGGAGATACAGATAAAAAGAAGAAGTAATTTTACAAATACAAATTTCTTTGCAATAACAAAGTTCACATTCTTTCCCTATTCAATACATCCTTATGAACATTTCCTTCTAACTCAAATTGTCCTTAGTTCTTTTTATGTGTCGGTTGAGTAGTTGCCATTTAGTCCTTTGCCGGTCAAGTGTCAAATATTATTTGTTTATGGTCCAAGGTCAACAGAAACATGAGGCAAAATATACAATATACATCATATTTACGAAACAATGGTATATTACATTCAGGATTCATTAACGGTAATTACAAGACATAAATACGGATCAAGCAAATATAGGTTGATTTCAATTTCAGATATTCTCAAAACCAAACCTCATACCACCACATGTTATGGAGTATTAAAATGTATTCATTCCAACTGGTGGCTAATAATACTGAGGTAAACGGTGGTGTATATTTGAACAGAATTACGGATTTCAACTAATTTTGATGGACTTTAAAATATATGACGGTAGCAGAAGGCTCTGGGATGTGCAACTGTGACGGAGTCCTGGGACACGATTCGTCACAAGCATTATTGATAATATTGCTTCAAATTCACAAAGGCTCCTATAAATAACGACAAGTATGGTATCTGTCGACTGTATTAAATACAGCAAACTACATTATAACTGCTAGAAGAAGCACTGTGTTTTTGCTGTCATCGTCAGATACGTGTGGTTCTTTATTTGCATGATCTGTTGTCAATATCTGTTACTTGTGAAAGGGTATCGGTGCAATTTGATTCCTTGAATAAATATCGTGGTAAAGGAGCAATGATAAAATTGGTGGATGAAGATTTTCGAAACAGAAGCCAAGTGTTTGTCAATAAACAGAACGTCAATAATTATTAACAGATTAATCCAATGGGATGATTCTGATGCTTCAAAGCTCAAGCAAGCAAATTAGAAATGTAAGGTATATTCATATCTACGCCAAAGAAAGGTTTTTTGTTCACACTACATCCTCAGAGAAAGATCGCAATATATTTTTGACACGTCAATTTTCAATCAGTCAAAATAATTATAAGATATGCTAGTAACTTATCTAGGAGAATTGTCTCACGAAATTTATGTTGCAGAAAGTTATGAAAGAGTAGTGGACGAACAAATGATTTGAAAGAAGAAGTGAATATAGAGAGTATTTGATTAGATTTCTTGTTCTATACTCATAGTCCTCACGTTCATGGAACTCTTTCTTGTTCCCTGATCAGATATATGATTTCGGATGTATCTAGCTATTGATGTACAGAAAACTAGCATATCAAAATTTTCACTGTATCCAATGAATGAATTTGGGAACGAAAAATCGTCATGCGCTGAGTTAGAGCTTCAACGTTGAATAGGTAAAGCTCACGCTTTTGTGAAAAGCACAAAGATGAAATTTTGATCAGAAAAGGCTAAAGACATATTGAATGATGTAAAAACTTAGAAGAAATACACCAAATATCCAATGCAGAAAATATATGAAGAGAATTGAGAGGGCTGAATGTACAGTACATGACAACTAAATGGCATGAAGAGGGTGTATCATTGCGATAGATCACTTTCACGATAGACACACCCATTTATAAATAAGCTCAATTTTCATTAACTTTCTCAACGAAGTAATCTCTGTAACAAAATATATCATGAGAAATACTTCTGATCTTGTGCGTGATATTTGATGTTTTCACAGAATTTTATTATTGCTCCTTTAGATGTTTGCACTTTGTTCCTCAGTACATCTAAGGATCTGGTGGATAGAATGTATTACAGAATAATGAGACTTTCTGGCTGAATATATCGATCATAACAGAACTTTAGAAAGGTGTCAAATTGTGCTGGGAAAATTTTGTGTTTACTTTCAACTACATTCTTCACAGACAGATCGATGGTTCACCCACCGACCTAAGTCTTAGTAACACATCGACAGATATTGTGTTATAAAAATAAGAACGTCAAGTCATACCCGATACTCAATTCAACATTTTATATCACAGAAGGCTTGAAAGGTTGATGATTTTATTTTGATATGCCTCATAAATAAACAAGATTTGATACCTGAGGTCACAGTTCATCATTCAGCACCCTGTGGAAAGCAAAATTAATTATTCCAGATATCACATCAAAAGATTATATTCCTACAAATTGGTTTTAAAAATCAACAGCATCTGATAGATGTCTCAATTATTAATCGTATACTGATAGATGATATAGGATTTGTGACATCAATGCCTTAATAGATAGATATTTTTATTCATTAGACCTCATCTACTATCAACAGAATCAAAAATACATCTTCGGCATACTACTCACCAGTTAAAAATGCGTATTACGCAAATTTCTCAAATTGCAATATCAAACGTAGGATGCATACTTTGGGACACAGGTTTTCAAGTAATTTACAACTGCCTCATGGAAACAAGATTCATGCAGGAATATTTTCTGATCAGGAGATCTTGAGTATTGCACATGAAATTCTACAGGATAGCAATATCTTAATCACCACAAATAACTCAACTCCTGTTGGTTTTCTATATAATAAAATCTTAGATAGAATTGAACTACAATATTATGAGACGGTAATTTATAAAGTTGTTTGCAATAATTGTGAGAGCTTTCTCATTGAGGAAGCTCCTCAAACCCTGTCAGAGCGAGTATATCACCGTGATCATAATCGTGGAGCTTCAAATCCTGACCAAAGTGCTCTCAAGAGAAATCGCCAGCAAACATGTCACCAGTTCAATTTCAGGAAACCACAAATTTTATTAATTGTAACCAATAAAGGTCAACGACTGTTGCATGAGAGTTTATATATCAATTTAAATCATGCTAAATGCATCAACTACTAGACAGATGCAAAATGTAACTTAAAATTCGCGTGAAAGTTTCCAATTCACATGCATGACCTGTAGAGGTGTTAGTTTTCGTTTCTGTTTCAAATTGTATCCATCATACTACCACCCTCCATCCAATCGATAAGGCTGTTAGATCTCTACACTTTGAAAAATGTGAAGGAATTCAACTGTTGGACATTTGAATGTTGGCCCATTGTTGGAGTATGGTATATAAAGCGCGTGATCTAGCGGAAGAAGAATCATTTAATAAGAGCAGTTATGGTAATATAGTAGTGAAATAGATATTTCCACTGTAACCTGTGATTATAATTCATTCACAATGAAATCTGATACAAATTAGTGTCAGAAGTATGATCCAAAGATATTGAGTGGAGATGATATTGGGTCCAAATGAAAAGTGAATTAGGTTGTAGTGTTATGAAGTGTTCGAAAAATGTGATTGGACTGTTTTAAATGCCTACGACAAGAAACATGGCCATCAGTGAGATGCAAGATCAGCTGAAAATTATGATGAAGCTTATGAGAACGTTCCCGTATGAGCCTAAGAGATGACTACGGATAGCTAGACTGATCAAGTCTAGTCACAATTTTTTCAAGAAGGTTGCAATAATACCATAGAAATAAAAGCTCATTTTGCAGAAGTCGCATTCGTGGCAAATAGGGTGGATAGATGTTTAATTGTGTGAGTTCTCCTTTCCGAAAAAATTATCGAACATAGTTCTGCAAATCGATATAATATATATTATTGAATGTACAAATTGAGAAAAAATGTTCCCAGAAGTGTAAGTGAAGGCTCTATAAAGCAACGAAACTGTAAGGTAAGACTGGAAATTAGGCTCATGAGACATCATTCTGCAATCTGTAGGGTACAGTATAATTAGACTAATTATAAATTCACAGATGTCTATTGCGCAAAACAGTGTACTTTTCACTGTACGTGCAGAACGAGCTGATTTGCTGATGGTCAATATCGTGACCAAATTACTAATAAACGATCAAACATAGTTCTGCAGAAATTTTGATGACGTCTATGGAAAATGTCCAATAGATTGTGAATTTTCAATTATTGTGAATGCAATGATTTCATTTCAGGAAAAATCTGATGTGAACATCACGTGACTTACTGGTCCATCATTGGATATATATATATATATATATATATATATATATATATATATATATATATATATATATATATATATATATATATATATATATATATATATATATATATATATATATATAATACGATGTGATTTTATGTGTGATCGTATATGTATAGTCAAACACAAAATCTCACCGTTCCACAGTTAATCGTTTTGGATTTACCCATCAAGAGATTCTAGGAATCTGTCAAGTGAAATGCGCTCTCAGCCAAGTCGGTTGCTATGGAAACAGTAAGCCATTATTCTTATACTACAACATTCTTTAATACTGATTTCCAAAATTCTACGACTACCAACAGATCTGAATTTATGCGCAAAATTGGAAAATAAATTTCTACTGAAGGGCATTTCCGGTTCGGTCTATTGTCATGAAAATAGTAGGCAATCATTCAGATACTAGACCAGACTGAAATACCAAATTTCAATATTCTACACCTGATCGTTTCGAATTTATGCGAGAAATTCCAAAAGACTGTCAAGTGAAATGTAATTCCAGCTTTGTCGATCTCAATAAAAATAGGATGTGATCATCTAGATGGTATAATCGTCCTGAATACTGAATTCTAACAATCTATGTTCAATCGTTTTGGATTTATGCGGAAAATTAAAATTTTTTTTGGAATAAAGTGCTCTTCCGGTTCAGTCGATAGCAATCATAATGCAGGGTGTACAACTAAATATTATGGAAGTGCCCAATACAGAATTTGAATATTCTACGACTGAATTGTTTAGAATTGACGCGGGAAATTCAAAAATTCTGTCATATAAAGTGCAATTCCGGCTCAGTTGATTGTTATAGCAGATGATCATTGAGATCCTACAGCAATTTAAGATGCTAAGTCCCAGTATCACACGGCTGATCATTCTGGATTTATGCGGAAAATTAGAAAAAAGTCTCAATTAAAGTGCACTTCCGGTTTAGCCGATCGCAATAATATTACAAGATGTACAATAAGATGCTATAGGAGCTCTTTATACAAAATTTCAATATGCTATGACGGATCATTCTATATTTATGCAAAAAATTCAAAAAAAGTCTCAAATAAAGTGCACTTTTGGCCTGGCCGATTCTTACAAGAATAGCAGATAACCATTTTGATACAACATCAAATTCAAATACTGAATTTCAACATCCTACGAATGATCATTCTGGATTTATCAAAGAAGTTCAAAAAAGTTTCAAGTAAAGTGCACTCCCGGTACACTAGATCCTATACCAGTCTTTAATACAAAATTACAACATTATTCGTTCAACCACTTTTGACATTTGCGAGTTACGCACGCCCAAACGCACGTTCGAACATACGTACCGACATCAAGCCAAAAATAGTCAAAATGAATTCAGGAATGCTGAAAACGGGTATTCCCATCAAAATCTCGATAAGTGAATTTTGTCGGTTTCACAATACTCACTCATTACTTTGTACAAGTAAGTAAAAATGAGAAAGTGCTGTGTAATTCCACAGGTTCGCAGTGCTTTAGACTCAAGATACACAAATAGTTTCTTACCGCGAAATATGATGCTCAATAAAGTTTATCCCTTCGTTTGCTGTAAGGATTCAAGAGAATATATAATAATATATTGAGATATGAGTTTCATAAGGCATGATTTTAGGTCAGGCGTTTTTGTTTGAAGAAAAATTGACCTAAAATGTCTCATGGAACGTTTATCCTATGAAATTTTTACTATTTGGATCCATCAATGTCAAAAAATAATGAATTTCATATTTTGAATACATCGACGGATGATATTTGATTTATTATTCGACTCTTGGTGACAGAGAAACTTGACAAAAAAGGAATCCGTGTGAATCAAAAATACTTTTCAAAATTTGCTGGTATGAATATTGTTTCAACTTAGAAATGAATAAATATAAAGAAATTTACTTGAAACAATCAAAATTCCCGTTAGTTACATGTACGCATATCTAAATGATTTAACAGGAGCGGAAGCAGAGGATTTCAAGTGAATTATTGAAATTAAAGAATATTATTCTAAATGATTTGATGGGAGAACAGCTGCCAACTTCAGCTGAAGAAATCATGATGGAAAATGAAGAATCAAATGCTGAAATGGAAATATTCCATATAATAGCGTGATAATAATCAACCCGCATATGTTCATTGATGATATTTATTAGTTCTGGCCAAAGATACGTATCATCAGCAGGATGATACCGACGACGACACGCAAAATTAAAACTTGAAGAAGATGAAGATAAAATAATTACTAGAGTCTCACATCGTAAATAGCTCTAATTTGAGTATTGTCTAATATAGTTATCAATATCAGATTATATACCTTTGACTGACATCAATAATTTCCAACTAATAACGTGAAATTTCATATAATTCTCTTATTTCCTATGATATAGGAAGAGGGTAATATAGAGCGAAGTGAGCATAGGCGGAATACGCGTGTGCTGCAATGCTACGCTGTTTTGCCAATTAGCCTTGCTTATGATCTTAAAAGTGATCAATAATTGAATTGTATTGTGAACTTACGGAAAATTCCTCTGATCGTTCATCTATAATAAAAAGACCACGATATTGGTCATTGAAAGAATAGGCCAGATACACGCGTATAGTGATAAGTGCACTATTTTGACAATCTGTCTTGTTTTATGAGTTTAATTTCTACTTCTGATCCACCGCTTGGTCGCCTTATAGAGTGATAATAATCAACATTATACCAGTTTTTTTATCGATTGTCATCAACGTTACTCAGAGAAAGAAGAAGAGTGAGATGCTGGCAGAACGGCAAGGAGGGCCATCTTGAAGCAGTTTGTTGTGCCAAGCGGACTGTTCGAATCAAAAACGGAATACCGCACCGTTTGGAAGAATGAAGACCGTAACATTAACTTGCAAGGTAGAGGGTACAGTCATCTAGAGAAACCCATTTTTAAGAGTACTGTGCCACACAACTCAAGATTCATCCAACAGAAGCAGCATCCATTTGACAGAAATGCGGAGATTGAAGTTACGTGATCTATAACTGAAATATCAAAATGTTTTTGCCAAGGATTCGAGTGCTTTTGGGCGCACACATTTGGTAGAGCACAAAATTGATGTTGGAGATGCATGACCGATAACACAGCCCTCAATACGAATACTTCTATTCCGGATGGACAAGGTCCAAGGACTAATGACTTGCAGATGAATCATTGAACCATCAACGAGTCCCTGGGTCTCTTCGGTAGTCTTGATGAAGAAGAGAGGTGTTTCCACTCGTTTTTGTATGAACTATTGGGATATAATTGAGGTGATAATAGAAGACTCATATCCTTTTCCGAAAATCAACGATATCTTTGATGCTGTAATCGGATCGATTTAATATCTTCACATCTTACTATACAACCAAAAAATTCCCGTCAGAACAGACTATTCAGCATTGCAGTGGCTGATGAAGATTGATTGAAACATTTGCAGGTATGTGAATCTAAGATCTGTCACAGACCCGGAAAAACTCATGTTTACACTGATTCCTTGTCCCATCAGTACTTGGTTGTTGACACCAATTATTTCACCAAATAGTCGGAAGCAATACCAATGAGGAAACAAGAAGGTGGAACATTTGCGAAAGCCCTTATTGGGAATGTTATAACATAATTCGGAGTGCTATCAGCGTTACACTCCGATCAAGGCAGGAATATCGAGTCCAAAGTTTCCAAATGTGTGATGGATATTTCAGGTACTGACAAGATAAGAATTCCAGCACTATACCCACAGTCTGATAGCATGGTTGAATATACCAATGAAACATACCTGAACTATCAGTCAAAATTTGTCAACGAGCACCAAGGAGATTGGAATAAGATTTGCCTGTGTCTACTAGCGTACAGGTCAGCAGTCAATGAATCCACCTGATATTCCAGCCAAGTTGATGATAGGACAAGAGCTGTGTTTACCGGTAGATAATGTTGTTCGACATCCACCTCAAGACAACGAGCAACAACTACCAAAACAAGCTAGCTATTTCCAAGACTTGTGGAGCGTCCATGAGTCTGCACGGGAGAGAGTACAAGTTGACAACAACAGAAAAGAGACCTGATATAACCTGCAAGCGAAAAGTTTCCGGTTCCAGCAAGGCGAATTGGTCTGGCTCTAAGATCCTAGATTTAGGGGAGAAAAATATCTCAAATTGCGGGAAGACTACGTCACATGACACATATGAGGCTATAGAATGCTTGATTGACATTATATTCGTACTTGGAAATAGGTTGTGGTCGTATTCAGAATTTTTGTTTTTGTAATTTGCAGTCCTGATGATGGCATAATAGACCAAAATACGTATTGAGTAAGTGAATTTCATTAAATTTCAAACCTAACCAAGTGTTTAATTTCTCATTGGATATATTTGGCCCATTATGCCATCATCAGGACTACAAATAACAAAAACAAAAACTCTGAATAACAGTTAATTTTGCAGTCCTATATACTAATTATGCTAATAATGAGGGTGTGGCTTGAATCTACAGTGATTCAACTAAAGGGATGGTACAATAGACATTGAAACAATAAAGGAAGCGTACAGTATTTTTGGCTTTGGGTATGTTAGATATCTATCTAATGCGAAATAAGACGTAAAAACTCAAATTTTTGATCCTGAATTCATACTTGAACCTGAATTATTCCACTTTCAATAATGACTATTATACATTCAACGAGGATTTACCTATGAGCTTTCCTCTTTCTTCTTTATTAGCTAATGTTCATATGGAATTGCAAGGCATACTAACAATCAAATTGTGAGCCGAACACACAGCAGATAAAATTTGTAGGCAAAACCTATCGCAGTGGAATATGAGAAACAATAATAGATCTCCTAGAGAATATCTGTTCATCTGATGATTATTTTTCGGAATGAATGAGAATGATTTTGAAAAAGAATACATGAGGTCAAAATTGATAGCGAAAAAAGAAATCAGCCAAAATTACTCCTTTAAGCTGAAACTTCACTATTGAAAAGGTTAAACTGTTGAGACTCCAGATTTTACATCCTTCAAGCATCAGAAACTAATATAATGAAACTAAATTTGGAAATATAAAATCAATACAGGTACGTTTTTGTTCGCTCACCTGACATCACGAATTCCATAGCTTTTGTTGTGAAATTTCAATTGGATTTTTCATATTGAGCTAACAATAGAAGCTATCAACGACATGAGAACAAATCTATCATAATGAATATCAGTCATGAATATCCAGCTCAAATGTGAGCCCCTGTTTTTTCTATACGTTCTCTAATTAGATTTGATTGTACGCTTCAATTCATGATAAAAATATAATTTATCAGCTTGAATGTATCTAGTGATACAATGCCGATCTCTATATTTAGCAGCTGTCTCTTCTACAGGAATAGTTTGTTCGACACACTTCAATTGAACATGTGAACATAGAAATGTTATATTATTGTTCTGCATGTCATTGGAACCAACACAATCGGAAAAAAATTATGTTCAGAGCGCAACTCTCTAATTTTCAAGAGCAAGCATAATCATTTGACATTTTGTGATTGAATAATTTGAATACAGAATAATTCATGATGATAGATATCTTTTTTTTTTTTGTCCAGGACAACGAATTTGCTATTACTAGGACGCCTCTTCTCATTCAGTGTCAGAAGTCAGAATGTCCCGGCTGCACACGTTGACACACACGTGCCGTCCCAGGCCAACATCTCTGAATGACGTTGATGATAATTGAAAAGAAGACCGGTATAATGTTAATTACTATTACTCTATAAGGCGACAAAGGGATGGATCAAAAGTAGGAATTGAACTCATGAAACATGATTCTGAAAGTAGAGTGCAGGTATATATATATATATATATATATATATATATATATATATATATATATATATATATATATATATATATATATATATATATATATATATATTGACTCCAGGACAACGAATTTGCGATCGCTAGGACGTCTCTTCTCATTCAGTGTCAGAGAAGTCAGACTGTTCCGGCTGCACACGTTGACACACACGTGCGATCCCAGGCCTGAGCATATCGTAAATAAACAGAACATGAATTATTCTAGGAATATCAAACCAAAATAGCTCAAACGATATCGATTATAAAAATCTTCTTTGGTTCTTTTGGAAGAAAAACTCAAGCCGCGTTTCACTCTTCGACACGGACATTCTGACAGTCACTCGTCCTCGGGTGTATCTAGAATATTGCATTTTGAATGTTGTATAAGACATACGATTGAAGCACTTAACTCAAAGATCAGAATTATACTGCGAATGAGCGTATCCAAGTTATACAGGAGTTCAGTCTAGTAACAGTTATTCATACGCTTATTGTTCATCACAAAAATTTATACTATCTATGCTTTTCCGATATCAAATCAGTCAGTCGTAGTTTCCAATTGCTAAACAGGTATACAACATTTCATTCTTACCACCAATCAACATTTGCACTATTTACGGCCAACAGTATCAAACGTATCTCACAATTGCCACAACTGCATAACCGACGCATCATCAGCTGCCCACCGCGCCCTGATAAAACTAATATTAACCACTAATTTAGTTTGCAGTTGCAACTACGGACTGGAGCCCTTGTTTCAGGACTTTCTAACTCATCCGTATTTTTTTTAGTACATCTCTCACCACTACAGTCAGCACAGATATCTATCTCATGTGAAATATGACTTTCAGGCATTTTATTCAAATTATCGCGACTGTACTCATAGTTCCTCTTATTATTTAACGTTTTAAAATTATATTTGTCATTATCAAGTATTTTTGCTACCACAAGTGAACCTCTAAATTTCGGATCAAGCTTAGTTTGATTACGTTCTTCATCACTAATCAAAACATGTTTTCCAACTTCGAATCTTTATATTTTCGCTTCATTTTCATTTAATCTCATTTTCTCATAATTATAATTTTCTTAGATACTATCAACTGAGTCCTCTATGATCAAAAGTCGCTAAATCCATTTTGGTAATATCTTCACAAAATGGAAAAAACTGGTTAACTGATTTTTGAATAGAAATATATCTTAAAATATGGTTTCTCAGATTACTTTTTGTGATAAATCATATACTTTAGTACCATCATAAGAAATGTGTGTGCCACGAAGCCACAAATTGAGAGATTGAATTGGATTTAGTGCTTTTTGTAACCAGAAGTTGGATTTAGTTGGATGTGAAAATAAACTAGATGAATTGAATGGTGTTTGATTCATAAATCTTCGTAGAGGCTTCAATATATACTTGGCTATCGAATATTTTGGACTGGTTTTGTCAATTAAAGTAATAAATATATGAAAATAACTACGCTTATGTATTTGTTACGGAACTTTCTTCAACTCTCCAACGGTCGAGTAAGGCCTGTGAATCCACGCAATACCTGAATATTGCTGCAGTTTTTTTGAAAAAGAATATGAGACCGTGGAATTACACGTTCTACAAATATGAAAATCTGAGTTTTGCTGGAATATTCTTGAGATATATATCATAGTTTCTGTGGAAAAGAATAAAATGTCCCGATAGACCTCACCCGACCGCTGATGTCATATTTTATATAAAAATCTACTTGGATCAATTCTGATTTTTTTGTACAGAGTCCAGTCAGTAGATTTCCAGTCTTCTGTTATATAAGTAAGATTATCTGCAAGATACAGAATCAAAAATCCCAGGAGATTCCTCTTATCTTTATTTGTTTGTATATGACATTCAATGATCCTACTAAAACTACAAATGCATTCTGCATACAAATGTGATTCAGTCATTTTGCCGTTAATATGCACAGAAAAATGAGCTCTTAATCATCATTTCTTCATCACCCCTTGGTCATACTACCAAGGGAATAACAAAATCAAACATACAGTTGATCACATGACCAAAATGGATTCAGAAGAAATTGAGACATAAAACTGCTAAATTTAGTGGAGTTTGTAACAAGGCTCATGTCTCAATGACAATTTTTGCTCGAATCTAGAGGGTTTTGCCACTAGCTGACAATAGAAAACGACGAGAATTTGCATTGAGAATATAATATTATATACACAGCAGTGCAACTGGCCATTTAACCGAGAAAGCAACAAAATGATACTTATGAGTATCATAAAGTCAAATGGGGAAAAATTTCATTTTTACTTACAATTGGGATACTTATATCTAAAATTATCACAATTATAAAATCGCTCACGGTGACTTTTATTGAATGAATCTCCTATTGGCTCACGCGTTTCATATACACTACTCCAACAATGAGTCAACATTCAACATTCAAATATCTAACAATTGATCTTATAGAACTTAGGAGACCAAATCCCATGAATTCTGCTGATTCTCCAAGAATAATAGACCTCATTTTGTATATCTGTGAGCAAGTTATATAAGATCTCCTGCGTGAGAACATAGTCAGCCAGAACATAATTTTCAACATCTAAACATTTTGGAATAATTTTAATAAATTTGTATATGTCAATCAAGTTCTTGTTTCTAGAAGAGTTTCTATTCGTAATATTTGTGTGAAAACAAAATAGAATATTTTTAAAACAAAATATCCAAACAAATAATAAAACTGGCGCAGTCGGGTCGGATTTACAAACGCAATAAACAAATCACGGTTCGTTTCAACGATTTATTGTAAAACCAAGAATCTACAAACGTGTTGGCGCTGTTCAAGAACTTTGAGAACTCCTAACGAACTTTTACGAGTGAACATCATGAAACCAAGAGCACCACCAGCCCTGCTGAATACAGAGCTGCCGTCAAATAGTTCCTGGGCCATTCTTCCACCGTGGAAGAAGAGCCGTGCAGAACCAATGAACGCACTGATACACCTCTTATTAGTAATACGTATGACATCTAGAGATATTCGAGAGCACATTGAAGTAGAAATAGACGATAGTACAGATACAGATTCAATTCATTCTGACTCATTAACAAATTCACAAGAATTTTTTAATTCAGATCTTATTGATCCTATATTAATTGAACAAATCAATAATTTGAGTATTGAAAACATGGCTATCTTAACCATTCATGAACCAGAGCTCAAACGCAAATATTAAGATAAGATTCCTGAGTTTCATGGTGATAACAAATTGTTACCGCGATTTATCGGAATCTGCAAAAAATAAGTAACAGAGTTTTATGATGTATAAAACGTAGCCGATTCTCAAAATAAATACCTCATGTCAAGTATTCTTGCTAAAATCAAAGGTAAAGCCGCTAGCAATATTGCAAGCTGCACAATATCTTGTTGGTCTGATGTAAAAACAGCTGAAACAAAATCCAAATGAATCTCCTTTTGACTTCTATAATAGAGTACAAGAACTTTTGAATTTGCAAGTCTCATATTTAACAACTCCCATGCAAATTCTCATTCACAATTTGAAGTATACATTATTGAATATTTCATTATATATAAATAATATGTAATTGGCCTAATTTGGAAAATTTAAATTCATAATAAATCAGAACGGGATTCACAAATTCCTGAATTTATTGCAAGAAATATTTTCAATTTGTAGATCTCAAAATACATGAAACAAGTTTATCATTCGGAAACTTTTATTTCCAAATGAATTGAATGGATATATACACAATGATCATGGATTTAAATTTTAACAAAATCACATATTAGACGATTTAATCTGGAATCAATTGATAAATAAAGTGATTCCACAGAATTTCTTAAAATTCATAGAAAATATATAGTACTTACATAGTTAAGAGAATAGTTCGAAAATAAACAAAAGAAGAATGAATCAACAAATTATAAACACATTATTGAAAACAAAATTTAGGTACAATTACAATTTTTCATTTCATTTTGTTGTAAATATGAAACATTACATTTTCATTATGTCCTATTTTGAAATGATATTCTCTCACATTTTTTTTTCTACTGCCATATCTTCTGGTTCACGAATTCCGGAGGTTTACTAATTCTGGAAATGAACATTTCATGGAAAATTCTGTTATTTCAAATTATGAAATTTCAAACGCAAAGCCAGAAATAAATACTTGAATTGTTCGGAAGTAAATAAAGTAATCAAGCTAAGAATCCTTATTCGTCAAACATGATAGTTGAAAGATTTGAAACGTCATGCGGAAATATTCTAAACAAAGTGTTGGACTTGGAGCTCTGCTCATTATTTTTGGTTATGGAATATGCAAATTCCAGTTCTAGAGAAACATTATTCTTTATCGCAACTCAAAAATAACCCTTGTGATGTGCCCTCCACTAATATCCGTGGGCACCTGTACTTGACAGCTGGTAGCCGCACTGACAGTTCAAAGATCTACTGAATCAAACAGCCATGATCTATATGTGGCACATCAAGCAATCAAATAACTGTAGTGGTGTGAATAACAATCAGCTAAAAATGTTTGATACACTTCGAATCAAGCTTTGTTTCTTATTTGAAGTTGACTTTGCTTTGATTTTTTATATTCTTGTAGCACTTCCATATCGAAGGGAAAAGAAATGGATTGGTTCCGATTTTTGTGACAAAATTCACGAACTCGGCGGTCTTATGCATGCATAGGTGATTCATCAATAATTTATTTTCATCTATAGTGTTTTCAAGATCTTTTATAGCCTATAATTATGCCCTGAATATATAATACCTAAACCAATGTATCAAAACTATAGTTATAAAAATTTATGACAGAATGGCGTTGATCTCCATAATAACATGCAATAATATGTATACAAATATTATATGTTCACAAGGCTTAATATGGAAAAAATTTCCAAAAATAATGAAGGTGGGATAAATATGTATATTATAATTGTTGCTTCAAAATAGTATGAAAAAAATGTATATAAATTATCTTACCTATCGTAATCATCCAAATTTAACCTTCTCTTTCTTTAAGCAGACAATCTCAAACGAGACTTCCCACCCTTACGTTGATTCATATCGAAAAGAATCACGAAGTTTTCCCGCACAGTATTTACTATTAAAAACAGATGTTGCCGTTAACTAAGTGATAAAATAACTAAATTTGGATATTTTGAAAACAACAGAATTTTACAGTGAGAAGTAATTGTCAGCGCCCTTGAATTGAAAAGGCATACCAATTAAAATGTAATATTTCCATACCTGGAGAATCCAAAAATATAAGCCAATATTATTCTTTGTATATGCAGGTGTGTCAAAGTATCCTAAATTATTATGGCAACATTAGGAGTCTTTTTAATAAGATCAACTGAGCTTAAAAGCAAGGCTTTGATGTAGGTTTGAAGAAATTTCCAAAAATAAAGCGAATTATTAAATTTATTCCAAAGTATATTTATGAGAAAATCCTATAAACTGACCCTAATCTCAAGTTTATATGATCGGAATAAATGATTATTCCGGATTATTGAACTCCATGAATTTATGATTGTGACAATTGGAATTTATATATGAACTTCAATTCAATAGTTGCGATATAGAAATTAAATATTTTTTGATTGTCATATGAATCTCAATCTACAGAATTCTAAAATAAATGTTTGTATGAAATAGTTACTCTTCATACAATTTTGGCTTGTCAAGTAAATATAATCATGGAACGCTTCAGTAGGCGGGATTTACGTGTAATGTGCAGAACATTCCCTAGAGGCCGCACCGTTCATACCCAAATTTTAGACAGATTATGTGTTCTCAGCGTCTCCGATCATTGCATAGATTTTCTTAATATCTGTAATTTACGAAAACATTTTATCCTATCTTGTAGTTGAGGCCTTAAGCTATGACTCTATCGTGTCACTTTCTCAAATTTTTGTCTTGATAATTAAGAAAATCGTCCGTAAAAAAGGACAAAAATACGTTAGATTTCAAGTCATATATTGAATGATTTTTTCAAAATTTGATTTTCGTACGATCCAAGATTCAATCTTTCTTGATCAGAAACCACTTCTTTTTTTGATATATCCAACAAGTCAAGCAGGAAAGCGTATAAGCTGAAGCAAGGCTATAACTTCCTCTTGAGAAAATGTATGGATAATCTGTCCTTAGAAATAGTTAAAACGTTATATTCCGCTTATTTCCAATCTTCTTTAATGTGTGGTATTATACTTTGGGAAAATTCTACTAATTGGTTGAGAATATTCAAAATTCAAGAAACAGCAATAAAAATTATGTCGGGAGTTAGTAGGAGAACTCATTGCAAAACTTTATTGAAAAATTTGAAAATACTGACTTTTCCATCTTCATATATTCAACAAGTCCTAATAAAACGAAACAGTGGAAACTTCCCCAAGCATACTAACTCCCATGAATATAATGCTAGGAATAAGTGTTTATTTGTGACTCCAAAAGTTAATTACACAATACCAAAAAAATCTGTCTGTTTTATAGGTACATTATTGTATAATAAACTACCTAATGATATTAAAGAACTACCTTTCAAGAAATTCGGAAATGTAATAACTAATAGATTATTAAGTAAGGCCTATTACCCTGTCGATGAATATCTATGCGACCCAATAATGTAATTTCTTTTCTGTGACTTGAGTTATTGTGCTATATGGTGTTGAATGCTCAGAAATAAGTATTATTATCATTATTATAAATTATGAAATTATTTATCCAGCAAATAATTCAAGTAATTGAGAACAAATCTTAGATTCTGTGAATTGTGTAAATTACCAACTACTTGAAAATTTTGGAGTAAATAACACTAGCTCTCAGAAATTTTGCAATGAAAATAATTTGAAATTAGATATGAGTTGAATCCGAATGAATCACACGAATGATAAAGACAAATTTGAAATAGTAAAATTGTTTTAACAATATTCAGATATTTTCCATACCCATGACAAAACTTTAATTTTCACAAATGACATTAAACATTCCATTCGAACGAAAGATGAAATCTCTGTCTATTCAAAAACCTATAGATATCCAGAAGTACACAGATAAGAAGTACAAGATCAAGTACAGAAAATGTTAGGACTAAACATAATTCGTCCACCTTATTCCCCATGGTCCTCCCTAGTATGGGTTGTTTCAAAAAAACTAGACGCTTCTGGTAAACGGAAAAGGAGAATCGTAATAGACTACAGACGACTTAATGGCAAAACAATTGACGATAAGTAGCCGATACCCAACATAAATGCCCTACTAGACAAATTAGGAGAATGCCAATATTTTTCAACTTTAGATCTTGCATCTGGCTTTCACCAGATCGAGATTAATGAATCAGATATCCAGAAAATGATGATGATATTATTTTCATTACCAGTTTACAGGAACACATTCAAAATTTTAAATCTGTATTTGACCGTTTAAAACATGCTAACCTGAAAATACAATTGGATAAATCCAAATTTCTAAGAAAAAAAGTATGTTATCTAGGACATGTCGTGACTTCTGACGGTGTCAAACCCAATACTAATAAAATCCATGCCATCAAGAATTATCCTATTCCCAAGACGACGAAACAAATTGAAGCTTTTCTAGGCCTGTTAGGTTATTATCAGAAATTCATTAGGAATTTCACCCGTTCAACAAAGCCTTCAGCAAAATGTTTGAAAAAAGATACGACAATGAATTATAACGATCAAGAATATGTTAATTATTTCAATACTTGTAGAAACCTTTTGATCAACGACACCATATTTGAGTACCCCAAATTTAGTGAACCTTTCAATCTAACTACGGATGATAGCAACTTTGCTATTGGCGCTGTGCTGTCACTAGGCATAATTGGATCCGATCTCTCAATTGCTTATGCAAGTCGCACTCTAAACGACTCAGAGCAAAACTATAGCATAATTGAGAAAGAGTTACTAGCATTCGTGTGGGCAACAAAATAATTTAGGCCATATTTATTTGGAAAAAAATTTGAAATCATATTGGACCATAAACCTTTGCAATATTTAAGTTCATTACGAGAACCAAATTCTAAACTAATGAAATTGCGTCTCAAACTTGAAGAGTACGATTATGAAGTAATTCATAAGAAAGGCACTTCAAACAAGAACGCTGATGCTTTATTCCGCATAGAATCAAATGTTAATAACGTAGATCCAGGAATAAGAAATCTTTTTGATTATATTGGAACCTTCAATGATAGCTTTGATCCTGACACCGGAACGCAATCTATGATTGCTGAACCAGACGAAGACGATCGCAATGATCCTGAAACCCATCAAACCATACATTCAAATCCTGAAAATCTCATTGTAGGAATAACAATTACAGACTTTCCTGTTAATTTTGAGAAAAAACAGTTGATAAATCCCTAGTTGAGCATTGCCCATCAAAACCAAGAATAAAGAAAATTCATTGCGATAAAATGCGAATTTTTATTCAGATTTCAGGAATTGATTTTGAAAAAGATATTGTAAATCTCATTAAAGAATTTGTCGTTCCAAAAGTTAATTACCATTTGTATTTCGAACAGCCATTCTACAAGCAGTTGAGTACTGTATTACAGATATACATTGGACATTCTGAAATTAAATTTATTAAAAGCAATACAAAATTAATTGACGTAGAGAACGAAGATGAAATCCACAAACGATACGTAAATTTCAGGAAGGTAAAACCAATCATAGCGGAATTACGGAAGTTCACAATCAAATCGAGAAGAGATATTATTGGCCAAATCAGTTAAAAACTATCACTTATCATATCAATCAATGCGAAGTTTGTTTGGCAACTGAATATGAAAGAAGTACTTCAAAACCTAAATTGAACATAAATCTTACTCCTAGTAAACCAATGGAAATTATTTATATAGATACTTTGAGCCTTGAAACTCTGAATTCCTGACAATAATACATGCGTTTTCAAAATATGCACAAGCGTATAAAGTCATTCCAAAAAATGCTATGGAAATTACTATTGAATCAACTAAATTCTTCTCACATCACGGAATACCGAAATTGAAGATTTCAGACATCGGATTAGAATTCAAGAACAACGTTGTAAAAGAATTACTATCGTTACATAAGATAGAAATTCATTCTACCAATTCGCAAAACCCCAATTCGAAGGGTTTAGTTGAACGCTTCCATTCAACCTTGATAGAACACATTTGATTGTTTAATCACCAAGAAAATTTTAAAGCAGAAAATATCGAAGATAAAGTATATTACGCAATTTTGGCTCATAATAATACAAACCACAAATCCACAAGTTACAACCCTATAGAAATTATAAGTGGACATTGATAAGCAAATTACTCAAGATTTTATTCAAAAACATATGGATAAGACAAAATCAATGTATCAAAATATAAATCAGAAAGTGCAGAATGATAAAAATGAAATTATTTCGAAATTAAGTTGAATTTGAAATAAGGCCTGAAGCGATCCAATTATTTGAATGTTATTTATTTAAAAATAACTCAGGACGTTTCGAGAGTCCTACTGACGTCATCTACAAGATAAAATGCATTCCTTGCAACAAATTTCATATTGGAGAGACCTGTCAGCCTTTACACAAACGTTTATGTACCCACAAACATCATGCGACAAGATTGAATGACGGTCATAGTGCATTAACAAGACATAAAGTAGATGCAGGTTATATTGATTTTCAAAATACCGATATAGTGGACCAAATGAGTAAAAAACAACATCGTTTATCACATAAAACTTCACATATTAACTTGAACAAAAATAGAAATTTCAATACTCAGACAGACTACAAAAACAACATGAAGTATGCAGTGGTTGTACCGTCAAAATTCAGAACGCAAACATATTAAAAAAATTATTTTGTTCTAACTTCTGCTTTTTGCTGTATAATTGTTCGGTTTTGCTTCGTCAGTTGTTTGCCTACCATCAAGATGTGATTACTGCCTCGAATGTGGCCCTGACTATGGATTTGCGTTGCACTTTGCGGCCATTCTATTGAGTATTTCTATGTCATTCACGCTTCAAATAAAGATTCTGTATTACTCATATTTAGGTAAGACGATCATATACTCATTTTTGTACATTCACATTGTAAAAATACTTTAGTACGGCTTTTAGCTGATGATGAGAGCGTTAGGACTCTCAGAACGTCCTAAGTTATTCTCAAATAAATAGCATTCAAATAATTGTATCGCTTAAAGCCTTATTCCAAATTCAACTTATTACTCCAACAACTTTACGAATTATTCATATTCAAAATAAGCAAGAAGTTGATAAGACGCGTAAATCGTATAACTAATAGAGAACTGTGGGAAAGAACCAGTCAAGAGCCTATAATTAAAACTATAAACAGACGTAAGTGGAAGTACATTGGACACACTTTAAGGAAGGATACAAGCGATATAACAAAACAAGCATTAGAATATCAACCAACAGGTAAAAGAAAACAAGGAAGACCTATAGAAACGTGAAAACGAATTATAAACAAAGAACTAGAAGCAATAAAGTTAACTTGGAGAGAAGCGAGAGATGTAGCAAAGAATAGAGAGAAGTGGAAGAGTCTTGTAGAAGCCCTATGCTCCGAGCGGAGCCAAGAGGATTAAAGTAAAGTAAAGTAAAGTGATACTGAAATAAAGAATCATTCACAAGAAAATTAATCCAAATCAAACAATCAACTGAAAAATCAGTATGCTTTCAGTCACCAAATTATTGAATATTCCAATAGGACTGTCGACACAATCAGACAAAATGATGTCATACTAAAATCAAAAATTGAGCAGCTTTCACATATTGTTATTGCTGGAACAAAATATCCTGGAAAACTTTTAGTGGAAGATATTCACAACCAAATCAATATTTTATTCACTTTAACATTTGATATCCTTCAAGATATAGAAAATTCATTATCTTTTTGCAAATTACACACATTGCATTCTATAGCATTGTGAAAACTTAAGATTGGTTTATAGAATTGAATAGAATTTCAAAACATCATAACAATGAGTTACCTCTTGAGCCAAACCTACAGAATATGATAGAAATAGAAAAAATTATTCCTATCAATTATGATATTCAGTTCGAGCTTATACACCTCATTCCAATTCCTGCAGAATATGAAACCTAATTTGTAGCTGTAATTCCCAATCATGAATACTTTTTGAAATCTAACGATGGAAAGCTCAAATCTCTATATGACGTATGTACTTACAATAATGGAAAAGGTTATCAGTGCCCCAATAAAATTAGAGAAGCGAATGAAAACCCATGTGAAGAAAATTCTATACTCCGAAATGATATCTAAAGATGTCATTTTATCGAATTGAACATCACCAAAAATCACATTGAACTGCTCGAAGATACCAATACCTGATGATATTTCCGAATGTTCAATAAATAAAACCAAAATGTCAACACGGTGATGAAATCAAATAATTACAGGGAATATTTCTTGTCAAAAAAGACGAATGTAAATTGGAGTTCCAAAACAAGAACTTAATATTTAAGTATGGATCATTCGACAAACCAATCATTACCGAAAATTTTACAATTGAACTAGATAATACTCAAGCTCCGGAAACTTCCATCGAATCAAATAACATCAACGATTCAAAGCCAATATAAATACGGCAGCTCCATAGATGACAACATAATTAGTTTTTATAATATTGACGATAATGACTACCCAACAATAGGTATTCACACCATTATTATTATTATGGCTTCCACCATGGTAGTAATTTTTGCAAAGAAGGGATGCTTCACCTCTACAAGACCAAATTCGAGTTCCACAAAAGACTTCGAGCTTCAACCAAGAACTTCAACTCCTGAGTCGGCGCTGAGCCTTCCCGGCGAGGCTCATTTTTAACGATGGAGGAGTTAGAAGACCAACTCCCTTGAATTCTGCTGACTCCCCTAGAACATTGAACCTCACTTTGTATATTTGTGGAAAGGTTATAAAAGACCTCCTGCGTGAAAACATAGTCAGTTAGAACATAATTTTTAACACTAAAACATTTTATACTGATTATAATAAATTTGTATTTGTCAATCGACTTCTCGTTTCTGATCGAGTTTCTATTTGTAATATTTGTGTGAAAACAAAATAAGCTGTTTTTGAAAACAAAACACCCAGACAAATAAATAAATCATATATATATATATATATATATATATATATATATATATATATATATATATATATATATATATATATATATATATATATATATATATATATATATATATATATATATATATAAATTATATAGACGCCCAGCCCTTATTACATCAGCATTGCACCGTTCACACGGTAGTTTTCCTATGAATGTGATAATAAACTGCATTCAGCAGAAAGATCATACTATGTTGTTATTTAATTAGAATTAAGTTAGTTAGATAGGCAGATTGTGTGAGATTTTCGAGCAGTGCTCATCAAGTAATTTGTATTCGGCTGTATGTACTTTTGCTTAGCAAAATAAATATTTTTGAAAATCAAATCCATCGAGTGATTGATTTAATTGGCGAAGTCGTTGTAGGAAGCCTGAAAGACTTTAACTCCGAAGATTCTCAAAATAAGAATATCCAATTCGTTGAAGAGTTTAGTCTTCACTTTTAAGTGTTTAATACGGCATCAAAAGAACCATAACCTTCTCAAAATGCTCAAGAAATCCGGAATCTCACTGAAACTCTCATTGAGATTAATTCGTTGAAGATTTCTCACTAAAACTTGAGAATAGCAAAACTCCAAGTGCATCAACGCCGCCATAAAACATCATACAATACAACAAATCATCTCCACGCAATCTCCGACGAGGAAAGGCAAATCATATCGTCGTTCATTCCGAGAAGTCCTAAAAGTCAGAGCATCAACTGTAAGCCGACTCCAAAGACATCTGCAGCCCAGCTGTTGAGCGAAAATCAACATCTACCTGAGCGAACATCAGGAACCAACAACGCATACATCCCAAAGACAAGGACCATGAAATTGGCCGTAGTCAACATAATAATTGCCTTATTGTAAGTCATATTATTTTATTCCCCTGTTGTTCGTTGAACGAATCACTGTTAGTTCAAATCAACGCGAAAATTTGAATCACCGGCTAAAGCAAATTAACGTATTTCAAGCGAATCACTGTCTAGCACATTAACGTAACAACAATACGAATAATTATTACAAATTCATTCAACAAATTATTTTCATACAGTTTTAAACAATTCATAGTTCTTTACGAACAGCAACTCACAAAATGACGACACCTGTCCTCCAAAATCCTTTACTTGATGCAATCCCTAAAATTCCTTCAGAAATCAAGGAATTGTTAAAAATAATTCCAGAATATGATGGAAGTACCGGAGCTCTGCCTCACTTTATCAACATTTGTGACGAAATTCTTGAAATAGTTTATAAACAAAATTATCTGCTATTATTAGAAGAATTATTTTACATACAATAAGAGATGAAATCACAGAAGAAGCGGATAAAAAACTAGCAGCTAAAACATATTTTGATTGGAATAGTTTAAAACAATTATTGGTAGAAGAATACGGAGACAAAAGAGATGGAGTCCACTTTTTGACCAAACCCTCTCATTTAGAATGAAGACGTTTCTATATATTTTGATAAATATGAAGATATTTATAACAGCCTAATGAGTTTATTGAAATTGAATTTTGGAACAGGATTTAAAAATTTGCAAGTATACATGTCTACTTATGCCTCTCATGAATTCATAATAAATTGTAAGGAACCGAATAGAAGCCAGTTAGCAGTTATAAATCCAAAATCCCTATGTGATATACAAAATTTGATCAAAAATGATTTCCAGGCAATTCATACTAGTATAAACAAACAGAGTTTGCCAAAACATAAGATTAATGTATCAGCTCCATGTATAAGCCTAATAATAATTTCTAGAACCAGAATCAATATCGATCCCCAATGATTCGATACCCACAACCACAATTAAAAAGACAGCGACAAGATCTGCAGATGTTGGAAAATTGTGTTGATTCCAGTAATGGAATAAATGCGGTTCATGAATACGATGAAGATACAAACGAGGAAGAAAATATTAATTCGAATGTAGAAGTGGAATCAGACAATGAAAATTTTTTGTTGAAGCCTCAAGAAAATTTGAATCCTTAGCTAGTTATACATCCAAGCTACCTTTCATTCAGTTTCAAAATTGTGGAGTTTTGATAGATACAGGATCTTCCGAAAATTTCATTTGTCAACATTTTGTGAATAAAAATGAAAATATGTTCAAAATATTTCCTGAATATTTTGAAATTCAAATTGCAAATGCCATTTCAAATGGAAATCATCCCACCTTTGTAGGATTATATACTTGAAATTTAAAATGTTATATTTACGTGTTTCATAAAGACTTCGATATTGTAATTGGCAATAGAGGTTCAAAATTATTGAACGCACAAATAAATTATTGCGATGAGATAGTTAGATTTTCAGATAGATATAAATTTGAATTTAACTATTTTCACGAAAATAAATTCCAAATAAATTTGCGCGAAATTTGTGATAAATTGAAATTAGGAACGGAACATTTGAATGACTTAAAGAAAAAATAATTGAATAGATCAATTGAAGAATTTAGAGATCAAACTATTTGCTATGTGCAACATCAAAGTGGTGACAACTAGCGGCAATAATCGGCGAACTCACTGCCGCTTTCATATGTTCTGTCAAATGTGACAACTAGTAAAAAGTGAATTCAAATCACAATTAATCATAAACGTGATATGTATGGATCCTATATTAAGAACGGTTTTGGAAAAATGAGTCATACTATCAGCCTTCAACCCCAAACTGTGCCAAAGGGTAAAGCTCACAAGTATTAAAACCTTTCTCAATAATGCTATTACAAAACAGTATTCTTTCAACACTATCACAATAAGCAAGAATATCAGCTAGGCATTCTACACAACTTGTGCTTTTGGTTCTCAAATCAGCTATCAATAAATTGTCATGTGCTCTGTCACAGTCATTTTCATATATTGAACTTATATTATTTATTGAATTTATATCTATTGAGACTTCTGTATTGGCAGCCCTTTTTGAATTAGGACTTCAGTATTTATTATTTCTTGAACTTGAAGCCATTAATGAAGTATTCTGTAGCCTACGCTTAATGAAACATTGGTGTCTTGTCAAAACTGTCTCGTAATTTAATTTTGGCTTCCAATGAGGAGAAGAAAATTGGCTAGGTACGAAATTAGGACTCAGCTTCTCTTCTCCCTTTTTATTCCCAATGAAATGTGCACTGCAAATTAGATATCTTGATGTAGGATTCCACCTGTAAAAAAATATGTCTTATTTTATCAATTTAATAACAAAATTCGAGTTGTTATACCATAAAAATTATTGAATTTCATTATTCTCATACTTACTTTATACTAAAATTATATTCATATATTGCGTTCACACTAATTTTTTGAAACGTAATTATAGATGTACAATTAAGGTTGTGATGCTTACTTTTGCTTTCTTACGACGAAAATCCACTTTTCTTTTTGAATAAACTCATGCTTATATATATTTTGATAAACAATAAAAGCTAGCATCACTATTTTCCGATGTATTATTACAAATGATAATGTAGCATTCACGAATTGTCATTTTTGGCATTTTGATTTCATATCAGTACATGTGCACTAGCCAACTTTCGCCGCTAAGCGCGCACCGTCGTTCAGTGTTTCTCTTCCAAGCAGCTGCACATAGCGAATAACTGACGATCAAAATCTCACATTCACCAATAAAATAAAGCACAAGATCAGAACAACAGATGAAACACCTGTATATCAGAAATCATAAAAATATCCTATAATTTATAAGGATGAAGTAAATGACCAAATTGACAAATTATTAGGACAAAAAATCATAAGACCTTCAAACTCTCCCTGAAGTAGTCCGATTTGGATTGTATCAAAAGAGCAAGATGCTTCTGGTGAAAAGAAACTTGGAATGGTGATAGATTATAGGAAACTGAATTCCAAGACCATTGACGATAAGTTTCCGATACCTGATATCACGAAAATATAAGATAAGTTAGGAAAGTCTAATTATTTTACAACCATTGATTTGACAAGTGGATTCCATAAGATTGAAATGGATCTCGAATCTGTAGAGAAAACTGCTTTTTCAACCGATCACGGATATTTTGAATACTCTAGAATGCCATTGGGACTCAGAACGCTCCTAGTACCTTTCAAAGGCTGATGAATTTTGTTTTAGAAGATCTCATTATGCTCTATCTATTTGGATGATATTATTATTTCAGGCACTTCATTGCAAGAACACATTCAGAATATCAAAATTGTTTCCTAAAGGTTGCGAGAAGCAAATCTCAAATTACAAGTAGATAAGAGCGAGTTTTTTGGCCATTCAATAACAACTGAAGGCGATAAACTAAATCCTGAGAGAATTGAAATCATAAAAAAAATTCCAATTGCTAAAACACAGAAAGAAATAAAATCATTTTCAGGCTAACTTGGCTATTATCGAAGATTTATAAGAGATTTTGCAAGATTAACTGAAGTTTTCACTAAATGTTTGAAGAAGAATGCTAAAATTGATATCGAAGATAAAGAATACACTTCTTGTTTTGAGAAATGTAGATTACTGTTAACGAACTCTCCAATTTTACAATATCCTGACTTTTCAAAACACTTCAGATTGACGACAGACGCTTCCAACTTTGCGATAGGCGCAGTTTTGTCACAAAACAAAGACGGGAAAGATCTACCTATAGCGTACGCTAGTAAAACTTTGAACGAACACAAAATAAACTATTCCACGACCGAGAAAGAATTGTTAGCCATCCTTTGGTTAATTAAACATTTTCACCCATATCTTTATGGAAACAAATTTGAATAAATAACTGATCATAAACCTTTGATATGGGTCGGAAGAACCAAATCAGAGACTCATAAGATGGAAATTGAAATTATCAGAATATAATTATGATATAGAATATCAAAAAGGTAAACAAAATTTTGTCGCGGACTATTTATCCAGAATACTAGAACCGTTTAAGATTAATTATAAGAATACAAATATTTTCGATCATAATGAACCTATAGTACATTTTGTCTCTGAAGATTTCAAAATAAAACAAGATTTTGCAAAACAAATCAATGAAAAATTTCAATTGTTGCCCAGACTGATAATTCATTCAATTACTGAAGAAAATTATTTTGACATGCCAAATTTGAAAGTTATAGAAAAATGTTTGAAACAGTTACGAGATTATTTAGTACAGAAAAATATTATAAATATTAATATGCCTCAGATAGCGTCAGGCTTAGATCAACAAAATTGGTCAGATATAGAAAAATTATTTCAGTCAGTATTTAAAAGTACAAATATTCAAATAAATATTTTTCCTCCAATTATTTTCCAAAATTTTGCCAATTCTGTTTGAGCTGATAAAAATACAGATAGTTGTACCCAACATTCAGATGAGGAGTCACCTATAAATGGACTTAGCTATTAGGAAGTACCTATAAATTTTGGCCAAAATCAAATTATATTTAAAGAAACAAATATCAAAAATACAGTTGATATAAATAAATTATTTGGACACGAAAAACAAAGAATTTATATGTACATTAACAGAACGAATCATAAAGACACATTATTGAAATTCATAAAAGAATATTTAGCTCCAGGAATTCAATATCATTGTATAGTCCCGGAAATATTCAAAAAAATGTTGAATTCAATTTTACAGATTCATTTTGAGCCAGGTACTCATGAACTAATTTGTTGTAACCAACAATTGCAAGATATTAAGTCGTCTGATGATCAAATCGATCTTATTAAGAATTATCATCTCGGTAAAACCAATCACCGAGGAATTATAGAAACATATCAAAAGTTGAAACAAAGATATTATTGGCCTAATATGCAATTAACGGTTTCAAAATTTATAGATAATTGTGATACTTGCCAAAAAAATGAATATGGAAGGAATTCAATTAAGATCCACACGTTAAGAACACCTACTGCTTTAAAACCACTTGAAATGATTCACATTGATATACTTTCCTTGAAGAAAGAAAAGTTTTTTACAATGATTGATAGTTTTTCCAAGCTTGCTCAAATATACCATCTCTCAGAAACAAATACAAGTAGTTCAAGAATTAATAAAATACTTTTCGATATCTGGCCACCTGAAGTTAATTATTTCAGATAATGGTTTACAACTCAATAATCAATTTATTTATAATTTTTTACCTACAAAAAATATCCGTATACATTTAATCAGTGTAAATAATCCCAAAAGTAGAGGAAATATCGAACCATTCCATTCTACTATAATAAAGCATATGAGGATATTAGAGCAAAATAAAGATTTCAATGACCTAAGTATTAGTGGTAAAGTTCGATACGCCCTTCAGGCATATAATCAGTCCACACATTCAATAACTAAACGCACTCCAAATGAAGTAGTTTTCGGTCATTTTAATGAATCAAAAGAAGAAGTTCCACCTGAAATCGTTACAGATAATTATGTCCAAATTCATAAAAAAAAATCATGAAAAAGATGTATGATGAAAATAGAATATTGTTAGGAAAAAGTAAAAGAAAATATGCTACCTCTTAAGTAGAAAGCTGCAAATTGCAAAATAAAGTTTATGAACAACAAGCTAAGAGAAATACTGGTGAAATGGAGAAACCTCAATTCAAAAAACAAATTGTTAAAACCTACATCAAAGATAGGGCACAAATTATCACGGACAGAGACAAAAAGATCAAAATAGATAAGCTCAAACCTTATCGTAAATCAACAGAATCGTGCGAGCAAGCACAATCATCAACCTCAAAGATGAACAAGACAATCCCGGAGTTAACATCCTCAGATTAGGAAATGCTTCAATTTCCACTAATAATAAGTATTTATGTCAGGCTAAATTTGAATAAAATTAAGGAGTCTTATAGCAATTTAACAATGCAATATACCAAGCTTGAATTAGAAATAGGCAATAGAAAATATGATAGCAAAGATATACAAGGATTGAATAATCATTTTATAATGTTGGAGAATTCTTTAGCAATAGTAAATAATAAAATACAAATTCTTCTACCTGATACTTCAAGAAGTAAACGTGGTTTAATAAATGGATTTGGGTCAATCATGAAAAGTATTACAGGAAATTTAGATGCATCGGATCAAGAAAAGTATGATACTGCCTTAAAATCAATAAATGAAAATCAGAATATTTTAAAAGATAATATGAATCAGATTATTGTTTTCAATGAAAATATTTCAAATTATTTCAATAGTTAGGTAGAGAAAATTAATAATAATAATATAATTATTCAAAATGAAATAAATGAATTAGGAACTGCTATGGGTAAAATAATAGATGATAATGATAAACTTCATTTGTAAAACATTATCACACAATATTTATTCGTTTCAACAAATTTAATTAGTATTTTTAATGAAATCGAAACTACTTTTGCTTTTTGTGGAACAAATACCCTCTATTTTGTAATATTATCTAGGGTAGATATAAAATTGGAAATTGGTAAAATATTACCTAATAGTTTCAAAAATCTTATAATGAAAAATTGGCAGAATCAACAATCAGTGAAAGCTCATTGCAAATATGAAAAATTCATTTTAAATATAATAATAGATATTCCTATTCCTTCTATACAGACCGAACTTTTACAAATAACCCCTATACCTACAATACATGACAATAACTTTGTGACGTTAAACTTAGACCAGGTTTTCATTCAAGATCCAACGGACATATGAATTATTCAAATAAATGTACCCTTGTCGAGAATAAATTGTATATTTGTAGTCAAGGTAGTTCAATTCAAGACAATTGCTTAGAGAATCTGTATTTTCATAGAAATAATGATGAGTGTAATTATGTTAATTATTCGAATCATAATGAAGTGATTTCAATCCCGAATTCAGATACAGTTTATTTATATTTACCTTAGAAGTTTTGACTCGTAGGAGCTGTGACTCCACGATGTTGTTTTAACTTTTTACTTTGAAACCATGTAAATAATAAAGGAGTTAACTCCTTTTTCATATTAAACTCCAATGTTTACCTAGCTGACTTGAATAATGGCCGCAAACAATGGCCGAAACGTCGTCGTATTTTCCAAATTATAAAGTTTTTTCTCAAAGCCAGTCTTCCTTTATTCTCCTACCAATTTAACTTATTATCGGCTCTTTAAATTCTTTATCTTATACTCATAAAGAGTTGTTAAATATTGAATGTGAAGATGGAATATTAGAGAAGGAAATTTTAGGTATTCATTCAGTAAAAAAATTGTTTGATAAATAGACAAAAGTTTCATAGTAATGTCGATTATGATGAGGTAATTAATGTGAATATTGAAAATGATAAAAATAAATCAGTATTTAATTAAACTTTGAACATAAAAAGCTTAGAAAAAATTAAAGTACCAGATCAACAAATTATGCATTTGAATGAAATCCATCAATTTGAATCACATTCTATATTCTATGATATTTCATTGTATTTAGTAATTGTGATTGTTGCAATGCTTTCATTAAAGAAAATTTATTCAGAAATTATGAGAAGAAAATTGATTAATAAACAAAAGAAATCTAAGAATGAAATTATCGGAACAACACCTATTGACAATTCAACAGGTATTCTTTCGTCTAGTAAGGGAGGAATTATATAGATGCCTAACCCTTATTACATCAGCATTGCTCCGTTCACACGGTAGTTTTCCTATGAATGTAATAATAAATTGCATTCAGCAGAAAGATCATACTATGTTTTTATTCGAATAGAATTGAGTTAGTTAGATAGGCAGATTGTGTAAGATTCTCGAGCAGTGCTCATCAAGTAACTTGTATTCGGCTGTATGTACTTGTGCTTAGCAAAATAAATATTTTAAAAAATCAAATCCATCAAGTGATTGATTTAATTGATATATTTATATATATATATATATATATATATATATATATATATATATATATATATATATATATATATATATATATATATATATATATATATATATATATATAAGTTAGATCATCTATTCCCAAGAGAAGTGCCAACACCAGCATCTTCCCAGACATCATCCGATCGTGGATACGTGATGTTATATGGAAACACTGCACTCTTGACATGTCATATATCTTTCATTTTATGTACAACACTCACAAGTTAGACTGATGTGTCCAGTCCTATAAAAATCATAATTTGTATTCCGAACTGTTATATTCGATCTTCCGTTGCAATAAAGTTATAGTGTTTTTGTGAACGCTGAATACGTATACTCATCTGGCGCAGTCGGTAGGATTTCCAGACAAATTAACAAAAATCATCATCGACATTTTGGTTCGTATTTACGATTGACTGGTAATCGCAATGAAATTCAGTACGGAGAATTCTACGAGAACTTCGCGAACGAACATCGTGCTGCCACGTAGAAGATCTCTACATAAAACTCCACAAGAGTCCCACGAGCGAATATTATACGACAACGTAGATCTCCAAGACGCTGCTGTACACAGAGCCATAGAAGACAACAATCCATCCACAACTGCTGCCAAACAGACGAGCTCTATGGACAAGTTGATAGCTATCCTGTAAGTGCCTATGTCTTTCAGAGATAAACCGGAGATAAATTTAGATTCAGATACGGATACAGATTCAGTTATTTCTTGTGATTCACAAAAAAGACAAAATTTTGATAATAATTTTATTTGTGGAGAACTAATTCAAGAGTCGAATAATATAGATTCAACCGATATAATGGCTACACCAGTTTTAGAAAAGGAGTATCTGGAGATGATATCCGATTTTCATGGGGATAGTAAGCTATTCACCCGATTTATTTCAATATTCGGATCAAGTACGATTTCATGAGCAGACCAAGGAGTAGCTCCTTAAACAAACGGTCAAGAGAAATACAGGAAGAAGAAGAAATAGAAGGGGAAATAGTCGGAATAAGTAAAAAATTCAAAGATCGCCAAATTACATACAAAAAGAAGAAAATCAAATGAACATGGAGAGACTAGAAAGTATGATATAACAATTATTGACTGAAGTCAAATTAAATACTGCAGAACTGAGAGAGATGAAAGAAGAATTTAAGAAAAAAGAAGAAACCTGGAAAGAAGAAAAGCAACAACTTTATAAGAGAATTGACGCAATTGAACAAAAATTGGAATATCATGAAAAAGATAAGAAGAGAAACAACACTATAATAACAGGTGTAGAGTTCAAGGAGGATAACCTAAAACAGAATATACAAAACATGGTAAATAAAAGTCTTGGTATTTCTTCTGAAATTGGAAAAGCTTATAAAATGTACAAAAGCGGCGAAGCTGCGAAATATATAGTACAATGGAGTTCTTGGGAAGACAAAAAAAGTGTCATGCAGAATAAATACAAATTAAAACAACAAAATAAAAATATATTCATAGAAAATGATATGACTAAAGAAGAAGGTAGAATCCAATATGAGCTAAGGAAAATATCTAGAGAATGGAAGAAGGAAAATCCGAATGACAAAATAAAAATAGGCTACCAAAAAATACAAATCAATGGAATAATGTATGAATGGTCTAATTTAAAAAACAACATTATAAAGAAAACCCCAGATTCAAAAAACCGGATGTAGCAAAAAACAATTTTGATTCGATGGTCAATAATACAACGACAAAGCAAAAATACATGGTTATGAAATTGGGTACATGGAACATAAGAAGTATTAATGGGAAAGAAATTGAACTGAATAATGAGTTTGAAAAGACTGGAATTGATATACTGACTATTACAGAAACGAAAAAAAAAAGGAAAGGGGATAGAAAGGCTGGAGGGAGGACACATATTTATATATAGCGGAGTTACACTAGAAGAAAGAGGCCAAGCGGGAGTTGGCTGCATCATACATAAAAACTGGGAGCAATGTATTAAAGACTGGACTTTCCATTCAGAACGCCTACTCACAGTATCAATACAAACGAATGAACAGGATGCAATAAAAATAATAGTAGCTTACGGGCCTAGTGAAGACGCAAATAGAGAAGCAAAGACTAAATTTTGGGAAGAATTACAAGATATATTAGATGATACTAAAGAAAAATTCTGTGTATTAGGTGACCTTAATGCCAGAGTCGGAAACAATATAGACGGACTCAAAAGCATAATAGGACCACACGGCGAAAGAGCTAGAAATTCAAATGGAAAATTATTAATAGATTTCTGTTTGATAAATAGTCTAATAATAACAAATACCAATTTCAAACATAAGGATATACATGAGTTCACGCGCGTAGAACCAAGCAGACAGGAAAAATCGATAATCGATTATCTCTTAATCGATAAAACCTTTGGGAAATCAATACTCGACGTAAGAGTGAAAAGACAATTTGAAATAGGAAGTGATCACTATCTTGTCGAATCAAAAATAAAAATGGCAAATAGGCGAACAAAACAATGCACGAAAATCCACAAAGAAGAACAAAGCCCAAAAACATATTCAATTAAAAGCTACAAACTTAGAGATCAGGAAACGCAAGAACTTTATCAGAAATACATTGAAGAAGAGATAAGAAAGATGAGTCCAATAAATGGCGATACAATCATAAATGGAGCGTGGTCAAAGTTCAAAGAGGTATTATACTCTGCATCCAGAAGGGCTTGTGGAGCAAAGTTAATTAATAGTACGAAGAAACAGACACCGTGGTGGAGCGAAGAGATCAAGAAAGAAGTAAGAGATAAGAAAATTATGTGGAAAAGATATCTAAAGACAAAAAGTATACAAGACTACGACTTATACAAACAGCAAAGAATAAAAGTCAAAGAAGTAGTTTTAGCAGCTAAAATGAAGGCATGGGAAGACTTTGGAAATAAATTGGAAGAAAATAGTAAGAGTAACAAAAAGCTATTCTACAAGGCAATAAAGAAGCAGAAAACCAAGAAACAAACAGCAATAAGGCAAATAAAAGACAAAAATGGTCAAATATTGAGGGAAAAAACAGAAATATTGGCCAGATGGAAGGAGTATTTTCAAGAGCTCTTAGATATACCACCATTCAATGAGCAAGAAGAACCCCAATCAGTAACCACGCAAACAAAAAGGCAACAAGAAGACACAATCAGCCTAAACGAAGTACAGACAGCCATTGGGCGAGTGAAAACAGGAAAAGCTGGAGGACATGATAATATTCCTCCCGAGATGATCAAATATATGGGCGAAAGTGGGATACATTTGTTACATACTATTATCAATCTTATTTGGAGGAAAAGACAAGTTCCATCTGACTGGGAGATAGCGATAATATCACCAATATATAAAAAAGGTGACAACATATCATGCTCAAATTACAGGGGAATATCGCTTCTCTGTACAGCTGCAAAAATTTATGAATCAATATTAGAAGAAAGATTACGTGACAAAATAGGAATATCATTAGAAAAATCACAAAGTGGCTTTCGTAAAGGGCATAGCATCCAAGATCACATTTTTACAGTAAGACAGCTGATAGAAAAAACACAAAAACATGATAGATCACTATTCCTATGTTTTATAGACTTAGAAAAAGCGTTTGATCGAGCACCAAGAGAACAAATATGGAAAATCATGAAACAGAGAAATGTGGATGAACATTTGATAGAAGCCATCAAAAGCATTTACGCAGAAACAAGAAATTATGTGCGAACAATGAATGCAAAATCTGAAGAATTTAAAACGGTTGAAGGTTTGAGACAAGGAGGGGTACTTAGTCCCCTATTATTTATAACACTTATGGATGAAGTATTGAAGGAGATACGAAATGAAGTAAAATTGTATAATGTAGGTTTCTTGAATCTTCAAAGAACGAACATATCCGAATGCATATTTGCGGATGACATAGTGCTATTTGCCAAAAACAAAAAAGACTTACAAACAAATCTCAATCTCTGGCAGAATGCACTTGAGAAAAGAAGCATGAAAATAAATACCGACAAAACCAAGTGCATGGTAATAGATAGATCCCAGAAAGAAGTAAATGTTAAATTAGATACAAGAAAAATAGGACAGGTACCAAGGTACAAATATCTTGGGTCCATAATAGAGAGTGGAGGTGGAATTGAGGAAGAAATCAACAACAGAATAACGGCAACAGCAAGAACGTTCCAAGCAATAAATAAGACAATAGTATCAAACAAATACATATCAAAGAATACGAAACTAATAGTCTATAGAACAATATACGAGGCAGTTCTGCTACATGGTAGTGAATCGTGGGTATTAACAAAAAGACTTAAGAGTAAAATACAGGCTATGGAAATGAAATACCTGCGAAGAGTACAGGGAGTAACTAAACTAGACAAAATTAGAAGTGAAAATATAAGAAATGATCTTAATATAAAAGCTGCAGAAAAGAAAATTGAAGAAAAACAACTAAGTTGCTATGGACATCCAATACGTATGGAAAACAATAGACCTGTGAAAAAGATATGGAAATCAAGAACGCAAGGGCGGAGACGAAGGGGAAGACCACAGAAAACCTGGGATGAGATAGTAGAAGGAATCTTAGAAAATAGAGGAAAATCAGTAACTGAAGCAAGATCGATGGCATCCAACAGAAAAATATGGCACAAATTCGTTGAAGAGTAGAGAAAAGAAGCGCTAAAACCTCTACACCTTAGGGTAGAAGAGGAAACCGATTATATATATATTTCAATATGTGAAAAATTATTGACTCAATTTTCCAATACAACAGATACATTTAGATTTTCAGAGTGAATACCTTGTATCCACAATAGTAGCTGAAATATAAGGCGATGCTGCCACTAATCTTGCTAGTGTAAATATTACTTGTGAGCTGATATTAAAACAGCTTGAGTTAATTCTTATTCAGACAAAAGAGACTGTTACACTTTAGGCGTAGAGATGACAGAATTGAAATAAGGTATTGAAACATCGTTTAATTTTCATTGTAAAATTCAAGATCTACTCTACTCACAAATTTAATATGTTCCATTGAGAATGTCAGATCAGGCTGAGATTTTGGAGGAACATTACCGACAATATTTCTTAAGAATATTACTACGCGGTTCAAAAGAGCCATTAGGAACATTGATGCGTACGGAAAACCCCCGCGATTTGAACGCAGCACTCAACATGCTGACTAACGATTTCCAAATCGAGAGTTGTCCACGTACTAATTAAAATTGTTATTGTAATAGAAATTGTGTATCTTCAAGACCAAAACAGATTGGTAACGACACACCCATTAAACATCCACAATTTGGACAAATTCAAACTCTCCAAATCACATATCGTAATACTCAATTTTTCAGTAATAGTGATAGAAACCAATATCAAAATCAGATACAAAATTTTGAACAAAATGCTTTTAAAACGAATTCTAATCAAAAATTCCCTAAACCAACTCCTATGAGCGTTAGTACTCGACAAACATTCACCTCAAGATCTGGCACATCCAGCAACAATAATCAATTTCGCCCTCAACAATACCGTCCTTATTATCAGAATCGACCACAATCTAGCTTTGTATTCAAAGAACTGCGTAAAACAGAAATTGATGAGATAAGCGATGAGACATATTATGACGACAGTAATATAATTATTCAAAAACGGAAAATGAATAAGAAAACTTTGAAATCATACAAGAACATTAACAAAACTATTTTTTAGAAACACAAGCCTCGAAACTGAGTTTGAACCAATGAATTTGACGAATAATCAGAGTGCACTACCATTCATCATTTTCCCAGAGCTGATAACGTGAAAGTTCTGATTGATACCGGTAGTACACGTTCTTTTATTAAGTTTCACAAAACTATTATAAGAGTAAAATAGAAAATGATCCATTCAAAATTACCACTGCACATGGTACATCTGTAAAAAAATTTTATATCATAATACCATGTTCAAAATTATTTAAAAAACCAAATTTATAGCTCAAATATCACCTCTTTGAGTTTCATAATCAGTTTGATATTTTATTAGGATGAGATAACTTGAAAATATTAGAAGCAAACATCAACCTGATCCGTAATAAGATACTAACACCGGCATGTGAGTTCATTACCACAGTTCAAAACCGCGTTCACACTATGTGAAATCAGAACTCAAAAGTGAAAATGTTGCAAAGTTTTATATTAGCCACATCCAAAATAGCGAAGTACTTATTTCTGAAATTCACATTGATAATATTTTTATACCAGGAGGTACTCCAAGAACTGCAAATAATTCATTTTATCATCCTGTAATGGATCTAAATGATTCAGTAATAATAATAGATACTTTCGAAAAAAATTCCCGTTGACTTATTGGATAATTTTGAAATCAATATTCTGAATTTTGATCGTAATATTCCAAATAAACATCCGATATTCCTGAAATAAGAACAGAACAGATGAATTCTGGAGAAAAATCAGCTATTTGTGAATTGATTAAGAAATACGCAAATATTTTTCATACGGAGGACAAAACCCCTTTCATTCACGAACGGAATAAAGCATCATATACGGACTGAAGACGAGATTTCTATTTATACGTGGACGTACAGGTACATCGGCAAGAAGTAAAACAACAAATTGACAAAATGCAATAGCAAAAAATTATTAGATCGTCACATTCAGCTTGGTCGAGTCCAGCTTGGCTCGTGCCAAAGAAATTAGATGTGCCGGGTAAGAAAAAATGGCGGATGGTCATTGACTACCGCAAACCTAATGAAAAAACCATTGATGATAAAAACCCGATTCCCAATGCACTTTCAGATGAACTCGGTCGATGCCATTATTTTGCAACGTTAGATTCAGCTTCGGGAAGTCATCAGATTGAAATGAGCGAAAATGAAATTTCGAAAACTGCTTTTAACACGGAAAATGGACATCATGAATTTCTAAGAATACCATTTGGTCCAAAAAATGCACCTACTATCTTTCAACGTGTCATGGACAATGTTTTGAGGATATTATTGGATGATATCTGTCTTGTTTCCTCCACGATGTCATTATTTTTAGTACAAGCCTCATAACATAATCAAAGCTTGTGAGCAGTATTTGATAGACTTGAAAGACCAACTTAAAAATTTAGATCCACAAGGAAGTTGCTTGTTTAGGTCATGTAGTTACATGTGAAGGTGTTAAACCCAATCCAGATAAAATTTTGGCAATGAAAAATTTTCCCATTCCAAATTGAAGGATCTCTTGATTTATTAGGTTATTATGAAAAATTTATTCGAAATTTTGCACAAATGCTTGAAGAAGGAGCAGAAGTTAATATGAAAATATGTACTTTTTGACTGGGACTTTGATGAAAATGAAAAGATTCTGGAATGTAGTCGATGGAATTTATTTTTACTTTCCCATTTCTACTAGTTTCGACACCACTTGTGTCATCCTCAGGAACTATAAATTATGATACGGGCAATTAATAAGTTAAAAATAACTACAATTTGTTTTACTGTAAGTTACTTACATGAAAAATTTCGTTTCTAATAAAATTCAGTGAAATCATTAATTATCAATAAAACATGAAATGTGCATGTAGATAATATTCCACATGGAGTTATGGTGTAAAAAACGCAACATTTGTAAACATGAGATATTTTAAATGTAGTCAAAGTTGAAATAAAATAAAAAATTTCTTCCGTTTTACGAAAACCGTTAGAACATCATTTTTGTACCAGTGGAAACCTGTATACCAGTTTTTTATATCAGAAAGAAGAACTAAGTACTCCAAGGGACCAATTAGAGTATTGCAATGATATTTGAATCATATTTAATCAAATCTTTGTTTTATTATATTGAAGTAAGTTACTATAAATTTTACTCAAACTCATTGTGTCAGTTTTTACATTAATATTGTTTTCATCTGCATTGATGTGTAGCATCTCTAGTGTTTATCTCTTATTTAAGTTTTGTTTTGAATCCATTACTTTAGTTTCGTTGAAGTTGAACTTATGATTCAACCCTTTTTCATGTCTCACCACTGCACATTTTGCTGTCGTCATATTTATTTTGCCCTGACAATTTTTGCTATGCTCATTCAATCTTGTCGATAAATATCTTTTTGTTTGTCCTGTATATGTGGCATTGCAATCCTCACACGGTATTTCATATATCAAATTTGATTGGTGGCTTTTATCTATTCTAGATTTTAAGTAACTGAACAATTGCCCTACAGTTTTTGTTTGTTGGAAAGTGTTTTTTCTTCAAGAAATTAATATGATTGATTCAGATTCTGTTAAATGTTTTTAAACATGTGAAAAACTACTTACAAATGAGCCAATATAACAATATCCAGATTTTACGAAACCTTTTAAATTGACTACAGACGCTAGCAATCACGCTATCGGTGCTGTATTATCGCAAGGGCTGATAGGTTGAGATTTACCAATCGCATACACAAGTAGAACGGTGAATGAATCAGAACAAAATTATTCTCCTATAGAAAAATAGTTACCTGCTATAATTTGGGCTACCAAATACTTCCGACCCTATTTATTTGGTAGGAAATTCAAAATTATCACAGATCATGAGCCCTTACATGGCTATTTTCTTTGAAAGAACCCAATTCGAAATTATTACGTTGGAGATTGAAAAAAGGAGTACGGTCACGAAATAATCTATAAGAGAGGTAAACTGAACACAAATGCAGACGCATTTAGTCGTTTACCCCAAAATATTAAAGATAGTGACTAGAAATTGATAATATTAGGAACTGATCAACCATTAACTGAATAACAGAATTATTTGCGAAATAGAAATAGAATTCTAAATGACATGCTACAAGAAATTATAAAAATTTTGAAATAGAAGGGAATTTATTTGACGCTCCATTTGATGAAAGTCTAGCAGATTGTGTTAGTCGAGATTGAGAAATGTCAACAGGCATTGTGACAGAGTTTAAGCAAAGATTCCAAAATGTGAGTACTTCACAAAATCAGAATCCTAAATTGAGATATTTAGATTTTCTAAAATACAAACGGAGATATATAATTAATGACCAAAGAAAATTATCATGACAAACGTACACATCAGGACATGTTCTATACTTTATTATAATTGGAAACATTTTGTCAAGAGAATGGAATAAAAAATTTGAATATCCCCAAATAAGGATCGGAAAAAAATTAATTAGAATAGATTGATGGTAAATCAATGTTGAATATCATATTTCACGATACAGATATCATAATCACTGTGTATAAGTTATTTGAGAATAATGTTCCAAGTGTTAACATAAATGAAAGTGATCGAATAGGTTTTCATGGTCTTTTAGAGTATATGGATGATTTTGATAAAAAATTAGAGAGTAGCGCCATTAATGATGGCAAATCTTCAATTGTCCAAGTTGATGACGCAACACAACCTGATAACGAACAAGACGACAGAGACGCAACAATTAATTCAAATACTAAACATCTTATCATTGGTATTCCCATTAGTGATTCTCCCATCAATACAGGCAAAAATCAATGGATGATATTTGAAGTTTTTTATTCTCCTTCTAAATCTAGAATCAGAATATTACATGGTGATAAAATGAAAATTTCGGTACAAATTCCCCAAGACAATTTCGAACAAGATGTTGTTAATTTCATCAAAGAATTTGTAGTACCTAAGGTCAAATATTATATTTATTTCGAGCAACCTATATACGGAAGATTCAGTGTAATATTACAACAGTAATATAAAAATTCCGAGATCAGTTATATTGGATGTAGTCAAAAAGAGTCCCAAAAACAAATGAGACGAAAATATTATTGGTCGAATGAGTTGAAAGATATAAGTGATTATATAAATCAGTGTGAAATTTGTTTGTTATCTAAATATGAAATAGAACACATGAATCCTGAATATAACATGACCCAAACACCATTTGAACCTTTTGATAGAATCCAGGTAGATATTTTGAGTTAATAAAATTGCAAGTCTCTTACAATTATTAATTCTTTTTTCGAATAAGCTCAAGTTTATAAAGTACAGGCAACCAACGCTTTTGAAATTTGAAACAGGTTGATTACATTTTTCTCACATCATGGTGTTCCAAATTTGATTGTTTCAGACAATGGATTAGAGTTTGAAAATAGCGTTTTGAAAGGATTACATATTTTGCATGAAGTTGATATACACTTCATTGATTCAGAACATCCTGATTCTAACGGGCTAATAGAAAGATTTCATTTCCCCTCAATTGAACACATTCGGCTTTTCAATTCACAAGAGAATTCAGAATTAGAAACGGTAGGAAGTAAAGTTAATTACGCTGTACTCGCTTATAATAATACTATCCATTCGTCAACAGGTTTAAAACATTTAGAAATTATCAATGGTCATTTTGAAACAAATTTACTCTTCGAAGTAGAATTAGAAAAACAAATATCGGAGAATTATGTTCAGGACCATGAAGAAAAGGTTAAATTGGCGGATAGAGATATGAATGATGAATTACAAAGTAATAAAATTATTTTGATAGATAAATTGAATGAAAATAGTGAGGATTCACCTGAGATTCCGGAAACAGTATATCTGCATAATAAGCAAAAGGTGAATAAAACTGAACAAGCGAGATTTGAGAAAGAAAATTTGAAACAGTTGAACAAAATTTGAAAATTGCAAAGATTCAAACTAATCCAAAAGATAAAGAGCAAGCAAAAATTAATTTGTTAAATTTCAAGAGATCCAGAAAAGTAAAAAGAAATGTACATGTAAATTTAAATCTTCCAGGTCTCTCTCATTAACCGTCATCCTCGTAATAGAAATCAAAAATATTACCCAGAACATTGGACTTCTACCACTCGACCTAGGACCTGCAAAGTAACAAAAATCAATTCATACTTCCCTTCATTTCTAAGACTCACAATCCGTACTTGATCAATACCGAAATTTGATATTATAGTATGAGAATCTCAAACAAACCATACTTATGGATAATAGTAGTTTATTAGAGTTGAGTAATAATGATAGAATCATAAGTTGTATTCAAAATGCAATAGATGATAAATTAAGTCATTCAATCATCAATCATGAAAAACCTAGATATAAGAGAGGGTTAGTGAATGGATTAGGATCTATAATAGGAGCCATTACTGGAAATTTAGATGCGGAAGATGAACAACGATATAATAAAATTTTGCAACATTTAGAATATAGTCCAAATTAATTGAATAATCAGTTGAAAGACCACTATTTTGTCACCCATCAGCTGATAGATCAATTCAATATAACTATAGAAACGGTCCGGAATAATGCACTGGAATTAAAGTACAAAATTGAACAGTTAGCACATATAGTGATAAAAGGTAATCATCATATAAATATATATATATATATATATATATATATATATATATATATATATATATATATATATATATATATATATATATATGTCTGTTTTTAAAAATAATATTTTATTATTTGTGGCAACTAGATGTTTCTTGTTACAAGACTGATTACAAACTGAACTTATTCTAAATGACATGCTACAAGAAAATTATGTTTAACGAGTAATATTACATTCTAGAAATGCATGCTTAACCATAACTATATACTAGCTAAGGGTTTTCTGCAATAAAACTCCTCCCTTCCTAAAATGGAGCCTCTTCTGGTAGGCGGATATCCTTTTTCTCTAGGGGTGAGTTCGAAGTTAGTTTTCTTCTCAAGTAGAAGTTTTTTATCCACTTAAAAATGCAATAAAACATTACTGCAAAAATCCCTAAATAAAGTATAACAGTCCATATGCTGGGGATGTGAAAGTTTGATTGTACATCACTAATAATTGGTATGGAATTAAAAGAAATTTCTTCTGAATTCAAAGATTTCAAATTTATAGTTAAATTTGATCTCTTGCTACTTTTCAATTCCATTCTGGCATTGTTAATCACCAATGGTTTACCGATTGTTTCACTTTTGTAAGTTAATAACGATTTCAAACTGGTTCCTTTTGATTTCTAGCTTGGTATACTGGCAGTGATTGGAATCGTCTTCAAGTAGTATTTGGCTTTCGCATTTTGGATTATTATGCGTTTGAAATGTGTCGGTATATTGGTAGATCTTACTTTTAACACAAATGTCATCAAGAGGTCTAATTTCATTATCCCTGGATTTTAACAAATACCTAACATCAGGTATTATTTTTACAAAATCTGATTCGACTCTAGTAGATATTGAATGCAAATAATAAAGATCAAATTGTTTTTCGAAATTTATTGGTAACGAAATAAAATAAATTATTCGAGGATGTTCTATTTTGCAATTAACTGAAATTACTGATTCGAAATCCAATATATTATCAAGTTTTAGCTCAAATGGTAATTGATTAGGATAATAATCAGCTATTTGTTTCAATTCTTAAAATAATTCTTGTGGTTTAATTATACTGGGATGCACTGTCTTCAATTTACAAAATGTTATTGAATTTTCTATATCTTGCAAAACATTTAATATGGTGTTATATATTATGATGAATTGATTATGCAGATCTTTTGTCATAATCATCTCATCTAATTCGATTTTATTCATCATAAGGTGATGCAAATATTCAATCTTTGATTTCAAGAGCACCTCGTTGCGTTGAATATCTTGAATTGTACCATTGAATTTTTGTATGATTTTACCACTCAAACTATAAGCCATACTGATTTGATCTTGTAATTTTCTTTCATTATTCTGTAGATTTTCTAAGATATTGTTAAATCTCTTCCCATCTGCCGCGTCCAAATTACCAGTAATAGATTTAAATATTGTTCCTAAACCATCGATGATTCCTCTTTTATTTCTTTTATTAACTGAATGTATTTCTATATTCTCGAATTCTTCATCAATGCCTGTTTGCAGGAATTTTCTTATTCTCTTGTAATTTGCTAATTCATTATCATAAATAGTATTATTCGAAATGGTTGAATTTAAATTTTGATATTGTATATTCAAATCATTGTATTCATCATATAAAGGTGTTAAATCATAATAATGCACGAATGTGTGCTTCATTCGTTCCAATTTTGCAGGTCCCAAATTTATTGGTAGTATTCCTACGTTTTCGGTCACATTTTTAATGTTTACTCCTTGAGCGACTGCGAACAACCTGGAACGGGTTTAAATGGATAAGTTTATTTTTTCGGACGTTTTATATTCGAAAGGTGAATATTTTCATCAGTATTATCGTGCCGGGGCTTTATTTTTGCAGTTTTTAATTTCGTATCAATTTTGTTCGTTAACTCGGGTTTATATTTGTTCTTTGTTTTCTGTTGCTTCTGTCTATTTTCTACAAATACTTGCTCGGGAATATCAGGTGAACTTTCTCGGTCTTCATTCTGTTCAGTTATAATTTTATCTTTATTCTGAATAATTTTGTCATCAATTTTTTGATAAAGTATTTTAATCTTATTCTTATGTCCAATAATATAATCGTTCATCAATTGTTTATCTATTCCTATATTAGATGGTGAATTAGAATCTATATGACCAGAAATTATCTCAATAGGTTTTAATTTTGTAACAGAATGTATTGTGTTATTATATGCCAATACTGCATAATAGACCTTAATTTCAAATAATTCATTTTTGTATAAATCTTGATAATTAAAGAGACGAATATGTTCTATGAGTGTCGAGTGGAAACGTTCTATTATGCCGTTAGACTCTGGATGTTGCGAACTTATAAAATGAATTTTAATCTTGTGAATTTCTAATAATTCTTGCAAAACTGAATTTTTAAATTCTAATCCGTTATCTGAAATTTTTTGTTCTGGAATAGGATGATGCGTGAAATATTCCACAAACTTATTTACCACTTTTATACCTTGACCAGAACTCATTTTATACGCTTGAGCAAATTTAGAAAACGAATCTACTATTGTTAAAAATCTAGAATTTTCTAATGTTATTGTATCTACATGTAAAATCTGAAAAGGTTTTATTGCAGTTGGAGTTACATTAAATTTCAATTTCAGAGAGTTCCTATCATATTTGGTAACTTGACATAATTCGCATCTATTAATAAAGGTTTGAATTGATTTTCTCTGATTGGGCCAATAATATTTATGTTTTATCCGAGTTTCAATTTCGTCTATACCTCTGTGATTCGATTTCCCTTCGGGATAATTTTGGATGATTTCAATAATTCCATTTTCATCCATCACATCTGAAAATTTCTCAGTACATTTAATCATTCTAATTTCAGAATTTTTGAAATAATTTTGTGAAACACAACAAAATTTTTCATACAACGGGCTTTTAAAATAAAGATGGTACTTAACGCGTGGTACTATAAATTCTTTCACAAAATTAATTATTTCTTGTTGGTGATTATTCTTTGATATTTGTAATGAAATTCGTTGCTTATTGTCGTGAAGTCTAGTCAAAATGGGGTTTGAAGGATCATACTCAACTTCTGTAATAATAACTTGATTTTTTCCGTAATTTACCGGACAATCAACAATGGGAATACCGACAACGGGATTCTCTGTATTTGAATGAATTGTTGCACCGCTATCGTCGACTTCGTCAATAGGAAGGTTTTGATAATTTTTATCTACCTCAACAATTAGTGAGTTACAATCATCATCATTAGTTTTATTCTTCAATTCTTCATTGAAATCATTGATGAATTTTTCAAGTGCTATCATATTTTCTGTTTCGTTAATGTAAAGGTCAGCTCGTGAAATTGATTCAGAATCTAACCCTGTATATACGGTTATCGCGATATTTGTTTCATGGAAAACATACTGAATCATTTTTTTAATATCAACCCATTTTTGTTCATCTCTACCACATGAAATTTTAAGAATACAAATTTTTTCGATATTATGTTTCAAACAGAAATTTTTAAAATTTAATAATGTATAAAATATACCTTGTGACGTGGGTTTATCAAAATATCTATTCTTGGTTTAAGATACATAATGAATTCTTATCTTTCAAATAAACTAAATCATATAATTAAGGATTCTGATTTTTCAATTTATCAACATTCTTAAAAATTTCTTTAAATTTTCGTGCTACTCCTTTGAACATACCAAGGTCTTTACTAACGCAATGGGCAAAATTACTGTCTGATGGTGAATTAAATAAATCATCATTTACTTCTGTTATATTTACAGTATAACTAAAATTTTTCTGCCTATTATTTATATAATTTTGACATTCGGTTATTTTTTCATTTTCTAATAAATTTCCTGAATTATCAATTTCTTGTGGGATTCGGCTGAGAGCATCTGCATTAGTATTTAACTTGCCCTTCTTATGAACGATTTCGTAGTCGAATTCCTCTAATTTTAATCGCCATCTTATTAATTTCTGACTACACTGTCGGGGTGAAAAGAGCCACTGAAGCGGTCTATGGTCAGTAATAATAGTAAATCTACGTCCAAAAATATACGGCCTGAAGTATTGCGTTGCTCAAACGATCGCTAATTACTCGCGTTCTATTGTTGAATAATTACTTTCTGATATGTTTAAGGTTCTACTAGCGTATGCTACCGGTTTATCGCTTCCAATAGGGCCTTGTGACAAAACTACTCCTATAGCTACATTACTAGCATCGCATGTTGAATTAAAAAGTTTGGAAAAATCCGGATACTGAAGTAACGGTTCTTTAATTAATAAATTTTTACAAAGCTCGAAGCATTCTACATATGGTGGATCGTGTATATTAATTAGAGCATCTTTTTTGAAGCATTTAGTTAGGGGTTTGGTCAATTTTGCAAAGTTCTTAATAAATTTTCGATAATATTCTAACAAACCTAAAAATCCTTTTATCTGTTTTGTATTTTTTGAGATCGGATAATTTTGAATGGCAATGATTTTATTGGGGTTAGGTCTAACTCCAGAAGGTGTGACAATATGTCCTAAATACGCAACTTCCTTCTTTAAAAATTCCGATTTATCTAACTGAATCTTAAAATTTGCCTTTCTCAATCTATCAAATACTAATTTCAAATTCTCTACGTGTTCCTGAAGACTTGTACTAAAAATTATAATGTCATCTAGATACACGAGACATTTTTTATTGCTTAACCCTCTTAAAATGTGATTCATAACTCTTTGGAAGGTAGCAGGGGCGTTCTTGAGCCCAAATGGCATTCGCAAAAACTCGTAATGACCATTTTCTGTATTGAATGCTGTTTTAGAAATGTCGCCAGGGTGCATCTTGATTTGATGGAGTCCTGATGCCAAATCTAGCGTTGTAAAATAATGGCAACGTCTTAATTTATCTAATAGGTCATTATTATTCGGTAAGGGATATTTGTCACCGATTGTCTTATCGTTTAATTTGCGGTAATCCACAACAATTCTCCACTTACGTTTGCCTGATGCATCCTGTTTCTTAGGAACCACCCAAATCGGTGAGGACCAAGGAGAATTTGACGGCCTAATGATATTCTGCTCTAACATCTTTTGAATTTGATTATTGACTTCCTGTTTATGAATTTCAGGGTATCTATAAGTTTTCGTGAAGGTGGGGATTTCGTCTTCAGTCTTAATCGTGTGCTTCATCTCGTTTGTGGATGAAAGCATTTGTTTATCTAAATAAAATATATCAGAGTATTCTTCAATCAATTTTGTGATAGCAAATTCTTCCTCTGAATTCATATGATTTGTTCTAATCTCTGAAATATCAAATTTATCCTTTTCTGTTTGGAAAAAATTTAAATTGGAGCTTGGACCAGAATAAAATTTTATAATTATTATTAAATAATTCGACATTAATTGGTTTTTATACATCGATATGAATATTGTCATCTGTTGGGTTTATTATTGTACAAACGGCATAGTTACGATGGTATTATAAAATTTTTCGTTTTAATTTCTGGAATAATTATATCACCTGTCTTCATGCTAACCTGTATTTTAACCACCTTTTCTGATTTTGATTCTTAATAAATTTCGTCTGATGTAATAACAGTGTTAGAATTCTGTTCATCATCTATAATATTCAAGTTATTATTTGGAATTACATTATTTTGATTTGACTCAAGATAGTGAACTCTAATTTTGGAATTTGGAGTTATTAAAATACTATTATTTATGTCAATAACAATTTTTAATAATTTTATAATATCTAAACCCAATAACAGATCAAATTTATCATGAAAATTAAGCATGTGATATTTTAAACAAAAATTACCATCTCTTTTTATATTAAATATCTTAAAAATAGGTATGAGAGTACTAAATTGTTCTATCGCAGTTCCGTGAGCTGATGAAATTCGAAACGGATTTTTAAAAATGTTACTTTTGAAATATTTATAAGCAATATTTGGTTTTACAAACGATTTTGTACTACCCGTATCAATTAGAACTTTTAAATTATTTTCAGGTAATATAATAAACGGTAGTGTGTTTGGATTGTTAGTCAAATTAAGCAATTCTATTGTGTGTAATTTTCCAAGGCAGTTTGCACTGAAAAATTATCGGTTTCAAAGTTCGTATCTTCTTGGAATTCAATGTTGGGTTCATCCACATACTCAGTGACGTGTTCTGTCTCGGAAATAAGATTCTCGGATTCTGTCACGTCTTCGCTGTCTATGTTATATAATTCCTCCGAAATAATGTTTTGTCTAGGTTTGAAACTTTGATATCTTTGGAAAGGCCCTGCTTTTGGTTGATAAGTATTATTTGTAGAAATACTCATGGGAGTAGGCTTAGGATAATTTTGCGTGGAGTTCTGATTTTGAGGGGGAATTTCATTTCTTTACAAATTGCGAATTTTGCCCATAATTCCTATTGAATGGTCTTTGTGGATTTGGAGAATAACTTGTTAAATATAGTGGTCGCGGTCCACCAGGTTTTTGTACTATTTGTTTTGATGGTGGTTTAAAATTAAAATTCTGTACTCGCGGTTTCTGGGATTCTCCGAATTGAAAGTCATTAGTTAACATACTCAATGCAGAGTTCAAATTCTTGGGATTTTTCGTACGCATGAGTTGTCCAATAGGCTCTTTGAGTCCGCGTCATAATACTCTCTTGTTCTACTGATGTTGAACCTAGTTTCAGACGGGAGATTTGAAGATTTAACAAATGTTGTAATTTGTTATAAAAATCAAATGGATTCTCATTTAGTGACTGTTTTAACTCAGTCATTTCAATGGCTAGAGTAAAACTATCAGCATAAGTATTAGTTAGGGCTGCTTTCAACTCTTGCCAATCAGTAATGGTACAACTCGCGATATTTTTCGCTGCGTCGCCCTTAATCTTTGATAAAATAGTTGATATCAAATATTCATTCTGGAAATCTGTGACATCATTTTTATTGAAGAATTTAGTTAGCAATTTTTCACAGATTTCTAGAAATCTTGGTAAGAGTTCGCGCTCTCCATGGAAATCTGGTACCATATCGAGGTACTCTTTTTTCAATGCTGGGGTAGTCATATTTGTTTGACTGATAATTAATGTGGGTGGTTTAATAGAAGATTTTATAACAATTTTGTTACTTGAAATAGTTTGTGACGACTCTGTGTCACTGTTAGAGCCGGAGTCAGAATCAGAGCTTGTATCAGATGAAGCGAAATCAGAACTTAGAGACATATGCACTTACAGCAAGATCAGCGTCTTCATGTCCGTTGAAGATGGATGCCTGTGACGTAAGCCCCAGGTAATTTCTACGAAGCTGTTTCCGATGTCCTCTTGGTCACGATGCTGCGGTCCTGATGTGCGGTTACGATCAGAAACAGTTGTTACGAAGTAGTAGATCGATTCTTTATTTGATTGCCGTTGAATCGTTGAAACGAACCAAATCTATATGCGTTAGATTTGTTTTGGCAGTCCTACCGACTGCGCCACTTAACAATCGATCTTTGATAACTTTGTTTTTCAAAATAATATTTTATTATTTGTTGCAACTAGCTGTTGCTTGTTACAAGACTGATTACAAACTAAACTTATTCTTAAACTTATGTTTAAAGAGTAATATTACATTCTAGAAATGCATGCTTAACAATAATTATATACTAGCTAAGGGTTTCCTGCAATATAACTTATATATATATATATATATATATATATATATATATATATATATATATATATATATATATATATATATATATATATATATATATATATATATATATATATATATATATATATATATATATATATATATATATATATATATATATGTTGGACATACAATCATCATGTTTGTAATTTGGATCTTGAAAACTATTCTTGTAGAATAATAGAAATCAGTTATAATACAATTTTTTCAAAGACTCACTCATCAATGTAAACTTTTGATTCACAAAGTAGTTCCACTTTGAAAGATCTTGTATAATAATCGAAGTTTCAATTGAAATGAGTTTACAATTGAATTAAAAATTCTGATTCAAGAGGTAGTGTTTTCTTGAAGACATTGTTGTTTTTGAACACTGATGATTGGTATACTCTCACATAAGGCTGCACTAGGCAGCACTCCTCCACCGGCATCGAAATGATCCAATCAAGACTGATGAACACATTGTCTGAACTATAATCTGCCAAAAGTATCCACATGAATATCAGAACCAATCCGATTCTTATCTTTGATATAATATAAAGATAGAATGATATAACTAGACAAGAAGTCGCGTTTGTTTGGATCCGTGAAGATTTTCTTACTCACGTGCTAGTGATACAGAATATCTTGAAGCAAATTTCTGATTTCATTCAGGCTTTCTTACATTGTCAATTTATTATCCTTCAATCGATGAGAGTATAATCTTTCTATATGATAGAGTATAACCATTTTAAAATGCGAGTAGTCGTCATTCCAAGATCATGAGTTTTCTTGGTTTAATACATCTCACGCACGAATAGAATAAGGATTTATTATCAATTTCTCTCCTTATCTTTATTAACAGATGTGCAAGGTGTTGAACTATTGGATCGGTAAATTAGCATGAATCACGGTCAGTTTCAACTTAATTGCCCAAGCTCGCTGACGACCCGCTGATAATGAAGCTTTATTCAATTAATTGTCCTGGGTACTACGTCAAAATTTCACAAAAGAGCTGTCTCTATACTATAAATCTTCAAGAACAACTTTCCACGCTTCCGAAAAACTTGTATCAATTTTTGCCAGTGCAGAAAGAAGAACAAAGAAGACTTCAACAGTAATCAATCTGAAGCATGAGTTGGAGACTTAATTAGAACTTGATCATGAATATTGCCATATTTTAACAAAGTATAACACAGAATTTCAAGAAGAGGTTATTAATATTTTGAGATCTTCAGATAATACAAAAGTGATACACCTATAAAGTGTCTCTGCTCATTCTTACAATTGAATCAAATATCATACTGTATTCGTATCAATCATTTTAATCACAAGATATTTCTTGTCTGATTGAAAACTAGTCGAATATTTCTCGCAGACATTCAATTCTTGGTCGCTTGACCTGTATTTTGCTCATGTCAATTTCGACCGAAGCAGAGTTTTTCTTCCAATCTATCGTAAGATCCCTGTTTCAATTTAATATGATTATTGGTTCGCCTTATTTTCACTACACTTATTTTTTGTCGTTCATCAAAAACTATCCCTGAATGTACGGAGTGTGAATAAAATTAGTGGAGCGAATACTCAATCCAATTGTTCCCTATTTTCCATAGTAGGAAAATAGAAAAACGGATGAATAGACCTAAATCTTGATAGATACTATGAATGACAAATAACATGCACATAGAAGAGCATTCCTAATAACTTGCATAATATTAACAGATAGTCAATATTCGCATCAATCCTGATAATTTCATATACAATATCGGTTCAAAGTCAACATATTTATCGTTTCACTGTTAACAGTATTTTTATCTGTTCGTTGTGTAGTCGGATGCTTATGGCTAGTATATGTAGTCGAATGTGTATGGCTAGTGAAGCAAAGACTTTGATCGATACGTAATTTATTGTAGCTCGGAATTACACATGTATACTTCACAAGCTTGGACAACAGACTGACTCCTACGATTTGGAATGAATCGTTTATACACATCTCTTACCTAATACTGTCATTGTTTGATATATAATCATATTGTATTGACTGATGTGACGTTATATTGCTGGTCTCTACAAAATGATCATACAAGTATGGTATAGTCTGCAATAGGATCCGCACGAATCTCCTGATTCTCTTTCATCTCTGAGAGATTGCTTTTGGAAGGTTGATCCCCGAAACAATGAATACGTCAAGTATAATTATAATCCTTGTTGATCTGAACCTAAGTGATAATACATAATTGGATAAGAGAAAATGTCTTCCAGGGCTACGGTTAATGTGCCTATCCAGGCAACAAAATGATATGCCTGTCAGGACAACAGTATGAAATGCCTGTCAGGGCGACAGATACGCTTGTCATGGCGACAGATACGCTTATCAGGGCGACAGAATGTTATACTTATATTTCCAACTTTTTTGCATTTTGAATAATTTGATATTTTCTAACCCTAAGATTCCTTTGTAGGGTCGTCCTGATCTCTTGGTATGAATATTCACCTTAACTCTGTATTGATCATTCGGTAATGTTTCTACAATTTGGAATGGTCCTCTGAATTTTTTTTGAGAGCAATTCCTTGCTCTCATCATTTGCCAGGAATCTTGACACCCTCGTAAGAACTAGATCTCCGCCTGAGAAGTAACTGAATGGGAGACGTTTGTTGTTAAATATAACATCTTGTTTGATTCGATTATTTTCCAGATTTTTAGCTGTTTGTCGTCGAATTTTTGTAACGTCAATTGTTTTTCCATCAGATATAGTGTATAAGTCTCCATCTGTTTCGAGCTGGAAGCCAGACACTAATTCTGCGTGCGAATAATTGGTTATACGATGTTTTGTGCAATTGATACCCTGTTGAATTTGATCAACTTTAACGTCTCAGTTATTTTTATTTGTGCCTGCGTCTGAAGTTACAGGTGCTTTTAGAATTTTTTTGTTTATTCTTTCTACCTGACCATATCCTCTAGGCACTCCTACTGCTGCTGTTAAAATCTGGATGCCTTCATTTGCAAGGGACGGTTCAAGCTCGCGGAAGATGGATGCGGTTCCTGCATCTGTGATGATGCATTTTGGATTTCCAAAAACTGAAAAGATTTCTTTTGATCGATCGATCACATATTTGTGAGAAGTATCTGGAGCTGATTTGATGAAAATGTTCATTTAGAAAATCCATCTGTGATAATCAGTAGGTATTTATTGCTGTTTTCTGTCTCACTGAAGCGTCTCAAATGGTCTAAATGCAGTGTATGGTGAGCCCTAGCATACTTTGGTAATAAATGTGAGTAGCTCGGTCTTTTATTCCCGAGTAATTTATTGTGTAGGCAAAGAAGACATGAACTAATATATTTTTACAAACTTGTCAATTTTTAGAAACGCTAAATCCTTTCTAGTTTTTTATCTACCAAAAAATCTGACGTTAACATCGAGTTACTTACTTGTACATCATTGAATATATATATATATATATATATATATATATATATATATATATATATATATATATATGAAGAATATTGAAATTTGGTATTTCAGTCTACTGTAGCATCTGAATGATTGCCTACTATTCTAATAACTACAGACTGAACCGGACTGCATTTCAATGGAAATTGATTCTGTTAACTGTTTCCATGGCAACCGACTTAGCTGAAAGCGCATTTTACTTGACAGATTCTTAGAGTCTCTTGGGTAAATCCAGAATGATTAGCTGTGGAACGAAGGAATTTTGTGTTTGATTATACATATCCAATGATATATATGATCAAACACAAAATCACATTGTATTATATATATATATATATATATATATATATATATATATATATATATATATATATATATATATATATATATATATATATATATATATATATATATATATATATATATATATATATATATATATATATATATATATATATATATATATATATATATATTTATGCGGAAAATCCAAAAAATGTTTTTAATAAAATGCTCCTCCGGCTTAGTCGATAGCAATCATAATGCAAGGTGTACAACTAGATATTATAAATGTGCCTAATACACAATTTGAATATTCTACGACTGATTGTTTAGAATCTATGTGGAGAATTCAAGAAGTTTGTCATATAAAGTGCACTTCTGACTCAACCGATTGTTACAAAAATAGAAGACTACCATTGAGATGCTACAGCAATTCCGAATGCCAAATTCCAGTATCCTATGGCTGATCATTTTGAATTCATGCTGAAAACTAGAAAAAGTTTAAAGTAAAGTGTACTTCCTTTTCAGCCAATCTCAATCATAATGCAAGATGTAAGATGTTATTGAAATCCTTCATACGGAATTTCAATATGCTATGGCAAATCATTCTATTTTTATGCAAAAAATTTAAAGAAAGTTTCATGTAAAGTGCACTTCTAGCCTAACCGATTCTTACAAAAATAGTGAATAATCATTCTGATACAACATCAAGTTTAAATACTGAATTTCAACAATCTACGATTGATCATTCTGGATTTATTGGAATAGCTCGAAAAAAGTGCACTTCAGGTACAGACGATTGATACCATAATGCGAGGTGCATAACTAGACCTCATACCGGTCTTGAATACTGAATTTCAACATTATACGTTTAACCAGTTTTGAGATTTGCGAGTTACGCACGCACGCACGTACGAGCATACGTACCGACATCAAGCCAAAACTAGTCAAAATGGATTCAGGGATGCTCAAAACGGATATTTCCATCAGAATCTCGATAGATGAATTTTGTCGGCTCCACAATATTTACTTGTTACTCTGTACAAATGAGTAAAAATGACCTATATCACCGTTGTTTACTTTAGTGATTTGCCATCTACACAATTTGGGTGCAACCCATTTTTGACCATATTCTGTTGATTTGAATAACTTGTTTTCACTAAGATCGTAATTGTTGAATATATCTTCGTGTTTATATGTTTCACCGCTTGATAAAATTTCCTTGATCTTTTCGATATGATCATCTAGTTCTTAAGCCTCACGTGGATAGCCATTTGCTGTAGTCTATAATATTTGTTCTGCATATTTGATTCCGAAATTGCGACTCAAAGCGTCCACGTGCTGCATTTGGGAGCCTGCTTTATGCATTTTTTGTCAGTGATGCCGAAATGCGTGCGATTTTTGATAAATTTTCGGATGTATCCAGCTCAGCCTGAAAACTGTCTTAGTTGATGCTGACTCTGGGAGATCGGAGAATTTGTGGTGGTATTTATTTTTGAGTCTGAAGGCGAGACTCTATTGAGAGATATTCTATTCTTAAAATTATTATTTTTCTCGAACAAAACGGGAGATTCTTGCATCTTATTTTATTATTATTGACATGAGGTGGTGTACTATCATAGTTTTCTGTACTGCGGCCTTCTGGCCTATTGTACTCTCTGTGTTTCACTCCTCTGATAGGAGTCCCGTCTGTCTGACGAAGTCCAGGATTTTCCTTAGATTTAACTCTTTTAAGTTCTTCGAGGGTAGTTTTCCCGTTCCTAGAAGACTATGTCTGCTGGCAATGAACGCCTCGCAGTGACATATTACGTGTTCAGGAGTTTCCTTCTCTTCTCCACAACTTCTGCATATTGGTTCTTGTTTCAATCCCAAAGTATGTAGGTGTTTGTTCATTGCACAGTGTCCCGTTATTAGTCCTGTTATCTGCCTGACATTATTCCTACTCATGGTAAGTAGACTGCCTGTCCTTTTCTTGGATGGTTCATCCAGGAAGAGCCTTGCTTGTCTCTGCCCTGGGGATTGTATCCAGTAGATTTAATGCCATTGCTGGAGCATCGTTTTCATGACATGTTTGACTCTCTCCGTAGAAACTCCGCAAGCAGGCTCTGGCCCGATGAAGGGCAGATTTGTCCCATTCTTGGTTAGGCGGTCGGCTACATGATTTTCTTAAATCTCTGAATGCCCTGGTACCCATATTAACTCATATTTTTTCCTCACTCCAAGAGTATTGAGTCAATGAATACAATCTAGGACAAGTCCAGATCTCATTTCTGGAGCCTCTTATGCTTTCAAAACGGCTTGGCTATCTGTAACTATGAAGATTCTCCTATTGTTATAGTTCCTCTCCAATAGTAGCTGTATACTGATCGCGATCGCGTACAGTTCGGCTTGAAATACTGTCGCATTTGTTTCGAGTCCAACCGACTGGTTGTATCTCAATCCTTTTGCTCCATGTATTCCTGCTCCGGTTCCATTGATGGTCTTAGAGCTGTCTGTGTAGATGAAGATGTCATTTTTGTCTACCGGTTTGTTTATTTGCTCTCAATCATCCCTTGTAGAAATTTCTATCCTGTAGGTTTTGATAATGGTATGCTCAATACTAGTTCGGTCTGGCACTATCTGTAGTATGGAATGCTTGTCCATCTCCGCAAAAATTTTGGAGTGTCCTTCCCTGCATTTTCCTTTCTTTGAGTGAGCTTTTGTTCTATATGCGCTGCCAAGTGCTCTTGATTTTACAGCTGAGTGTAATGGAGGTAGACTAAACAGGGTTTCCATCGCCGCCGTTGGTGTTGTTGACATAGTTCCCGTAAATCCTGGGCAGGCCAGTCTTTGGACCCTGCTTAGTGTATTCTGACAGTGCTTCGTCAATGTTCTTTGCCACCAGGCAATGCTGGCGTATTCTATAACTGGTTAAATCATAACAGAGTAAATCCAGTGGGCATTGCTGTTGATAGACCCCAGTTTTTCCAAGCATTCGTCTGCAGGCCCATAAGGCTCTTATAGCTTCATTTGCTTCTCTCTCCACGTGTGGTTTGAATGTTAGTCTTTTATCCAGGGCTACTCCCAGATATTTGACTTCGTATCCCAACGGGATTTCTTTGTTGTACAGATATTACTGTCTTAGTCCGGTTGGATTCCGTTTTATGGTGAATGGTATGACTGTGGTCTTTGTGGGATTAACTGACGATTCCTTCTTGTCACACCATTTTTCAAAAAGATATGAGGCTCCCTGCATCATTTCCAATACGGTTTCCGGAAATTTCCCTGTTACTAGTATAATCACATCGTCCGCGTAGCCGATGGTTGTGTTAGCTGCCTCGTTGAGTCCTTGTAGGAGTTCGTCCACCACTAGGCACCACAGGAGTGGAGAAAAAACTCCTCTCTGTAGACATCCCTGTGAGGCCTGCACCCCCACAGTCTGAGTAGTGGAAGAGGCGTAGATATCTCTTTGTTTCAGCATGTTATAGATCCACTTACATTTTGTTGGATGTATCCCTCTCTTAATTGCTGCTTTGTCTATGGACTTGAAGGAAGTGTTATCAAACGCTCCCTTTAAATCTGAAAATGCCCCAAGAGCAACTTTTTTTTGTTTGATACTGTTTTCAGCTCGGCGAACCACCTCACAGATGGCCATTCCGAACGATTTTCCTGCTTGATAGGCATATTGGTGTACATGGAGCGGTGAATTGCTCAATACTGACACTCGAATATGCCTCTCGATCAGTCTTTCCAGCAATTTGAGAAGGAATGATGTCAGACCGATTGGCCTGAAAGATTTCGCCTTGGCGTATGTCTCTCTGCCTGGTTTAGGTATGAAGACTACTTTGACTTGTCTCCACATTCTTGATATATATGTAAAGGCCAAACTGGTCCTCAGCATGCCACATAGAACGGGTGCCAATTGTTCTATTCCCTGCTTCAACATAGCTGGTATAATTCCATCCTTTCCAGGAGATTCAAATTGTTGAAATTTATTCACTGCCCATTCAATTTTAGTTTATTTGACCACTTGATTGAGTGTCCAGTCATCCTTTGTAGCCTTTGAAAAAGTATCTACCAAGTTTTGCTGTTCTGATTCATTTTGTTCTAGAATCACTGATCCAGAAAAGTGAGTTTGGAGCAAAAGCTTTATTGTCTCCCTCCCCCTCAGTGTATTCTCCTGTAGGTCTCTTAGGAGTGCCCAGACTGCCCTCTTTGCCTTTTATCAAAGCTCTTTGGAGTCTAGCACTCTCCGGTGTCTGTTCCAGTTCCTGACAGTACTTCCTCCAAGAGTCTCTTTTAGCTTGCCTTATGGCTTTGTTATACTCGGTTAGTTGGGTTCTGTAATCTTCCCAATCTCCGGCTCGTTTTGCTCTGTTGAACAGCTTTCTCGTTTCAGCTCTAAGATGGGAAAGCCCCTCATGCAACCAGGGCACATCTCTAGAGGTCTTTTTCTCCCTTTCTTGGCAGCTGGTTCTAAAAGCTGCTTTTATAGCTAATCGAAAGTTATTCTCCATGAGCTCAAGTTCAGCTGTATTTGTTGCTCTGCGGGGCAACTTTTCAGCTCAATTTCTAATCGTTCCCTGAATCGATCACAGTCAGTCTTTTTTGGGTCTCTGTATTTCACAGATAGTTTTTTGTCTGATTCTATGTCGAATCGTATATACCTATGGTCAGAGAGTAATGGCTCGTCTGATACATGCCAATTTTTCACTGTGCTACACGCGTGCACAGAGCCTATAGTGATATCGATCACTTCCCTTCTTATATTATCAATGAAGATTGGTTCATCGCCCTTATTAACTACCTCCAGATTATTAGTGATAAGATAGTCTAGAAGAGACTCACCCCGTTTGTTGGTTCCGGTACTGCCCCAAACAAGATGGTGAGAGTTGGCGTAGCACCCAACACGAATATGACAGCCCTTGCGCCGGCTTTGTTCTACCAGTTTGCGGAGGCCAGCTGGTGGTGGGTTGCCTGGTTGTTTGTAGGGTAGGTATGCGGATCCAAGTAAAAACTCCCTCGCGCTCTCTGCCCTTGACACAACCACTTAGATGGCTACTAGGTCCTTGCAACATAAGTCCCATAGTTGTATCGCACTCAAATCTTGTTTGATAAAAATACAGGCTCTGGGTATAGGTTCTGAAGTATCAAAAATGATCCTTATTCCACTTCCTTTCAGGCCTTTGATACCGCCTTTGTATGTCTTAGGTTCTTGGACTGAGGCCACGTCAATGCCATGTTTCATCATGAGAGCAGTAAGGGCAAATAATGCTGCCCTACAATGCTGTAAGTTAATTTGTACCATACGTAAGAAGACTTACCCAATTAGTATTGGTAGAAGGTAGAGGGTCCTCCATTTTGTCGCTGACTTCGGCTACCTCCTTCTTATTGTTAACCAAAGTCTTGGATTGAACACTTGTGAAGTTTACGTATGGCCTATGACCATACGTATTCATGAAGTCCCAGGAAGTTCGGTTCATTAGGACAACGAGTTGTTGTCCCTTGGAGTCCTCCTTCCCATCTACTACTCTCCACTCCTTGGTCTCTAGGTCCTTGTTCTGGAGGTGAAGTCTACTATCGATATACAGAGAAATATTATGAGCTTTTCATTCTTAAAATAGAGGGGACTATTTGTTCCGTGGTAAATGGTATTTTTGTTTTTAGTAGAGTTACCTCCTATTACTATGTTAGGTTTGAATTGTGAGTTATCAATCATGTAGTATTTGATTTTTGGAGTGACATCATCAATTTAAGTACTCTAAAGGATGTATTGCGTAACAGTTGTGTTTGGCCCTAGGAATCCGGAGAGACTTATTGGGTTATTGAGGTCGTGAACATGAAATTTGAATTTTTGAACCATTGGCAACTCTATTATAGAGCATGCGTCACCAAAATCTATGAATGCCTTGCAATAATGCGTATTGAATAGAATTTGTTCATGAAATTTTGATAACCGGTCAGAATTTTCTATAAGATTCATATCTCATGTTTTCAGAAATTGAGGTTTAGACGGTCTTTGTGAAAGTTTCTGATTTCTGTTTGGGGTTCTTCGTGTCTTTTTGAAACAATTAACTCCGATATGACCTTGCTTGTGGCAAAAATTACAGGTTTTCAATTTATGTGGGCAAGTGAAACGCTGATGTCCCAAATTCTCACAAGCCCTGTCAGGTTTTGAATTATCTACGTAAGATCTAGGTACTGGTTGACGGCTTATTTTGGGAATTGCGGTGTTCACTTTCCACCGTTAGGTTCAATCCTTGTGAAACTCTGTGAAACATTCAACGATATTCCGTATGTTCTATTTTTGAGGTATGCTCATAACAGATAAGGATTTACCATTTAGATGCTTCCAGGGCTAAGGTGATATTATGATCATTAATTGCTCCACAAATCAGCGCTACTTCATCGATTTCCGAGAAATTGAATTCAAGTCTATCAATTTTAGCTGAATGCTCAGAGTAGAAATCATATAGTCAACAGCCTTCGTCAGATTCATGGTTGACAAGATCAGTTCATAATATAAATGCGTTACGTCGAGCCTGCAAGGTGGATGTTAGAACCTTTTTCCATCTTACACAATCCACATCTATATAATTGACATACTACAGTTTTGCGGCTCCTTTCAGCTTATTCAGTGCTTGAAAAATGGTAAATTTGTCAGATCATCCATAAGTGTTAGCAGTATACTGAATTATTTCAATCTAATCATTCACGTCCGCAGTTTTCGGATCGAGTTCTGGGATCATGGCTATGATGTTCTCATATCCACGTTAACTTGATTATCATATATGTTATATGGAGTAGTATAACTTACTGTTCCTTCACATTTCTTGGATTTTCTTCTCCTCCGTGTTGGCATTTAACATGATGTTAAACTTGAGCTATCTTGTTCTGAAGAGGATGACCATTGTATTCACTTTTCTTGTGTCGGCCCATTTTTTATTTTTTTCTGTAGAACACATTTCGAATCCCACTTTTGATGTAGTCAGATGCGTCTGGCTGGTATGTGTAGTCGGATGTGTATGGCTAGTAAAGTCATGACTTCGACCAATACGTAATTCATTGTAACCTGTAATTACATATGTATATTTCAAAAGCTCAAACAACAGACTGACTGCTACTATTCGGGATGAATCGCTTATACACATCTCTTACCTCATACTCTTATTGTTCAATATATGATAATATTAATTGACTAAAGTAATGTGGCATTGCTGGCCTCTACGGAATCATGATACAAGTGAAGTATAGTCTGCAGTAGGGTCCGCAATTGTGACATTGTTCCACATGAAATGTCCAAATCTTGTTGATCTGCCATAAATGCGTCTATTTTCTTCTCTCCAGCCTAATATCTAGTTGGAGGTGTATAAGAGTACATTCCCACTTGTACAAGTACAAATATTGTGAGACCGCCAAAACTCACATTCTGAGGGAAATATCGGTTTTAAGCATTCCTGAATATATTTTCAGTACGTATACGTATGTATATAGGTGAGTGCGTGAATCGCAAACCTCAAAACTCATCAAAAATATAATTTTGAAATTTTGAACTCACGACTGATCTATAATAATAATATATGTCTTTACTGACTGGAAGCCAAACGCAAGGTCCAGCCATAGGCTGCTCTTCCATCTAACCCGTAGCTATAGGTAAGTAAAAGTTTAGTTGAGTACCTCGAATTATGATTGCAATCGTCTGTACCCAATTGGCAACCGTGTGAAATACAAACCGTAGGTTATCAGTGCGAAAATAAATCTATCATTCATATATATTAAACGAGAAAAACAAATTTTAAAAATTTCACTTTGAGTATAGTGAACCGCGATCGGTGATCTGAAAGGGAAATCAGTGCAAAAAGTGTAAAAATAAACTGTTGACCTTCTCTTAACCACAAGTAAGACACAAGTCACATCATCGAAACGAACGCGCACTTGCAACGCGAACGCGCCACGAAGACCAAGCGAGTGTTGCCAACGACAGCAACGCAAAACTCATTTCTCGAGAAATGAAGATAATAATAGTGAACATGCAAACAACTAGCGGTGGAAACCCTTGAAACACTTCTCAACAAAACGGAATACATTTGTAAGTCTCTCTCAAATAATGTCATAAAACTGAACACAAATTCTTCCACTTCATATAGAACATTAATACACCTACTTAACGATAAGCAGATAGCGAATCACACCTATCAGTTAAAACAAGACAGAGCATATAGAGTGGTAATCAGAAACTTACACCACTCAATCCCAGTTGATGACATCAAAGAAGCCTTAGAAGATGAAGGGTTTGAAATAAGAAATGTTTCCAATCTGAGAAGCTGGAGAACAAAAAATCCATTACCAATATTTTCCGTCGATCAAGAACCATCTGGGAGAAATAGAAATAAATACGACCTCAAATACTTATAAGAAACCAAAATAACAGTAGAGCCGCCTAAAATTATAAAAGATATTTCTCAGTGCTCACGTTGCCAAGATTACGGACACACAAAAACTTACTGTACTAGACCGCATTACTGCGTTAAATGCGCTGACAATCACCCTACACAGGAATGTAAGAAAACCAAAGCTACACCAGCCGAATGTGTTCACTTCTCACCCAGCCAACCACAAAGGCTGCACAACATACCAAGAACTGCAAAAATCTAGAAACAAAACTGCTCAAAACAGGATTTACAACTATCAGCCACCAAATGTGCGAAGAGACGTGAGCTATGCGAACATGGCAAAGAAAAATGCGAGCCCCGACCCTGCGATCCAGCAAACAAACAACTCTCCAAACGAAGAATTTTAAAACACATTCCTGAATAAATTTGAAATCATGTTCAACCAAATAATGCAACAAAACACGATGATAATCCAGCTACTCACGTCTCTTGCAAACAGAATTGTCTAAGTCACTCAGAATCGTATTATGGAACGCGAATGGTCTCGCGCAACACAGGCAAGAAAACGAAATATTCCTAGATATACAAAAAATAGACATCATGCTAATTACCGAAACTCATTTTACAGAGAAAAACTATTTTAAAATCCCTAAATATACAAAGTATCATACTAACCATCCTGCTGGTACAGCGCACGGTGGTAGTGCAATAATTATTAACAACAAAATCAAGCACACCGAGCTAGAATCGATCGATGAAGAATACCTCCAAGCCACAAACATTAAAATAAACGAACTGAACAGTTCCCTCACTATCTCAGCAGCATATTGTCCACCGAAACATCTTGTCAAGAAACTCCAGTTTGAAGAATACTTCGAAAAACTGGGTCACAGATTTATAGCTGGTGGCGATTACAACGCCAAACATCCACAATGGGGATCCAGATTGTCAAAACCAAAAGGTAAAGAGATGCAAAAAGCTATTCTGGCAAAAGGTTTGAACCACATCAGCACAGGAAAACCCACTCACTGGCCATCAGACCCCAACAAATTACCCGATCTTTCAGACATTTTCATCACCAAAGGAGTCTCTCAGAACTACACAAACATAGAATCCTGCTATAATCTATCCTCGGATCACACACCCGTTATTCTGACAATAAGCACTACGATTATATTAAAAGAAAAGAAACCAACTCTCTACAACAAAAAGACTAACTGGGTAAAGTTTCGCGAGTATCTAGACGCTAACACCAAGCTCAAAATAGCACTTAAATCACCGGACAACATAGACCAAGCAGTTGAAACCATCACCAATGTAATCCAACAAGCAGCATGGCATTCCACCCCTCCAGAGACAACAGAAACAAATAATAGCCAAGCAGACAACTACCCCAAAGAGCTTGGAGAAAAAATTGACGAAAAAAGAAAGATAAGAGAAAAATGGCAGCAAACACGTCACCCTAATGACAAAACCAAACTGAACCGTATTTCAAAGAAATAAAAAACACAATTGAAAAAATAACAAATGACTCATTCCACAACTATCTCTTTAGCCTGTCGATCCTTCCAGAGAACAATTATAGTTTATGGAGAGCAGCTAAAAATTTAAAACGACCAACTCAACCAGTACTACCTATTCGAGAAACAGATCAAACATGGGCTAGAGAAGAAACTGAGAAGGCAGAAATTTTCACGGAGCACTTTTCCAAAATCTTTGAACCACATCCTCCCTCACCAAACACAAACGAAGAAGCCATCGACAATTTCCTAAACTCACCTTCACAACTAAGCCTTCCAATTAGACATACCACACCTTCAGAAATTCTACAAGAAATTAAACATCTTAATGATAAAAAATGTCCTGGATACGATCTAATTAATGTAAAAATACCAAGGGAGCTACCAAAGAAAACGGTAGTACTGTTGACCAGTATCTACAATGCAATCATAAGAATCGCATACTACCCTATTCAATGGAAATTAGGACAGATCATTGTTATCCACAAGCCCGGCGAGCCACCTCATGAGACCACATCCTATAGACCTATCTCGTTACTCCCGTTACTCTTGAAACTATTGGAAAAACTTATCCTAAAAAGATTAAAACCATTTGAGGAAGGAGAAAACCTGATCTCATCCCATCAATTTGGATTCAGAGCACAACACTCTACCATACAACAAGTCCACCGAATAACTAACGAGATAGAGAACTGCCTCCAGAAAAAACAAATATGTTCTGCAGCTTTTATCGACATAAGTCAGGCTTTCGATAAAGTGTGGCACAAAGGTCTCCTATATAAAATAAAACAGCAACTTCCACACAAATATTTCCTAATATTCAAGTCCTACTTGAGCGAGCGCTCCTTCCAGTTAAATCTAGAGGGCGCCTATTCAAAAATATACCCAATAAAAGCAGGTGTTTCCCAAGGAAGCGTCTTGGGACCATTCCTGTATTAACTCTACACCGCTGACCTACCCAACTCGGAAAGCGTTTTGACTGCAACATACGCTGATGATACGGCAATGCTTGCCACCCACGAACAAGCAGATATAGCATCCTCAAGACTACAGGAATCACTCGACGAGATACACAGATGGGCCGAAAACTGGAGAATCAAAATAAATGAAAACAAATCCACACACGTTACATTCACAAACAAAAGAACTACATGCCCCCCTGTCTCTATCAATGGAAAAACTTTAGTTGAAAAAGAAAGTGTGACATATTTGGGTATGCACATGGAGAAAGGTCTATTATGGCGAAAGCATATACAAACAAAGAAAAAACAAATAGATATCAAAATTAGAAAAATGTACTGGCTACTTGGACGGAAATCAACGCTCACACTTGAAAACAAACTTCTACTTTACAAAACCACAATCATACCAATTTGGACTAATGGTATCCAATTATGGGGCTGCGCAAGAAGATCCAACATAAACATCATCCAAAGGAGCCAAAACAAAATCCTTCGAATGATCGCAGATACTCCATGGTATGTCAATAACCATACGATACACAAGGACCTGAAAATCAAATATGTGCACGAACAGATACGAAAGTACTCAGCATCACATGCAAACAAATCTGCCAACCACACAAACGAGCTAGTTGCCAACCTCTACACCAACGAAACCGACATCAAGCGCCTCAAACGCACCAAGCCATCAGAACTATATTGCTAGATAACAATGTATTTACGAGGGTAGACCGCTGGGCCTCTCCTCACGCATGATATTTTCGTATTATAAATTAAATTCACCACATTTGCTTGTTGGCCGAAATAAGGCCAGTTGTATGATTTAATTACGTAAATAAGAAAAAAAAAATCGTCTGTACCGGGAGTGCACTGTACTTCAAACTTTTTTAGAATTTTTCGTATAAATCCAATATGATTAGCCGAAGGATGTTGAAATTCAATACATGAGATAGCTGTAGCATCTGAATGGTTTTTTGTATTCTTGTAATAATCGGCTGGACCAGAAGTGTACTCTATGATACAGTTTTTTTCGTCTAAATTCAAAACAATTAGCTGTGAAATATTGGAGTTTTGTATTAAGCACTTCTATAACATCGGGAAACCAGTTCACAAAACAGTTTTTCGAACTTTCCACATAGATCCAGAACGATCAGCTACTGTGGCATTTAAATAATTATCTCAAATGGTTTCGTTCTCATTTTGAGATACAACAGCAACTTTCTCCAAAGTTAAGATTGTATGAACTAGACGGTTAGTTGAACTTTCTATGCAGTGTAAACTTACTTTCCACTAACTGTTTTCGAGGATAGTTTCTCTCACGATTTACACTACTGCTCTGATTATCGTCTTGAGTGTTATAATCTGATTAGACACCATAACTAGAGTGATAATAACTGCGTATGTATTTATATGACGAACGGTTTCAGTCTCTGCCACATCTACGTCTATCAGGAGTTTAAGATTTTCATGAATGTTACTGCTGACGTTCTCCTAGCCGGAAAAGCTATGTCACATCAGTTAAAACATCTTGCAAGATGATATTGAACATGCGAAATCCATTTATCTCCTTAAATATTCTGAGAAAAAAAAATACAATAGGTGATTTTGCAAAGATATCTTAATGAAATACATGTATGAGTTTATGAGAGAGATATTTCTCTTCTTGCAGAACTTACGGGCCTGCAGTCACACATTCGTCTTGCCAGTTATAGTAAATAAATTGCCTCTCGTCATATTCCTATTCTTTATATCCAGGTTGAGGACCAGAAATAGTCAATTGTTTGACTTGAAGAGAATTGAAATTCTACTGACGTGGCCAGACTTTCATAGACAAGGCATAGCCTTGGCTATGAATCCAGGCAAGGCGATAAATCTTAATTTTTGTCGTGCTGGACACATAATTTTTCGGTCAATTGTTCAAATTCCATCAATTTTATTAGTAATTTAGATACTTTTGATCTATATAGTCGCCATCAAATTATGTTGCTATGTATTTGTTAATTGATTGTCAAGTTATTATGCGTCTACTAAGCGGTTGCTCTGCAAACGACATTTGAATAGTCTAGGCAGTGAGAACTGTCAATAAAGTCCATCGGCAAAAAGATAATTTATAGATCCACTGCAAAAATATGATCAGTCTCTTATTATGTATAACCTCACTAACCGAACTAGTTTATAATTTTTTCAGAATGTTTAGATCTCTTCTTGCGATTTTTTGTATCACATTTCCCCTTAAATGAGCCAGAACTCAAGAGAATTGTAACTTCGTTGCATCAAAAACAACAAATTATTGTCCTGTTTCAACCACGTGTATGAAATAAGTAAACTCATCATTATCTGTATCGATTACTCCCTGATAAAGTTTTGTGAATGTCTTTGTCTTTGAAGTTCATTCAGCTTATATTCAAATACATTCCATCTCTGTCTGGTATTATATGCACTAAACATATTAATATCTTCTCCACTTATGCCCGGTTTCATAAAGGGCGGAGTATTTTATTTTCAGAGTAAATAAAATTTGCTCTGTTAGATGACAGTCGATTATTTGACAGCAATGATTCTGTTGTCATAAGGAAGCTCAAACTGATTAGAATTTGTTAATCAGAGTAAATTCACTTCAGGAGTAAATTTACTTGGTCTCTTATAAATCCGGCCATTAGGCACACAAAAATTGCATGAAAGCAACAAGCTCGAGTATATTGATCGACAGATTTTATCAGAAAAAATTGTATCACGAATGGTATTCGACATGACTCTTCACGAATAAACTGACAACAGTGATATTTACTACAGTATGGAATATTGATCGCCTAATCTTTTAATATATTTGCGTTTTCCCATAATTTTTTTAGCAGTAAGTTCTACCATCCGATTTCATAAATATCAAAATTGATGTCAAACTCTTTGGTGTGTCTATGGTCACACTTTTTCCAACATCTGTTCAATTTTTTCTGAAGATAAAGCTTCAAATCAATTTTTGGCCATTGTGATCCACAAATATTCCAAAAAATTCAACTAGACATTCAATTCTGACACATTCAATTTCAAAAATAACAGAATTTTTGAGCGTAGCTCACAGGTAACTGTGGAAACGTTCAATCAATCATTGAATTTTGCCACTTATCAGGGGTAATACCATAAGAGAAGATAATTTTTTGAAAATTGTTGTCGTTTCCACGGAAACTTATTCGTATCAATTTCATGACACAAAACATCTGAAAATTTCCCGGAACGAAGTTGAGAAGAATCTTCTGTTATGTTTTGTGAAGTGGAATTTCAAATGAGTTGCCGTGGAGCCGACAACAATTTTCAAAAAATTATTATCTCTAATGGTATTTAGGGAAAATGTTTTTTGAAATACTAAGTAAACACAAAAATTGAGAATAAACGCGTTCTAATTAATCATCTGTGATGTAATAATTATTGGTAATTGTACAAATATTGTATGTGGCATTTCCAGTCCTCCCTTCTTGCGCAACACTGGAAACTGTTTCACCTCTTATATTAGATATTATATTTTCATGGTGACCTTTATCTAATTGAAAATACGGTTTGATTGAACTAGTTTTAGTGTGACCATTGATTTCAATAAACTGTTCTTCACCAATTCCGGATCTAGCTAACTGAGTTACAGCTGTAGCTCGATGAGAATTATTCGTTATCTTAAAATTTCCAGTGTTTATTCCAATCTTTTCCGCTGATTCTTCTGTCCATTTCCATATCATGTTTGCACTGATTGGCATATTTTTATACCACGTGCTGGATTTCCAGCTAGGATTGACTGTCGAAAACAATCTGTCAGAAATAATATTTGGCCCCCTCTTGGAAAGTAGCTTTCTGAGCAGTCGTATAGGGCAAAACTTGGGATTTTTAAAATTATTGACCAACCATTTTGTGTCAGCACACCTTCGATCTCCACCTTGCGCTGTCTTAGAAAATAAAGGATTGTATAAAATCCTACCTGTGCGCTCACCATCATCACTGTGCTTTTCTTTGAAGTAGTGAAGCTTATAGGTACTAGCTTCATCACCTCTTCATGCTAATTCAGTAGCTACAATAAGATAGAATTTCTTTTGTAGTCCTTCAGGTGTATTCTCATCCCACAAACTGATCATTTTGTTATGTTCTTTAGTTGAAAAGGTAGCTGAGCTTACTTTACGTTTATTTGGATCGTTCTGTGGAATTTTTCATTTTGAATTCCGAGCATCTCGAGCTGATTTGAATCTTATGTCAGTAAAAGGTTCTTTTATTATATTATATTCATTATAGAATTTTCCTTGTAACAATCTTGCCGTGGTATTCCAAATAGTCTTTATCACTCCTTCTTCATAGTCCGTACCATCTTGTTTTTTCATATTGATGCCCCAGTCAGTCAGAATTTTATTTAATGGTAATATATCCGTAGAACGATTTATGTTATATTCTTTCGCTGCCCAAAATTCCATGAATTGCTTCTATATATATTTTTTTGAACTAATAGTATCAATAAGGGAATAGGGAAACACAAAACTATATGAAAATAATAATAGCTAAGACATCAGGAACTCACAGAGTTCAACCTACATATATACTCGTTACCCTTTTGGGTTAATGAGAAGGCCATTTTTGCAGCACCAACAATGAAAATTCACCTGAAAAGACGTGAGAACTGATAAATTGTGAAAATAATCTGTTTACATTATGACTGTTTCACTCGTCCTTATATTTGATTCATAGTTTTTTTCGGTTTTCAGCAGTAATATTGTAACCTTGGGATTTCTTTACTTCTCTTGAGCCAATTAGGTGCTGCAATAGCTAGCCACGTGACCAATCCGCATTATTTTGTATATTTTTTGACGTACGGCATCAGCCAATAATATTGCATAATTATGACGTATTGTGGCCAATAAAATCAAACTGTATCTGCCAACATGAATGTAGATTAGAATAAACGTCAAAGTGTATGCTAATGGATCGTTTTGGGTGTGTTCCTTTGAATGAAATTCAAAACAACATTAAAAATACGACACCACATAATACTATTAAGAATTGGTAAGGGCTTTTTGATTGAAAAAAACCATAAAATTCTTGATCACACCGTCCTCTAATTTTGATTATGTTACCGATTGCGATTACTGGGTGATCATCCTCAGACTACCGGAGAGACTATAAAGAGAGGAAATGAAAACGTAAAACAAACATACAGCCAGGAAGAAATTTTAACAAATCAAAACATTACAAAATGATGATTTACACAATACAATTACAGGAGCTAGGAAAATATGAAATGGTATGAGAAGATATATCCAATCTGTTCAACAAGATCCAAACTACAACTGAAAAAAACTGAAAAAAATGGAAAACTATTCAAAAAATCTCGTGAGAACTAGTTACGTAAACCGCGAATTAAACTAAAAGATTCAAAAGTAGGCTGTGTCTGAGGTTTGTTTAGTCATTCAAACTGGAATCGGCATAGTTTTTTGAAGACTTCTCAATCTCCAAGTTTTCCAGGAAATCAAGAATCTTGCTATATTTGCGTATGTGTGAAATCTCAAAGTTTTTGGTGATAATAAAATCGTGTCCGCTTTCAATTGAATGATCAGCAAAGCTTGATTTACTGTTTCGAAATTTCACTGCGAGCGCATGTTCTTTGAGTCTCGTTGTTAATTTATGACCAGTCTTGTCAATGTAAAAACATTCAAACGTGTCGCATTTCAGCTTATAGACGCCAGATTGCGCCACTAATTCAGGTTTGTCCACTATTTGACAGATCTCTTTTTTCAAACATGTCAAAGGCTTTAAAGCAATGTCAACATTGTATCTAGCGATTAAATTCTCTACTTTGTAGCTGATATTACCAATAAAAGACAGACTGAATCTCAAGTAATTTTTTTTGATGTGAAAAGCGCTGTTATGAGCTTCTTTCAGTTGAAGTTTATGTTTCTTTTTTGTTATCATTTCATCAATAATATAAGGATTGAAATTATTGGATAAGGCGATCTGTTTAAGAGTCTTTGTCTCCAGATCAATGTTGATAGTATCCAAGCCGGCATTCTAGCATTCTGTGAATGTGGGAATTGAAGACTGCTATTTTGTGTTGCAAGCAGTGGTTGGAGTTATTATGAATGGAATCAGCTATGTGAGTAGGTTTCCTGAAAATTTGAAGAGTAGAATGGCTATTCCTTGTGATTTGTAGGTTCGAGGAAATTTAACGAATTGTTGGATTCAATTTCGATGCTGAATTTCATTTTACTTTGTAGCGCGTTGAGTTTACTATGGGAGCTATGCAAAAGCTCCATAGAGCCTTCCCACAGGACCAGAATATCGTCAACGTAACGATACCAGAGCTTGATGTGGGGCACAAATTCAGTAATTTCCTGAAAAATTCTGGCTTCGGAGTTTTTCATAACGATTTTAGCCATGCTACCTGAAAGGGGTGCACCCATAGCCAAACCATCCACTTGTTCATAAAAATTGTTATTAAAAATGAAAAAATTCTGTTTTAAACATATTTGCAGTAATTTAATGAAACTGTCACCCATTTTATCACTCCAATGTGATTCAAATATAATATCATTTACAAGTCTGACTGTTTCATTAATGGGGACATTTGTGAACAGATTGGTAACATCAAAAGACACTAGTATGCCATTGTCAACGTTAATTCCATTTTTACTTACCTGTACAAAGTAACAAGTATTGTGAAACCGACAAAATTCATCTATCAAGATTCTGATGGAAATATTCGTTTTGAGCATCCCTGAATCAATCTGGACTATTTTTGTCTTGATGTCGGTAAGTATGTTCGTGCGTGCATGCGTGCCTGCGTTCGTTCGTAGCTTGCAAATCTCAAAACTGGTTGAACGTATAATGTTGAAATTTTGTATTTAAGACTGGTATAGGGTCTTGTTGTGCACCTTGCATTATGGTTTCAATCGTCTGTAGCGGAAGTGCACTTTATTTTACACATTTTTGGAATTTTTCTCATAAATCCAGAATGATCCACTTTAGGATATTGAAATTTGGTATTTAAACTTTATGTTGTAACAGAATGATCACCCGCTATTTTTGTATGAATCGGTCAAGCCAGAAGTGCACTTTACCTGGGACTTTTTCTGAATTTTTGCATAAATATTGAATGATTCGCCATAGCATATTGAAATTTCGTATACAGAACTTCTATAATATCCTATTGTACATCTTGCATTATGATTGCGATCGGCCAAACCAGAAGTGCACTTTACTTGAAACTTTTTTCAGATTCTCTGCATGAATTCAGATTGATCAGCCATAGGATACTGGAATTTAGCATTTGAAATTGCTGTAGCATCTAAATGGTCATTTTCTATTCCGATCCCGACAACGAAACACAATCTATGATTGCTAAACCAGAAGGAGACGATCCTAATGATCCTGAAACCGATCAAACTATACATTCAAATCCTGAAAATCCTATTTCAGGAATACCAATCACAGACTCCCCTGTCAATTTTGGGAAAAATCAGTTGATAATATCCCAAGTTAAACATTCACCATCAAAATCAAAAATAAAGAAAATTCATTGTGATAAAATGCGAGTTTTTGTTCAGACTTCAGAAATTGATTTTAAAAAAGATATTGGTAATTTCATTAGAGAATTTGTCGTTCCGAAAGTTGAATAATGTTTGTATTACAAACAGCCATTTCACGAGCAGTTAAGTACTGTATGACAAAAATACTTTAGACATTCTGTAATTGAATTTATTGGAAGCAATACAAAGTGATTTGATGTAGAGGACAAAGATAAAGTTTTACAGATATTACGTAATTTCCACGAAGGTATATCTGATCACCGCGGATTCACGGCAGTTCACAACCATATCAAGAAAAGATATTATTGGCCAAATCAGTTAAAAACTATCACCGATCATATCAATCAATGTGAAGTTTGTTTGGCAGCGGAATATGAAAGAAACTCTTTGAAACCTACATTGAACATAACTTCAACTCCTAGTACACCAGTGGAAATTATTCATGTTGATAATTTGAGCCTTGAAAACTCTAAATTCCTGACAATAATAGATGCGTTTTCAAAATACGCAGAAGCGTATAAAGTCATCCCAACAAATGCTGTAGAAATTACTTATAAATCAACTAAATTCTTCTCACATCACGGAATACCAAAATTGATTATTTCAGACAACGGATCAGAATTCAAGAACAGCGTTATAAAATAATTACTATCATTACATAAAATAGAAATTCATTTGACCAGTCCTCAAAACCCCAATTCGAATGGTCTAGTTGAACGCTTCCATTCAACTCTCATAGAACACATTCGATTGTTCAATCACCAATAAAATTTTAAAGCGGAAAATATCGAAGATACAGTAAATTACGCAATTCTGGCTTATAATGAAACGAACCACAGTTCCACTATTTCTGAACCTAAAGAAATTATAAATGGACTTTAAGATACAAATTCCTCATTAGATATCGACATTGATAAACAAACTACCCAAGATTATATTCAAAAACATAAGGATAAGACCCAATTAATGTATCAAAATATAGATCAGAAATTGCAGAATGAAAGATTAGTAACATCAAGAGACACTAGTATGCCATTGTCAACGTTAATTACATTTATAAGGTTATCGATCAGATCTGCGGTGTTTTCAAGTGAGTGTTTAGATGTTATATTAGAATATGTGTTCGGACACGATTTTGATATCACCAAAAACTTTGAAATTTTCACATACGCAAAAATGGCAAGATTCTTGATTTCCTGGGAAACTCAGAAATTAAGTAGTCTTTGGAAAACCATTTCCGAGGTCAGTTTGAGTGACCAAACAAACCTTAGATACACCCCACTTTCAAATATTTTAATTTAATTCGCGGTTCACGTAACTAGTTCTTACGGGATTTTTTGAATAGTTTTCAGTTTTTTTCAGTTGTAGTTTGGATCTTGTTGAACAGTTTGGATATATCTTTTTGTATCATTGAATTTTTTTTGAATGCTCCATCACCGTTTTTTTACACATTTTCTCACTAACATGACACTAGCGAGCTACTTGACGCTGTTTTCCTCCATGAAGCTCCTGTAATTTTATTGTGTAAGTTACCATTTTGTGATTTTTTTAATTGTTAAAATTTCTACCCGGCTATATGTTTGCTTAACGTTTCTATTTCCTCTCTTTGTAGTCTCTTCGGTAGTCTGAGGATGATCATCCAGTGATCGAAACCGGTTACTTAATCAAAATTGGAGAACGGTGTGATCAAGAATTTTATGGTTTGTTTTATTGAAAAAACCCCCTCCCAATTCCTGATATCTGTCACATTTGGGTTTCCTCATTCCCTTATTATGAATTCAGCGGTTCTGGCTGCTCCAACCCTCCAATACAGGAGACTACTTCGCAAAAGAAAGCAAATGCAACTTAACATCTGGTTCAACAAAACATGCCTCAAAAGGAACATCTTACCCTATTACATCAACAACAAATTTTCAAGGCAGAGCAACATCCAAACTACAAAAAATAACTTTATTCTTGAAACCAAGAAGGTATTACTGAAGAAAGAAATAAGAAAACAGTACATCATTATAAACGACCTGAATCTAAAGCTTAAAATCAATTATGACATATTAGCTTCAAGTTTTTCTTTTGTTCCACTTAACGAGTTTCTGAAAGACTGCAACGAGATGATTTCACATGTTGACAGGAGTAAATATATCAGATTGGGAAACAAGATATCAAGTTTGTTGCAAAATAGAAGACGTTTACTATCTACCAGCGAACAAAGCTTAGAAACAGTCCACAATTTTCATGAGACAGTTGCCAATTTTACAAACGTTCCATTTGACGACGATGAAATGAATCTATCAAGCAAAGGCCTTAAGTTCAACCCGATTTTCACTCCTACGACGCAACATTTCAAAACTTTCGTGGCAGAAATTGACAATATCGCCAGCTAGGCGAATGATACAGATATTTTAAATGATTTGGCGCTCAAATTATCTGATTACAAACGCAGAAACAATTTTGGAACAGTTACGGCCCATACAGAACAGAAAAACATTAGTATTTTGAAAAGTCTTAAGACTAAAATAAAATCCAACGATCTCATCATTACAAACGCGGATGAAGGTAACTGCAAAAGCATCCTTTATAAAGCAGATTACATTGGAAGAGTTGAAACCTTCCTCGACTGTGACACTGTTCTCAAAATAAATTCCAATTCAACCAATTCTTTTGTCACTTTCCTGAAAAAAGAATTGAAACTCCATATTGATTTCCCTTCCTTGCATAAAATATACAACATCATACCTATGAATCCGCGTACTCCAGTTCTGTATGGGCTCCCAAAACTTCACAAACCTGGCTATCCGATTAGATCGTTGTATCGCTTGTAGATTCGCCTACCTACAATTTAGCCAGACATCTTGATAACATTCTGAACACATATTTTAATATAACATCCAAACACTCACTTAAAAACACTGCAGATCTAATCGATAACCTTGAAAATCTGACGTGTACATCTCGTGACTTACTTGTACATCATTGGATATATATATATATATATATATATATATATATATATATATATATATATATATATATATATATATATATATATATATATATATATATATATATATATATATATATATATATTTAATACGATGTGATTTTGTGTTTGATCATATATATAATTGGATATATATATAATCAAACAAGAAATCTCATGGTTCTACAGTTAATCGTTCAGGATTTACACAAGAGATTCTAAGAATCTGTCAAGTAAGTTGCGCTTCTAGCCTGGCCGGCCGCTATGAAAACAGTAGGCCATTATTCTTATACCACAACATTCCTAAATACTGATTGCCAAAATTCTACGACCACCAACAGATCTGAATCTATGCGCAAAATTAGAAAATTAATTCCTACTTAAGTGCACTTACGGTTCAGTCCACTGTAATGGAAATAGAAGGCAATCATTTAGATTCTACAGCAGACTGAGATACTGAAATTTCAATATTCTTCATCGTATCGTCTCGGATTTATGCGAAAAATCCAAAAGATTGTCAAGCAAAGTGCACTTCCAGCTCGGTGAATCTCAATAGGAATAGGATATGAGCATCTAGACGGTATAGTCATCCTGAATACTGAATTCTAACAATCTACGTTCAATCGTTTTGAATTTATGCAGAAAATTCAAAAATTTTCCGGAATGAAGTGCTTTTCCGGCTTGGTAGATAGCAATCATAATACAAGGTGTATAACTAGATATTATAAAAGTGCCTGATACAAGATTCAAATATTCCACGATTGATTGTTTAGAATTCATGCGGAAAATTCAAAAAGTCTGTCATATAAAGTGCACTTCCGGCTCAGCCAATTGTTAGAAAAATAGAAGATGACAATGCTGCAGCAATTCCAAATGCTAAATTCCAATATCCTATGGTTGATCATCCTGAATTTATGCGGAAAATTAAAAGGAAGTTTCAAGTAAAGTGCACTTCCGGTTTAGTCGATCGCAATCATAATGCAAGATGTACAATAAGATGTTATAGAAAATCTGTATACAAAATTTTGATATGCATGCTATGGCGAATCATTCTATATTTATGCAAAAAAATCAAAAAAAGTTTCAAGTAAAGTGCACTTCTGGCTTGGCGGATTCATACAAAAATAGCAGATGATCATTCTCTCACAAAATCAAGTTTAAATACTGGATTTCAACATCCTAAGATCACTCTGGATTTATGAGAAGAATTCAAAAATGTTTCAAGTAAAGTGCACTTCCGATACAGATGATTGGGACTATAATGTGAGGTGCACAACTAGACTTTATACCAGTCTTAAATACAAAATTTCAACATTATACGTTTAACCAGTTTTGAGATTTGCGAGTTTCGCACGAACGCAGGCACACACGCACGCACGAACATACCTAACAACATCAAGCCAAAAATAGTCAAAATTGATTCAGGGATGCTCAAAACGGATATTTCTATCAGAATCTCGATAGGTGAATTCTGTCGGTTTCACAATACTTGTTACTTTGTGTAAGTAAAAATGTAATTAACGTTGACAATGGCATACCAGTGTCTTTTGATGCTACCAATCTGTTCACAAATGTCTTCATTGATGAAACGGTCAATCTTGTGAATGATATTCAATCTGAATCACATTGGAGTGATAAAATGGGCGACAGTTTAATTAAATTACTGCTAATATGTTTAAAACAGATTTTTTTCATTTTTAATGACAATTTTTATGAACAAGTGGATGGTTTGGCTATGGGTGCACCCCTTTCAGGTAACGTGGCTGAAATCGTCATGAAAAACTTCGAAGCCAAAATTTTTCAGGAAAAAACTGAATTTGTGCCCCACATCAAGCTCTGATATCGTTACGTTGACGATATTTTGGTCCTGTGGGTAGGCTACATAGAGCTTTTGCATAGCTTCCATACTAAACTCAACGCGCTATACAGTAAAATGTAATTCAGCATCGAAATTGAATCCAACAATTCGTTAAATTCCCTTGACCTACAGATCACAAGAAATAGCTATTTTACTTTCCAAATTTTCAGGAATTCTACTCACACAGCTGATTCTATTCATAATAACTCCAACCACTGCTTGCAACACAAAAGAGCAGTCTTTAATTCCCACATTGACAGGATGCTCTCTTACGGCTTGGATACTGTCAACATTGATCTGGAGACAAGGACTCTTAAACAGATCGCCTCACCTGATAATTTCAATCCTAATATTATCGATAGAATGATAACAAAAAAGAAACATAAACTTCAACTGTAAGAAGCTTATAACAGCGCTTTTCACATCGAAAAAAATAACTTGAGATTTAGTCTGTCTTTCATTGGTAATATCAGCTACACAGTTAGGAATTTATTCGCTAGATACAATGTTGACATTGCTTTAAAGCCTTTGACACGTTTGAAAAAAGAGATCTGTCCAAAAGTGGACAAACCTGAATTAGTGGCGCAATCTGGCGTCTATAAGCTGAAATGCGACACGTGTGAATGCTTTCACATCGGCAAGACTGGTCGGGAATTTACAACGAGACTCAAAGAACATGCGCGGGCAGTGAAATTTCAAAACAGCTAATCAAGCTTTGCTGATCATTTAATTGAAAGCGGACACGATTTTGATATCACCAAAAACTTTGAGATTTTACACATACGCAGAAATGGTAAGATTCTTGATTTTCTGGAAAACTTAGAGATTGAAATGTCTTCAAAAAACCATGCCAATGACTCAACAAACCTTAGACACACCCCACTTTAAGATCTTTTAATTCAATTCGCGGTTTACGTCACTAGTTCTTACAAGATTTTTTGAATAGTTTTCCATTTTTCTCAGTTTTTTTCAGTTGTAGTTTGGATCTTGTTGAACAGATTGGATATATCTTTTTATATACTTATAGTTATGTTCATTCAATCAATAATTTGTATTTTGCACCTCTTCTTCGAAATAAGTGTGTAGCTGTTCAAAGCATGCTACGGCTAGAGAAAAATAAGTAAACCTTGGCAGTATTTAAGAGATATAATATATTTTAATAAAGGAAAAACTGTGAACAAGCGAATAAAACAAGTTTCAAACGTGATAAAGAGATAATTAGAAAGAAAATATCGTTTGTAGCAATAAAAAACTGAAAAACACACTTCACTTAAGACTAATGACCCATACAAAAAGTTCGTATTCCAGAGGCTTCCAAACACATACTCTCCGATTTTAGCAGAGTGTACATATATGCATTTGATAATAAATCGACCGCAATTCACAATAAACCTCGTTATTCACATATGACAAATGATTTCACGAGTAGTCGAATCAGTTTAACCGAATGTCAATATGGTGACAGATTGAACCAATATTTATTGATGTATACTCACACAAAAACAACATTCCATTCATTTGAACTGTTCCGCTCTCCGAGTGTACCATGGTAATTGTTATTCAATTCCTCTTATTAAGTTATACAAATTTAATACAAATATCATTCATTCCAAAAAAGGTGTGACGAACCCGATTCTGGTGTATAGTGGTAGGTTGATAAATATTTTGTGAGACGTTTGGAGTATTCCACAGCTGTTTATATTTTGATGTTATTGTTTGAATGATTCCATCGGAGTACCGATATTCACAGCTTTATTGGATCAATATATGTGGACGTTCAAAATATACATGGACATGGTGGATAGAAATAAATTATATTTGTATCGGAACTCTAATTTCAATCGATGATTTTGCAGTTGGATGTATCAGAATTTCATTATGAGAAAATTTATTATAAGGCGAATCGTGAGAATTTTGGACCGTAATAGAAGAAATAAGGTGATATATACAACATTATTGAGTTTTTTGAGCATATTATAGTATTAGATTAAAATTTAAAAAACATTACGATATTGCTCCATCGATCTTAGTATTATTGTTTTATTGTCGAGAATATATTCGGTTGTTAAAATACATTTTGATTATTTCAATGGAAAACGGTAGACATCGTTTCCTTAGATGTATTTATAAATCTGCTACATCGCTACGTTCATATATTGAATTTGAGGATGAATTTTTTTGTCTTTTTGGATCAATTTTATGGTATCTTTGGATGATATATCACAATTTTTTATGTAAAATTTGGCTCACTGAGTCATTCGATCCAGTTTGCCTACAATTCATTCCTCGAAACTACGACAAGACTCACTTTTTTGGTGACATCTGATTTAGGATGGTTTTCTTGAAAGCAACATTGGTCACATTGTTGACTTATTGTCTCTTTCCCTGATTTTTTCGTTCATCTTACCTGCTCCTTCTTCATGAAACAAACACCAAAACCATCAATCGGAGTCAGTTGAAGTAGTCGTTTGTCGTTCTTTCTTAGATGACGGGCATGCTGATTTAGTCTTGTCCTTATATAAATATGCTCTGAAATATTTTTGAATAATATATTTCTGTCTACATGATGAACTAACGTAGACAAATTTGCAAGTTTCTAAATACTGAAGCAGTCAATCTATTCTTTCCCTAGAAGCAGCTTCCAGCGCTCATGATTTGCTGGTTTCTCTCTTCATTACTCCTGGATTGGAGCTCGATCTTGAACTAAATCTGATTTTGTCACAAACCTGGAAAATTTCAGGTTCAAAATTATCATTATGTGTCAACTATGAAAAAGTGGCAATGTGAAACAATGTTTGAAGAATAGCTCACGCTTTTGACTGGATTTAGGTCCAACATGAAGAGTTCAGTGCACCCTAGGGATGTTTTTTGAAAGGGTGAGCATAAAAAGCTAGCCTGCAATCTTTGTTACATACAAGCACTTCTTTATAGATTATATTTCAGTCCAACAAGAGTGATTTCAGGGTCATACGAGTCTGATCTCCACTTGTCATTATTTTCTCATCATCATATGTCTGATAGGAGCTTTTTTCAGAATTTCATCTATTTTGGAGCTACATCCCTCATTGACAACATTCCACTATTTTTTGAAGCGATGTTTTCGGATATACTGTTACAGTTTCTGTATAATTCTGTAATGAATAAGAAATTTCGAGAATAATGTTCAAATAAATTTTGATCAGAATCGTACTTGATGCGATTAAAATGATGTTGTCAGCAAAAAATCGGAACCGATAGGTCTCACGCCTGCGCTGAGGAAGGCTTGAGACAATCTCAAATTATTGATCTTCTAGTATTAAAGTTCAAAAATCGTTACTCCCAAAGAAAAGTTGATAATAATTTTATATTAGCCGAGAATCTCAAGATTTGATACATTATAATTTAGCTGAGTATCAACGCCCGTAATCAAATATTATATCAGATTTTGATGCAGAATAGAGAGTGAGATTTTTATCATTAAAGCTTAATTTGTCCAAGATAAGATTGCTCTATTATTGTGTTCCATATCTATATTCGAATGATTATTGTTTCAAGTACTTATTATTTCCGTGATAATTTCCAATTATTGTTATTGTTTTTTAGATATTGCTTGAAAACTTCAGTTTTTTTATTATTTAAATTGAATAACGTCTCCGTACTCATAAAAATTTCTAAATTCTAGTTCAGAAGAACTAAAAGACACGCTTTTAGTGTAAACTGAACTAAGAAGTGAAAAATGATTTTTAATATAAAATTTGAGTAATTGAAGAGAAAATTAATGTTATTGTAGAAAAAGCGTGAGGTGCTCGATATAAGTTGCTCCAAATATTCTATTGGTACGATTTCTGAATATAGAGTTAATATGAAAATATGATACAAAATACCCCACGCATTTTTTTCGTCGATTACTTTATATTCATACTTATATTCATATTCATATATCTATTGATTATATTACATCAAATCATGTTGATAGGAAGTAAAGTAGTTAACGATAAAAAAGTACAATAAATGAGCATAATTATATGTCAATATTCTTGAAATTAAAGTTAGAGCATTCTTGTGTAGTGTAAAAAGAGTTGTCCAAAAGGAAATTTTGGCTTTTAGCTTTGAGCACCTTCATTTCTAGACTCTTCATATCATCAGGTAGAATATTATGGTAATCAAATTGTAGGGAATTCATGATAGATTTATGGAGCCCTAATTTTGGTTCACGTAATAAATCAGCCGATCGCGTACTATAATTGTGAACATCTCTGTTTTTAGGTAATTGGTTTTTTTTTTCTTATATATTTCAATTAGTATGAAGTAGATAAGAAGGCTAGGTAACGTCATGAGGAAAGATGACTTACAATGTTCTCCATCGCCAAGTTACAAATAATTCTAATTGCAGTTTTTTGAAGTCTAAATAACTTTATTGCCCCAGAAAATTTTGCCCACCAGATGATGCCGTACGATATTATCGAATGGAAATGAGCATAAAAGATCGGTGTGAGTGCAGTTTTGTCTATGATCATTTCAAGTCTACGCAGAAGAAAAAGAATTTCCGATAATTTAGCACTTACCTTGAGTATATGTGCATTACCATTAGGCTTATCTCCATTTCCAATAGTGTTATTGATTCATTGGATTGTACTGTTCTGTTACTAGAGATGATCAATTCTTGAGTTTTATCTTTATTTGAAATCAATTTATTAGCAGCAAACCAATCTTCAACTACTAGTACATTCGAATTACTACTTTCTATTAGATCATTGATAAGAGTGGTATCGTCGGCAAATAAGACAATCTTATGAGAACTCAGAGAATTTTTGAAATCAATAATGTACACAATGAGGAGAACTGGACCTAAAATCAATCCTTCTGGTACTCTATGTTCGATGTTTTCAAATTAAGACTGTTTATCGTCAACTGAAACGCTTCGAGATGTCTTTTGTGAATATGATTTGAATGGAGACAGAGTAGATTGATGAACGCTATAATATTCTGATTTATTAAGAACACAATCAAACGTTTTTGATGAGTAAGCGCCATATGCTGGTCATTTTCAATTCCATCTACTATTTCTTCAATAATTGTTGGAATAGCTTGTATAGAAGATCGATTTTTACGGAAGCCAAACTGTTGGTCGCATATCAGATTATTTTGTTTCAAGTATGATGATGATTTCAAAAACTTTGGAAATTGTTGGAATTATAGAAATATTCAAATTGTTGGAAAGGATCCAAGAATTGATATGTGGAATTCAATAAGATCTTGAGGAATCCATTTCAGAATAACGAATATTTATTCGATGTCGAAGTACATTAAGAACGTTTCGAGAACAATTTTCTCATCATCAGCTATTGCATAAAATAGTTATTTTTATACAAACACTACTAAAAGTTCGACTTCTAATGGTTGCTTAGCGTATTAAAAATAACAATTTATGACATGTCATCACTTTTAACACGTTACCATTAGCGACGTGTTAAAAGTGATTCACTTTAAACACTAATTTATAATGTTTACTTAATCTTGATTGCTCTTTATTTTCATGATAGTTTTTTACATACAGAGTAATTCGACCATAACGTTGATAATTTTCTCAGCTTGGATTTCTCCTCAAAGAACGCCAAGAAACAGTCTCATAATATCTACTGGAAACATATATATCTTCGCACTATTTTGAAGAACGTCCGTAGGCTATCTCGTACTGTTGCTTCGACTTTAAAGGTAATAGATAATGAACAGTTCTGGTAGCTGCTCCCTCAACTTCAGCTGGAGTTAATTCATTTTCTTGACTATCCATTTTATTCAAAATATATGTCAAACTGTGCAAATAACAATAAAACATTGGTTGCTATCAAGGAGTACATGGTTGCTATAAAAATAACAGTTCATCTAATATGTCATGAATTGTATAAATTTTTACCAATTTTGCATTAATATCACTATCAATAGTGTTTGTATAAAAAATAGTGTATGATATACGTGTTAAAAGTGATTTTATTTTGTTCCACAGGTTACGCCACTCCGCTGCGCGTCGTGTCCCATACTTCCTTTGTTACAAAATAAAATGACACTTTTAACACTTATATCATAAATAACTATTATGATATAAGTGTACGACGCGCAGCGGAGTGGTGTAACCTTTGGAACAAAATTAAATCACTCTTAACACGTATATCATACACTATTTTACATACAAACACTATTTATAGTGATTATAATGCGAAATTGGTAAGAATTTATACAAATTATGACATATTAGATGAACTGTCATTCATATCGCAACCATGTACTCCTTGATAGCAACCAATGGTTTGTTGTTAGTTACACAGTTTGACATATATTTTGAATAAAATGGATAGTCAAGAAAATAAATTGATTCCAGCTGAAATTGAGGAAGCAACTACTAGAACTGTTTATTATCTATAACCTAAAAATGTTTGTAGTAAATATTATGAGACTTTATTTTTGGTGTACTTTGAGGAGAAATCCAAGTTGTGGGAATCGTCAACGTTATGCTTCATTCACAGCGCGAAATTTGGTAAAATTCCCAATACGAAATTTCAACTGCTGAAATTTGTTTGTTCACAGCCTGAAATTTAGACTCTGAAATTAGTGACTAGCGACAGCTCTAGGCCTAATTTTGAACTAGTTTTGGAACTAAAGTCAGCCATTTATGTTATTTGTGTATTTCGTTCATATTCAAATTGATATTATGAATATGATAACTGAAGAAGAATTGCTATATTTAATTTTTTGTTATCTTATCTTTATGATAGAAGAGATATAAATCATAAGAATACCAAATTAAACAACGAGAAATGGAGTGCTATCAAATACTTCCTCCAATCGAGATAGCTCATCTGAAAAAGATGAAAATTAAGCACAAAGAAATATCGTGAACAAATAATCTAACGTCAAATGGAATAAGGGTTCATTCAAAACACATATTCTTCATTATTCTTGTAGAACGCAACCTGAATTACAAGAAAAGTTTGGAGCTTGCAAGGTTGGGTCAAAGTGGAATATGTATGCACCAAATTTCAGCGCTGTGGACGCTACTACGGCTTTCCCATATACCAAGCTTTACGAATTTAGATGAATTTCACCGAATTTCAGGCTGTGAATTGGACTTTATGGTCGAATTACTCTGTCTGTAAAAAACTATGATGAGAATAAAGAACAATCAAGATTAAGTAAACATCATATATTAGTGTTAAAAGTTAATCACTTTTACACGTAGCTAATGGTAACGTGTTAAAAATGATTACAATGTCTTAAATTGTTATTTTGAATACCCTAAGGGACCATTAAAGGACGAACTTTTATTAGTATTTGTATAAAAAATATATTCTATAGAGTAAGTTTAACAACATTACAAGAAACTCTCACCAATTCCAATACATATTGGCTGAATTTAATCACGTAAATTCAATAAATTGTTACCGAAAAAGTACATGAAAGAAGTTTTTGTGAAGTCCATAAGAGTGTTGGTCACACTCAAAGCCAGATGGCCAACAACTGCCTGTAAACCATCCAAGCGAAAGAAGCGAAGCTAAATTTTAGGATTGAAATTCCCTAGAAACTGACAAGCATACTGTACAATGTTTCCAAAATCTGTCTGTGTATTTATGGTCCTGTTTTCATTCAAATTAATGTAAATTGTTTCAAATAAAAGTCTATGGTGTTTATTTCTAGCTCTGTCTATAATTCTAGCGTTTCTAAAATGAAAAATAGGTCCAGTTTCCATTGAATGTTTAGTGAGTGCGCCGTGATAAATATTTCTGGATTTTGCATGATGTTGATGTTGGTAAAGTCTTTTCTTCAAGGGTTGTGAAGTTTCCCCAATGTATAAGTTCTTGCAGGGAATGCAGTCAACCCCGTGAATGACATCTTTCGAATCTGTCATGTCACCATGATCTTTGAGGTAAGAGTGTAAATGCTTTGTGTTTATGTTATTGTTATTTGCAATTCTAATGTTTGAATTTATTATAACCTTTTCATAGCTGGTTGCAGGCCTTGTACGTATGGTATAACAGTATAAATAGCAGCATTAGTGTCAGACTCAGTATTGTCCTCAACAGTATGATTCCTTCGGTGTGTCAAATTATTAAGCCTCTGATTTATTTAGTTGATTGTATATTCAACCAGATAACCATTTTTTATTGATTATTTTTTAAATTCAAAGCATATTCAATGGTAAACTTCAGTCTAGGATAAAAAGAGTTGAAATTATTAAAAATAGTGTCAATCATGTCAACGTGAGAGATGACCAGACAATCATCAACGTATCTTTTATAATACAAGATTCTCAGATTTGGGTTTGCCACAATCTGATTCTCCAGTTTTCAGAGAATCGAATTCGCCAAACAACCACTAATGCTGCTACCCACAGGCGAATCATCTATTTGTTTATATAAGACATTTTGAAACGTAAACACAGCAGATTCGAAACATAATTTGACACCGGTAAGATATTTTTCTGAATCCATATCAATAAATTCTTTAATATCATCCAACTATCAATATTACATTCCAGAACTAGCGTCTGTGGGATGCTTGAAAAAAAAAACAGTATCGTCACGAGAAAAAATAGTATAATCTGATGAGACATGAAGGTGCGAGACATCATCGACGAGGCAGAATTAATTTTTAATATTGTAAGGAGAATTGTGCGTTACATTTTTTATAACATCGCAGAAATATGAGGCAAGATTGAATAGGTGTGTCGATAGTAGATGGTACCTGTCGTAATAGAACATCACTCTTATGGATCTTGGGCAGCATGTACATTCTAGAGACAGATTTTGAACTATTGATTCAGAATGATTTATATCTTCGTGATAACTTCTACATTCACGGTCAATGATATTTAATGGGTTTTTCTCTAGTTTTATGTAAGTGGTCTCATCATTCAATATATTTTCAGCCTTATGTAAATAATCTTCTTCATTCATGATAACAGTATTAGAATCTTTGTCGGCTCTAAAGATGTGAATGAGTTCCTCAGTTGTAGATACAAAATTTCTGGCATCATTAAACCATTTCATTAACTGTAGCTTAGTTTTTAGTGTTTAAATTTTTTATTTTCATTTCTAGTAGCCCAATATTTATCATTGCCATTAAACAGAGCACATTGAAAAACGTCAACTGGCAGAATGTCTATGAGCGTAGCAACAATATGCATTTTGTTGAATTTAATTGCACGGTGACAATTGTATCAGAATTGGTAGGAGTTTTTCGTAATATTGTTGAACTTACTTAATAGAATATATTTCTCTATGTAATAGCTGATAATGAAAAAATTGTTCTCGGAACTTTCTTAATGTACTTCGACATCGAATAAATATTTGTTACTCCGAAATGGATTTCTTAAGACCTTATTGAATTCCACAAATTATAGAAATAGGCCAATAGTTCTCCGTTTTGGTAGGATCTCCTTTTTTAAAAATTGAAATTACTTTAAATATCTGAAACAAGTCTGGATAGATTCCTTTTTCAATGCATTTGTTGAATAGAGTGGTTAGTGATTCAACAATGTACTCGATAATACTTTTTATTAAATAATTGCTTGAATTGTAGACATCTGCCTTGTGAACCTTAACTATATCTACTGGTTCCAGAATAAATGATTACTTATTACATTTGTTCGTTAAAGTATCCTCAGCTTTAGAACAGTTTTTAGGAATATCTTCAATCAAATTACTTGCTACCGACGTTAAATATTCATTCGAAATGTCAGCAGATAATTCGGAATATTTAGTTTTAGTGCGAATTTCATTACGCTCATGAAACTCGCTGTAAGCTGTGGACTTCTTGAAAATTATTATTGCTCTATAGGCCTCCAATTCATTCTTATACAAATTTGGAACGTATGTTGTATCCAAAACTAATTTCAAAGGCTTGGTGTTTACTTCAAATGCCAAAATAAATTACCTGACTTTTCCCTGACGTTCCCTAACCGTTTTACTAGATCTCCCAGACCAATTATGTTCATATTAAAGAATTTTTTGAATAAATGGACAAAGAATGTATACATGTGAATTGAATATTTGCTAATTTTGTCAGGGTATTTCGTAATATCATTATGAAGTTTCAATATGAACATAAGGTCCTAGTTAGAATTAGCTTCATAACACGAATTCTTTGGTTTATATATAACATTAAAGTTTCAATCTGTATAGCAAATTGGGAATAGTTGCATTTAGGTAAACTTTAAATCAAATTTATATATTTATTCAGGTAACATGTGATCATATAACTTAGACATTATAAGTCATACATGAACTTTCATAATGAGCAACAGTAAGAATCATTGGTATGTACTTATACTTATATTAGTTATATATAGTATATGAGATTGCAGCAACCGTAATTTTCCACATATGAAAGAAAATACCATGATAAAATATGTTGAGATGTTTGAATATCCTCACATGCTGAACGTAATAAAACAAGATTCTGTCGTTAACAAACAATATAACATTATTCCATACAACAAAAATACAACTGAATCATAGAGCCGCAAGATGTGAGCTTCAAGCAAGTCGGACCCACTGTCCTACCGTACCAGCTTTCGGTAACAGATAACAATAATATGAGTTACATTCTCAATGAGTGAATCACAAGGTCAATCTCGAGCCCGCAAAGCAGAACTCTACACTCGAGCCCGCAAAGTGGAACTCTACACTCGATCCCGCAAAGTGGAACTCTACACTCGAGCCCGCAAAGCGGAACTTTCCACTTGAGCCCACTAAGTGAAACTCTACACTTGAGCCTGCAAAGGAGAACTCTACACTCGAGCCCGCAAAGCGGAACCCTACACATGGGCCCACAAAGAGGAACTCTACTCTCGAGTTTGCAAAACAGAACTCTACACTCCAGCCCACAAAGTGGAACTCTACACTCGAACCTGCAAAGCAGAACTCTACATTCGAGTCTGCAGAACGGAGCTCTACACTTGAGCTCACAAAGTGAAGCTCTACACTCGAGCCCACAAAGTGGAACTCTACACTCGAACCTGCAAAGCAGAACTCTACATTCGAGCCTGCAAAGCGGAACTCTACACTTGAGCCCACAAAGTGGAACTCTACACTCGACCCTTCGAAGCAACACTCTATACTCAAGCTCGGAAATATAGCTGCAATAAGTGGTATAATTATTACATGATTCAAAACTGGCGCTAACAGTTCGACTATCCTGACCTCTTGAGCGTCATCATTTAATCAAGTTCTTCCTTTCGATGCAGAATTCTGCTGGGTGCATCTACATGGTTTATTCTAGCACTGTGTTTGTATCATACTGTGAACGTTAGTGAAGCGTGTAAATAGCTCTACTCCATTTAGGCTTGCGTTTGGTGGTGTTATGATAACAAACGAAATAAAGAAAGGAAGTGGATTAAATGATCTCGCCACGTCACCCAGAAACACAATATAGAATCAGCCCCTTACCTGCACTGGTCAGCACAACGGAACTTGTCTCTATAGCTCACTCTTGCCCCGTAGTCCATGACGTAGTCATATGGACCATGAGTCGAAACGCGTGCCGGCCGGCATTTATAAGAGGCACAGAATATTTAAAATTTGTAATGTCTGAATATCACGAGTCTGGTATAAAACACAAAATCTAGTCCCAAATAAAAACCAAACAGGAACAAACGTTCCTTCATCGTTCTGCCACCAACAACAATGATAATGATATATTCACTTTTTTATATAAACAAGAAAAATTATCGGCGGTCGCACAACCAATCGGGTGCAATTTTTACAACGTAAGGGGTGACACGCTGTCTCTGGGTGAAGGACAACCACCGAAGACGCCATGAGCGTCACCAAACATATATTTCTAAATTTGCAGTCACCATCTGCCTATCCGCGGCATAGGATCTCTTTCAGTGCTAGTTGTGCGGAGAGCATTATAGTCGGTGATCACTTGAGACTATACTTCTAGAAGATACACGATTCCCTTTTCTTCCTTCAGGGTTTACATTACTGTAAATGTCTCCAATTCTTGAGAATGATACTTTTTTTTCTGCGTCTCTTATTTGACGGATCTGATGGCCAACAGGATTTGATTCACTAATTAGTTGTCGTTGTATCAACATTTCTCCTATTCCAATTCTGCTGGCATTTTTATGCAGCTCTGTCTCCGTTGTTAATCATAAATGTCAAAAACAGGTCTCCAGGTTATTTTGTTTTCCAATTCCTGAAAAGCATCGTCTTGCTTTTCATCCTACCATTTTTGATCATGGTTGGTTACTGTGTCAAAGTTTGTGCAATTTTGGCATAATTCTTCACGAATTGACTAGTTTAACTTGTCAGTTTCAGAAAATGCTGTACTTATTTAGCATTGATGAGTGTTTGAGATATTCCTACATCTAAAGCTTTCCCTTGACCTGAGCTTACTCCTTCACTATGTATTTCAAATCTTAGATGATAAAGTTTTATTTTCGAAAAGAAACATCGCTTATAATTCAAGATTCTCCTATGGGTAACAGATTTGATAACGTTTCCAAATTCTGCTTCTTCTCTACAAAATTGCTTACAGGACATTAAATCATTCAGATAAACCGTAATTATGATGCTTCGGTGAGCTCCCAATACTTTGTTCATTATTTTTGGAAAAGTCGCGGGTGCTTTAGTTAATCCGAAAGATAATTCTTATTGTCCATCTGGCATTACGAATGATGTCTAATATTTGATACTTTCCACAAGAGATATTTGGTAATATGCAGATGTCACGTCAAGTGATGTGAAATATTTCGTTCCTTGTGAACGATCAAACTGATCATCAATCTAGATGAGAGATATCGATTCCTGACTGTGACCATATCCAACCGACAATAATCGGTCTTCATTCCATAGTCCCCATTTATTTTCTTCACAAACAAAATCGGTTATGCAAGATTCTAGAATTATTCTTATAAAGTTCAAAAGTGTTGTCATCATTTCGCCTACCTTTGATTTTTCTTCTTGTAAAAGATGGCATGGCCTGTAGGGGAAAGATGTATCGTAAATCAAAACTACATACACCTCTGGTATTTGGACACATTTCATTTTCTTCTTGGAGTTTACAAAATAGTTCTGAAATCTTTGAGCAGATTTATTACTCGTCGCTCTTAATTCTCATCTAAATACTGATATCCTGAATAAATGATTTTTTTATCTGTAGCCTCTAGCTGAAGCTCTGTTACGCTTTGTCACCAAATTAGTATCCGCAAAATCCACCACTGATAGAAAGCATTGGATTTATTTTTCGTCAATCTCATACTTAGGTCGTCTGTACATAAATTGCTTTTTGTATCTGGATAGCAAGTTATGTGGGGACATAATGCAGCGGAATGACTGTAGATCCTCTTGTTTCCCACATGCACTTTTTCGTAGATTCTGGCAAGTCTATTTCAGTCAACCAACTTGATGCTTGTACAATTCTCGTTGGAGTCTCCTCTTTATGAATCAAAATTCTTTCATGCTCTGTGCAAGACTGTCCAATTATCCTAGGAATGGTTTTAGTTCCCGAAAAAGATGCAACTGGAAACTATCCAATCTACTTTTATCTTCTGATTGTCTGTTTAACTCAAAGTTTCAAAAACTGCTTTTCCAAATTCTTGACAAATTTGTCGTTTATGTCCATTGTATATCATGTTCAACCTCTTCATTTCTGATTCCACCGTCGTAATATATGTTGATCCTACGTCGATGTACGCATTTGTTCCCAGCAATTTACCAGTTTGTGGCCTCCTTCACTATAATTGAAGCAGCGTAAGTTAATATAGACTAATTCTTCCAGACGGATAGGATCACTTGTTGCGCGAAGGCTGCTGATATGTTTCTCGTTCACTGAAATTGTATCTTCTTTTTAGTATTGTTGTCCACTTTCCTCAATGGTTCTTGAAAATGTAAGTAGCTCTTCTCTGGTTTTTTGCAATCCCGAGCAAGAGCTGCTGCTCAAATATCATGATCGATTATGCAAGATACCGACTTCTCACTAATGATGCGTCCTAACCATTTTGAAGTGCTTATTTTTCATAGCAATATTGCATAATCAGTTCATCAATTCCTTCTGTTGGTGTTATGATTCTTTGCGATAACTATATGTAACTCTTTTGATATGGAAGATCTCCTAAAATCATATGCCACCGTGCTGAACAAGAATGATTCAAACTTGTTAGACCTTTGCAGCTAGACTCTGCGTGTTCTCCACACAATGAAGCAATGGACCTAATTATAGTTTGTTCGTCCTATTGATGTACATAACATGAAACTTCGATTTCATTCAACCAGCTCGATAGAGTTAAAAGCAATTATTGCATCTTTATCTTCAAGTCTAGCTTGTCTAGTGAATGGCTGATCCATAGGCACCACTTGCATCTGTGTAAGCTGCAACATCATCTCAGACATCTGCTGAACACTATTCTCAATACTAATCTGTCAAGCTGTAGAATTCTCTCCAGATGCTTCAAGATCAGAAAAAGTACAATCACTATCGTGATCGGTCATATTGTATCTCTATTTCTTTCTTTGCAAGTCTTCGATTTGAATTAATTATAACTGAAGGTGTTAATTCTTCATCCAATTTGACATTATTTTCAATCTCAAATTCCAGAGTCCTTCATCTCACTTCTGATATGTTGATATGTTTGGATGTCCTTATATGCTCAACGTAATAAAACAAGATTATGTCGTTGACAAACAATATAACTTTATTCCATAGAACACAAATATCATAGAGCCGCAAGATGTCAGCTTCACGCAAATCAGGCCCACTGTCCTACCGTATATTACGTTCAAAACTGGGTTGCGGCACTAAATAAAATACTTTTGAACTTCCGCAAACTCTAGGTTTGAATCAGCCTAGCCAGTATCAAAAACTATGATCAAAATAATCCCGGGGCCAAACTGGTTTGTTGTGAGGTTAGCTTCCAAAATATAAACTTCACTAAACAAACCTACTGGACGCTACGTAAGCAAACTCTAAATAAAACAGAAAATAAGGTGCCACGCAATTGTTAATTTTTGCGTCCTCAGGCACAAAACTGCGAAAGTACCTGTAAAAGAGAAGATGGTAGGATGGACGGGTAGAATATTGAATGATCTGTCGGCGTTGATCAAGATGCCGCAAAACATAAAATAAAACAATATCTCAAAAAGCGATACTTACTCACAAGCTGTAAGAAAACTAAATGAAATAACTCTATGAAAATGAAAGTGGTAGGTATTTTTTTCTTGACGAAACAAATGAATCAAAATTTACCCAAAGAAAAGAATATTTAATTACGAAAATTCAAAGAAGTATATATACATAACCAAATGAAAATTAGGTGAGCTCAATCAGCAGAATTAACGTAGTAACAAAAGTGAGATAACAAAAACAGGTAGAACAAAATGGCGTCGATTCGCGTCCCTACGCAGACTTCAGCAAGTCTCAACAGATTGATGAACGGAACAAACACGTCTATGAACCTATTCCAGAAAAAAAGTACAAAATATGGCGACTCAGACCCTAGATTGATCAACCTGGTTCACAACATGACGTAGTGTTCATAACGTGACCAGAAATAGCATAAAAAGGAAAAGACGATAACGAATGCCTACCTCAGCAAAGTTATACATAAAAAAAATTAACAAAAGTCGTGGTGAAGCCACAAGGTGTCTAACCAACAAAAAAAGTCTGAATATGGAAAAGAACTGAACCACGTAGCTGGCGACGTCGCTGGAGATCCTACTTGACTCGTCTGCCTGGCGTCTGGATCTTGGCCTTCAGGTCTAATTTTGCTGGATTCCAGATGGTCAGGAAGTCCAGGCTGGGAGTTAGATACTTCCACAGCGTTGTGCCTTAGTCAGGATGATGTCAAATCGCAGGAGGTAGCGATGGAAATAAATCGGAGCGATCACTCACAATTTATAATAATCCCCAACACGTGGGCAGCTCCGCCGAATAAAATAAATGGACAAACTGCCTCAAATATTCGGCCGAAGCACAGCTTATTCCAAACGAATCCCCAACTTGGGCTTGCACACGCAAAAAAAAAACTTTGGAATAAACCCCAAAATTGTGGTGGTGAAACAAGAAGCAAATAAAATAAATTTAACTTCCGTTCTATACAAGGACTTAAGGCTGACTGTCTTCAATTAAGTCAAATTGAAAATTAACCGTTTTTCATCGAAAAAACCTAGCGGACGCCCTAGTACCACGATAAAAAAAAATAACGTAGCGTCACTGCCTGCAGCACGCGCATTACAACAGCGACAATTGGAAACAAAAATCTCGAACTAAAATTAACTATTGAAAGTAAACAAAAAAACACGCTTCTAGAATAACCAAAAAAACTGAGCTCAAAGAAGAGAAAAGAAACGGAACTAAAGACTTGAAAAATGAATGATACTATAGAATTAAAAACTTAGATATCTTTGACCAAAAGTAAGTACATAAAGTTGACCAAAAAAAAAGCCCAAATCAACCCAAACTAAATTACAGAATTGAACCCAGCAAAAAAGTGACCAGAAGCCAAACTGGCACGTAACACGTACCAGCTTTCTGTGACAGATAACAATAATATGAGTTACATTCTCAATGAATGAATCACGAGGTCAATCTCGAGCCCACAAACGGAACTCTACACTCAAGCCCACAAAGTGGAACTCTACACTCAAGTCCACAAAGTGACACTCCACACTCAAGCCTGAAAAGCAGAACTCTACACTCGAGGCCACAAAGTGGAAATCTATACTCGAGTCTGCGAAGCAAAACTATACACTCGAGCCCGCAAAGCGGAACTCTACACTCGAGCCCACAAAGTGGAACTCTACACTCGAGCCTGCAAAGCAGAACTCTACACTCGAGCCCACAAAGTCGAACACTACACTTGAGCCTGCAGAGCAGAACTATACATTCGAGCATGCAAAGTGGAACTCTACACTTGAGCCCACAAAGTGGAACTCTACACTCGAGCCTGCAAATCAGAACTTTACACTCGACCCCACAAAGTGGAACACTACACTCGAGCCTGCGAAGCAGCACTCAACACTCGAGCCCGCAAAGCGCAGCTCTACACTCAAGCCCACAAAGTGAAGCTCTTCACTCGAGCCTGCAAAGTAGAACTCTATACTCTAGCTCAGAAAGTGGAACCTTACACTCAAGCCCACAGAGTGGAACTCTACACTCAAGCCCACAAAGTGGTACTCTACAGCTGAACCGCCGAATACCTCTTTCTCAACACCACAGCATGAGGGTATACGCAACTGAACAGCACAACATCAAAAAGTACAGATCCATTCACCGATAACTTCAACTCTCTAATCACTTAATCACTAGCTCGCACAATGTAATGCTGCCACTAAATACTAAACAAAACTGAAGTTATCAATAGTTAACTATCATCCTTAATAAGAAAACAATCACGTGATTGATGTCATAGTTGCAATAAGTAGGATGATTATCACATGATTCAAAAATGGCGCTAACAAATAAGAGAAAGAAATAAAAGTCATTGGATAGCAGCTAGGTGAAAATGGAAACAAAAATTAATACCTAATTCAAAAAATTCACTGTTGTGCTATAAGCACAGTACTAACAGTTATAAATATAAAATTGAAACAATAATATCGTTAAGGTTTGGTTTGTTGATTAGTGACTAGTTTTACATTTCCAAAACTATTTGCAAGAGTGAGAACAAAAACTTAGGAGCTCTCAAATGAGATCAATCATTCATGATATATAGATATACACGGGAGGAGCTACTCTCAAACTTTTTTTTTCTTCAATTGTAATGCTCTCTTCAATGTTTCCAATTCTGAGATCTCCCTTCTTTCCTCTAATTCAACTCTTTTTTTCTTTTCTTCAACTTCTTTCAACTTCTGATCGATTTTCTTTTCTTCCTTCTTCTCTTCTCCTCCTCTGACAATTGTTTCTTCCTTCAAGCTTCAGTTTCAATTTTAGTCTGACTCCAATATTAATAATCGCTATGCATTGTCACTGACTCGGTACACATCATACATGACAAAACAAATACCTTTTTCGTGAGCTTCTTACAGCAGCCATGAAAGTTTTTGTAACTGTGGAAGTTTCTTATCCACCAATACTTTTAAAAGTATCGCATATAACTCTCTGTGATATCAGAGAGTTTCCCAACAAATTCTTTACTAGATGCGACTTGTTTATTAAAAATGTTCCTTCTACGCTCGCGTTTCCATGAGAGATTATAAAACAAATACTTATAACGCACCATATGTCTATGTATTTTTCATCGCTTCCAATAAGCGAATGATAAAACGTATCAACATCTATTTTATCATCATTAAAGTCTTTAAATTTCTGTCTCCAGGTGATTTGAGCTTCCAACACTATTTTCTGATATCGCTTTTTTGCATTGTCCGCCATTCGTCCTTTGATCTTGTTCAGATTCGTGCATTATCTCCAGCAGAATAACTGGAGGTTTAGTGGCCATTTTAGGGTGATACTTCATGACTTTCGGGTCAAAGCATGTCAAACTACGTACAAAACGGGACTTTATAGGACTTTTTCCCCACATTTTTTTTTATTATAGTCACAATGAATTTCCTTATATTATTTTTGATCCAAAGAATATCCTTTCAGCACATTTGGTTTCCTTTGAAATACGTTTAGCCTCAAAACCAATGTGAATATTTTCTGTTGCTAATAGATTTTCTGCATTCTCAAAATCCAGGTCTATGATATTCCGACTGGAAGAGCCCCTTAGTATTTTTGGCTTCATGATCTTTGTCATTAGGTTTCTGAGTAACTCCTCTATAGCAGTGTACAAAAATGGTACAAGAGGTTTGTTGCTTTGAAATCGCCATGAATACGGATCGCATTCTGTCATAACAAATCTCATAGCTACTAACTGGCCTTCTTAACCCGGCGTGGGTACAGTGGGGTATGGTATACCCCACTCGCTTAGAAACTTATCCTGTCACGTAATCATCAGTCTCAGTGCTTCCACCATCCTGGTATCTTCGAATGAGGCATTCGCATAAACATCGTTAAATCATTTGCAATGATCGCTTGACGTTCAAGTGATCCACATCAATCTGAAGTGCGTGTGGGCACCATATACCCCAGTGTACCCATGGAGTAACCAATGGGATCGATCAATGATATGGTTGCTCATCATCCAAATAATTCAATCGTGGAACAATACAGGTTGAATTATTACGAAAAATTAGGTCTTCCGCTGATTGAGGATCATAAAAATCGAAGACTTGCTAATACATATATACAATGTCAATTCATACAGAAAATTGGTGATATGGGACCTAAAAAACCAATAGTACAAGCAATATCAAGTGGAAAACGACAACTAAATCCAGGTCGATGTGTAATATGCCGAAGGAGATCAGATCGAAAATCCTTCTATACCTGTGTTACATGTACTCGATACGTGTGCATGAAGCATAGCTATCAAATCTGCGACGAAAGTCACATAGAGAAAAAATAATGAAATAAGACCATTTATAAATATAGTTATATTTTTTAAAGCATCTTTCATAGTCTGACAATTATTATATATCATCTATATTTGCATTTTGCATTCAACAAATTATTATTACCCTATTTTCAAGCTTCCTCTTTTTTCTTGTGATAAAATACATTATTTCATCTTTAACCAATGTAATTACCAATTTATCGTATCAAATGTCTATATTATCAATCATTATGAATCAATGATTATGGAAAGGCATGTAATTTGCATCAATCTTTATTCCAAAATATTTAGTCCAATGATAATGAATGGGGTATATCATACACCAGTGTACCACAGGTGTTACAAATTATATGTGTACCCGCGCCGGGTTAAAAGAATTTTCCATTGCGGTGCTTAATTTCTCCTTATTATGAATTTCTGGAGCAGATTCATACGTAACATATTCACGAACCCTGACCAAAATTCTCAAAGCTCGATTTATGCATGGGCCATTTTCAAGCTATCTTATCGACATGAATTTCTAAGGAAATTCAGTTCCTCCATTGATTGCAGTGTATAGTGCTCGACGAGCTAGAGAGTCCTTGAAATAATTGTGTATAGTTCGCAGAACTACGTAAATATCCCATCCTGTCAGTTGATGTTCAGTTTTAACAGTACCATTCACGATGTGTGAACCGCAATCTCCAACGTCTAATAACGGAATTTCTGATTCTTCCGTGGTAAGCTTAATTTTGAGCTTTTCGAGAAAGTTTTTGAGTCCGTCCATTGAAACTTGTAACAACTTCCTTTGATCTAGGTCTGACAAACCCTCTAAAAACCTTCCAATCAATTTTCTGCTGTTGAACGCCCTAAAAATATACTTGTCCAACATTGTGTCTCAACTGTATCGGTATTTATTCCCAAAATTTTATGAACAAGTCCATTTGGCATTTTTGTGGGACTTTATTCAAGGATTCGTCAGAAACAACGACATAAAATTGGCAGTTCTCAGCCTCCTTTTGTAAGATTGATTTGAAATATGGCGCTATGCCGTGACTTATCACATAATGATGCCTTTGTTCTGCCCATAAAAGAATTAAGAACTATTTTGCTATTGGAAAACATTCTCTTGGACACAGCTGGGGACCTGTCGTAGGAATTTGGAGACATCTTGTCATGGACAGCTTGTAACGCTCAATGAATCTCGGCCGATGTAATATTATCGTCATTATATGAAAATTGTTGCATATTTCTTGTCTCTTGGTTTTTTGCCGTATTATTATCTTCTTTAGCAGTACGAGTCACTCCTATGCTGTTATTTTTATCTGTTGACGTCAGTGCAGTATCGTCTGGCCTTTTTATAATTTCTTTTTGAAAAGAAGGAAATATGAGGCTGCACCTTCCTCAACTCAACACTTCTTATGTGTTTTGGCCCATTGCCATGGGAAACAACAGATTGCCTGCTCATATTACTTGGTTTGAACGATTTGTAGCTAATGCAGGATTATTTGAGACATCACTCAAGAAACTCTGAACTGAGTTTGGGATCAAACCAAACTTTATTGAATGTACATACCTTCGCTACATAACACTAGTCTACTATTTATTGGAATAATAAAGCGTGAGGTATTGCTAATAATTGTATTTGTATAATATTTACTTCACACTTCAGAAACTAAATACTGCGACACGTATTTTCAGGCCCTGAGACTTGAAAACTAAATAAGAATAATGTTATGACAAATAAAAATTTAGGTCATAATGAAGAACACTCTAATTCTAAAAGAAGAATCCCACGATAGCCTGGCTTATATTCGGCGCAGAATTTTTGTCTAGTGCACTTGCGCGCAACTCGTTGCTCGTATTGTACTGAGAAGTAGCTCTCAAACAAGTGGTACTACATCATTGGAATAAAATGTGTCTTCTCCCTGACTTTCCACGTGGCTCTTCAATTTCACTGACTTTCCCTGACCACTTTTAGTTTCCTTGACTTTTTCCTGACTTTCCTTTCCTTTCCAGAATGTGGACACCCTAGCTTATTTATTGTCTCATGGTTTTGAGAGAAGAATGAAACCAATCAATAGGCGGTCTGTGGGAGTTAAAATTCATTTTTTCAAGTGGAAAATAGATATCAATTGGATAAAATCGATAATTTAATGATGACAAAGCATGGTCATTGCTGTCGATGTGCAATTTGAGAATATCAAGCAGAAGTCAATTGCGTTTATCCCAGTTTCAAAATTTTCAATGTTTCTCTGGCATAAATAACGTTTTTAGCGCTTTTTCTGAAAAAAGCGCTATTATATTCACTTTGGCTGTCTGGCTGGCTGGCTGGCTGGCTGGCTGGCGTGGCGCTGAGTTCTCAGCAACTATACTATTTACAGACTTGAAACTGGTACTAAATAAAAGCTACTGTCTCGTAGGTTTGCACAAATTGCTTTAATTCAAGCTCAGTGATTGTGGAAGATTAAATTATTCAATTACTTGTTTCAAGTAAAACAATGCCCATGGATGAATATGACATTATGGATATGGCAACTGAAATTTATTGAAGTAGATGAAAATTCAGTTGAAACTTTAGCCGGGGATGTCACTATTATTATATACAGTTGTCAAATCTGTCCGAGATTCATTCAATGACTTGTTTGATGCAAATTTGAAGCTTATCAGAATTAATCACTATTATTGGTTGGAAATTTTTCTAATTTTGGTGTATTTTTTTTTATATAGCTTTGATAGAGAGCAAATTTCAATTTTAAGGTACAGCACTTGACCTCCTGTCAGTCAATAACTAAACAATGGAGAATAAGAGGTATTTTTGAGTTTGTACATGCATAAATTATGTACCTATCAAACTGTCAACTTGAAACTAGTACTAAATGGAAGCTGCTGTTTCGTGAGTTTGCCAAAACTACTTGATTTCAAGCTCAGTAATTGTGAGAGATGGTAATTTGCGAAATCTCTGAGATAACAAGCATTCATGAGCTGTCAAAAATGCGCTTTCATCATCTAGATGATTCTTTCATTCTTTCAAATCACATTGTTTCCTACTGGTATCCAAATCATGTGCATTTTTTATCATAATATATTGACCATTCTGGTCAGATAGACAGGGATCCAATACTCCTACCTTATAATCATCCTCATTGATATTTGTCAAAATATTGTCATTGCAGCTTTCATTGTTCACATACTATTAATTGTGATTTTGATACTATAGGAATCTGATGGATTTGTGAGAAACTGTCCATCAGCCGAGCGATACCTCTCTCTGAATTCAATATTCGCTCGCACGGCGGTCTACTGTTGACCGAGCTCGCATTGCTCGTTTATAGTTAACCGAGCTGCGTTCCTTGAATGTGGTAGCCGATTCTTAGGCCTTTACTCCGAAAGCGGGTATTTATTCTTGACGATCCTTATCTGGATAATGGGATAAACTTAATGATTTATTGTATTGTCATCCGTCTTTGAGGAATTTGCAAAGTATTAATTTAATCTGACGTCTCTAAAATAATCATTTAGTTGAAAATAGTAGACTTTGTTAGGCAGAAAAGTTTGTTCTAACATTTGACAATTCTCACATAAATAATGAGGTGAAAAATGGAAATTCTGATAAATGAGCGGATCAATGTCTCGGTATGTTAGATAGTAGATTTGCTCCCTCATCACTACTTTTCTGTGTATGCTGTAGTCCTATCTTCTTGATTGTCAGTGAAAGTGTTTGTTCAAATATAAATCATTTGGAAGATTGATGTTACTGAGTACATCTGATGCATTAAAAAGTTTTTCTCGACAAATATATCGGAGCGATTACTAATTGATATGAATTTAGCACAGTATGACACTCACATCTTTCATCAGGATAACATCTTCCTCGTGCAAATGCACTCATTTGTTTTCGAGTAATGAAAAATTCCTCTCATATTATTTATCATCCTCTTTGTCTTGTTTCCCGTATTATTTATTCCTAACAGTCCAAAAACAGTGGTGATAAACATGCTGCAGAAGATAGGAATTACTTCGGTGTAATATATCATCCATGAGTTTCAAAACAAAACATAGTTTTTTTTTTCTTGCAGTTAACGGAGAGAAATATTTGTCTTTGTCCGACGAAAGGATTAATGTATCAGTGTTCTCCACTCAAATAAAAGCCTAAATAAGTGATATATCTTATTTGGGATACGATAGAAGAACAACAGTGAGATAGGGAGCATATAGGACATAGACCGTTGCTAGAATGATCAAATCGTTCTCTCTGCGATAAGTACAGTTGAATTATTCACTGACCTGACGGAGATTGTCAATTACATGATATTATCTGAGCAGCTATTTCGAAAAAGTATCACTATGCTTCCAGCTCTAGATGTATCAGAGGCTACCCGTTATAAATCACGTTACAAAAACTCAAATTTTATAGAGCTATCATTTTTTTATGTGTAGAACTCATCATTGCCAGTTTTCTCTGCTAGAGCTCTCTCATATTCTTATTGAATTATCCACGTCAGCTCAATCTCATTTACCTTTTACCCGATATTACGATCAGCGCTTAGATTTTAGTTTTACCAAGCCAAAGAATTCACTTGAACTTCTGCATTTTGTTATAATCGAATTTTTGACTAAGTTTCATTTTATTCTTATTTCATTCTATATTGGTAATATTTTTACATATATTCGTAATTTTCACTACCGATGGAAAAATGACATCAAACTGGATTCTGGAATGAAGAAAGCTCTCCCGTTTGTTTACAGATGTTCCACCGATTTCTTGTTTGAGAGGATTTCAACATCAGAAGATACGAATACTGTTTGTAATACCAAAAGTAAGTATATTCTTGCTTCATTGCATATAATATGGAAATAATGTGAAATAATATTTGGTCAAGTTTTGTTGTAGTTCATTGTCATTTATTGAGAAGAATATTACTAGAAGAGCACCCAATTTTTCATTCCCTTGAATGAAGCCTACAAGATTGTAGGATCTCGAAATCTTCTCTACTTATTCAATAGTTTCCAAGAAACTCATGATTTCCAATGCGATCTATGATAAATAATGATACAAAAATAGGTAATGACACAAAATTTAGGACCTGAGCGACCAACTGTTGGCAGCTTGAGTGCAAGGATTTGTTCAGTGTTGATCCACAGTTAAACCAAGTTTGAACTTTCAACCAGATTGAAGCTATTATAGTAGGAGAGCTGGCAACGTATATACATTGGTTATTTCAGCAGCCATGAAAATGAGTAGGCAGATCTTTCATGGCACACTGAACAGGGAATTGATGATCTGGTATCCCGATGCTGGGGGAGATAGTGATAACTACGCATCAAAGATGGTGGAAAGAAAGTTGAAGTTTATATATTCCAGCAGTTCTGGATTTTTGATATATTAAATTCAAAAGGATTTTCTACACATTAAAATTATTATGTAATATGGAGTAGTCGGAATTAGGACAAACAGTAGAAAAAACAATTAAATGCCAACTAACATTTTGGTTCATTTGAAACCATTATCAGAGTAAACTACAAAACAGGAAAATACGAGAGATACAATTCTATACAAATTGAATTTCAGAAAAATAATAACAAAAATCAAAATAACAAAAAATAATTTCCTTAAAATATACATACCGTTGTAGCATTCATAAATTACAAAACCATCATGGAACATATGGAAAATTACAAAATATACTATTTTAAATATACATTGGAAAGTATCAGGTTACAATATAGACCTGGAAGTGACAACACTTGCTGAGTGACTGAAGATATCAGGATCAATCACTAACTAATTGAACGAAATGTAACCACTATTGTAACACATCAGAAACTGGCAATGTCAAAAACATCCGGTATTCAAAGTACAGATGGCAGCAGCAACAAATTTAAATTTTATCTAGAATATTAGAGTGAACATTACTTGAATCATCTATGTCAGTTCTAGAATTAATGCTATTAGGATCTTTGTAAATGTAAATTATTTCAAGAAATGAGCGTTTTTTCAAGATCTGCTCTATATCTAATATTTTTACGTTGTTAAAATCAAAGTCATGTCCTAGACTGAAATGATGAGTGGCCAAGGCAGTTTTCTCCGTGTTCTTCTTGCTTTTACAATCGTAAATATGGTTCTTAATTCTACAACTTAAATATTGCTTACTTTGTCCAATGTACGTCTTAGGACACTGTGAACAGTTAATTTTATACACTGTGTTTGACTGAAACTCTGAAGGTATTTTTTCTTCAAGCTTTGTAAAAATAGAAACCACCTTAATAGTGTTATAAAATGCTATTTTGACTGATTCCGATTCTAGAATTTGTCTAAGTCTGTGCGAAAGTTTGGGAATACATGGTAACCTAAAATAATTGACACTGACAACCCCAGCAGGTGCCTCATTCAAGCTTACAATTCTGGGCTTACCCTCAGAGAACAATATTTTGTTAATGAAACCTCTGGGGTAATCATTTGAAATTAAATTCGTTTTAAGTTTGTGTAAATTCTCATCAATAAAAGAAGGATGACGGATATTTTCAGTTCTATACCTTATTCCTTTAATGAGACTAAGTTTTTGTTTGAGGCAGTGACCTGATTGAGAATTTAGTATTCTACCCGAAGATCGTTTAGAGTACCAATTAGTCAAAACATGACCTGAATTTTGCCTCATTAGCAGAACGTCCAAGAACGGAAGACATCCATCATTTTCCACTTCCAACGTGAATTGAATGTGCTGATTGTATTTATTGAAATGTTCCAAGATGTTATCCATGTAATCAGATGGAATAGCCATCACTATGTCATCTACGCAAAGATTTACAAACGGTACATCAAAAGGTAGATCTTTCACAATATCTTTGAGCAAGCTGTTCATTACTAAATTTGCAAAAATTGGCGATGCAGGGTTGCTCATGGCAGTGCCAAACAATTGTTGATAAAACGTGCCATCAAACACAAAGTAACTGCTATCAAAACAAAATTCAGTTATTTTTATGAACATATCTAAAGTAAAATTAGTATGTTCTGATATAAATTCCATATATTCCAAAACTTTCGCACAAACTTAGACAAATTCTAGAATCTGAATCAGTCAAAATAGCATTTTATAACACTATTAAGGTGGTTTCTATTTTTACAAAGCTTAAAGAAAAAACACCTTCAGAGTTTCAGTCAAACACAGTGTATAAAATTAACTGTTTACAGTGTCCTAAGACGTACATTGGACAAAGTAGGTAATATTTGAGTTGTAGAATTAAGAACCATATTTACGATTGTAGAAGCAAGAAGAACACTGAGAAAACTGCCTTGGCCACTCATCATTCCATTCTAGGACATGACTTTGATTTTAACAACGTAAAAATATTAGATATAGAGCAGAACTTGAAGAAACGCTCATTTCTTGGAATAATTTACATTTACAAAGATCCTAATAGCATTAATTCTAGAACTGACATAGATGATTTAAGTAATGTTTACTCTAATATTCTAAATAAAATTTGAATTTGTTGCTGCTGCCATCTGTACTTTGAATACCGGATGTTTTTGACATTGCCAGTTTCTGTTGTGTTACAATAGTGGTAACACTTCGTTTAATTAGTTAGTGATTGATCCTGATATCTTCAGTCACTCAGCAAGTGTTGTCACTTCCAGGTCTATATTGTAACCTGATACTTTCCAATGTATATTCAAAATAGTATATTTTGTAATTTTCCATATGTTTCGTGATGGTTTTGTAATTTATTAATGCTACAATGGTATGTATATTTTAAGGAAATTTTTTGTTATTTTGATTTTTGTTATTATTTTTCTGAAATTTAATTTGTATAGAATTGTATCTATCGTATTTTCCTGTTTTGTGGTTCACTCTGATGATGGTTTAAAATAAACCGAAATGTCAGCTGGCATTTAATTGTTTTTTCAACTGTTCGTCCTATTTCCGACTACTCCATATTACATCATAACTACAAGGACACGATTTCCTCTTCATTAAAATTATTGCAAGACCAAATACTAGGGACCTGATGGTTGCCAAATCACCATGAAGTTGCGTGAAAAAAGTTGTACTTTGACTATTTCAGCAGAGCTGAGCATTCTCATCTATTAAATCTGAGAAGACTCCATACATATAAAAAATTTTGCAAGACCAAATTCTCGGAATTCAATTGTTGCAAGATCACCATGAACTTGCATAAATCAGTTTTATTTTGACTTATGCAGTAGAGCTGAGTTTTTTAGTATAATTAGGAATTTATCTGAGGGCTGAAGCTAGACGCAAACTGGGTGCTAAATACTTTGCCAGACCACAATCAGGTTTCCCAGTGAATGCAAGCAGGATAATTTTATGCAGACGCGAGTGTGTGAGAAAGTACTTATATGATGTGTTATTTGTCATAGAATAGCTCCCATTATTTTTATGAATGTTTAACATAGATCCTCTTGGATTCATCCAAAAGATTCTAAGAATCTGTTACGGGGAATTTACTTTCAGCCTAGTCGATTGCGTTGGTAACAGTAGGTCATCATTCTCTTGCTACAACATTCCTAAATACTAATTTCGAAGATTCTACCACTATCAGTTCTGAATTTATAAGTAAAGTAGGAAAACTAATTCTTACTAAAGTGCACTTCCGGTTCATTCTATTGTTATGGAAATAATAGGCAATTATTCAGATGCTACAGCAGACTGAAATATTTAATTTCAATATTCTGCAGCCGATTGTTTCGAATTCATGTGAAAATATCTGTCAAGTAACGTGCCCTTCCGGCTCAGTAAAAATAGAATATGAGCATCTAGACGGTACTATCGTCTTGAATACTTAATACTAATATTCAACGTACAATTGTTTTGGATTTATGCAGAAAATTCAAGAAATATTCCGGGTAAACTACAGTTTTAGCTTGGCCGCTCGCAATCCTAATGCAAGGTATACAACAAGATGCTATAGAAGTGCTTTATACGAAATTTCAATATTCTACGACTGATTGTTTTGACTTTATGAGGGAAATTCCAAAAGTCTGTCAAATAAAGTGCACTTCTGGCGCAGTCGATTGATACAAAAATAAGATATGGCCATTTGAATGCTACAGCAATTTCAAATGTTGAATTTCAGTACCCTACGGCTAACCACTATGAATTTATGCGAGGAGTTTGGAAAAATTCTCATGTAACGTGCTCTTCCGGTTCAGACAATCGCAAATAAAATGCGAGATGCACATTAAGACCTTATACCAGCCTTAAATTGAAAATTTCAGAATCATACGTTTGACGGGTTTTGGGATTTGAGTTACGCACGTTCGTACGCACAGACATACATACGTAACGACATAAAGTGAGAAACAGTCGAAATAGATTCAGGAATGCTCAAAGCGGACTCTCAATTATACTAAAACCTCAGCTCTACTGCATAAGTCAAAATTGAATTTTTTTATGCAAGTTTATGGTGATCTTGCAACCATGAGGTCCCAAAAATTTGGTCTGGCAATATTTTTTATATGTATGGAGTCCTCTCCAATTCAATATATGGAAAAGCTCAGCTCTGCTGGAATAACCAAAGTACAACTTTTTTGATGCAACTTCATGGTGATCTGGCAACCATGAGGTTGTGGGAACTTTGTCTTGCAAAATTTCCATGTGTATAGAATCCTTTCGAATTCAATATATCAGAAATCCAGAACTACTGGACTATATAAACTTCAACTATTTTTTCATCTTCTTTGATGGGTAGGGGTCACTATCTCTTCCAGCATCGGAGTGCCAGACCCTCAATTTCCTGCTCAGTGTGCCATAAAGAATCTACCTACTCATTTTCATGACTGCAGAAATAACCAAATCAAATACGTTGCCAGCTTTCAGTCGATTACTATGATACTGGGCCTTAGCTGATGATCTCTTATATAATCTGGTTCAAATCTGTATTTTCACATGAAATTGGGTTAAGGAAACGAAGTGTGGGAATTCAATCAAAGAGTTTTATTACTTGTATCCTTCTCCAAAGTTTCGATCCCACCTGGACGATTTCCAGGAACTCTTCATCTATACGACAGTATGAAATTGAGAAACAAACTGACAAAGTGGATTGAAATGTGTATTTACAATAGAATAAATGTTTGTGTGAGTTCGTATCGAATCAACTTCAATGACCAGTGATTAAAAATTTTTGAAAGACTTAGAAATGGACACTTCTGTAAATATTGTTCTTTTGCTGTGCCACCAAAAGCCGACAGATTAACAGATGAAGACGAGGCTAATGATGAAAATCATGGAGTTGTCGGAATTAGTGATGTACCAGGAACATCAAAAACTTATTGTATTCAAAGAGAAGTACAAGAAATTGCAGAGCCTGCTTCTAGCAAAATAAAACAAGAGTATGATAGGGCTTCTTGGAAGAAAAATTAATCCACGTACAGTAGGTGAGACAAAACAATTTATAAATCACATGAGAAATCAACGGCTGTGCAGGAATACCTCATTGGAAAAAAGAAACAATAAAATATCTCGAGCAATTGTTCACGGATGATATTTATAATCACATTATAACTGGAACATTACGATATGCCAAAAAGGTGAAGAATGATTTAAATTTCAATATTTCAATTAAAGATTTGAGAGTTCCTATTGGAATATTGCAGCTGACCGGATATAAGTTTTGTCATCAAGTGCTACCTTCATCTCAACGATAGTAAATCAGCGAATAACAATAAAACTGACAGAGGATTTTGAATTTGACCTCTTCAAATTCTGTTTCAAAGTTCTATTTCACCACAAACAAGTATAAAGTCGTTTCCTTGGCTGCATCCAGAACTTCGCGAGATTCTATCGTTTGTGATTCTTCTGAAAAATTAATTTGTGATACTTTTAATCTTTCTTTAGCTTAGTAGTTGTCAAAACCGTTCCTACGTTTTTGCTAGAACACAAGCTTGATTAATATTTCTGTAGAATATTATTCCTATTCTTGGCGTCTTCCACTCAAGTTTTTCCATCAAGTATACAAAAAAATAGCATGTTCAACACGTGAGAAAAGCGATATTACTTTGCTTGTGTGAAACCAATTTACTCGCTCGGTACGCTTGCTCGTGAACTCCAGCATTTACACGTGCTAGTACACTCTAACTTTTCTTCACTTGTCAAACAATCTACTATCATGATATAAGTGTTAAAAGTGTCATTTTATTTTGTGACAAGAGAAGCTTGGGACACGACGCGCAGCGGAGTGGCGCGGCCTTTGGAACAAAATAAAATCACTTTCAACACAGATACAATACACTTTTTTACATACACACGATTGATAGTGATAATAATGCGATATTAATAGGAATTTGTACAAAAATGACATATCAGATGAACTGTCATTTATATAGCAACCAAGTACTCCTTGATAGCAACCAATGTTCAGTTTGACATTTATATTCTATTAATTAAAATTACAAGAAAATTAATCATTTCTAGCTGAAATTAAGAAAGCAGCTACTAGAACTGTTCATGATCTATAAATTGTGAAGCTACAGGTACTATTAGAGAAAATTGCTCTGAAAATTATACTATTTTGATCGCAAAATGGAATGATAATAAGTGCGTGAGGTCTGCTTTAGATTGTGATACTGTCGAGCCATTTGGGAATGTTCCACGACGGGATAAGCAGATAAAAGGAGAAGCATAATTCCAACAATCTCAAGTTCTCAAGAGTTACAACAAACTCATGGGTGGTGTGGATCACCATGATTGATTAACAAGCTAATATTGCACAAAAATTAGGGGGGAGGAATGGTTCTGGCCCCTGTTCACAAGGCTTATAGACATGGTCACTGTCAAAGGGCCATGAATTCTCTGAAATTCAGAAGATACTTACGTCACACAATATTATTTGAGAATGCCAGAAAAATCAAAAACTAACCTTCCTGTAGTCAGCGAAAAGAGAATACATGTTTCTATATACGCACTCGCACCTACTCACATGTATATCCTTTGCGCTCGTACTTTCTACAGACTTTCAAAGTGTCTGAAAAGGTATAAAAACTATCGAAAATATATGACAACTTGAAATCCATCCGTTAATAATTCTCCAAGTAACAATTATAAAATTCAGCTTTAATACTAAAAGTGGAGTATAATAATAATTTATTATAGTTCAAGATCATCTGACAGAGGATTGAAACCTCACAAAGTGTCTAACAATGGACGACGTCACTTCCAATATTATACCAAATGAAATATATGGAAACTAAATTTTATTCTATAGGGGATTTGAGACGCAATTTCATACACTTTTATTATCTGTTACTTGTCGAAGCCACAATGATCCAAATTCTTGTGACGTCCCCGCTTGGAGCGTCAGAAATATGTGACGTACTTTTGGGCCTGTCGCTAACTTTTACTCAATGCTCGGGCGCCATTCACTAACGGAGCGACAGACTGTTGTACGTGCCAAGGTAGCTCTGTGGAGGTATGATGTCCAGGTTTCTGAAATCTTGCTGAAAAAGGAGAACAGGGTACACGCAACAAAAGAGTAACAGTTTTTACCAAAATAGAATATTTCTATTTAATATAGTTGAAAATAAACATCAAGATAATACAAAAGTAACACCAATAATATTTTCTATTGTTAGACCATCTCAACAATGTCAAATAGTGTCAACAAAATCATTGTAACAATCAAGTGATTGATCGCTTGTCTAAATAATCGACTACTTGACTGAATCTACTGACTGATACTGACTAACTACTGACTGTACTGACTGATTCAGTTTACCGACTGATTACTGACTGTACTGACTGATTCAGTACACCGACTGACTGCTGACTGTACTGACTGATTCAGTATACCGACTGACTACTGACTGTACTGACTGACGGGGTATACTGACTGACGGAGTGTACTGACTGACTGAGTACACTGACTGACTACTGACTGTACTGACTGTACCGACTGACGGAGTATGCTAACTGACTGAGTATACCAACTGACTGAGTATACCAACTGACTGAGTATACTAACTGACTGAGTATACTGACTGACGGAGTATACTGACTGATGGAGTATACTGACTGACGGAGTATACTTACTGACTAAGTATACAGACTGACGGATACTTTTACGTACTTCACAACGCAGATCCACTGAAACAGAAGTGAAGGACGATGACTCGGAAGACGCGAGTCGGAACACTAGGATGTAGCTCGGAAGACGCGAGCTGGATAACAGGACGTTAACTCGGAAGACGCGAGTCGGATCACTAGGAAATAGCTCGGAAGACGCGAGCTGGATAACAGGACGTTAACTCGGAAGACGCGAGTCGGAACTAGGGTGTAGCTCGGAAGACGCGAGCTGGATACTAGGACGGAGACTTGGAAGACACAAGTCGGGCACTAGGTATCGGTTTGCTTACCCTTAGTCTGACGAACGCCACTGGCTGCTGACTCGGAGGCTGTCCACTAGCCTAGAGAGCTGGTGGGCTGTAGGAAGTCGCTACAGCCCAGCTCTGGGGAGCTCAACTGTAGGAAGGCGCTACAGTTCAACTCACTTCTCTTCGAAATCGGAGGCTTTATATACTGCCTATCTATTAAATATTTAATTTTTCAGTCTCAACTTGCTGCATACCGATTTTGAAGCAAAAATAAAAATATAAAAGTTTACTTGATGCGGTCTCGAACCCTGAACGCTGGCGCACCAAGCGAGCACGCTAACCGCTAGACCAACAGTACATGTACAGAAATTGTTGTAAATTACGGGGTGACTCAGCAACATCGTCACATTCTATAATAATGGATCGTTCTTACCTGTATTGGGATCATACAATGAGGGAGTTCTAGCTTCTATAAAATAAGGACAGTCTGATCGTCACTGGCTCTTGGTCTATATAGGGTGTTAGAAGAAAGGACTGAATTTTCTTATGACATATACATTCTAGTAATGTTTTCCCAAATCTGTCAATTGCCTTACGCATTTACTCATCATTACCTGTTTCTGTTGCCATGAGAGATCGTTTTTGCCATTGAAAATTATGAAAAACTTTTTAAGAATAAGTATGACACAAGACAAACTTCCAAAGTTAGCAATTATTAGTACAGAGAACGATATCAACAAATAGACTAAGAGCTGGTAACGTTTTCACTTTGGCTATTTCAGCAGTCATGAAAATGTATAGGCAGATCTTTTCTGGCATACTGAACAGATAATTTAGGGTCTGGGACTCCGATGCTGGAAGAAATAGTGACCCCTAGGCATCAAAGAAGGTGAAAAAAAAGTGGAAGTTCATATATTTCAGTAGTTCTGGATTATTGATATATTAAATTCGAAAGGATTTTATACACATAACAATTATTGCAAGACCAAATTCTAGGGACCTTATGGTTGCCAGACCACCATAAAGTTGCGTTAAAAATAGTTGTACTCTGGTTATTTCAGCAGAGTTGATCTTCTTCATATATTGAATTTCAGAGGATTCCATACATATAAAAAATATGACCAGACCAAATTCTCGAGACCTAATGCAAGATCACCATAAACTTGCATAAAAAAGTTCAATCTTGATCCATGCAGTAGAGCTGAGTCTTAAGTATAATTGAGAATCCGTTTTGAGCATCCCTGAATCTATTTTGACTATTTTTGGGTTCATGTCGCTACTTATGTACGTACGTCTGTATGTGCGTACGTATGTGCGTGACTCACAAATCTCAAAACTTGTCAAACGTATAATGCTGAAATCTTGTGTTCATGTCATGATGTGCACATCGCATTATGGCTGATAGTCTGTACTGAGAGTGCACTTCACTTGGCTTTTTTGAATTTTCCGCATAAATCCATAATGATTAGCCATAGGATACTGAAATTCAGTATTTGAAATTGCTATGGCATCCAGATGTCCATTTTCTATTATCGTATCAACCGAATAAGCCGGAAGTGCACTTTAAATGACGGAATTTTGAAATTTTCCTCATAAATTCAAAGCAATCGGTCGTAGGATATTGAATTTTTGTATTGAGCACTTCTATAGCATCTTGTTGTACACCTTGCATTATGATTGCGATCAGCTGAAGCGGAAGTGCAGTTTAATTCAAACTTATTTGAATTTGTTGAATAAATCCAAAACAATTGAACGTAGAATATCAGTATGCAGTATTCAAGACGATAGTACTGTCTAGACCACGGTCTTATACACAGGTCTTGACACTTATCAGGAGTTATTAGAACAAGCGCTTTATAGTTGAGCCAAATCCATCCTCAGGTACTAATCCTACCTTGTAGTTGGGCCAACATCATGTAACCGAGGGATTAAGGCAATTCTCGGTAGTGGTGGTTGGTACTTTTGGGATGTATAGAATATATTTTCTATAAATTTCAAATCTTGAATAAATTTATCTACTTTTCATCCATATTTCAAACATGGGAGGTGTGAGTATCGTATGTTGAATGAAAAGGGCAATTAATTGTTAATTGTGAATAATTTTAAGTTTTGTGTGACAAATTCTTTGAAAAATGGAACTGTACACTGGAGATATGTGAATGAAACATTGAAATGTCCTGCAAAACTTACACGACGGCTGAAAATTTTGCAGAGCTTTTACAATTTAAGTTGAACCATAATCCCGCAGAAGACACATCCCTACCCAGACAAATCTTAAGTAACAGTTTCAAAAGGAAAGCTTTGAAAAACCTATATGAAAAACAGACAAAATTATTGCACATGACTTTCTGAAGAAATCCAGCTATTTCAAAGTACATAAAAAGTGTGGCACATAAGCATGCTCCAAGTTTATAAACAAATGTATATGTATGTGTTTGACTGTACTTATATAAATGTAAATGTGGCTGTACCTATATAAAAATATATATATGGCTGTACCTATATAAAAGTATATATGACTGTACCTATATAAATGTATATATCAATGTATATGTTATATGTATGTGTTTGACTGTACTTATATAAACCAAATGTACAAAACAATTATGAAATAAAAATATCTGCTTCTGTCATACAGTATTTTATTTTATGACCTTGTTTGATGATCAGATGCTGGCATTTGGCCCAACTATACTGTGAGATTAGTTGACTCTTGGTATTAAAAAATCTCTAGCAGGTAGGCTGGCCCAACTATACGACTCCGCTTTTATATACTTGAAAAATGCAGCACTTTGCTGTTGAAACATTGTGTTTCCAATTATTTTATACAGCACTTCACCCAAATGAAACATATTCACTAAAATGCTCATTGTATTTATCGGTATAATTCATGTCGTAAGTTTCTAGAAAGATAAAATGGCTCAAAGAGTAGGAATATTATATCCCCTCTAATATTTCAGATGAAATATCTAAGTTCTTTATGGAGGAGAACAAAAATACTAGAGATGTCTCAACGCATAATAATAGCATGAAAGCATATCTTGCACGCTGGAAAATGAAATGGAGAGACTTTTATTTGATAGTACAGGAAAATCCACATAGCTAGAGATGATTTGTCAACACTTGAAGGAGATAAATTTATAGGAGACATAGCTTACTATATTGCAAAATTTATCTTCAAGTAGAATTTGTGGATGTGCTAGCATATACGACATACTCTCCATTTTTTGGCTTAAACAAAAGATGAATAGATGAACTAGATCATTCTGTTTAATGAGAGAAACTCAAGAATTACAGGAATTCATCAAGATTAAGTGGTATTTCAATTGAAAGCTTATTGTTACAGAAGAATTTCAATTTCATTGGGAATGATGGACAATATAATACTTGGAATATTTCAATCCGCTGTAAATGCAATATACATCCAAGATTTGAATAGTACACATTTGCGAAGTGTTGACTAAGAATGAAGAATAGGAAAAAGGCGGATCTTGAGAAAGAATTGTCTATCCAACCGATGTCTTGGGTATTTCATAATCTAGATTCGATTTTAATCTCTTGCTTATTTCACAATCTTAGAATAATGATTTTTTTTGCTAAAAACTGACCTGGATATCGAGCGTTACGCGATGTATCACAGAGTGATTGCAATATTACGTTCGTTTTCTGTGTTATAATTTTTTGATGAACGGCTGAATGATTAGTATATTCTTTGGTTAGGATGGTTCATTATCATTTACGGAATTTATTAGATATTCTCCATATTTGCCGACTTTAGTCCTATTGTAGCAGAAACTTTTCATATTGCAAAATTTGTTTCCACGAGACTTCACGTTTGTTCCATTTGAATAAGTCGTCATTGTATTACAAAGTCATTCTCCAATGAAATGTCATATACAAATGAGAATTGTGATATCTCTATTGAATCATCACAACAATTTGCTTGGGATTGAGTCATACACTCAATCCTTTGAAGATATATCCTCCAATATACGCTTATCAAACAATACACATACCATACACCTGGATTATTCTATCAGGCACCACAAATTGATATATTTGGATAATTACTGATATATTGGATGTGGATATTGAGATAAGAGAGTTCAGTCACAAAGTTCTGTTTTTTTTTCTCAAGGAAAGAACACGTTCTCTTTAGTACTGTTGATTATAACTTGTTCTGGATGTGCTACGCGGAATAAAATTGTGAAATGGATAAAACTCATAAAAATTTTAGGCCGCAGTTGAATTAAAGTTAATTATCTTGCAAGATTTACGACTTTTCTTTCGCCCTAACCCTACAGGGGAAGTGGACGCATGACGTTAATGTGTCAAAATAGAAAGGGCTCCCCTACTCTCAGATAAATATCCGCAGAATTTTCTGTTTGTGGAAATGAAGATAAAAAGCATGGAAAAAGAGTTTAAATATAATTATTGTTGCAAATTTTTTTCATCGCTATTTCCAGAATTAGGATTTATTACTTTTGTGTGATGTTCTAATGTTTGAACGAATGAGGGAAGGTTTTGTACGCCACTAGAGTGGAATTATCAGATTCAAGTTTTTGTGTTATTAGAAAATATAGACTGCCAGTACATGCAATTGGAAATTGTTGATGGACGCAGAGACATAGGTGTGCGTAGTGTACGCAGAAGTAGGTTTCTGGACAATGGAGGGAGCCCGGATTAAACCTATTGAAGTGGTTGACAGATCGATTGGATTGTTCTGTGTTACATAAAGACTAATTCATCATTTTATCGATCTGTCATTCGGATCGATTTGAGAATTCGATCAGTTCAAATATCAAATATATGAAATAAATAGTCTAATCATTTATTATACCATAAGTAGTTGAAGTATTATCGATTATTCTTGTGGAGCTATCACAAATGTTCATTGTGCTTGCGTTCGAATACCACGAGTGTGCAGCACGAGTGGTATTCACAAGCACAATAAACATGAGTGATTGCACCACAAAAATAGTCTATAATACTTTAACTACAAATGGTATATGGAGGACTATTCCAGAAGTCAAATCATTTTTTCAAATTAGTTTTCTATGAATCTAGTAACAACTCACGTAATTTTCATAGGAACGAGTAAACAAACTTCTGTCGAACTGAAAAATTAGAATTTCTTGCATTCTCTTTGACGAATAATAGAAAAATATATTGCGTCTTGATATGGAACCTAGTTCTGAAAGGTTTGGTGATAGATCAGAAGATGAAATTGATGAAGATATCCAGGAAACTATTCCATTGAATACGAAGAAAGCACAAATTGTAGGTATCCACATCTTTGAGTAAAATACTCACTCTGACCACTAGTGTAATACCCGATGGTATTTCTACACGTCCAAATACCCACTGATATACACCATTTCGATGGCGATTTAGCACTGTTAACCTTGTTATAAATACTACGAATGGAATAGTCAATCTTATTTCTAGATCGAGATAACTTCCAATGCAATTTGTATAGAAAGTTTGACAGGGACGAATTTTGCCAACCGATAATCCGATTTCCAAGAGAAATCATACTTATCTGCAATTTTGAAATATAGCATGAAATAAATACCAATTGAGCCTTTTATTTGTTACAAAAAACAATATTCAACGTGAGATGATAATTTCACACAGGTTACGGATCCTTTATCACTTGAGATATTGTCACACAGTATGAAATCGCTAGTAAATTGCAACTAGTGGAGGGCTGCTGAATAGCAGTTTGCTATTTTTCAACTGCTATAGGCTTCGTAGCAGTAGCCAACTGCTACGAGCTGGAAAAATAGCTGCTATTTTAAATATCAGATGGAAATGAGTCGCTGAACGCACCAATAGGTACCAGAATAGCACATACAACAACATGGCAGTAACCAATGCTATGAGCCAGAAAAATAGCTGCCATTTCAAATAGCAGATGAGAATAAGTTGCTAAACGCGCCAATGATAGCAACACAGCACAGACATAAACATGATCAGACCATTAAATTGGATCGTTTTTACTGCTCTTCGCAAATAGCTTTGCGTTCGCATACATTTTACTATTTTTTTTTGGCTACTTTCGATAATATTTTATTTCTGTTGACGTACAGAAGCATGAAATAGACTCAAATAGGTACCTATGTCATAATGCCAATAAGATCATGTATTTTATTTAACGGATTGACTGAACAAACGGAAATAAATCCTCATTATTAACTCAACGGAGAAAGATCATTATGAAAATCTATCTTCAAAAAATATCTCTTCCAAAATAAGTTATTTTATTGTACAAGCACACGCATGTAGGGCTATTTTCGTTGAGGTATACGTAGAGATATGATTAAAGATACAAGATATGCAAGACATGAAAGCAAATAACTATTTAGATCTCATTCATTCGAAGTTCAAGGGGAGGCATCGCTATATAAGATGCGCTTCTGAATATTATGTATAGTGTACTTCAGTGGAATTCAAGGGATCGTCATATAACGATTGAAAGCTTCTCAGTCATAAAATCACAGAAGAAAATGTTAGCTCTGTTACCGATGACTGCTGTATATTTGTCAAACAACTTACAATTTCCAGGATCGGTCCTTACTGAAAATGATACACATGGTATTGCACTCCAAGATTTACTTTAAATTTTATTTACTACCAACTGTCGAACACATTATAAATGGTATGAACGTGAGTGGAATACTTGTGCTATGTGGCACTATCACATTTTCCAGGTATTTGGAGTCACTCAACTTCAAATCAAAAAAATCTTACCTGTACATCATTTGATATATACAAAAATTCATTCAATGAAGTATTCTAACACTCCAGATTATTATCAATATAATTTTAATAATATTTTGACATGTTCAATGTTAAACAAAATCACAAACATCAAATGACTCACTTGTACATCATTTGATATATACACAGATTTTATTCAATAAAGTTTTCTGTCACTTCAGATTATAATTATTATAATTTCAATATTTTGACATATGTACAATGTCTAACCAGATCAATAAATTAACAACAAATTATCATTGCCTACCTTACCATTTCAATTAAACTGATTGTTTCATACGGCAAGTTCTGAATGTCTGTTACACATATGAACTGCATTGCCGGCTGAGCCGGCTGATACAAAATTAGTAGATAACTATTTTGATGCTACAATAAGTTCAAACACTAAATTACAATATGCTATGGCTGCTTACTCTAGATTCATGCAAAAAGTCAAAAAAAAAGTTTCAAGTGATGTGCACTTCTGACTTGGCCGATTTATACAAAAATAGCAGATAACCATTCTGATATAACATCAAGCTCAAATACTCAATTGCGACAAGCTACGATTGATCATCCTAGATGCATTAAGAAAATTCGAGAGGAGTTTCAAGTAAGGCGCACTTCCGGTACAGACGATTGGAACCATAATGCGAGGTGCGCAACAGATCATTCGGCGACAAATTGGAAAAGATTGTAGAAAGGAGCTTTATTCGAGCTCAGTGGGTTGCTATGTAAATAAAAAGCTTTCATTTGAATGCTACAATTGCTCCAAATACAAAATTTTATTATTCTACTGCTGGTAGCTCTGGATTTTTCAATATTTTTGTGACTACCGACTTCTTCCTAAATATTGTTATGGATATGGATCAAGGAAGAAAGAACGCATATTGTTGAAATATGAAACTGTATATTTTCTCGCTAGGATATTGTTATTCGACGTTTGAAAATATAGTTTGAAATTCTTAAAATTTCTTACTCAATTTCAAGTTTGAAAAGATTTTTGTTGTATTTCCGGATGCTTCCCAGTTATTATTCTAATTGATAACGACAGTTATAGTTTATATCAAATTATTATGGCCCAATCAGCCGCTCATACCCGCCCCCTTTTTTGCCAGAGGTGACAGACCTAGACAGTGAGAGAAATATAAAATTTTTATTTGGTATTTACACTATCTATGTTAACTTGGTGATTATATGGTTTCAGGGTCACCGAGTCACTCGAGTGTTAGAGTAGTGACTTGTAGATCACTTTTTGATAAAATGAAAGAGCAAAATTTGCCTGATTTCAAAGAAAGGTTGAATTACTTGGAGGATTGGATTTTGTTGAGCAAAAACTACTCTGAATTTAAGGCGTCGAAGTACAATTTTTCGCACATTCAGTCATTATTCATAGAAAAAAAAAGGCTCATTGTTAACCAGGGTGACTATCTGGAGTGAAAAAACTAGATAAATGATTTTGACCAGCTAGATCAGCAAAATACTTCTATGTGGGACGTCGAACAGTAAGCACTGTGAAAATTTGGAAGATTGCTCGGAGAGCTTACTTTCAAATGAAGTGACTTAAATCGGTCGCAAGGCATTATTTATACTTAAAGTTCAATGAACCCTCATACAAAGCCTTTTTGAATTAATTTTATAAGAGCGCTGTCAGTAATGTGAAGAAGAGATACAGACAAGAAGAAGAAGTCATTTTACAAATATATATATATATATATATATATATATATATATATATATATATATATATATATATCAGCTCTCCGAGCCTTGGAGGCTCATGGCTTGCTGCACAATAATTTTCCATCGAGTCCTATCTGCGGCTTTTACTTCCCATTGCCTTATACCTAATAGTTCAATGTCTTTTTTAACCGCATCTTGCCACCTTCCCTTGGGACGCCCTCTTCTCTTTTTGGACCTTACACCACCACCGTAAACCATTTTAACTAGTCTGTCCTCTGTCATTCGCACTACATGTCCTAACCATCTGAGTCTCTGTGATTTCATAACTCCTGTTATGTTTGTTTCTCCATAAAGTTCCATCACCTCACTATTTGTTCTACGTAAAACTAGATCATCTCCAACTTTTTTTGCACCATAAATCATTCTCAGCACTTTTCGTTCCCAAATTTCCAGTCTTTCTTGGTTCCTTTTGCTCAAGACCCAAAGTTCGCATCCATATAAAACCGTTGGTCGAATCACTGTTTTATATGTCCTGATTTTAGCAGCTCTAGATACTGATTTCGCTTTAAGAAACTTGTATAGCGCCCCTGTACTCCTACTATTTTTCATTAGCCTTGTTTTTATTTCAGTATCTTCTTCGTTATTATCTGTGAGGATTACTCCCAGATAATTGAAATTATTTACTTGTTCGAAGCTGTATATTTTTTCCCCTTCTATTCTTATCTTCAAATCTGCTTTTTTCGAGTCGTCTTGTCCTTTTATTCTCATGAATTTTGTTTTGTCTTCGTTTATTTTCAGGCCAATTGTTTTCGCTTCTCTTTCCAATCTCTTGAAAATCTGTTGCAGTTCTTTCGTAGATCTTGTTATTATAATTATATCGTCTGCGTATGCCATCAGTTGGTGTCTCTGACGATAGATCGTTCCTGTCCTATACAACCCGCTTCTTCTAATTATGCCTTCCAATACTAGATTGAAAAGTAGGGGAGAGACCGGATCTCCTTGTCTTAACCCTCTATCTATTCTGAAGCTTTCTGATATCATTCCGTCGATTAAAACTTTGCTGCTGTTCCCATCCTGTGTCATTTTGATTAATTTTATGAGCTTATTTGGTATCCCAAGCTCCTGCAGGATCTTTAACATTTTTTCTTCATCAATAGTATCATATGCCTGTTTAAAATCTATGAACAACATGTGGAGGTCTAAGCTATGCTCATAGCTATTTGATATTATTTGTTTGAGAATAAAAATTTGGTCTGTTGTTCCTCTATTTTTCCTAAAGCCCGCTTGATATTCTCCTATCACTTCTTCTACAATTGTTCCCAGTCTATTTCTTATACATATAGCTAAAATCTTGTACGCTACATCCAACAATGCTATGCCCGGTAGTTTTCACATATTGTTTTGTCACCTTTTTTATGGATAGGCACAATTACGGATTCCTTCCATCTTTCTGGCAGCTCCTCTTGCTCCCATATGTCACCTATCAAGTTATGTATTTCTCGAGACAACTGTTCTCCACCGTACTTATACATTTCCGCTGTCAGACCATTTTCACCTGGGCTTTTGCTATTTTTTAGTCCTTTGATTACCTGTTGTACTTCTTCTATATCTGGTGTTCTTGTCAGCTCGACCCATTTTATATCTGTGTGTTCTCTCATCGCATATTCGGGCTGGTGTGCATCTTCATCCTCATTTTCATTCAGCAATGCTTCAAAATACTCTTTCCATCTACATATTTTTTCTTCTCCCGCTATGAGGTTTCCTTCCTTATTTCTGCTATAAATTCCTTTCTCCTGAAAACCATCTTTCTGTTTTTTAACATCCTGATAAAAGTTCCTAATTTCTCTGTTTTTATAGCTTTCTTCCAGAATTTTTAGTTTCTCTTCCATTTCCTGTCGCTTTTTGTTTCTACATATTTTGCTGAAATTATTTCTTTCCCTTTGATACTGTGATTTACTTTGTTCATTGTTGTGCTGTATTAGTTGGAGCTTCATTTTATTCTTAATTTCCATTGCCTTCTGACATTCTTCGTCAAACCAGTCTTTGCCATTTATCTTTTTCTTTTTTCCTAATACCTATTTAGAGACTTTATCCACTGTCTTCTCTATATTTTCCCATTTCTTCTGTACCGTACCAGATTCATATGTTTCTTGCAGTTTTCCTTCCAGCAATTTACAAAAAGCTTGTTGCACTGCTTCATCTTGTAGTTTTTGTACATTGTACCGTTCTACTCGTTCTCTTTCTGTCTATTTCTTGCGAGGTAACAACATCCTTAGCCATATTCTCACCATAAAATGATCTGTTTCGCCCACTGCACCTCTTTGAGATTTTACATTCTTAATTATTTTGGCCTCCTTCTGCTCTGTTAAGATATGGTCAATCTGGTTGCAAATTTTGCCATCAGGTGATACCCAGGTTCCCTTATGTATATCTTTTCTTTGGAAGCTAGTACTCATTATCTTGAATCTCGTTTCTGTTGCAAATTCTATCAGTTTTGTTCCGTTATCATTAGTTGTTTCGTGCTTGCTATGCCCACCTGTTACCAATTTGTAAGCTTCTTCATTTCCTGTTTTGGCATTCAAATCACCTATGATTATTTTGATATCATACTTTGGTATGCCACTTACTATTCTTTCCAGATCTTCATAAAAGCTGTTCTTTTCTTCTTCATCCTTTTCCTCTGTTGGCGCGTGTACATTAATTATGCTTATCTTTTTGTAGGCTCCTCTAATCCTCAGCTCACACATTTTGTCTGATATGGGCTCAAAGTTTACTACAGCGTTTTTCATGCATTTTTTTACCATGAATCCCATCCCGTGGTGACTTGTTTGGTAGCCGCTATTGAAAAAAACATAATCATCTATTTCGCAGATATTATTTCCTTGCTGCTTAGTCTCCTGCAGCGCAGCTACATCTATTTTATAGTTTCTAAAAACTTGAACCAGATTCTTAAAAGCTCCTACTTTTTTTGTGCCCCTAACATTCCATGTGCATACAATTAATTCTTCATTCCTATTGCAAGGTCCTGTTCGTAGCTCTGTTTTCTCCATAAGACTGTCCTGTGCTTCTACAAGTTTTTTGGTCCCTTCTCTTTCATGAAATCCGGTCTTCTTTGTTCCTCCCACATTTTATTCTTTGCATTCCATACTAAGTCTTTACCATCAACTGATAATCTATTGTAAAATATTTTCACGTTTTTCCCATGCATTCTCTCTTCCTTAGCTTTCTTTCTGATGATAGCTTGCATCTCTTTTTCATCTTTTGTCCAATCATTGTTGATGTAGACTCTACGTCCCTGAAGCTTGTATCTGTTTTTCATTATGTCAATCTTTTCCTCATAATCCTCTAATTCGACTAAAATAGTTGGCATTTGTTCATTTCTTGTGAGCACTGTGGCAGATTTAATTTGACATTTTACCATTAACTCTTTTTCCAACCATTCCTTTACTGCTTCCTTTGGTCTCTTTTTCTCAACAGCAAGACCCATAATAACTATATTCTTAACTCTATTTTTTTTATCTTGATCTTCAATTCTGCTCTTTAGTGATTCTATTTCCATGCTCATTTCTCGTTTTTCCTCTTGCCAATTTTTTTCTTTTTCCTCATACTCTCTTTTTAGCTGTTCTATCGATGTCGTATTTCTGGTTATTTCATCTTTCAGATCCACATGATTATTATTCATTTGTTCTTTTATCTCACTGACAGATTTTACAAGTCCGGATATCATTCTTTTCAGTTCTTCCATGTTGCTCATATACTGGTTGTCTTTTCTCTCTGGAGATCTTGCCGTAGAATTGCTGCTTTTAAATATTTCTTCCCGTTCTTTATTAGCTTCTTCTCTTTTTCGCTTATCACCTGACTCACTTCGACTCCTAAAACCCTTGATCATATTTCACCTCCGCCACTGTTATTACTTACGGCTTGGCCCTAATGCGCGTGCGCTAAGTCTCCGTTGGCGAACAGATCTTGTCTTATCTCTGAGGCACGGTCAAGGTCACAATTTTTTCACTTCTTGTCACTCACTTAGTTTTGTACTTACTTATTGATTTTCACTTTTTGACAGATTATTTTCTGTGTATCGCTTTTAACACTTTCTTATTAATTTCATCACCGCTTTATATTTTTATTTGAACAGTAATTTCCAACTTTAGGATTATATTACTGGTACTTATAAAAACTAAACTTAACTTCACGATACCATTTTACAAATACAAATTTCTTTACAACCAAATCCCTAACTTCTTTTTCTGCTGATACACATCCTTATTGGTATAAATAAGATATAAAATATACAACATATCTCACAGAACAACGGTTGATTACATTCAGGATACATTAACGGTAAGTAAATGACATGAACGTAGATCAAACCGTACAGGGTTGAATTTCATTTCAGTTGTTTCAAAACTCAACCCTACTCAACCACATGTTGTGAAATATCAAAACGTATCTATTCCAGCTGATGGCTGATGATGCTAAGGGAAGCGATGGTGTAGTGTTTGAACACAACTACACTTTTGAGATTTTTATTGATATTTAAAAGAAATTTATAGTCCAGGATGACTTCTTTATAGTGTGTGCATTGATTGTGAACGCGATAGCACAGAAAGTGTAGAAAATAAATAATGTTAGTCATGTTTCATTGTATTGGTCCACTGTGATATGTTTTTTTTTTGACAAATCGATAGGATAGTTTCAATGCATCTAAGTTCATTTGAAGTTCAGGGATAGGGGTACTTCGGTGCACTTTGTTACAAAAAATATCGTATGCAACACGGTCACTGAACGACTGTCATTATTGTCACGGGAAAATTTGGCTACACAGAGCTACGCCTTGGACTTGGCCCTTGTATTCGCCTTGTATTCCGCTCTTGTCTTCACCAAGTGCAGTCAAATTCATCCTGGACAAAAATTGACAGTCGTTCGGTCCTTGCAGCATAATGTACTACTAATATTGTAAGGGTCAGCAAATTCACAGTTCATATTTTGGTAGATTGGGTTCTTTGCTGAACTGTGAGGATATTATATTTTGTACTTATCTGCTCTGATCAAATACTTCTCTCCGTTTGATCACCGGCTTCCAAACTACTTTTATGATTATCATACAAACTTCTAACTTCTCAACACACGCACCAACTAACTTATCACTAACTACATTATCACTAACTAACTACCCATCTTCTCTTCACTAACTATCTACATCTTCCTTGACTTACTATAACTTGACTCATCTCATAACTTGACTAACTCATAACTAACTAACTAACCAACTTCTTAATTCCCTATTGACTTCTATATATTAACTCTAAAATGCCAATATAACAATATTCGTTATTGACGTCAAAAGTATTTACAAATAGTTTATATACCTCTATTGTTTGCTTGCAAGAAAAGCACATTCCTCAATTTCGTCAGAGTTCAGCAAACTGTGAATTTGCTGACCCTTACAATATCCTACGATGGATTGCTTTGATATTATGCGGAGAGTTAGAGAATACTGCCGTATGAAGTGTACTTCTGGCTCAGACAATTCATATAAAAATTAAAAATAACTATTGGGATGCAGCGGCAATTTCAAATACTGAGGTTCTACATTCTACGTTAACAATTTTGGACATAGCAAAAAGGCTACAAGTAAAGTGCAGTTTTGGTACAGACGTTTGAAATCACAATGCGAGGTACACAACTTAAGCTTGGACCAGTCTTTCATATATAATTTCGATATCCTATACTACTTGTACTTTGAACAAGTGAACAAGGAGAGTTGGATATATTTTTGAGATACAGTGAAGACTCAATTATCTGGCCCTCAGTTGTACGAATTCGGTCTACTATCTGCGATGAAATAACTATGCTAGTATATACTCAAAGAATACTCATGTTCAACATTGAAAAATTCAGAAACACCAACTCAAAAATATTAAAGTACATCAAATCTCATTTTAATTCTTCTCAAATCTCATTTCAATGTCATAATTGATGTTGCAATATTTCAATTTGAGAAAATAAGTATGTACATACATAAGTTCATACGTACGTTAGTGAATAAATATTGAATAAATAATTTCTCAATGAATATTGATTTTTGTTACTAAGTGTGAATTGTTCTTGTTGTTTTCAATAAACACCTAGCATTATGTACAGAAATCACTTCTTCTCAAATCTCATTTCAATGTCATGATTGATGTTGCAATATTTCAATTTGAGAAAATAAGTATGTACATACATAAGTACATACGTACGTTAGTGAATAAATATTGGATAAATAATTTCTCAATGAATATTGATTTTTGTTACTAAGTTTGAATTGTTCTTGTTGTTCTCAATGAACACCTAGCATTATGTACAGAAATCACTTTTCTTCAAATACTCGATTATCCGGATTTTTGATTATTCGAATGCTTGACGACAACAATAAGTCCGGTTGATCGAGGTCCGTTCTAGAGTCTCGACCTATATTCTATGCACCAAATAATAGTAAATGCACATATTATGCTGCAAATCTTATGAAAATGAGCCAAGATATTGACAACAGATGAATATTATGATAGTATGATATGAGTAGTAATTCATTTCTCGTCAGTGTATCTATCTCATATTACACACAGCTAAACAATAAATCACTTAACCAAGGCGAACAAAAAATTACATTATTAGATAATAAAACAATGAAAAATTTAACTATCGAAGAAGATATTTGGAATTTTTTTTTCAATGTTTGACTAGTTCATTCATTTTTTCATGATAACACTGATTCCAGAGTGATTACGAAACAAATAATATCATCCCATATTTTGAAGAATAACAAACAAGAGTATTACGTCTTCTAGTTACAGCGAGCTACTAGAATAATTTTTTCGACAGAAATCACAATGACAGGACATACATTACTGAAAATTTTGATTGAAGTAGTACATAAGGTCGACATTGCACATTGAGGGCACCACGAGAATAGAGTGTACTATATAGCTCACAGTCAACGTACACACCTCAGGCCGGACGCCCTCGGATAATACACTGTTGACTTCAGGCATTATTTATTTTTAACATCCATAATCTGCTATGGCATTATAAATGTTAGCAATTAGATGTTTCTCAGAATTCTGAATAAGAAAAGACTGACTACGATCCGATAATATCTGTTTGTAAGATGTAATAGTAATTAGGATATTGAGATTAATGAACGGACAATGATGCCTGAGGTCAAGGGTGTACTTTCCGAGGCCCTCTGGCCCGTGATGTTTACGTTGACCGTAGGCATTATCGTTTGTTTAATTCCTCTGGTGCCTCAAATGTTCAATGTAGGACTGATGTACTATTCCAATCAAAATTTTCAGCAATGTAAGTTTTTTCACTGCGATTTCTGTTGAGAAAATTATTCAAATTACTTGCTGTAAGCCAGAAAACATGATATTCTTGTTTGTTATTCTTCAAAACAATACCCCTGTGTATTATTTGTTACGTAATTTCCCTGGCATCAGTAGTATTATGATAACAATAATAAACTAGTCGAACATTGAGCTTATATCTACATCAACCGATGGAATCGATGTAAATTGGAATTGGGTGATAATTGATAGATTCATCCAAATATTTTTCTTGCAATATACTGGATATTTTTATAGGTAGATGATATCCCCAATTTCTACATGACACTTCTTATGATTCAGTTCTCATCCATTCTTCTAATGTTATTGATTCTCATCTCAAAGCTTTGAATCAATACTACTATCTAGATAGTTGTACCTTATGTTGCTAGTTTTGTTGTCAATGCGCTAATGAAACCTTAAATTGCTTCAACATATGTCAAATCTTGAGATAGTGTCGCAATATCATTCAATATAACTTTACAAACCCGGTTTGCTTTTGAATTATCGGAAATTACATTCATCACCTTGAAATTATCTGCATGAAAATAAGTCGCATAATGCCTGTACTACACGATCCAATTTATCGGTCAATAATTTCTGAAAGTTGGCGCTCAATTCATTGTTGAGTGTAATGTGACCAAAAATTACACAATTTCCTCTTCAATAAATTGTACCGTGTGAAACAGGCATAAAGCCATGTATCCCATCTGGTAATAACAGGCTGTGGTGAAAGGTAAACTTCAGGTGGTTCATCTTCATAATATTGTATTCGCTACGATGCTTTGGTGAATTCTTTTTTTTTTGTAGAATTGATTCAACTGTATTTCTTCTACTATTTTGTTGACTCCATGAACTAAAAATGTCACGTGAATTAAAGTATTGTAGAAAAATATTCAGATTTGTTGCCTATTATTTCTTCAATTCAACTTATTATCCAGAAAATACTTTATAGACGTATTTTTTTTCTCAGGGTGCTTTTGTCAAGTATTGACGATTCAGAATACTCTCCTGAAAATGCTTCACATATTCCATTGTTTAATCACGAGAGCGGAATATTTGAACTACTAAGGCATTGCACAACCCAGAATGGAATTATTACTCTTCTGTATACTTTGACGTTGAAGCAAATAATTGATTAAAAGTAAGTAAGCCTATATTCAAATTGTGTTGACTTACTCTCATGCAAATGGGTAGGAAGACGGTATATTTGTTATTTCTTATTGCATGATATATCAAATGAATAACAAATCATCTCAACAATAATAAAAAAGTAAAGAAAAATGATTGATAAGTTCAACTAAAGTATTCACAGAATACACTGCCATTGTCAACAATGAATTTGGGATGATTTTTATACCACAATCACACTGCCGAATTTGACTTTGACTTATTATTTAGAGTTGAGTGGCTCTATCAAAATGTAAAGCATTGCTCCTCTTCGTTGCACTATCGTCGTTCAGTTTAACAGAGCCTTCTCTGATTCATATACGCGAACTTCTCCAGCGCATCACTGTACTCTGCAGTTCTCAAACATACACATTGATTTCAATAAGAATATGCTGAAAAAATGTACAGATATAACCGAATATGCGATTCCGAGGACAATATTCTCCAGCGGTGGAGAATATACAGAGTGAGAGTGCGATCAATTTAATTGTTCTTATCCAATTGTAAAGTAATACAAAAACTGTAGTGCATCAGTAATACAAAATATGCATTTGTAATATAATTCCAGCTCTAATAATGATATTCTACCAGATATGTCCATGAAACAACAATTAGTAATACTATGGTATTCAAATGTACAGAATCTCTTGAAAAAGTTGACGAAATACAAGAATTGAGGAGACAAATTGAATTTTTATTACGATTGGTTGATCATTCCAAAATCGTTGATTTTTTATCTGGAGAAGTTATCTATGCATTCATATATGTGTAAAGTGTATGCATTCGACCTTAGCTCCCCATTTTCAGCCAAAACAACATTCTGTAGACCATTAATCATCGTAGAATAAATTAAGGGCTCTCGACAAAATATTTTGCTGGCCTACAGTCGAAATATGTTGGTATTGAAGGGAATAATATCTTCCTCAGAAATAAAAATCAAGAATAAGCTATCGTACGAAGAATCGATATAGCAGAACGCAAAGAATTCACTATTCCATTCTGTGAGCGAAAGAGTTTATCGCATAGACAGCGACAGTAATGCCTTCAAGCCGAGTCCACCATCGTTTGTACTCGTATTTAAGTCGTACAATAGTCGTTAAGTACTTTGACATGTCTCCGGACCTCGACAGATTCAGCAAATTGCAGCAGGAAATTAATAATTCGATGATAACAAGTTGAAGTTCAGAATCAGACTGCTAAGCTTTCGAAAAGACGTTGAGAAACCCAATATCAGATACTGTTAGGGCAGATATTTGGGAAAGTGCATCAGCAACGAAGTTCTCGCGGCCAGGTATGCGTTTTATATCGGTTGGCCAATAAAATCCAAATGCTGCTGTTGGTACGGTGCTGGTTCATCTAGTGCTTCACTGGAGACGGTAGTTAGCGGGCGATGATCTGTAGATATAGTAAATATCCTGCTAAGATTGTACGAGAATATTCAACCGACGAGTATATCCCCAAAAGTTCTCTGTCATACGTTGAATATTTCTTTCAAGCTGACGTGAGCTTTTTGAAGAAAAAAGCAAGTGGAGCAAGCTTATGCCCTTGTTTTTGCTGCAGAGGAGCATCTATAGCAGTTAATGAGAAGTCTATAGTAAATTGAAGAGATTGTGGAGGATCTGGATGAGCAATCAAGGCAGCCTGAGTTAGACTTTCTTGTTTGAAAGCAGTTTTTGAACTTTCTGTCCAACTAACAGCATCAGACTCATTTTTACTGTTTTGTATAGTACTATAAAGTACGTTCTGAATTGCTGCAGCGTGAGAAATGCAGCGACAAAAGAGATTTACAACTCCTGAAAATCTTCGAAGCTTTTTTACTTTCTTTGGGAGTGGAAACTCTAGTATTGCATGCATTTGATCTTTCTGGAGGCGAATACCCTCTAAATTGACAGTGTTACTAAAGAAGTCCTATTCTTGAACCCCGAAAACACATTTGTTCATATTCACAGTTATTCCATACTAGGTGGAGATATCGAATGAAACAATAAGGTGTTGTTTGTGCTGCTCTTCAGTTTTAGATGCTACTAAGATGTAGTTCAGATATGAAAAAGTAGAGTATAAATCTTGAAGAACGTTATGAATGAAACCTTGTGATGTTTGGGCAGCATTTCTCAAACCGAAACGCATCTTTAAGAATTAAAATAGACCAAAAGGTGCTGTGCCTGCAGTTTTTTAGATATCTTTCTCAGCTGCTGGTATCTGATAATAAGCTTTTATCAAATCAATCTTGCTGAATATTCTGCATCCTGTTCAATTCGAGTTGAAATCTAAAATATCAGGAATCGAACACCTATCAAAAATTATAACATTGTTGAGAGCTCCATAATCACCGCATGGTCTCCAGGTGCCATCTTTCTGCTTTACTATATGTAATGGTGAAGTCCAAAGATTTTTAGAGGGCTGACACATGACTTGCTGACACATGGTCTAAAGTTCTAGCCGTGCATCAGCTAGTTTGTTTGGGGAAAGACGTCGTGGCTTGGAGAAAAAAGGAGGACCTAAGGTGCTTATACAATGACGAACAAATATTTTTTCACTTGAAGACGGACAAGTGGTAAATGGATGAGGAAAACTCTGAAGAAGTTCTCTACATTTCTCTCCTGGCGATTGTGACATACTTCCGAGCGAACGACGCACGATACCGCTGGGGCAAGCTGCCCTTCAAAAAAGATCAGGCTCAGCACTACTGGAGCGCAGTAGTGGTTGCCTAAATGTTCTACCGGACCGTAGCTAGCCAAGTGGAGTCGAGGGAGATCGCAGACAGTGGTAAGAAGGTCAATTCTGGGCGCCAATTGGTTTAGACCAACGTAGTTTGCGCTAGGAGAGACAATACGCCTGGCGTTTATCGGAAACACTTGGGTCTTCCACTCATGCGTCGAAACAAACCGAACAAAAACAATGGAGTTGGTGTCACTAACAAACTTCATTCTCGGAGGTGTGAACAACAGTGCAGTAATAATTAAATAACGGCTTGAGCCACGAAGGATGTGTCCTCTCAATGGGAACAGATCTGCCTTTAATACCAAGCCTACGCACAAACCGTGCGACCTAACCCTCAAATATTCAGAGCTACACGCCAGTCGCGTAATATGAACAGCTGTGACTTATTTCTACAAAGACGATGGTACCAACGTGGTTCCCAGACGCGCAAGCGAGTGAACAAATAAAATGAACAAGCTCTGGTCACTTTGCACTGACCCAGTTCGCTAATATACGTAATATACAGATGACCGTGGCATGCACCTGACAGTGATTTGCAAGTATATATATATATATATATATATATATATATATATATATATATATATATATATATATATATATATATATATATATATATATATATATATATATATATACATATATTTTGGTAAAATTGATGGTTTTCCTGAAGTTTTATCCGAATAAGTTAAAGTCTTTTCGTTGAATATTATTTCGCAATCTTTCTTCTTTATCAAATATACATCCAATAAAGATTCAATGTTTCTACTATCTATACACTTTACACTTATTTTCTCTTCCATAGGAAATATTGCCAAATACTGATTTATTTCAGGGATGATTTCTATATGTCCTTCCTGAACATGTAATTTTGTAGAATGGCAACGACTAGAATTTCGTTCGAGAAGAACATCTCCTTCACAGGATGGACTGGTATGATGGTGATATTTGGTTGGACATTGGTAAATTTTATTCTGAATGCACATGCCAGTTAGAGGCCTAGTTTCATTATCTTCTGATTCTAACAAAAATTGAGTATCAGGTATTATTGTTGCATATTCTGATCCAAATTTTGTGGGCAGTGATTAAAGATGGAGAAGTTCATATTTCTTTTCAAAATCAATTGGTACTGATATAAAATAATTAATTTGATTTCTTTCAATTTTACAATTCACTGTCATAACGGATTCATAATCCAAGATATTTTCTAATTTTAATTCAAAAGGTAACTGTCCTTGATAATAATCCGATATTTTGTATAATTCCAATAATATTTGCTCTGGTTTTATGATTGATGGGTGTAGAAATCTCATTTTACGAAACGTTATTGAGTTTTCAACAACTTCAATGATACTTAAAACTGTACTAAAAAGCATTAATCATTGTGTATACAAATCTTTCACATATAAAACTTCAATTGCGCCGGATTCTTAATTAAGTAAATCATGAAGTTTTTTAATTTTAGATTTTGAAACTATCTCATTATGTTTGATATTTTCGATTGCTCTATTGAAATCTCTGATTAATTGATGACTAACCGAATAAAAATATTCTGGTTGATTTTCTAAGTTACTTTCATTCTTTTCTAAATGCTTTGAAATTTCATTACATCTTCTTCCGTCTTCAGCATCTAAATTTCCGGTAATTTGTTTGAAAATAGTGCCTTATCCGTCAATCAAACCTCTTCTACTTCTCCTTCTAGAATATAATGTCATTTGATCTAATTTTTCAATAATGTTTTCACGGACAGAATTCAAAATTCTATCATTATTTTCAAGTTCCTTCCGAATATATGTTTGGTTGGATAACTTATTCTTGAGTCTGCCATATTGTATATTTAATATATCGAATTCGTCTAAAAGTGAATTGAAATCATAAAAATGGACGAATGTATGTCTAGTCTTTTCTAATCTAGCTGGTCCCATGTTTATTGCTAAAATCCCCTGGTTCTCCGTAATATTCTTTATTTCGGATCCATGACAGGTCCAGATGAACCTGGAAGATTTTTAAAATGGTAAGTTCTAATTTTTGGAAGTTTTACGTTAGAAAGATGTATGTTTTCAGATGTATTACCATGTCTAATTTCAATTTTTGCTGTTTGCAATTTGGGATTTAGTTTCTTAATTTTTTCGGGCTTATATTTATTTTTAGTTCTCTGTTGTTTTTGGCGGTTTTTGACAAAAACAGTTTCTGGGATATCAGGCAACTCTTTTCGTTTCTCATTACGTTTATTAATTACATTTTCTTCACTTTGCTTAAATTTTTCATTCACTTTCTGATATAATAATTTTATTTTATTTTTATGTTGTGAAATATAATTGTTGATAAGTTGTTTTTCAATTTCTATATTAAATGCGGAATTTGTTTCTGAATGTCCAGATATAACTTCGAAAGGTTTTAATTTTGTCACCGAATGGATACTATTATTATAAGCTAATAAAGCATAATTTACTCCAGTTTCTATTGCCTCATTACAATATTCTTTTTGATTATTAAACAATCTTATATGCTCAACCAGGGTAGAATGAAATCTTTCAATGATTCCATTCGACTCAGGGTGTTGTGAACTGATGAAGTGAATTTTGATTTTATGTAACTCTAACAATTCTTTTACAAGTGAATTTTTAAATTCGAGGCCGTTGTCTGATATTACTGTTTCAAGAATTCCGTGATAGGTGAAAAACTTTATCATGTTATTATCAATTTCTATACCTTGTGCAGAATTTAATCTGTATGCTTGAGCATACTTTGAAAAAGAGTCAACTATAGTGGAAAACTTTGCATTTTCTAAAGTGATACTGTCTATGTGTATAATTTCAAATGGTTTTGTAGCAGTGTCAGTTATGTTCAATTTCAAGTTTAAGGGTTCCCTGTCATACTTTGTTAGCTGGCATATTTCACAACTATTAGTATAGGTCTGTATTGATTTCCGTTGTTTTGGCCAATAATAATTTTGTTTAATTTGAGCTAATGTTTCATCGATTCCACGATGATTCGTTTTACTTCCATGATAGTTCCGAATGGTTTCAATAATTTCATTGTCTTGAGTTACGTCTATCAATTTCTGTGTACATCTAACCATTTTAGTTGAAGAATTTTGAAAATAAGTTTTAAGTATTACACTGAATTTCTCATAAAAATCATTTTCAAAATATAAATGATATTTTACATTTGGAACTATATATTCCTTAATGAATTTAATAATTTCACTCTCAAAATTCGATTTAGTTAATTGTACGAAAATTCTTTGTTTATTTTCGAATAATTTCAAAATGATTGGATCACATGGACTGTGTTCTACTTCTGATACTATTATCTGATTTTTGCCAAGATTTACCCGACATTCGACAATTGGTATACCTATAACTGGGTTCTCTATGTTTGAATGAACTGTTGCGTTACTATTATCGTCAATTGCGTCTGGGTTCTGTATTTTATTACCTACTTCAACTATAAGGGATGAATTATCATTCTGATCATTATTATTAGATCCAAATTCTTTAATAAAATCATCCATATACTTGGAAAATTCGTCGAAATTGCTATCAGTTTCGTTTACACTCAATTCTGAATTTGGTAATTCACTATTCGGGTTCTTATAAACAGTTATCATAATTTCTGTGTCTCCGAAAATAAATTCTATCATAGATTTTACGTTTGACTACGATAGTTTATCATGTTAACATCCCAACTTGAAGATACTTAAATTTCTTATTTTATTCTTGAGACAAAATATTTTCAATTTCAATAATGTATAGAACATGTCTTGGTTTAATGGTTGTTCGTGATAAAAGTTTTCAGTTATCATATGAATGATGAATCGTTGACTGCTCTTTAGATATACTAAATTTTATAATTTTGGATTCTGTTTCTCCAATTTTTCTAAGTTCTAAAATTTTTGTTTGAATTGTTCTGCAATATCCAGTGACATTCTTAAATCTTTGTTCACCCAATGTGCAAGACTTTCACAGCATGAAGCATCTGAAAGATCTCCTTCTATTTAAAAAATTTTTCATTTGCATTTCGCGATAATTTGTTTATAACTCAAATAACTTTGATATTGAACTGCTGGTGACGGATTCTCTAATTATTCTAATAAATTTTGTAGGAAGTTTTAGTTATTGGGTGAGATGCGACTCAATGTATCGGCGTTAGAATTTAATTTGCCTTTTTTATAAATTATTCTATAATCAAATTCCTCCAATTTTGAACGCCATCTAATCAATTTTTGACTACAATATTTCAAGGAAAATAGCCACTGTAATGGTTTTTGATCAGTATATATAACAAATTTTCGTCCGTAAGAATAGGGACGGGAGTACTGGGTAGCCCAAACGATCGCAAGTAGTTCTTTTCCGATCGTTGAATAATTAGATTCGCTTGTATTCAATGTTCGACTAGCGTAAGCAACTGGGAGGTCGTAATCCAAGCTGCTTTGCGATAATACTGTGCCTACCGCAACATTATTTGTATCACATGTCAGATTGAATTCTTTAGTGAAGTCGGGGTATTGTAGTAAAGGTTCATTTGTCAGTAAATTTTTACAAATATCAAAATAATGTACGTAATCTGGATGAGTAATGTCAATGGTTGCGCCTTTCTCCAAGCATTTGGTCAAAGGTTTCGTTATTTTAGCAAAATCTCTTATAAATTCCCGGTAGTAGCCTAAAAGTCAAAGAAAGCCTTTTATCTGTTTGGTATTTTTTGGAATTGGAAAATTTTGAATCGCAGCTATTTTATCTGGGTTTGGTTTTACGCCGTCATGTGGCTCAAATATGCTACTCCTACAAGGCATTTGTCGTTAGTCAAACCTCTCAAAATATTGTCCATGACTCTTTAAAAAGTCGCTGGAGCATTTTTCAATCCAAATGGCATTCGTAAGTATTCGTAATGTCCGTCTTCAGTATTAAAAGCTGTTTTAGGTATATCATCTTTGATCATTTTAATCTGGTGGAAACCAGAAGCTATGTCTAAAGTCGTAAAATATTGACAACGTCCGAATTTATCGAGTAAGTCTGTTATGTTAGGCAAAGGATATTTAACGTCAATAGTTTTTCCGTTCAGTTTACGGCATAACGCCTTTTTTTTTTCTGATGCATTCATTTTCTTGGGTACAACCCAAATAGAGGAAGATCATGGAGAACATGACGATCGGATGATATTTTGATCGAGCATTTTATCAATTTGTGTGCGTACTTCTTGCCTGTGAACTTCGGGGTATCTATACGATTTTGTATGAACTGGAAGCTCGTCTTTTGTTCTAATATGATTTTTAATCTGGTTGGTGAATGTTAAATTATTATTGTCAAAATGAAAAATGTCCGCCTAATGTTTTATTGACTCAATTATAGCATCTTTCTCTTCATTATTCATATGATCTGTTCTAAATTTGGAAAAGTCTATTTTAAATTTTTGTGTATCAATGAAATTTAAATTTGGACTATCATAAACATCATAATTAGTTAAACTTCCTACTTGTAGTAGCTGACAAACATTTATAAACATTTTGTGTTCACTGGTATTTACTACTGGACAAAGTACACAGTGATTTCTTGCTGACGCTGAACATTCTGATATGATAAGATGTTTTGTGTGAATTTCTAGAATGACTACAGGTCCGGATTCAACATTTACCTCAAATTTGATAATTTTTTCTGAATTAGGTTCGATTAGAACTCTTTTATCTAGTGAAATATAATTGACTTGTTTTGTCTTATTTACTGAGTAATATTTTATAGGAATTTTACTATTGGAAGCTACGATGATATCCTTAGTCGAAACTATTACAGCACCCAAATTCTTCAAATTATCCATACCAAGCAATATATCAAAATTAGGGTGGAAATAAAAAATATGATATTTTAATTTATTCTGTTTGTTATTACTATCAAAAATTGATGATATTGGGATGAAAGTACTGAACTGTTGTAATGAACTGCCGTGTGCAGTAGTTATTTGGAGAGGGTTTTCGAAAATAAATTCTTTAAATAATTTTTCAGCTATTTTTAATTTAACAAATGATCTGGTACTTCCAGTGTCTATAAGGACTCTCAAATTGTGTTCTGAGAAAATTATGAATGGTAGATCGCTTTTGTATTTGTGATATCCATTGAATGGATTGATGGTACTGATTTTCTTCCGAGGCTGTATCTTGATCAAAATTCTCAAAATTTCAATTTTCTTCAGGATATTCTACAATTGGTTCGTTCATTCCATTAGAATTATTTTCAGCATTAGGGTTGATTTCATTTTGTGAATCATCTACTATATTTGATGATTCTTCGGCGATGAATCTTGGACGTAACTGACTAAAAAAATAATAATGGGACGACGCTGGTCTTGATTGAGCTGCATTTCGCGTCGATATGCTCATGGGCGTTGGTTTATAATAATCTTGATTTGTTGTCACTTTGGTTTCCTGTGAGGGTTGGAGTTGTTTATTATTTTGGGAATTTTGAGGATACCTATTGGGAAATTATTGAATATTTTTGAAGAATGGTTGCTGATTATTATTTTTGAAGAATAATTGTGGATTATTTTTGAATATAGGAGATTGGAAACAAGCGTTTGGAACAGTGTTATTAACTTGTTATTGTTTGTGACTATTATTACTATACATATTAGGCTTTGGGAAATTCCTACTTTGAATATTCTGAATAGGTTTCAACATATTTAAAGCAGTGTTCAAAGAGGTTGGGTTTTTGGCACGCATAAGCTGGCCTATCGGTTCTTTCAGACTGCGTCACAAAACTCTCAAAGCATAATTTCTAAAAAATAAGATTAGGGTATGTATTTTGTGAGCATCTTCAGTGTTTGTCATCATATAAGAAATTTGTAAATTCAGAATATGTTGTATTCTGTTATAAAAATCGAATACTGATTCATTATGAGATTGCTTCAATACTGTTAATTCTATGCATAAAGTGTACGTATCACGTTTATCTGCATACGTGTGTAATAATGCAATTTTTAGATCATTGAAAGTTTTTACATTGCAAGATGCCATATTAAGAGCCGCTTCGCCTTAACCTTTTGATTCAATACTCGACATCAAATATTCGTTTTGAGAATCCGAAGTATCTATACAATTATAAAATTTACTAACCAATTTTTCGCTTATTTCTAAAAATCTGGGAAGCAATCCTCATTCGCCATTAAACTCAGGGACCATATCAAGATATTTCTTCTTAAGAACTGATGAAGCCATCGTATATGAATTCAAGTTTATTAATGTACTTCTAAGATAATTTTCAATTTGTATTTTTTGGATGAGATTTTGGAAATTTCCTACTTCTGAATCAGAATCTGCACTTGAACTTGTAGAGCTTATTGATTTAGAGCCTCCAATCGACATGGACTCACAGAAATATGATTCAGTACATTGGTCAGCGTCTCCGTAGTGTTGTCCGTCGTTTCCTGGAGCTGCTCGCTCGATATGCGCTCGGACTTGCTGATTTTCTTTCAGTTGCAGGCAGGAGGGCTCACTGGTGAATTCTCGGCTGCTGGTTTCGATATTCTCTTGAACTTGCTGATATGCGTTCAGCTGCAGATGGGGCACCAATTTCTTCTTTCACGCGACTTTTTCAAATAAATCGTTAGAACGAACCAGAATTATATTCGGTAATTCTGTCTTGAAATCCTACCACGACTGCACCAATTAACTTTTTGTTTTGAGTCGACGTGTTTTTAAAGAAGTTTTACTTGACAGTTTATTGTTGTTACAAGTCAAGAGCAAGATTTTATTTTAACTGACTATTTTACACAAAGCAACTAAAAGCTAAACTAAACTAAGGGTGTCGGATGGCGCTGTGGGAGGCGCCTTGTCATCAGAATTATGATGGGGACTGCGATAAAACTTAAATATATATATATATATATATATATATATATATATATATATATATATATATATATATATATATATATATATATATATATATATATATATATATATATATATATATATATATATATATATATATATATATATATTATATTTGTTTCACAATATAGCATATCATATAAGATTTATGATTACATGAGAAAACTACGAGACTATGGATCATTTGTAATAATATAATGGGATGAACAAAATGAGCAAAACATATCATTGTGCATTTGTTTCACAATATGAAATATCATGTGAAAATAGCTATGAAATAACTGGAATAATATGATGAGATAAAAAACAAAGTATTCAAAAATAATGTTACAGTCCATTGGTTTCACAATATAGAATATTATATGAACATAAATTCGTAAATTTGAAATACTATGATAAAGTAATCATAATATCTAAGAAACCATTATAGGTCATTGGTTTCACAATATATTGATACTTGATATAAAATATTTGAAAAAAATGTCAGTGACTGCATAGCTAGGCAACCATGTGCACAAACAGTGAAGATCGCTTTCATAAAATCAATCCTTGGTTTGATAAAAGTGTAAAAGATGTTATAAATTCAAGGGACGGTGGAAACGCAAATTTCACATTGACTTACAACTACTGACTACAAGAGAAACGGAATAATTACAAGATAAAAACAAATATGGCTAATGGTGCCTTTGAAGCTTTAACGATAGCATCGCTGATGACGGGGCTTTTACCTTTGGCGTCGCGGTCAAAACTGCTGACGGTGTGCTTGGGCGACAATGCGGTCGGTGTCGCAGTTTCTTAGGCGGACGGCTGGATAGGTCAGAAGGGAAGGGTGAAAATAATCATCAGGAGGTAGGTGTCAAAATGAGATTTATCCACACACAAATAACACGACGGTAAACATAGAAGATAATATTTTGCAGGAACTTGCAAGAAGATAACTGGCTGACGATGACGGGATGACTGTACATGACACTCGACACCAGCGGTTGCAGTACGGACCCAGGCGATTGTAGACGACGAGAAACTTTAAAAATCGTGAAGCGATTTCTCAAATAGTGGATTGACTTATCTTCAACGCTTGTGAAACCAAACTGGCTTACAATTAGTGACTCTATGTTAACTTGCTCAACGCTGTGAAGCTAATGATGATTCCCTCAACGGTGATTCCACGTTAAAACAATCTAACGCTGCGAAATCACTGAGACTTCGCTAGCAGCGATGCTACGTTTAGTTGATCCAACACTGCGAAATCAACAAAGACTTTGCCAGCAGTGACTCTACGTTAAATTATACAGACACTGCAAAATCAACAAGGACTTCTCCTGCGGTGATCCAACGATAAAACAATCTAGCACTGTGAAATCAATGAAAACTTCCCCAGCGATGATTCTACGGTAGATCATCCTAAAAGTTCTCTTGGTTCAAAAACAGCAAAAATATTCTAGGCTCAAAATAGCAAGAGCAAACAAATCAAAGTTCCTCTTACGGACTCATAAAGAAACAAACAAAGTTTCAGATTGTGTCCGACAGTTGTGCTAGCGAACTTAGCACAACAACTTCACTTAGACGGTGAACACTTCGAGGATGACACTCTAAATCGGAATTGGCTACTCAGAAGACTGGACTTTCAAAGAAGTGACTTAAGTCGGCCACAAGGCCTTATTCATACTTAAATTTTAATGAATCCCTACTCAACTTGTCTCAGAGTTAATTTCTTATTAATACTGTCAGTAATGTAGAGAGGAGATACAGATAGGAGAAGAAATCATTTCTTGAATACAATTTTCTCCACAACAAATTTTATCTCCTTTTCCTATTGAATACATCCTCATAAACATTTCATTGAAATTGATATTATCCTAAACTCTTTTTGTCTGTCGGTAGAGTAGTTACGATTCATTCCTCTGTCGGTTAACTGTCAAATGTCAGTTTTCCATTTGTTTATGGTCGAACAAAACAAAATATACAATATACATCATCTTCACAGAACTACATTTGATTATATTCAAAATTCAATAACGGTAAGCACAAGACATGAATTCGGATCGAACAATATAGTCTGAATTCACTTTAAGATGACTTAAAACCTAACCTCATTCCACCACATGTTATGAAATATCAAAATGTACTTAATCCAACCACCGTTGATTCTATTAATTTGTGTTTTGTGCAGAGTGTAAAAAAAAATAAGTGAGTCTATACCATATGATAATACAAAAAAACCATTGGAATGATTATCTCGATATGAAAATGAAATTAGTAACTTCCGTACATTGAGCCTAATAGAACTTGAATATATAGTGTTCACCCAAAAATGTAGAACAAGTCCAGATAACACCCATATTGAATTTATCAGGGATTTCTCCCATGTAATTGGATATCCATTGTTGAATCTAATCGATAGTTCACTCCAATTAAGACTACTTCCTGAAAAATTCAAGTTTTCAACAGTTCAACCGATCCAAAAATCACCGGTACTATAAATATTGACAAAATAAACATACAACAAGCATGTGAAAGAGTACTAGAAACGGTGGTCCATCAACAAGTATAAGCATACTTGAAATTGAATTATTTACTTATTGAAAATCAGTCTGGTCTTAGAGTGAATCATTCGTGTGTATCTGCCATTAATTTATTACTGAACGAGTGGAAAAGAAGTTTAGATGATAATCAAACTATTTGTGCCATTTCTGTCGATCTCAAAAAGGCTTTTGAAACAATTGACCAGAATATTTTGATAGAAAATTGGGTAAATTGGTTCAAGGGGTTCATTCTGGAATAATTTGAAAGTCATTTGAGTGGAAGAGAGGAAAATGTTAATCCAGGGAAATTTGAGTTTGAAGTATTGGATGATAGCATAGGAGTTCCACAAGGGAGTGTTCTTGGTTCATTATGGTTCATATTGTACGTTTCAATAATATCTCTGAGAACATGATGAACTGTGAAAAATATTTATCTGCTAATGACGCCCTCATTTATCCTAGAAGTACTGATCTCAGAGACATCGTAATAGGGAGAAACCAAGATCTCAAAGCAATTGAAAAATAGATGATTGTGGACAAACTTGAACTCAACTGCAGTAAACGCCAAGTTACGTTCTCAACAACCAAAAAAAAATATACTCAGATCATAAGCAATAATGAAGACCAAATCACAATAGGACACAGTGTCATAGAAATAGTAGAATCAATAAAATATCTAGGAGTGATCATTTACAGAAAATTGAAATTCAAGTAATATACTAAATTCATTTGCGAGACAATTGGAAAAAAACTGAATTTTCCAAGGAGATTTGGCTCTCAGGCTCCAGTTTGGACTCTCTTATCAATTTATGATACTTTTGTTCTACCACATTCCACATATTGCAGCACTGTATTGTTCTTATGGTCAACATCGGATTTCAAGTCACCACAGATATTACAGAATAGAGCGATGAAAACTATTTTGAAATATTCTAAATTCACTAAAATTCAAGACATGCTGCATAATATGTTGAATTGAATTGTAATTAAAGAATTGTGTGAGCTTCATACTATGATATTTTTTGTCTATGAGATATTGAATGATATATTACCACATCATTTGAGGAGCAAAGTTAAAACAGTAGAACAGGTTCATTTGTATAATACCAGACAAACTGAATTCTTTCATATTGAAACTAGGATAGAACAATCTAGCACCAATAATATAATATATTCAAGGTTCAAATATATATCATTCACTCCCTAGTGAAATGAAAGAAATTACTTCTCTCAGGCAGTTCAGGAGTAAACTTAGAGAATTCTACACAATTAGTTATTAGAACAGGCTTATTCTCTGAGCAATCGTTGAGTCGTAACGATTCGGTATGTGCCAAAATTTCGTTATTATAACAGAAATTGTTGAAATAGTATTCTGTAACTTGAAATTCGTCATTTCTTAACGAAAATTGATAACGATTTTCGTTAAGATCATATGACAATAACGAAGCCAAAATAGCTGTCGTTTAATTTATTAACCGTGCTTGCCATTCGTAACACTATTTGAATTTACTCAAATCGATAAATAATAATCCTGAATTGATACTGTTTCTACAATATGTGGAAGAAAATAATGAAAGTTAAGATTTTAATTCGAATAGATAGATAAAAATAGCCTAACCCGAAATTTTAATTTCTTTAAGACGAAATTTGCGCATCCAACAATCACACTTACGGAATATTAGTAACCCATTCACAATGCCTGAACAAAATTTTCGTAAATTGTTCCGATTATCCAGAAGCGGGACAAGATTTTGTGAATGAGCTTTTACCACTGATGGAACAAAATGTACGATTGACTGCAATACCCAATGTTTTAAAAGTATGTAACACCTACGATTACGTTTTATTTTATATGACAGAACAGTATAGAATATTTTAACTCTTAGATTATGACAGCACTTCACTTTTTTGTTCATGCAAGTTACCAAAAATCAGTTGGAAAAGATTACAATTTAGCATTGAGTCAATCGTCAGTTAGTAGATGTATAACTAGCGTAAGAACTGCCATAGCTGGACACTTACTTCCTAGGTATATCAAATTCCCAACAACAGATCAACAAAAAAAATTAATTGAAGAAAGGTATTAGTATTGCATGTATACATAATTAGTAGTAAAATAATAACAAAGAAATATTTCTGTTGAAGACTTTTTAACAAATATCACTTTGCTGGAGTAGTAGGTGCCATTGATGGTATACATATATCTATTGTACCTCCACCTAGACATGACCTAATTTTTCCTGGGCTAGTGTACATCAATAGAAAACAGTTTCATAGTATAAACTGCCAAATAGTGAGCTCATTCATTTGTCTCTAAATTCTCAATGATTCTCATCACTTTGTTTCCAGAAATGCGATTCAGATTTGAATATTTCAGCATTGAATGTCAGATATCCGGGTTCAGTTCATTTTGCTGCAGTTTGGACTATGTCAAATGTGAAAACTCATATGGAAAGACAATATAGAAATGATGAGAGATCAACTTGGCTCATTGGTAAAATATGTAACGTATTATGAATTGTTTATATATTAATTCTTTTTTTTTCTTTAGGTGATTCTGGATATCCATCACAGTCATTCTTATAAATACCAATTATAGGTGCATCTATAAATTCTCCGGAAGAAAGATACACACAATCACATTACAGTGCACAAAACAGTGTTAAAATATGCATAGGTGTATTAAAAAATTGTTTCAGATGTTTATTGAAGGATCGCACTTTACATTATAATCCATGGAAAAGCGCTCGTATTATTTACTCATGTGCAGTTTTACACCATATTTTGAGAAGACGGGGAATACATGCTCCAGAAGATATAATTGAAAAAAATGGCAATTATAACATTCAAATGAATGAAAATGAGGTTCAAAATAGTAACTGGCCTAATGCTGGAATAATAAAAAGACAAAATTCCATAGGAGATCATTTTAATCAAGACTAAACAATTATATGGGGTATAACAGCTACATTGTAATTATCTTTCTGATATCGTACATGAATATACCAGGTATCTACTTCATTTTTCTATGAAGTGGACACCTGAAATCAACATATCTATATATTAACTATTACATAACTGATAAGAATGAGTTTAAGAAGTTATTATTCAAGACCTATTTCTATGTTTGGATATTTGACTTCAAATTCAGTAAAGTTTACTTTCGCAGATAACATCTGCGCTTTTGCTAATTCACCAAGTGATTCTTCTATTCCTTTCAATTTTTCTACCATAGCTGAAAATACTTCCTTATTATTCTCCTGGCCACTTCTGTATGCTTCAGTGACTAGTTCTACTCCTGTTTTATATTTCTTACTATTACTTTGTGCGCAATTATGCGACTCTGTTGGTGTAGTATTTACTATTGTACTGGAATCCTGACTGACTTCAATAATTTTCATGTCAATTCCTTCTATAACTTCATCAGGCGCAATTTCAACATTTCCAGGTAGAATACCAGGCTCTATCACACCTGGAGCTCCATCAATAATAATACGGCTAATTGTACCGAGTAATTTTTCTTCCAAATCCGTCAGTTTTGATTCTATTTCTGGGCCACCACCCGTTTTCACTCTATGAGCAGCGATTGTTCTTGATTTTTTCTTTACTTGACTTCGCTATTCGGCAAAGATCTATGAATTATAACTGGTAAGATAACATGTCATTCGGTTAGTGAAATGATTATGTTCTCATATTCAAACTTACCTTTTTCCAAGCCCTACCATTCCTTTCAGGTCCTCCAAGTGAGTTCAATCCAGTTGCTAGTTTCTCATATGCTTCATCAACCTGTTTCGGATTTTCGGATGTATTTCTGTCAGTTCTTAATGCTTCACTACTTTCTGGAAAATATACATAATATTCATACCTCTGCTATCAGGTTCAACACTATGAGTCTTTGTTACATTTAGAATTGTATGCCTTGAGGTCATCTGGGGTCAGAGTTTTCAATAAAATTTGCTGGCACACTTTTTTCTCAGATCCATGTAAAAGCACTCTATATTTTATGGTTCTACCTCTTCTCGATAATTCTGTCTTAGTTCTTTTTCTTCTAACATTACTCTCAAGCATACAGTTCAAAAGGTAAATTATCCTTTCTTCATAAGTCTTCAATTCATGATACTCATCGAACAAGAGTTTTCGGTCCTCGTCCCCAATGGTAACACAATCATTCTGGCATTTTTTTTGCCTTGGCACGGATTTGGTTTTACTTGTTCTCCATAACCACTTCCTTTCTTCTGTTTTATTTCCTCGTTTATTTAATTTTTTGATTTTCAATTTAGTCATACCCGTAGTATTAACATGAACTTCATCATCTCTACCTGACAATGGTCCTTCTAAGCTTGATAAATTCTGCTGATTAACTAGCTTTGCTTCTTATGCTAACTTAAACTGCAATTCTGTAACTTTATCAGATAAATTTTCTTCTTCCATTTCATTGTCACTGTTTGGTACGCATGTTGGATCATCATTGACTCTTTCAACAAATCTTATAGACGGTATTCTATTGATTTGGGTTGATTTTTGGATGATCTTTTCTGCAGTATCAATAGAAATCTCTTCTCCAGCTGTATCAATTGGAATATTTCCTCCAATTCTAGTGTTAGCTAAGTTTATCATATGCAGCAAATCTCCATCATCTAGTTCAATAAATATAGCTGTTCCAGTCCTTTCTAAATTCACTGAATCGTTATAAGCAAATACAGGATGATCTTCGATACACTCATAAGCTGGCTCACACATTCTACTATTATCTGGAATAACCTCTATTACTGCATCGTTACTGTTTTCGGCATTCCCAATAACGCAATAATTATTAGTAGAGTTATAGATACAAAGTGGTTCTACTGTTTCTTTAAAGGCAGTCACTGTAATACGTTCATCACTATTCATATTTTCGCGACTAAAACCACATATTTCTAATATTTTAAGAGCCAAAGACATTTTAACGTGATTATTTGCAGAGGAAAAACTTTCCTCTTGAGCATGAGAGACTGCGCACGACATTGACAGATAAAATATCGTAAGTGCCCCAAGTGGTGGTGACAATACAAATCTTTTGGCCGATACGATACTTTGCTGAGCATAGTCTGGTGCTTAGGATTCAAGTCCGGCGGTTAAGATATTCACAGAGATCAGTGGTGGTTACGATAGTAGGATGCGTCGAGTTAAAACATTATTTTTAGCGAAAAGAATGAATGTGTCGCTTACGACACTCTTCGAATCTGTGAAAAATGACTAGCAGAATATCGTTACTGCCATAACTCGTTTTCACAAAATATGTCGTTTACGATACTCTGCTTCTGAGGGGACGAAGTCTTGAACAGATATTAGAAGAATCTCTGTATAACGTTGTCCTATGAATATTGAGGAAATGCCAATGTCTCACTTCAGAAAATTTCTGAAGAGAAATTCGATATATTTCGGAAGGCAGCTTTGTGAATAGAGGAGTCATTTCAAAGAATCCGATCTATACTTTGAGTGATTATTCACTGTCTTCTGTTAATCTCAGTGTCAGCTGCACCAGTAGTGGTGGAGCCAACTATGTAGGAGCATCCGGAATATATGAAAGAAAACGAGGAGACAAGTCAATTCATAAAGCTTCGAAATTTGTAGGACTCATGTTTGAATGACGGAAATCACAAAAATAACTGTCAGCTGCATTGAAATTGGTGGGAAACCCGTTAGCTACCCTCATAGCTCGGTAATAAAAAGTGAGGTTATACAGAGTAATTTGATAAATCATGGAGCCCAAACAGCGTACTTATAACATTATAAAAATGATAAAAATTATAGTTAAGTGAGCTTCTAGTGGGGGTAAGACCGTCAGCTAGACGCTAGAGGATTCTACGTGTCGAGCGCGCATGGATTTCCAGCGTCAAATAATTCAATAAACTGACTGACTAACTATCTTTCTCTTATTATATCGTTAGCTGACGATCAATTTCACTAAGCTTGGTGTTGAAACTGGTAGTTATGAAAATTTGGAATATCATGAATTCAATTTAACTAATATTCCACTGCTAGTCCCAATTCTAATTCTAATTTATTGAAATTTTCAATTATACCAATAATAACCAACTGAGGATCTCAATAGCTAGTCCTGATGACTTTTCTTCCATCAATGACATAATATTGGCAATAGTGCGTGAGTCTTGGAGTCATTTCCAAGTTGAATCTCTATCTATTGGTCTATTTTGTAAGCATTCAAAATGTCAAGAGAAACAGAACCATATCACGTATTCTGTTTCAAGCAAAGTAAAATTCGGATATCATTTTCGACAAGTAGTTGAGGAGAATGCTATGAATTTTTGGTGACTCGGAAATACAAAAGATTATCTATTAGTGATACTAAAGAGCTGAAAAAAGAAATGATATACAAAGTATCATTGCCAGTGTTATAGTTCATTTTCTGCTCAGCTCAACACAAACTACATCGGTAACAAGGTGAGCAATAATTTCATTATTTTCGATTTGTCGATAATGTATTCCATGACACATTTTCAGCCATACATTAAAATTACATCAAATTAGAGATATTGTTGGATTGTTCTTTTCAAGCAGAAGATGATCATTAATCTGACACAACCGCCCAATCAAGTGAAGGGGAATAAAAAACTGGATCTCGGAACTCTTCTTGAATTGCCATACTTTTATTAGGATATGAAGTGAACATGATCATAATGTAGAAAAAAAAAATTGAAAACAGTGGAATATTAGTTGAAATGATTTTATAATCGCTCAAATTTCAATATTTATTAGTTTTAACACTAAGCTTGGTGAAACTAATCGCCGGATAACGATATAATATGGAAAACATCGTCAGTTAGTCAGTTAATCAGAACATCCGATGCTGAAAATCCTTGCGCGCTTGTCACCCATAAACCCCTAGCTGACGGTTTCACCCCCACGAGAAACCCACTTGACTATTATTTTTATAATGTTATAAGTACGCTATATAAGTTTCATATTTTATCAAATAACGCTGTACAACTTCACTTTTTATTACCGGTTCATAAAGGTAGCTGATGAATTTTCTATCAATTTCAATGCAGCTGACGGTTATTCTTGTAATGTCTGCTATTCAAACATTAACCCTTCAAATTTTGAAGTTTCATAAAATGACTTTTTTCCACATTTTTTACATGTTTCAACAGCCAGCTCCATCAAGACGCCAACAACTGACGCTTGTTCTCATTATTAATTATGCTTGGACAATCATTTTATACAGAAATAATATTTTCTGAAATCACTTGCAAAATGACAACACTGCCTCTCGAACTGATAGTTCCATTTCTAAAAATTGTCCATATATATATTTCCACTCATATTATTACTTTTATCAATGTCCATGCCGGCAAGGTACATTATATGTTATATAAATAATACTATATATTGTATTATACATTTATACTCTTGAAAGAGGCAGCACATTGCGGTCGAAACCTTGTGTCTGTAGTCATTTATACAGAACGTTTTTATCCAACAAAACATATTTATTGAAAAATTAGTCGTGAAAATTTTTCTTTTCATTATTCCGATAAATTTGAAGTACTTCAATTTTCATGTGAATTACTAATTATTGGAGTAATTATTATGTGATATCAAATCGCAAAATTTGAGTTATATACTATAAAATTTCCATTCCTATTGGAATCTGACATATCCACTCCTGACCTCGAGTGACTCGAATGAAAGATATCTCAAGACTGCATTGAATCGTCCATGTTGAGTACAATGAAAAACTCAATATTTATTATAACTACTATGATAAGTAATAAAAAAATCTGTAATTGAACTGGTACAAACCTAGACTAAAGAAATTTCATAGAGGAGACAATTATAAAAATTGGACATATTATTAGATGCGGGATTGATAAAGAAACCCAAGACAGTCATATCAAAGTCATAGTGTTTTGCCTGAAAGCATCCAATTTTAAGGATTTAGCTCATTAAATTGATACAGTACAGTACAGTGAAATTTGAAATCTACAGATAAATTAACTTTAATGAATAATAAAACTTTCATATTAACACGGTGAGGTTTTACGTCACACTTATATACAAACTGAGAATATAGAATCATGTTTTTCAAAATATACAGAGCCAACTTTCAAAGCGCTCCTCCGAGCTTTGAAATGGTTTTTCAGTTACTTGTACAAAGTACAAAGAAGTATTGTGAAACCGACAATATTCACATATCGAGACTCTGATGGATATATCCGTTTTGAGCATCCCTCAATCCATTTTGACAATTTTTGGCTTGATGTCGGTACGTATGTTCGAATGTATGTGCCTTACTTGCAAAGCTCTGAGCCCGTTGAACGTATGACGCTGAATTTTTTTATTCAAGAATGGTATGGAGTTGACTACTGACTATCGAAGCGAACGGACGTGTCGCAAGCGCTCAGTGTCAATTTATCTACATAGTGATAACAAAACCAGTGATAATTCAATTGAGTGATAATTACGTCAAATAACTACCGCAGACATTATCATAAACAACTAAATTTTAGTGAATTGAAGTGCTCAAGTACCCAGTAATATAAGAACACAAAAGCATACACGTGGGCCGACCGGCCTACGTTCAGAATATTCAGCAATGGAATGGCAAATCGTCAATCCTAAAAAGAATAAAAGAAATGGCAACGATCAGACAAACGAAGACACAAACAATAGGAAAAGGCCTTGCAATCCCGACCAAATTCCCACTAGTAGTAGGTATGATGCCTTATTAGAAAACAATCAAGAAGCACAAATAATACCGAAGAAATGTCGAAAACCCCCAGACTACCACCCATATTCATACCCGAAGTATTAGACTGCAAACCACTAATTGAAATAATCAAAAATTCAATAGATGATAACTACTTTCTCAAAAAAATTGGAGACCATCAAGTTAAACTACAGCCAAATAGCACAGAAAACTATAGGCAAATAAGCAAAATCCTAAAGGAAAAAGAAGTGTAATGTCACACATACCAGTTAAAAGAGCAGAAAAGATATAGGGTCATCATAAAAAACTCACATCATTTAACAGATATAAACGAACTTCAACAGGAAATTGAAACCAAAGGACATGAAGTGAGCCACATTTTCAACATGAAACAAAAAGTTGATGAAAAACCTCTATCACTATTCTATGTAGAACTTTGACAGAGCACAAACAACAAAGACATCTACAACATTAAGTTCCTGCAACATACAGAAGTGCAATTCGAACCACCACATATGAAGAAAGAAGTGCCGCAATGCATAAGGTGCCAATGCTACGGACACACCTAAGCGTACTGTTACAAACAACCACGCTGCGTCAAATGTGGTAAAAACCATCTTATGAAAGAATGTATAGAAGATAATAACACTGAAGCTACCTGTGCCCTCTGTAAAGGTACGCACTCTGCCAACTGCAGAGGATATGTTGTATATAAAGAAATAATAAAAAGAAAATTTCCACTCATGGGAGAAAGATTTCTTCCTCAGCCAACAAATCAACAACCAAAGAACACTCAATCAGTCAATCCGGATATTTCATACGCCCAAGCAACAAAAAATACAAATGATGATAACAATACAACAAACTCCCCAACGACAGAACCAAAATTAGATAAATTAGAACAAATTATGCAAAAACTAATAGAGAGAATGGACACAATGCTAAACATTGTAACAACTCTGATAATGAAGATAAAATGATGGGACATAGCCTTAAAATCTCACATTGGAATGCTGATGGCTTGGCTTAACATAGCCAAGAGATAAAAAGTGCTATTTATAATAATCAAATAGACATTATGCTAATTCCGGAAACTCATTCAACATCCATAACCTACTTCAAAATACCACATTATACTACGTACAACACAACACACCCAGACGACACGACACATGGAGGAACAGACATAATAATTGAAAATTCTATAAAACACTTCGTCCTACCTGAATACTGCATGAACTAACTTCAAGCCACAAGTATTGTCGTTGAAGATTGGACAGGACTAATAACACTATGCGCAATCTACTGTCCACCCAGGTTTAACATAAAAGAAGTTGAATTTCAGACTTTTTGGAAATCGCTTCATAGCAGGAGGCGATTATAATGCGGAACATCCCTAATGGAGATCACGGCTAACGACACACCGCGGCCGGAAACTGTTCAAAACGATACGAAACCATCAACTCTACTATACAACATCGGGAGAGCCTACCTACTGGCCTACCGACATAAACAAAATACCGGTCCTTATGGATTTTTGTGTGACAAAAAACATAGCACGAAACTTTATACACCACTCATCTGACCCCACACCAGTTATTGTACTTCTTAGCATTTAAGCTAGAACATCGACGAAACCTCCCACGCTTTGCAATAAATACACTGACTGAGAAACTCTTAGAGATAATGTAGAAGAAAGCATAAACTTGGAAATACCATCAAAATGCAAATCTGATATCGATGACGCAACCGAACATCTTGTGCAAATAATCCAAAGAGCTGTATGGAAATCAACTCCCCTAATAAACAATGCAAAATCAGATACGATATGCTTTCCAAATCACCTAAAACAGAAAATAGCAGAAAAGCGCGGAATACGCAAAAAGTGGCAAAACTCCAGAAATCCAAACAACAAGACAAGATTCAATGAGGCAGCCAGGAATTTGGAGAACTTGTTACAAGAGTGGAACAACAATAACACACAAGAGTACTTGTCCAATCTCACTGCAACACAAGCCACTGAATACTCTTTATTGAAAGCTACAAAGTCGCTGAAACGACCCATGCAACACGTACCCCTTATAAAAAAAACTGATGATATTTTGGCGAAATGCGATACGGAGAGATCCAAAGTTTTTGCAGTACTAACCCTATTCAAACCCTATCCGAGACAAATCACAGATGAAGTAGAACAAGAAATGTATGGGATTTTAAACTATCCAAATCTGCTTTTACCTTTTAAAAACATCAGTTTGGCAGAAACTCAAGTAACAATACAAAAAGAAGTAAATTCTAACAAAGCCCCGGGATATGACCTAATGATGGCAAGAATACTGAAAGAACTACCGGAGAAAGCCATATGGCTAATTACTCACATATTCAACGCCATTCTCAGACTTAACCATTTCCCCGCTCAATGGAAACACGCTCAAATGTTATTAGTACCGAAATCCGGCAAACTCATAGATGAAGTTACGTCATACAGACCCATTAGTCTATTACCAATCTTATCGAAAGTATTCGAAAAACTACTACTTAAAAGACTCAAGCCGACATTTATTGGAAACAACCTTATTCCTGAACATCAGTTCGGACTCAGAAATAATCATGCCACAACCGAACAAATCCACAAAGTAACAAAAGTCATTAATGAATTTCTTGAAAAAAAGAGATATTGCTCAACAGCATTTCTCGATATTACACAAGCTTTCGATAAAGTTTGGCACGATGGGCTATTATGCAAACTGAAACTAATGCTACCGAACAACTTATACCTAGTTATCAAATCCTATCTCTCTGAGAGGTTTTTTCAAGTGAAGCACAATAATGAATTCTCACAAATATATCCTATCAGCTCGGGCGTACCACAAGGTAGTGTTTTAGGACCAATTCTCTACCTGTTACACACAGCAAATATTCCAACATCCTCACACATCATGACTAGAGTTGCCACCCGTACTCTTTTATAAAGTATTGTACGTTATTTTGGGTAATTGTACTCTATACTTTATGAGAACAATAAAGTACGCGGAGATACTTTATTTCACATGATTTGATTTCTCTGGGATTCATTTCACATAAAATATACAAGACAAGGTTGATTGTGAGAATTTCTGCGTAGAAAAAAACGACAGAGTTACTGGAGTCAATGACGTTATCGATTATTAGCGAAAAGGTCTGATAATTGACAAATATACAATATATTCTCTGGTGATCGCCAAATTTTTATGTTCATTTTAAAATGCATAAAAGAAATGAATCACTTATTTACTGTAACTTAAATATGGACTGTAAATGAGCTATGCAGCTGTGTAACAGTGATAATTATTTGTTAAAAGTTGCTAAAAGTAATAAAAAATATGTTTTGAAGCAAAATGATAGAGTTAAATGAATCGTAGTTTATTTTGACACAATGTACTTTTTTTTTGTACCTCTAATAACCAATGTACCTTGTTTGTCCAGAAAAAAAGTGGCAGCCCTAATCATGACAGCCACCTTTGCAGATGACACTGGAATCCTTGCTAATAATAATGATTCACATATTGCATCAGAAACACTGCAGGAACACCTTATTCGCATTGAAGACTGGTTAAAGAGTTGGAGAATCAAAGTCAACGAGAGTAAGTCAGTTCACGTCATTTTCACTACAATAAAGGAAACATGTCCCCAGGTCTACCTAAACAATAAACCAATTCCTCAAGCAGAAAGCGCCAAATATTTGGGAATGGTACTTGAAAGGCGAGGCACATGGAAGAAGCATATCACAACAAAGAGAAAATAGTTAAACATAAAGTTCCAAAAACTATAGTGGATGCTAGGTCCCAGATCAAAATTTTCGATGGAAAACAAGCTTCTGATATACAAAGTAGCCTTGAAACCAATCTGGACCCATAGTCTTCAATTATGGGGGACAGCCAGCGACTCCAATATACAAATTATTCAAAGATTCCAATCGAAGGTACTTAGAGTAATAACTAGTGCTCCTTGGTACGTAAAAAAACATGAAATACACAATGACTTAAACATGCGCACAGTTAAAGAAGAAGCGAAAGCAGCCACCGAGAAATACCTGAAAAGATTAGAGAACCACCCCAACAACAGCGCTGTGAACCTCCTAGACAACAGTCAAGACACATATAGATTAAAAAGATATAACACGCTCGACATCTCATATAGATTTAGATAAACATAAAAAAACACTAGTATAATTATGAGACATATGCCATTGGGCACTAATCCCGCACGACATTGTAGTATTATAACATTTACTTATTATACAAATGTACAGATTGTGAATAATGAACCTGGTTAAAAAAAAAAAGGATGGTATAGCATCTTAATGTGCACCTCGCATTATGGTTGCAATAGTCTGTACTGGAAGTACACTTCACCTAAAACTTTTTTTGATTTTTCCGCATACATCCAGCATGATTAGCCGTACGATATTGAAATTCAGTATTTGAGAGCATATTCAAATGGTCATCCTCTATTTCGGTACCATTTGGCCAATTCGGAAGTGCACTTTATGTAACAGAATTTTCGAATTTTCGTCATAAATACAGAACAATCAGTTGTAGAATATTGGAATTTCGTATTGAGCACTTCTATGACATCTTTCTATACACCTTGCAATATGATTGCGATTGGCTGAACCCAAAATGAAAGTTTACTCAAAACATTTTTTGAATTTTCCGCATAAATCAAACACAATTGAACGTAGAATATTAGTATTCAGTATTCAAGAAGATAGCACTGTTTTGATGCTCATATCCTATTCTCATTGAGATCGACTGAGCCGGAAGTGCACTATACTTGACAGCCTTTAGAAATTTTTTGCATTAATTCGAAATGACCGACTGTTCAGTATTGAAATTTGGTATTTCAGTCTGCTGTAGCACCTGAATAATTATTGCCTACTATTTTTATAACAATAGACTAAACCGGAAGTGCACTTCATTTGGAATTTATTTCCAGATGTTGCGCATAAAATCAGAACTGTCAGCCGTTGAATCTTGGAAATCAGTATCAAGGAATGCTGTAGCATAAGGATGATGAACTACTGTTTCCATAGCAATTGACTAGACTGAAAGCGCATTCAACTTAACCGATTCTAAGGAACTCTCGGATAAATCCAATACGATAAGCCATAAAATGATAAAATTTTATGTTTGATCAAACACATTCAATGATGTACAAGTATGTCACGTGATGTCCACGACAGATTTTTTTCTTCTCATTTCCAAAAAATGCTGTGTACATACACAAAACTATTTCCTGCATCAGGCTATTTGAAGCATCTTGTCCCTAAATTTTCACCATAACTACTTACTAAATTCGTCAAACAACAAATCAATCTTGTTCTTAATTTTAATCAGAATCATAATTCTACTAGTTCTATTTTGGAACCAATGGAGCCTTCATACACAATTTCGCTGAATGCAGTCTTACAGTAATTTCCGTTTTTGGCACTGAATACTGGGAATGAATATATCAGATCTCAATAAATAACTGATTGAAGGGAGTATAAGTATTTGTGATTTTATAGAAGAAGTGCATCTTAATCTTTCATCGCTCATGCTGAAAATACAAAACATAGTTGAAAATGAATGAAATCCTTCCGTGAAACTAAATGATATGTACGTATATGTAAGTAGAGACCTATTTCCATTCATAATTTGGAGGTGGAAGTCTCTTTGAGCCAATACAATTCTTTATTGAAGATATCTAGCTGCTTTGGAACATAAAAGGTCGCGCGTATCCTGAAAGCCCTATCAAGTATTCTAGGAATTTGGAACCGCAAATAATGAGTAATTATCTATTACCCATGATGAAGAAAGTTTGTTGAAGAGAACTGCGACATATTTTTTTCATTAGGTCGCTATTGAACAAATTGAATTTTACATGAGTATGAAATTAGAATAACAAATAGTTATTCTTGTATTGAGTGTGCGAAGTGATTGTTTTTTTTGTTGCGCGTGGGAATGTCAATTTTAACCGAGACCGTAAGGTCAAGGTTATGAATTCATTCGGAAGCGCAACAAAATACAATCACTTCGCACACGAAATACAAACAATATTTTTTCGCCAAATGTCAAAAAATAATAGATCAACAATAAATATTGTTTTATTCAGTAAAATGTAGGAAAAAAGTACAAAATATGATAAATTTGCAGTCATCTGGGTGTTGTAACCAAAAGTATGCGCAATTGTTGTTTTATAAATAGAGAACTGTCAACAATTAGTTTTTGTACTAAAAAATAAGTAGTTTTGTGTACAAATTCATTTTTATTTTTTGTCAAATACCTGTCTGTTTCTATCCTTGTAGCATTACCAAACTGAATAATATTAGACTAGGTGTGCAAAAATATGTTTCATTTTTTTACTAGTGAAAAAATCACGAACTTTGCGTATCCATGACAATACAAAAATATCATGTTTTTCTGACAGTTGGCGAAAAAAAAAATTCTCTCTGGATTATAAATTTTGCAACATGAATTCCTATAATACTTCTTATTTCAAATTCTGTATATTTTATTAAAAACTTGGACTTTCCTTGTATTTCTGTATCATTTTTTCCTGAAAAAGATCCTTAGTCAAAGGATCAAAACGTCAAAGTTCCAAATAGAATATACAGAATTCAAAAGTAGTTTTTCAATACAGTTTCAGCTACTAAATTTTAGTTATCTTCTTTATTATTCTTTCTGTCATGATAACACTCAATGCAAACAAATAAAGTGTGTTTCTTACAAATTTATTCAAAGCAAGATGGGTCTTCGCCTGCCGTCCTTTTTCAGCTGGGCATATTTTGCAGCTTCCTCTGCAAGCAGTGGAACTTGTGTCAGGCTCATTGCTTTCATCTTCATTATTCATGTTGAAGGGGTCTCTCATATTCCTCTTGAGTTTCCTTGAGAAGTTGACCATCATAGCTCCTCCCTGTACATACTTTTTGATCAGCTTTAAATCCAGGGCGCGTAACAAAAATTCGTATTCTTCCAAAAACCACCTCATTTGTCCTCAAGATCACCATTTATTCCAATAATATCCAAGAGACGGAGAAAGAGTATCAATGGCCATCTACTATTTCTGCTTGATGTCCAATACTTCTTAGCTTTCTTATCGATCTCATCGACATCTCTCTTTGTCTTGTTGTGAAAAGATACAATGCTGGGCTTCCGCTTTTAATATGTACTTCCATCTATTTCAGCTACACAATGGAGTGATGATATTAGAACCACAGACCTATTACCTTTGGGTACGAACGACATGAGTGTTGCTTTGTCAGGAAATCTGAATTAACTCGAAAGTTTAGGTCTATTTTTCTCTATAAAACATAAAGGTATATTTTTTTGTTTCCACACAATGTACCTACAACTGATATTTCAGGATCTCGACCCAAATCTTCTACAAAAGGAACACTACTGTACCAATTGTCCAATGGTCCACCGTCAAATTCTGCCTTGTGCGCGATATTAGAGTAATCCATCTCTTTAAAACGTCTGCTGCAGCGTTACTCAACTGATGCAGACTGTCCAGCTGCTTACCAGCATGAAGTTCTATATTCAAGACATTAAATATAGTCACCTCAACTAGAGGATAGAATTTGATACCTTATTAATCAGATTTTGACTTCATATATTGTCTGAACAGACATCCTCGATATCCTACCATTATTTCATCCATGACTACGTTTTATCCCACTGAATATGATAATTCGCTACCCCAGCCTCGTTTCTACGCAGACCAGGATCTTCCGTGAGAATATTTTGAATTTGACGTCTCACTCTGTTGTTATTAGATTCAGGCCATTTGGTTACCTCATCCTAATTGACGTTGCTGATTCCTTCTATAGACTTGATATCATCGCTATTTTCTACATCTGTAATATGTTCAGAAACTTCTGAACCGTTGTCACTGAGAACTGATCTACTCCCAAAATCTTGATTACCGTCGTATAAACACGGATCTTTGCTGATCTGGATACTGTTTTCGATCTTAAGAAGATATATAGAGATCCAATGCATTTGCTCGCTTTCGTTATTCTCGTTCTAATTTTGGTGTCTCCTTCGTTGTTGTTTGTTGAGCATATTTCTAGATACGTAAAGATTTCCACATCTTCAAAACAAAATATCTCTTCGTATCATCATCCGTAATTCTTTTAAGATTCGCGTCTTCTGACTTGACTTGGTTTTCTGTTTTGACAAGCATGAATTTAGTCTTTTCTTCATTGATTATTAGTCCAAGCTCTTCAGTTTTTTGTTCTAGTCTCTTGAAGACTAATAAGGATACCTGTTTCCAGCCTCGGGTAATAGTTAGGAGTATTTCTATGTGATTTTAAAATCTGTTCAATAAATTGTAGCTGACATTTTCTCATTGCATCTGAAAACCAAGGTTCCCATATCTCTGCACCTAACAATGGAATGGTATAGAATTTAGAGGTTTGAATTTTTCATCCCATCCTTCAGATTCTCCTACAATTTAGATGTTCTTCATTTGATAAATAGTTATTATAGCTTCCTAGTAGTTTACATTGGTAGCAGTTATAAATTTCCACGAAAAAGAAAATCATGATTTCAAATAATTGAACTGTGAAACAACTCTTATGGGTGGAACATTGTATAGAAAGGATTGTGTTGAATCTTTGCTACAGCTTTCATGGAAATTATTAATTTTTGTTTTGCTAATGTTCACCTCTAATTGGTTTTTCGAGCAATTATGGCCCAACAGATCTAGTTTTCTCAATATCTACTGGGGAATGGCAAAAAAGGACTAATTCTTTTACATGAGCCATTATAGACAGCTCATGTATTCCATCAATATTCAAACCTCTCTGAGTTTTGTGCAAACTCTCAAATATCAATAATGAATAATGTGGATAGAAGCAGTGGAAGAATTTCACTCTGAAGTACACCTTACGTTACAGAAATGGGATTTGATGAATTATTATCGATTTCAAGTTTAACGCAAGCATTACTATACAAGTTGTTCAACAGTCCAATAATTTTTGAAAATAATCCGCATTGATACAATTCATGCATAAAAATTTCGTGTTGAACCTCAACAGAAACCCGGCAAACATCAATAAAAATTGCATATACATTGCTTTTTTTCAATCTCAACTCTAGATGCGAAATTTCTGCCTCTGCATCTGCAAAATATCACTTGTCTTCCGTCAAAAATTTTGAAGCTGTCATACCATTCTTGTAGTCTGACAAATAATATTTGGGTGAAAATTTCTCTCTTCGAAGTTGGTTGAAGCAATTCCACGATAGTTCAGTGGATCACTTCTTGAATCTTTTCTATGAATAAGAAAAGTGTGAATTGATGACCAGGTTAATGATTATCCTCTGTGGCGAGAATATTACTATATAAACTCAAGAGGTAATGCTGTTATGCTGATGCTAGATATCCGTAAAATTCAATTTTATTATTTCATATTCAATGGATAGTTCATCACTACCTTAAGCTCTCTTGGTTTTTCATTTAGTTAAACTTATTTGTTATAAACTCACAGAGATTGGAATATCAAAAGGAGAGAATAAAAAACTGGAGAATTGATTCTATTAGAAATTGTTTGCGGATACATTGTCAAGTCAAGTTTTTTGCAATTGTCCAAACTGATATTGTTCATAACATTATCCTTATCCCTGAGATTATTCACAGTAGATTAGAAATCGAAACATTCTTGACATTTGAAAGTGAGCTTTTCGAAGTGATAAGAAATAAAAAACTATGATCAATGATTATTCGGGTTTTATTTTGATTAATTTGAATATGTTGTGGCTTATAAAATTTCATGCACTACCAAAATAATCTCATTTATTTTTCGCTGTCACTTACTTCCCAGAGCGGAAATGTAGTAACGTTCTTATGCCATAACCAAAATTTCAGGATCTGTATTTCTTTTGTCAGCATCTTAGATTGCAAGAAGCCATCTTCAATATAGTTCAATATCTCCTTATTCATGCATGGAATCAAAAATAATCTTTAAATTCGATTAGACCGAATAGCTAAATATGTAGTGATTGATGCGTTTATATCTGATATATGAGGTACTTAAGTTATGTTACCAAAGAAGTTATGAGATCTCAACCCTTATCAGATACAACAAAAATAATTTGATTGCTGAAATTTTGATTTTGCTGCTTCCAGTGTCTTGTTACAAATTGTTCTCAATAATACTACTCTCACTAATGTCTTTCTTCTTCCCACGGTTGATTTGATACCTCAATATTATTAGTTCTGGATACAACTGTCATCAACCTTCCATGTACGGATATTGAATTGAGCTCGATATTCATATTTTAACGTGCAAAAATATTATGAGCCCTGAATAAATCATTATTGTCTGAGCGGAGCCTTTTGTCCTCGTTTTATCGCACCACACCGTCCTGCACGGTAAAAAATCTAGTAACGTGCTAAACCAAATCTAGAGTATTTCAAGAGACAGGTTTCTGTATTCAAGAAAAAGCAAATGGCCTGACAAGAATAGTAAAACCATGAATAGTAGACTGTGAACAATAAAACAGTTGTATAGTGAGTGGCCAGTGCAATGAATAAATAAATAGTTGGAAATAAATATCTGTGACTTTGTTTTGTAGTAGAAAGTGATAAATAAATTATATAGTGTGTGTTAGTGATATCCGAAAGAATGAAACTTTCATTTTATTCCTAATTACATAATTATAGGTAATTTCTATCTGAAGACGAACTAGTTCTACAAAAGCAATAAACATTACAATATAATCATTTTCACACTGAATATCTAGAATTCACTGTATGTGTACTTTATTTGTACAAAGATTCTAACTCGAAACAATCTTCAAATATTCCCTCTAGTGATACTGACAACAAAGCCACTCTTGTTGTACATAGTATTATTGTGCATATATACAGGCTCATACAAAATGATTCATAGATGCGACATAGTGTGGAAAATGAATAATAAGCATGAACCATTTCGAGAATATTGATATGAAACTATGAGTCTATGACAGACAATTACGTTGGAACATTCATTTCACCAGATCAATCACCCATATCAATTTTTCAAGGCATAGGACGGGATATTGGAAGATGTGACCACATTTCAATTTGAATTAAGTAATTTGAAACATCTATTTTCATCACAATGAACAAACACGAATTCTCCAAATTGATACTCGTACTAATTGAAATGAAGTGAGTTTTCACATACGAGATCTGACTAATGTTTGTGACAGTCGACGAGAGAGGCACTGTTTGCATTCAATTAAACAGATAAATTAAAACAAGTGCCTGTACACTTGATAGATCCACCATCATGAATAAATCATGATGATTCCGCCTCTGGATTGAATTGACGGTATTCAGCAAACAGAGACAATTCAATTTGGGTGGAAATATTCACTGAACACTACGTTCTTTGATCTCTGGGAAAAAAGTACAAATAATTGTGCAAGTTCATTCAAGAGCTTCGTAATTATCAGGAAAAATTGAGCTTTACTTTGATCATCCTATTTTCAATGATGCCCAGTGCAAGTTCGGGGGGATTTAACGTTGAATTGTGATAATATCATTTCAAAATATGATTCAAGTGCCTGAGTATGTCGAACAGTTCAGCCACTAGAGACAAAAGTGTGGTGCTACTTCAGAATACAAGGTAGATGGCTTCAAATCTGAGATTAGATAGCATCATATGTGTGAGAAACGATGCGAGAAGTTTTCAAGATAGATAGGTCCCAATGTCCTAGAGGTGAAGAAAATATACAACTCCTAGGTTCAACAACGGTCAACAGTCCACTAAATTCTTAGGAAAACAAATTTTACGAGAGATCTCTGTCATGAGCCACTTATGATCCAATGATATAAGAATTAGACCCAAAATAATCATTACAATTCTCATGCTTGTAGATATTCCATTGTATGCACGTATTCACTGATTCTGTGTATTTGCTTTCATATCATTATTCAATTAGGAATTTCTGTTGAATTCATGGCGTTGTTTATCCTTCTAAAGTCCCTCTGTAACGAAAGTATCGTTATCAAGAGTATGAGCACTAACGCGTGTGGATTGGAAATATGTACAAGATTCATTGTTTTGATATCCACATGCATTAAAAGTCCCGTGAATTAAGCAGGACATAGACCCTAGGTGCATGTTTGCCTCTTTGTATCATCCAATACATATTTTGAGGGATTGACGAGTATACATTCATTCACGCTGCGAAGTGTCAATATTTTGAATCAAGTTTCTTTGTAATCGAAGAGCAAAATAATTACTATTCCACAATTTGGAGTTGGATCATTTATATATTCTGACTCCACTAAAATTAGCTATCCTGTCTGATTCGAGCAGAGTAGGTCCAGTAGCTCCTGAAATATCCACGGACACACACTGTAACGTTCAGAACTGAATTAAGTAACGTTTCTCTAATCTCAGGGAGACCGTCGGTGGAGTGAGGCGTCGCGAAATTAGACTCCGGGCATAATCAGGGCGCCACAATATTCCCTTTTCGTCCGCAGGGCACACAACAAGAAAAGTACCTACAATGAAGGGCTGCTGGGTCAAACGAAGGGTTACAGGACAGGGTAGCCTCGTAATGGCCATCTGCATCCACCGAAGGGGGCCGACTTAAGTAACACTGTACTAACCACAAACTACACTCTTAAACGGGGACTGTGGCAGCTAAAGGGCTGAAAGGAACGGGTCGATCTACTCTATCGTACAATATAACAATGATTCTAGACTAAATTATCACTGACTTAAATAGACTTATGGCTGGTTTTATGAGAGGCCAAGTGAGTTTACTCTCAAAATAAATCAATTCTACTCTACAAATTCTAATCGTTTTGAATCTCCTTATGACAACAGAATCATTGCTGTCAAAAAGTCGATTGTCATTTAACAGAGGGAATTTAATTCACTCTAGAAATAAATTACTCTGCCCTTTATAAATCCAGGCATTATTGAAGTAATTCGTCGAAAGATAAATGAATACGGTAGCAAAATGAACAAACAGTGGCTAAAAGCTCGATTAACAGAATAACACTCCTTGAAGGACAGCACGCAACCAGCAACACATCAGGGTATGTAAAAACCAACGCCTATACGCCTAGCCCTTCAACTTGCCGAAGTTCACACTTATTACGTAGATGGAGGACCTAGCCCAATCGATTGCGCTTTACAAAATAAGCGTATAGCACCAAAACACTAATACGCTCACATCTGCTGCTTCCAAGGAGCGTCTAGCACGTAGAATGAATGACTGACAGAAAGACGGAAATTTATTTAAACAAGATGAGAAAACCCGCTGCAGCTCCAAAAATAATCTAACCAACAGAAAATTACAACAACAGACACTTAGCTGAAACCACAAGTCCTTCAAGACGTTGGGAATGACGTCGCCTTACCTGGTGGAGGCATCGGACCTATAGTTGGTTATGGACAGGCGTCAAAGGTTAAGTAGTAACCTGCAGGTGATATCAGGAACTGGATGCTAGCACTCGCGTCGCTGGGTGCTCTGCTAGCGTCCAGACACTTCACCTTGGATGTGTGTAGCGATTTTTGGAAACACGCGGTGCGTCGAATGGTTTCTTTATATTCCCCAAAATAAGGCTGCTCGATCGATGTACTTTGCTTACGTTACTCGGGCAGAGCACGACGCCGATTCTCATAAATCCTGCTTACTTAGATTTCCCTCAAAGTTTGAAATAAATCGTTATCTCAGAAAAAATCCTCCTGCGCGACCGTCACGTCCTTAAGCTTTTTTTTGAATCCCTTACTTAAGTCAGTTTCCGAACAATCTTCTCGAATAAACCGTGTTCCTTCAAGTTTGACGTTATTTTATTGATCTCTGTTAATAAGAAGAGAGAGGAGAGAGGAGAGAGGAGAAAGGAGAGAGGAGAGAGGAGAGACTTGGTGGAAAGGATTATTTCATTGTGAGTGTTATGTCATTTTACCGTGTTTATATTGCATGATATGTTGTGTTAAATGTGATTTTGATGTAATTTTGAGTATTAAATCAAATGTTTTATTCTGAAACAGCGCCTTGTCAAACTTCAGACATATTGCAGCGACTACGATAGTTGAAATTTAAAATCAAAATACGTCATTTACCTGACTAATTAGCAGTCTCAAATGTTGACAACATTTGTAAAGTGAGTGAAATGTTTTATTTATCTGAAATAATAATGTTAATAAGGTTGAACTGTAGCAAAAAAGTAATTGACAACAGGCTTCGTGAACACGAAAATCGCGTAGATAATAATAAGTGAAAATTTGGCCCAAATTTTGGAATATATTTTTCCGTGTCAAACTTCGTTTTATTTTTCTCAATAATTAGAGATTTATATTCTGTTAGTTAGAATTCTATGCTATACATCAAAATGAAAGCAATATTTGGTAACTTCTGTGTTTAACTCATAGAACAGGTTTGTTAGGTTGAAAGTTGAGTTCTATGCAAATCATATTGAGTCCATTAACTTGATCTTGCCAACTATATATTGTCTCAAAACTTGAATTCACTATGTCAAGTCACAAACACCCAAAATGAAAATTGAAGGGTCAATTTTATTTTGTACTAGCAACCCGTGCAGGCTTCGCACGAGTGGAAATTTAATGATATTCAACATTTTCATACGAATCTCTAAAGCATAGTTTAATAGTATAAGATGACTATGAGGAATAATACCATATTTCTTGCTAGAATAACACATTTAAAACAAAACCTAAACTAAAAAATTTCCTTGATAAGTGTGTAGATCGGAAAATCTATGTATGGATATTATCATCAGTATTTCATTGGATTAATTACGGAAGATGAAAAATTATATTGCAGCGCAGACAATGTAAAGAGTTTTATCGGTCATTTTTCCATATCTTGGATTACATTATTGGAGTTCTCGTGGATAACCCTTTTTCAAAGAGTTAATTATGGAGTATGCTACTTAGTGATCATAGATATAGAATTCAACTGGTGAAAGAATTCTTGAAGTCGGTCCCCACGCAAGCGCCAGTAGCAACTATAAAAATTTCAATCCAATCGGCTGAATGATATTCGAACAGATGAATACCATTAGCAATACTATGTCAGAACCTTCATGCAAGTGCCAACAACAACAATATGAAATTCCAGCTCAATCGGATAAACGATGCGCAAACGAAAAAATACGGCTCGTTGATGACACTACAATAAAAGCCCTCACAAATGTGCCAACAACAACTATAATTAGTTTCAACTCGCAGACGAACGATGCACGAACGAACAAATACGGCTTGTGCGCCACTTATTGTACGTTGATGATACTATAGTAGAAACTTCTTCGATATTGCCTCTAACAACTGTAGAATGCTTTCACCCAATTGGAAGAACGGTGCGCGGACGAACAGATACGGCTCATGCACTACTCAATGTATGTTGATCATTCTTTACTCAAACCACCACTGTATCAAAGCGAACAGAGTGAATGAGAGCTTATTCAAATCGATCCAGTCGTTTTTGAGCTTAAGCGAGACTAACGAACAGCGTTTCATTCTTATCATACTAGATTATCTTCAAATAAGGTCTCAATATGCCTAAATACAAATTATTGAAGAAATTGGCTTATACCCAATAATAGGAGAGCAGAAAAACTTGAATTTCCTCTACTGTGAAATAGCTTAAATACCGTTATGTATATATATGTATCATGGAGAGATGGGAAGAATACTTTGAGGAATTATTAGAGGTTCAAAATAGCACAGTAAATATAACACACTCGAATGAAGATGGATACATGGAAGATGAAGAAGAGATAACATTACAAGATATAACAGAAGCAATGAAGAAGATTAAAATTGGTAAAGCGGCAGGTTACGATAATATCAAACCAGAACAAATTAAATTCTTAGGACCTTCAGGCGCAGAAATGCTGCACACTCTAATTGAGAAAATATGGAATGGACAGCCTATGCCGAAAGATTGGGAAAAAACTATAATCTTGCCACTCTATAAAAAAGGCGATAATAGAACATGTGAAAATTATCGAGGAATTTCCTTGCTCTGTACAACGGCCAAAGTATACGAGGCTATATTGGAAAACAAACTACGAACCAAACTAGAAAAAAATATTACTGGATCGCAAAGTGGACTCAGAAAGGGCTACTGCACACAAGATCACATTTTTAGCATTAGACAGTTAATTGAGAGAACTCTTGAATTCAATAAAGAACTTGATATATGCTTTATTGACTTGGAGAAAGCGTTCGACAAAGTGAACAGAGAATTGCTTTGGGACATATTGAAAAGAGGAAATGCACGAAATAAGTTATTACAAGCAATCAAAAGTATTTATACGATAAGCAGAAATTATATAAGAACGGGAAACTGCATATCAAAGGAATTTATAACAACGCAAGGTGTGAAACAAGGAGGTAACCTGAGTCCTCTTCTATTCATAATATATATGGACGAAATTACTAAGCAAGCAAACTTAAGAACGAAAAAGACTAGTGTGGGATACCTGAATCTCAAGAATGTTACCGTAACAGAATGTTTGTTTGCAGATGACATGGCAATTTTTGGCAGCAAAGAAGGACAACTCCAAGAAAACTTGAACATCTGGAATGAAGAATTATCTAAAGCAAATATGAAAATAAATATCAACAAGACGAAATTAATGACAATATCGAAGGAAGAAAGAGAATTGGGAATTAAATTGGGTGACACAAAAAAAGAACAAGTTAAAAGATACAAATATCTGGGTAGCATAATAGAAAGCAATAGAAGGTATACAGAAGAAATTAACAGCAGAGTACTAGCAACATCGAAAGTCTATCATATGCTTAGAGTAGCAGTGTTTAAACATAAAAATATAAGCAAAAGAACAAAACTAACGACTTATAAGACAATACTCCTGCCAATTTTTATTTATGGAAGCGAATCATGGGTCCTGAATCAAAGCCAAAACAGCAAGATACAAATGATGGAAATGAAATGTTTGAGAAGTATAGAAGGTGTAACAAGACTGGATAGGAAGAGAAATGAAGATATAAGAAGAAATCTTGATATAAGATCAGCACAACAATATGTAAAGAGTAAGCAACTTCAGTGGTTGGGACATCTAATAAGACTACCAGAGAACAGACAGGCCAAAAAAATATGGAAATCAAACACAATAGGAAAAAGGAGCAGAGGAAGGCCACAAAAGAAATGGGACGATGCAATACACAAGATATTGAAAGGAAAAAATACGACGACAAGAATAGCACATGAAACAGCAAGAGACAGGAAGAGATGGAAAAAATTCACTGAAGGAATTTGAAAGGAATTTAACCTCGACACCTCAGGAAGGTAGAAGAGGAACCGACTATATATATATATATATATATATATATATATATATATATATATATATATATATATATATATATATATATATATATATATATATATATATATATATATATATATATATATATATATATATATATATATATATATATATAGATATATATATATATATATATATATGAGAAAATTGTTGTTTATCGACTGTAAATATTTGTTGTTATAAAGTTTATTGGGTAGTCAGTTTTCAGTGTTTCGAAAAATTCTCATTTATTTCATTTACCCGAGCTTTCGACAATAATTTTTGGCTTCTTCAGGGGACTAGAGTGATATAAACAATAAGACAGTTTGTTAGAATATATTATTGATGTTTTAATATCGTTAGCCTAGCTTGGTGAACAAAATGTAAATGTTGCCAGGGGAATTAAGATCTGGCAGTTTATTAATAATCATAAAGAAAACCAAATGTATTTTCACTGAGCTGAATTAAATTGATTATTATAAACAAAGTTGATAGTGCTCCAATTTACAAGCTACAACTAAACATGGCGCAGCCGTAGCCGAAATCAATGAAGAACCAGATAATTAACTCCAAATAGAGTTCAATAAACCAGCAACTTTGAGTTTAGTAGGCAACTTAGCCGAAAATTATAAGCACTTCAAGTCGAAAGTAAGCATTTATTTGGCAGCGACAGAGACTGGAAAAAAGTCCAAAGAAGTTCAAGTTGCAGTTCTTAAAAATTTTATGGGAATTGATGAGCTAAGATCAAGTCAATCTATATCGACAAGAAAACAAGCCGAAGAAACTGTGAGTACAATACTCGATGAACTGGAAAATCATTGTACGCCACAGAAGAATTAACTCATGGAAGTGTACAAATTTTTCAGTAGAATACAAGCAACAGATGAGCCATTTGACAAACATTACTCAGATTTGAAAAGACAGATTAAATCATGTGAACCTGGAGAACAGGAGAATAGAATATTGAAGACACAAATCGTCCTTGGAATCAAGTCGAAGGATCTACAAGAAAGATTACTACGAGAAGATTCAAGTTTAGAGAAAACAGTATCATTCTGCAAGTCGGTGGAGCTGGCAGAGATGAATATGAAAGCTATTTCAGGAAGAGATCCCCATGACGTGTATGTGCTACAAAACCGTGGATATATAGATAAGTTTACCACATCTAATGACTATAAAAGTGGGAATAAGAGCTTGCGAAATAATTTTTGTAATAAATGTGGTAGAAATCATACGAAAGAACAAATTTGTCCTGCCAAAGGTAGAATATGTAATATGTGTAGAAAGCTAAACCACTTTGCAAATGTTTGTAAATATAAGAATGAGCAAAAATACCAAAATAATACACCAAAGCCACAAAAAACAAATTATGAGTTAACTAGTGACAGTGACAACCAAAATGTAGACCTTGATTCCAAAATGGATACTGTATATGTACAAATGTATTTAATATATCCAGTCGAAAAGTCAAAGTATTTGATAGATACATAAATTTCAAGTTAGATACTGGTGCTGGTGTCACTACTGTCCCAATAAATTTTGTGAATGAATTCAGCTGGCAAGATAAAGTTGAAAGAACTAATTGTAAGCTAAATGCTTTTGGTGGATCGGTAATTGTGCCAGTGGGTGGAAGCAATGCCACATTATCTGTGAATAATACAAAAATAAATGCACAGATATTTGTAACAACTGGTGGAACTAAAACACCCATATTATCAGTAAATCTCCTGATGAAGAAAATTCCATCGAACAAAATATGGATGTACACGATAAAATTGAAGAAGGATGCAGTTCCAAGATCATTTTAACCCAGGCGTGTTCCACTAAAATTGAAAAATAAATTAGAAGAAACATTAAAAATGTTAGAAGAAAATGATATAATTGAACCAGTAGATCATGCTTCTGTGTGGGTGGATAATATTGTTCTAATTGAAAAACCTAAAGGATCTCTTCGTGTCTGTATAGATCCAATCGAATCAAATAAACATATAATTAGAGAATACTATGAAATTCCTCCTATTGAAGATATTGTTCCGAATTTTTCGAATGATCTATTCTGTGTTCTTGATTTGAGAGATGATTTCCATCAAATAAAACTTGATGAAGTATCTAGCAAACTATGCACATTTAGCTCACCATTTGGTTGCTTTAGGTATAAAAGAGCACCTTTTTGTCTTTGTTTCATACCAGAAATATTTCAAAAACTAACACAAATATTTTGGTAATATACCAGGTGTCACTGTTTATTTCGATGATATATTGTGTGCAGCTTCTAGTAAAGAAGAAATGGATTAAATTATCTCTGAAATATTAGATACAGCTAGAAAATATGAAATCAAATTTAGTGCTAGCAAATTACAATATTTTGTAAAAGAAGTGAAATATTTTGGTTTAGTTTCCAGTGAAAAGGGGATTTCACCAGATTCAAATGGTATTAACTTAATTGAAGAGTTGATGCCCCCAACTGATAAAAAAAAGGGTGACAAAAACTGTAAGGTGTCGTTAATTATTCAGGAGACTTCTTACCAAATTCATCAGAGATAATTTCGCCTCTCAGAGATCTGTCAAAGAAGGACTATGAATTTACATGAAATGAGCAGCATAGTAAGATATTGGATCAAATTAAAAACATTATAAGGGAGACTACTATGCTAGTACCATTTGTACCAAACAAAGAAATAGTGATCCAATGTGATGCCTCTGAAGATGCTTTGGGTTGCTGTCTCCTGCAAGATGGTGAACCTTCCATTTTTGCTTCTCGTTCGCAGACCACAACTGAATGTAATTATGCCCAAATAGAAAGAGAATTGCTATCTGTATGCTTTGCATGTTCAAAACTGCATTACTATATTTATGGGTGTGAGATGAAAATATTTCATGATCATCAACCATTAATTTCAATACTTGAAAAAGATTTAGAATACGTAGATTACGAATGAAGTTACTACTGTATAATTTTCAGTTACATTATTTACCGGGCTCAAAAATGTACATTGCTTATTTTTTATCACGTAATTGTAACAGACATGTTGACGATGATCCAGTAATGAAAGATGTTGTTCATACGATTAGTGGAGGAGTATTTAATACATCAAAAAATAGAGAACAAGAATTTCAAAAGGAAACAGAGTCGGATGATGTATTAAAACAAATTATTCAATACTATCAAAATGGTTGGCCAAATAAATGTTCTACTGAAGGTGAAATACAGAGATTTTACAAAATTAATAATGACATAACCGTAGAGCATAATTTAGTAATGGTATACCTGCAGTTTTGATAGCTGATATTATTCCTTTTAATAGCTACGAAATGCACGACTTTGCAAGAAGTAGTTTTCAAATAATAACATCTAGTCCCAATTACTCAAAGAACAATGGTCTGGCTGGAAAAGCTGTTGAAATCGCAAAAGCTATGCTTAAAAAATCACATGAGGAAAATCAGGATTTTGAATTGTATTTATTGAATTACAGAAATTCACCAGTTGCGAAACTAGAATTTTCACCATCATAACTTTTGTCTTGTAGAATTTTAAGATAAAAATGTCAGTAAATAAGGATAGTTTACTTCAAACAACAATAGACAGGAATGCTGTTTATGCTGGAATGTTAAAAAATCAAGAACAACAAAGAAAATATTATAATAGAAATGCTGTAAAAAACTAACAGAATTCTCAGATTGGTGAAAAAGTGTGGTTACAGAATGTCCATACAAAATTATGGGAGAAAGCTATTATAGTTGAGCCATTGAAATATCCTCGTTTTTATTCAGTTGGAACTGAGAGTAATAAATTTTATAGAAGAAATATTGTTCACATTAAAAAAAGATTTGAAAGTTCTGTTCATTTTGAAGATGATTTTGAAAATGATACTCAAAATGATAGAACAAATGAAAAAGTGAGAAATATCTGACAATCCACAAGAAGAGATTTGGTCAACAATAAGTTGAAATTAATAAATGAAAAGAGGGGCATGTTAGAATATGTTATTGGTGTTTTAATATCGTCAGCCTAGCTAGGTGAACAAAATGTAAATGTTGCCAGGGGAACTAAAGTCTGGCAGTTCATAAATGACCATGAAGAAAGCCAAATATATTTTCACTGAGCTGAATCAAATTGATTATTATGGACAAAGTTGATAGTGTTTCAATTTACAAGCTACAACTAAACACAGTTAAATTAGATGAACATGAAAAACTAATAAACTTCAACTTACAGAAATATAGAGAATTAAATATTTCAAGTATACAAAAAACTAATAACTGGACAAGAGGAGTAAACCAGGAATAAAAAACCATTAACACCTCTTGAAAAATTGATAAATAAGAGTAAATATGTATCATCAAAAAGGATGAAGGAATGAGATAATTGACAATGATAGAAAATATACTCTGCAAAACATGTGAGGGAATAGATATATAAATGAATAAATGATCAACAAATGAATAAATAAATAAGGAGTGAACACTTGATTATATTTGGAGAATATTAACTTAAATTTTAAGTATCTGTTTTTTTATTTAGAGTGTTGTTATGGAAATTTATATGATACATTCCAAAAAACAGACGTCTGACATAATTATCACTCCTGTCAAGAATTTCAACATTATTAAAGTCTGGATTATGGTTGGATTTGCTGGTATGAATTGATAATGCACATCAGTTGACTTTACTAGGATTACTACAATCACTCCTATGGGCTATAATTATTGACTCCAAAAGTCTACATGTCTGTCCAATATAAATTGAAGTGCAGTCTTTACAACTGATTCTATGAATAACATTACTTTGATTTTTAATAGATGCGAAATCTTTGAGTTTAGTGTATCGACTTCTGATAGTGAGGTAATTCTTAAATGTTATTATGGAATAATCATTCCTGAGAATTTTCTCAGATAAGAGAGAGATATATAGAGACTTATAAATGACATCATCAGAGGAAGATCGATTGCTCAAATTGAAAGGAAGAGAAATTGATGAATTGCAATCATTAATATTACAATTGATATTGTTTTTCATATTAACTGAAGTATCAATTTTCTGTTTTAAATTATGTTGAGACACAAAATGTATGTACCTCTTCGAAAATACTAACTCAATTCAATTTTGTTAGGAATATTCCTGATCATAACTACGTTCAGGAGAGCAATTTTTTTATCAGATTCTTTTTCAATAGTTAATTTAATAGAAGAAATTGCAGGAATTGAATGTCGTAAGTAATTCAGGGATATTATCTTTCTTCATAGATAGAATCTACAAATTTTTTGATGAATGGAATAATCAAAGAGAATTTAGGGATACAAGAATCAAAAGATCATCCAAAACAAATTGTGACTGAATAGGACTTATAATACTACCCATAGGGCAGCTATTTTTCTGTGAGTTAAAGTTTATTCGTTCCACATGTTCATTTAATTTGACTGTCTTATTGTTTATATCACTCTAGTCCCCTAAAGAAGCAAAAATTATTGGCGAAAGCTCGGATCAATGAAATAAATGAGAATAACCCGATCTATAACAACTATATATATATATGTAAAATATAGATTTTACCGTCCTCCTTGATTGATTGAGAAGGTGGCTGGTGATATTCATATGTTGATAAGAATATGTGAATATAATTTTGACATTAAGGAATTATTGTTATAATTTATGAAGAGTAGAAAAAGGACTTTTAATTAATTATATTATTATAGGTATGATTATTTTGATTCATGTGAGTGTAATGTTCAATAATTGATAATAAACTACTATAACAGCAATCGTTTAATTGTCTCACGTTTGAAGAATTACAAATTGAATAAAGTCTACGATAATGGCATCAAAGAAGAAATTATATGCTCACATCATAAAGAGAAGTGAAATTAAATTTGAACTTGCTGCTTTATCTAATGATAAAGTTGTTTGGTTTGGTATACCAGATGAAATGAAGAACTTGGCTCTACATAAAGAATTACTGGCAAATAAGGTTGTTATTAATAGTATGAAGTCTATTACGAAAATAGATGGTTATAGGAAAATCACTGTTACATTTAACCCAGACTTACAACAAAAGTATTTGGATGATGATGAAAATTTTTGTATTGATGACCATTATTTAGAAGAATATGTTGAAGATGTAGGAACTATAAGTCATATTCTAGGAGAAACAAAGACAGCAATTAAGATTTTCCTAATTCAACGTATTAAAGAGTTGGAAAATCGTATTTCATCTGTAAATGAGTTGAGTATGAGTGAAGTGGAGCAGAAATTTTTGTTGAATAGATTTGATGGGAAACAGGAAGCTTCGACTTGGATCAATTTATTTGAGAAGGAATGTATTAGGTTCAAGTTACTAAATGGTGCAACCAGAGTAGAAGCTTTGAAAATATTTCTGGATGGAAATATCAAGGAATGGTATAGTTCCAATTCAATGAAGTTACCATTAGCTGACTGGGAAAGTTGGAAAAAATCTTTTTTACTAGTTTATGGAAAGAAAGGTTGATCAACAATCCGTGCAGCATTCAATTATAAGTACATGTTTGGATCTTTAATTGATTATGTGCTAAAAAAGAAACGATTACTACTTGAAGCAGACAAAAATATTTCAGAGCTATTTAGAGTGTACCAGATAGTGTATAATCTACCATTGGATGTACAGGATAAATTGGAGAGGGATAAGATTGAGAATGTCAATGACTTGGTAGAAGAGTTAAAAAAATTCAATGATTCTTATGTTATTAAGAAGAAATTAGAAGAAAGAAAGAGTGAAGGTGATAAGAAGAAATTTGTTAAAACATTTCAAACAGAGAAGAAACCATGTACTGTGTGTGAAGCACTTGGTTACAAAAATCGTTATCACCCTGTACAAATATGCAGAAATAAGATCACATCAAACAGAAATCAAGTGAATGTGACTGGAATGGAAGAAGAGAATGATAATGATATATTTAAAATTGAAATGGAACAGTGTAGTAAGGATTAAAAAAACTAATTTGCCCGGGTGAATCCACACCATGTTCTTTAATTAAAATTAAAGTAATAGTAGATGAGCATTAGTTGATTCAAGCAGTTTATAATAATGGTTCTACCTGTTCACTAGTTAATGAAAAATTAGTGAATTTTCCAAAATCTAAATTATGTATTAATAAAAGTGCTTTGAAGACTATCAGTGGTGTGAGTTTTTGTCAATGCCGGGCTAATCTACGTTTAAAAATAGGAGAAATAGAGGATAAATTAGATTTGATAGTTGTGAAAAATGATAATTTCAATTTTGATCTATTGCTTGGTTTAGACGCAATGAAAAATTCAAATTGATGCAAGATGAAAATTTGAGAATTAGACAGAAAGTAGATGATAAAATAATTTTTGTAGATGAGATAATAAATGAGGAATGCATCAAAGATAACAAATTTAAAAAAAAGATAGAGAGATCAGTCAGTATTGAGGATTCTGAGGTAAATTTAGATCATTTGGATAAAGAAAAACAAGAAAAAATAATTAACTTAGTTAATGGATATCAATCGTGTTTTGCTAGAAATAAATTTGATGTAGGATCAATTGAAGGCAGTGAGGCACAGATTAAACTGAAAGAAGACAAATACATTTCAAAGAAACCGTATAGATGCTCTTTCCAAGATCAAGAAGAAATAGAATTACAAATTTCTAAATTATAAGAAAATGATTTGATTGAAGAATCAGATTCACCATTCGCGTCTCCGGTCACAATGGCATATAAGAAAGAAGATGGAAGAAGAACCAGATTATGTATAGATTTCAGGGAATTAAATAAAATAGTAATTCAAGAACCACAATCATTTCCCAGAATAGAAGACTTGGTAGTAAATGTTGGTGATTGTAATTGGCTTATAGCATAAGATATAAATTCTGCTTTCTGGTCTATACCATTTAGAATGAAGGATCGTAGAAAATCGGCATTTATTACACAAAAAGGTCATTGGCAGTGGAAAGTACTCCCATTTGGTTTTAAGAATTCATCAGCTATATTTCAGAGGACATTAGCGAGCATAATTAGGAGAAATAATTTAGATAAATTTTGTGTAAATTATATAGATGACATATTGATATTTTCAAGATCATTTGAGGAACATATAGAGCACATAAGAAAATTTTTGAAAGTTACTGAACAAGAAGGATTCAAATTGAAATTAGAGAAATATAATTTTGCCAAACATTCTGTGAATTATTTAGGACATGTGATTGAAAATGGTAGGGTGTATCCAATTAAAAATAATGTAATTGCAATCAAAGAATTTCCACGTCCGACAACGAAAAAAAAAGTTCGTCAATTGCTAGGAAAAATTAACTTTCATCACAAATTTATAGACCATTGTACGCAAAGATTGGCACCATTACATAATATTTTGAAGAAGACTGAAAAATTTATTTGGACTGAAGAATGTGAAAAGTGTTTTGCAGAAATAAAACTTTATCTATGTCCAGCACCAATTTTATCAATTTATGATAGAGAAAAAGATATAGTTATTGGAGTAGATGCAAGTCGTTTGGATGTAGGTGCAGTTATGAAACAGACTCAATCTGATGGAATTCTTCATCCAGTAGGATACTTTTCTAAGAAATTAACGCCGGGACAGAAGAAAAAGAAAATTATGTATCTAGAGTGTCTTGCAATAAAGAAAGCGATTCTGTATTGGCGGTATTATTTGATAGACAAAGAGTTCATAGTGGTTTCAGATCATAAGCCACTTGAAAATTTAAAATCTAAATCAAGAACTGATGAAGCATTAGGTGATTTAATGTTGTACTTATTTCAATATAATTTTAAAGTGATTTATGAAGAAGGAAGAGATAATATAGAAGCAGATTCTTTATCAAGAAATCCTGTTTTGGAAAATTTTGAAAATAAAGATGATTGTTTGAATGTGATAAATTTAGTTCAATTGGCAGATATAATTGAAGACTAATAGAAAATAAAGAATGAAATTGAAGAATCACAGAAAATTTCAAGAGAAAATAACATAAGTTTCAAAATATTAAAAGACAGAAAAAGAATTTATGTATCACAATTATTTGGTTTAAATTTGATTGAGAAAGTATATCAGTTTTATGGACATATAGGAAGTAACCAGATAGCTGAGAAATTGAGATTATTCTATTATTTTAAGGATATGGATAGAATGATAAAACAATTTTGTAAGACTTGTGAGATATGCATTAAAAATAAATCAAGATCAGGTAGAGCATTTGGTTTATTGTCGAAATTAGGTCCAGTAAGATATCCATTTAAAATCATGTCTGTAGATACAATTGGTGGTTTTGGTGGAAATAGGTCTGTAATTGCATTTGCTTGTTGATCATTTTAGTAGATATGCTTGGATTTTAACATCAAAAACTCAAATTGCAGATGATTTCATAAAACTTATTGATTCAATTGTGAAAGAAAATGAGATAGAAATATTACAAGTAGATCAATATAGTGCATTGAATTCTATTAAATCTAAGGATTATTCAGAAAGTAAGGGAATTCAATTGATTTTTACATCAGTGGATACACCCCAATCAAATGGACCGAATGAGAGGCTAAATCAAGCTTTAATGAACAGAATTCGTTGTTAATTAAATAATGATAAGGATAAGAGACCATGGACTAGAATTGCTGAAAATTGTATTAAAGAATATAATAATACTATTCATAGTACAACAAAATTTTTGCCTGCTCATCTTCTATATGGTGAAACATCTGAAATTGTACCGCCGGTATTAGGAAGAAAATTTGATTTAGGTGAAGATAGAGAGAAGGCATTCAGAAATTCAGTATCCAGTTTTAATAGAAATAAAAAGAGGATAGATAAAAACAGAAGAGAATATAAATTTACAGAAGGTAAATTAGTGTATGTATCGAATGGTAACAGATTTAACAGAAACAAATTGGATGAAATTAGAAGTGGACCATTTGTGATAAGGAAGCAGATTTCAAAATCTATCTATGAAGTGGATTGCAACAAAAAGAGAAAAAAAGCTAATTTATTTCATAGCAGTAAACTAATACCTTACTCTTTTTAATCCGAAAAAAGAGTCTGTGACCACCGGAAATGTGAAATATAGATTTTACCGTCCTCCTTGATTGATTGAGAAGGTGGCTGGTGATATTCATATGTTGATAAGAATATGTGAATATAATTTTGACATTAAGGAATTATTGTTGTAATTTATGAAGAGTAGAAAAAGGACTTTTGAGCAATTCTATTATTATAGGTATGATTATTTTGATTCATGGGAGTGTAATGTTCAATAATTAATAATAAACTATTATTACAGCAATCGTTTAACTATCTCACGTTTGAAGAATTACATGTTTATATATATATATATATATATATATATATATATATATATATATATATATATATATATATATATATATATATATTATATATATATATATATATATATATATATATATATATATATATATATATATATATATATATATATATATATATATATATATATGTATATATATATATATATGAGATTTTGTGAAGTTTGTATCTGAAAAAATTACCGACGGCTAATTCTTTCGTAAGTTTTTACTCTTGTAAGGTAATTTACTTGATTTCAATTGAACTAAGTATATGTTTTGGGGTTTTATAAATTGAAAGATTGGAGAATATATGTTCTGGGACTCTGAGTTCTTTTAGTTGAACCAGAAGTATGTGTTTTGGAATTATAAATGGGAAAAATTATTCTTCAGTTTCGAGTTTGGATCGTGATACGATTTCACACCTTTTATGTGTGAAATTTGGTAATATTGGCTTAAAACCAGAAGTATATGCTTCCAGCTAGATGTTTCAAAATGGAAGAATTTATGTTTTTTGGTTTTTCAGTTTGGCTCAAGATATGATTTGAAATCCTTCTTTTGTGAAGTTTTGTAATACTATACAATATACAAAATTTCAAGATTTCCTAATTATTATTACTTAGTTGAGTACGAGTGTAAGAGTAAAAGAATCTTTTTCTAGTTTTAAAATATGTAAAATATCGACTCCAAAATCATAAATTCAGTCCACTCCCGCTACAGCTTGATAGAAAGAGTACAGTTTGAATCGCAAATTTGAAGCACCGTGAATGTTCAACCTGAAGCATATTGTTACGTTATTTATTCCAATTTAGGGAGCAAAAGTTATTAATCAGTACTATTAATTTTTATGATTTATTAAAATAATGGATTAGAAAACTAAGACTATTTCTAATGAATAATTCCAATTCAAACTGAAGATTATAACTCTACACTTCAACTTAACTCCAATCATTTATGTCAATATTGTTTTATTTTAAACAACACAATTCATTACAACCACTAGCAGTCCATATTATAAGGGCTTTGAGTCAGAATCAATAATGATTTCTGTTGAGTCAGTGAATATATACCGTGGGTTTCTCCTCACTACGTTTTTCTTATAAACGTCCAAGCGTTTCTAGAAAACGCTAGAAAGTACCAGCAATTTTCCAGAAAACAGATATATTCGCTCCTATTTCCTGATGTAGAATATTCCCATAATAATTCTAAGCACCAGTGAGGCCGAAATTACTAATTTACAGGCTCAAATTCGTTACACTGCCCCCTCCTTAGGACTGTTTCGTCACGAAACGGTTCTTCACTAATCCCTGAAGAGTCATATCGGTCAATCTGCATTGGTCAACCTTGGTACATCGGGATGTTTTGTAGAAGTAGCAGTCGATGATTCGTCCATTATTCTTTTGCTGTTTAGGGTTGTAGCTAAAGACAAGGATTTCTATTCCAGTAGACCGGAAGAGAGTTTCCAAAATATTCCTTACTACCTTCCAATACAATTTATCCAGTCCACATCCCAACATCAGTACTGCCAGCTTCATTACGTCGTTGTCCAATAGATGCTTCCGGAGGTCGAGCAGAGCATTCCACATAGTGCAGTATGTCGATTTCCGATAGGAGCATGACTTAGTCACCCTATAGTACAGGTATCGTTTGTGCTCCGTGCGAGTGTCCTTTAGGTGTAGTGTTTTCCCGACCGATGGATGTTGGTTGGCCAGTTCTTCTAATATTCCATAATTCTTCTTGAAAACAAGCGCTATTCCTCGGGACATCTTCAGGAGCCAGGGAATGGTTCAAAGGCACTGTGAACAGTTCTTGCTGTTCTTCTTTCGTCACGCCGTACTGCACTTGACGACCGTTGGAATAGTTGACCATGAACCATTCAACAATTCGTCGAACCGTGGCTTCATGTCGGTCTTCATGGTTATCGCCGACGAATAAGGCTAGCCGATTAAAGTGGACGACTCTCGGCTCTCCGTTTCAAGTTTTCTGTATCCGGTGGATGACGTCGTTAATTCTCTTCATCACTTTATATGGACCTTCCTAGTTCCGCTGAAGCTTTGGTGACAAGCCTTGGCTCTTCTGGAGGTTATAGAGCCACACCAAATCCCCAGGTTGATAACCACCTTTCTCGGTCTGAATGTCATAAATTTCCTTCATTCGGTCGCTGGAATTTTGGATGTTTGGACGAACTCGGCCATGAATGTCGTCCATTCTTCTTTAAAGGTTGGTAACGTAGTCTTCTCCTGCTGGATCTTCACCTGGTTTACTACCAAATATTAGGTCGCATGGAAAGCGCAACTCTCGTCCAAATAAGATGTTCGCAGGTATCTGCCCAGTTGTTGCGTGTACTGCTAAACGGTATTCTAACTGAAACAGATGAAGGTCCCAGTCTCGCTAATGGTTGGAGACAACCTGTGCCAGATATTGATTGATTGCTCTATTCATCCGTTCAACCATGCCGTCGGACTGCGGATGTATTGCAGTGGTCCTGGTTTCGTGGATTCTCAAGCTTTTACAAACGTTTTGGAAGACTCGAAATTTCTTCCCCGGTCCGAATGAAGATCTTGAAGTTCTCCAAATCGCCAGATACATTCTTTCACCGAAACTTCGGCGACATTGACAGCTTCCTGGTTTGGTAGAGCGTACGCCTCCACCCATTCACTAAAGTAGTCCATCACAACAATTTTGTATTTTTTTCCGTTGTTAGTTTCTGGAAGCGGTCAAGCCACATCGATTGCAATGCGCTCGAAAGGACTTCTCACATTGTACTGACGCAGTAGAGCTCTTCTTTTTCTTTGTGGCCCATTAGTTCTTGCGCAGGCCACGCATTTTCCACACCACTCTTTAACATCCTCCCCACTATTCATCCAGCTAAATCGCTGGCGTAATTTCTTCAATGTCTTACTGATTCCAAAGTGCCCTCCACCAGCTTCATCATGAATCCCTCCCAGTACTTCCAGGACTCTGTTCCTAGGGATTATCTCATCCTTGTCCGTTCTTTCTACGACGCGTTTTAGGAGGCCCTTCCCAATCACGACGAAATTTCACTGCGCCCAAAACGATTATACATCCCAAGAGTGTGGTGCAACATCTTTCCAAGCTGGTCTTACATTATTATTTTTCCACTTCAGTACAATTTTCAAATCCGGATCATTCTCCTGGTCTTTGCGTAACTCTTTCGGTTGCTATCTCTCCTCGACTACTTTTGTCCTTTTGACAACAATAAGTTTTTCTTCTGAGCGACGACAGTGTTTGCAGTCTTCGTGGCACAGTCTTCTTGACAATGCGTCGGCATTGCGATGGCTGGTTCCTGGTCGATTTTCAATTACAAAGTCATACTGCTGCAGTCTTTCAATCCACCTGGCCATTCACTCTTCAGGATTCTCAAATTGGAGCAACTTCCGGCCATACAAATATTTGTAGAAGTGTTCTACCGACTTTACGACTGCCAATAACTCTTTTCGGGTAAAGCAATAATTTCTTTCTGGTCTTGATGATGTCTTACTGATATAGGCTGATACTTTCTCTTGCCCATCTTTTAGTTGAAAAAGGACGCCACCAGTTTCCATATTACTAGCGTCTGTGTCCTGTATGAATCTCACATTTTGCCCTCCTCAGTGAGTCGTGTCAATGGCCTGGCTATATTGGCGAATCCAGGGACAAACCGTCGATTGTAAGTGCATGAACCAAGAAAACATCTCAATTCATGTTTGTTCTTTGGTACTGGCCATTCTTTTACAGCCTTTATTTTGTCTGGGTCAACTGAAACTCCCTTTCCGGAGACTACATGGCCCAGGTAATGAACCTTTTCCTGGAAAAGATGACATTTCTTTGGACTGAGCTTGAGGTTGGCCATCTCCAATCTTCTAAACACCTCTTCCAGATTCTTCATGTGGTCCTCGGATGTCTCACCGACCACAATCATGTCGCTGAGGTACACCAAACAGGTTTTCCATGACACCTCAGCTAACATGTTTTCCATCAATTTCTCGGATGTTGCAGGGCATTGCAGAGCTCAAATGGCATAACAGTGAACTGCCGGAGCCCTATGCCAATGGTAAAGGCTGTTTTTCTCTTTCTTTGGTCTCTAAATCTACTTGCCAGTACTTACTTTTAAGATCCAAGGCCGAGAAAATTCTTGATCCTGCAAATGTGTCCAGCGTGTCATCTACGCGAGGTAGCGGGTATCTTTCCATCTTCGTCACATTATTAAGTTGGCGATAATCTATGCGGAATCGAGAAGATCTATCCTTCCTCTTCACTATTACCACTGGTGAAGCCCATGGGCTACTTGAAGGCTCAATAACCCCATCGGCCTTTATTTCTTCAACTATCTTCTCAGCTTCTTCACGCTTCGCCAGTGGTAGTTTTCTTGCCGCTTGACCAATAGGTGTTGCTCCTTCGGTATCAATTCTGTGTTGGACTACATTGGTTCTTCCCTTGGACCCTTTGTCATATTCAAAAACATCTTGATAATTCCCAATTGAATGTATCGCCTTGGTCCTCTGGTCGGTCGTCAAGTCATGGAAGGAAGTTGATATCTGATTCAATAGCCTGTACGGAATTTCACACGATGTGCTATCCTTGACACTTCCAGTCATAGTTTGGACAATCGAAGACACTGACAAACATTCCTCTACTATTGTACCTCTTTGAATTATGACTGGATAATAATTCATGTTCATTCGAACTAGTATTGCTTTGTTAGCCTTGATTCATGATTTCTCCACTACAACTCCAGGGCCAGTTCAAAAATCATCATTTCTTGCCTCTAGCACGACAATAGCTCCTTCACAAAACTTTCCTTTAAGCTGTGCTTCCATGATGACCTCACTGCGCACTGGTGATGTCACATCTTCGGTTATAAGTGCCCGAGCTGAGCTGCCCTCTCCTTGATTTAGTATTACTTTTTCTTCGTTGACTCTCAAAACACCGTTTTTCAGAACAACCTTGAAACCGTGCTTTTCCATCATGCACATGCCAAGTATAAGCTTATCTTCAATTTCAGCTACCAGCACACAATGTTTAAAGGAGGTATTTCCAATAGACATGGTCAAGTCGAATTCTCTTGATGTTGTAGCTAGTTCACCAGTTGCAGTACGTAGTCGCCAATGTGTTGGATGTAATGATGCAGAAATTCCGTTTGCCAAATCAGATCTTAATAATGTCTTCGTTGCACCCGTATCCAGCAGCATTTTGTAGAGTCTTCCATCAATGAATCCATCCACGAGGATGCTGTTGGCTTGATGATACAGCAAGGTGACGTAACCGATGGATTGTGGGGCCACCGAATTACGGGTCGACGATGGCCCCTTCGCGTCAACCCGACTAAGTTTTCCAACTCGTCTTTTTCTGCTTCTTTGGCTTTGATTGCCGTCTTAATCTTTGGTTTCTCACACAGCCTCTGCATATGGCCCAATTCTCCACAGTTCCAGCAGCGAAGTTGTCTTGTCCCTGCCGTAATTTTGAACTCGATGATACGCCGCAACTTTGCTTCGAGGCTAGTTTCCAGATCTTTAATTTGATCATGTTTGTCGGCACTCATTTGTCTAGCTCTGGACTGTCCGTGCAATGCTTATTTTGCTGCTTCATGCTCTAACGCATACAATAATGCATCAATTAAAGACTTTGGATGATAAATCTGTAGTGCCTGCTGTATTTCGCTATCTCGAACCCCAAAAATGAATGCTTGAGAGGCCATGTCCTCCAAAACGCTATCGTAGGCGGTGAGGTGTGTGAGGTAAACTAAACGAGCAATTTCAGCTTCAAATTCTTGGAGAGTTTATCGCGATTTCTGGCACCGGTTCTTTAGTTGAGTCTGATACACCTGTTTGAGGTTTGAGCCGCTTGATCAGTTGGTCATAGTCACCTTGTTCGTCTTCTTCTAATGTTTTAAGTATATTCATTGCTTCTCCCCGCAACGAAACGATCAATGCTGTGGCCTTATCTGCAGATGATCATCCATACGCCTTCTCAACAGCTTCGAATTGTTTAATGTAAATCGACCACGACATCTTCTCATAAAATTTCGGTGTCTTTATGTCGATCTTTGCCTTATTCTCTTATTTTACTATCCTCACATTGCCCGCTTCACATGCAACAGATTCATATATCGTGATGAAGTCATCTTTGAAAAAATTTTTTCCAACTCCAGTACTTTCTTCTCATAATCTTTCCTTAAGTTCTTCAAATCCTCTCCCGATTTTCTCCCATTCCTTGTTCCAACTTTCTAGAATCTTCTAGCAACTCTTCTCTTAATTTTTCTTCCATTCTCTGTTCCAACGTTCTAGAATTTTCCATTAATTTATCTTATAACGCTCTAGAATTCTCTTGTAACTCTTCTTTCAGTGCTTTACAATTTTCAGTTAATTCGTCTTCTAACGTCCTAGAATTTTCTAGCAACTCTTCTTACAATGTTCTACAATTTTAAGTTAATTTGTCGAATATTCTGATATGCTCTGTGAATTTTTCTTCTAATTTTCTAAGACTTTCTGTAGATTTTTCTTCCAACATTCTAGAATCTTCAGTCAATTTTTGCATTTAATCTTCTTCTGATTTTCTTGAATTTTCCAGCAGCTCTCCTTTTATTCTCCCATAATCGAATATGCCACACGGAATAGATTCATTGGGATTCTCACCAGCATTTCCCAAAGTTTGGTATTGGTATTGGTTCCTGTTGTCTCCAATTATCGTTCTTTCAGCTCATTCTTGGGATCAACCACTTTTAATTCACTCAATTCTACTGTCTTTGACGCCATTTCATTTACTTGAATTCAGAACTTCACACCTGATCATCAATTGTAATATTATTTATTTTAATTTAGGAAGCAAAAGTTACTGAACACTACCATTTATTTTTATTATTCATCAAAATTACCTCAATTATTTATGTCAATATTGATTCATTTTAGACAACACAATTTATTTCTACCACTAGCACTATGTTTTAGCAGTCCATACTATAAGGTCTCTGGACCAGAATGAATAATCCTCCTTGTTGAGTCAGCGAATATATACCGTGGGTCTCTCCCAACTACGTTTTTCCCGCAAACGTCCAGGCGTTTCTAGAAAACGCTAGAAGGTACAAACTATTTTCTAGAAAACAAATATATTCGCTTCTATTTCTTGATGTAAAATATCTCCACAATAATTCTAAGCACCAGTGAAGCCTGAATGACTATATTATAGACTCAAATTCGTTGTAATATGTTTTGGAGTTAGTCATTTCAAAATTAAAAAATTTTGTGAAGTTGATATCTGAAAATATTGCCGGCAGCTAACTCTCTGGTTGTGTGTGATACAACACTATTAAAAGTTGAGAATATCAATTTCTTTGAAATACCTCATTGTGAACAATTATCTCTTTTTCGTTATGAACGCACCGTGGAGGGTTGAATGAACATGGCGGCTAGTGACTCGAACAGTCACATGACGGCTCGGAGCTCTCTCTCTCTCTACATTAAGGAACACGTAAGGAAAGCAGATAGCGCTACAAAACCCAAGTAAATGCTTCACGTGTAGCCTGCGCCGAGTCAGGCGTAATACCTACTTGTTACTTAATCTACTCGATTTGAGCGTAATCGGTATTTTATCAAGCAGATTGCTCAAATTCACACTTTTGTTGTCTGGAGATATAAATCATTACAATTATAATTATTCCAATGGATAATATTGTGTTTGCCTTGTGCCGCGGCCTTGTGTAAAAATGTAACATTAAATACATTAGCATAACCACAAGTATCTAATTTGCAGTGAGAATGACAATTTCGAGATCGTTTCAAATAAATTCGCTGAGCTTATCTTAAACTGCCCGCGAAATCGTAGGCAGAATGAATGATCAATAATCCGTTTTACTCCAGAATTTATTTGAAGGAATTGATAACCCACATACATCAAAATCACTTATTGTTCTATTGCAACTGCTACTGGATCCGATAATTATGCACTTCAACGACTCGTCAAATTGTAGTGAATAAGAAATGCTGAAAAAAGATGAGAGTTTAGGAAAAAGTGATTGAGAAAAATTGTTATGCTTGACGAGTACTAACACTGGGTGAGAATAATGTACTTATTTCTGTTATATCCTGTATATACAGGGTGTAACAGTGAAACTAGCTACCTCGAATAACTCCTATGTTATTGAAAATACAATGAAATATTTTGTAACAATCTTATGCAGGATTAAGGGGGACACTCAATTATTGAGGAAAATACTTCTTGTACCAGTGGCTCTGAAGCTACAATACAAAGTCACATGTTTTTCAAATGAGATGCTGTATATTTATTAGTCTTATTCGATGAACCCTTCCTCTCTTAATCCAATTATGTATTCGTTCAATACCCTCACTTGATGAAAATATTGAGATTTGAATAGATTGTATTTTCATACTAAGTTTTTAGTAGACTATGAACAATTGAGTTACATGAATACTTTGGATTATTTGTTGAAGACATCCTGAAATGTGTTTCAGCTCTTCCCAATCATAGTCCAAATCTTTTCAAAACTGATTTAGAAGTAGCATTAATAATTTCTTTCAGTGTACAAGTGTAACACGCATCTCTTACGCGATCCAACAAATTTTCATTTGTTGCTACTGGTGTAAATTACACTCTATACTCTATCTACAGTAATTTGCAGAAATAGGAATTATGCATCAAATAATTCAAATTGACAGATAGCAGATTTTGTTTTCCATAGCCTATCGAAAGATAACTTACAATATGGTCCATTTAAATTTCAATTGTATTCTTCTCAATATTTTCGTCATGTAAAGGTAAGGAACGAATACGTGATTAAATTCAGAAAAAAATATTCTATCGGGAAGGACTAAGAAATTTGAAGCATATCATACGGAAAAGTATAACTTTGTGCTGTCACTTTGTGCACCACTGGTTCTAGAAAATTTGGTGAAAAATATAGAAAATATAGTCTGCAACATGTATTGGAATGGCGTATTCCACACACGCGAACCATAATCCTCGCCTTTGGCTCGGATTACAAACCTATCGCTCGTGTGGAATTAGGGTCATTCCAATACTTGTTGTAGAATATACTATCCTTTTTTAATTGGGTGTCTCCTTTCGTTTTGCATAAAATGGTATCATAGTACTTTATTGTTCTGTCAATAACATAGAAGCTATTCTAGATAGCTCGTTTCGCTGTTACACCCTGTATATATATATATATATATATATATATATATATATATATATATATATATATATATATATATATATATATATATATATATATATATATATATATATATATATGTATGTATATAATACTATAGTTACTTGAAGACTAGGCGATTCTACCCCAATAAAATTAAATTACAGAGTTTAAGTAGCGACTTCCACTGAGATTGTCGCGAGATGAGCTCTAAAACACAATTAGAACTTCAAAAAAATAATTTACCAGTCATTACATGGAAGAAGTTTAAATGAAAGCAAGAAAGAGAGACACCTCGCAAAAATACTTGTGGAAATAAGTGGTAAAATGGACAGGTATGATATTGAAATGAAGAGACAATTAGATCCATCGGCATTGATCGAGATCCGGAGAATATCGAATGAAACAATCATATTCCAAATGGAGATGCTTTCTCACCAGCAGGAAGGAAATATTACTAATAAATGATGTTCAGAAAAAATATTTGCCACGACAAAAATAGAATAATGTTGTCACAATCTTTTCAAACCAAAAACTTAATCGTATCAAGGAATTGAATTTTATGACAAAACGGAACAAAATAATCACCTACCTCAAATTTGGCCTCCAAGCAAAGCATCGACTAACTCGCAGAGAGGGGGTGAGTATCTTTAATTTAATTTTAAATAATAATTACTTGTATTATATGGGCGCCAGGTATTTTCATTCGCGTACTCTATGCTCCAGAAAATACCAAACACTAAAAGCTGAAAAGATAAGAGCACACGGGAATCTAGGGGTAGACGCATGAAATTTTGACAGGTTGATAAATAAATAATAAGCCCTGGAGTGCAAGTTAAACTAATTTACCTTCATGTATTCAATGTTCGACTTAACCTAATGCAAAATACACGAAACCGTAATAAATACTCTATAATTTAGACAGTCAACCAAAATAATCCACTCGATAATGAAATTTGAATCACAAAAACTGAATTAAAGATTATTCAATAAACAAGATCTGATTTTGATAATTCTAATTATTATTAAATAAATGGATAGGTGAATGAGATGGTGGTGAGTTGAACTTACAGCAAAATACAAAATTTCGATACACTTGGCAATCTATGCGATCCAGTGGCGTAGTTGCTTCGACAAAAAAAATTGTGCCTGATGGCCAAAAGTTTCGGTTTAGCTACTAATTAAGTGATATATGAAGCTATTGAATAGACACTCAATAATCCTGAAACTAGGACCAAAGGTTCCAGTGAGTTTTTGGCTTAGTTCAAAGGGAATTTAATCTGCACAATTGCCCCGTAGGCACACCACTGACAGGAAGTTGCTAGATAATAACGTGCGCAAGCGCAACACACAAGATGAGCCGATGTGAATGATGAGAAAAATTGGAATTGAGGTTTAAATAATTGATTAATGGTACTCATCCGAATGGACCGTGAAGATGGTATCCAGTCCAGTTGGCTCTACCTCGGCGATAAATTGGGCGGCGGTGATCCAACGGTCAGAGATGGGTCAAAAGTCGACGATTCACGGCGATAAAAAGTCTTACGGAAACTCCCCTAATAATACTAGGGACTCTCTGTGTTTCCACGAAAGGTAAGGTTCCACACGAACGGAAATAGAAACACAGAACAAGGTGCTCCACAAATCGTACACTTAGATCCTCAATTACTGAGATTATTTAAAGGATTGAGCTGATACTCGAATCACGAAACTTCACAAATTTTACGCTCTAGACTCAATCTAAATAATATGATTTACGACAAGCGTGGTGCCAAACTTTGATTTACCGCACGTGAAGATGGAGGAAGCTCCCTTTTTCAACCGTTCACTTTCGCTGCTCGTACCGAACCGCCCTCAACTAAAAATCAACCGTCCTAAGCCGTTCAATCATGAGCCCCAACTATCGAACATGAACTTTGATTTTTATTATACTGGGTGGATGCGATGACAGGAGAGTATATTAAAAAAAATGAATAAAGAAAGTACTGCTAAATATTATAACGTTATAAATCCCACTCTTACCTAATAAAAAAAAAGAAAAAAAAGTGTTTAAGTCGGTGCTAGTTTCAAATCCTTTATGTGCCATACTCCTTTAAGAACATTATGCTCATCCTCTAACTCTTACGTTGTAGCCGACAACTTACGTCTAATTACAAAAGGTCCTACGAATTTTGGCGCGAGTTTGTTCGAAGACCCTTTGGAACCATCCGATAGAACGTAATTCTTACGCCAAACTCTCTGTCCGACGTAAAATTCTTCCGGTCGTTTACGTAGGTCATAGTACTTTTTGTTTCGTTGATAGGCTTTTTCTAACGATTTTCTAACCTCTTCGAACCTTTTCACCATACTCTCGTTTGTCGGCGTATAGGATCGATCGATAGGAGGAATTGGGGTACCGTCTTCAATTTTACCATAACATTGACCTGATAAGACATGTTCTCTACCGAAATTAAGGGAGATTGGGGTACTGTGAGTTACTTCGTGTCTTGCGGTATTGATGGCCAAAGCTATTTCACATAAATGTTCATCCCATCGTTTATGCTCTTTCTGTAAATAGGACCGAATCATTGTTTTTATTACTCTATTACTGCGTTCAGTAGGGTTACTCTGTGCATGATATAGGGGGTTGTATATTATTCTAGTATTATATTTCTCCGCCAGATTCCTAAATTCTTTACTCACCATTTGTCTTCCATTATCACATAAAAGATATTGACAAACACCGTAAACAAGAAAGACTTTATTTTCAACAAGCATAATTTGGCAGCCGTAGCTGTACGAACTGGGAATAACAACACGTACTTAGAAAAATAGTCGGTAATAACTAATAAATAATTATAGCCGTGAGTTGATTTCGGAAATTCCATAAAGTCCAGACTGATCATTTGCCAAGGGCTATAAATTCTTGGGCGTTTTCCCATAATACCAGCCGGGAGTTTTTGTAGCGGCTTTTGTGATTGACAAACAACACAACGTCTGACATAAGTGATAACATCGGCTTTCATCCGTGGCCAGTAATAAAGTGCATTAATTCGGTGAAAAGTCTTGTAAACGCCTAAATGTCCCGCCGTGGGTCGATCATGACATTCGTTAAAAACTTCAGCACGTTGTTCTTTCGGGATAACTAGTTTCCATTTGTAAGTTTTATCAACACGGACTAGTTTGTAGATTTTATTATCGAAAATTTTCCAGTTTGGAAAAGCGTCAGGATCCGACTGGATCTTTTCTTTAATTTCACGATACCACGGGTCTCTAACCTCGTCAAGAATCTGAACTAAATCAGTTTTAACTTCAAGTGCGCGAGACAGAAGATCGGGTAGTAAATGCTCCTTTCCTTTTCGGTGAATTATATCATAATCGTATTGTTGGAGTCTTAGGGCCCAACGAGCAAGACGACCGACAGGATCTTTTAAGTTGTTCAACCACAATAGCAAATAATGGTCGGTTATTACAATAAATTTGGTATTTTCTAAATATGGTCTGAACTTTTCGACCGCAAAGATAACGGCTAGACACTCCCGTTCCGTTGTTGTGTAATTTCGTTCGTTTTTGTTTAACGTTCGACTGGCATAACATATTATCCTTTCTTCGCCACTCACGTTTTGCAATAGAACTGCACCTAAACCATATCCGGAAGCATCGGTCTGTACGAGAAAAGGATAATCGTAATCAGGACAGTTTAATATTGGGGCACAAACTAATTTTTCCTTTATGGACCTAAACGCTTCTTCCCAAGCGTCATCCCACTTGAAGGGATGATTTTTGCGCAAAAGTTTTGTGAGAGGGGCAAGTGTAGTAGAATACGTCGGAATAAAACGGCGATACCACGAGGCGACACCTATAAATCGGCGGACTTCTGTGACGGACTTAGGATTTGGGATATTTAAAATTGCGCTAATCTTGTCAGGGTCTACATGGAGTCCAGTCGCATCAACCACGTAACCAAGATACTTTAATTCGTCACGACAAAATTTGCATTTCTCTTTATTTATCGTTAAACCGGCAGATAAGAGTTTCTCAAAAATTTTATCTAATGTTTCGATATGTTTTTCAAAGGTTGATGTGACCACGATAATGTCGTCCAAATATACAAAGACATAAGGTTCAAACGAAGCTCCAAAAAGACGATCCATAAAACGTTGCCAAGTGGCGGGTGAATTATGTAGTCCGAATGGCATTCTGTTAAAATGATAAAGCCCACGCCCTGGTACCGTGAAAGCAGTAAATTCTTTACTATTCGAGGCTACTGGTATTTGCCAGTACGCAGATTTCAAATCTAAAGACGTTAAATATCGCGCATCTCTAAGTTTGTCCAAGATAGCATTTACGTAAGGCAGTGGGTATGCGTCCTTTTTCGTCACAGAATTAAGTTTGCGGTAATCAACTACGAACCGGTAAGTGTTATCTTTTTTTTTCACCAGCAGGGCTGGACTGGACCAGGGGCTATTGGAGGGTTCGATAATTTTCTCCTGTAACATTTTGTCAAGCTCGCGATTAAAAATTTCCTGCGTTTTTGGGTTTACCGGGTAATAACGTTGCTTAATTGGTGGTGCATCGCAATTTATTTCATGTTGAACAGCATTTGTACAACCGATCGTTTTCTTTGTTACAGCAGAATACTTGTTCAACAATTGGTTCAAAATATCATCCTGCTCGGGAGTCAGAGTTCGCAGTGAGCTCGTTTCTGAATTATCTGTGAATAAACTATTTGCAAATGACCACGATCCTTCTTTTAAATTTGGTACAATATTCATGGCGACCCAAAAATCTACGCCTAATATTATTTCGTAAGGGATTGACGGTACAATTAAAGTTTCCAAAATACAGCTTTGATGTTCTAATGAAATAGGTAAATTTATCTTCCCAATGCTTTGACAGGAAGTATTATTAGCTGTAATACATTGAGTAGTTGTCCTAGTTAATACTAGTTTGTAATTTTGTAAAATTTTCCACCCCTTTTCGCCAATTATCGTGTGTGAAGCACCAGAGTCTAACAAACCATTGAATGTCATACCAAAAATATTAACTTTCAAATAGGGACTATTGTCTGAAGGTAATGATAGTATGAATGAATTAATTTGTGGTTTCAAAAAGTGTTCTTGAACTTGCGATAACCAGCTAGTCCATTCTGCAGATTTGACCGACTTATTTGGGCGAAAGAATTTGCGGCTCGTTGTAATTCTCTGCCCTATTCGTTTTTTAGGTTACATTTAGGACAAGTTTTAGTAGTATGATTCGGAGTCCCGCATCTGAAGCAAAATCTTTGCCATGCAGCTCGACAGGCGTTGTAGTTATGGCCTATTCGTTGACAATTCCAACATTTTCGGGAGTTACGTTCACTTTTAGAATCGATAGTACAAGTAAAGGATTTCGAATTGGTAACGGGTGCCGCAAGATCTGGTTCTAGAGGATTACGTCGTTTTGTGTTATGTCCAGGAGAATTTTCAGCTAAATATCTGTTATTTTCTACTCGTTTACACACCGCCAATAGCTCATCTATAGTCCTCATATCACAGAGTCCTGTCTGCTGAATAAGATAGGGATCCATATTTCGATGGATTATACTAAGTTTGTCGTCTTCGGAAGGAGGGGAAGGTAATCTTGAAAAAAGATTTATCATGCACGCGAAGTAGGTCCCCACGCGCTCATTTGACCCCTGAGTACGCGTTCTAATTTCTGTCCAAAGCTCGTATTCGTAACCGAACGGTTCAAATTCAACTTTCATTGCTCTAACTAGCTCGTCCCAAGTATTAATTTTGGCTCTAACTGACCTATACCAAATTCGTGCTTGCCCAGTCAGTAATTCTATTGTTGAATTAAAAAGTTCAAGCTTCGATACTTTACGCGAAATTCTATACTCATCTACTCTTTCTAGAAATGCATTCACGCTCAGCCCAGTACCATCCCCACTAAAAGATAAATTCCATTTACATACTGGGACATGATTATTGTTAGAGTAAGGTAGGGGAGTAAGGGTAGGACTTGTGATGGGAACTGAGGCTGAAGTTGAGGTGGATGGCGTCGCTTGCCCTAAATCTTCCTCAGAAGGAGGTTCCATAGAATCTAATACTTTTGCTTCTAACTCATTGAGCTTTATTCTTAAAAGATCAACTGACTCGCTTATGTCATCGTTTTCAGGAGTCACCCGCGCCAGCCGACCTAGAACGTGTGATAATTTAGTCGAAAATTTCTTATATTCATTCATTTGCGGTTGGTTTTGAATTGATTCGTGTAGTGATTCCAGTTCAACGAGTTTTTGAGTACAAATTGTCAGTTCCTGATCGGGATCAATATCCTTTTCGACCCTAAGTGTACCCCACTTTTCCTTTTTAAATTCAGTAGTTAGTACTTTACGCATATCAGCAACAGAAAAAGCTACTAACGAAGTATAACCGCGCACGCTCAATTCATACTCGAGCTCATCGCGCACCAACCGGAAGGGATCCATAATCGGTGAATGAAGTTAAAAAAAAAAATTGTTAAATGAAAAAAAGATTGAACGTATATTGGAGTACTATTATTTAATACTAAACTCTCCAAAAAATTATTTGGTCTAAATTTATCTAATAGATAAGTTAGATTGCAACAACTAGGAAGGAAAGAAAAATATGTGCAGATTAAATTAAAACCGTCGACCAAATATGAGAAAAAAATTTCTGAAAATTCCATACGTCTTTATGTCATTCCCTCTTTGCCGAAAGTGCAACCATATTCGAGATTATAATTGGCGTTGAACATTTGCCAATCGGGCCCCACGTTGGGCGCCAAATTTGTCACAATCTTTTCAACCAAAAACTTAATCGTATCAAGGAATTGAATTTTATGACAAAACGGAACAAAATAATCACCTACCTCAAATTTGGCCTCCAAGCAAAGCATCGACTAACTCGCAGAGAGGGGGTGGGTATCTTTAATTTAATTTTAAATAATAATTACTTGTATTATATGGGCGCCAGGTATTTTCATTCGCGTACTCTATGCTCCAGAAAATACCAAACACTAAAAGCTGAGAAGATAAGAGCACACGGGAATCTAGGGGTAGACGCATGAAATTTTGACAGGTTGATAAATAAATAATAAGCCCTGGAGTGCAAGTTTAACCAATTTACCTTCATGTATTCAATGTTCGACTTAACCTAATGCAAAATACACGAAACCGTAATAAATACTCTATAATTTAGACAGTCAACCAAAATAATCCACTCGATAATGAAATTTGAATCACAAAAACTGAATTAAAGATTATTCAATAAACAAAGATCTGATTTTGATAATTCTAATTATTATTAAATAAATGGATAGGTGAATGAGATGGTGGTGAGTTGAACTTACAGCTAAATACAAAATTTCGATACACTTGGCAATCTATGCGATCCAGTGGCGTAGTTGCTTCGACAAAAAAAAATTGTGCCTGATGGCCAAAAGTTTCGGTTTAGCTACTAATTAAGTGATATATGAAGCTATTGAATAGACACTCAATAATCCTGAAACTAGGACCAAAGGTTCCAGTGAGTTTTTGGCTTAGTTCAAAGGGAATTTAATCTGCACAATTGCCCCGTAGGCACACCACTGACAGGAAGTTGCTAGATAATAACGTGCGCAAGCGCAACACACAAGATGAGCCGATGTGAATGATGAGAAAAATTGGAATTGAGGTTTAAATAATTGATTAATGGTACTCATCCGAATGGACCGTGAAGATGGTATCCAGTCCAGTTGGCTCTACCTCGGCGATAAATTGGGCGGCGGTGATCCAACGGTCAGAGATGGGTCAAAAGTCGACGATTCACGGCGATAAAAAGTCTTACGGAAACTCCCCTAATAATACTAGGGACTCTCTGTGTTTCCACGAAAGGTAAGGTTCCACACGAACGGAAATAGAAACACAGAACAAGGTGCTCCACAAATCGTACACTTAGATCCTCAATTACTGAGATTATTTAAAGGATTGAGCTGATACTCGAATCACGAAACTTCACAAATTTTACGCTCTAGACTCAATCTAAATAATATGATTTACGACAAGCGTGGTGCCAAACTTTGATTTACCGCACGTGAAGATGGAGGAAGCTCCCTTTTTCAACCGTTCACTTTCGCTGCTCGTACCGAACCGCCCTCAACTAAAAATCAACCGTCCTAAGCCGTTCAATCATGAGCCCCAACTATCGAGCATGAACTTTGATTTTTATTATACTGGGTGGATGCGATGACAGGAGAGTATATTAAAAAAAATGAATAAAGAAAGTACTGCTAAATATTATAACGTTATAATGTGAAATGTAAAGCTGCGTATTGAAACAACAAAATATCTAAGTTTTGCGTTCAACACGTCAACTTCTCTGGCCGAATTGATATATGAACAGATTTGCTCATATGCCTGATCCAGAAAAAGTATAATTGAATGGGAAACAGGCCCAAGATCAATCGCCTTGGCTTACAACAGGATGTAGCATTTATAATGAGGCTAAAAGTATGAAAAAAGAGGTGACTCAGCGCACAGTTCTAATAAACGATCAACTTAATGAATGCTGTAGCTATGAGGCTCCTAATTGGGTGAGACTTAAACAATTACTCAAAGATGTGTGAAATATATTCTCTATTTTGAAGTGAAGGAAAATGCACCGTTGTCATACATAAAATCAGAGTCATCAATAATTCATCTAGGCAGTTACAGCCCTTTTACTCAATATAATATAGCATTTTTTGAATTATTCCAAAACAACTAAGTAACGGCAGGAAATATTTGTCAATATAATTCAAATTTCATCGAAAAATTAGATGTGGGAAATGAACTATATGATTATCTCTAGAAATTCAACTACCACTGCTAAATATTTTGAAGAAGCTGCTATATGGCCTCACAGTACTTCCCTAAACATGAATTTAATGACTAGTATCATAACTGTTTTTTTTTTAATTCAGTGTCGCATCAATTGATTGCATATTTCAAAGTGATAGCTTTCAATGCCGAAGTGATAGGTGTCCCTGTTAAAGAATTAGTCCTTACATAAAATAGTTACTTTTGAGAACTAGGAATCTTATCCCAAATTTCGAGGCCTTGAATTTATTGGAACATACAGAGCCAATATTTGGTCGCGGATAGTGTAACTTTGAGATGGTAATTGATTATTCATTTTATGGTTCTACCAAGTTCAATGTCGAAGAATAACTTCCGCAGAAGCATCAATTTGATACTATACGCGATAGAACCAGATCTGGAGGCACAACAGTGCCTCCGCCAAGACGAGCCAAGCGGAGTGCAAGGGCACTACCTACCTTTTCTCAAAAAGCTCCCTCGCTATTTGAAACCCTCATAACTTGACTTTGGATTACACCAGATAAACAAAATTCAAGGAATATGATGACAATAGTCAAATTATCAAGTTTGTGGAGTGTCGATTGCATAGCTCTCATACTTTAGATTTTATTGATACCTAAAGAACCACGATTTCATCACTGACTCACTCACTGATGATCATCAAAATGTTTAGGGAACTTCCTGGAGTCCTAGAAAGCTGAAATTTGATTTGAGAGCTAATATTAGTACATAGTCAACAGAAGAACTCTAATGCTCGATTTCATGACCGAGAGTTAAATTAACCTGGGTTCATCATGATCATCATCATCATCTCTGGCGCTACAACCCATCACAGGTCTTGGCCTCCTCTAGAATTTGTCGCCATTTCTCTCTCTTCCGTGCTTTTACTCTCCAGTTCGTAATCTTACACTTTTTAAGGTCGTTTTGGATTTGGTCAATGTATCTCGTGCTTGGTCTTCCGATCGCTTTCTTTCCGAAAATTCTTTGACGCATTATCTTTTTTGTTGGAGCTGAATCCTCCATTCGTTCAACATGTCCAATCCACCTCAGTCTATTCATTTTGATCGTTTTTATCACATCGATATCCTCGTACAGTTCGTAAAGCTCGTAATTATATCGCCTTCTCCACACACCTCCTTGCTGTATTCCTTTGTATATGTGCCTTAGTATTCTTCTTTCGAATGTCCCTAACATCCTTTCATCATTCTGGCTCAAAGTCCATGTTTCCGAACCATATAGTAGGACTGGTCTTATAAATGTTTTGTACAATTTACACTTAGTTTTTCTTGATATGATATTTGATCGCAGGTGACGTGACCAAAAAAAGCTTTGTTTGCTAAATGTATCCTGCGTTTAATTTCTTGTGATATGTTGTTCGTATAAGTTTCTTGCGAACCTAGGTAGGTAAACTCGGCCACGGCTTCGAAGTTATATTCGTTTATCTTCAGGTTGGTTAGGGTTCCTGGTAACTGATTTCTGGATTTTTTTCCCTACGTGTAGATATTTAGTCTTATTTCCGTTGATACAAAGACCCATGTTTTTTGCAGCTTTTTCTAGAGCTGTGAAGGCTTCGATCAGGTTTCTTTTGGAGCTAGCTATTATATTGATGTCGTCTGCAAAAGCAAGTAATTATGTCGACTTGTTTATTATCGTGCCTGTTGTGTCTATTTTTGATTCTCGTATGGCTCTCTCGAGTGCCAAGTTGAAAAGTATGCATGAGAGTGCATCTCCTTGGCGCAGGCCTATATTTGCCTTAAAGCTTCTCGAAGTTTCTCCTTGTATTCTTACCCTGCTTTCTGCATCGTCCAGTGCTTCCTTTATTGGGCGTTGGAGGTGCTCTGGTATATTAAACATCCTCAGTGCCTGGTAGAGTACCTGGTGTCTGATGGCATCGTAGACTGCTTTAAAATCAATGAATAGATGGTGAGTTTCTATATCGTGTTCTCTGGTCTTTTCTAGTATTTGTCGCAGCGTATGTATCTGGTCTGTAGTAGACTTTCCTCCTCGGAAACCGCACTGGTAGCTCTTATTGTTTCTCCCGCATATGGTTTCAAGCGTTGGTATATGATATTAGAGAGGATTTTGTAGCCTACATTTAATAATGTAATTTTGATGATAGAAGTCTGAAAATTGATATAGGGACTTTTTATAATAGATAATAGTATAATAGACTCAGAAAAAATGAACAAAATAAAGAATCATTGTTATAATCAACCTATAAAAAGGAGTGAGATCCCACTCAAAACATTTTCATGTGAAATGTTGCCAAGACGATACTTGGTTCGCACTGTCAGAAAGTTATTAGATCTCATGTAGAGCCAAGCTTCTAACACTACATGCCCTAACTCAACCAGCCCTAACTTCGCAAGCTCTACATCTCAGTCAAAATATTTGGCTTGGCCATTTCGCTACAGCCACATGGGCATAAGGCGAAAAATGTATTCACTGTTCAATACTTTTCGTGATACAATAGCTCTTGTAGTAACGGAATGGCCAAGCCACATATTTTGACTTAGATGTAGAGTTTGCGAAGTTAGGGCTTGTAGAGTTAGAGCGTGTAGTGTTAGAAGCTTGGCTCTACATAAGATCTGATAACTTTTTGACAGTGTGAGTCATATGGTCTCGTTTTGGCCACATTTTACATGAGAAAGTTTTTAGTGGGATTACTTATTTCCAAAACCAATTGACGAATCTTTGCATGTGATGTCCAAATCTTAGTAATAATCATATGATGATTCTCATTATATCTTTGCATCACAAAAATGAACCGAATTCCATAATAATTCAGATTTTGATAATATCGAATGGACCGCTGATAATTTTGATGAGAGCTTTGGATAAATTATTACTATCACAAAGCACAGTTCAACAGGCACATGGCAATTTATAGAATAGAAAATAAGAATTGATATTATCAACAACATGTGAAGTACATACACAATGAGGACAATGAATAAGATAACTTTCTCAACTAGAAGTTGATATAAGTATTTATATAGGTATTAACGACCGAAAATATTACATCAAAAGATAATTCATGAAATTCATGGTAGAACCGATCAAGAGCATTCAAGTTACTTGGAAAATATCCAGCGACGTATCCAGATTGTTATAAATAATCAACTTATTATATATCGGTGATTTGTATAGCTCATTAGTACGAGCAACAGGTGAATAAAAAGTTTTGTTATGTCAATACTCTAGTTTTGAACTAAAAAAAAGTGAGCTGAACTAGGCGTCATAAAACTTGACGTTTTTGATTGGCTTATCTCACACCAGTTTCACACTGAACAGAAATTTGTTAGACTTTGGACGAATGTTGAATGTTCCCCGTAACACTCCATCTTGTTCAAACACTGCTGGATTATATATATATATATATATATATATATATATATATATATATATATATATATATATATATATATATATATATATATATATATATATATATATATATATATATATATATATATATATATATATATATATATATATATATACCAACAGTATTACATAATTGATAATTATAATAATATATGTACAAAATTTGGCTGGCAACCATAACATATTTATATATTTATATTTTGAATTCTATAGCCTATAGATACATATTTTTTATTTTTCAGCAACAAATTCCCGCTATCTCAGAGCCTGTTCAACGTAACGATGAATATCAATTAATTTTCTAGCATCAGTTATTCTAAATAAGTAGCTAAGAAAGAAAAGGTTCCCGTTGAAGAAATTGACATGTTCATTCAGATAACAGAGTCTTGCTGTTCTCTGTGAAGGGTATTACAATATAAAATGAAATACAACATTTTGGTTTTTGAGGCTGGAGAAGGAGCATATATTTCCTAATTCAAAAGTATGTATATATCTATCATGAAGTAGTCTGGAGTTGAGTATGCTTGAAACTCCTAACTGACTCACAATTCTCAGGATCTTTATATCAACTTTATATATTAGATATGATTCCGTACCCCAATTTGTTTTGAAGTTTTTGTGCAAGTTGTGATGTAATGATGAGTTCAACGTCTTCTCTCAATCTAACGCAATTGATTTGCGTTCAGCAGCTTTTATTATACTTGCCAAACTAGATTGAATTTGGTTAGCATTTTGTGATTCTCATATAACTCGAAATTCTAAATTCACTATCATGTCTTCAAGGTGACATACCCAGTTCAATTTCTGATCTCTTTCAACTTGATTTGATAAGTGTAAAATACGGTTGTAACATATTTTGGGTAATCAATTATCCGGCATTTTTAGTATTTTCATCCACTAGCTTATCATCAGTTTAAGAACCGTGACACTTGAAGAAAATCTACCCGTTTTAAATCTGATCACCAATTAGCAGTTATTTTCGGCCAATTGAACAACAATTTGAAAAAGGTCATTTGGGTCATTTCTAAATCCTTCGGAAAACTAGGGTCCTGAATCTCTGCTGAATGAAGTAATATGCTGAGAATTATGGATTCAAAGAGTGAGAATTCATCATCCCAAGAGTTGGGTCTGCATTTAGTTGGAGGTCGACGCAAGAAAAGAGTGGTGTATTTGATTTTTGCTTAGCGAAATGATGTTGCTCTCTGGAAATAGCACTGCTCGTGGAGTAAGTGCCTAAATAGTAACTATTGTTTTTTCCTATTTATTGTTTATTATAGTAGAAACTTAAAGAGTAAAATTTTTGTGTGTACCTCCTACGTTGAGAATCATAATCTTAGATTTATTCGTATTCAGTGTGAGATCGTTTATCAGGCAGTATTCTTTGAGGGCTGTCAATCTTCTTTGGAGATCTCCTTTTGAGGGACCAAATAAAGTTATGTCATTCACGTAAAGAAGAGCCAAAATATCCATATCTAGATCTATGCAGATCTCGATATAACACATTTTTCTAAAGTGCTGATCGAAATCACTTAAATATAGTATAAATAGCAGGACGCTCAATGAGTCACCCTGCAAGACAACTGAGTCAATCTTGAAATTATTTGTGAATTCATCATTACATCTAACGGAAACTGAGGCTGTCCTATACAATGACGCTGAAGTAGCGGACCTTACCTGAGACTGTGCGATTTTGTCCAAAGTTTATTATGATTAATGCAATCAAAGGCTGTTGTAAAACCAAGAAAAGCAGTAAAAAGTTTATTCCCAGGCTTTCTTGTTTTCATAGGGTCAAGTACAAACAAATGGTCGGTACAACCGCGATTTTAACAGAAACCAGCTTGTTCTTCTGGCAGTATACTGCTAAGCTTACCCTAATTTAATATTCTATTTGCTGAGATTGCCGTGAATATTTTTACTATATTATCGATTAGTGCTATACTCCGATAGTTATTGGAGTCATCGACTTCTTTTTCTCTATGTAACATGAACAGTATCACTTCACCCCAGTCAGCCGGAACTTTTGTTGTCTGCAAAATCTTGTTAACAAGATTTACTAGGAAAAATCTCCATTACAGCAGTATATTCTCAAAGAATTCATTCGATATCTGATCAAACCCTGGAGCTTTTTTGTTCTTTGACTTCCATAAAATTACATTGAGTTAGTCGAAGATTATCAAACTGTCCAGAATAGGATCTGTTACTCCGTAAAAAACTATCCTAGATACATGTAGATCTTGGGGGTACAAACTTTCCAAATATATTTTCAAACTGTTTAAAGGGATATTGTTGGTATGAAGTAATTGTATACGTCTAAATAGTTTTATTGCCTACTAAAAATTTTGTTCATTTGAATTTGCTAGTTTTGATCTAAAGTCATACATATAATCCTCTTCTACTCTTCTTATACAATTTCAGTATTCTTTCTTATTCTCTACGTAGAGCTTAAGACTATTTCCAGTATTGATAGAGATATAATCCCTTCAGCATTTTCCCATATTTGTTCTCAGAGATTTATATTCGGAATTGTACCTTTCATTTTCAAATGTGCCTAAGTTGAATTTATTTAATTTGATCATACAAGCATAATTTGCTACCTGCTGAACAGAACACAGCAAGAAGTTTTATAGGTCTTTGATTGACGAGTTATCTAAGCTGGGTGTATTAACTGCTATATCTATCAATGATTCAGAAAATTTACTCTCAAACTTGCAAATCCATTCTAGACTATAAGTTAAGTTTTTGATTCTGTTTTCTTGCAAAAGCATATTTTGATTTGAAAAGTTTGACGGGTCCAGATATGACTAAGTGAATGTGATTGTAATCGGGAAATGATCAAACCAGTGAATGAAATTATTGACAATGGAATTAAAAATAAAATTGATAGCATAGTTGTTTATTTATACCAGTTCCACCACGCTTCGTCCATTGAAAGAAGTACACGTAATTTTACCCTTTTTATCGCTGCGGCTCTTACCATCCACCAGCAGAAAACCGTATGTTCCCATTACAATTGGTAATTGAGTACCTTTTTTGTCGACTTTGCTATCCTCTGATCTTCTAGCATGATATAGATTGGAGATCAAAATCATATCCTCTTCGCTAAACTGATTTAGTTTGCCACACCTGGCATTAAAATCGCCACCGATTATAATTATGTCCTAAAAATTGTTTGCCAGATAATTATTGATTTTCTCTGAGTTATTCAAATCTAATTGATCGATTTATGGCTTGAGATATACTGTGCCAATAATTTATCTAGTATTATTATGGATTATCTTATAACGTTATAATATTCAGCAGTACTTTCTTTATTCATTTTTTTTATATACTCTCTTGTCATCGCATCCACCCTGTATGATAAAAATCAAATTTCATGTTCGATAGTTGGGGCTCATAATGAAACGGCTTAGGACGGTTGATTTTTAGCTGGGGTTGGTTCGGTACGAGCAGCGAAAGTGAACGGTTGAAAAAGAGAGCTTTTCTCCATCTTCACGTGCGGTAAATCAAAGTTTGGCACCACGCTTGTCGCAAATCATATTATTTAGATTGAGTCTAGAGCGTAAAATTTGTGAAGTTTCGTGATTCGAGTATCAGCTCAATCCTTTAAATAATCTCAGTAATTGAGGATCTAAGTGTACGATTTGTGGAGCACCTTGTTCTGTGTTTCTATTTCCGTTCGTGTGGAACCTTACCTTTCGTGGAAACACAGAGAGTCCCTAGTATTATTAGGGGAGTTTCCGTAAGACTTTTTTTTATCGCCGTGAGTCGTCGACTTCTGGCCCATCTCTGACCGTTGGATCACCGCCGTCCAATTTATCGCCGAGAGCTACCAACCAACTGGACTGGATACCATCTTCACGGCCCACTCGGATGAGTAACATTAATCAATTATTTAAACCTCAGTTCCAATTTTTCTTATCATTCACATGGGCTCATCTTGTGTGTTGCGCTTGCGCACGTTATTATCTAGCAACTTCCTGTCAGTGGTGTGCCTACGGGGCAATTGTGCAGATTGAATTCTCTTTGAACTAAGCCAAAAATTCACTGGAACCTTTGGTCCTAGTTTCAAGAATATTGAGTGTCTATTCAATAACTTCATATCACTTAATTAGTAATTAAACCGAAATTTCTGCCGTCAGGCACATTTTTTTTGTCGAAGCAACTACGCCACTGGATCGCATAGATTGCCAAGTGAATCAAAATTTTGTATTTAGCTGTAAGTTCAACTCACCACCATCTCATTCACCTATCCATTCATTCAATATTAATTAGAGTTATTAAAATCAAATCTTTGTTTATTGAATAATCTTTAATTCAGTTATTTGTGATTCCAAATTTTATTATCGAGTGGATTATTTTGTTGACTGTCGGAATTATAGAGTATTTATTACGGTTTCGTGTATTTTGCATAAGGTTAAGTCGAACAATGAATACATGAAGGTAAATTGATTAAACTTGCATTCCAGGGCTTATTATTCATTTATCAACCTGTCAAAATTTCATGCGTCTACCCCTAGATTCCCGTGTGCTCTTATCTCTCCAGCTTTTGGTGTTTGGTATTTTCTGGAGCATAGAGTACGCGAGTGAAAATACCTGGCGCCCATATAATACAAGTAATTATTATTTTAAATTAAATTAAAGATACCCACCCCCTCTCTGCGAGTCAGTCGATGCTTTGCTTGGAGGCCAAATTTGAGGTAGGTGATTATTTTGTTCCATTTTGTCATAAAATTCAATTCCTTGATACTATTAAGTTTTTGGTTGAAAAGATTGTGACAATCTCCCGAAACAAAGCAAAGTCTGGTTCATAGACAGCCAAAGATTTTTTACTTTACTCAATAAATACAATCAACCCTCCATTTGCTCTACCAAGCGTAGAGTTTTCTTTCGCCAAGAAATTATAGCTATTATACATATAGAATTGAGCCGGAAGTTTATCTACCGGTCATCGATCCAAGTCTCACTGAAACACATAACTCCATGTTGCAATAAAAAATTATGATCATCTACAGTTAAATTATATAAGTCACTCAAGCCAAAAGCATTGAAATATACGTTTTTGATGAATTGGGCTTTCAAATTGGATTGTTCATTCATATGACATTCAGATTTAAGAGTACTCATCTCTATATTCTCCTCATTTGAGCGACCAGGTTAGTTGAATTGTCACAAAGAAGAACCTGCGGTACCGGGATCGATGTTTGAAGCTTTAGAGCTGTCTGATGTTTCTTTTTTCTTATTGCACAGTATTTTTGCAGATGGGCCTGAAGATTTGTCGGAGTTTTGAATACCTGCAGTGTTTTCATACTGCTTAACTTCCACTAGTTCTTTTTCAGTTTGGTTCTATTCTTACCAGGTTTGATTGATACATACTTTTTTTGAACCAAAAACTACTTCACTACTTGGGCTAGCTCTCTTCTTTGTCTCTATCCTGATAAGATGGTTTATTTCTCTGTCTCTTTGTGTCATGTCGCGCTCTATATATATATTTTTGTCCCTTTCAGATGTTTTCTCGCCCTCAGCATTCTGGTTCTGTCATTTCAGGAACTTAGTACTATTCTTACCAATGAGACATTTCTTCTCGTCGCAATTAATTCAATATTTATAATTCCAACGTTTACTTTTAGCTTCTCTATACAAAGTTGTTCTACTCAATTTTAAAGATAAGATTGGTTGAATGTTTTACCTTCAATGATAATATTGTTTTTTCTGGTTTTAGTTTCCGTGTATCTTCCTTTATTCTTTGAATGTTTAGCTCTTCCTGCAATCAATGCAAGATTTTGTTGTCCCTTGTTTCTAATGATTGTACATTATGTTCCAACTCTTTGATTTGTGTTCTATTCTGTTCAATTGCTTGCTTTAGAGACTCCACTTCTCCTTGTAGTAAAGAGACTGCACCTGTTGAACTCTCGTTTGTTTTTGAATTTCTTGCATTATCTTCTCTTTATCTTTTCTGTTGTTTCTTCCCATTCTTCCCAGTTTTCAAAATGTCATTTGTAGTAGGTTCCTGCTTGCGTTTATTATCCTTTCATTTGGCATCTTAATATCTTGAAATTGTAATATTTCTCTCGGGCAAACCTAATACCTAACCTCCAGAAAATTTTCTCCCGCGTGCTCACTCGCTTGTAGTTTATTACTTTGTTCCAAGTATCTTCACATTACTTTTTAGCTTTATGAAGGTACTAATATTCAGTATTAATTAAAAATTGTTGCTTTTAAATGAATTTTTCCACAATAACATTTTCATACAAACTTCAACTGCCGTTCACTATACGCTATGTAAGTAGCGAGCGCCGTCCTGGTGGCGACACTTGGCATTTCTTTATTAATATATTTAGAATTGTGACAATCAACAAATTTTGACGTATTCAAGTAATCTACAAAACTGGCACTCAGAATTAGCAGAAAGTTTGTTACAATTACAGTAGTACTTCGATGCGGGTCTCAAGAAGTTGATTTATCTATATTTAGATCTAAAGGTTCAAGCAAAGGGAAAAAATTGGTATAAAGTCTTCATGTCAGCGACGGAGAAAAAATTTAAAATAACGAAGAAGATAGTAAAATTACGGGAGTTATTTTGCGCGAAACGCCTGGTACATTTAGGGCCAGTCTCACCAAAGCCAGTTGAATTTATCCAGAGGTTATTTTATACGAAAACTATTGTTGATACAATTGTAACTATAGTTACTCACTAAAAATAACCTCCAGATAAATTTAACTGACTTTGGTGAAACCAGGCCTTAGTAATGGAACAAATCCGAATTTGTATTATGTATTGGTCGAGATATGTGTGAATTATTATAAGTGTGAACATAGTTCTCTACTTGACATGATAACACGTACGTTCGGGTGTACTGTTTGTATGTTCTGTTTAATTATTGTCTAAATATTGAATCGATAAACAATATTGATTCTTCTCATGATTTCACATAACTTCATCTGATAACTACGAGTTATTTTTATAAATTTAAATTGGTAAAAATTCATTAATATGGACTTATTCATGATATTCTGTCTTCAATTTATAGTCAATGATAATATTGTTGGAATATTATTCAAAAAACACTAACTACCTATCTCTAAAGTTCACCAATATATTAATAAGTCTGTGTTTTTCACATGATTGCTGTAAAAAAGTATTAATACAGGTAAATTTAGATCAAAAAATTGTCAATATTAGTTGCAACTGCAAACATGCAGCTGCAGTTTGCATATAAATTAACATAGGAAGTATCTGCTCCAAGACTGACAAGGCAATGATTTGGAATCGTCCAGCAGAGTTGGATGAATATCATAAGAGTTCAAGGACTGATAGTATGTACTATTGCATAAAAGCAATCTGAGACGATAACTTTCTCACAGTTTCTTACGCCCATTCGCGATTCGAAAATGAATAAAATTTCAGTTCACCTTTGCGCAATTATGTGTGCGAACACTCAGGAACACAACAAATTAAACCTTGTCCCGATGATTCCCACTTTTTCAAAGGATTTTGAATATTTATTTGCCTCAAATATTCAGTTTGGCTTTATGCTCTTTTATATTTGTTTTGACAGCTCCAGTCAGTATTAGTAAAGAGCTTATAACTTCTACCGCATAGAGTCGCGTTCGTCGCTACTGACATAGCGTATTGAACCAATGTTGCCAATCGACAGTATTACATAATTTTGGCATAAGAATAATCTTATTTAAACATAAGTACCTCATATAATTGATTTTATATGGAATAATTGTTGCAAATTCAGTGGATAATTGCTTGTTGCTAGAGAGTTTCCGTTTATAATTTCAAGCACTTTATTTTGCAACTGTCGTAAAAGATTCATACTATGAGCACCTCTCCAAGCAATCATCCCAAAGCTTATAACACTTCGAAGCTGGGCAAAAAGTAGATATCTATAATTGTTCTGCTTGACATAAATTCAGATAACTCATGAGAAACAAGAGGAAAATACTAAGGCCTGTACATTATTCGTTCAAATTGATTTTTTCATTTTAGAATATAGTCAATTATAACTTTTAAATATTTGCAGCTTTCAACATTTTCAGCAGCTTGTTCCTAATTTTGATTCTCATAGCAATCGGTACACCATCATAGTGATTTCCGTATGTAATATAAATGATGCTTTGAACATTTTATCTGCTTCCAGCCGTAAATCTATCTTGGAAAGTAGTTTAGGTATTTATCTTATTTTGAGCCTCTTATAAAGATTTTTCCTCAATTATTACAGCTTTATCATCAGCATATGAAACAATGTCATCAGTAATAATTTCGTCGAGAAGAATATAGAATATATGACAGTTGACACTGACATTGACATAAGGTCAAAACCGGCTGCAATCCAAATTTTACTTATCTTATTTTGGTAAATTTCAAGTTTGCTGGAAGCTAGCCTCACTTATACCCAGTCAGGCCCTGGGACTGCTATTTTTGTTAATAATACTGAGCCAGGTCTTTTTACAGACTGATTCTACGGAAAATATATATTCAGCTTATTATGATCTGACAGTTTTCAAGATTTTGCAATAAATTGGCGCTCATCATGTTACCGGTTGGTTTTTGGAGAAGTAGACTTGCTACCGTAAGTTTTGAACATCATAAATTGGCGCTCAGTGTGAGGCCAGTTATGTGCGTGATAAATTGGCGGCTAGCGTGAAGCCGATCTGTTAGAGAATAGATAGAATTGCTACTTCTAGTTTTAATCTGATAGATTCTTTTGCTTCGAATGTAATGAACTGGCGCCTAACGTGCGTGTGCATCAATATAGATATAAGAATTGCGACCTTCCAGTTTCGTAAGTGATAGTATTTGGAGTGAAATTGTTTTTAATAGAAATGAAGAGTAATTGCAAAGAATGAATAATAGAATATATAAAGTTAGGAAGAAGAATCTTATTTTGAATGTTGATAAATGTAACGTTTTGGTGTTTGGAAGAAGTTGATCGGTGACTGATTGTGACGTTTTGGTGAATGATGAGCGATTAAAACAAGTGAATGAGTTTGTGTATCTTATCTGAGCAGTGTGATGTCGAATGATAAAAGAATTGATAGCAAGATTGAAAGAAGAGTATCTGCAGGTTGTATGAGTCTAGGTGGTTTGATAACGTTTACAAGGGATGTTCCAACGGATGTAAGATTAAGTGTATATAACGGAGTGCTTGTACATGCATGTATGGTAGTGAATACTGGGCGTGACTGCAGAATTATGAACGGAGAGTGACGGCTGTGAAAATGAGATTTTTGCGTGATATATGCGGATATAATTGAAAGGATCGAATGTGCAATAAATTGGTGTATGAGGAGTGTGATGTCAGAAAAAATGTGGTGGAGAGGGTTAACATGAGTCAATTACGTTAGTTTATGCATGTGAAATGAATGTAGAATGGAAGAAAGATTTCAAAAAAAGATCTATGTCGATGAAATTGAAGATGAAAGATTGCGTGGGTGGCCTTCATATAGTTGGATGTTAGTTTGTTGCATGAGAGAAAGTCTCCGAGTAGGAAGAATGAGCGAGCTTGGATGAACAGAAAAATAAATGTGGATAGAGCAAAAGAAGTGTGTTTCTACAAAGATATTTGACGAAAAATTGTTCCGTGCCAATTTGGCTTTTGGTCATTTTTGTTCGGAATTAGATCTAAGAGGTAATTTGAGTCAATTCAGGTTGATCTAATTCAATTTTATCACCTACTTTTCCTATGTTGATAATCCGGGTTTAGTTTTCACAGTTCTTAAGCCATTGGTTCCTTGTTTCTTTTCTCTTAGCTTAGTTCTTCCATCCATTCGTAATATTCTGAACGTGTCAACTGTTCACTTTTATTGATTAATTTTGGTTCGGGATATTAGTTGTGAGTTGTCGCTGCAGTGATAGCCACCTCGCAGAGCATTTAATTACGCGAGTGTCGCATCTTGCCGTCCTGACGATTATCTTCAAGACCCTAATTTTGATGCCTTCTTCACGACCAACCGTTGGACTGACGCCTCCACTAGGTCGGTCAACACTATTTTTTACCGTTCCGGACGTCAGTGGTCAGCTACGTGAACTGTACATTTTGTCCCGCCTACTTAGGCTTTTGGTGGTGTCTTAGTTGAGCTAGGGGTATCGTAGTTATTTGTCTTGAGATTCTTTCCTGATCTAAGTGACTTCATAACCTCTGTTTTATATCCATTGTGTGACGCGGAGTATGGATGTTGTTGGTTGAAGCGCTCTGGTTAATTTGACGCGCAATACGTCCGATTTTGCCAGGCCAGATCGATCTATTTAGCCTGTTGGACGTCGTAGATCCTGTGGGTGATTATGACTGGCGCAGGCGTATAGAGTGTCGTATTATTTTGTTGAGTCTTCTTTCTTTGCGAGAGTGTGCTGCCGTCCAAGACGTGCATTCTTTTATTCTGTTCGTTTGCTTGTGCAAATCGTGGTAATTTCACTTAACCTTTTCTTGTTAACCTTTTGCAATGGTACAGTCATGTTTCATTATCAGTTTTATCTCTGGATTTCATTAACTTCATTAATTTTGAAATCAGTTTTTTGTTATGTTTCTCATTCACTTATTTCATTTCCAGTCACTCAGTTGAATTTAATCGTTGTTCAATTTTTTGCTTAGTAAAAAGTGTGGAGCCCTACCCTTCCTATTTTCAGCCTTAGCTATCACTGGCCCCGTTTGAGGGTAGATATATATTTTTTTGTATGGTAAGTTTTGTACTGCCAGGTCGAACACTTGGTGAATGCAGCAGGAGAAGGTTGTGTGCTTTGTGGATGAATCAACAATTACATGGCGCCCCGGATAATGTCCGAACCTAATTCACCAGCCTCAAGACACTCACGGCTACCCTCAGCAAGAATCTTCGATCTTCGTTAAAAACTCAGTTGTTCCATTTTAGTGGGGTAGGATTGCTATCCCAAATGATTGCTGGTAGGATGTTAAAAGCGGTTCATGCCAACCTCATCTTGGGAAGTAGGCGTAATATATATGTATGTACGTGTCTACTCGTTCATTATGATCACCGTTGCTACTTTTCATATGTGAGAGATACGATGTTGGCTAGAATAGATGATATGTACCTTATCACGCTCCTATATTTTAAGTGCCGCTGACATGGATTTCTTCAACCCTACTATCCATGAGGTTCAGGTGTAATTTCTTTGAGTTCAATTGCTGGTTTTTCTGTGAAACTTATAGTATATTGAATTATTCCATTGCTGTATATTGGAGTGAACCAGTGAATCAGTAGCTCATATCATAGTCTAGCTGGTTTTTTCCAGAACGATTTTTCGCTATATTAAAAATTCCAGTATGATGTGTCAATTTCAGCTCAGGATGAATTTCACTTGAAATTACTATCAAGTGGAAGGATTATCCTGTATATCCCCTATGAGATCATTTTTTCCACAGTCACTATGGAATGACACCTATTTCGTACGCTGTAGCGAGCGGAATAGGGATCATTCCGTACGCTCAGTAGTTTTCAGAAATGTCGCGTGGTGTTGCGAAAAAACTGCTCCATTGCTGTCATAATTTGATCCATTTCTGATTTACCCATCATTTCTCATAGAAATAGAATCAATATGATTAATTTCATCAACGTTTGATCAATTGGAAGAAGAGCTATATATATATATATATATATATATATATATGAGATATTTTCGCAAGATTGACCATATCTCACAAATTTTCATGTTGATCAAAGTACTTAATCAAAAAAATAATATCAATAAATGTCAGACATAAATATAATTTGACGTTGTGACATTTGCTCTGTTATTTCGTGAAAATATGTGAAGAGTATTCTCTTCATTTTTATGATCCCAATGCAAGCAAAATTATAGACATTACTATCAAAATCAGTACAATATTCTACCCATCAATGAATTATGCAATTCTTTTGTTGTAAAATGATCGAGGAAGCTTTTGAATGGACATGCAAATTCAACAGAAGACTGCTATGTTGCATCCTTCAATCCACCGAGGCCCGTGATAACCAATTCCATAGAACTCGCGTATATGATACTGTTTGTGAAGAATTCTTCACAAAAACTGGGGAAAATGTGATTCAAATAGGTGTTGCGACAGAAATATATTTCTGAACAGTGGCTATTGAGAATTTTGAATGTAGCACAAATCAACATCGACAAATCTTTGCTAACTATATGAGACTGAACAAGAATCATACGAATGAATATTGGTCAGATTCTGAGTTCAGAACCTAAAATTTCTTAGACGAAGTCTTAAAGGAGTAGAAATGACTTTAGGTTGGATGTAGCGCTGTTCAAGCTTTGGCATAATATCTTGGTGTCAGTGTCATTGTCTGGATAAGCCAACCACAACTCTCGACATTTATAATCTCATTGGGTATGTGTCCTGTGCTATATAATCTCTATATCTGCCTTGTTCTATGGAATTCTATTATTTTTATCTTCATCAAAGAATGTCACTGATATTGTTACCCAAGAACAACTTAAGTATCTCTTTCACACATTCCTCATCCAGAGAATGATGTAAAAAATCACGTGACTTACTTGTACATTATTGGATATATATATATATATATATATATATATATATATATATATATATATATATATATATATATATATATATATATATATATATATATATATATATATACAGGGTGTAACAGAAATAAGTACATTAATTTTAACCAGTAATAGATCTCGTCAAATGTAACAACTTTTCCGAATACATTTTGTCTGTAAGCTCTTTAGATATCGAGTTAAAATTCATTGAAGTTTAGTCAAAAATTTCACTGTGCGCCCATGGATGATTCTGAATGTTTGACATTTGCTAGAACAATGACAGATGTCAATAAGAATAAGCACCTAATTTGCAAATTTGAACAGTCGTCGGGCAGGTTCTGTAAATTGTACATGGGATTACGCCCTAATGACTTATTTATTGAACTGAAGAATTAGGCTATAGTGTCTTTGTGCTTCAATAATGTTTTCCACTGCTTACAACTGTTATGAAATTTTCATGACATATTAAATTGAAGAATTCAACTGTAGTGTCCTTGTGCTTCAATAATATTTTTTCACTGCTTATAACTGTTATGAAATTATCATGACATATCACTAAGCTGGAAAACTAAGAGAATTTTGGCAATACATACTTTTGCTTACTGTCTTTAGGTTAGATTTACCATTGATTTACCGTTGAAATCAATTCTCCAAGATAACAGTCTTATTTATACCTCAGTGTCTTCTAAATTAATTTATACTCTAACAGAATATCAAGAAGATCATGAATGATCTTGCTTTTATTATGTATTACTGATGTAACACTCAGAACATCTCACATGACGAAGGTCATTGAACTCACAGCAATCAGCTGGGCACGCTGAATTAACTAACAGTCAGGCTAACAATCAAGAGATGGCGACACCAATAACTAAAACTTTAACAGTGACACTAAAACAGTGTTTCTTTGAACAAAGAATGCTAGCTAAGCATCCCTTAATAGTACCGAGTTGCGCAGCGTGTATCTTTGTGGTCGAATTTAAGGATAAGACAATTAGAAAGGGTGCATTGAACACCTCTTGTTGGACCAAACCAGAGAGTACTTGACCGAACTTTCAAATGAAGTGATCATTGTTTGAGAACTTCTGCTTAAAACAGCAAGACGCAAGACATGCGCGCCGGCTGTGCACAAGCACGCAAGAGAAGTTTGTTCTTTCTCCAAAAATGAGACTTGTTCAAAAGATACAAAAGAAGATAAAATTCTGAAGAGAGCGACAAAGGTAAGTGATAAAATAAAATTTATCGAATCAATAAATTAACGAAGGAATTATAGGTCAACTGAATTATAATAAGTGTTCAAAATGACCACCGTTATTATCAATATAACACTGAAGGCGTCGACGGAATGAATCATTTACTCTTTCTAAAATCTGTGGGCTATTGCGCGGTATATCTTCAGGCAGTAAGCACTGAACTTTCTGAACATGGTAAGGATGGAGTTGTTGTCCTTTCAATATCCTCCAAATTGTCATATGTGACACTCTTTGTTGCAGTGCTAATCTTCGAGTACTAGACCCTGGCTGAGCTTCAACATTCTCCAACACAACCTCTTCAATATTTGCTATGTGATCAGGGCGTGTTCTACCACGATCTTGACAAGCAGGTTCAAAGGATCTGTGATCTCGAAGATGCTGGACCATATTCACAAAAGTGCGAATGTTTGAAAGGCGACGATTTGGAAAACGGTCCGAATAAATTCGTTGAGCTAGAGCAGCATTTCCCTGAGCTTCACCGTAAGCCAATACAATATCTGTACACTCGTTATTTGTGAAGGTAGACATTCTTACTCTTTTTTGAATTAATATGAAAGGTATTATTGGACCAATCTTCTATAATTAGAAATAAATGACAACTTATACATGTCAAAATCAATTGTTTTATTATTATTGCTACTTGATCAAATTATGCTAGAACCTGAACGGCTCGTCAATCTGTGGGGGGGTAAAAAGGCTAAAAAAAAAGAGATTTCAGGAAAAAGTTATTAAGAAATATTGTTACACTTGATGAGTCCTATAACTGGTTAAATTTAATGTACTTATTTCTGTTACACCCTGTATATATATATATATATATATATATATATATATATATATATATATATATATATATATATATATATATATATATATATATATATATATATATATATATATATATATATGTATATATACATCCCGCTATCAATCCTGCGTCCATGTATTGGCGTTTTACATTACATTATTGTGCGTCCCGTATATGGACGTCGGATGACAAACCCTTAAAACTCTAATAACTTTTGGTACAATTATCGAAACTCAATGGTTTTCAGATAAAATGTTAGATAAGTTAGCATAAAAACATTTCTACGTATGCCTATATGAAGAAAAGTGATAGTTCAAGAGTAAGAGTCCAAAATAAAAAATTCAGATGGACGTTCGAAGACTTCATTATGGAAGTTATCCAGAGAGCTTAGTTCGACATAATTCCCCTAGGTTCGCTATTAAAATTAAGTGTATATTAAAACTGTATATTCAACTTTCATTGCTTCAACAACCCGAGCTCCGAAGAAGTGGCAACAATGTTTTTAACGTGCAATACCAGATTATAATTTTGTGCAGCGAAACTCCCATAATTGTAACATTATAAGTAGTCAAATCTATGAATTCAATGTAGGTGTAAATGATGAACGAATGAATTAAGTTTCAATATAAAACAAAACATAATTTTCTTAAACCCAAAATCAATATATTATGCTTATTATTATAAATACATAATTTGTTTTCAGCGTATTTGTTTTCGTAGTTGTGTAAGTCACTTATGAAAAAGTAAATATTTGAAATGTATATTATAGAATCATGTACGTTGGAAGTTTGAAAATATGATCAAGTGAATGAATATAATATTGATAGTAAAAAATCATATTAAGAGAGAAGAGATTTCAAATATTAATGGTTTCAAATGAATAGATCACGTTTGTCAAGATTTTTATTTTGTAAAACTATACAATGTAAATTCATAAAAAATCTTTTGTGGCCACACAGTACTTCCTCGACCATAAATTAGATGGTTAGTTCTTTAGCTGTATCATGAATTACGAGTATCGTATCAATTAAATGCATATTTCAAAGTGACAGCTGTCGTTGTCAAAGTGACAGCTGTCGTCAAGGTGACAGATGACGGTTACATGAAACATGAAATTACTATTCCATTTTACTCTGACCATATGTTCTATGTCCAGTTACTTTAGTTGATCCCAAAATTGGTATTATCTGGTTAAAATGTAGAAAAACAATCAACAATCGAGAAATTGATTTACTTTGGATTTCTTTCAGGCTTATTTTTTTGTCTTGTTCATGGAACTGGACATATGGTAATTTTTATTGCTCAGTTTGTATTTGATTTATTTCTTCATACATTCTATTTCAGATAAAATTTCGAAGATGATCCACATATAGCTTACTTTTCATTTCTCCGGCCTATATATAATATGGAAAGTATTGTGATCGTGTTTCTTTTGACAGTTCGAGATTTTAATGAATCCTCACGTTTTGGACCCTACTGAACCAAAAAAGCTCAATCTATAGAATAGTCGGTTGGTCTGTCTGTCGGTCTGTCTGAAAACACGATAACTTTAGAATGCGTAAGAATTTCTGACTGGAAGCTCAAAACTGATACCAAACTAGACATCATTTGAATAACTCTTGGAAAATAATTGACAATCATTTGAATATCATTTTTGACACTCTTACTGGGATTATTTCCGCAGGAGCTACAATTCGATACCAAACACGATAAAACCAAATGACTTATTTTGGAACAACAATTGACGAACGTTTGTATAGGATGTTCAAATATATATGAAAATAATTCTAATTTCACATTTTGATTCTAATTATTTCTTTGCTTTAGAAAAATATAACGAATTCTATAATGAAGCAAATTTTAATTTTAACAAATGCGCCACTATTAATTTTGAAGAATGTTTTGGGTAAGTGCTACGCCAAATTATTCAGGGATCATTTTGATTTTTTTTCACATTTCATGATAAATACCACTGTCCATAAAATAAACGCATCAATAAAGTCTTGGTACCACTGGTTGAAATAAGCTCATTTACGAACTCAAACCTGGTTTTTTATTAAAAAGATTGAATATAAAATTTTAGTCAGAAATTCTTACGCATTCTAAAGTTATCGTGTTTTCAGACAGATCGACCGACTATTCTTTAAATTATGTTTTTTTGGTTCAGTAAGGGTCCAAAACGTAAGGATTTATCAAAATCTCGAACTGTCAAAAAAACACAATCACAATGCTTTCCATATTATATATAGGCCGAGGAATGAAAAGTACTATAAGTGGATCATCTTCGAAATAATATCTGAAATAAAATGTTTGAAGAAATAAATCAATCACAAACTGAGTAGTAAAAATTACCCTATGTCTAGTTCCATGAACAAGACAAAAACATAAATATATTATACTTTTCGTTGGAATATAGTGGTAGTATTCATATAAATACTTTGTACATAATAATAATATATTCTGCAACAAGTTTGTAATGTGAGACGAAGGCGATGACTACGGTTCGCGAGTGTGGAATATGCTATTCCAAATTTTTTGTAGACTATACTTTCTCTAACAAGAATTTTGGAACTCAGCAATATCTCAGAAGATACTTTCAAAATTATAAGAAGTCAAACGCAAAGCTAGAAATGAATACCTGAAATGTCATCTGTCTCAACATAATTTTTGCTCAACTGTACAGAGTACAAAGAAGTACAAGGAAGTATTGTGGGACCAACAAAATTCATATATCCAGATTCTGATGGATATATCCGTTTTGAGAATTTCTGACTCAATTTTGACTATTTTTGGCTTGATGTCGGTACGAATGTATGTGTGTAACTCGCAAATCTCAAAACCCTGCTGAAATTCCGTATTCAAGATTGGTATAGGGTCTTGCGCATGATGGTTGCAATCATCTGTACCGGAAGTGCCCTTTACTTGAAACTTTTCTTGGAATTTTCCGCATAAATTCGGAATGATAAGCCATAGGATACTGAAATTCAATATTTGAAATTGCTGTACGATCGGAATTGAAATCTTCTAGCTTAGTCGGAAGTGCACTTTATATAACAGAATTTTCGAATTTTCCTCATAAACAATTAATTGTAGAATACTGAAATTTTGTATTAAGCACTTCTTTAACATTTAGTTATGCACCTCGCATCATGATTGCAATCATCTGTACCGGAAATTCACTTTACTCCATTTTTTTTTTAATTTTCCGCATAAATATGAAACAATTGAACATAAAATGTTAAAATTCAGTATTTAAGACGATAGTACTGTTTAAGTACTCATATCCTATTCTCATTGAGATCGACTGAGCCGGAAGTGCACTTTACTTGAGAGTCTGATAGGCTGTGGAGTATAGAGTATTGAAATTTGGTATTTCAGTCTGACGTAGCACCTGAATGATTGCCTACTATTTTTATAACAATAGACTGAACCGGAAGTGCACTTTAGTGAAAATATATTTTTCAATTTTGCGCATAAATTTAGAACTGATAGCCGTAGAATCTTGGAAATCAGTATTTACTAATATTGTAGCATAAGGATGATGATCTATTGTTTCCATAGCAACCGACTATGCTAAAAGTGCATTTTACTTGACAGATTTTTTAATTCTTTTGGATAAATCCAAAACGATTAGCCGTGGTACGATGAGATTTTGTGTCTGATTATATATATCCAATGATATACAACTAAGTCACGTGATGTCATAGATATGCCATAGATATTAAACTCTACTTAAAGTTAAGTGACGGTGGTGCAACTGGGCATAAGAGTCATATGATATAAATGTATTTTAGTTTGATTGAAGCACTGATTCTACGGAGTAATTGCCAAAAAACACACAGTCTAGAAAGAAGAAGAATATTGAATCTTATTTTACTTTTTACAAAAAAAAAAATAAAAAATTATAAGTGATTTTCAATCAGTCATTGCTATGCAATTTTGGGTTGTTATTGATTAGTTGAATTTTACTCATTGTAGACGTAAATTCTATTATTTTTTGAGCCAAGCATAAAAGATACGAAAAGTATTATTTGAATTTAAGTAGTTTCTATCATTTTGAAGGTAATAGAAAACTATTTTCAAATTCATATGAATTTAGTCAGCTTATATATCAAAAAACTTCCTGATAGCATAACTTGATTCTCTTATTTATCAATAACCTGCACATTCAGTTCGTACCGCTTCTGTCTATCTTCAACTGAACTGGCGGTCATGATACATGATATCCAAGACTAGAAACAGGCAACACTGTCGGACGTCGCATGTGATGCAATTAGTGCATGAAATGAAACTTGCAGTATATAGGGGGAAGTTGGATAACTTCTTTGTAAAAGGGAGCTGAACAGATATTAAAATGCAAGTTGTGATTGGAATGAGCTAGTGTATAAAAGTGATAGCTGAATTCTACGTCACGAAAAACCGTATATACACGAACAAAAATTTCAATATCTGGTGGACGTCCGATGCTTTGATTATGAAAGGACGCACGATAGATAGCGTGATGTATATATATATATATATATATATATATATATATATATATATATATATATATATATATATATATATATATATATATATATATATATATATATATATATATATATGTATATATATATATATATATATATATATATATATATATATATAAATCCTCCTATCAATTTGACGTCCTTACAAAGATGTTCATTTTGGCGTCTACTGAAAGGAACGCGTATACTTGAGATCTGATCGAAGTATATTACATAATTTCTCATGGGCTCTTCAGATTTCACACAGAAATTCCATTTCACGCAATATTCACAGAGTCTCCATTTCCTATACAATATGACTTCCTTTCATCATAACATCAATGTGGCGTCAATAATATACGTTACATATTGCGTTTATAGTGGCGTCCTATCTATATATATGCTTTCACTTCATGTTTGAAGTGGCGTCCCCCTTGTTGCCAGATTTAGTTTTTAAAGTCCGATAAGCACGTCTCTTGCGTAAAATGTTCTATCGATGACACATGTGAAGCGATATATTCAAAGGTTTGCGTAGAATTACATTATTCAAGTTTTGAAATGGGTTGATACTCAAGACATCTTCATAGAGTAGTAATATGTCATTGATTGATAGAGAACTCATAGTTAATTGGAAGATTTTGCGAAAAAATATGGATTTTTGATCGATAATTGCTATTTTAGAGTTCTGAAGTAAAATGTATTTGCCATATGTCCGTGAACTGTTGGTAGACTCTATTAATGGAAGTATGTGAAGGAAAATTTATCAGGAAGGACTTACAAATGTCATATAAATTGTGATAATAATTGCTCTATGGAAATGTGACAAAATTTTGGACTGAACTTGCATTTTGCTCAAGATTTTTTTATAAATGTGTGATGAGGGTCAGTGTGAATATAAATCTTAATTCTGGGAGCTGGAAACCTCCCCTCATTAGGTTATCATATTGTAAAAAAAGTACAGAGTATTTTTGCAATATCCTAAGAGCCGTAAGGCACACAAAAAAATCTCATAACTTCTTGGAAGAGTATTGAATTCTACACAATCTCAGTTCAGATACTTTTCACTGAGAAACTATCATGTCTACATCCTCTCTTAATCAACACAAATGCCGGATCTAGACTCATTGAAGCTCATTGGTCGTAATTCAATGAGATCCATGAGCTGGTGACTCAAATGCTTGTGAAATCCCCAAAGTTAAGGCCTCCTTAAGCCAAGGTCCGTGAACTCGTGCCTATCGGGCTTTATGCATAATCTGGCTCTGGTAAGGAATACTTCCTACTCACCTTATCAAATACCCTATACTACTTGGCACATGTCTTAGAGTTCTTCCCTTGGATTCAGCTCTAGCGGATGAAATATTTGTCTACAATTATTATCATATTACCGACTTTCCTCTCAACATTCAAAATATTTAAACTAGTGTTGCTACCCTAATTCAAGTATGCGTTATCAGTTCAATCAATAATCGTCAATTTGAATTATTGAAATGCTGGGAAATCTTCCCTACATAAACTTTTGGTTAGGAATGAAATTTGGATAGTAACAGTAATGGAGTTTCAGGCAACTAAATTAAACTTTATCTGTGCACTGATTTATTATTTGTTGCTTTCATAAGATGCCTCATCTTGGTACTCTTATGATAAATACCAGTCTATCGAGTAGTCTTCATACATATCCCTATGAATACCTAAGAGAAAACTCACTTCACCATTATGAATCGATCCTGTTACGTGGAAGATACAAAAAAGGAATTAGTGTATTAAGACCATGGAGGTGATCTTTTTTGGTCGAATTTGTGGTTCATGGCCGGAACGCCAGCTGAGACCAGAAGAGAGTATCAGAATATTTCGTTTTTTTAGGCGATCATCACGAAAGAATTTAAAATCACTAAATTTTATTCATTCGTTTCTGAAACATTGCTAATGTTTATCTTAGTTTCCATTGAAATTGTCTTATTTTATTGTCTGAAAATGCGTATCTACTTCTCTAATTGCAAGATCTATAGAGATTGACGGAAGGATATGATAAATATTTCGGCAAAAATTGTTTCTAAGACTTCATCAAAGTGCCCATAGAGGTGAGTGTGGAGTGTTAATCAAGTAGTTTTCATAGATCAGTCCCAAAGAAGTAATATTGGACAGATCAGTCCCAAAATAGTTATTCAATTATTAAGGTTAGTAAGTACGGTTTTCCGATTGAGAATAATTGTTTGGAGGCCGAGCCTTGGCGAAGTTTGCAAATACTGAGCGAAATCGGTCCTGTAATTATTGACAGTGATGCTTAAAAAATTTTTTGCACGATTGGAAGACCTACCCCAAATATGAATCCTAATTTTCTCTTTCAAATTGAGTTACCACTCATAGCTTACTCGCTGTCAGCTGTCAAGTTTGACATTTTATTGTGAATATTCAATCATAAATAACGATAGATAAATTAATACTTTCTGTGGAAGTCCACAATTTTTAACTTACCGCTTTTGCTCATAGGCGGTAAGTCAGCATAACCATAGTAATCACAGTTTGCCGGTAAAATCAACATACCACCTTGAAAGGAGAGCCGGTAAACATATGAATACGCCCAGCCGTGCAAATAGTGAATGAAATCCTTCAAAGTTGCTGGGAGCATATCGTTTATCAGTATTCATTCTTCTTATCTTATATATCAATCTTAAGGCAAAAAGTTCAAGCGTTGAGAATGGATTTTGTTGAACTATGTACAACTATATTCTCTGATTAGTTTTTCCACAATGCAAATTGGTAAACGTATAATTTTGAAAGTCGGGAGTCTTCCATATCGTATATCCCTAAGAATTTCCTTCGCTGTTCGTGTTGCAATATGATGCACAAAGTCAGATACTACTTATAATATGAAATAATGAACATGCAATAAGTATCGAAGTAATCCAAGTGAATTTCTTTTAACTCACTTGTACAAAGTATAAATGAGTAGTATTGTTGAACCGCCAGAATCATATTTCGAGATTTTGATAGAAATTCTCGTTTTGAGCACCCCTAAATGCATTTTGACTATTTTCGGCTTGACTTCGGTACGTACGTATGAATGTATAAGTATCTATATAGTTGAATTTTGTATTTGAGACTGGTCCAAAGTCTAGTTTTGCAGCCCCTATTATGATTGCAATCGTCTGTACCGCAAATGCACTTTTTTTGAATTTCCCTGAGGCATCTTAATGGTTATTTTCTATTTCAATACTAATTGGCTGTGCTGAAATTGCACAGTCTATTCGAGTTTCTTGTATTAATTCAAAACAATCAGGTGTGGAGTATTGAAATTTCGTATCAAACACTTCTATAAAACCTAATTGTACACCTTGCATTATGACTGCAGTCGGATTAAACAGGAGTGCAGTTTACTAAGCACGTTTTCGAATTTTCATATGAATCCAGAACAATCAACCGTAGAATCTTGAAATTTTGTATCTAGAGAAATTGTAGCATTCGAATAATAACTTAATATTTTCAAAACAATCTATTAGCTGGAAGTAAGCTTTGTCTGACAATCTTTCTCAAGTTTTCGCATAAATTCGAGACTTAGGCCGTAGAATGATGAAATTTGGTATTTGAGACTGCTTAAGCGTTCCATGGCCAGTTGCACCGCTGTCACTTAAATTTTAGGTGCCACCTAACTCAACAATATCGTATCAAAATTTGAAAATTGGATGTGGCATGAACATTGCTGTCCTTATTTCGATTCGACATTTTTTATATAAGTGAAGTTTGAAATTTGAGTTAGAGCGGTACAACTGACCATTAATGAACTGTAGCATCTGAATGATTGAATTATCATCTCAAATTTTGGTTGGAGTCGATCTTGCCTAGAGTCAATATTAGTATCAACTGTTAATTATTGAGTCAAAAGATGTACAAGTAAGACATGTGGTGTTCACATTAGATTTTTTTCATGTTTTCGAGCAAAACGGTGATATATCTTTCATCAAAGATTAAATATGGGATGCAAAATTGTTCAAAATGCTGCCAGCATAATTTTGCCACCACATAATATTATCCTTGTCTATTCTTCTCCTTTCCCTTCCGAACGGAGCAGGGGGTAGCACCTTGGTTTTTTCCTAAGGCATTTGACCTTCACTATCAATTGGTACTAGTTTCAATCATATGATCTAACAGAGAAGTTGATCCTAACAAAAATGAAAAATAGTAATCTTTTTCCGACACTTGAAGTAGGATTCTAGATTTATAAAGTCTGTCACCTCATTGACCACAATATTCTCGATTGATTCATATCATACAATTTGACCATAAGTTCGATCAGGGAGCTTGAGGTGCGGCCGGCTCCCCGACTTCAAGAAATGTTTTCACACAGTTGCGACAACAGAGTCAATGTTCATCTATCCACAAACTGAATGAGAGAAGCGATGATATGATAACTCGCACAAATTGGAATATAAGATAGTATCTATGTATGTTATATGGAATCAGTTTGAGCATATCATTTCCAAACTACAGTTATTGTTGAATACATTCAATATATAGCCCTTTGCAAAAACCGGGCACTTGAATAGTTAAAGCTCTCATTTAAGAAAAATTCAACTTGTACCTTGAACCAAATTGTGGCTTTTCACAGTAACCCAAATTATCTTCTGGTGTACTCTGTTACCGACAGATTCAAGAAAAATAAAGCAACATTTTCATTTCTTACACAAAATTTTCCTAGTCTTATGTTGCCAGTGAATTCTAAATTGAACAAAAATAAAAACTCGAATAATGTTTCCGTCAAGTCCCAACTTATATGTATGTTGTATACCAACTCTTTACATTTTTCAGCCATGATGAATGTGATATCCTGTAATAGATTATATTATTAGGAGCAAAAATTAGTTTTCATTCCCTTGTATATCACAAACTTATATTAATCTTATAATGTATTACAGGAGATATGTAATGATGATAATTCATCCATCCATTCTAACTTTCTTTCGATCACACTAAGAGTGCAACTTTGTGACCATCAGGGACTTCAAAAACATGAATAATTTGAGATTCATCAATTTGGTCCTAGTGAAAGCAATGATGAACTTGCAACAAAAATGTTCCACTTGCTTTGTACAAACGATATAATTTGTTTTTCTACAACAATTATAAGACCACATCACGGATGAAATAGCGAGCTCTCACATTCTATAGTGATCCTATTTTACATAAATCAATCAAAAATTTAGTGGTCAATTGGGTGACAGACTTTTTAAATCCGGAATCTTGTCCTAAGCGTCAGAAAAAGGCTACTTACGGTAAATTGTCGTCAGAGTCAACTTCTCTGATAGAACTTATAATTAAAACTGGTACTTGTTAGTAGCAAAGGTCGGATACTTCAAAAAAAAACCAAGATATCACCCTCTGCCCTGTCGTTTAGAACTTCCCTTATGATTGTTGTGCTTTTTCCTCTGTTTTGAATAGAACAGAGGTACTATCCTGATTTTGTCCTAAAGTACTTGACCTCTGCAATCGATTGATACTAGTTTCAGATTAACCACGAACTTATTGACCGGATATGACCTTTATTTGATCCTTAGGACTAGATCCTGGATTTATAAAGGTGACATCCTAATGACTACTATATCTTCGATCAATTCATATACAATTCGGCCATAAATCTGACTAGGAACGTTAAGGTGCGGTCGGCTTTTGAACTATTAGAAAGAGGTACATGAATTTGCTCACTTACTCCTTATACTTGAGTCAGTACTCAACTGTTTTTTCCTAATATTTAAAATTGACTGCTCAAATTTTAAGTTGATAAAGAATTATTTCTAAGCGAAAATAATTTCTGACATCAAGTAACTGTACTATAATACTTCAGTCTGCAATAAAATATTGGTAGAAATATTATGTTATGACATACATAAAAAATGCAATTCCAAATTCAAGCCATACTCCCAACAAATTCCATGTCAGAAGCACAAGCATCTGTTTCATTATCAATCGATGTTCTGCGACAGTGTTGTCAAGTTTCTGGACGCCAGTATGATAGCGAAATATATGAAGTGGGAGTATACACGTATATTTTTGACGCCACTAAAAATTGGAGCGGAATTTTTCGGAACTAAAAATATACGGAAATTTACATTTCCCTATCATTTTGGCGTCAAAATGAAATTTTGAATTTAGCCTCTAGAGGTCGGGAACAAGTCAGGAAAAAATTTTGAAGCAATTCTAAAGTGGCGTCCGATATACGGACTCCAATTTACAATGGACGCCAGATTAAATGCAAACGCGCTATATTAGGACGCCAAAATGATATGAGGATTTATATATATATATATATATATATATATATATATATATATATATATATATATATATATATATATATATATATATATATATATATATATATATATATATATATATATATATATAAATCTTCGATAGCGAACGTGTCACTTTCACTGGCATCTCCATATCTTCGCTGAACACTGGTAAGTAGATAGCAAGAATATGAACAAGAAGAATTCAATGTACACCTGAGAAATACTGGATAAGTCTGTTCAGTCAACGAAAATAAAATCAATTCGAACTGTTCGTTCATCTTTTCATACCAGAAATTTGTGGTAGACATTTGTGTTTGACATTCTTTGTGATATTCTTGAGAGTTTTCCCAATGGATACTTCATTCCAGAAATTACTACCTCTATCAATGGATTCTCCTCTTCGCCATTTTCGTCAAGCTTAGTCTCAACATCGCATTTGTTACGTACTTTTAGGTAATCAAATACATGTATTTTGAAGTGATCCTGATAAACGGCTGTATGCATTATTTGCATTGTAATTACTTTTTCAAGTCGGTACTGGGGACTCAGTTTGTTGAAGCAGCGCTCAAATAACCTTCTTTACTGTCTGCTGGCGTTGTGAGTACGAGTCTCGCCCGAAGAATGGCTGTCTGTGTGTGTCGTCGAATATTATATGGAACATTTACAGGTGATGTAATATTTAAACTTGTGAATGAAAAGTATTCAACAAGGCTATAAGCTGAATAAAGTTTGAAGAGCCGTCAGAATAAAAATATTTTCATCATTATATAATTACTTTTCCACGACTAGCTTCCTTTCATAGAATAACAAGATTATTTTGGAAATAGAAGCATATCTGTCGTGCAGATATCTGCGACTTCAGATGTGACAATCCAATTAACTAAGATGTAGATGGAGCTCTGAATGTTTTCAAATGACTATGTTTTGTTCCTCATTATATTCCATGAGTTTTGTACCTTTTCCTATTCCCAAGGTGGCAGTAGGAAATTAAAAAAGCTAATGTTTCTTCACTATTTGGTAGCAAAAACTTAATGTACTGCTGATTAACACTAAATTTAAGTAATGGAATATCCTACCTTGAAAGTGAAGACCCAGGCTAGCTATTAATAAGGGCACTAGAAATATTTTACCTGAAAAATAGGAAATGGGCGCCACTCCCAGAAAATGATCAAAGGAGAAAAAGGTACTATTCTGGGAGACAATAGCGAAAGCAAAAAAACAATAAAGCATAGACGTCGAAATCAATTATAAATAAAATTATTATTAATTCAAAGTGAAGAATTCCAAAAATTATAATTCAAAAAATTTGTAACTCACGAAAATGATTGAAGCTATTATACAAAAAAATCTCACTGCAACAGCCAAAAGGGAACTGAAGAGCACGTCACAGACGTTCAAAATTACGTTACGAAAACTAGCTGAATATCCTCTTCAGGCGGAACTCAAGACTAGTATCGACAGAGAAGATAGATGTCGAATTGGTAGCCACAAAAACAACGTCAGACAAGAACGTTCCCTGAACTAAGTAAAGTTGATCTTGCGTCTTATAGGGCTTTGATAAATATCCAACGGTCCTTGAAGATGTTTAGGTTGGCCGTGCGCTTGGTAGTCAACTTCGGGAGATATTAATTTTCTTCTTAAATTCGTAGACGTGTTGAAGTTTTTCTTAATTTGAAGTTGGTCAAAAACTAGTCTCAAGTGGCCACTGGTCCCTAAGATTCCTAGCAGTTTACACTGAAAACAAACAACCCAACCAGTATCCAATTCAACTGAAACAAGAGGTTCCTACAGAAAAATTGGAGAGCTCTCTTCAAACGTGAAGCGTTAATCTTGAATGAATAAATTTAGATTCGATTAAAAAACGAATAAACTGTAAATTTAGTAAAAGTTAAATAAAATAATCAGTCAGTTATTTATTTGTCTGATTTTAAATAGTGCACTAAAAATTTACAAAGTAAAAAAGACTACGCTGAGCATTAAAGAGAAGGAAAACAAAGAAAATACAAAGTCTAGCAGGACAAGAAAAAAAATTTATTAGCGACGAGTCGATAAATTTACGAACGTGGTTCGTTACTAAAGAAATTGGATCAATCTTCACAGACTTGTAGGATTTTCCAGCTTAAAAACGGGAACTAAAGCCCACAACAAAATATTTTAAGCTTTGGAAACAAAAAACTACAAAAACAACGTAAGAAACTAAACTACGAGTTCTTGAATGCCAAATCCGCAACGCGTTGGATCCAAAATATAGTTAAATTATGTATTATCAACCACTTTCACTAATCATTTATACATCACACATACTTAGGTGAGGAAAGGTAAAGAGAGGAACGAAGATAGCCACAAATCTCGTAGGTTTTATTACTTCGAGTGTATATTTAAAAAAAAAATCGCGTATCACCGAATCAATATGCGCCTGATCGCGTTTGGTAGTAGAAAAAAAATTTAAAACAGAAATACAAAAAAAAACGATAAATTACAAAAAAGAATGTCTACTCTTGTAGACGGAATGGTATGGTAAACTAGGACAGGTAGCAACTAGAACATGTGTACGAAACACTATCAATAGTAATGATTATCAAACTAATCTGAATATAAAGCATCAGAAATAGTTAAACGAATCTTCCCGAGGAAGGACAACAAACAATAATAACCTCCCAAAGAGGAAAAGACCAGCTCCTGCGACCGGAACGGCTATTGCCTACGCTATTGTAAAATTTAGAAAAAATAAATTAAGAACAAAAATATCAATTTGGTATAAAAGTTTCAAGGTAGTAAAAAGGTGCTGAACACAAAAAACTAACAAAAAAATAAGGATGAAAGAGATAAATTTGAAAGATAAAAGGTTAACCACGCGGGTCGCCTCAAACGAAATCACTAAAAAAATAATAATAAATTTGGAATAACGTGAATAAAAATAATAAAACAAATACTTACAAAATCATAACACTGATTCTAATTGAATAAAATAATCAACAAATTTAGAACAATAAGAAAAATCACAAGACTGCTCAAAAATAACCCGTCTGCAACAACGGCTCGGACGAAAGAGGAAGAACCAGACGCGCATACTCCCTAAGTTAGCGCTTCAATCAAGTGTCATACGCACGTACTATTTTACAAAATTAGTGCAAATTTGTTACATAGATGGCGACATGGGTATGCAATGGGAGAACAATTGTACAAAAAAAAGACATCAGACAAAATTTTTGTAACAATTTACATGATTGAAACAAGAATTTTTGCTCCTTTGAATAAGTGCAATATTATCAAAGTCACCTATGCGGGAAAAGGCGAGTTCAAATAAGTCGTGCAAAGTGTGATGGTTTGATTTATACGATGTATCATCAGAATAGCTGATATAATTGACTATCAATCACGCCTTTTGAATTGTAGTTGCGGTGTCAGATCATGAAATATAGATATTTATGATTGTTATTAGGGAGTAAAACATAAGGAATATTTTCGAGCTGATAAAATTGATATTTTCAATAGTTCCAGTTGATCATTTATCAGGTATCACTGAAAAATCAAATTAGCGGTATGACAGATCTCACTATGATTTACGATCGAACACACATAGTTTTTTTAAACTTCAGTATTTGGATGAGGCATGAATTTGCTGTGGTCTGAGAAGCCTACATCTCCCATTATAAATTCTTCCTAAATTATCAGTAGTTCCTTCTGATACGACGTATGAGGTATTTTAATTCAAAAAGTTCTGATTTGTAGCTTAATAAAAACTAACAACCTTCTTCCTCATCAATAACCCATCTGAAATACCAGATATTTGAATGTTTTCTTACTAAAGTCAGGTAACGGTGATTATTCCTTACTATTATTTTCACCTTAGTTAGTGCCTCAAGCTATATTTTCTGTATATTTCAAGCTGTTTCTGGCCCGAAGATATTTTCTCTTCTGGTTTAGAAATAGATAACAGTTTAACCTTGAATCTTCATTATGCAAATTGATAGACCCTTCATACAATATCTACTTAAGTCCTGCACCCAATATCAATTTGAGATGGAATATATCCACAGCACTGATAGCCATCAACCAAACTAAAAGCATATAACACAGTGCTCAAAAAGTCCAAAATCAGATTTTCAATTCACACCCATGAACAGCAGTCCCAATATGCGCAACGACTACAAAGTATGAGTCAAATCAACAACTGATTCATAATGTTGTTAAATTCAACAAAGTCATGACGCGAGGATTGAATGATTTGATAAAAGAGCTTGAAGAATTGTTATTGCTAGTATAATTTTCTTCACAATTTACCGTGATCAAGATGAGACTATTCTCGTCACTATGCAAGAAAAGTACTCTATTTATCATTTTGAGATCCTATGATCGGTAATCGTGATAAACTTCTTATAATTTAAATTTTCAGACTGATTTTATATGACAATATGGCTGTACGCTTGGCATAAATGGAAACGTAAATGTTATCAATGGAATATATTGATGAAACTTCCAATTCACTATTCAATTGCAAATTAAAGTAGTATCGACAGACTCTCCGATCGTATATAGAATCCGTTGAAATGTGAAGGAGAAAACTTCCCTACTATGCAGTAATTCTCCGCTGTGAGTTTTTGCAGTGGTCACTTAATTACCAAATTTGGGATGTCTGCTCGAACAGTCTTCTTGATTTCCCCATTCGCTTATAATCCTACAGAAATTGCAAACATTTCACTGGGATATTTATTACGCCAGGGCGGCATTTAGACCAAATTTATTCTATCGACAACAATAAGAAAACACGGCAACGATTCAGTTTTTCAGCGAACTCTTGATTAATGGTTTGCGTCTGCCCTTTCTTTGCTTGTTTGTGCTTTCTTCGGTTGTTTATTCTCTTATTCACAAAAAAAGGATAGAATACTTGCTCCTGATGTATCGCGTTGAGGAGATAATGAGTCTTATAATTTATAAAATGGATGTCATCCAATTCGAGTGAGTGCCTATTGTCTTCTACTGTGGCACGGAAACCCTAGAAGAGCCAAAGTCTTAAGTACATGCATACCCGTTCCGTTACCGAATCATTCTGGTAGATTTGTAGCCTCATATTCTGCGACGATCTCAAATCACTAACGATTGAGCGGCATCAGAGAGATTTCTCATACTACCAGGATAACCTTTACGACATACAGGTGTGCTTGATCTTGTAGCGCTTTTCCGGTCAACATATACGTACACACCGGGAGTCAAACCAGGGACTTCTAGATTCGTACGTCACAGACGTTAATGCACTGAGCTACTGGTCCGCCTATTGCTGTTTGATAAATATCTGTGATAGGTAAATTGAAGAGAGTAACAAAGGACCTAATTTTGGAATGATCAGTCCGATTATTGCAAACATTGATATTGCATACTGCAGTATTTGATATCTTAAAACAGCTTAACTGAGCAAAAACCTGGAAAATATCTTTTCTTCCCATTTCTTTACTAACAACGTTATATATGTATTGGACATTTTTCATACTGATTTTAGTGGGGTGTTCAATCGGATACATTACTCAATGTTGATTCGCAGACTACAGGCCCTAAGTGCTTGAATTGCAAGTAATTGATAGATATCAATTCGTATATTTCAATAGCTTCAAGACAAATTGAATCTCAGTAACAGCTGATGTAACTCAAGATCAACATTAGGGACTCTTGTTATTGACTCCACTCATCAATGATATTTCCTATTGCATTCTGACTCATTTTTGTTCAATATACGCAGACGATCTGGAAATCTATAGATCTATTAAGAATTCAAATGATTTTAGAGATAACCAAATCAACTTAAACTGTTTGCAGGACTCTTGTTAATATGACTGTTCACTTCCTGATATGTCAAACTATTAAACTATTCATTTTACAAGGAATAAAGGAAAGATCTGTGAACAACTATAAAAATAAGGGGACAACATTAATGACCAAACTCAACATCAGAGATCTAAAGAATAGTTTTGATCCAATTCTGGCTTTTTATTATCATGGCAGTCATCAGAAGCAACAAGTGTATTTCAGGGATTTCAGGAGCCCTATTGGTCTGTTCAATAGCCTTATAACACATTACGAATATAAAATAACACTACAGGAAGATGCTCTGAACAAATCTAGAAGATCCATTGGTTATAAATTCAATATAGATTCTAGGAAATATTGCCAGATGATACAAGTCTTCAACATGCAGAGCTTCGTCACTAAGATACTATTTTCAAATTAGTCAATGCACAATATGTACGACACAGTGAACTTTTGACACCTTTGCAGTTTTCACGCTCTTTGCAAAATTACTGGGAAATCGAATATATTTGTGTTATTTCATGTGCTGCAGTCTTAGACACATCTTGTTCATCCAATCATCACTTGTGCGCACAGATGGGCGTTTTTGGAGATCCAAAGAAAAAGATTCGATTGAAACAACATAAACTGGACTCTATTTCCACGGCCAGTTTTCACTTCATAAAACATGGGTCATGAGCTCTCGGACAAATATATTTCAACGTGCACTATAACCCGCACACGAAGTAAGTGAATCTAGGCATATTTGAAATCTGTGTGGAGAAAGAGATGCAGCAAATATATTGGGTGTCTTAATTCAATTTTAGGAGAAAATTTTGTACTTCACGCACGATGGAATCTTTATGTTATCACGTCAAGAGCACACTTTCGACCCCTTTTTAGTTATATTGCATATACGGGGAAATGTGAGATTTGGAATACTCAAAGTTTATGTGAAGAAGATGTGCGGAGAGCAAAAATTATATACAGGGTGTCTCATTTTGATCTATATATTGTCAGAGTTCTAAATGAGCCGAAAAATAACTATTTCTTGATAAATTCTATTTATTTTAATTCAATATCCAAAATACATCTTCTATTTTCTATTATTTTATTTTATTCATTTATTAAGTTCACTTACCGGTAAGCAAATACATGCACGGCAAGTCAGTACATGGATTACAATATTGAAAAGTACACACATACAAAAAAATTTATAATATAGATTATATGGATGAGTAGTATAGTCGGTATAGGAAACTACTGTCAGGCTTCACATCAGTGATTGCTAATAGTTAGTATACAGACTTACGTAGTTATTACTATCAATAAAATCAATGAAGATTCAACCTCAGAAATCTCCGTCTGTCAGATACTCCTCGATGCTATAGTACGCCTTCTGAATCAGCTTATTAGTCAGAATAGATTTAAGTTCATTCAAATTTAAAACATTCATCTCCAGAGGTAGTTTGTTAGAAATATTTAAGTTTGAATTGTTAATTCTAGCATTTGTATATGCAAATCTAGGAACAATTGAGTTTTTGTTTTTTCTCGTATTATGGCTGAAGAAGTAGTTCAGTATATTTTTCTTGATATACAATGGACAATCCAATATATACTGAGAATATACCGTAAGGACCTGGTTATTTTTAAAAAGTTTTCTGCAAGGGTGTCTAGTACCGGCACCTGAAATAATTCGAATTCCTTTTTTTTTGCAATAAGAATATTTTTCTCATTATGTGGTGATTGACCCCAGATTATTGAGCCGTATGTCATTACTGAATGAAATAGTGGAGAATAAGCTATTTTTGCAGCAAGGGGACCAACAGCGTGATATATTTTACGTAGAGCATAAAGACATTTCGCTAATTTAGCACTTAACACATCAATGTGACCCCTCCAGTCTAGGTTACTTTGCAGGTGTAGTCCTAGATATAGTGTGACTAATTCATCTGTCTGGCTTGAGTTGATAAAATCTACAATATTTGTTTTTTATTTGTTCAGTATTAGCCCATTCGACGTGAACCAGAATATAGCTTGGTTTAATATTGAACTGGAACTGTTGGTTAAGATGTCAAGAGTGGCACTATTAGTAATGAAGACTGTGTCATCTGCAAATTGTAAGATTTTAGAACGCATATTTATTGCTGAATCGTTGACATTTATAATTTATAATAGCGGGCCTAATATACTCCCCTGAGGGACACCATCTTTATTCTCTTAAACATCATTTAGTGTATTATTTATTGAAACCATTTGCTGCCTGTTTGCAAGATGTGACCTGAGTAATTCCAAGGCAACATCTCTTATGCTGTAATACTCTAATTCATCCAATAATATTTTGTGAGATATTATATCAAAGGCCTTGCTCAAGTCCACAAAGGTTGCTCTACATTTTTCACGGTTTTCCCATGACTTTGTTATTGTTTGTATTAAGGACAACAGAGCATCCGTAGTGGCAGTTGCTGTACGGAAACCGAACTATTCATCAGCGAGACAATTTTGTGAATGGATTACTTTTTCAAGAATTTTGGGAAAGATGGGAAGAATCGCGATTGGTCTATAGTTAGATGTAACATCTCTTGATCCACTTTTGTGAATAGGAATTATTTTGGATATTTTTAATTGGTCAGGAAAAACGCCTGCTGTTAAACATGTATTAAATAAATCGCACAATGGGTTAACAATCCATTCGGCAACAGTTTTAACTAGTTTCGTATTGATTTCATATATATCAACAGAATCTTCGCATTTTATTCGTTGAATAATATTGAAGATTTCACATGGCGGTTCTGGATCAAAATAAATATAATTGGAGCTCCTATTTAGTGTCAAAAGATAATCAAAATGATTATGTTGCGAAGGCGGTAAATCAGCTGTTATATTATCAGCAATCGTCACAAAGTAGTAATTGAATTCATTGGCAGTTATAGAACATATATTACTACTCACAACACGACCAGTCTCCTCTTCAATTATGGACCAGGTAGTTTTCATCTCATTTGTTGAGTTACTAAGCTTGTTGAGATTGTGAAGTTTGTGGGCCTCACTTACCTTGTTGTTGTTTTTCTTACAACTGCCTTAATTAATATCACTACTTGATTTTTTGTGGCATTTTTTCATTTTATGGAAAATAAACTATTAGTTTCGGCCATTCTAATGTTTGATTGTCTCAATCTGGTTATATTGAATCTCGATTTCATAATCTGAGACAACTTCAGCGTGCATTCGCTTCCTTCTCTTGGTCGTCAGATCTGTTCTCTTCTTTTTCTTCTTTCACTTTGTTATCTTTGTTCTCTATCTCTTCGTCTTCTCTTGTACCTTCTTGTAATTTCTTTGCTTCATCTTTACGCAACTTCTCGTCATCATCTTCATTTTCGGTTTTCTCATCTTTGGTTTCTTCTTTTTCTGACAGGAAAGCTCAATATTCCTTGATACGCTTAGGTGACAAGACACACTCATATGACTTACTAGTTGCTTGGTAGCCTAGAATGTCTTTGACAACGTACCTACCATGGTCAAGAACAGCATGAACAATAAATGGACCGATGAATCTAGACGCCGTTTTGAGACTTTGTATTTACCATGAAATTACCTGCTCTTATCATTCCTTTCTCAATTTTTTATTTGATTATGTTCAGTATGTATCGCAGCAATTTCACGTGTTTCAATTCTTTTCGTCATGAAATCGCATCCAATATGCCGTCTTCTAACCTATTTCTAATAGTTTCTTTACTGAATCCATAGTTTAATTTGCAGCCAAGTTAAAGTTTGCATGGAGATTTGCTGGTTAGTTCTTGTGTCGTTGAATTTATCGATAATTGGACCTCATCCAGACATTCATGCCATTTATCAGGTGACTGTATTATTTTCAATATTGCAGGGATAATTGTTTTATCATATCTCTCTACCTTAACATTTCTCATCGGTGTGCGCACAGCTACATGAACTTATTGTATATTATATCCTTCACAAAAGTCTTGTAACGATACCTCGCTGATGGCGGTGCTGTTAATTCTGGCGTCGCTGTTGAAACTGTCGACGGTATACTCGAGCGCCAATGCGGTCGGTGGCGCAGTTTTCGAAGGTTGACAGCTGAGTAGCTCAAAAGAAAACGTCAGGGTGTTTTTGAGAATAATATTCAGGAGGTAAGTGCTACTATGATATTTATTTACACACAAAAATTAAGCTGTCAAACATATACATATATTGCAGAGATTTGCACAGCGATAGTTGTGCTGAAGGCTGATGGTGACGATGCGGTGACTGCCCAAGACAATCAACATTCGTGGCATCGCGAAGTGACTTCCCGAACACTGGATTACCTTTTTCAACTTTTCTATGCTGGTGGAACCAATCTAGTTCTCCTGCATTGACTCTACGTTAAGTTGTTTCAATACTGTGAAGCCACCAGATGACCTCTCTATCAGTGACTCTACGTTGAATATTTCTGACACTGTGTAGCCAGCAATGACTCTTCCAGCGGTAACTCTATGTTAGATTACTCAAACACTGTGAAGTCAACAAACACTTTGCCAGCAGTAACTCTACATTGAATTGTTCAAACGCCATGAAATCAACAAGGACTCCGCCAGTGGTGACTCTACGTTGAATTATTCAAACACCGTAAAATCAACAAGGACTTCGCCAGCAGATATTCTACGTTGAATTATTCAAACACCGTGAAGTCAACAAAGACTTCGCCAGCGGTGATTCTACGTTGAATTATTCAAACACAGTGAAGTCAACAAAGACTTCGCCATCGGTGATTCCACGTCAAGTTAATTCAACTTTCACGGAGGGGACGGCGGAAGTCAAAAGCAATGATTATAAGTTGTACTCTGCAAAAATACTTTAAGTTCGAAGATAGCAAAAACAATTGCAAAATAAACCAAGTTCCTTTCACGGACTATGAAAAACAAAAGAGAGCAATCAAACTTACAATTTTTTCTTGACAATCGGAACGAACAGATTTAGCAAGAAAACTTTGAATGGATGTCAGACGGTAAATACAGTAGAACTTTGGAAGATGGCTCGGAGAACTAACTTTCAAAAGAAGTGACTAAAGGCCTCATTTATTATCAAATTTTAATGAATCCGTATTTAACTTGTTTCAAAATCAATTTCTTATAAGCGCGGTCAGTGATGTAATGAAGAGATGCAGGCAAAAAAAAAGTTATTTTACAAGTACAAACTTCTTCACAACAACAAATTTACTATTCTTTTCCTACTAAATACATCCTTATCGATCACATTTTCTTGAAATTGATATTATCCCAAATTATTTCTTTCTGTCGGTAAATTAGTCGGGATTTAGTCCTCTGTCGGTGAACTGTCAAATGTCAGCTCTTTATTTGTTTATGGTCAAAGGTCACGAAGAACAAAACGAGATATACAATATACGACATATTTACAGAACAACGGCTGATTACATTCAGAATTCATCAACGGTAAACACAAGACATAAATACAAATCAAACAATATAGGATTGAATTCACTTTCAGATGTCTCAAAAACATAATCTCATTTCACTACATGAATATTAAAACATACTTATTTCAGCTAATGGCTGCTGATGCTGCGGTAAGCGTCGGTGCAGTGCTTAAACAGAATTACGGATTTTAAAATTTATAGGGTAAGCAAGATGTGACGGAGTTTCAGGAGAGAATTCGTCAAAGTTTCTAAATAGCTCACTTGTATATCCAGAACCACGATCTAATATTATCCTATCTGGTGTTCATTTCTCCACATACTTTTGCATGTCTCTAAAATAATAATTATGTCTCAGCTCATTGAACTTTTTCTCATATCCTTAATGTGAGAGCTCTTCAAGTGTTTTCATCACAAGTTCGCAACGTAATTTTCGTAGTACCACCAAAACCAATTTATCATTCATTCGTTTCATTACTTTATCATCGATTATTTCCTAACTCTGGCCCTGATTTTCAACCGATAATATTGCATTTTTAATACTCAAAATTTCAGAATCTTGTTTCTGTAACGTTGCCAAATTTATTCCGCCTGTGTCAAACATATTCATTGCTATTTGTCTACTCAAACAATCCACATGTTTTACTCGACCACCACTTCGATTAGAAACATAAAAACTGAAATTCTGAAGCGATGAACTCCATCGTACAATTTTAGGATTCAGATTTTTCTTTTCTAAAGTTTGGGTTAACACGTTACAATCAGTGATTGAAAAAAAATGTTTCCCAAGTAAATGAGTCTTGAATTTCTCAAAAGCTATTACAATAACTAACAGTTCAAGCTCGAAACTATGCAGCTCTGACTCAGATTCTGAAGCTTTTATGCTCGACAAATTGATTGGGTGAAGTTTTCCTTCGAAATTCTGAAGTTAGACCGCTCCAAATCCTTGGGGAATTGCATCCGAATGTAATTCTATTTCTTTATTTGAATCGATCATTTCAAAGACTGGTTCTTGAGTGACCATTTTATTCAATTGCTCGAAAGCATTGATTTGTTGTGACATCATTTGGAATACAGCATTTTTCTTCAAGAAATCTGTCAGCAGTTCCGCAACTATCGCGTAATCCTTAATGAGTTTTCTAAAATATCCGGTTAGTCGTAGAAATCCTTGTACTTCTTTGAATTTGTAGGAAAAGGAAGATTTTGACAGATTCAGTTTTCGTCAAGCCTGATTCAATTGCATTCTCACTTTTTTGCTAGCCTCAATAGTCTATTTGTGTTTGAGTCCAGTTGCATCTATTAAATTCCAGCTTCAATTTGTACTCGGTCATTAAACTTGATACTTCCCTTATTACTCCAGAATTTTTCTTAATAGTTTCAGTTGCAATTAAAATATCGTCCATATAATTTTAAGAAACTAGATACTTCCATAACCTTCCAGTAGTCGCATCAAGTCTCACAGACCCGACCAAATTCAATTTATTGTTCATTTAAGGGCAGGGGAGAGGCAATACTTGCGCAGCCGTATAGCTCCCTAGTTTTTGATTCTGTAAAGCATAGTAAAGTTTGATGTCAGTACGTTTTATTGTCTGGCCTATAATCAGCGATAAAATCTTACAGACCCGGCACAACTAGTTGTGCTCCTCTTTCATCATACGTGATTTTTTTGTCACCATCAATCGATTTTGGAATCATAAGGTAGAGTTCAAATATTTTGATGAAAGATTCTCATTTATTATCAAAGCTAATATTTTAGATGAACTATGAAAAAAAACAGGAGCATTTACGTCGTTTATTGGATGAATGCGAAGCAGAAGAACCTTTTTTTGACAATGATTCGAGCATCGTGCTCAAATAACGAATATACCACGGAATATGCGTGACAGAATGAAAGAGGTAGCTGGTGTGACTACTTCAGAGACTGCAGAACAACCCAAAGGTCGAAAGCGCTGTTATTTTTGCACAAAAGACAGTAGATCAAAATATTTTTGTGAAATGTGTAGAAAATTCGTTTGCCTGTCACACGCCAAAATGCTTTGCCCAATGTGCACTAATGTAAATACATAACTTTTCCTCGTAAAACTTATTTGTCATAAATCCACCTTTCTTTGTATGTGAAAATATTTTTATTTATTCTATAAACATAATGAAGCTTCAGGTTTGTAAACATGTTATATTGTTGCTTTGTATTCCAGAAATTCTTCTCAATCAATACTTTTGCAAATATTATACTTATTAGAGAAAAAAACTTCAATTACACGTGATAATAACCACTCAATGTTAATTTACCCAACTTTGATATAAAAATCAAATAACTTCCACATTATCTTGAAAAGTCTACTAGACTCAGTGCGACCAGTAGAAGGTTAACTTTAATTTTCCAGCACTACCATGCAGAATGAGAGTATAAATGAAAACAAGAGCTATAACTGACAGATGAATTTAATTTTGGATAATAATATTGTGAGATTCTAAAATCTTGTGAATAATTGGCAATGAATGTTGTTTCTGTGTTTAACAGAGAAACAATTCTTGTCATATATGCATATCCCATTTCCGAATTAATGTCACCTTAATAACATTATGGAACAATATTCTTGTTGAGCATTCACGGCAATGGAAAAATTGAGATTTGAGTTCACAGTAAAAGCTGCATCAGATGGAGAAACAAGCATTCTCTGCATAACTTCAAATAAAATCCCAAATGGCAGCGTACTCAATATACCAATCAACGATCAACCAGCACACTTACACAAGAAACTTGCTAGTACACCTGCTTTCAATAAAATAGAAAATACTCTATCAGAAAGGCATCAAACAAGAGAAATCGGGATCGACATGGCAGATGATTCAGCTGGAGTTTATACAGATGAACAAGATAATATACAGTTTAACAATTCTTACTTGGAAAAAATCACAGAAGAGGCTAAGGCTATTTCAAAAAAATTATGTACATTAGATGAATCTTCAAATAAATTATTGGAAAAGTTAATCAAATCACAACAATGAAATTAGAATATCGCAGAGATTGCAGAGCAATTTATAATTGAAGAATTAGCAAATAAGAATTCAAATGCTTCTCAGTGGATGAACGAACTTGAAAAAGAATGTGAACGTCTGGAAATAATAGAAGATGGAGAAGAGATCATGATTTTGGAACATTGTCTGGAAAAATGCTGTATGGATTGGTATCAAAGCATGATGATTGAATATCAGATGGAAACAGAATGGAATATAAGAGAAAAAACTCTTGTGATACTAATGCAAATAAAGGCTGCGTCCCAATCAGATATGCCTTCTTGTTTAAATATCAAGTGGGCACATTGCTAGATTATGCTACAAAAAAAGAAAGGCTTCCATTAGAAGTAGGGGAAAATATTGATACAGGAGCACTAATTGACCTAATTGCAGCAGGTTTGCCAAACTTCGTCTCGGATAAAATTGACAGAGAGAGCCTTAAGCAGAAGATCTGTACAATGAAATAGGTAAGCTGGAACACCTTATCAGTAGAAAAATATTCATTTTGGTAGTAGAAAGACCAGAACTTATCAGCCTAAAGTAAAAACGGAGAGGAAGTCCTGTAGCATTTGCGGAAAAAAATGGAGGAATATGGTTTCATCCTAAATCCACTTGCTGGTTCAGGACTACTGAAGACAAAATGAAAGATGTGAATAGCTCAGTATTAGAAATAGAATTTGATAGTGGAGAACAGAAACACTAGAAACTACACCATTAATCGAACTCAAAGTCTTATTAAATAATACATTGAAGGTAACTGGGATCTTTGACTCAGGGTCAAATGTTTCATTGATAAATTCAAGGATACTGCATTCAAAAACAAATGATAACAGTAGTGTTACAAAACAAATGAGTTTGAGAACGATTGATAGTGTTAACAAAGCAAATGGAATAATTACGATGAAAGCCAAAATTCTGGAAATAAAAGAAGAAAGCGATGTTTTTGTGATGAATATTGAGAATTTCAACTCAGAATTTCCAATCAGCCTTGATTGCACAAAGAAATATAAATTGATACAGAATGAAAATATAGAAAACGCGAACAATATAACAAAAAAGCCAGACAGCAGAAGGAAGGATATCCCTCAATACTTCGACGACAAAGATAAAATTAATGCGAGAACAAATGATCTCGAAGATATCAGGGATCATTAAATAGATTTCAATGAAAATATAGACACCAAGAAGTTCAAAATTTTGATAAGTCACTTGAATAATTCTGAAAAATCAGAAATAGAGAGGATAGTAGAGAAATATGAATATATATTTGCCAAAGATAAATATGATATTGGCACAGTGAGAGACTATAAAGCCAGAATATATTTATCAGTAGATAAATATTGGTGCAAGAGACCATACAGATGCACGATTGAGGACAAGACAGAAATAGAAAAACAGATATTAGAATTATTGAAGCGAAACTCAATCGAAGAATCATATAGTCCTCTCGCTGCTACTGTAACCTTGGCTTACAAAAAAAATGGAAATAAGGGCTCAAGATTGTGTCTAGATTCACGGGATTTGGATAAAGACATACCACTTATATCCACTGCAAAAAACGCATCACTTTCAAATGGACTGAATGAAAGATTAAATCAGACAATAGGTCACAAAATCTGATGTAAGATAAATGAACAAGGAGATAAAGTTGCATGGACCACTGCAGAACATGAATGTGTAAGAAAATATAATGAGACGGAGCACACTGTTACTAAATTCAGTTCAAGTTATTTATTATTAGGAACTGATACCTCAATTCTACCAGAAAAACTGAATATTCACAATAAAGATGAAGATTCAAAAGAAGATAATAAACAGGCATTAGAAAATAGCAAAAAATACCACATTTACAATAAAAAAAAGGTTTGACGAAACAGAAAAGATCATGAATTCAAAGTGAATTATCTAGTGTATGATTTGTATGAACCTGTAATTGGATTCATCTGTTGGTTTCCCAAATATTTATAAACATGTTGAGAATGGCAATCACCTCAACAGGAAGAAATTTGATGAGCTGAAATTTGGACCGTATAGTTGATCCTAGGAAAAATATCAAACACAGTATACAAAATCGACACAGGTCAAAGGAAATCGGAATCAAAGTAATTCCATATAACGAGACTGACTCCATTCTCCGCTAGACAAATGAAGGACTGACTTCTTGAGAATTCAATCGGAAAACTTTCTCCCTCCGTGGGGGGAGATGTAAGGATCTAGATACTTTCTCAACTGAAATTTTCCAGCACCACCATAGAGGATATACGTGAAAACAAAAGCTATGACTGACAGAGAAATTTAATATTGAATAATAATATTGTAAGATTGTGAAGTAGGAAACAGCCTTGTGAATAATTTACATTAAATATTGTTTCTGTGTTTTACAGAGAAACAATTTTTGTCATTCATGCATACCTGAATAATTTTAATTTGAATACTGGTTATGAACTTAATCGATCATGGCTACCAATCATTTGTTAATAATTTCAAGTTATTTGTATCTACGAATCTACTTGCAAGAATTACTTTATCATCACCTCCTGAAGATCTGTGGATGGTTCAGTTATGCGCCAAACCAAAAAGAGTAGAGCCAGATTGACCTAGAACCACAAGGAGTTGACAATTTCCCTATTTAGACCTTCATTATTATCTCCTGAAGACTTGTGGATATTGAATCATCAATCACAGGCAGAGCTCTACGATCATAGGAGTTAATATATTTTAAACTAATCTAGTTATTATTTGTACTTTTATTCTTATTTTCCGTTGTCTTGACAATTTTGTTTATTTATATTTATATTTGTTTTCACTTGAAAAAGGCAGCACTTTCGGAACGTTGTGTTTCCAATAAATTACAGAACTTATACCCAATAAAACATATTTACTCATAAAATGGGTTCTGAAAAGTTTTTTCCTTCATTGATAAGAAACTGTTTGGAGCCAATTCAGACATTTCTTCTACCTGCTCCAGAGAAACTGCTGCATATGACTCTTCATAGAGAGAAGGACCGCAAGGATAATTTTTAGTGCAGAAAAATTAGATTGCCTGGTTCGATAAGATTTCCGCTTATATATCTCTCTAAGAGAGATTCAGCACTTATCAAGCAACAAGAGAAAAAGAGCGAAGAGGAAGAAAAAGCGAGTGGTCATGTGGAATTTGATGACGAATTTGATGATGAATGACGTAATTTTCTTGCTGCTACAATTCTCATCATATGATCTCCTCGATTAAAATACATCGTAAAAAACTCCTACTGTGGAAACCCACGTCAAAAAAATGCACCAAGTACCTATACTACTTGAGAAGTGGTGCGGCAATGTGTGCATACCTACGGACTTAAATCATGATAGCTCGAAAACGATGCTTCGAAAAAAGAACACCTCTCAAGTATTGTACTGAATAGGACAGCATTTTATTAATATGATGAAATTGTAGCAGCAAAAATATCACATTATCCATCATCAAAATCTACATCAAGCCTCCATGATCATTTGTTCCTTCCTATTCACTTTTTTTTCTCTTCTTGCTCAATTTGTATTGTGTGGCTCTAAGAAAAGAGATATATCAGTCAGATCATCATCGATCTCGAGAGTACCATCATCTATTGCATTTGAATCAGTATTAGTGCAAGAATGGCACCTACAATTATTCTTGCAGCCTTTCCTGCATCTATCGAAAATTGTATTTAGCAGTTTCTCTAAAGCAGGCTAATCATAAATGTTCAGCCTCATTTTTCGTGAATAAGTTCATTCTAGCCACATGAGTCAGAAAAACCAATAGTCGATGATGCATGGGTACTGGCCACATATGAGTGCAAACCCGTATTTCCTAGATTTGAAACCGAGATAGCTTGAGAACGGTGCGTCGTGAGTGTGAAAGTATAAATACCTTCTCACTACCTTGTACAAAGTACAAGTCAGTATTATGGAACCGACAATACTCACAACTCGGAATTTTGATGGAAATATCTGTTCCGAACATCCCTGTATCGATTTCGACAATTTTCGGCTTGATGTCGATACGTATGTATGTGTGTATGAGTGTATGTGTGCGTGTGCGTTCGTAGTTTGCAAATCCTAGAGCCAATCAAACGTATAACGTTGAAATCTTGTAATTAGGACTGGCTTACGGTCTAGTTGTGCACCTCACATTAAAATTGCAATGGTATGTACCGGCAGCGCTCTTGACTCGGAATTTTTCTCTTAATTTTCCGTATAATTCCAGAATGATCAGCCATAGAATACTGAAATTAGGTTTTTGAGGTTACTGTATCATTCAAATGATTATCTTCCATTTTTGTATCAATTGGCTGACAGACATTACGAATTCTCCGCATAAGTTCAAAACAATCAGTCGTAGGATATTGAAATTTTGTATTAAGCTCCTTTGTAACATCTAGCTGTGCACCCAGCTTCATGATTAGGATTATCTGTACCAGGAATGCACTTAGATCTTAACATTTCTTGAGTTCTCTGCACGATTGAACGTAGAATGTTAGAATTTTGTATTTAATATGAAATCACTGTTTGAATGCTCATATCGTATCTTAATTGCGATCTACTGAGCCGAAAGTCTACTTTTCCTGACTCTAGAGTTTCAAAACTTACTATTTCAGTCTGCTGTAACATCTGAATGATTGCCTATCATTCTCATAACAATAGACTGAACCGTAAGTGCACTTTAGTTTGATTTTTTCCATATTTTGCACATAAATGCACGATTGTTACCGTAGAATCAGTGGAAGCAGAATTTGATGGTCTACTGTTTCTATAGCAACTGACCGGGCCAAAAGCGCTCTCCACTTGACAAATTTTTATAATTTTCTGAATGAATCCAAATCAATCAGCCGTGGGATAATGGAATTTTGTATTTGACTATTGTATGCAAGTAATAAATCCAATGAAAATACAGCACTTTTTCTCATCTATTTTGACTGGATTATTACGGTGACCAGAATTTCTTTGAGCCTGATACCCCAGCTGCATTATGATGTATAGCACTGCTGCAGATTTATATATCTGCATGTCATGTATCAACTCAATTTTCATTGACTCGCGGTTTACAAGTATAACTATCTGAGGCTTGCTAGATTGTATCAACTCAGGAGTCTCAATGAGGACGAAACATGTGCCTACGGTTGCCACCTCATTCGGCATGTTGATGTGAAAACCAACTTGTGGATTTAAAGTTTAGTGTAGCAATGACGTTTCGATTTTTTCAAATTTAGTAAGTAAGAATTGTGAATAAATTTTTACATCAAAAGATATATTTTTATTCTTCCAAGTTCAATTGCAGCTTTAACACATTGAGCTTTTTCTTTGCTTAAAACGCAGTTGATAACAAGAAAAACTATGGATTACTCAATTCCTGCCTTTCTCATTTTCCTGAGAAAGGGTGTGATCATGTACAAATACTTGAATAAATCATGTCTAATTTTTGGAGAGCGATTATATATTTCATTTTTGCTTATCAGCTTTCTGAACAAAAACTGTCCGGAGCTGTTTGTGTAACTACCATCAAAATTCCAGACTACCATATATTTGACATTGTCATTACTAAGATTAATATCATTGCTCAACATACAAGACTTTGTGTTCCAAGTTATTCCCATTGGCAATATTTAGGAGCAAAATTCATGGAATTTTGGCTGAAAGTTGTGTTTCAGAACAAAAAAACTGCAATTTTACGAGTTCATCTCCACTTATTGGACAAAATTCAATAGTAAAAATCAGCAGCAACTGTTTCGCTCCGTAATTTGATGAAACAAATACCATTCATATCACATAGTACACCTACAGAAAAAAGTGAAATTATTTCCTTATTTCATCACAGAAAATATGCCAAGCGGTGGCTCTACCATCTGAGTATCTAGGTACTGTATGATGTATATCCTGTTTTCATCAACTCGACCCTAGGCAAGAGAATAGAACAGCTACTTTGAAGACATCTTCATCACTTTATTATTCACAAAAATGAATCCAATTGATCCCTTATTATATGGAATGCTTGTATCAAGATTTAGTACCCAATTCCTCAATAATTCCAAATTACAGTCGCATCAGTAGAACTATAACACAATGACGACAGCGTCACCGCTTGACGCTTTAACACTTTACCAATAATGTATTGTGGTTCTTGAATACCTATTCTTGCCTCAATCACCTCGTGAAACAAGATCTCCAGAAGATGATAAAAAAAACTACATTAACGATATACAAGACTTATATAATTGATGAACAAGCACGTGTATATTATCATAGAATCCAATATCAGGCAAATCTTTTGATAATAACTCTTTTCATAATACCTGCATTGAAACAGCGCGTTTCAACGCCTGTTTTGTTAGTCAAAACAAGGCAATTTCAGACAAAGGCGAGTATAGCCGGGCAGAAACAAGCTTGTTTAAGCCCGAGGGGCGAAACAAGTTTGTTTCTGTCTGCTGAACTTGTTTCTTAGATCGTTTCATCCCTGACAGAGTCGCATTTGTTCATTGTCAGTCTCTAAATAAAAATCATATGATCTCAGTTAATTTGACAGTTGTTGCATTTGTTACATTGAATTTATTTGGAAGAACGATGTGTTCCAACGAGGAGAGTATTGATACAATTTCAAGTGTACCTCAACATTCAATTAATAAAGCACAAGCAGCATCTATTGACTTATTGCCTGTAAAATCGAAAGCAAAGTATTTGGTTTGCTACGAAAAATTTGTGAAATGAAAAGAAGCAGAAGGAACTACATCTTGGTCGAAGGATGTATTACTAAGCTATTTTGTAGATCAAGCCTCAAAATACGCGCCTTCAACTATGTGGTCGATTTATGCAATGCTGAAGACAACGATAGGCTTACAACACGATATAAATATTGGTCAATATAGTCGGCTGCAATCTTTTTTGAGGAAGAAAAGGAATCAAGAATTTTCCTCCCGGTGAAATAAATGAATTTCCTAATGAAGCTCCCGATAAAGAGTATCTTTTCATGAAGGTAGTAGCTATTCTTGGAGTTCTCGAAGCATGTCGAGCCGAGTTGTGTGACATGTCAGTAGCTGATTTTCAAGATCTCGAACAAAAGTTACTTAAAATTACAATTCTGAAAACAAAAACCCACACGAGTCGATCATTAACGGTTGAAAGCGAATATAATACAATTATAAAAAAATATGCCAATTTAAGACCGAAAAATGTGAAATCTAGCCGTTTTTTCTTGAATTATCAGAAAAGGAAATGTACCCGACAAGTAGTTGGAGAAAATAAAATTGCTGAATGTCCAAAACAAATCGCTGAGTCTCTAAATCTACCAGGTAGCAAAGAATATACGGGTCACAGCTTCCGGAGAACTTCAGCAACCTTGCTTGCTGATTCTAGAGCGGATATTACGACTATCAAGCGCCATGGTGGTTGGAAGTCAATGACGACTGCTGAAGGTTATATCCAAGACTCAACCAGTAATAAAAGAAAAATTTCCAATCGAATTTGCGAATTTATTGGTCATCTATCACCGCCTCTATCATTAAATCCCACAACTCTTAAAAGAAGATTGAAAAATGATGACTTTGTGAGTTTTTCTACCGAATCTGAAAATTTGAGTACAATAACATCAGAGACAGCGACTTCAAAGCAAGCCATTTATAATTTTGATAATTGCTTCATCAATACTATCAATTTCTAAATCAATTCTGTTGAAAATATTGAATTATTCTGAATTGTTTGAATGACAATTATATATTATTTTTTCTGTTATACTATCATAATTTTCCCAATGCTAAGATATTATAAGATTTTTTCTGCACTATTATAGTCTAGGACTGTAATATGCGTTATGTCGATTGACTTAAGACATTGATACTGATTCAGTCGATTTCATAACCTCATTCAATTTGACAGTTGTAGTATTCGTGATAGGGAATTAAATAATAAAAACGATGAGTTTCGAATGAAAAAGTGATAATACAACAATTTCCAGTACACCTCAACACCTTAATGATGAAGAACAAGCAGTAACAGTTTTTGCTTCGCTCACTTTTGACAGTTTTATTCTCAATATCTTTTATATATTGATGAAAAGTGGAAAAATTAATGTTGCAATTCTGTATAAATCTATAAGTTTTATGAATTAATAAATTTATTGACGAGAAGTTCCCTTGAAGTTGAATTTTTCACTAAAATTTAGGTTAGATAGGTTAAATAATTTGAAACATTGATATAATCTTCCAATTTCTAACATAGAATTGTCAATAGATCTGATATTATAATTTTAAAATAATTTCTACTCACTCTTACATCTCTAGATGACCATCCTTTTATAATACCCTCCTCTCTGAAATGTTTATTACAAAAGTAATCTATAATTTCAAATGTTCTATTCTGTCGTGTCATGTTCTTGCGCCACTTAATTAATAAAATATCATTTCTGGGTACAGAAAAAAGACAATATTTCTCTTCACAAGTTCTGCACCTACTGTAACAATTTGGCACAAAATATTTTCTTCCTATTTTACAATATATTTCCATATGAAAAAACTAAATAAAGCGAAACTCGCCATTTACTTCCATACAAACATAAGCCCGCCTCAACCTATCCCTTAGCTACTTTCTCTCTCTAACAATATTACATTTTTGGCTTCACTTTTGCAACACAGTCAAGATAGGGAATTGCATAGGCGTGGTCATGATCGATGACTTTGACGAACACTTACACTAAGTTTATCCCGCGGATCGATTGTGAGTACAATGTTTTCTGCATGTGCGATATGGCTCTCTTTGGTCATGAAAAATTTCTAGCATGAATACATAGGTAAATTTTTGAAATACTTTCCACATCTATGTATGCGGTCCACTGTCTCGCCAAATGAGTGTAAGTGGGCACATTTTTTTGACAGCGTCGAATATCATTTGATAACCATTGAAAAGATCAACGATGAGCAAATAAGATGACTTTCCGATTTTTTATAATATGTTCTTAAGGTGGAACGATACAAGTTGTCTCTTTCCAGTCTTATCTTGTTAAGGAGTGGGTAAGGCTTTAGGAAGGTCAGTGATTACGGCGGGATGGACAAAAATTCAAATGCTTCAACATTTCGCACACAAAGCTATCAAAATTAATGCCTATATATAAAATAGGTCTCTCAAAGGTATTAAATGTAAGGCCAAGGTTCAGTGAGCAGCTATATCAGTATGAAATATGGGAATAAAATGTATTATTTGTTTTTTGTTACAAGCAGAGAATCTGATATTTCTAAGATCTCTAGAAATACTAACATGTGCACCAATGATGGATATAAATATTGCAACATATTCTATGTTATGCATGCATAGGTATTATTTATGTTACCAGTAAGGTAGAATCATTATTACAGTATTGAAGTGTGAATGATTGCATGGTGGAGTCGTAGATCTAATTGTTTGAGCTCATGAGTGCTGATATAATGCACTAGTTATACAGAGTGATCAATAATGATTGTCTGTCACGTGACTAGCAATAGTTCGCATTATGATCAAAACTATCTTAATGGAATAAAATTAGTATGAATTTACTTATTTTGATAACCACGTTACCGACATTTTAAGAACATAATGGCGTATATTCTGCATATTTTGTGACGGATTCATCCACAATCTGATCCAGAAAACAAGTAAGCAAGTGAATAGCTGTTTTATGGAATGGTTATTGAAAATTTATTATTATTCTACAAATTTTTAGGTAAGAATAGTGTTTTCAGAGGAACTGTCATCTGTCACCTAAAGCTCACTATCTCAAGCAGGCGGCAAAGAAGAAATCAGAACAAGGCGGCACGGACAATCATCTTCAATCACTCTGTACAAATAATCCCAAAAAAGGCAATTATTGTATAAATGGGAGAAAAATCATTTAAATAATAATATATATCAAAGAAAATACTTATTATTGACCTACTAATTGCTTCTCAATTTGCCAGAGCTGGCTCTTATGATGAAAATTCAATTAGTTATTTCTGCTTCTGGAGAAGTGATGGAAGTTAATATATTTTGTTGCAAAATTCAACTTCAAAACTATGGTATTGATAACTTCAAATCGTCATCTGTACAATTACAGCTGTAGTAAAGTAGCATCCAGGATCTGGAAGTAAAAGTTGACCAAACTTCAATTTCAATGTATTCAGTCTGATGAACTTTCCAGAACAGTATCATATCTAGCATTGTCAAATCGGAATCGTTCTCCTATATTTAATAGAGTACCGAACTATAAGTTACATGAAGAATATCTTCAGAACTAAATGCAGCCGGATTAAGCCTCTATTTTCCTTCGTGGTTCCATGCTTGAAGTACAGATGACAGCACGCAACACTAGACAGCCATACACACATTGCTAGAATAATTTTATTATACTCACCAAAAATCATTATTCGATTATTTATTGTTGCAAAGACTCAGACCAATATAGTAAAAAGTGCTTATAACTTTTGAATGATACTGTTACAGATACTGTTTTTGTTTATTTATTGTTTCTTTCCAGTGAAAATCTATGATTTAAACAAGACAACATAGATTTTTTGAAAACTTGGATCTTAACTATTCTCAAAAAATATATTGTTCCCAAGGAATATTTGGCCGTGAAATGTTATTACTTTGCGTGCACCAAAACGACCCCATCACTGAGCTGAATTCTGCTTCGAAAGTTCCCAATTCCAAACTAAGACAATAATTTTCATTATTTCTCTGTGTACAAAGAATTATTAGATATTAATGTCCGCTGGGTAAAAATAGAAATTGTGGATCATTGATACCGTTGGGTTCCTTGATTTCATTGATATCATGTCAAATTCATATCTGAAAGAAATTGGTACTATAGGATGCGTTCGTTATACTATGTGCACTGATTGTGAACAGGATAGCACAGAAAATAAGAGAAATATCAGTTAATAAAACAAATCATGTAAGTAATGTTTTACACTGTATTAGTGAAGACGTAGAGTATTGTAATGCGATCGCATTCGCAACAATTTGTTTGTCGAATCGATGAGTTAGTTTCAATACATCCAAATTCATCCAGAAAGCTTGGTGATGGGGGTACTTCGGTGCACTTGTTACAAAAAATATCATATACAACACGGACACCGAACGACATTCAATATCGCGGACAAGTTTGGTTGCATAAAGCGACGCCTTGGGCTCCGCCCTTGCCTTCGCATCGTACTTTGCCCTAGCCTGTGCCTCGAGCTTTGCCCTTGTCTCCACCGAGTGCAGCCAAATTTATCCAGGACAAATTTCGATATTAAATGAAAAAAGACATTAGAGGAGTACCCAAAATATCAAGAACTCGGAGCGCAAAATTCAGTGTTCGATGTCAGAAAAAAATTATCAAAGGTAATATACCGATAGAGAGGTATATTATTGATATACCGAAGAATTTCACGAATATACTTTTTGTAATTATAATTTTTTACTCGGCAAATTTGGAGATTTGAAATCAACGATAATATCCCTCGAGCTAAAGCTCTCGGGTATTATCAGATTATGAATCCCCAAATTTGTCTCGTAAAAAATTATCCAAGACAAAAAGTATTCGAGTTAAATTCAAGGTATATGCGATAATATACCGAATCTTGAGGTGTATTTGCAAGGATTATTTCACAAACCATAAAATTTATTTATTGTTATATTTTTTATTATTTTTCAAAAAGCTACTGTGGTATATCGAGTTGGGAGAAAATATTATCGCGATATACCTCGTTACCATGGAAAATCCCCTAATTTCATTGGTTGTTGCTAAGGTGTGTGATATAATCAACGGTAATATACCGATAGAGAGGTGTATTATCGATATACCGAAGAATTTCACGAATATACTTTTTGTCTTTTGGGGAATTTTTTACGAGACAAATTTGGAGATTCATAATCTGATAATATCCGAGAGCTTTAGCTCGAGGGATATTATCGTTGATTATAAATCTACAAATTTGCCGAGTAAAAAATTACCCAAGACAAAAAGTATCTGAGTTAAATTCAAGGTATATGCGATAATACACCGAATCTTGAGGTGTATTTGCAAGGATCATTTCACAAACCATGAAATTTATTAATTGTTATATTTTTTATTATTTTTTAAAAAGCTACTGTGGTATATCGAGTTAGGAGAAAATATCATCGCGATATACCTCGTTACCATGCAAAATCCCTTGATTTCATTGGTTGTTGCTAAGGTGTGTGATATAATCATTTATATAATATATCATATTATACTTTCAAAGGTACGCAAAAAAAGTTATGAACGAAATACTGATTGATGAAAATCGAAAATTATTGCACAGCACTATGAGGAATAATGTCATCTATTAGTCTACCAAATTCCATCTCGAAAAACTGGATTGTCCCGGAGAAATTGGTATTTTCGGTACAAAATAATGTTTCTCCTCAAAATTCTCACGTTCAATTTGCATGCAAACGGATATGATAACCAGGAGTCAAGTAACTAGTATATATTTCTTTTGGATAAGTAACTATTGAAGTCTCTGAGATATAGGATTTGCATGCTAAATTTATACGTTAGGTCTAATTTAATACGGATTCATTGCAGACATTGAGACTCTGACAAATTATCTAATTTTTGATATACACCACTAAAAACTTCGCTAATCTATTATGATATATTAACAAACATTTTGCTACAAGATTTGTTGCTTGAAATCTTGCGGTGAGATAGTTGATTCGGGAAATGTTCCACCTTAACGATCTGGACGAGCGTTGTCCTGCTAACTGGTTGTAAATGGACGATTTTCGTGATATCCGGTACTTAATTGAAGACTCCAATGATTTTAATCGACGAACAGATAAGCCACAGAAAAATATCGGTAGCTCCCTGACTATTATTCATTTGTATCATTATGAGTTGAAGACTCACCCTCACCTCCAACTTCACCAGTTTGATAGATCGTACTAGAATTTTTTCAAGAAATTCTATTAGTCGGAGAGCTGGCGACGTTTTTGCTGATGTATCTACGTAAGGCAGAATAATATCAAGGATACCTGTAAAAGTGTCTTCCATTTGAGAATCTGTAAGTCTGGCAGCATCTGTTCCCTGCGTTTCAGGTACAAAGTAGAAATTACATAGGTCAAAACTCAAATTTTTGAAGTCATTATGTAAGACTGTTTTTGAATCCCATCTTATTGGATAATAATTGAGAATCTATAAAATAACTCTTCCTGCTTGATTATTTGTTGTTAACATGTCGCCAGACTCATTTATAATTTGAAATTTTCAATTTTTTTCTATGTGTCTACGTAAGGTCTGGTATACTGTTTTTTTTATATGGAGGATGATGCATACAGGTCGAGTTATAAAATGCCAGACCAAAATACAGTTGTGAACACCTCGAAAAAAATATTTGAGAGATAATTATAAGGAAAGACTCTCAAAGCCACAACGTTTTTCAATTGCAAACTGAGAACACGGGGCGCATTTGATTTGATGAGATATGAGAAGTGTATGATGACGCACCTTACTTTTCATGTTAGTAGTTGGTCCCAATATTATTCCCTACTTTCTAGTGTAATAAGGAAACGTAGTGTTTGAAAAAGTGATTTACAATAATTTTTTACCACTTTTGGAGAAATTCTTATTGTCAGAATCCAACAACTTTAGTTCCTTTGAATAATTGATGGACTGAACAGAATGTCCAATATGTGGTTCAAAGCTGACCAGCTACCTCTCTTTAAAAACGATGTAATAATTCAATCTGGAAAAAGATTTATATATTAATAACTGATAAATGTAATTTCTAATGATCTATAATAGTAGGTATATCGTGCAACAAGTGCGGCATGTTATTGTTTGCCCAAGAGAGCGGAGTTAAGCGCCCGTACGAAGTGAGTGAGCTCATTAGCTCAAGTGGGCAGTTGACAGAACTGCACGTGCTGCAGATACTATTCTGTTGTTATATATATAGACGGTTATTCTTCTACCTTCCTGAGGTGTCTAGGTTATTCCTTTTGAATTTCAAATATTTCTTGCTGTCTCTTGCTGCCTCGAATGCTATTCTTGTTGTTGTACTTTTCATTTCAAAAATTTCATTTATCGCATCGTCCCATGTTTGTCGTGGCTTTTCTCTGCTTCTTTTCCCTGTAGTTCTTGATTTCCATATTTCTTTGGCCTGTCTATTCTCTGGTTATCTCATTAAATGTCCCAACCATTGTAATTGTTCACTCATCACTAATTTCTGTGCTAATCCTATATCATGATTTTTTCCTATATCTTTATTTCTCTTCCTATCTAATTTCGTTACATCTTGTATACTTCTCAGATACTTCTTTTCCATCATCTGTATCTTGCTGTGTTGTCTTCTATGTGGTAAATTTTGTTCTTTTAGTTATATTCTATCACAAAAGGAATTAGCCATGTAGCGATACCAAGGTTTTTTATGTAGCCAGCTCTCCGTCTATTATATTTGGATATCACATGTTGTTTTGGAATAGGTAATTTGATTCTATTGCGGAAATAATTCTAGCAAAAGTGTCAAAAACCATATTTCAACGAGGTTCAATTGTTTTTTTTTTCTACAAATTATTCAGATAATGTCTAGTTTGGGATCTATTGGGAGCTGTTGGAGAGATTAGCTCAGTAGAAATCTGGAATCAATAAATTCTTCAAATATTCATTGTTTTTCAACAACTTGACCACATTATGTAAAGTTTGGAATCATTTGACGTAAATGAACCTAATACTAATGGCTATTGTAAAAAATATTCATAGTTTTATATAACTGCCATCTGTCACTTTGAAAATGATAGTTGTCACTTTGAAGCATGCAACTACTTGAAACGATACTCAAAATTTACGGAATAGTGATGAAATTAGCTATATAATTCATGGTTTCAGGGATTTATTGCGCTGACCATTGCAGATTTTTGTTTTCTATGTCAGTACAATACAAAGCATTCAATACAACGTTCACCTGAGGAACCAATACATGTGTGACTTTCAGACAATCAGGGGCTTATAGCATAATAAAATACAAGTTAATATTATTAGTGAAAATACACGTGGAATCAACAATAATATTAACTTGTATTTTATTATGCAAAAGACCCCAGAAAGCTTGAATCAGAGTCCTTTGCTGAGCCGTGGACTGTTCATGAAGTAAATATACTGTGCAGAGTTCACAAAATTTACAATCTTCCATATAACAGGAATAAATTTATTATACATATCATTCTTCACATGCGACCATTTTGAAACGTATAATTTGTTGAAAAATTGGAATTCAGGAGTGTTCCACGGAAACTCATATTCAATATGTTATAGCTGTTATTCTGACCTACTACCAGTCTTCCCTGAAAGCATTTTGGACTGCCTGTCATTTTCTATTCCTTCGTTTGATCAACGCGGGCGCTTTTACGTGAGCTGCGATTCATAAGAACTGACGAGCTTTACTTCTTTTTGCGTGATCGTTTTGGTCATCGCTGGAAGTATCTATAGTAAAATTGATATCCTAATTTTCAATAGTAAAGTGTTCCTTTATAAACGTGAATACAGTTTTTTTCCGATGAATTCTTGAGGGTTTATCAAAATTCAACTCCTGTACACTTGACCTTTGGCAAAATTAGCTACATTTAGCCTCTAAAGCCTTGGCTTCGTTCGATCTCTACCTCCTCTATAGTTTGCTATTTTAGAGTTATTTAATAATAGCTAGCCGTGCATTCCAATGAAAAGTGGGGTCAAATAACTCAACAATAGTAATTTCAATAGATCTGTTTGGAAAATTTACTGATTGACTACAAATAATTGTGGAAGTAGGTTTGATATCAATTTGCCAATCATCATCCATTCATGAATCAAATATGATATTACAATAACATCAATAGGAATGTTAAATGCGTTTTACGGGGTAAAGGGAGAAAAATATATCACGAATAATAATAATAATAATGATGATAATAATGATGATTTTATTGCCATACAATGTTATTAACACATGATCATTGTCAACCAGAAGAGAATGTGATACAAGAGAATCAAATACTATAATATTCACCTATTGAATAAATGTTTGCTTATTAATAATTGTTTCACTTTACGTTTGAAAGTATTAACACTTGTCAAATTTTCAAGAGATTGGCAGGTCGTTATATAATATGACACTTTTGTAGTACGGATATCGTGCATACAGTTGTGTTTTGATGGTACATTCATATTGCTTATTATAACATTGGGATAGATATTCTTGTACGTTTTGGACAAACGCAAATTTTGCTCCATAAAGACAACAGATTCATATAGATACTACCGTTAATACATTCAAGTTTGAAATTGATGATATGCATTATATCATACTTTTCTGTGAAACTAACAGCTTGTCCACATAATTTGATCCTTCCCAGTACATCACGTCATATCTTAGGAAAAAAAATTTTTTAGGTTTTGAAGTCCATTTAATTTTATTCATGCTACTGTTCAATTTTTGGACGTTTTGGATGTTAACCCATCCATCTTCAGCGTTCTACAAAGATGTTAATAATCATGAAACAATAATAAATGGGATGATGATGAAAAATGATAACACATGTGCAACAATATTTACCTATTGATATATTACAATCCTATAGCTCCGTTTACAGCATAGTTATGAAGATAACCTTCCAATACTTATTGATAACAATATAAAAATAGCAAATAGCTCAAAAATCACAAAAAATGTGTGAATGTAACTTCGAGGCTACCACCAACCAAGGTGGCTGGTGATAGAATGACAAAAAATGGTGAACAAAAAACAAAAATCACTATAGATCACGCATACCAACTGAAAAATTTTGCGCGTATTTCAAATTTTGTCTAGTGTCAGTTTGGTAATTAATGCATTTACTGCGATTAAGGTTGATATGTAGGCTTTCATGTAATAATCTTGGAACTTTGTTGTTGATAACTGATAAAATTTGGGGTTCTTTGAAATTAAATTTGTGACTTGTTTCCTGATGGTGCCTAGTAAGCGCACTATGATCAGGGTTCAAAATTCTACAATTGTAGTTGTGCTGATATAATCTTTTTTGAAGGGTCTGTGAAGTTTCCCCAATGTAGCATTTATTACAAGCATTACAATCAACTTTGTATATCAAATTCTTCCGATCTAGAGTTTCAGTCTTATCCTTTAGTTCACTAAAAAGAGGTTTAGTAGATGTTAAATTATTAGATGCAATTGAAATATTACTGTTATGCAAAATTTTCTGCACCGCACACAACTTCGTGATCGAATGGCATTGCAGTGTAAATTTTGGGTTCCACTGGTTGTATGTTTACATCAGTTGACCTGTGCTGCAACGTGTGAATTCTCCGTTTGATATTTGCGTGTAAAAATTCTGCAGGGTACCCATTGTCACGTAGTGTGTCAAAGATGTATTTGTAATTCTGCTGATGAAATCTAGGGTCAGATAAATGGAAACACCTGTCAACTAAGGCTTGTATGACACTGATCTTATATTTTTTGTTTGTGTATGAATAGAAATTCAAATATCTTCCAGATGCGGTAGATTTATGGAACCAATTTGTGATGATCTGTCCATTTTGTATTTGCAAGGTGACATCTAAATAATTAATTTTGTTTTCCACTGGATGTTCTATAGTGAAATTTAATCTAGGGTGGAAATTGTTGAAAGTCTCAAAAATTGAATCAACTTTATCAACAGGAGAAATTACAATACAATCATCGACATACCGTTTATAGTATATAATGTTGAAATTAGCGTTAGGTACGATTTGACATTCTAATTTTTGCAGCACTAGATCAGCTAATGAATTGCTGATACTCGATCCCATGGGGGAGCCATCAATTTGTTGATATAAAACATCGTTAAAAGTGAAAATAGAACTCTCAAAACAAAGTTTAATACCATCTTGAAATTGTGTCAAAGTTAATTCAGTATATTCAGAGAAAAAGTCCCATTTCTCAGCAATACATTCGACCACCAAGTCCTGCGGGATGCTAGGAAACAAGGCACAAACATCTAAGGAAAAAATAGTATAGTTATCTGGAATTTTGATATTTCTAATAGACTGGGAGCTAGTGACAGGTGGGGTTCTCCGATTTTATACCGCTTGCCTTTTTGAGGGTTGATAATTTACCTCTAAATAAGAAAGATAAAAATGTTATTAAGCGATGCACGCTTTCCGGTCATAGTTCAAATTCCAATTAAAGGTCTGAAAAAAAAGTGGTTTTTTCCGTGATATCATATTGCATGCCTTTGTTATGTAGAATAATTGAAATCAATCTGAAGCCAAATACTGAAAGGCAAGCGATTCGCAACAGCCCAAGTGGCTCAAAGGGTTGCATGAACTTGTGAAAAAAAATATGAAAAATGCCGTGTTCCCAAATTGCATACCAATGAAAAGAATTGAAGTTTTGGTCATAAAACTCTTGTAAAAAAATTGGCAAGCATTCCTCGTTGGCGCAAGGGTTTGAAATTTGGGGGTAATCTTGCATAAATTTTGCATCAATTTGCCGTGATTTCAAACTACCTCAAATGGAGCAAAATCTTTATTTTGAAGTGAAATAATTATAAATTTAGAATGGCATGCATGTTGCTTAAGCCCTTCATATTTTAAATAATAATGAAAGTTGCATAAAAAACATGCAAAATTTCTCCGACTTTATTCTGCCTGCCATTCTATATAACATCAATAAATGCTGTTTTAAATACATATGGGCAATGGCAAGCATGTTGCTTAAGCCCTTCATATTTTAAATAATAATAAAAGTTGCATAAAAAATTGGCAAAATTTCTCTGACTTTATTCTGCCTGCCATTTTGTATTACATCAATAAATGCTGTTTCAAATTCATTTGGGAAATGGCAAGCATGTTTCTCAAGCCCTTCATATTTTAAATAATAATGGAAGTTGCATAAAAAACACGCAAAATTTCTCCGATTTCATTCTGCCTGCCATTCTATATTACATTAATAAATGCTGTTTTGAATTCATTCGGAAAATGGCATGCATGTAACTCTGTCCGATCATTGAAAAACTTTGGAAAAAGTGGCGAAACAAAGTAAAAATATTTCCGTGATTTTATTTTGTATTTCAATAAACAAATACTTATGCTTCAAGTTGAAATAAAAAAATTCAATGCATATGACATAGGACAAATATTTACAAATAAAAATAAATCAAGAAAATATGTCTTAGAATCAACTGAGTTTGTAATTATAGACATGGCAGGTAAGTCTTTCATTATAATGCAGATTGTTGGAAGTAATACAATTAGGCTTAAAAACAATACTCTAATACCATTAGGGCTTATGTTTGACATGAATAAGTGAAGAATAATATGAAAATACCATGCACTGTTAGATTTTAATATGGTTTATTCTCACTTTGAATTATACATAACAAGAAATGTTTTTCTGTTACATCTAACTGATTAGGTAGTTGATCTGATTGTGTTAGCTATTTATCATGCAATAATTTTATTATTGCTGATTCAATATGTTTTTTTTTTTGTGTTTACATCATGCGCAAGCACTTTGATTTGTTGCAGATTGGATATGCTTTGCCTGTATATTGTGATAAATAGATTAATAAATAGATAAAATCGTAGATAGTTTCTGATATTTATAGTAATTAAATAACAAATTAGTAAGTCGCTACAATAATTCCATTCTAGACTTGTCAGTGCTTTATGAGCATTGTCGGATACATACGAGCGAAATTGGACTGGATTGAAATAGAATGAAATAGAATAGAATACGTAATAAAGTCTGGTCAATTCCTTTTCCATTTCATTTCATGGTGTGAACTCTTAATCACTACATGTGTATTTCATGTCATTTATGAATCAGGCTTATTTTTCAATCTTTCCAGTTTTCTATTGTGTAGTCATTTCGTGTAATAGGTACGCTTTATGTATCATGGAAATATTCCTGTGAATTAGATTGAAAGTGATGATAATAGTGATGTTCGCGCATTTTTTGTTCAAATATTTATTGGTAAGTACAAAAAAAATATATAAAATTGATTTATTCTATTCACCCTTCATCGACGTCACGTGTCGTGGCTCTGGTATTATTTTTTAAGCATATTTTTTGTCTTACTATCAGCTATCGCCTAGTGTGTGTTTCATTTAGTAATTTTTGTTATTTAAATTGAATCATTCTGAACTTATTTACTCTACTTATTGATATAAAACTTCTTCCAAATTTACGGTGGTTTTTTATGAGAAATGTTAAGGTACACTGTAAAAATATCTTCATTGGACATTTTATGCATAGTTATATGAAGTTAATTGAATACATTCGTTTAAAAAGCATACAAATTCTAATAAAATTTATAAATAAGTAATATTGGGTGGCATTCAATTGTATCCAATAATAGGGTATGATTGAAATTCCTTGAATCACCGTCTCAAACATGCTTCATGTAAAATTATTTAATTCTATTATGGTGATTTTCAAAATTTACATCCATGTTATGAGTCTGATTTTTCTCGGTTTCATGTTTTATTTGAAAGTTGTAGATGTTGTTTGAAACAATAATCGATATGTCTGGTGATGACAATGCTCTTGAGCGAATCGAACAAGAAAAAAAAAAGTGCTTTTTGAACTGTCAACGGACAGCTCCTATACATTTATTCACACCGGAGACGCTAAAAACTTGCGCAGACTCTTTAGAGCGAAGAAAAGTTCATCAATTGAAGTACAGCGACGTCGAACTTCCTCAAGAAGTCAATGATACTATTGGGTATCATTCGAAATGCAGGAACAATTTCAACGCTCTCAAAGCGCAATTCAAATCAGATAATCTGAATGAATCTGCGATAAGTATCAAGTGAGTACTTTGTTTTTTAATGGAAACAGGTTACCAGTATCAATTTCTTTCATAATATATTACTTATTCGATCATATATATTTGAATTCAATTATCAATTTGTTCCGTACATCTATTTATTCATTTTCAGTCCATCACCGATTCTAGATAATATCTTTACTGAAAAAAATGTGCCTGGAGCCAATAATAGTATAGATAGCTTTTTAAATATTGATGAATCCCAAGAATTTCAATATAAGGACCCGTCGGAAAAACTTACATGCGTTTTATGTAACCGATCTGGCCATAAGAAGGTACGAGGTCGAAGTGAAGCAATCTCGGAAAGTAAACAGTTCCGGAAGTGGGAAGATTTTATGTATCAGGCCATACTATGGGAGGATTTCGAATTAGTAGCCGAAATAAAAACATATGTAGATGTAGAACGCAAGGTCCCATATCATAAAACTTGTCGATTAAACTACAATAATTTGATTGCAAAGAGAGAACGTAGGTCTGAAGGCGTATGGCACAGAACGAGAGAGTGTTATAAAGTCGCGTTCGCAACAATTTTTAATTTTGTTAGAAAATTTGTAATTGATAAAAAAAATGCTTGTACTCTCGATTTGATTTATCGGCTATTCAAAGAAGTTCTTTTGGAACAATATAATAAATTTAGTGGAGATGAGCAGCCAACGTTAGTGTATACAAAGCACGTATCTGAAAAATTACTAAAAAAATTTCGCAGGAAGATCAAAATGGAATATTATAAAAGAACTAGGGTAATACTGCCTTATGGTGGAGTCACATTCAATATAGATACGTTGCAGGATGATGATATATTACAGGAGAGGGCATTACTTTTAAGACGTGTTATTCTTGATAACGCAAGTAATAAATTTGGCCCCGATATCACAATTCAAAATTTAATTGCTGGTGAATGTGAAATTCCAAAAGAGCTCACACATTTTTTGAATACACTACTTGCAGGTTTTAACTTTCGACGACGTAAAAGTCCCAGAACTGCGAGATTGGTGAAGTCTTTTTCGAGCGATAATATTCAAGCTGTATCTAATGGTAAAACTATACCTTCAAAGCACATAGTTCTTGGAAGCACGATTGAGAGTTTCACAAATAGTAAAAAAATTGTGCGAATTCTGCAAAGATATGGGCACATATGTAGTTATAACGTGCTTGAAGAGTTGGAGACGGAAGCAACTTTTTCGTGTGTGGACTCTTCACGAATCTGTTCTTCTGATGTTGTCTCTGAACCAGGTTTGCTTACCGTATGTGCCTTCGATAATTTTGATAGATTTATCGATAGCGTTACAGTACAAAATACGACTCTCAACGACACTGTTGGGATTGTTGTTCAAAATATTATTGATAGAGAGGAGAGCGGGATCAACAATAAAGATGACGAAATCACTGGGCATTTCTCTAGCCAAAGAAAAAGAAGGCGAACTTTTGAAGCCTACCTTCCGGAACTGCAGCCATATCTAAAAAAACCGAAAATACAAGCTACTGTGTTACCGTACGATTCTCCTGAAAGAAACGTTATTCCGGAGAGCCTGGATCACGGTAGCAAGGTGGATTTGGCGTGGATGATGTCACATGCTTTCGGTATAACAACTCCAATGTGGGTTGGATTCAATGCGAAAATTGATCCTAATGATGACCAAGTGATACAGAAAGTTTTCTATTTGACACCAATTAATGAACCTCCCACAGATCATGCTGTCGTATTAGAAACAATGCGCAGAGCCATTCAAATTGCAGATGAGTGTGGCGAGCAGTATGCACAGGTGACATATGATCTAGGAATAGCAAGAATAGCTTTGCCATTACAAAATACAGAGCGAAATGAATTCAGAAGATTATTCATACACATTGGCGGTTTTCATATACAAATGTCGTTTTTCAAAGCAATAGGTAATTTCTTCAGTATTAGAAAATATTTATCTTTTGTTTGAGCTCATTTATACCCGCAGAAAAAATATTTCCGTAGGTTACTTTCTATAAGAAGTAAAATATCCTATGATATTTGTAAGGAAATTTTTGGAGTACATCATTGGCTCAAATAAACGAGAACAAAAGTTTTTTTTCACATATATTTATATAATTGATATTATTTCAATAGGTACTTTCATCACTTCATGCGGATTGGAGACCGTATTGGTGGAGAGCGATTTGCTTGGAAGTGGCTCGATTTCAGGATTTTTATCTGGGAAACATTTTAACCGATGTAAACGATTACACGTTCTTGTTTATTTATGTCTTCAGAAGCTACAATTTCAAAACTTTTTGGACTCAAAGGAAATCGAAGTCAACCCAAATATAAAACAATTATTGCAAAAATTTCAGCGTAGTGAATGCACTATAGAAGACGTCGTTAATGATTCTAGTACGCAAGATATTTTAAATGAATTTGTAGGGTTCCAGCAAGAGACTCTCAACGAAAAATATGGCAAAACCCAAAAATTTTATGCAATATATCTGCAACTGATAGGTTACTATTCATTTTATATATATATATATATATATATATATATATATATATATATATATATATATATATATATATATATATATATATATATATATATATATATATATATATATATATATATATATATATATATATATATATATATATATATATATATATATATATATATATATATATAATTTATTCATGTATACAGTGTGTAGCCATGGACATTTAACATGAAAAATCAGTTTTTCAGTTCGCATTGCTTCCCAAATTATATTGTTTTCAGTCCTGTGTAATTTGGAACCTGTAAAATAGAATGTAATTACTGATTTGGACAAATAATTTGATCCTCTGAATGTTATATTTGCAGTATTTTCATCTAACATGAATTAAAGACTTATTCCTCATGTTGAATGTCTATGGCTTGCTTTCTGGTTCACATACTGTATATATATATATATATATATATATATATATATATATATATATATATATATATATATATATATATATATATATATAAATATATATATATATATATATATATATATATATATATATATATATATATATATATATATATATATATATATATATATATATATATATATAAATATATATATATATATATATATATATATATATATATAATATATATATATATATATATATATATATATATATATATATATATATATATATATATATATATATATATATATATATAATTAATTAATATTCAAAACACATAGGTTATTACTTATTATTTGAGAGAAGCATAAGAACAGCTGAATTTGAGCTATATTGCTACGCCATAGACAAAATGACCAATTTATTTTTCACTTTGAATCATCAAAACTATGCTCGTTGGTTGGTATGGTACTTGAATACTCTTTTGAATGTCGATAATACACACCCTGGATTAAAAGAACAATTCAGAAAAGGAAGTTTTGGATGCAAAAGAACATGTAAACCATTTTCTCGTATGCCGATAGATCTGACTTTGGAACAGACCATCAATGCTGATGCAGGCAGAAGACTTACTGGTATTAGGCACATCACGAACTCAATAGCCGCTCGGCAAAGATGGGCTATAAATCACGGCTTGAGGTGTGCACTTATATCAAAAGTCATGGAAGAGTGCGGCCTTGATGTCGTCCAAGACATCACCAATGACTTGCTGCATCATAGGATAGTAAGAAGTGAAAAACATATGCACAGTTTTACTTCCACCTTGACTGAGAGAATGAATCCATTCTCTTCAGATGTAAGAAAGGATGTACTTTTAAATGTTTCAACAGGGAAAGCAGCACCTGATGAAGTATCAGAATTCTTATTGAATATTGAAATAATTGGGGAAAATATGAAAAAATGTATGATTGAAGAATGCAAAGAAAACGAGAAGAACTTTGGCAAATATGTAATCAAAAGAAATAAAATTCTAAACTTTGCAAGCTGCATAAAAAAGATGAAACTCAGAGTCAATGGGAAAATCCAGGAAGTGAAATTACAAAAAAATTTATTTGGCAGACTACTGGGGATAGCATGGGGCTCAAAAGAAAACATCAATATGGAAAAGGTAACATCGTTTTTAATTCATATACTCCTAGTATAGATATATTCATGATTTTATTTGAACTGATTGAACCATTGGTCATTCAAACCAGATTTTGAATGAACTGAGTGATGAAAATGTTTCATATATAGAATATTGAAATTCTGTATGTTTTCTCTTTTAGGTTTTATCTTACCCTCTAACACCGGTGCCTCTTTCGCTCTGTCATATGGATGGCACCATTAACAAAACTGACAAATCAGTTATAACTAAAATATTAGAAACTTACATCCAAAAAAGTGATTTTCCAGAAGAACATTGTCAACCAAATAATGTAAATGTAGTCATAATCGATGGCATGTTTCTATTACATCAATTAACACAAGTGCCATCGACACTGGGAGCCGTAGCAATAAAAATTCTAGAAAGTATAACGACGATAAATCCTAATGCAAAAGAAATATATATACTTTTCGATGAATACAAGAGTCCATCTATAAAGGATAATGAACATATCTTGAGAGATAATTTCAATGTACAATATGAGTTCAAAGGTAAAAATATATTATCAACTAGTTATACTATTTTGATATGACTATGAATAAGCAGAATAAGCTCTTTATATGCACGCTCGAATAAGTCAATTGAAAATGTTTCACGTCTTTTTCCGTCATAAGACAGAAAGCTTTTGATAACTCTTTTTACAGCCTAAGCAATTTCTTTTTTTGAACAGAACTTCAATGATCTATACATGCTTTTAGAATTGAAACATAATGATTAGGTTTTTCTAGTTTAAATTCTGTATATCTGTTTATATTCGACGTATTGACTCTCTCTATATGAAAGTCTCCATCAGAAACAATGATACAAAAATAAACAAGGCAAGTATCTACATAATTAAAATATACTGAATACTAGCTGTGAGAACTTGGGTTCCACATTTAGTGGAGAAAGGATAAAATTTCTCTGGCATTCACCCAAGGTCTGATCACGTGAAACAACCTCAAACAGAGGAATCAATAATTTGAGTCTTGACAATTATCATAGTGAAAAAAGATTTGATCAATATAACACACAAGGACGATGTCCCATTTTTGTAAATGCACACAGTTTCAAGGTCCAAACATATCATATTTTTACTTATTTTTTCAAGTTCATTTTTATAATTCATCTGAAATTTGGTTTCCATTTTGATTAGGTCCAGATCAAAAGCGACCATCGGATTTTGGAGCTGAATTAAAGAATATTAACTTCAAGAAATCGTTCATTACTTTTATTATGGACTACTGGGCATCTGAATCAAAAGTGAAACATTATATTAAAGATAAACAAATTTTTGTCTCCTTTGAGCGATGCCAAAAATACAAAGTAGCTGAAGATGGATCAGTAGTTTGTGAGATAATTCCCCATTTGAAATGCGAAGGTCACGAGGAGGCTGATACGAAAATTGTATTTTTCTTGTGCCAAATGGAAGACAAAGAGGTTGTCATCAAATGTTGTGACTCCGACATCTTTGTTATCATCCTGGGTAATATGATGCATATACCACAGTCATTGAAGGTCTGGCTTCTTTACAGCACCGGCAATAATCGTCGGTATATAAATATTAATGGAATATATAAAGCGTTGGGAACCTTGAAATGCTCCGGCTTACCTGCGTTCCACGCATTCACCGGATGCGACTACAACCCAGCATTTTTCCGCAAGGGAAAAAAAAAACCATGGGAGTTATACAAAAAAAGTGCATATTACCACCTTGCAAGCGTGAACTTCATCAACAAATTCTTCGAACTGCTTACATCGGGCATTTGTGGAAAAATGCTTTTTCTGCAGTACCTAACACCAGCCTGAATGTGCAAGAATTTGGATGGCTATTGGAGAATGATGCTTACACCTTCAAGTGGTTTGAAGGTGATGATGTTCCACAAAATATTCAGGAAATTATTGATGGTACTTATATTTTTGATACATATTTCAATTTACAAGCGTTTGAGGGAATAATTTCTCTAGCTGTTCCAGTATTGTATTGGAAATTTTTCTGTAATTATACTTCAAGAGTAGATACTAATAATAATAATTCATTAAACAAAATTTTTGCAATAATTTTCACAGATCCACAAGAGAATAGAGTTGAAGAGGATGATATTGTGAGAAGTGCCGACAACGAGGACGATAAGGATGAATCGGACGATGATGACAGCGACACTTATTCTCAAATAGATGGTGAAACTACTGAAGAAGAACCTGTAATTGACAATAATTATGATGAGGAAATGGAAATTTGAGCAATTATTGCCAATTTCAGATTCCTTTCCATTCCTATTTATTTATATTATGGAACATCCTATTAGCTATTTAAGTATGATTATTCTATGATAATAAATTATTTTTTTCTGATAATTAGATTCTTTATTTTTTCATAATGATAATAATATGTTCGCATAATAATGAAGATATACCTACTATTAAGTTCCAGATGAAGGCAATTGACCTTTCAAAAATACATTTTGCTACAATATTTCATCCACATAACTTATTCACATTCCGGGCGAAAAGTAAGAGCATAATTATTATGTTTTTCGTTGTTAATATGTGTGATTATTATTTATTATAAGATTGAAAACTTTAATGTTTCACAAATTCAGAAGTTGGGATGTCAACTGTACATACGTGTTTCTTTCTTATCAGGACTCTTTGATATAGTATTATTCTAGTGCCTCATTGGTTGCAATTTAATGTTATACCCAGTTAGAGCTAATACCGATATTAATAGGGAAATTTGAGCTTTCCAGTGATTTCAATTGAATATTTTTGGAATTGTTGCTATGAAAATATTATGGATAAATTAAATTGTAGCTCTCTGCAGTATTTTGGAAGAGACTCACCTAGGCCATTATTGTTTAAAATAAGTCAAAAAATTTAAATAAATAAATTCGCCGAATAATCCCTGTTAATTTTACTGAATTAATTTACGAGCACTTTTTCCCAATCCTTTTTCCGAAATTTATCAATGATGAGCCTGAGCAACATGCTTGCCATTCTTTGTGTCGTCTAAAAAAAATAATTTTGAACGAAATACACAATGGCATGCAGAATAAAATGACGGAAATTTTACCTCTTTTTTTTGCAACTTCCTCAATGCATGCCTCCATTTTGGGACATCCTGGGGTGCATGCCAATTTTCTCAATAACAATTCATCGAGCAAATTACCTATAGTTGAAATGGCATGCAATTTGAAATCACGGCAAATTGGTGCAAAATTTATGCAAGATTACCCCCAAATTTCAAACCCTTGCGCCAACGAGAAATGCTTGCCAATTTTTTTACAAGGGTTTTATGACTGAAACTTCAATTTTTCTCATTGGCATGCAATTTGGAAACACGGCATTTCTCATATTTTTCTCACAAGTTCACGCAACCCTTTGAGCCACTTGGGCTGTTGCGAATCGCTTGCCTTTCAATACTTGACTTTAGATTAATTCCAATTATTCAACATTACAAAGGCATGCAATTTGATATCACGAAAAAACCACTTTTTTTCAGACCTTAAATTGGAATTTGAACTATGACCGGAAAGCGTGCATCGCTTAGTAACATTTTTATCTTTCTTATTTAGAGGTAAATTATCAACCCTCAAAAAGGCAAGCGGTATAAAATCGGAGAACCCCACCTGTCACCAGCTCCCAGTCTATAATGTCACGTACTAGATCGAAGGAGTTTTTTATATTATATTCTGACGTAGAGGTAACTTTACTAATAATTTTGTTGAAAAATTTTGCCAATTTGTAGGTAGGAGTGTCTATCGTGGATGTGATTTGTCTCAAAGGTACATCCATCTAATGAATTTTCGGTGTCATGTACATTCTGGCCACAGACGGATTCTGCACTATAAGTTGTGGGTTATCAATACTTTTGATGAAGTTTTTACATTTATCATCTAAACCACGTATAGGATTTTCTGTTAACTTTTTATATGTTGTACTATCATTTAATATAACTCCAGCTTTTACCATATAATCATTTTTATTCATAATAACAGTTCCAGCACACTTGTCAGCTTCAGTTATAACTACTTGGTCTCTATGTTTTTTCACGAAATATCTAGCTTTTTCAATCCATTGTAGAAGCTCTAACTCAGCAAAAGAAAGTTTTTAATTTTTGAATTTATTTACTTGTGATTCTAGAAATTTAGAAATTTTTATTTTAGCTTCATCTTTATCAACAATATTACTGCGATCAACGGCCAAAGAAAGGTTCACGTAAGTGTCAAAAATTAAAGGTTTAAGGAATTTAATATCTTTGGTTTTAAAACTGAAATTTGGCCCTAATGCTAGAATAGTTAGTATTTCTTCATCAATGTTCAAATTGCTAAGATTAACAATCCACTTGGAATAATTTTTTCTCAAAAATTGGCAAATACTATTTTCGAGTGCTTTAGTTTTTAAGTTATCAAGTTTCTTATCACTGTTCAATTTCATTTGGAGTTTCTTTGAATGGTAGTGTGTGTTAACGTTAATTTAAACATAATAGAATGCCTCAGTAGGCAAAATGTACATGATATCGTTTACAAGTTTATATTTATCTTGTTCAAGTTTACGTAGCAAACAGTGTGTTTGTTCAATTTCTAAGTTTAAATATCTAATACAGTAATTACTTTTGAAGTTATCTAGTTCATTCAACATTCTACGTGAAGCGTTCTGGTAATCTAATTTAAAAGAATTCAAAATGAAGCCTGGAATTAAGTTATTGTGTTTACAATTGTACAAAAAATATAACCTGTTTTCTGTGTTAGCTATTTTCTCGCAGTTTTGTTGTAATTTTTTATGGCATGGCTGACGTCACTGCCAAATGAAGCGGTTATGTTCTGGAAAAAACCTTGGGAGGCCATTGTTGAAACAGGTAAAACTCGTGCACACGGATTCTACCACCAGTCACCTTGGTGAAATTAATGTTTAAATGCAGATAGAAGGACCCAAATATGGATTAGGAAAAAAAATTTTTTAGGTTTTGAAGTCCATTTAATTTTATTCATGCTACTGTTCAATTTTTGGACGTTTCGGATGTTAACCCATCCATCTTCAGCGTTCTACAAAGATGTTAATGATCATGAAACAATAATAAATGGGATGATGATGAAAAATGATAACACATGTGCAACAGTATTTACCTATTGATATATTACAATCCTATAGCTCCGTTTACAGCATAGTTATGAAGATAACCTTCCAATACTTATTGATAACAATATAAATATATCAATAGGTAAATATTGTTGCACATGTGTTATCATTTTTCATCATCATCCCATTTATTATTGTTTCATGATCATTAACATCTTTGTAGAACGCTGAAGATGGATGGGTTAACATCCGAAACGTCCAAAAATTGAACAGTAGCATGAATAAAATTAAATGGACTTCAAAACCTAAAAAATTTTTTTTCCTAATCCATATTTGGGTCCTTCAATCTGCATTTAAACACGTCATATCTTATTCTTCATTCTACATGTGCAAAATGAGACGTTTGTAATACTAACACTATTTACAATAAACAAGAGTCTGTGTTGTATCGTTAACAGCTATTGTATATGTCAACCCTAAGTGGTCGCAAACACAGCTGTAAGATAAGTAAGCTACAGAGGTGGTCGGAAAGTCATAAATCAAGTATAAGCGTGTGACCGCTATCCCTAGTAAAGGGTTGACCGTAAACCAAAGCCATTGACTGTGACACAAAACTTCTGTGATTCCATCCCAGTGGGAAATTAGATGTCAATAGATATTGGATATCTTGGGTATTCAATCAAATGAAAAATGGATCAATAATAATAATGAACAATAAATTGAACCGCTTGGAAGTATATTTTCTCGAAATCAATAAATAGTGAGACACCTACTTATACGGTCCCAGTATTGAATGGGTGCATATCTGTTCTCATTACAAGAGCAGCACAAGTTAATAATAAAGTTGATAGAGCTATTAAATCATAAAATGAATTTAGTGACTACATAGTCTCAAAAATGGGTTAATAATATGATTATTGTAGTCATACTTAAATCAAGAGAGGAGGTAAATTTCAACTTTATATTCATTATATCAGACTGACAAACGAATCCTACCATAGTTCCTTCCATCTTTTAGTAGATTGAGTAGGGATAGAATTTGTACCACAATTTAACATTTTAGTTGTGCGAGCGTCTTTAGCAGTCGTTCTCACTCTTTTTTCAGAAAAAAACGCTGAAATGGTAACACCTATCCCTTAGTAAAAGATATGCTTTGTCAAGCTACTTTGTTCCTTTTAATGCATGTATGAACGATATATCTCACTCTATCAACATTCTAGAAACAAACACCTCCAGCATTTATGCTATCTACCACCAACAATACAATTCCTAAGAAATTTACAGAAATCTCTCTTTGATGCATGAAGATTTGATTTCCCATCTATGATAACATCAAGTACATTTTTGCGGGAGAAAGCATGCTGTTCTCAACTCATAAATGGTTACGTAATGTTTGATTACACTCGCACGCTGAAACAAGTGGGAAGATTTTGTAGTATAAACGGGAGTGCCTTCTACTTCGAAAGGCATTTTGTTTTCGGCCTTGATCACTGATAGTCCAGATGATTGGTAGATACTGACACCTAATGTCAAATCTACCATAGTCCAGCTGCTTGGTCAAGACTGGCACACTTTGTTGTAGCTAGCTCCTTTCAGCTGCTTGGTGAAGCCATTCAGCAATCGATACTCTCACAAAATAGAGTTTTTCTCATCATTCTCTTTGCTTTTATCATGAAAAAGAAAAACGATACTTATGCGGGTCATTGCACAAATCAATGAATCTTTACTACATGGATAAATTGATAGCAACTTTGAATTGAGAATTCTCAGCCGCACACAAGCAAATAACTGAATACTACAGTAAGATCTTCAAATATCCAGGACAAACTCTCAAATTCAAAACCAGTGATTATACCGCCTGAATTTCAAGAAACTCGCATCAAGATAGTGATATTGAGTAAGTAATTGTGACCTAACCATCACTGAATTTTCTAATTTGATATGTGAATAGATTCAATCAACAAATCTGCAGACGCTATCACGTTGAATGCACCACAAATACCCACTCTATAGCTTTATCGCTTCCACGTAGCTTCTTAGATATTGGGAACGTCATAGTTATCAGTAGAACTACATTGAGGCTCTGAGAACTTAGAGGTCACAAACAATCGTGGCGGCTACGATGAAGTTCAGAAGCTGCAATTACTTTTAAGTGATATTGTTAGTTGTCTAAACGTTTTAAAGACATTCAGGGTAACTTTGGATTCCCGAAGCTTGAATCTAGTACTTAATAGTGTACGTAGCGTTATTGCAGCCTGCAAAGTCTAACGTCAGTTCGCAGATTGAACCTTGAATTTACAAATATACTGACCGTAAAACACGTGCGATTATTGTGTACTTAACAAGACTTAATGACCACTACCGGATATAAATACATGCTATTTAAGGGTGTATTCGAAATTTGGAGACGAAGTCCAGAAGAAAACACTTAACATGAATCAAGATGAGAAACAAACATAGAAAGACGAGCATTCATATTTGAACACATCTCAGTCAATAACGCAGATATGATGGAATTCGAGCAAGAAACTGCTGTGGTTGATGAATATGCTCATAAGCAAAAAAAAGCTAGTAATAAGGATGGAAAGCGCTATTGAAATAATGCATGCCGTTTCCGTGCACGAGGAATATGACAATGATAGTAACATCGTAAATTCAACTAGAGCACAGCAAAACTTTCGTCACAGATTTAAGCTACCAGGGATAGAGCTTGAAAGATTTGATGATACTCTAAAAGACTGGTTACACTTCTAGAGTCAATTTCGAAGAATGTAAAGAACAATTAACTGCGGAAGATAGGGCCCAATATTTACTACAATCAACACACCAGTAGAAGCAAAGAATCACAAAAAAGCAGTTGAAGTATGAAAAAAATAATTGGTCGAAAAGATCTACTTGTAGAAGTTCACGTTAGAGATTTATTATCGTAGATTCTCAAGAAACAGATGAATAGAAAGGAGCCTCTACCACTGTGCTCGCTATAGAATGTCATTTGAGAGATTTGAAATCCATTGGCATTACCAGTAGGAAATATGCTGCCATGTTATTTCCATTTTAATTCCTTCATGTCACAAGATCTACTAAGAACAAGACAACAAACATTTTTGTAATTCATGGACAAACTACAGAATTTATAGAGGAAGATGTAGAGCGTGAAAGAACACAAATATCAACCACAAATACATGGTTGAAGAAATTAGTGCCATTCTTATGGCCAGAGGTTCAGAACGATGAAAGAATGAAGTTTGTCATTTCAGGTCTCAGTCTAACAAGTCAACCAAAAGGGAGGAAAAAGAAGAAGCAACATTCGATTGAATATGCTGCACTAACTGCAGCTATTTGTGTTGGCATTAAAAATAAAAAAGCAACAGTAACAATTGTATTTTCTGTGAGAAAAACAAAGAAGCATAGATTGCTTCACGCAAGAAAAGTGTCATTGGAAGGAAGGAAGTGAGTAATCGATGATGAAAAGTGTTGCTTTTATTGTCTGGAGTCCAATCATTTTGCTAGTAGATGCAGAGCGTATATAAAATGTGTTGTATGTGATGACCGACATGTGGTAATAATGTGTCCTGAACTACCGACACAACAAAAAAAAAATACATAGCATACTGAAACAAATGAAGGTTCAACAAATGCAGCACTTTATTCGATGAATTATTCATACCATCCGGAAATATCTTGGCAAACGCTTGTAGTAAAAATACAAGGGAGAAATGGAACGCATTTAGTAAGGGCTCTGATGGACACTGGATCACAGTCATATCTCTGGAAATCTCGTTCCAAAAGATGTTGATGATTTTGAAATTTAAAAGGAATGTATTTATGTTTCTTAAGAATTCTATATATCCATTAATAAATTCAAACACGACTCCGAATCTATTCTTGTAATAAAGAACGGGCCTATTATATTATGTGATGTCCTAAAATTTCTGCCCATACATTTACAGTTGGTCGATATTGTGTCCGGAACTGTATAACGTTATGTGGATTATTCTTGGACCAATACCGGTAATTATGACCATTGGGCTCGTCATTCATGGTAAATGTGCATTCATCTGAGAATAAAATATTCCTTAAGAAGTCTCTATCATAATTTGACTTCTGTACCATTTTCTCACAGAATGATGCACGCACTTCAAAATCTCGTTCCAAAAGATGTTGATGATTTTGAAATTTGAAAGAAATGTATTTATGTTTCTTAAGAATTCTATGAACTGTCATTAAATGAATATTCAGTTTCCTGTGAATTTCTCTTACACTCATTGTATGTTCTAGTTCTATCAAAGCAAGGACATTCTCTAAGTTCTCATTGTAGTTCTCAAAATTTTGTTCCTCTTTCTCAAAATTGAGTGTACTTGTCTTCTGAAACTTGGCAATGAATTGTTGAATGATAGACATCCCCGGAATATCATGATTTCGCCAAAAAGTACTAATATAATCCCGAATATGCCGTAAACTATGGCCAGAATAATATCATTTTATTATTTGTAGCCTTTCATCATTTGGATAAATATTCATTCTTGAGAATAACTTTCATATCGATGTCTTATTACAATGGCTTATACGATTAGCTGTAATTCTGTGAATTTTCAAATCCTATTTCTGCTGTTATAAGGCTGCCAAAACATTTTTTTTTCTGTTGATTCGGATGCAGAAATTTCTGTTTTACTATATCCATTTAAAGCTTTTTGTCTGGAATAATTGGGAGACCAATGCGCAGGGAAGAACTGATTTTCCATGTTAAACGCATATGTTTCACTTTTCGTGATACACCCTGTATATATATATATATATATATAAATATATATATATATATATATATATATATATATATATATATATATATATATATATATATATATATATATATATATATATATATATATATTTATATATTTATATATGTATGTATATATGTATATATATATATATATATATATATATATATATATATATATATATATATATATATATATATATATATATATATATATATATATATATAAATCCTCATATCATTTTGGCATCCTAATATTGTGCGTTTGCATTTAATCTGGCGTCCATTGTAAATTGGAGTCCGTATATCGGACGCCACTTTAGAATTGCTTCAAAATTTTTTCCTGGCTTGTTCCCGACCTCTAGAGGCTAAATTCAAAATTTCATTTTGACGCCAAAATGATAGGGAAATGAAAATTTTCGTATATTTTTAGTTCCAAAAAATTCCGCTCCAATTTTTAGTGGCGTCAAAAATATACGTGTATATTCCCACTTCATATATTTCGCCATCATACTGGCGTCCAGAAACTTGACAACACTGTCGCAGAACATCGATCGATAATGAAACAGATGCTTGCGCTTCTGACATGGAATTTGTTGGGAGTATGGCTTGAATTTGGAATTGCATTTCTTATGTATGTCATGACATAATATTTCTATCAATATTTTATTGCAGACTGAAGTATTATAGTACAGTTACTTGATGTCACAAATTATTCTTGCTTAGAAGTAATTCTTTATCAACTTAAAATTTGAGCAGTCAATTTGAAATATTAGGAAAAAACAGTTGAGTACTGACTCAAGCATGAGGAGTAAGTGAGCAAATTCATGTACTTCTTTCTAATAGTTCAAGAGCCGACCGCACCTTACGTTCCTAGTCAGATTTAGGGCCGAATTGTATATGAATTGATCGAAGATATAGTAGTCATTAGGATGTCACCTTTATAAATCCAGGATCTAGTCCTAAGGATCGAAAAAAGACCATATTTGGTCAATAAGTTTGTGGTTAATCTGAAACTAGTATCAATCGATTGCAGAGGTCAAGTACTTTAGGACAAAACCAGGATACTACCTCTGTTCTATTCAAAACAGAGGAAAAAGCACAACAATCATAAATGAAGTTCTGACAGGGCAGAGGTTGATACCTTGGTTTTTTCTTGGAGTATTTGACCTTCGCTACTAACAAGTACCAGTTTTAATTATAAGTTCTATCAGAGAAGTTGACTCTGACGAAAATTGACCGGAAGTAGCCTTTTTCTGACGCTTAGTACAAGATTCCAGATTTAAAAAGTCTGTCACCCAATTGATCACTATATTTTTGATTGATTCATATAAAATTTGACCGTAAGTTCGGTTAGGGAACATAAGGTGCGGTCGGCTCCTCAACTATAGGATCACTATAGAATGTGAGAACTCGCTATTTCGTCCGTGGTGTGGTCTCATAATTGTTGTAGGAAAACAAATCATATCGTTTGTACGAAGCAAGTGGAACATTTTTGTTGTAAGTTCATCATTGCTGTTACTAGGACCAAATTGATGAATCTCAAATTATTCATGTTTTTGAAGTCCCTGATGGTCACAAAGTTGCACTTCCAGTGTGATCGAAAGAAAGTTAGAATGGATGGATGAATTATCATTATTACATATCTCCTGTAATACATTATAAGATTAATATAAGCTTGTGATATACAAGGGAATGAAAACTAATCTTTGCTCCTAATAGTATAATCTATTACAGGATAAATGTAAAGAGTTGGTATACAACATACATATAAGTTGGGACTTGGCGAAAACATTATTTGAGTTTTTCTTTTTGTTCAATTTAGAATTCACTGGCAACATAAAACCGAAACAATTTTGTGTAAGAAACGAAAATGTTGCTTTATTCTTCTTGAATCTGTCGGTAACACAGTACATCAGAATATAATTTGAGTTACTGTGAAAAATGAGAGCTTTAACTATTCGAGTGCCCGGTTTTTGCAATGGGCTATATATTGAATGTATTCAACAATAACTGTAGTTTGGAAATGATATGCTCAAACTGATTCCATATAACATACATCCATTCTATCTCATATTTCAATTTGTGCGAGTTATCATATCATCGCTTCTCTTATTCAGTTTGTGGATAGATGAACATTGACTCTGTTGTCGCAACTGTGTGAAAACATTTCTTGAAGTCGGGGAGCCGGCCGCACCTCAAGTTCCCTGATCGAACTTATGGTCAAATTGTATAATATGAATCAATCGAGAATATTGTGGTCAATGAGGGTGACAGACTTTATAAATCTAGAATTCTGCTTCAAGTCGGAAAAAGGTTACTATTGTTCATTTTTGTTAGGATCAACTTCCCTGTTAGATCTTATGATTAAAGGTCAAATGCCTTAGGAAAAAACCATGGTGCTACCCCCTGCTCCGTTCGGAAGGGAAAGGAGAAGAATAGACAGGGATAATATTATGTGGTGGCAAAATTAGGCTGGTAGCATTTTGAACAATTTTGCATTCCATATTTAATCTTTGATGAAAGATATAACACCGTTTTGCTCGAAAACATGAAAAAAATCTAATGTGAACACCACATGTCTTACTTGTACATCTTTTGACTCAATAATTAACAGTTGATACTAATATTGACTCTAGGCAAAATTGACTCCAACCAGAATTTGAGATGATAATTCAATCATTCAGATGCTACAGTTCATTAATGGTCAGTTGTACCGCTCTAACTCAAATTCTAAACTTCACTTATACAAAAAATGTCGAATCGAAATAAGGACAGCAATGTTCATGTCACATTCAATTTTCAAATTTTGATACGATATTGTTGAGTTAGGTGGCACCTAAAATTTAAGTGACAGCGGTGCAAGGCCATGGAACGCTTTAGCAGTCTCAAATACCAAATTTCATCATTCTACGGCCTAAGTCTCGAATTTATGCGAAAACTTGAAAAAGATTATCAGATAAAGTTTACTTCCAGCTAATAGATTGTTATGAAAATATTAAGTTATTATTCGAATGCTACAATTTCTTTAGATACAACATTTCAAGATTCTACGGCTGATTGTTCTGGATTTGGATGAAAATTCGAAAACGTGCTTAGTAAATTGCACTCCTGTTTAATCCGACTGCAGTCATAATGCAAGATGTACACTTAGGTTTTATAGAACTGTTTGATACGAAATTTCAATACTCCACGCCTGATTGTTTTGAATTAATACAAGAAACTCGAATAGACTGTGCAATTTCAGCACAGCCAATTAATATTAAAATAGAAAATAACCATTAAGATGCCTCAGGAAAATTCAAAAAAACTCCAAGTATAGTGCATTTGCGGTAGAGACGATTGCAACCATAATAGGGGCTGCAAAACTAGACTTTGGACCAGTCTCAAATACAGAATTCAACTATATAGATACATACATTCATACGTACGTACCGAAGTCGAGCCGAAAATAGTCAAAATGCATTTAGGGATGCTCAAAACGAGAAAGAATTTCTATCAAAATCTCGAAATGTGATTCTGGCGGTTCAACAATACTACTTATTTATACTTTGTACAAGTGAGTTAAAAGAGATTCACTTGGATTACTCCGATACTTATTGAATGTTCATTATTTCATATTATAAGTAGTATCTGACTTTGTGCACCATATTGCAACACGAACAGCGAAGGAAATTCTTAGGGATATACGATATGGAAGACTCCCGACTTTCAAAATTATACGTTTACTAATTTGCATTGTGGAAAAACTAATCAGAAAATGTGGTTGTACATAGTTCAACAAAATCCATTCTTAACGTCTGAACTTTTTGCCTTTAGATTGATATATAAGATATGAAGAATGAATACTGATATACGACATGCTCCCAGCAACTTTGAAGAATAGGAGTCGAATATTTGGGCAATTTTGGTCGTAGATTAATTTTATGCCCACATAATTGTTGTATTTATCATCAGTTACAGTTTTGCTTTAGAAGTTTATGTGCGATGTGCTATAAATCAATTTTGTAGGCGATTATAACGGAGAAGGTATTTCTATGGCCCTTTATGTTACCTTGGAGTTTTACTTACTTGTACACATCTATCTAAATTCACTATTTGCACGATTGGGCGTATTCATATGTTTACCGGCTCTCCATTCAAGGTGGTATGTTGATTTTACCGGCAAACTGTAATTACTATGGTTATGCTGACTTACCGCCCATGAGCAAAAGCGGTAAGTGAAAAATTGTGGACTTCCACAGAAAGTATGATTTCATTTATCGTTATTTATGATTGAATATTCACAATGAAATGTAAACTTGACAGCTGACAGCGAGTGCGCTATGAGTGGTTACTCAATTTGAAAGAGAATATTAGGATTCCTATTTGGGACAGGTCTTCCAATCGTGCAAAAAAATTTTTAAGCATCACTGTCAATAATTACAGGACCGATTTCGCTCAATATTTGCAAACCTCGCCAAGGCTCGGCCTCCAAACAATTATTCTCAATCGGTTAACCGTACTTACTGACCTTAATACTGGAATAACTATTTTGGGACTGATCTGTCCAATATTACTTTTTTGGGATTGATCTATGGAAACTACTTGATTAACACTTCACACCCACCTCTATGGGCAGTTTGATGAAGTCTTAGAAACAATTTTCGCCGAAATATGTATCATATCCTTCCGTCAATCTCTGTAGATCTTGCAATTAGAGAAGTAGATACCCATTTTCAGACAATAAAATAAGACAATTTCAATGGCAACTAAGATAAACATTTGCAATGTTTCAGAAACAAATGAATAAAGTTTAGTGATTTTAAATTCTTTTGTGATGATCGCCTAAAAAAACGAAATATTCTGATACTCTCCTTTGGTCACAGCTGGCGTTTCGGCCATGAACCACAAATTCGACCAGAAAATATCACCTCCATGGTCTTGATAGACTAATTCTATTTTTGTATCTTCCATATAATTCCTATTTTGTATCTCCCATCTAACAGGATCGATTCATAATGGTGAAGTGAGTTTTCTCTTGGGTATTCATAAGGATATGTATGAAGACTACTCGATAGACTTGTATTTATTATTGAAGTACTAAGATGAGGCATCTTATGAAAGCAGCAAAAAATGACTCAGTACACAGATAAAGTTTCATTCAGTTGCCTGAAACTTCATTACTGTTGCTATCCAAATTTCATTCCCAACCAAAAGTTTCTGTAGGGAAGATTACCCAGCATTTCAATAATTTAAATTGACGATTATTGATTGAACTGATAACGCATACTTGAATTAGGGTAGCAACACTAGTTTAAATATTTTGAATGTTGAGAGGAAAGTCGGTAATATGATAATAATTGTAGACAAATATTTTATCCGCTAGAGCTGAATCCAAGGCAAGAACTCTAACACATGTACCAAGTAGTATAGGGTATTTGATAAGGTGAGTAGAAAGTATTCCTCACCAGAGCCAGATTATGCATAAAGCCCGATAGGCACGGGTTCACGGATCTTGGCTTAAGGAGGCCTTAACTTTGAGAATTTCACAAGCATTTGAGTTACCAGCTCATGGATCTCATTGAATTACGACCTATGAGCTTCAATGAGTCTTGATCCGGCATTTGTGTTGATTAAGAGAGGACGTAGACATGATAATTTCACAGTGGAAAGTATCTGAACTAAGATTGTGAAGAATTCAATACTCTTCCAAGAAGTTATGAGATTTTTTTGTGTGCCTTACGGCTCTTAGGATGTTGCAAGAATAGTCTGTACTTTTTTTAACAATATGATGACCTAATGAGGGGAGGTTTCCAGCTCCTAGAATTAAGATTTATATTCACACTGACCCTCATCACACATTTATAGAAAAATCTTGAGCAAAGTGCAAGTTTAGACCAAAATTTTGTCACATTTCCATAGAGCAATTATTATCACAATTTATGTGACATCCGTAAGTCCATCCTGATAAATTATCCTTCACATACTTCCATTCATGGAATCTACCAACAGTTCATGGATATGGCAAATACATTTTACTTCAGAACTCGAAAATAGCAATTATCAATCAAAAATCCATATTTTTTCGCAAAATCTTCCAATTTACTATGAGTTCTCTATCAACCAATGACATATTACTACTCTATGAAGATGTCCTAGGTATCAACCCATTTCAAAACTTGAATAATGTAATTCTACGCAAATCTTTGAATATATCGCTTCGCATGTGTCATCGATAGAACATTCTACGCAAGAGAGGTGCTTATCGGACTGTAAAAACTAAATCTGGCAACAAGAGGGACGCCACTTCAAACATAAAGTGAAAGCATATATATAGATGGGACGCCACTATAAACGCAATATGTGACGTATATTATTGACGCCACATTGATGTTATGATGAAAGGAGGTCATATTGTATAGGAAATGGAAACTCTGTGAATATGACGTGAAATGGAATTTCTGTGTGAAGTCTGAAGAGCCCATGAGAAATTATGTAATATACTTCGATCAGATCTCAACTATACGCGTTCCTTCCAGTAGACGCCAAAATGAACATCTTTGTGAGGACGTCAAATTGATAGGGTGATTTATATTTATGTATATATATATATATATATATATATATATATATATATATATATATATATATATATATATATATATATATATATATATATATATATATATATATATATATATATATATATATATATATATATAAATCCTCATATCATTTTGGCGTCCTAATATTGCGCGTTTGCATTTAATCTGGCGTCCATTGTAAATTGGAGTCCGTATATCGGACGCCACTTTAGAATTGCTTCAAAATTTTTTCCTGGCTTGCTCCCGACCTCTAGAGGCTAAATTCAAAATTTCATTCTGACGCCAAAATGATAGGAAAATGAAAATTTTTGCATATTTTTAGTTCCGAGAAATTCCGCTCCAATTTTTAGTGGCGTCAAAAATATACGTGTATATTCCCACTTCATATATTTCACCATCATACTGGCGTCCAGAAACTTGACAACACTGTCGCAGAACATCGATCGATAATGAAACAGATGCTTGCGCTTCTGACATGGAATTTGTTGGGAGTATGGCTTGAATTTGTTGGAATTGCATTTCTTATGTATGTCATAACATCATATTTCTACCAATATTTTATTGCAGACTGAAGTATTATAGTACAGTTACTTGATGTCAGAAATTATTCTTGCTTAGAAGTAATTTTTTATTAACTTAAAGTTTGAGCCGTCAATTTGAAATATTAGGAAAAAAAAGTTGAGTTCTGACTCAAGTATGAGGAGTAAGTGAGCAAATTCATGTACCTCTTTCTAATAGTTCAGAAGACGACCGCACCTTAACGTTCCTAGTCAGATTTAGGGCCGAATTGTATATGAATTGATCGAAGATATAGTAGTCATTAGGATGTCACCTTCATAAATCCAGGATCTAGTCCTAAGGATCGAAAAAAGGCCATATCCGGTCAATAAGTTTGTGGTTAATCTGAAACTAGTATCAATCGATTGCAGAGGTCAAGTACTTTAGGACAAAACCAGGATACTACCTCTGTTCTATTCGAAACAGAGGAAAAAGCACAACAATCATAAGGGAAGTTCTAAACGACAGGGCAGAGGGTGATACCTTGGTTTTTTCTCGGAGCATCCGACCCTCGCTACTAACAAGTACCAGTTTTAATTATAAGTTCTATCAGAGAAGTTGACTCTGACGAAAATTGACTGGAAGTAGCCTTTTTCTGACGCTTAGGACAAGATTCCAGATTTAAAAAGTCTGTCATCCAATTGACCACTATATTTTTGATTTATTCATATAAAATTTGACCGTAAGTTTGATTAGGGAACATAAGGTGCGGTCGGCTCCTGAACTATAGAATCATACATAATGTGAGTACTCGCTATTTCATCCGTGATGTGGTCTTATAATTTTTGTAGAAAAACAAATTATATCGTTTGTACAAAGCTTGTGGAACATTTTTGTTGCAAGTTCATCATTGCTGTTACTAGGACCAAATTGATGAATCTCAAATTATTCATGTTTTTGAAGTCCCTGATGGTCACAAAGTTGCACTCTCTCGAAAGAAAGTTAGAATGGATGGATGAATTATCATTATTACATATCTCCTGTATAAGATTAATATAAGCTTGTGATATACAAGGGAATGAAAACTGATTTTTGCTCCTAATAATATGATCTATTACAGGATATCACATCCATCATGGCTGAAAAATGTAAAGAGTTGGTATACAACATACATATAAGTTGGGACTTGGCGAAAACATTATTTGAGTTTTTCTTTTTGTTCAATTTAGAATTCACTGGCAACATAAAACCGGAACAATTTTGTGTAAGAAACGAAAATGTTGCTTTATTTTTCTTGAATCTGTCGGTAACAGAGTACACCAGAAGATAATTGGAGTTACTGTGAAAAGCCACAATTTGATTCAAGGTACAAGTTGAATTTTTTTCAGATGAGAGCTTTAACTATTCGAGTGCCCGGTTTTTGCAAAGGGCTATATATTGAATGTATTCAACAATAACTGTAGTTTGGAAATGATATGCTCAAACTGATTCCATATAACATACATCCATTCTATCTCATATTTCAATTTGTGCGAATTATTATATCATCGCTTCTCTTATTCAGTTTGTGGATAGATGAACATTGACTCTGTTGTCGCAACTGTGTGAAAACATTTCTTGAAGTCTGGGAGCCGGCCGCACCTCAAGTTCTCTGATCGAACTTATGGTCAAATTGTATAATATGAATCAATCGAGAATATTGTGGTCAATGAGGAGACTTTATAAATCTAGAATTCTGCTTCAAGTGTCGGAAAAAGGTCACTATTGTTCATTTTTGTTGGGGTCAACTTCCCTGTTGGATCTTATGATTGAAACTAGTACCAAATGATAGTGAAGGTCAAATGCCTCAGGAAAAAACCATGGTGCTACCTCCTGCTCCGTTCGGAAGGGAAATGAGAAGAATAGACAAGGATAATATTATGTGGTGGCAAAATTAGGCTGGTAGCATTTTGAACAATTTTGCATTCCATATTTAATCTTTGATGAAAGATATAACACCGTTTTGCTCGAAAAAAATCTAATGTGAATACCACAGGTCTTACTTGTACATCTTTTGACTCAATAATTAACAGTTGATACTAATATTGACTCCAGGCAAAATCGACTCCAACCAAAATTTGAGATGATAATACAATCATTCAGATGCTACAGTTCATTAGTGGTCAGTTGTACCGCTCTAACTCAAATTTTAAACTTCACTTATACAAAAAATGTCGAATCGAAATAAGGACAGCAATGTTCATGTCACATTCAATTTTCAAATTTTGATACGATATTGTTGAGTCAGGTGACACCTAAAATTCAAGTGACAGCGGTGCAACTGGCCATGGAACGCTTTAGCAGTCTCAAATACCAAATTTCATCATTCTACGGCCTAAGTTTCGAATTTATGCGAAAACTTGAGAAAGATTGTCAGATAAAACTTACTTCCAGCTAATAGATTGTTATGAAAATATTAAGTTATTATTCGAATGCTACAATTTCTCTAGATACAAAATTTCAAGATTCTACGGCTGATTGTTCTGGATTTATATGAGAATTCGAAAACGTGCTTAGTAAACTGCACTCCTGTTTAATCCGACTGCAGTCATAATGCAAGGTGTACAATTAGGTTTAATAGAAGTGTTTGATACGAAATTTCAATACTCCACGCCTGATTGTTTTGAATTGATACAAAAAACTCGAATAGACTGTGCCATTTTAGCACAGCCAATTAATATTAAAATAGCAAATAGCCATTAAAATGCCTCAGGAAAATTCAAAAAAAGTTCCAAGTACAGTGCATTTGCGGTACAGACGATTGCAACCATAATAAGGGCTGCATAACTAGACTTTGGACCAGTCTCAAATACAAAATTCAGATATATAGATACATACATTCATACGTACGTACCGAAGTCAAGCCGAAAATAGTCAAAATGCATTTAGGGATGCTCAAAACGAGAATTTCCATCAAAATCTCGAAATGTGATTCTGGCGGTTCAACAATAATACTTATTTATACTTTGTACAAGTGAGTTGAAAGAGATTCACTTGGATTACTTCGATACTTATTGAATGTTCATTATTTCATATTGTAAGTAGTATCTGACTTTGTGCACCATATTGCAACACGAACAGCGAAGGGAATTCTCAGGGATATACGATATGGAAGACTCCCGACTTTCAAAATTATACGTTTACCAATTTGCATTGTGGAAAAACTAATCAGAGGATGTAGTTGTTCATAGTTCAATGTGCTATAAATCAATTTTGTCGGCGATTATAACGGAAAAGGTATTTCTATGACCCTTTTTGTTACCATGGAGCTTCACTTACTTGTACACATCTATCTAAATTCACTATTTGCACGATTGGGCGTATTCATATGTTTACCGGCTCTCCATTCAAGGTGGTATGTTGATTTTACTAGCAAAGTGTGATTACTATGGTTATGCTGACTTACCGCCCATGAGTAAAAGCGGTAAGTGAAAAATTGTGGACTTCCACAGAAAGTATAAATTTATTTATCGTTATTTATGATTGAATATTCACAATAAAATGTCAAACTTGACAGCTGACAGCGAGTGCGCTATGAGTGGTTACTCAATTTGAAAGAGAATATTAGGGGTAGGTCTTCCAATCGTGCAAAAAATTTTTTAAGCATCGCCAAGGCTCGGCCTCCAAACAATTATTCTCAATCGGTAAACCGTACTTACTGACCTTAATACTTGAATAACTATTTTGGGACTGATCTGTCCAATATTACTTTTTTGGGACTGATCTATGAAAACTACTTGATTAACACTTCACACCCACCTCTATGGGCAGTTTGATGAAGTCTTAGAAACAATTTTCGCCGAAATATGTATCATATCCTTCCATCAATCTCTATAGATCTTGCAATTAGAGAAGTAGATACGCATTTTCAGACAATAAAATAAGACAATTCCAATGGCAACTAAGATAAACATTTGCAATGTTAGATGATCGCCTAAAAAAAACGAAATATTCTGATACTCTCTTCTGGCGTTTCGGCCGTGAACCACAAATTCGACCAAAAAAGATCACCTCCATGGTCTTGATACACTAATTCCTTTTTTGTATCTTCCATATAATTCCTATTTTGTATCTTCCATCTAACAGGTTCGATTCATAATGATGAAATGAGTTTTCTCTCAGGTATTCATAAGGATATGTATGAAGACTACTCGATAGACTGGTATTTATCATTGAAGTACTAAGATAAGGCACTTCTGAAAGCAACAAATAATAACTCAGTACACAGATGAAGTTTCATTTAGTTGCCTGAAACTCCATTACTGTTGCTATCCAAATTTCACTCCCAACCAAAAGTTTCTGTAGGAAACTGATAACGCATACTTGAATTAGGGTAGCAACACTAGTTTAAATATTTTGAATGTTGAGAGGAAAGTCGGTAATATGATAATAGTTGTAGACAAATATTTTATCCGCTAGAGCTGAATCCAAGAGAAGAACTCTAAGACATGTACCAAGTAGTAAAGGGTATTTGATAAGGTGAGTAGGAAGTATTTCTTACCAGAGCCAGATTATGCATAAAGCCCGATAGGCACGGGTTCACGGACCTTGGCTTAAGGAGGCCTTAACTCTGAGGATTTCACAAGCATTTGAGTCACCAGCTCGTGGATCTCATTGAATTACGACCTATGAGCTTCAATGAGTCTTGATCCGGCATTTGTGTTGATTGAGAGAGGACATAGATATGATAATTTCACAGTGAAAAGTATCTGAACTATGATTGTGAAGAATTCAATACTCTTCCAAGAAGTATGAAGATGTCTTAAGTATCAATCCATTTCAAAACTTGAAAAATGTAATTCTACGCAAACCTTTGAATATATCGCTTCACATGTGTCATCGATAGAACATTCTACGCAAAAGAGGTGCTTATCGGACTGTAAAAACTAAATCTGGCAACAGGGGGGACGCCACTTCAAACATGAAGTGAAAGCATATATATAGATAGGACGCCACTATAAACGCAATATGTAACGTATATTATTGACGCCACATTGATGTTATGATGAAAGGAGGTCATATTGTATAGGAAATGGGAACTCTGTGAATATTGCGTGAAATGGAATTTCTGAGTGATATCTGAAGAGCCCATGAGGAATTATGTGATATACTTCGATCAGATCTCAACTATACGCGTTCCTTTTAGTAGACGCCAAAATGAACATCTTTGTAAGGACGTCAAATTGATAGGGTGATTTATATATATATATATATATATTATATATATATATATATATATATATATATATATATATATATATATATATATATATATATATATATATATATATATATATATAAATATATATATATATATATATATATATATATATTTATATGTATATATATATATATATATTGTTATTAAGTTCATCGAATAATCAGTTTTTAGTTTTTTAAAATTCTCATTTATTTTATTTGCCCGAGCTTTCGCCAATAATTTTTGGCTCCTTCAGGGGACTAGAGTAATATGAACAATAAGACAGGTAAATTGAATGAACATGTGAAACGGATTAACTTCAACTTACAGAAAAATAGAGAATTAAATATTACAAGCGTACAAAAAACTAAAAACAACTGGACAAGAGGAGTAAACCAACCATAAAAGACCATTAAACTCTTGGAAAATTAATTGATAAAAGTAAATAAATATCTTCAAAAAGGATGGAGGATTAAAATAATTAACAATGATATGAATATACTCTGCAAAACATGTGAGGGAATAGATATATAAATAAATAAATACATTGAAATTGGAAAAAAAATATATAAATGAACATGGAGTGTCATGAATATGAACACTTGATTATATTTGAAATATATGAACTAAAATTTTGGGTATCTGTTTCTATATTAAGAGTGTTATTATGGAAATTAATATGATACATTTCAAGAAACAGACGTTTGACATGATTATCACTCCTGTCAAGAATTTCAACAATATCAAAGTCTGGATGATGGTTGGATTTGTTGGTATGAATTGATAACGCATATATATATATATATATATATATATATATATATATATATATATATATATATATATATATATATATATATATATATATATATATATATATATATATATATATAGGTTTCAATTTTTGATCAAAGTTGTTCTAATTGGTTAGGATAATAAATATTATGTCCAGAAAGTTTATGAAGCTCCCAGTGATGTTTTTTTCCAATGTCCAATTTGCTTCGAGAAGTATACCAGGGCGAGTATTTCATTCTCATTCTACGTTGCAAAGGAGCACATTCATCTATTAGGGTGATGTTTGTATTCAACATTGATAATAATTGAATCTTTACTACGCGCAACATCACAAACAATATAAGAAACAACCAATATTGCTATGTAGTTTGGCCTCTGAGAACTCTTACATATTTTTCAAGCCAAGAACCACACGATAATTAGGATTGGTGGTCATATTTGTTTTAGTGAAATCACCAAATACAACAAAATTATTATCGTGTAAGAAGAGTAGAATCTCAAAGAAGTCAAACAAGGCATTATAACCAGTAATACAAGTTTTTCGTGGAATATACTCAACAAAAAAATATAGTGTTTTGTTCTTAAATGATATCTTGGCACTTGTTATATCAATGTTTGAAGGTAAAACACTAGTGTAATCGCTCATGTCCATTGATGAGGGTGATAAATCAGATATGATCAATAAGATTACTCCATCACCTCGGCTTTCGGGACACAGAGCGAAGCTGCGATCAGAACGGAAAACAGAATAAGAGTCGTCACTGATTCCTGAATCTTTCACACTGTCGGTGAATCAAGTTCCCGTGAGAGCTATCACATCATACTTTGAAGATGGTATATTTGCATAGAAATTATCAAGCTTCATGTCAAGTCCATGAATATTTTGATAATCGCAACTCATAATTGAATGACATTTACCATCGCCTGAAGCAGACTTTGATTGCTTTTTAAGTCCAAGAATATAGTCTTTGAAACTCCTTAAAGTTTCATTAAATACAAAGCATTCCGTATCCTGAACTTCATGATTGATAATCACTTGGTTTTCATGTGCTTTATTATCTTTGACACAATTGATACATTTCACGGTGGTCGATGAACAATTTTCACTTACTTGTGCTAAGTACAAGAAAGAATTGTGAAATCGACAAAATACACCTATCGAGATTTCGATGGGAATATCCCTGAATCCATTTTGACTATTTTTGGCTTGATGTCGGTACGTATTTTCTTGCGTGCGTGCGTGCGTAACTCGCAAATCTCAAAACTGGTTAAACGTATGATGTTGAAATTTTGTATTGAAGACTGGTATAGGGTCTAGTTGTGCACCTCGCATTATACTTCCAATCGTGTGTACCGGAAGGGCACTCCACTTGAAACATTTTTTTGAAGTTTTCCAATAAATCCAGAATGATTAACCGTAGGATGTTGAAATTCAGTATTTGAACTTGATGCTGTACAAAAATGGTTATCTGCTATTTTTGTAAGAATCTGCTAGGCCAGAAGTGCACTTTACTTCAAACTTTTTTTAATTTTTTTGCATAAATATAGAATGATCCGCCATAGCATATTGAAATTTCGTATAAAGGACTTCTGAAACATCTTATTGTACATCTTGCATTATGATTGCGATAAGCTGGACTTTACTTGCAAAAAATGGAAAACTACTGGTCGGATATGATTACTGTGCTGTCTATGATGTATATCAGTGGATATATATATATATATATATATATATATATATATATATATATATATATATATATATATATATATATATATATATATATATATATATATATATATATATATATATATATATATATATATATATATAATAAAAAATGCAAAGAATCTTGTACAGTGTTGGGAGACTTACTCAGTTGTCTCAGCGTGGTGTAGTGGTTATCACGCATGACCGGAATTCATGAGATCTCGGGTTCGAATCCCGGCGCTGTACAAGACTTTTTCAAAAATTAATTTACTTTATATATATATATATATATATATATATATATATATATATATATATATATATATATATATATATATATATATATATATATATATATATATATATATATATATATATATATATATATATATCCAATGATGTATATCATAGACAGCACAGTAATCATATCCGACAAGTAGTTTTCCATTTTTTATAATATTTTTATTAATATTGGTATCAAGTTGGACTAGCGTATGAAAGACATCAATTTTCTCTCTGGTCGAGATGAAGTCCAATACCTCACAAGTGTAATCCCTCTCGAAAACATCTTAATTTTCAGTAATAAGATATTCGAGAAATTCATCAGTTGACAATTTCTCTGGCGTACCAACAATCCTCATTCTTAGGTGGTTTACTTTTTGGTTACATATTTGTCACCCAGATTGGTTGTCACTAAGTCTATGTGTTTATTTAATTCCACAGAATCATTGCAGCTGATCAACAAAGAGCCAATATTTCCTTCTTTAACAAGATTCACTGATATTTATGAAAAAATCACAATATATACAAAATCTAATTAATCTGCTGTTAGTGGGGTTGAGTTGTTCAAGTAAAAACTCAAGTCAGCTTGATAAGATAACCTAAGGTCGATAGACAAAATTCAAAATAACTCACGATCATCACAAGAAACGTTGGAGAACACATCACAAAATAATCACAATGAAAAACTGGATCGTATGATGTTCACCACGATAAATTAACTCAGCAGAAAAGCTCTAAAATTGTTATAAAAGGACGAAGAAAACTAACACTAAACTTATATGTGCAAACTACAAAACATTGATATTTTGTATTTGAGATTGATCTAGGGCCTAGTTATACACGTCGCATTATGGCTGCAATCGTGTGTAACGGAAGTAGTGCTTTTTACATAAGACTTTTTTTGAATTATCCTCATGAATCTAGAATGATTAGTCATAAGATATTGAAATTCAGTATTAAAAATTTCTGTAGCATCCAAATGGTTACCTGTTATTACTAACTTGTACCTACTGAGTACAAGAAAGTATTGTGAAAACGACAGAATTCACCTATCGAGATTTTGATGGAGGTATCCGTTCTGAGCATCCCTGAATCCATTTTGACTATTTTCGGCTTGATGTCGGTACGTATGCTCGTGCGTTCGTGTGTTTGTTCGTTCGTTCGTGCGTAAGTGACAAATATTAAAACTGGTTGAACGTATAATGTAGGAACTTTGTATTTAAGACTGATATAGGGTCTAGTTGTGCACTTCGCATTATAATTCCAATCGTCTGTACCAAAATTGCACTTTACTCGAAATATACTCTGAATTTCTCTAATAAATCCAGAATGATCATCCGTAGGATGTTGAAATTCGGTATTTGAACTTGATGTTGTATCAGAATAATTATCTGCTATATTCTCGTATGAATTGGCCAAGCTAGGAGTGCACATTACTCGACATTTTTTCTAAATTATTTGCTTGAATCTAGGATGATCAGCCATAGCATATTGAAATTTTGTGTTTGAACTTGTTGTAGCATCGAAATAGTTATCTACTATTTTTGTATCAATCCGCTGAGCCGGAAGTGCAGTTCATATGTATAACGGACAATCAGAATTTGCCGTGTAATACAATCAGTTCAATTGAAATGATAAGGTAGGCAATAATAATCTGTTGTCAATTTTTTGATTTTGTGTGACATTGTACATCTCAAAATATCATTAAAATTATATTAACTATAATCTGAAGTGACAGAAAACTTTATTGAATAAGTTTGTGTATATATCAAAAGATGTACAAGTAATTCACGTGATGTTCACGTCATATATTTTTGTATCAATCAGCTGAGCTAGGAGTGTAATTTGTATTACAGATATTTTTAGTTTCCCAAATAAATTCGAATCAGCCGGTCTTAGAATATAAACATTTGTATGAAGCATTTCTGTTACATCTAATTGTACACCCCTCATTATAATTGCAATCGTCCTCAACAAAAGTGTACTCTACTCACATTTTCTGATTTTTTTGCATGAATCCGAAGTGATTGAAGTGGACTGTTGATATTCAGTTTTCAAGACATGAGTACCATTTGGATTAGTTGCTTATATCTTCTTTTAATCGAGATCGACTGAGCCAGATGTGCATTTTACTTGACAGTCTTTTGGGATTTTTCGCATAAACTCAGAACGATCGGCTGTAGAGTATTGTAATTCAGTACTTCAGTCTGCTGTAGCATTTGAATGATTGTATTATATTTCCATAACCATCAACCAAACCAGAATAGCACTCCTGTAGTATTTTTTGTAGATTTTGCGTATAAATCTAGAATTGCTTGCCGTTGAATCTTGGAGATCTGTATTGAGTAAATTTTAGCATAAGAATGATAACCTACTGTTTCCAAAACAACCTCCCAGGCTGAAAGCGCACTTCACTCCACAGATTTTCAGAATCTTTCTGATAAATCCAGAACAATTAGCCGTGGAATGATGAAACTCTGTGTCTGATTATCGTATTATCATATATGCAAAAAAAAGATCCATCGATATACAAGTATTTCACGTGATATTCACGTTGGACTTCTATCTTGTGTACCTACGAAGCCACATGTTGAAATTCCATTGAAGTTAATGGAGTAAGTCACCACTAAATTTTCATTTCCTTAAATTAACTTTGTGTCTCCGATTGTTCCCAAGAACCAAGTAGCAAATATTCAATATCTCTATGTTGAAATGGACAGCAAGCATTCATTGTTACTTGACAATCACATTAATTTGTTAAGAAGAATATTGGAATTTGAATTGAACAGAGTGCATCTCAATATTTCGTCAATGGAATTGGCGCTTTGCAGTTCTTCTTTTCTCTGATTTCTTTGTTTCCATGACCATTGACAAACTTACTTGTGGAATATTACATGTTCTGATTCGGAAGCCTGGGGGCGTGGATATCAAAAATTATTAATAAAAAATGCGACAATAAAGTTGGCACAGACCAAGCTATTACCGCCGTTATCGATTATTTGTAACTACAAGTGGACCAGACATGTCGCTCTGCCCTATTACATTTGCAAAATAATACGACGTGTTGCACAATGTACCGAGCCCAATTCCGCTGCTGTGATTCTACTTCAACAAATTGCAGTTGAAAATTCCGCTGCTGTGATTCTACTTCAACAAATTGCAGTTGAAAATTCCGCTTTTGTTCCATTTCCAACTGTAAATTCCGTTAGCCGAGTAAACTACATTAATTTGTCATCCATACATCATACTGTCTGATTCGATCGCAATTTTTGAGATTGATGGTTTGAATTCATCTCGAAATCTGCTTCACCAATCTGGACTCGATACAGAAACTTTATTGCAGTGCAAAGTAACGAAGTAAATTGAAACACTGATGCTGGGTTGCACGAAAAGTTATCAATGAATAAATTATTGTATCAATAGTTACCGAGTCAATAGATTTATTGGAACTCTAAGTTTGTGACAGTTGCGTGAAAAAATGAAGAGCTCTTCTGTTAATGAATGAATAGTTCCCAAGTCCATACCGACAAATCATTCAAATTGTCAAAAACTTGACATTTATCCTCCTACTGGTTTGTTGAAAACGTTTATTCATCAACGTGAAGAAATGGAGGAAAAAGCTCGGAGCAGGAATTTCACGGAGAGAGAAACATTTTTTGATAGATATTATTGAATATTACGCGGACATAGTGGAAAATAGAAAAACAGATGGCACAACAAATAAAATAAAATCGGAGACAAGGCCAAATATAACGAGTGAATTCAATTCTCAACAAGGTTCTGGAATAAGATCTACAGAACAACTAAAGCATTTGTATGACTGCTTAAAAAGGAGGACTCGAAAGCAGAAAAGTGCCGAAAAAGTAGATTATTATATTGCACATTTCATTTCTTCACACCCATCGTATTTTAATTTCACTAGATATATTTCCAGGTGGAAATTTACAAAACTGACGGAGGTGGAGTGACATAATTGGTGGACTCTACAAGTAAGAAGCTTATGAGATTCCTTGCTCCTTAGATAAATTCATTGCCAAATGAATTTGACAGTGATGCCTCATATAACAGTAATAGAATGTATGATGAGCAATGGTCGTGAAAATTCAATGATATATTAATTTAAGGTTCTTTAAACAACATAGAAAATACAATTATTCCGGAAACAGTTGACAGAAATTCTAGTAATCATGATATCGCCCGACCGTATCTTATACCATCACATTCACTTGAAGACGCAAGTCAAATTCCAAACAACTCCCTGGCAAATTTTACACTCTCTTTTCGACAAGAATTTCAGGAAACAATAAATCTGACGATGCAAACCAATCTCTATTCATTCCAAAATTACCTAGAAAAAAGAAAAAAAGACGAAATATATATTCAGTGTATGAGGGACTTGAAGCATTAACCCAAAAACGAATGTAGAGAACAGAAATCAAAAAGAATTATTTGGATCAAATAAATAAAATTAAATTGAAGTGTCAGGAGATAAAAGTTGAAAGCAAAGAAAAGGAGCTCGAGGAAAAATTGGAGAAAATGGATTCTGAAATAATAGAAAATAACATACGGAAAAATATTTTGGACATTGAATTGGAGACGGCAAAAATCAAATTGGAAATTGAAAGTAAAGATTACAAAATCAAGAATAATATCTTACTTTTCTTCTTGTTTTCCTTCAGGTTAGTCCTTTGAGTTAGATATTTCCATCTCTAGTTATAAATTTGTATAAATCATAGTGTACCTTGAAAATGCAGTATTAATTATATAAGTTCTAATTGCATTTCCTCTATTACTATTATCAACAGGGAATACCGAGATTATTTCATTCAAATTTTCAATTGAATCGACCTCGGTCAAATCCAGTTCATCTTGTTCTACAGCTACATTATGCAACACAGCTGTAGCTACAATTGTTACTAGAGTAGTATTCATATTAGTGCGCATTCCTAACGATGAACAGGGAAATCTTCTCTTCCATACTCCAAATAATCGTTCAACAGGATTCCTAGTTGCAATATGTGCTCGTTGACATCTTTGTTCTGCATCAGTTTTAGGATTAGTCAGCGAAGTCAATAAGTGAGAACGACAGGGGTACCCACTGTCACCCAGAAGAAAGCAACTTCGATATTCATTATTTTCAAATTTGGCTCTCAATTGGGAAGCATCGAATATTGTGCTATCGTGTTGAGCCGGACCATCTTGCTACATTATCAAATATTTTTGAATTCGCGGAACAAATACACTGTACATTCAATGAGAAATAAGCCTTTCTATTCCTATATAAATCTTCATGATTCCCATCAGGACTTTGAATGCGGACATGACTACAATCTACAGCACCAATGATATTCGGAAAACTACGAATTTTGAAAAACTGTTGTTTAACTGTGGAAATTTCATTCAAATTTGGCATTATTATATGATTTTGTCTTAAAGCTGCAATGCTGCGAGTGACATGTCTGATAATCCTACATACTGTTGATTTATGTATTGAAATATGATCCCCTAAGGTATTTTGGAAGGTTCCTGTTGCATAGTATCTCATTGCTATAAGTAATTGTGTACTAGCTGTTACTGGCATACTTCGTCGTGTTCTCTCAAAATTTGATCCTACAAAATGTAAAATGTGCATGAAACAAATTTTCGAAAATCTGAATCGAAATTTGAAGTCCACTTCATCATAATCTTCCAGTGGATTTGATCGATCACGAAATATTTGTGGTCTTGGGAGGTTCTCCAATATTTTGAGAACTATTTCTTCATCAGACGAGGACGACGATGACATTCTTCTCAATGTTATAGTAGATTTTTCTCGAATAAATATATTTTTGTATATCCAACGTATTTTTCTCAAAGATAAAGTGATTTTAGTTGGAAAGTGACGCTTCAATAATTCTCTAATTCCAAATGTCAAACAAGATTTATTCAATCAATAAAAACTTGGAGGTCCGATTCCAAATCTCCAAGTTATTGAATAGTTTAGTGGATCAACAATATTATTGAGCTGCCTTGCAACGCACATTTGTAAAATAATGAATCAATAGTTGTTAATGAACCAATAAACAGTTTCGTGCAACGTAGAATTATGCTGGGTTGCGCGGAACTGTTTATTGGTTCATGAACAACTATTGATTCATTATCTCATAAATGTGCGTTGCATGGCAGCTCAATAATTTTTTTGATCCACTAAACTATTCAATAACTTAGAAATTTGAAATCGGACCTCTAAAATTCCATAGACTGAATAAATCTTGTTTGACATTTGAAATAAGAGAGTTATTGAAGCGTCACTTTCCAACTAAATCATTTTAGTCTATATACAGGAATACATCCAGAAAAAATTTACTATAACATTGAGAAAAATGTCATCGTCGTCCTCTTCTGATGAATAAATAGTTCTCGAAATATTGGAGAACCTCCCAAGACCACAAATATTTTGTGATCGTTCAAATCCACTGGAAGATTATGATGAAGTAGACTTTAAATTTCGATTCAGATTTTCGAAAATTTGTTCCATGTACATTTTACATTTGGTAGGACCAAATTTTGAGAGGAGAACACAACGAAATATGCCAGTAACAGCTAGTACACAATTACTTATAGCAATGAGAAACTTTACAATAGGAACCTTCCAAAATACCATAGGGGATCATATTTCAATTCATAAATCAACAATATGTAGGATTATCAGACGAGTCACTCCCAGCATTGCAGCTTTGAGAAAAAATCATATAATATTGCCGAATTTGAATGAAATTTTCACAGTTGAACAACAGTTTTCCAAATTTCGTAGTTTTCCGAATATCATTGGTGTTGTAGATTATAGTCATGTCCGCATTCAAAGTCCTGGTGGGGATCATGGAGAATTATATAGGAATAGGAAGGGTTATTCTTCATTTATTGTACAGTGTATTTGTTCCGCGAATTCAAAAATATATGATATTGTAGCTAGATGGCCCGGCTCAACACACGATAGCACAATATTCAATGCTTCCCAAATAGGAGCCAAATTTGAAAATAATGAATATCGAAGTTGCTTTCCACTAAGTGACAGTGGGTATCCCTGTCGTTCTTACTTATTGACTCCGCTGACTAATTCTACAACTGATGCAGAACAAAGATATCAACGAGCACATATTGCAACAAGGAATCCTGTTGAACGATTATTTGGAGTATGGAAGAAAAGATTTCCCTGTTTATCGTTGGGAATGCGCACTAATATGTATGCTACTCTAGCAACAATTGTAGCTACAGCTGTGTTACATAATATAGCTGTAGAACAATAAGAACCGGATTTGACCAAGGTCGATTCAACTGAGAATTTGAATGAAATAATACCTGTATTTCCTGTTGATAATAATAATAGAGATAATGCAATCAGAACTCATATAATTAATACTGTATATCCAAGGTACACTATATTTTATACAAATTTATAACTAGAGATGGAAATATTGAACTCAAAGAACTAACCTAAATCAAAACAAAAAAGAGGTAAAATATTATTCTAGATATTGTTATCTTTTTTCTTTTCAATTTCCAATTTGATTTTTTCCGTCTCCAATTCAATGTCCAAAATATTTTTTCGAATGTTATTTCCCATTATTTCAGAATCCATTTCCTCCAATTTATTCTCGAGCTCCTTTTCTTTGATTTCAAGTTCTATCTCCTGACACTGCAATTTAATTTTACTTATTTGATCTAAATAATTGTCTTCAAATTCTATTCTCTGCATTCGTTTTTGGGTCAATGCTTCGAGTCCCTCATATACTGTATATAGATCTGATTTTTTTTCTAGGTAATGTTGGAATGGATAGAGACTGGTTTGCGTCTTCAAGTGAATATGATGGTATAAGATACAGTTAGGCGATATCATGATTACTAGAATTTCTGTCAATTGTTTACGGATTAATTGTATTTTCTATGTTGTTTAAAGAACCATGAATGAATATATCATTGAATTATCACGATCATTGCTTATCATACATTCTATTACTGTTATATGAGGCATCACTGTCAAATTCATTTGGCAATGAATTTATCTGAAGAGCAAGGAATCTCATAATCTTCTCACTTGTAGAATCTACAAATTTTGTCGCTCCACCTCCGCCAGCTTTGTAAATTTCCACCTGGAAATATATTTAGTGAAATTAAAATACGATCGGTGTGAAGAAATGGAATGTGCAATATATTAATTTACTTTTTCGGCACTTTTCTGCTTTCGAGTCTTCCTTTTTAAGCAGTCATACATATGCTTCAGTTGTTCTGTAGATCTTATTCCAGAATCTTGTTGAGAATTGAATTCACTCGTTATTTTGGCCCATGTCTCTGATTTTATTTTACTTGCTGTGTCATCTGATTTTTCATTTTCCACTTTGTCCGCGTAGTTTTCAATAATATCTACCAAAAAATGTTTTTCTCTCTCCGTGAAATTCCTACTCTGAGCTCTTTTCTCCATTTTTTCACGTTGATGAATAAACGTTCTCAACAAACCAGTAAGAGACTAAATGTCAAATATTTGACAATTTGAATGATTTGTCGCTATGAATTTGGAAACTATTCATTCATTAACAGAAGATCTCTCTATTTTTTCACGCAACTGTCACAAACTTAGTGTTCCAATAAATCTATTGATTCGGTAACTATTGATACAATAATTTATTTATTGATAACTTCTCGTGCAGCCCAGCATTGATCTTCAAATTTTTAAATTCAGATAATCTGATATGGTCAGGAAATAGATTTCTAAACTGATGATTATTTGTATAATATCAATTTTCAGGACATTGATATACCTGGGCTAGCCCTAAGTATAAAGGGTCATTGCTCACATTTTCTTATAGCAAAACAGAAATACTTGGAGCCAATTTTAGTGTATTCATATTTTACAGTCGTAAGTTGTAACAAATCCACCGCAACGCAAGCAGAGGTTATAGTTCTATTGTTTTCTCGAAATTATTTTGTGAAGGTAGATTATTGAGATTCATATTTTTGTCATTATATACATATTTTCATTGAGATAGGGAGAGCTCTCTCACACCAGCTGTTGGAGAATTCAAGTATTAGTGTCACGAGATTTATGACATACAGACTAACGGGAACAAGCCAATATCAATTTATAGATTTAATTATAACCGGCAACAGGTCTAAGTCAAACGAGCTATCGGCAACAGGTCAAGATTGGTCTTCTGCATAAATCCATCAATGAAGAAAAGCTCTGTGGCTTGACTTATACTTTAGACTGGAGCAGCGAGCTTTCTATAAATCTGAACAGCTGAATGTGGTCTGCTGGAAACATCGTACGTGAGTTATACATTGAACGAAGTGAACTCAAAGTGCTAAACAGGCCTTTCAAATTGTGAATTTCATCTATCTAAACTTAACCGGTCTCATTAAAACTAAGTTGAACAGTCTTTATAGTAGCCTAATTGATATTTTCATGATGAATCTCCATAGTGTAATAGTATTTTTGAGAAATTAAATTGATATTCCTGGTGTGGTGCTCTTAGTTTCACTAGAAGTGATATTATGGCTCTATAATCTACGTAATTGGCAATGATATGACATTTTGAGAATGCAAAAATGTTGAAGGGAAGAAGAATATGATACAAATTGAGGGAAAGAGATTGCATTCAAGGGAATGTTTATCATTGTTGATTCACTTGAAAAGAAAGGAAATAATGTGCAATGGTATCCAAACTGTCGTTATTGATTGCATGCATCAATAGATATTAGGAAATGAGAGAAAAAGGGAGGTGTAGTTCAAAAATAAATTTTACCCAGATGGTAAACCTGTATATAACATTATCATGATATTTATTGCATCAATCATGAAGTTTCAGATACAGATCCAACAATCAGTATTTGAAAATTAGGACTACATCATCAAATATCATGAGAAGCATAGTGGGAACAACCTTGTTTCTCCGAGCAAACAGTATAGTTACTCCTAGATGAACCTATTATTTCCTTTATTCCGGTTGAAAAGGATATCTTTGAGTCAACATACCATCCAATGTTGGAGAAATCTGACAAAATGGATTGAAATTATACTCAAAATAACAGAACTCCTCTTTTGATTAGTGTTCTACTAACCGTTATCCAGAAAAACATGATTTTTATGAATCCTCTACGCACAGGTTATTTTTAGATACTAAGCTTTGGAAGAAATGGGCTCTTGAACATCCTGAATATCACCAGTGGTTCAAAAAGTTGCTGTGACAGACAAATGGGTGACAAATCACACTATAAGGTGTTTTGCATATACTTAACCAAATAATCGGTTGTATAATAAAATTATTCGGTGGTGCAACTAAGAGCTTATATCTACGGTACATAGTCTAGACATCAAATCACATCTTACTGGGTTTTGGTTTGTGAAGACCCCTTTACCAGCAGAGGATAAAGAAATTCAGTAGAGACACGGAACTTTTGGATTTTGTTGCGAGTTTATCTGCATTTTCATCCGTGTATACTAATCTCTTGGAATTTGCACTAATAAAGACAACCTTTACTGGTTTGAATCGATCGTATAGAAAACATTTTGAACTATATAGCCATTAAATGCTTGTAGCAAGATCAAAGCATGATATATTATTGATATTATCTGCATAATAACGGCTACTCTTCTTTCTTTGATTACGAGATAGAGAATATTGTTTATTTTTTTCGCATCTGGCAGTCATTATAGCTTAGCAGTGCAACGAGCTGATATAAATTGGGATTGATTCTTATTTAATGAATGTTGGCCTATGTTAGGTGCTGATTTTCTTATACCTCCTGCTCATTAGGGTCGCATGAGAAGCATCTGATCATTGATGCTTACTCAAGTATCATTGTCGTGTGCAGAGAGCTAGGTTAATATTATAGTATCTAACAACTTGTGTATCACAGAAGATAAATACCACTGTCAAATCGGTCGAATATAACATGAAGTAATGCCACACAATTCAAATATTTCATGTATGCAGTATCATTTGTGACGTTTCTTGGAGCTGACGACGGAGTTCCCGGGCGCCTTGCTCTGAATGCAGCTCCTGAATGAAACTTCAATGGCGGGGTAGCTAGAATAGAAACAGGTCAGGTTCTTGAATGACAAGGGCTCAGGGTAATTTTGTTCTCAATATTATATGTAAGATCGGGAAAACAGAATACAACGGATGAAATTTGAGAATGAGTTGAAAACATATAGGAACGGACAACTTACTCTGCAGTAGAGAGCGCATACTCTACGGTTTATAAGTGCAACGTATCTGAAACTATACACTGAGTATTTGGCGTCAGCGTATGTGGATTGCATACACTCAACGGGCAATTTCTCTTGGCAGCGTACTCGGGAGCAGAACTGAACTAAATGCCTGTCGGCTGTTTTGGCACGGCTTTCATACCTTAACTTCAATCAAACTGTACCTTGTGTGAGTTGAGTCCTGCTTATAGAATTCAAATATAAAATGAAATATCTCAGGCTTATTTATGTTTTCCTCAAATTAGAACATGATGTTGTATAGTACTGAATGTAAGAATTGTATTGAACTATAGAATGGATCACACCCTAGTTTGCATCTTTAGATGTTTCTAGTAGATACGCAGGCAAGCTAGAGATTCTTGTGCTAACTAAATTGTTCACGAGAGGTTCTTTGACAGTTACTAGGCGTGAAACAATTAAACAAATAAACATGATTTTAACTATTGGAGGGCTACAAGTAGATTTAAATCAGTCTTGGTGAAATGTGGAGCTTACTCTGATATTCTGGAGCAGTATGTAACTGCCTACGATCGACTAGCAAAACAAGTGTTGTGAGGGCAGTTACGCGGAGTAGACAGTAGATATGACTGCTTTCCACCAGAAACAAGTGATCTTACTGGATTTGGTACAATATTGACTGGAATGACTTCACTTCATAAGTTCTAAAGATCAATGCCGTTGACTATAAAACTGATTGAAAAGAACTGAGCACAAGTCAGTGGCTCAATTTGATAGTAGATATTAGTGACAAAGCAAACGCTTTGTCACGTTCTCCTCGCACGTCGGAAAATGTGTAGCTTACGGAAAATTTGTGGATTGAAGATCCAATGCGTGAACTACATCATGTACAAAACAGTAGGCTGAACTCAAATTAAATATTTAGTATCCAGAAAACAGCAAGGAAATAAAAAATGGATTCATTGGGGAAGTGGTGGGGCTGCAGAGCTCAACTGCGACGTCGGGGCTTACTTCAGGCTAGATGGGAGCCCGGAACGTCAATGGTGACTCAAAAAAGGCGTCTGTTCGGTTTCCATACATCATTACATTATTATTTGTCTTATGTATGGGCTAGAGATATTTCCGAAAACATGCAACCGGAGAAAATTGCTTCTAACACATACCTTTACAATAAGACGTATCATGATATGGTGATGGCACTACGTGTTGAAGCATGCAGCTTCCTTATTATGTATATTCATAGTGTTTATCTTTGTGGATGAACTAAAGTTGAACTTCAAATATCAAGTCGTGAAATAAACTTTTGTTTAGCTTATCCAATAATATTCTTGAACTGTTTGTTCATGAGAAATTTGTTCTCTGTTTATTACTGGAACGAACTCTGATGAGCCACGGAAAGTTCAACTGATTTGTTGGATCTAAATTAGCTATACTCCGTTTGGGATTGACTGCAGTAAAACTAAATTTTCCAGAGAAGTATTGGATTCTCCTCAAGTATAAATCTACTAGAGAAATGAAATATATCCTTACTGAAATTCAAAAAGAAGTAATGGAAATATGTAAGCTAATACAAACACTTTACTCTAGGATTGATGAGTCTTTTGGTGCTTGACGCGCTAATACTAGGTATCTGGGATATTGGAATTACGTATTTTATGTTATAATAGGCCCATTTCACAACTATATTCACCGATTCGATTTTCATATTGCCCATTTGGTATACATAAAGTATACTGAGAACTTTTCTTTCCCTTGGATATAAGTCTTTATTCTCAGGCTGCGATCTTACAATTCATTTGGATTATAATTTTCCCAGATATTCTTCAAGAAAACATCTTTATATAATGTTCATGACATATCAAGAATGGATCAAGATTATCGCAGACAAGGAATAATTTCTGATCAGTTCAGATATCGAATAAAATATACATGCAGAGATTCCCCTCCGGACAACCTTTTTAAATTTGATTTTTGATGCCTGTGGGTATATTTTGCTCAAATTCGTGCGCGAAATATTTTTGTGTCATCATAATAAATCGCATATCATCAAAAAATATGAGGAAGTCCATAAATGTCAAGAAAGATCTGATTTGGTTGAATGATTTCCTATTTATAGAGACCTTTGGTTTCTTGAGAATCTGTACATGGGAATCACAAAAGCGTGCTTTTCTTGCAGATCCTGAGCCTGTGGATCAGAGACCACTGAACAAAGAAAATTAAATTCCAGTAGAAGAAGCTCTGTGAATTGAGATGATTTGTCTTGAATTTGGGAGACCTGAAGTAATATAGACTGTAAAACAATTACAATCATGATTTTTTGGTAACACAATTGACAGATTGATTATGCCTCAGTATATTATATTCTTTTTTTATCTTGAGAGGTCAAAGTGCTACGCGATGACATCTCGCGGATTATTTCTTTACGTGAAACTATCTCACCACTCCTTCTATAACATATTAGCATTCTCGGAGCTCATCATGCCCTTATCTTTATTAATTATCATTATTCCTGTCAATAACACTCCCGTCGGTCAGTTTAAGCCTAAGGAATATCTAACTCCGAATAAATAAGGCTTAAAAAATGGATAATGATTCAAATGATAGGGAATGATTGAAACTTGAAAATTCTGATAACAAAAGCTTCTGAAACTCATTCTGACTACTTGGAAGAGTTTCAAACCAACAAAACAAATTTTCTTCCAGGTTTTGAGCATCGTCTGCTAAGGTTATCAGCTCATATGTACAGTTGGTAAATATTACCATATTAGAATGAAGGTATCTCATAATTATTAAATTTACAGACATCCACAGAAAAGTTGAAATCAGTATGACTACATCAGTATTACAGTTTCTACGATGGTTTTTATCACATTTAGTGATATTCTAGAACAGTGTTAGGATGTGATCATTATTATTATTCTCAAGGACATCACAGCACTACAAAAATGTTAGAATAGAGAACTGACTCTAGTACTGCAATACGTACTGTATAAATAATGACCTATTATAAGTTAATGAATGAATAAAATGAATGAATAGATACATGGATGCATAAATAAATAAGTTGAGAAATTGATAAATAAATAGATAAGAAATATCTTCCACGGAGACTGTGCACTAATACTTTCTGTAACTGATCAACCAGTTAGCGCTAGTAGCACAGCTGTGTTATTTAGTTGATACTGACATAAGAGACTCTACAAGTTTCTATATTCTATCAATTCAGATCGCAGACTTTTCAAAACGTGAGAACTTTGTCAACGTTGACAGTTGAGGCCTTTGTAATACTCTCACCTATATTGTGGAGCTGCCACATTTTATGTAGACCTTGACACTCCATCAGGATATGATTCATCGACACTAGTACAATACGAAATCCTTATTCGTGTCCTGTGAGTTATATGGATGCGAAATTGTCGAGAGAGGACAGTAAGTCAAAATAATTTTATTAGATCGTAATCGTTTCAGTTTGATTCTAAACCATCTTCAGAGCTTCAAATCTAATGATTATTATTTATACAACTATTGTTGATATATTAATAAGGTAAAGATGTAAAGTCAAGATGTTCAAGCTCAATGAATATATCAACAATAGTGGTATAAATAATTATTGGATTTGAAGCTGTGTAGATGGTTTCAAATTGAACTGAAACGTTAGCGAGCTAATAACATCATTTGGACTTACTGTCCTCTTCCGACAATTTCTCATCCACTAGTACATTACATGTGATACAGATTGGCTGAGCCTTATGGATTATCCTGTGGGTGAGGCTGGTACGACCCAGTCAAAGCTTATGTATCTTAACTATAACCCTACGACTTAGGTTGGTGTTGAACTTATGAGGTATCATACTAGTCTTAATCTGTTTCAGATAGTCCTCTTCTATCTCCCATTTTCGTTGCCAAACAGAGTCAAACTGTCCGTGAACATCCACAGTCACGTCTGTATGGCGCCTACAAGGCACCTCTACTACTGTTTGAACTGCACCTGTTCGTGCAGCTTCATCAGCAAGTTAATTACCGCGTAAGACTATATGGCTTGGAATCCACACGTGAGTGACTTTTTCATCTGTTTCTACGAGATGCTTATATGGAGCAAGAATTGTCTGCATAGCAGGATCATCAAAACAAGGATTTTTCAGAGCGGTCAGTACACTTAGTGAGTCCGTCGCGATGATGAACTGCTTCCTACAGATTTAAAGACTTAAGTATAGAAGGGCCAGCCATATAGCATAAGCTTCGGTGATGTACACAGGAGAAACTTTGGACAACGACTAATAATGGGAAGTGTCATGAACAACCAGAGATGAGCCAGAACCAACGGTTGTCTTAGAGCCATCAGTGTAAAGAACTTGATCGTGAGGTTGGTTCTCAAGTATCTCTCTGAATCTGTTATGTACTAGTATCGATGGAGTGTCACGTTTATCATATTCATCTAGTTTCAAGATCATTTCTATTCTTGAAATTGTCCAGAATTTTCTCTTTTCCATTTGTCGAATGCCACAACCTACATCTGTGGAAGACGTTGACTAAGTAACATGGAAAAAATTCCGCTATCTCATCAAGCTCGATATCACACATCAATGTACATTTTTAATGATTCAAAATATGGTTCTTTTCGCTTCTGAAGATGGCTGAGGTACAGCCGAGACTATGAAGTAGGAAAGAAATTAAGACATAAATATTGACTGAATTTCCAAGACTTTTTATCATAACGTTTCAATTACAGAACTTATACCCAATAAAACATATTTATTTATAAAATGAGTTCTGAAAAGTTTTTTCCTTTACTTTTTATCATGTCAGATTGAATATTTTTGCAGTATTGCCTACAATATTGACATTGCTACAGATCATGTTCAAGGGCGATCTTGTTAGTAGATTAGTTCTGCAGAATATCAATCTGAAAGTAGGGTTTGATCGTGTCGATACTCCATGTACATTTATATCCAATTGCTGTGTTATTATATGATTATATGACAATATTCTAACTTGGAGCAAGCAAATGTTACATACAGTATATTGATTGATCTATTCAGAGAATAAGAGAACCGACAATACGGAAGATCAATAAGGGGTTCTCACAGATTGATACGTAATGAAAGATGGAACAAATCAATTTTGACAAATTTTGGTATTGTAAGTATTCATGATTCTGTTTATTGGAAAATTCCTGAAGCTATTTCTTTTCACAAATGGAGGTAAAAATAGATCAATGGGACTAGTTCATTTACTAGAAGTATAGATATTGGACAAAGAGATCATAGAGTTGGAGTCTACCATAGTATTGAATATTTTATATAAGAATATCATATCTGTTCGCTACGCGAAGGAATTTGTGTACTTTTGGAAGAACTGTACCTAACAATGAGGCTTCCAGATGTGCATCTTCTCCTACACCCGATAACGCGGAAAATCAGGTAGAAGATCTTTGTCAATTTCACCATCTACCAGAGCTTCATTTTCAAGAACGCCGGTCTCCCTCCCTTATTTTTCACCCCCAATAAAACCAATATATACTGTTACCAGCCTCGCTCAGAGGCATTATATTTTCGTATGTCGTTCAGTTCACCAGTTTTTAATTTGACAATAATTCAAGTACTCGTTATTTTAAATTGATGTACAAAGTGTGGATAAATCCTCTAGTTGTAACACCATATGTGAGTTTTATTATCGCGTATCCAGCGAATTTCAATGTCCGTGTCACTGTGAGGACTTTTCGAGCAGCGCGGCATGGAACAATATCTGTTACCAGTCTTTTATTCTCCAAGGATGTCATAATGAAATATTCCAACCCTCTGATATGACCAGTAATTTCATTATTATATTTATAAAATTAAGAGCCTATGAATCTTTTTTGAACACTTTCAGTCAAATTAATATTCTTATTATAATGTGGATTCCATATTACTGATGAATATTCAAGTCTGGAGCGAACAAGAGAATAAAATAGACAATGAATTGATTGAATATTCTTGAAATGTTTTGTACATTGCAAGAGGAAACCAAGAGTACGAAAAGAATTCTTAACAGTTTCCTCAATGTGAGGATTGAAGGATAGTTTAGGATCATAGAGAACACCCAGGTCCTTAGTTACAGATTGTGTTTGTAAATCATGATTATTATTAGAATAGGCGAATGAACATATTCCACGATTTCTGCTGAAAATTATAACGAAATATTTTGATACATTGAGATCCAAATGATATTAAGAACAATAATTGTGATGATCGCCAAAATCATACTGCAAATTAATGAATTCATGGATATTAGAAACAGAATTTAAAATCTTCAGATCATCAGCATATAAAACAAATTGTAAGTTATTAGAGCAGTGAAAAATGTCATTAATAAAAATATTGAACAGCAGTGGACCTAGGTGAGACCCCTGTGCAACACCAGAGGAAACTAATAATAATTTGGATACAAAACCAATACAGCAAACCAACTGAGATCTGTTTATAATGTAAGACTCGAACCACCTCAATAAGGAGTCATGAATCCCTGATATCCGAAGTTTGCTGATCAGAGTAGGATGGTGAGCCCGAAAAGCTTAACTAAAATCAGTGTATATGACATCTACGTGTGTTTTGTTATCCATATTATAACTAACAAATTCCGTAAATGATACTAAATTGATTAGTATTGATTTTCCAGAGCAAAAGCCATTTTGCTGCGGAATTATGATATTTTCAAGCTTAAACTTGAATTCACTTACTACAAGAAGTTCAAAAATTTGAGGGAAAGTAGATAAAATAGATATTGGCCTATAATTTGCTACATCATTAATTTCGCCAGACTTATGTATAGATATAATATGTGATAATTTCCAGGTGCCAGGAAATATCCAAGATTTGAGGGACATATTGAATAATATATACAACGGCGATGCTAGATAGAAAGCACAAAATTTGATGAATCTGGGAGGAATTCGATCGGGACCACATCCTTTATTGATATTAAGATTCACTAGGCAATCTACGATTTCATCCCCACTCAGTTACAGTGAACCAAAGTTGATTGAATTGTTACTGGGACCATAATGCACTATATGTGAGTTTTGCAAATTAGTGTCATCATTCATGAAAACTGACTTAAAGTGATCAGCAACCTCTACACCATTAGCAGCTTCGTTATTGGCAAAATAAAGAATTATAGGGATACCACTTTTTTTTCTTATAGTCTCAGCAAATTCCAGAACAATTTAGGATAAGTTTTCAGATTACGCTCATAATTATCAATAAAAAGTGAGAAATCGTGCTTAATTTTATTTTTTTTTTCGAGAGCGCAAATCTGAAAATAAATTGTAGTCAGTCATGAACCTTCTATCCTTTCTGAAATCTATATTTCCGTTCAATTAGTTTCATTAATGACACAGAAAATCATTTAGGATATTTGATACTATTCATTTTCGACAGGAACATATTCATTTATTAGATTAGTTAAAATATCCTAAAATATTCCAACATTGACATCAACATTAGCATCAGAATGCTTTTTATTCCAGTCTATTGCTGATAATTTGGAAATGAGATCTTCGTAATTGCACATATTGAGATTATATATGAGGAATGATTTATAAGGAAGATCTTTTGAATCACACAAATTGAGCTGCAAGTCAATCGGAGGATGATGAATGTCAATAATGGACAAAGGAGAATGACATACTTCAACTTCACAAACATTATTGGACAATACTAGATCAAAAATTTTATTATTAACATTTTTATTGCCATTTAGTTGCATAAGATTGCATAAATTGATATTATTAACGAGATCATATATATATATATATATATATATATATATATATATATATATATATATATATATATATATATATATATATATATACATATATATATATATTTATATATATATATATATATATATATATATATATATATATATATATATATATATATATATATATATATATATATATATATATATATATATATATATATATATATATATATATATATATAAATTATGAATCCCAAAACGCTGAAGTTTAGTTATTTGATATCACAAACAACGTCATTTCTTCCTCTTAGAATAAGATTAACATGTAATAAATAAGTTATAAATAAGAGTAGAAAGTTCACGTAAGTGAGATAATTGTATCAACTTTCCTAGCTGAAACAACTACGCTAGAAAAGTACTTTGACGCTAAATAAATAAAATATTAAAATTAACATTGCTTTTTTTTAATAATCGTCGAGATCAATAATATAATTTGCGCAGTCGGTGGGATAGCCGACAAGAATCCAGTGAGTGAATTATATCTCATAAGTCAGTGAAACGCTTGCCGAAAATTATCAAATTTCAACAAGAGCTATCCGAACATCATCTACGATCTTCAAGCGACCTAAACAGTGGTCGCACCAGGGTCTAACCACGACCCATCTTTAAAATTCAAGGACATCAATCCGCTACTACGCGTCCGAGAAGGCAACTTTCCAATCAGGACCACTAATCCAATTGATTCTACAAGTTGCGTGACAAGACACAAACTCCCGCCCACTTGAAGCGTATCAAGACCTCCACTACTATGAGAATAGAAGCCTACTTCACAATATTACTGCTGTGAGTTTACTCCCATAGTAGATAAATATATTTTGCCGGTCGTAACAATCGGTCTGTGACAAAATACTGTAACACATATTTACATAAGGGTTTTGTGGAACGGCTAACGCTGTTAGGAAACAAAACGTGCCCCGACACAAGGCAAAACACACAATTACACATTGTAATATTTATAGATGATAATATATGTCTTCAGACGAAGAAATTGAAAATTTGAGTAATCAACTTAATAGAATACCGATTACACTCAAACCAAGTAAATTGGGTAACGGTAGTAGAATCAAACAGTCATCTGATAACCAAAACACACTCAGTACACCCTTAACATATCCAGTACAAGAGTTAAATAAGTGCCAATTTGAATTAATCATGGCAACGGCATCAATTGCTGACATTCGAAATTTCATCGACGCTGTCCCTGAATATAATAGAGAAATTAAATCTCTCCCAAGATTCATGAAAGAAGCTGATAAGTTTTATTCAGTTATAAATTCATTAGCTTTAACCCAAATCCAGAAAACATACTGTTTTTCTATGTTACAAAAGAAATTCGTTGACAAAGCTAAAGATATATTAGACACTCAGGAATTCACATCTAGGGATGATATAAAATTGTACCTTCAAACTATTTTTGAGGACAAAAGTACATATAATACCCTATTATTGACAACAATTAAAATTGCACAAATAGATTGCAATATAAATGACACTCTAAAGAAATTTTAAGATCTTTATCAAAGAATGACTTCCAAGATTCGATTATTGCAATATGAACAATATGGAAAACAATGCTTAATAGTCGAAACTCAAAAAACAGTAGTTTCTCATTTTATTTCATTATTACCTATGAATTTTAGAGCTTCATTTATAAGCAAAAACCCTCAAACACTTGACGCCTGCGAGCAACTTCTAACAAACGAATATAATTCAATACAATTACACAAATCTCCTATGAACAGAGTAACATCTCAAACCACACAACAAAAAACACATAGATATTTCAATCCCCCACCACAAAGATTTCCATCACAACAATTTCCTTCACGTCCATTCAATCCCCAACATTCACGCCCTTCGGGACCACAAACATTTGCTAGGCAAAATATCAAGAACATCATAGAAACTAAACGCGATTTCAATCCAATTCCTATGTCCGGTATGACACAATTGACAACACCCATGTCCACACAAACCATAAGACGGAATTACGCCCTAGAAACAGAGAATAACGCAGATATCAACAATGACGAGACACAGAATGAACTAGAATTAAATGAACAAGACGAGACTTTTGAAACTCAATCTTTTTTAGATTACGACCCAGAACAGATAGACGGAAGTACGTAATATTCTCTAACACTAAAACGATCCCGATCATTATATTTCAAAATTTTAAAATCCTTATCGCTTCAGGATCTGATATTAATTTAATAACAGAAAAATCTGTGAAACAAAACAAAATGAAAATCTTAGAAGAGTTTTTAACTTTTAGAACTGCAACAAATAAAGTTAAATGTGATAAGTATGTTGAAATTAGAATATTCAACAAGAAATATAAATTTTTCATTCTCAATTTCCACTCAGAATGCGATTTATTATTTGGAACAGAAATACTTCGCGAAACAAACACCATTATAAATTTCACAGAAGATGTCGTTTACATGAAGAATATGAAATTCAATATCCGAAACTTGAGTGAGCAAAGTAAAGAAGGCCACGTACAAATTCGTGACGAGCACTTACAATTAAGCATAAAAAATAAATTATATAATTTATTAGAACAATATGATTCACTTTTTCCAAAAGAAAATGAGACATTGACATTTACAAATAGAATACAACACAAAATTTACACTTCAGACGATATCCATATATACACGAAAAATTACCGGCTCCCGCAAATTTATGAAAAAGACATTGAAGAGCATATTCAAACCATGCTGAAAGCAGGAGTTATACAAAAATCAAGAAGTCCATATAACTCACCGATATGGATTGTACCCAAAAAATTGGATGCCTCAGGCAAACGAAAAACTAGATTAGTAATTGACTTTCGGAAATTAAATCAAAAAACTTAAGAAGATAAATTCCCTATTCCAAACATTGACACTCTCTTTGACCAGATAAATAAACCAAAATATTTCACTACACTTGATTTGCATTCGGGATTTCACCAAATAATCGTCGATAAAAATGACAGAGAAAAAGCAGCCTTCAGCACTATTTCAGGACATTACGAGTTTTTGCGTATGCCTTTTGGACTAGTTTTGCCCCCGCGACATTTCAACGATGCATGAACAAAATATTACAAGACTTAATTGGCAAAGTATGCCTTGTATATTTAGATGATATTATAATTTTTGGTAACACTGAACAGGAACATATGAAGAATATTGAAATTGTTTTTGAATATTTAGAACAGGCAAACTTAAGAATACAATTAGATGAAACGGAGTTTTTTAAAGCAGAAGTTGAATATTTAGGACTTGTAATTTCAAATGAAGGCATTAAGCCAATTGAAAAAAAAATAGAGGTTATACAAAATATCCAAGCTCCAAAAACAGTAAAAGAAATAAAGTCATTTTTAGGCAAACTTTCGTGGTATCGTAGATTTATTTCTAATTTTTCGAAATTAACCAAACCATTTACGAATTGTTTACGCAAAGGATCAAGTATAAACATCCATGATAAAGAATATGTAGAATGTTTCACGAAAGCAAAATAATTAATTACAAACCCACCAATACTCGCATTCCCTGATTTCAATAAGAACTTCATATTACCCACTGACGCTTCTGTCTATGCAATGGGCGCAGTACTTTCCCAAAATCATGGTTTACAAGAAAAACCACTTGCTTATGCATCTAAAACCTTCAATTCCCATGAACAAAACTATTACACAATTGAAAAAGAATTTAAAACAATAGTATGGTCTATTCAAAATTTTAAACCCTATCTTTACGGAAGAAAATTCACAATACGTACAGACCGCGGACCACTGGTCTGGCTTTTTAACATGAAGAACGCAAATCAAAAGTTAATACGCTGGAAGATTGAACTGAGTGAATATAATTTTGAAATAGAATACATTGCAGGCAAAACAAATAAAATTGCAGATTTTTTGAGTCGAATAAGAAATGAGTTTAAAATTAATTACAAAATAGGCGATGTAACTCCAACTCCTATTTTTGCACATTGTATTTCAAAAGATTATAAACTTGTTAAAGGATTAGCAAAACAAATTGATAACCAATTTGGTAGTAAGAATTTTTGTAAAAATAAGTTACCCAATAAAATTTTAATTCAAAGCGAACATAATAAACAAATTTTTCATTTATTTTCTAAAGAATTATTTAATGACATATGTAATAGGAAATTATTGAAGCAATCACTTATACAATTACGCGATTATTTGATGAAAAATTACATATACGAAATAAACATCCCTTATTCATCATGTGGACTAGACAAATTACCGAAAGAAGAATTGAATAAAATTTTGATTACAATATTTGGAAATACCTGCATACAAATTAATATTTATTCATTACCCCAGAGCTTCGTACTTAGTGACGAATTAGAATCAAGAATAGAATTGGAGAGAATTATAGAACAAGATGATGACCCAATAAGAAATAAAGTAAATACACAAGATGATATCGAAACCATTCATAGCGACCAGAAATATCCAGTTAACGGTTTAAAAATTCTAGAAAATAGAATGAACATAGCTGATAATCAAATTATATTTTCTTTCGAAAATAAATATGATGTGAAAATCAAACGACTTTTTGTGACAATCGAAGAAAACGAGGCAGAGAACCAATTACGAGAATTCATAAAAAATTATATTGTTCCTGAAATCAGATATTATTGCATATGCAATGACGTATTATTCCAAATTTTGAACCAGTTGATCCAAAAAGATTTCGAAACAGATAGTATTAATATTATCAAAGTTAATAAAGGAAAAGACGATATTGAACAATTAGATGAACAAAATGAAATTGTTCACTTATATCATATAGGAAAAACGAACCACCGTGGAATTATGGAAACAAATAATAAATTAAAAGAGAAATATTATTGGCCCAAAATGATAGATAACCATCACTTCATTCATAAATAATTGCCAAACTTGCAAGGAATGCAAATATGAAAGAAAACCTATCAAACTCACCGATAACCTTACCGAAACACCCAAACGACCTTTTTGAAATCATCAATATTGATTTATTAACCCTAGACGGACCATATTATTTAACGATATATGATCAATTTTCAAAATATGCACAAGCAGACCCTTTCAAAACTAAAGACAGTAAGAACATAGTAAGAATCTTAGAAACATTCAATAGAATGAAACTACCCTCAAGAAAATTGATATGTGACCAAGGTTGTGAATTCAATAATATATCTCTACGAAATCTTTGCCATAATAATCAGATCGAGTTACACATAACATCAGCTCAAAATCCGAAATCAAACGCCATAGAGAGATTTCACTCGACTTTGATAGAACATTTGAGGATTGAGACACGAACTTGCAATTTGAAGTCTTTGAAAGAACTAGTAATGATTGTATTTTCACATATAACGATTCGATCCAGACTATCACAAATATGTCACCAAACGAAATACTTCACGGTGAAGATTATACAAATTCAAGGCCGAGAGCAAACACACGAAATAAATTACAGACGTACGTAGACAAACGACATAATGAAATAGAACAAGTTAAAATGAATATTAGTGGAGAAAAGCAAAACATTATAAAAACCCCAAAGAAAATGACAAGATCAGTAAATTGAAGAACCTCACCGAAGCATATATAAAACAAAATCCCCGTTTGATAACAAAATTTAAGAAACCGTTATATATGAAAACGAAAATCAGAAATTATAATGATGAATTTGAAACAATAGATGCTAAAGATAAATCAAGAGAACGAAAAGTGAAGATTGACAGAATCAAAATTTGATTGTTTCAGAATCCCTCATGGATTCGCAGATGTCAAAAATGTAACAATTAATCCTGGCTTTGTATTACATACAATTGGTGAGTGTCACTTGAAAGAAAGCGAACAATTGCAATATTTTTATTATGATATAAGCCCCACATATGATGGATATCTAAAATTGAAATAGATTATTGTCAAGGAATTCAAAGAATCAACAAACGAAACAATTTTAATTGGAAATGTTAATATTGTAGATTATATGCTCAAAGAATTAGAAATGAATATAATCAAATTATTCAATAGAAGAAATAAGAGAGGATCATTTAACGGATTCGGTTCTATAATAAAATCTATAACCGGAAATTTAGACGCCTCCGACGAAGAGCAGAATAATTCATTGTTAGAACAACTTAGCAACAATTAGAAAACATTACAAACAAAAGCAAATGAAGTCGTACACCAACAACAGATAGATTCAATGAAAATTTACAAACCATAAGCCCAAATGAAAATGAATTAAGAGATTCGCTCAACGAAATCATGGACATAATCATGACAGAGAAAAGTTGGAAAACACTCATACACACAGAAGTACAGATTACTAAAATAATAATCTACATTTAACGACTCAAAAATACGGTTCCTAACAGTAGAATATATAGAAGATTTCTGGATCAAAAAACCTTTGTGGACAGCCTGTATATAGCGGTGGTGGCGGCGTAACGGCGGCGAAATTCTTTATGAACATACTGTATGTATCTTTAGTTCAGCGTTTCAATGGTAGATGGCGCTGTGGCGCGGATCAGAATTTGGATGATAGATGGCGCTGGTGCATGTTTGTGCATTTGGATGAGAGATGGCACCAGTGGCAGGAGCGGGAAAATTTGAATTCTGCCGGTAAAATTTGAATTTTGGCTCGTAGAATTTGAATTTAGGACGTTGGAGTTGTGGTTTGGAGCCAGAGATGTTACGGTGTGGTGGGGGGGGGGGGGGGTGAATTTTAATTTAGTCGTTAAAATTTGAGTATTGGTGGTAAAATTTTGAGTTTTGACAGATGTCGCTGGTGGTTTGACGAATTTGAATTCTTAGCGATGTGATTGGCGATGCGAAAATTTAATACTTGGCATGGTAACAGTCATTAATATTCTAGAATCTATGCTTAAAAGATTCAATTCCAAAATTCTCCAATACAAGATTTTGAATTAATTCTCCAAGTGCTCATAGTATTGAACTGATAATTCTAACTCAAACTCTTTATCAGTAAAAGATCATGATCTTGGTTTGTTGTCTAAAATTTATGCTTAAAATTCAATGCCAATTCTTCAATACAGGATTCAATTAATTCTTCATTCATAAGTTTTCATAGAATTAAACTGATAATTCCAATTTGAACTCTTTATCGGTGAAAGGTCATGATGTGGGCTATCGGTTTGTTGTTCTTGAAAGACACGCGTGGACCACATAAATTTTCGAAATGATGTACAGTAAGATTGAGAATTTCGAAACTGAGATTGATTTATATCACGTGTTGATTACGTGCTATGTCACACATAGCAAGCAAGTTTTTGATAAGAGAAATTTATGAAGTTAAAACACATAGATAAGGTCAAAATTCAATATAATACATAATATGTTCCACATGTAATTTATTTATTTGAAATAGGAACTATTTAATACATTAATCGTACAATATTTGTTAATGGTGTGTATTTGACAATTTTATCATACAATATTAAACAGTAAGCAGTTGTATTAGCAGGAATGTTTTTACTTGTTTCAAAAGTGAGTTCCAAATCTATAGGTCCAGACTTCAAAGTTTCATTCTGATAGAAGGTATTCATAACAAAAATGGGGCAATATTTTAAGAATTCCTTAGGTGTGAAAATAGGTTCATTGTTTTTTTGATAGTAAGCAAATTGGAATTGGTTGTACATGTTATATAAAATAGACCATTGATTATCATCAAAATTGAGGTTCATGTTATCATAGGGATAAACCTCTGCGTTCAATTCCACCTTGAAATTATTCAAATTACAATGATCAAATTGACTCATATTTTTGTTAAATTTATTTTTACGATCAGTTTGGAATCCAAAATAATGAACCTAGGTTTTTCTAACTGTGCAGCTGTTTTTACAATCCATGTATGATGTTGGGTTGTAGGTAAAACTGGATATTCATGTAATTCCCATGCACGGAATGGCATAGATATTTCTGAATTATTCCTCATGTTTTTAATGGGTTTCAATTTCTCCTGATCCGAAACTTTGATGTGTGGTACGTGCCATTGGATTTTTGTTAAATTCACCTTCAGGATTTCTTTTTCATCTGCTCTAGTTGATAATACTGCATTTTTATCATGACTACTACTCAATAGAATCAAATCTTGACGTAAGTTTAGAAGAATTTTTTTATAGTCCTCAGCAATACCTAATAGCATGCGAAGAGGTATACAAAAGCTGAAATTTCCCTTTGATTCATCAAAAAAATAAGTATTAGCCGATGGTGTTGGTAACCAACCAGCATTTTGTAAAGCGGAACTTTCATTGGCTGAATATGAGCAATAATGTTTCAGTGTTGTGGTAATTCCAGGATTACGTATTCGGTCTATTACGATTCCGCCAATTTCATAGCGAATCTCATCAAAAAAGTACATTAGTCCATTGTTTTTTAGATGCCCTGTTTTAGTTGGTTTATTTTCATGATCTAATAATTGACCCTCAATATATATATATATATAACTATTTGATGGTAATGTGTATAGATCTTGTTGTGTTGTTGTATAGATACTCTGATTTCATCATTATTTCTTAATAAAGTTGGTGAATAGGGTTGATAAGTATGAGTTTCTGCATATTGTATTTTCTCATCAAAATATATACGTTCCGATATATTTAAAATATAACTACTTATTTCTTATAACACGTTGAGCCCCAAATTCTTCAAGTACTCTCTATTTTCCGATGTTAATTGTTTTTTCTTTTGTTGGAAACTTGATTTTCTATTTTTTGATGCTGATTGTTGTACTTCTCGTTTTGTATTGAAGATTTTGTGATCATGTTCTTCTCTATATAATTCGATACTACCATTATAAATTATCCCCATTTTTTTTTTTCTACAATTTTTTCAAATGTAATCTGATTGTTATGGGCTCTCCTTGGGAATTGACTGATTCTCCGTTTTGATCAACTATTTTAAGCTCAATATTATCAATTATGTGTGTGTTGATTGGCAAATAGATAACGTTCGAGGGATTTTCACTAATCTTGAACCCGGAAGCAACGCTTGGGAAGAACTGGTGTATTTGATGTACGGGCTTGGAATTAGCGTAAGAACCAGTTACAATGTTACACTCAATACAAATTGCATTTACTTTAATTATGCTCACAGGATTTTGAGATATATGAAGCGTATTTGCCTTATAAATTCCAGCATTAAAGCCCAATAATTCTCTGATGGTATTTGGTTTTGTAAAATCAACTTCTTCTGTAACAAGCATTCCACATTTCAGAGTATTGTTATTGGCAGCAATAGAAATTTTGAAATCTTTGTTACTATTCTTCACTTTTCTTTACAAAAAGTTATTTTTATTTTCAAGCTCATATGATCCATTTGGTATAGTTATTGTTCTATCACCAAAATAGAATTTATTATTGCGCTCATCAATATTCGGGATAGAATTATATGACTCAAAATTGATGAGACCTATCGCATACTCACAATTAGGATCAAGTTCAATAGCAGGATGTATTGTAGCTGTTAGATAAGACTTTTTATCAGAGAAAGTAAATGTGTACGACATGATTGTTTATTCATTACTAAAAGTATTTTTAATACATTATTCTTTACATAAAAATTTTGAACAAAGGTGTCCACAATTATTGGTATCATACTGCTGATATTGATTGTAATTATACTTAATATTACATTTGCTACCAAAATATTTCACTAATTCTTTTGGTGGTTTCAAGTTACCAAAGCTATCAAAATATATAACATTGTCACCATATTTTTTATAGGCCACCCAATGTGTACCTGAACTATCATAATCATCCAAATTAACTATTCCACATTCAGTGAACTTTATTTGCTTAGGTAAATTGTTTCGCATAAAAACTCCTCTGAAATTTTTGATTTTAAGGTCTGTTGCAAATTTTGACAATTCAATATTACTTAGTGCATGTTTTGGTAGCTTTTCTACTAGTTTTTTTGTTGTACTTTCGTTGGAGATAAGTAAAGACCCAACCCTTTTTTATATGGTTTTAAATATAATCCTCTACCTAACGCTACAGATTCCATAATTTTATTATGTCGCTGGTTTTCTTTTAATTGCTTATTAGCGAATCGAGCATCATTGATAGATTTAGCTACTGCTGCAGCGCCCCCAGTAAGAGCCCCTAACGCACTTAACCCTGCAAAAATAGGTATTAGCGGTAATATGCCACCTATTTTTGGTACTGGAACTATTCTTGGTTTATTTATTTTTTTCTTGTTTTTTGCGAATTCTCTTAGAGCAATTGAAATATTCTTATCGGAAGAGTTAGTCTTTAGTAACTTTGAGCGAATTCGTTTCAGTTCATTTTTAAAGCAAATTTTTAGATTTTTCTTTAGTTTTTTCTCTTTATTTTTGCGTGTTATTGTTTTTCTTTTGTTTTTCAAATTATGGCTTATAACCTAACTTTGGCCTTCATTATCCCAGAAACACCCAAAGCAGCTATTTTTTCTTCAAGAGGTGTGTCCTTAGAAAGAAATCTCTTTGTTGCTGTATCAGCCAATATTTTATCTGCTTTATGTCGTTCTTCTGAATTATTATTCTTGGAATAGGCTATATCATGAAGTTCACACGCTGCGTCTGATTTGTTGATACCTTGATCACCGTCAGCAAGCCTTTTATCCAGTTTTGTCCCTGGTCCACAGTATCTGTAACCAGGTATATGAAGTTCTATAGGTAGTTTATTTATTGTTTTATTCAAAATTCCACCACCACTGTGGGTATGCTTGCTAGCTCTTTTTCTACCATGTTTAATCATTGGAAGTACACATTAAACTAAAAAAATATATTAATATTGAAGTTTTATATTCAATTTCAGTTATGATGAAGATATTAAAGCAAAAAGATACATTGAGTGTTCAAAATTATGATTTGAATGATAGTATAGAATCTAATTATAAACCGAGACACAGTGTTTTACTTCCATCAACCATCCGTTGTCTCATAAGTGGTCCTTCTGGATGTGGAAAAACTAATATTTTGATTGCACTTTTAGAGCATCCGAACGGGTTACATTTTGAGAATGTTTATATATATTCAAATTCTCTATTTCAACCGAAATATGTATATCTTGAGAATTTATTGAAACCAATAAAAAATATTGGTTATCATACATACAATAGCAGTGAAAAAGTAATGAAGCCGAGTGAAGCTGAATATAATTCCGTTTTTATATTTGATGATATCGCTTGTGAGAAGCAGGACATTATACGAGATTACTTTTCAATGGGTAGACATAAATTGATTGATTGTTTTTATTTGTCACAAACCTATACAAAAATGCCAAAACATCTAATACGTGATAATGCTAATATGCTTATATCATTTAAACAAAATGAGTTGAATCTACGAAATATGTACAATGATCATGTAGGTACAGATATGAGTTTTGATAACTTCAAAAAAATATGAGCTATATGCTGGAAAGATGAATATGGATTCTTGGTTATTAATAAGGAATCTGATTTGAATTTTGGCAGGCATAGAAAAGGATTCCATGATTTTATATCTCTTTGAATGGATATAGCGGTTTTAAACAGGCTCGGTTGATAACCACCTCGGTTAAGAACCACACTCGGTTCAAAACCGCCCTGCTATACAGTATTTAAGCCCATACAAAAACCGTGTATTGTTCATTGTTTATTTTGGTATACTCAAACATGAATGTGAATAAAAAATTGAAAAGGCGAATAATACAAGCCAGAAAAAATGTGAAACAGAAACTAGCAATACTGAAGAATAGTGAGATAGAACGTGAATCAGAGCTTGATAAAAGCTTTACACCAATTACTAGTAAATAAGCAGAAATTAATGAAACTTTACGTAACGTTACACCCGTTGAAAAAAAAATTCATTTGGTGGGGAATAGGTGGGGAGAAGAGAAAAATAATGATCCACGTGGTATTTTGGAAGAGCAAGCTGCTGCAGAAAGTGATACTCCAATAGATTAACTTTCACAATTATCAACACATACTGGAACAGAAATAGCACATGATAAAAAAGCCATGGGGAGTTATTTAAATCGTTTTGATCCATTATTTCGAAAATATATTAAAAAAGTTATAACACGTTCAAACAAAATAGATGAAATATATGGTGTTAATTATAGAGAAACACCTGATCGTGAATATTTTGGAATGAGTAATGAAGCTGTTGATTTTTATGACGGGAATATAATTATTGATAAAAATATTTTCCCTGCAACAATTGGCTTACTTGAACTCATATTCAAAAAAGAGCCTAAAGAAAAATATACAGAAAATGATTTGTATTATTATAAAAAAACATTGAATATTACTAACTCAGCGCGTGAAGGTAATATAAGTGCAGGGCAACTTAAAGGTATTAAAGCAAAAAAATATACAGATATTGTAGGCCCATTATTGAATGTCAAGTCTAAGAAATATTTTGAATTGGCTACTAGTCCAGTTTCTTCAACTGAAGATCCAAAATTATTACGCAAGAATAGCGTATCTGGCTTAGGACTTCTTAAAAGTTATAATACTAAAAATGTTGAGTTTGAATTTTACGATGATCCAAACGAGTTGGTGGATAAATTGAAGAAATATATAGCTTCTAAGAACGCTGGCAACAATAATCACAATAATGAAATTATTCCAATAATTTAGGAATTAAAAGAAGCTGGAATTATCACATAATAATCAGTAGCAAAATGCCACTAGACAAGTTTGGACATTATAGTGGCGCTGTGTATCATAATAAATTTGGGTGTTGTAATTATAATGATTCTGATAGCAGCAGCAATGACGATGAAAAATTAATAAGAGTTAGCACTCCTACGTCAGATTTCCATGCGGTAAATAAAAAATTTTTGGATGACAAAATTAAATTAGTTGTGGATTTGCTTGAAAGAAAGATAAATATTGTTGATAATAAAGTTACTGAGCACATATCGAACGCTGATAAGAAGATTAAGAAAGCTGATCAAATAATAAGGAGTGTTAAAGAAGACTTGGATATTTTATTCAAAGAACTAAAAATTTATGATAAAACACAATAGAAAATATGTCAACATATATTAAACGCGAAATAGTTGAAGAGCTTCATAAGCCAGCAAGGAAACATTTCAAGAGAAGGCGAGTTATAATCAAGGGATTAGATGAGACTTTTGAGGCTGATTTGGTTGGAATGAGACCATATGCTAAATTAAACCAAAATTATAATTACATACTGGTTGTGATTGACATTTTTCCAAAATATGTTTGGGCTAAGCCTATTAAACATAAATCGAGTATTGAAGTGTCAACCGCTTTGGAACAAATATTTAAAACAAGTAAGCGAGTACCAAAAAACTTGCACACTGATTTAGGGAAAGAATTCAATTATGTGGAGTTCAAGAAATTAACAAAAAAATATGAAATAAATCATTATTTTGCAAAACAAGCTGTGAAAGCTTCTATTGTTGAACGCGTGAATCGAACTTCAAAAAATATTATGTATAAAAAATTCAGTCTGCAGGGGTCTTACAAATGGTTAAAGCTACTACCAATTGTTATTTTGGAATATAATAATGAGAAGCATAGTACTATTCGCATGAAACCTATTGATGTAAATCGAAAAAATGAGAAAAAACTATTGAAAACTGTTTATAGCCATATTAAGATAGTTCCAAATAAAAAGCCTAAATTTCATCTCAATGATCATGTCCAAATCATTAAAAATCGTGCTGTATTCTCAAAAGGATACACGCAAAATTGGTCAAATGAAATATTCATAATAAAAAAAATCCAATCAACAAACCTAATAACATATGTTATACAGGATAAATCCAATCAAATAATTCAGGGGGCTTTTTACGAACAAGAACTTCAAAAAGTTAAACATCCAAATGTTTATTTAATAGAAGAAATTCCGAAAAAGAATAAAAACAGAATATATGTGAAATGGTTAGGCTTTTCTAAAGATTACAACAGCTGGGTTGATAAAAAAGAAATTGCGTAGACAATTTAACGATAAGAGATAGTATAAATATTGCTCCCATTAATACAAACACCCAGTTTGCTTGCGACATACTAATATAAGAACAACATTAAACAATGGTTGCTGCAGTTATAATTGATATTATTTTTTTTAACATTAATAAAAATGATAAATTCTTCATTAAAGAATTTGCGAGTATAGATCTTCAAACCAATGAAATCAAATCTGGTTGCTTCAATCAACCATTTTCATATTCTCAGCCAAGTGAAAAAAGTAAATTGCAAGTGCTGTCTCAACAAGATAATTATAGTTTGCAATGGAACTTTGGAGATATTCCATATGCAAAGCGGTGCGAAGTTTTGAAAAATGCCGTGAACAATTATGAAAAAGTGTATGTGCCCGGTGAAAAAAAGAAAGTGTGGTTAGAAAAACTTCTAAATAATGAATATAAAATAATTGATATTGAAAACTTACATTCCAATTCAATATTATATGTTAATAAAACACCAAGTAATTTAATGTTCAATAATTGTACAATAAGGAGTATTCTTGGTTGGAAAAAGTGGTTTTGTGATAGATTCAATACTTCTAATGCCATAAAATGTTTCCATAAATCAAGCAACATATTGTCGCATATGGTTGAAGAGGACATTCAGCATTTGCCGATTGAGCTCGTTATGATATACGCACCAAATGAAATTGAATTGAACTGGAGTAAATTTTCATCAAGTTGGTGTAATTCCAAGATATTCCAAGGATATCTTTCTTGTCGAGCGCATTACAGGAGAACTGGTCCGATAATCATGAGACAGAAAGATATGTTATGGTTAAAGATTGTTGGATGTGTAAAAGTTGTGATTATAATACCTGTATATAGTGTAAAATAAAAAATATATTTCATTTTAATATTTAGTTTCATTTATTGTTGCAGAATATTTTATTTAGAAGAACTTACATCGTGTTTGTATCTTAATTTGCATACTTGGCTCACAATTTGGTTCATTCCATAGCAAAATTCTCTTATTTACACACTCCATAAACATAGTACTTGCAGGCTTTAAAAATTTCAAATTTGAAGTCAAAAATTCACCGCGAGTTATTATTTCTCTTGTCGAGCTCATTTACAGTAGAACTGGTCAAATAATTATAAGATCTTGTATATAGTGTAATACTATTTTTTAAATAAAAATATATCCAATTTTAATATTTGTTATTTTTGTTTTATTTATTGTTACAAAATATTTTATTTAAGAAACTTACATTATGTTTGCTCATTAAATATCAATATTAAAATCAGTCACACATGCTTGACAATTCTTTGTTTTGATTGTCTCTACCAATTTAAATTTACAAACTAAACATCTTTTATCAATATATTCCAACGGTGGAACAGCAAAAGCATATACATTATGCATCTCTTGTACTATTCTACAACCAACTCTTGATAAGCCACCCGGGAAAAACGACCCCATACTCTGGTGTAGGTCATAAATGCAAGATTTATGGCTATAACGCACAAGATCGCATTCTCCTGGTACTAAAAAACGTCGCTGTCCATCGTTATCGGAATACATACACTCTATCTGATATAAATCTATGGAATAACAAATCTGCGATTTACATTTTAATTGATTTAAAAGACCGACTTCTTCTATTATGTTTAAAGTTGCTCTTGTTGAAACTGGCATCGCGACTAATTTCTATCCCTCTGTTTCCATATTTTATACTCAAGCGGGGCAGTTTATGTGAGTAAATGTTCATTTTCCAGCACCGCCGTCTCCGCCTCCTCTGGTGGAGGGAGTTGTGTGTTGAAGGAATTTAATCATGATTATCTGTACTTGCTTACTTGGCTTACAATTTGGTGGTACCATCAGCAGCAGCTTCGGTAAGGGATAACGGGTGAAGCAAGTAGGAATTATGACAAAACGATGGTAAAAAGAATAAGGGTTAGGTGGGTAAAGGGAAGAAGTATTGTGGTATAGACATTTTATTTGCTCATGCTTTGAAACTAGTGTTTCTGCCCTCAATTTTTTAATATTTCTTTATACAAACAGTAATCACATTTATGATTTGGTATATCTGTTTCACTATAGCATGAGGGGCATTTGTATTCAACTGGTGTAGGCATTTTCTATGATGAATAAATACTAAATGCAATTTTACTTTTATATTTATTTTCAATAAAAATTACAGCATGTTACTAAAAAATACAAAAAATTATCACCAGTTGAAACTGTATACTAAACTTATTGAATATTAACATTTTAAATAGTATTGAATTCAACATCTACAGCTTTTCCTTCACTTTCATTTGAAATTATGTAGAGTTTATTGTTTTCCGCATCTTTCAACATTAACTGTAATGTTTGATCATCAATTTGATTGTATCTTTCACCCAAATACAATTGGAACTCGACCAATTCCAGCTTGATTCTCTCACCATATTTAGTATCAGCTTTTCGTTCAATATTTTTTACAAAATACTTCTCGCCAATTTTTAGGTTACGCAACCCAACGAACTCTTTTGGCTTGGTTAGTGTGTTGATGGCGTTGTAGTTGTTGGAAGTAGACATATTAAAGCTGTAACAGTTGCAAAAAACAAATCCAAATATTTTGCTTTTATTTTTCTAATTTTGATATCAAATTTCTTAGCTGTTTCAAAATACTCATATTAGGGCATTGTATTTAAAATAATGATAAGTCAAAATGTGATGCTCTAACAACTTGTCGCATATGCTCACTATATTCATAGAAAATATTATTTTTTAAAAAATATATAAGACCATTTATTTATTGAAATACTCCATCAATGTTTTGTGGAATACCTGGAAATTGTGTGTTCAATAAAGCGTAAGATGATATATCAGAGTTACACTCACTAAATTTTGCAACATAATTACTATCATAAAATATATAAGTATTTCCCAAATTTGTGAAAATTATACCCTTTATATTTTTAATTTTTGGTGGTAAGGAGATTTGATGAATTGATTGTTTCATCTCAGGCCATGAAATACTATATAATTTATCATCTATTACTAGAACAATATCGTTGTTCGGTCTATAATAGACAGCAGATAAACTTTTGAAATTTTTCGGTATGAAAGGTAGCCAGTTCAGTAAATTTATTGGTTGTGTCTGAAAATTTTCTTCAGATAATTTTTTGATCCACAACCATTTTTCATGAAAGATGAGCAATTCATCGTTTATAACTAGAAATTTAGTCACATTATTCAAATCACATAGATTCATTTGATTAGATGTGGGTGTTAAGATTGTTTCTTTTTGTTTTGGTTCAACTTGAGTCTTTTTTTCATGATTTTCAGGTGAATTTATCCCCTTCTTCCCATAAATATTTTGAATGGCATTTATATCATCACCATCTAATTGAAATTCTGATATGTTATTAAAACGAATATTTCTTTTATAAGCATACATGACAGAATTTTTGTTTTTGATGTGAGCAAGTCCTAGTGAATGACCGATTTCATGTACTAATACAGCAAAAAGCGAGATACTGCCCTGATCATTATCTAATTTTGTATGTGATAGCTTATAATTCCATTTTTCTGATTTATCAATATGTACATCAATAGATACGTGGGTTGGGTTCGGAAAGAAAGCATGTCCTAATACATTTCCCGGGCCATCAAAATCTAAAATTCACTTTTTACCCGATGAAAAGGATTTATGTTGTACTGGTCCAAAAGAGATTAAAATATTTGGTGCATGTTTCATACTTGGTTCATTATATTCAAATGATATATTAGCATATTGTTCCCAAATTGCAAATGCTCCAGTTACAACTTCTAATAACTGTTTATTTTTATTATTCATAATATCCCATGTTATAATAGACTGCTGCCAGAATGATTTTTTATTATGTAAGCTATTCTCATAATTATCAGTTACACCACATCTGGGCTCAATCATCAATTTGAGTGTGCTGCTATCCAATGTTTTTGTTATATCCAATCCGTAATATTCTTGAAATATTGCTAAAGCATTTAGATACTTCTTATCGCTCGAATTTATAGTGGACATTTCATTTTCGGGTATATCCAAGTATCCATATTTTTCCAAAAAATATAACGATTCGCTGAATCCTTCATTATCAATGTTTTCAATACTATTGACACTAGATAACAATTCGAAGCCATTGTTTGAATGAATACTTTGATTTTCTCCACTATTTATATTCTCTTCTAGAGAAGATGTGAGATAAATTGAGAAAAAATTGGAAAATATAAATATTAATAACATTTTTCATATATTTCTACTCCACTCTTGCACACTCAAATATTAATAACCAAATAAAATAAGTTTTTGCAGTTTATATAACAATATTTTGTTGGGTAAGCAAATTTTTCCACAGCTGAAATTCACCCACAATCAATACTAAGATAAAATAAGTAAAAATAAATTGATACATACCTAAATATAGATGAATGTTTACTCAAGCAGACTAACTTTTTAGTTTGAAGTGAATAATCTAAGCTAAAATCTAGCTCTTTTATACCGCATTACCGATAATCTTTTGACCTTTAATGCTCTTACTGCTTACATCAACAATGAATCACACGCAATGTAACGTAATCAACAAATTTTTCTGAGGAAACTTCGAAATGTATTGTGTGAAAAACATCTGTTCATGGTTCCAAATTTCATGAAAGAGGAAATAGAAAAAATGCTCAAAACTGGTTCACATATTTATTCAAATCATTTGCAATTTTCTCATTTTTTATAATAGTATCATTTCTAAATATTAATATTTGATCATCATAATTTCTTCGTGGTCTTATATAATCTTCCATACCTATTGGTGACGTACCGTCTCCATTCTTATGATATTTTATGTAATTAGTATAACCACGTGTATGTGATGGCGCAATATGGCTTATAGATTTCACGATGTACAATTCGCTTGGGTATCGAATTTAGTTTCTGAACGTTAGGGCTTTCCATGACGACTAAATTAATTCTACACTTATTCATTCAATTATTCATTTAATAGATTTTATTTTTTTTTTGTAATTTGTAATTTGTATTAAAAACATTACAACGAAAAGCCCCATGGTATTGTGTCTGTTTTCGATGGTATGATTATTCTTTTATTTTCAAAAGGACTTAATGCTAGTTTTTTCTGCTTAATTGTGGAAACTTCATGTTTTTTTGACTTAATTATGAATTGTTCGCGATATACAAGTGACTCATTAAATAAACAATCATATTAATGATCGAAAGTTATTGTTTTTAAAGTACCTCCAGTTATTCCTTCAATTCTTTTACTAACATAATCAGTCATTAATTTATATGTATACATCTTCGACCTGAGCCCTATGAATTCAGTCATAATTTGACCGCCATTTTCATCCTTCATTAGTCCTATGACTTTATTATTTGCTAGAGGAATGCCATGAACATTATTTATGTCATAATTTGATGTATCAAATTTGTGCAAATCTTTTCTAATCACAACATAAATATTAATATCAAAAAAATGGTACAATAAACTATCAGTATCTGTATACAATAATTTTGCATTTTCACCAAAATTTTTCCTAACATAATTATAATGGAAATCATAAATATATGTTTTGGATATATCTAGTATGCAAAATCCGACATAAATCGGTTTATTAAAGAATACTTCTTTTTTATTCATTTCAATTATTATAATATTCTCATCTAATACAATGTAACTATGAAAATTTGGTTGCATAATCAACCTTTTGGCACCACCCTTACCACCCCATTCTGTAACAAGTTTCACAATTCTATGTTTACGCACATTTTCCATAGATTTTCCAAAAACAGCATTGTTCATCAACTTATAGAAATTTTTTTCAAAATCATTTCGAGATCTTTGTCTCATATTTGTATTCAAATCGATATATTTTCGAAGCCAAGCGGACTGTTTGAATTTCAGTACTCTGTGTATTTTACTTATTTGCAACCCCAATTCTAAATTTTGCTTTAAATTTCCATAATGAATCACATATTTTTTTTTATCATTGAGAGTTGTCATTAATTTAGTTTGTTTTGAATTTGGTGGTGCTATATGTTCTGGTGAAAGTGGGAGATCGCTATGACTCCTAATTAATGCCTGCGGATAATGTAAATCTACTTCAAATATGTAACCAACTTCAGAATCTTCTTCTAAACTCATAATATTTGAAACATTATGGAATTCTGTTGGTGGAACCCATTCAAAATCACTATAAGGTAGATACCTGCTCATTGCAGCCCCATACAGGTTGTTAATATCAAAATACATCAAATATGATTCCTGCTCATTGGGATTATATTGCTCATGCATGTGTTTGTTATTCGCCCTTCCGTATCGGTTAGAACATTGACTAATACCACCACGAATAGAGTGTTCTAAGAACAAAATTTTATCTACATCAGTAAGAAGTTCCAATTTAACACTAGAAATTTTCAACATTGCATCAAAAGCAAGCCCAGGAGCTGTAAAATAATGCAAAGCATCTAAGCCATACGTTTCCATACAACTTTTTCTGAAATTCTCAAAAATATCACAAAGCAATAAAACATCTGTTCTTAAATACAGATCTGAATATTCACCTAGGGTGCTTATTCTAAATGTATTCCAAACTTTTTTTGCAAACTCATATTCCAAATCAGTTACATTTTCATTTTTAATGGATGAATAAAAAAAATTCTTTCTGTGGTAATTTGTCATCATCTAACTTGGCCCATGAATCCAGATATTCTTAACAAAAAATTCCTTTTTTAGTAAGTAATGAAAATTCTTCTTCAGAATTGCAGTGCATTCTTGTGACTAATTTGTCTGAATTATCCAAATAAGATGATACTTTATCTAAACTACTCGACATGAAACGAAATGAGTCGATGAATCGGAAATTAATTCTGCTATTTTTAATATACTTCGTAAAAGAAATGTATTTTTCTTTATTAATGGGTAACAATGAAATTGATCCAGGTATATTCTTAGCAATTGCTTTAATTAAAAAATGGGAATCGTAGGATGACAAGTTGTGGAATATTACAGGAATCATTCGTGATTTAGTGTATCGTAGACTACATAATTGATGTGCAGGTCCTCTATATTCTCCTGTCAAATGATTATGATCTCTAACTTTTGGTGTAGTATTGTCAATTAACTTTTTACAAATATGACAGATATTTTCGTTTTGAAATAATTTCTCTTGACTGCTAGATAAATTCAAAGGTATGATAGATTTCATTTTATGGTCGATAGTTGAAGATATGCCTAATAATTCTTCTACAAACCATTCTATACAATATTCACCACGATGTGATCTATAATAAGACAAAGAATCATCATAGCTACATTTAAAATAGTAACGTACACTAAATGGAATATGTTTTTGTTGAAGCTGTGTATTTTGGTGCTCTTTGTTATTGTTAACTTTTTCAAAAATTGATTCAATATCAGCATATATTGAAAATGGAACTTTTTCCTGAAATTTGTAATTCGCAAAAGTTGAAAATGCGTTCTTATGTTTTTCTGGTAATGTCATTCGACAAGAATTAATTTTCAAACAATCACCAAAATGTTTTCTCAAACTATACTCAGAATTAAAGTTAATTGAACATCTATCACAAATCCACATCTTACCATTATGTTCAGATACATTTTTACTCACTAATCTAGACAAATTTTTAATCCACATGAAATGATATTTACATCCAAAATTTGAATTTTTATTTTCCTCCTCTTCCAAGTCTTCTTCACCCTCTTCTTGTTCTTCTTCCTCACTCTCATCTTGCGATTTTAACATTAACAAATGTATAGTGCGGTTATAAGTATTTTTAGTCAATTTAACTGGTACAAGTTGATCTTTCTTTTTACCAATTTTCTCCAAAGTATAAACATTTATATTCAAAGAATTCATATTCTCGAATTTTTCAATTGGTTTCAACTTCATTGGAAATTTAATGCCCTCATATTCCAATGTAGTTTCCGAAATTAGTGGGTATGACCTAACTCGAGTTATATTCATTTGAGCAGGGTAAAGAGCGGAAATAACAGCCCACAAGAAACAATATTCATCGTTGTTTTGTATATTTATTATAGCCTGTTTTCTTTTTATGCTTGTAGGTAAATCAATATGACAACCAACCGAGAAAGGTGGATAGCTGCAAATATTCACCTTTAAAAACATTATTTCATATAGTGCCCATCCCGAGTCTCGTTCTTGAAACTCCTCCATCCTGCTCAATATTTTATCAATAACATTATCTTTGTACCACACCTGTATATTTGTTGTTCTATCAATAATCGAATTGCATGTATTTGATGATTTTGCTTCAATTTTCCCTGAAGAAGGTAGGATGAAATCTGCTGTAAATATAACATTTGCTTTTACTGCACCAGCTCGCACTTTTGATTCTATTTTACTCTGAAATATTCTTCCAGCACTCTTCAAAAATTCTTTGGGGTCTTTATATGAGTTCATATTTAGAATTGCACCTGTTTTAATTCGACTTTTAAAAGCTGTTTCTACATCACACCATTGTAATGTGTTCTCTGTAGTGGGTAGTTGGTCTGTTTTATAACGTGTCTGTGAATTTGAACCAATCCTTGAACGACCTCCAGTTTTCTTGATATCATTATTTTTCACTGATGTTAATTTAGATTTAAAATATTTCAAAACAAGAAGATTTGATTCTAGCTTGAATAAATGTTGAAATTCATCTGGAGATTTATGTTTCAAATATTGCACTAAGGTATTCACACACTTTTTGATATTTCTTAGACACGTCAATACTTCAGAGCTAGTTTTTATAAGAACAAAAGCTTTTTTAATATCCTCGATCACTTTGTCACTCAAATCACACAAGTTAGCGGAAGAGCTCATTTTGCATCAGTTCATAAGATAACGTACATATTTCAAGTATAAATACTTTTTATCAGGAACCTTCAACCTATCAACATAAAATTGAAATCAACTATTTTTCATACATTTATTGCATCTAAAATTACACATGTATTCACTAAAGTAGATATTATAAGATTAGGAAAATATAGCATGATTTCTCTTATAGCTATGTTCACCGGAGTACTAGACTTTGCAATCAAATTATAAACATTTGCATATACATCACCTTCAATGCTTGAAGCTTGTTGCAAAATATTTTTAAAGTAATTACCGAAACATAAAGAATTCAGATAAGCTATAATCTTCTCAACAATGGTGGATATTTTAAATAAATTGGATATAGAGTTATATTCCAAGTAAATTTCAGTATTTTTTCATTGAAGCATTATAATTCTACTATTTTCAATTATTTCAAAGAATATTTTAAAATCTTAGAACGAGTATGATTCCAAATTCGAGTTGTTGTGTAAATAGTTCATAATCAAATTATAACACAATATAAACTCATTCCAGCTATTAACATTGAAATTTATAATTTTACCTAGTTTTTCATTGCACAAATTTATAACAATTTCAAAATTTTGCTGTGGACTTATACCCACATTCAGTGTTGTATTATTATTCAAATAATACTGATATTCAAAAATCAATTTATTTCTATTGTTGCAAACAAATACAACATTATTGGAGTTGAAATTATTTTTAACAATCTGATTTGTATTCAATTGTTGTTGCTCTGAACTATATTGTTGTGAGTCTTGTACTTGCTCATTTCTTTCTTCAACATAGACGTCTTCGCTATTGTTCAATTGTTTCCGTGATGGCACTGTGTTTGTGGGTACCCTTCTCTTTGAACATTTTTGGTTTGGTATAGTCTATTTTGAAAACAATGGAAATTTCCATGATAATTTAATCCAATCAAAACTTATTTCACCATCTTACCTTCATAATAACACTCAAAACTTATTTCAGAACAAATCAACGGGTGATGTAATGATACTCAATTGAAATCTGTATTTTTCCGCTATTTATTCCATTTATCTCACTCATGTTTCGAAATCTCTGATCTCTGCGCGTGTCTTCCTAGAACAACAAATCGATAACCCCTCATAATGACCTTTTACTGATAAAGAGTTTAAATTAGAATTATCAGTTCAATACTATAAGCACTTGGAGAATTAATTCAAAATCTTGTATTGGAGAATTTTGGAATTGAATCTTTCAAGCATAGATTCTAGAATATCAATGACTGTTACCATGCCAAGTATTGAATTTTCGCATCGCCAATCACATCGCTAAGAATTCAAATTCGTCAAACCACCAGCGACATCTGTCAAAAATCAAAATTTTACCACCAATACTCAAATTTTAACGACTAAATTTCTACCATCACCTCTTTACTGGGTGATACGAGGTGATACATATTTCACTAAGTATGACGTCACATAGCATAGTTCGGCAGAAGCGCCGCAAGACGGCAGCCCAAAATATATCACCCTGTTTGCGTATCACCGGTGATAAAAGTTATAGAATAGGGGCCCTGGTGCCATCTCTCATCCAAATGCACAAACATGCACTAGCGCCATCTATCATCCAAATTCTGATCCGCGCCACAGCGCCATCTACCATTGAAACGCTGAACTAAAGATACATACAGTATGCCCATAAAGAATTTCGCCGCCGCTACGCCGCCACCACCGCTGTCCACAAAGGTTTTTTGATCCAGAACTCTCCTATATATTCTACTCATAACGTTATAAAATCGTTGGAATTTTGTTCATTGAGTCAATTGGATATCACGAATATAAATCCCAACAGCCTTTCAAACATTACACAAAATCCGAATATCCTTCAGATGATTGAAACAAAATACGTTATTTGTACATTACAGAACAATGAGATACATATAGTTTTAGCTGTTCCAGATTACACGAATGATTTGTATAAAATACAACAATTTACACCCATACCATATTATGATTCCTAATACAAACAAATATTGGAAGACAATATTATGTTCATTTCATACAATAATAAATATAGATCAGTCCTTGAGTTTATTAATAATAAATATTGTATTTTAAACTATAATCCTATAAATAGTTGTATTGATAACATATTGAATGAAAAAATATATGATGATTGTTTAAGTGAACAGATTACGGCAAAAAATTTAATTCCTCGAATACCATTCACTAATAAAATAATAATATTCTCACCAAATTTACTAAAATTAGAATTCAACTGTGGAAATAATTACAAATATGAACAATAACAAGGTATTTTCCTCAATGAACAAGATACGTGTGATATTGAGAATTGGCAGTTTCAAAAATATAAACCTCTTTATCAAGAACATATTTTTGATAATCTAAAGAACACAGAAATAAAGAAGGTACCTCAAATCATAAAAGTACATGATGTAAAATTAAATGTCACACATTTGAGACAGATTGAATCCATTGATGAAATTAATTCTCATCATATACCCACATTTTATGTAATATTTTTTGTTATAATAATTATTATAGTTTTAATATTGTATAAGAATTAGATTCACTCTTTGATTATGAAATGTAGAGCGTGAAATAATATGGAACAGAATAATGAAGACTTAGAGTTAAACCCTCTGAAATAACGTCGTTTCTTGATGGGGAGGAATTATGAATCCTAAAACGCTGAAGTTTCATTATTTGAGATCACAAACAACGTCATTTCTTTCTCTTAGAACAAGGAAGACATGTAATAATTAAGTTATAAATAAGAGTAGAAATGTTACACCCTAAATTGGATATAACAAAGAATAAATGGGTTCTTGCTGGATGGAGGGTAAAGGTTATTGCAAATATAAAGAATGCCAAATTTGTATAACAAATAGATATATTAAAGAATAAATAACAAGGATAATAATGATGAATGAATATATAAACAAAGTATAAAGATTATAACTTACGACTAGTCGGCTAGGGGCGGGTGGAGCTCTTGATTCCCCTACATTCTGATGCTTCTCGACTTCTACTTCTTCACTTAACTTCTCTTACTCTACTGCCTTACTCTATATATATACTAAACAAGTGCTGATTCTTGAATATCAATCTCACCTTGAAAGTGTTGCAAATATTATGTTTATTATTGATACAAATACAAATAACGTAATTTGGAATACTGACTCGACAATTAATAAGAGTGTCTCTTGCATCACGAATTAGCCTTGTTACATTCCTCCCTTCCTAGGAATTTGCTTCCGAAGGAAGCACAATTTCCCTTTAATAAAATTACACTTATAAGTCCCTAAAGAACCACTCACTCACTGGACTTCATATGTTTGGTTCGGCCGTTGTCGCAGATGGATCTTCTTTTCGTCTGGATTCTCTTTCTGATTCGCACTGCAGTTATTCTGCGTACTGCTGGGCCGTATCCCTTGATAGTCAGTTGCAACATCTGGTGATCCGTGAGCTGGTTCATCTTATCTTACTAACATAAATAAATAATCATTCAAAAAAAAAACTAGCTACTTGCATCAAATTCCGTTAACGTCACTTCTCAGCCTAATTTCTTCCAGTCGCAGCTGCAGTCAGATCTCTGATTGTTGACGGTGATAAGAATCATATTGTCTCTATCGCTCGCTCTATTGGTGACTATGGCTTTCTTCTCCAGTCTACTTCCTGGTGCATGTTGCTGTGTTCCTGTGGTCTGCTAGTGGCTCTATCTTGAACATATGTTTCTCTCGGCACATCTTAGACATCAGAGTCCCAGCTTTGCCCAAGTTTGAACTGGATGGAAGCTGCTTGTAGCCCAAATAGAGATGAGGGAGACATCTGTTGACTGCAGTCTACTTATCTCGCTTATCCTGGCTAGTGAGCGTTAACGAAATTATATCTTAATCAATGACTTCCCTAAATACTCTGGTCGAATTATGAATTACTTACTATATGAATTATTCAACAGGGCAAGCCATTTCAAATATAGCAACATGTCTTTGTCCATTGAAAAAAAAATAATTAAACCCAATATTACGAAAAATGATAGACATGCTGCTTTCTTTATCTTGCCCTGCCGATTTTTCCTATTTCTACTGACTCCACTCGTACTCAGGTTACTTTTCCGTAAATAAGATTTGAAATTCTTATAATTTTCATTTTGAATTAAAAATAAGATGTATTCTCTCAATCTCATTTAGAGAACAAAATTCTAGCTCTTCACATTTCTATCTTTGATCAATTTACATATTCTAATTCAATTTCAAATTGTTCCAAAAAGAATCTATGTGGACTTCAAAAATAATTTTTTTGCTGAATAGTCTATTTTCCAATTTTGTAATTTGGAGGTCCTAATTTCCAACCGATCAAGTACGAACCTGTCCACGAGAAAAAAAATTCTTTACATACCTTCATTCACACTGGTCTTGTGTGAGTGAACTGTATCTTCTACCATGCCTGTCATAGTTGCTGAACGCTGTCCTCCCCTTGTCACAGTGTGTAATTGTACCTGCAAGTATCCTGATGCAAGGTCCAAGCTGTGAGCAGAGGTAGCGTTCCCCAACTGATCCAAGGTCTCCTGTCCATTGGCCACCCTCAAATTGACTGATTGCGTGATTCGGATCCTTGAATGTCTTTTATGCAGATTGTCTCTGCTATCGTCGCTTTCCGTTTCCTACGGAACTACCATACCGGTGCCGACCTCGGTATATCTGAGAATCACCCTATAATTCCCATACTTCAAAATTTCCTCCAGCTCTTTGTCTTCACTGACATCTGGCTGTGCAGGACTACGTCTTCACTTCTGGTTTCTTCATGCAAACCCTACAAATCTTTAACTTGTCGGCACTCATCCTATAAATGCAGAATACCCTGCCAGCGGATCCCTTCCGCTCTTCACATGACCATATCATACATGCGTCATATACTTTTTAACTTCAATTCTCAACCCTGGAATTGCTATGACACGCACTGTCATAACCCAAAAAATTTGATCCCTTTCGGCTCTTACCAAGATATTGTACAGAAGTGACCAATTCCTGTGCTGATAATTTCTTGATAAAAGCTGAAAATCCAAGTGCTGCAATTCTATTGTTTTGCAACCGTACTGACCTAAGTCAGTCTGACGTATCGTTATAATACGTCACGATGTTCGAAAAAAACTGATGTATGCTTTCTGATTCTTCTTTATGCTGATAGTGCATAAAATTTCCAAATACAAAAGAAATAAAATATTCGTAAATAGCTTTAACCAAACCATAATTATGAAATAAGCAAAATTAATCGATCCTTTCTTGATGTTTGTTTCTTCCTATTTTCGATAAGATACTCGTCCCTCGCACCAACTCCGATTTTTTGGTATCTGAAATGTTACTGCGTTCCCCAAGATCAGATTAGTATTACTTAGTGAAAAATTATTCCAATTCATTTCTTAAAGTCTACTGTAACTGAACGCTAGAACTCAAATCTCTCCATTCACTTCTCTAAAATTGTCGTATTGAACAAAAAAAATTTTGAATATCTACAATAAACCTTGTCTCCGCGAGTGAACCAGATTTACTAGTCACTCTGGTCCAGCATGAATTTCCCTAAACCGCTGCCACCATTTGTTACACCCTAAATTGGATATAACAAAGAATAAATGGGTTCTTGCTGGATGGAGGGTAAAGGTTATTGCAAATATAAAGAATGCCAAATTTGTATAACAAATAGATATATTAAAGAATAAATAACAAGGATAATAATGATGAATGAATATATAAACAAAGTATAAAGATTATAACTTACGACTAGTCGGCTAGGTGCGGGTGGAGCTCTTGATTCCCCTACATTCTGATGCTTCTCGACTTCTACTTCTTCACTTAACTTCTCTTACTCTACTGCCTTACTCTATATATATACTAAACAAGTGCTGATTCGTGAATATCAATCTCACCTTGAAAGTGTTGCAAATATTATGTTTATTATTGATACAAATACAAATAACGTAATTTGGAATACTGACTCGACAATTAATAAGTGTGTCTCTTGCATCACGAATCAGCCTTGTTACAGAAAGTTCACGTAAGTGAGATAATTGTATCAACTTCTCTAGCTGAAACAACTACGCTAGAAAAGTACTTTGACGCTAAATAAATAAAATATTAAAATAACCATTGCTTATTTTTAATAAACGTGACGTTTTACATTTATATATATATATATATATATATATATATATATATATATATATATATATATATATATATATATATATATATATATATATATATATATATATATATATATATATATGTATATATATATATGTGAATGGTATATTTAGTTGAACACAAAAATTGAGGAGTATCTTAAGTTCTGAAATTCTCTGAAACTGCGTCTGTTCTTGGTTAATTGCTCTGGTTTCAAGGCAACTAGTCGAGTTAGAAGGAAAACTTCCATTTCCTGTTCACACTTGGAGTTAGTAGCCTGCGGCGCTAGTGATTATTTCCGTAGTCTGTCGATTGCACACACTGCGTTCGCGTTCTTCAGCACCTCAATAAACATCAATCTACTATTAATTAGTCTTTCGATGAAAATATTTTCTGGAAACACGTACGTACTATCGCTCTTTACTGCAAATATTTCTCTGCAAAGAACTTTCTCAGAAGATCTATCTATCGAATATATGTAGGAAGGAAGTGGGTTCATTATCTACTATAAGAAATTTATAGGAAACTATGTGACTTGATCAGCTCTCAGACCTTGCTGTCCCATACTTAGCTAGCAGATTGAAATCTCATCAAGTTTGGAAGAATATTTACCTCAAGCTGATTCATGATGAATTCAGTTCTCATTTAGGAATTCATGAAGAAAATCAGTTTGGGAATCAGTGAGCTCTATGCTCAGTATTATAGAGGACAGAGTGAATTTATCTCATTTGACAAATTCTAGTTGAATAATTAGTCTCTATGACAGTGAAAGCATTGCTGTTAGAAGATTCAATGTCACCTCACAAAACAAATTTTGTCCAAATCTAGAAGTGGATTTATTCATTCTCCATAAAATCAAGCATGATTTTCTCAATATGGAGAATTACATATTCAATTTCATACACCACAGAATACAAATAATCTCAATCTCTATCTGTATGTGAATTAAACAAAACCTTCAGACAAATTGGCATGAAATTTTTGAGTCTCAATATCGATGGAAATTTGAATTGGGTACCGCACTGCTATTATGTTATCTCAAAATTGCATCCATCTTATGATCTACTATCATGATAAAGCTGAGTTGAAATTACCTGATGGTATTTACTTTTGGACATCGTTTATATCAGCTGGAAATGTCTTCGTAGCCCAGAACATGATTATCAGGTGTCCTGCCAGTATCCATTGAAACAGTACCTAGTCGTCAAGAGCTATTCAATCATTACATTATTATGACACCTTTGGTTTTCGGTTTGGCTCACAACTGCAGTGTCAATAAGCCTTTAGTGTTCTTTATAATCAACAATATACATAGAGCTACACCAAGCGAGACACTTTCATTTATTATCATGTGTCAATATTGATCATCAAAAGCCCAACACATGCTAATTCAAAACTATCACTGTGGTTGAATTCATTTGGATCTTTGAGTATCTCGATAGCTTTTTTGACTGATCTCCAATGAATCGATGAGTATTTTGAGATTATTCTTGTTCCTCCAAACTTGATGTCATGCATAAATTCAATCACATGATCAGCTACAAAAGATTTATCAGGATAATTGAGTCTTATGCATCTTCTGTGCACTCCCGCAGTTCTGTCCATCGGTCCAACGTAGTCTTTCCCATAGGTAAAAGGGATTTCTTAGATACCCAAAGATTGCAAAGGAATCACAACGTTCACAAATCTCATAAACTGCTTGATCCTCATTATAGGAGCAAAGGAAACTTTGAAGGTATATCTTGAAAGATTACATAAGGTGAAGAGTCATAATTCTTACTCACGCTAATACCCTTAACAGTAGCACTAGTAGACTTAGGTCAAAGAGCCTTTTTATTCGAGTGATAACTGGAACCATTATTTTTGGGAATTAGTTCTAGATTTGTTACAAGATTATTTCCTCTGAAATAAAATATATCGCAATTAAGTGTGAATATTATTTATTCGTCTTAGAATGATTCTACCTTCAATTTGGAAGGCTTGGCTAGCTAAAAGTACTTCTGCCAAAACTAAATAGCAAAGCCCAAAAGAAAAAGATGAGCGCCAGGACTTGGAAGGAGAAGATAGAAAATCTATGGAGTCCAACTTGGTAGTGATAGAAGCATGAGGTGAAAGCATGAATGAAAAATCTATGATCAAAAATCAAAAAGAAATTATCATTGAAAATTTATGTGAAATAAAATTACTCTAATTGAAAAATGAACCAATTTGCAGGAATAGAATACAACTTACACTCGCCGATAATGACTGACGCTAGCTATATCTTCTTTTGTTGTAAATCAGGGGTGGTACCTTAATCCTTACTTTTCCAAGTGTTCTGGATTGGTACTGACTTTCCCAGTTTAGTTGTATGATGTTTAATTTGGTAGCGAAACAGAACACTGGCTGCATAGTGTGACGTATGTCTCCGTACTGGGAGTACGAAACACTGTTGTTTGTAGTATTGCTGAAAGATGTTGATGTTCCGGCGGTCAGCAGGAGCGAGTTTCTTAAGGGCTGGAAAATCACCCTTGTGGTGAAACTACAACGACTTGACATTGACATTGACTTGATTTTTACTGTCAATGTGCCACACAAATTGGACATGTTTCCAGTCAATATTTGTGATAGGGACATGATAGGGACTAGGTCAGCTTATCCTTCTATCAAAATAAGATCTATGATAAATATTGACTGGACACATGTCCAGCTTGCATGGCAAATTGACAGTAGAAATCAAGCTAATGTCAATGTCAAGTCGTTGTAGTTCCAGCTCTGAACTCTAGAACCCTGCTAAGTTCTCTGGTGAAGTTAGCGTGTATATCAAAAACTCAATCTGAGAACAGTAGAACCAGTTATATATTTCAACGTGAATTTCCAATGGTTTTGATACTCAAACAAAGTTACAGATCATTCTCACACCTTGAATTGCTACAAAAAAATCAACAAAAAAATTACGCAAAAGCAAGAAGAGAGAGATGCCAAACAACAAAGATGGAGTGATCGCAAGCATGCAAAATGAATGAACGCATGATCGCAGCGACAGTTTTGGAACGAATAACTCGTGGACTGAAATAAAAATTTGTTTAATCAGTAAGGTAATTTCGACCGTATAACCCAAACAAATAGTTACGTCAAACCAAGAAACTAGCAGAAAAAAAGAGGAAGCTTCTTGCCGATACAATCTATAAAGTGCAGACTTACGAAGCTTTTGAATCGAAGTGAAAAAGACGTCAGAAGTAACATTCAAGATTCACTCAAGCATTTATTTCAAGGAGAGGATGGGAGAGCATGAAGGAAACTAGTGAGAGTGTGATACTGATTTGTAAGGTTCGTGAGAAGTTTGATACTCTGCCGAAATCGGACTAGTTATTCCAAATGAAATACTCAAATAAAAACCAATGGTTCCGTAGAACCAATTACTAGCACGAAAAGTAAACCAACAGAAAAACGTGGGTATAAGAGCGACCAAAAAATTAGAACTTTGAACATGTAAGATCATACAAATTAATAGAAAATAAAACAGGAAAGAAAGTGAGTCACCTGAACTCGGAGTACAAAAAAGGGAACTTCAAAATGCCCAAAAACATCTCGTGACGATCTTCCGTCGATTGACAGTTCTCTGCCGGAGCTCAAAGTAATATGACTTCAGACTTCTTTACCAGATTAACCTCAAAACTGAGCCACGAAGGCTGAAAAAATTTAGTAGAACAACACTGATATTCACAGCAAAAATTGACAATTCAGATAAGCGAACAAATATGGATTCTTATAGATAATTGTACTCACAAATTTTAACTGTAAAATCACTAAACCAACATAAAATTTGAGAACTGGTTGAGTTAGGTCCGAACTAAGCACTGGTCGCCAGAGAAAGAGCGCGAAACAGCGTGGCGCTGAACTAATGGTACCAGAGGACCGGAAACGGTCACAAATGCATACTTGGAAAAGTCTGAGATGGCTTAAGGAATTTTAAATTTTGATAGAAATAAAAATATAAGGTGTTGAAATGGTTGCGTCAGAATTAACCGCAACAGATTATTGATTCCATTATCAAGTTCATCAGGATGACAAATATTATTAGCCCTTTGCGATAAGCATTTAATTGTTCCATGATTGTGTGAAAGATGGTGATGTGATTCAGCATGAATGTATTGATTCGTGTATTTAGTCTTCCTATAAACTGAATGGAGAAGTATGTCGTCATTTATTTGTCTCAAATTCACATCAAGAACTAGTAAAGAGCCATTATCTTCAATTTCTGATGTGAACTTTATCATTTTTCAGATATTAAACCATTCAAATTATCACGACCATGAGAACAAATAGCCAAAATAGCATCTTTTCAACATTGCCATAAGAACTGTTTATGACAGGTCATTTCAAGTGCCTTCTCTTCAAGAAATTCCATGGAATAATTTGCAATAGATGGAGAGATTAACTTGTTAAACATAATCATTATCAAAAATAATCAAATTGGACGTCAAATAGAAGTGTAATAATTTAATATCATGGTGTCTTTTATTGGAATCTTTGTAAAAAAAAAACAAGAAACATCATAACTAACAAGGATGTCATCATCACCCAACCGTATGTTATTAACTATCCAAATGGAATATTAGGAATTTTGACCATACTAGGGAGAATTATTAACCAATGGTCTTGGAGAACTGAGAGGATATTTAGATAATAGATAGGTGAAATGTATAAAGTATTGGAATACTTGATTGTAAGCGAGTTATAAAAAAGATCAAGATTTTTGGAAGACCATCAATGAAAAATTTGACGTGGACATCACGTGAATTACTCATACATCATTGGATACATAAACAAACACAAAGTCTCATCATTCCACGGCTAATCGTTCTGATTTATCTGGAAGATTCTAAAAATCTGTCAAGTAAAATGCACTTTTACCCTAGTCGGTTCCTATGGAAACAGTAGGTCATCATTCTCATGCTAAATAAATACAATACACATACATATATACAACTTCAAAGAGTCTACTTATTCCATCTCCCGAGAAACTGAACCGGAGATACCCAATAAATCTTTAAAATCTACTTAATTGCGGTTACGATCAATCATATATATATATATATATATTTATATATATATATATATATATATATATATATATATATATATATATATATATATATATATATATATATATATATATATATATATATATATATAAGTTAGCAGTACCTTTCCTATGAGAAAATACCGAATCAGCAACTTCCACGACTTCATATTTCACCTACTTTGTAGAAATTCATTCCCATATATCTTGTAACTTATGTTTATACTAGTTAGTTAAGAATTAGAGTTTGTACAAATAACATCTTTTGAACTGTATTTCTGAATTGTACTTTTGTTGTTCTGAACCAATAAAAATTATTTTTTAACGTAAACTCATATAACGTTCACATAACTGGCGCAGTCGTATCGGGTACAATTCGGGCGAATTTTCAACAAACTTAAAAGTAAATTCGCGTTCGTTTCAACGATTAACCGAAGAGAACAATAAACTCCAGTCCATTCGAACGAGACCAAGCTTTTCCACATCCCGAGAGCATATCGAGAAGGAAGAAGCCAGCCCTGACGAATACAGCGCTACCAGGTCAACGTTTCTCCTGTGACGAAGAATACGTACAGAAGCCCATGGACCGATTGATAGTTTACTTGTAAGTACTTTATGTCACTTAAAGATTCCATTCAATCAGATTCAGAAATAGAAACAGACTCAGAAGCAGTTACATCCTCATATAATTCCTCTGACTCACTCAATAACGAAATCAATTTTGATATCGATTCAATTGATTTAACAAATGAATTATTTACTTTGAACATGGCTACCGAACATGTATCAATTATTATTCCTGTTCCACTATTGAAAAAAGAGTATCTTGATATGATACCGGAATTTGATGGAGACAGTAAATTTTTAGCTAGATTTATAGAAATCAGCGAAAAACTAGTTACGAAATTTTATAACTCAAATGACCCCAACGATTTTCAGAATAAATACTTAATGTCGAGCATTCTAGCAAAAATAAAAGGTGACGCAGCAATAAGCATTGCCAGCTGCTCAATTTCTAGTTGGGCTGATGTTAAAAAAGCTTTATTAGACGCATACTTCGATAAACGAGATTGCTATACGATTAATATTGAATTAACCGAACTAAAACAAAATAATGATTCAGCTTTTGATTTTTATAATAAAATACAAGAACTTTTGAATTTACAAGTATCTTATATTAGTACACACGTAACACCTGAAGCCGCCCCAGTACTTATTGAATATTTTCAAAACTATGCAGTAAGAATTCTACTTAGAGGTTTAAAAGAACCCCTTGGTACAATAATGAGAACCAAAAATCCAGTAGACATGAACTCCGCATTAAATATGCTGACGAATGACTTCCAACTTGACACGCATACACGCGCGCTTCCAAAACCTTTCATGAAACCAAAACCATTGAATCCTATGATGAGACAGTTTCCTCAAAAATTCCATCCAAATCAACAACCAAATTATAGAATGAATCCAAATCCAAATCATCAAAATCAAACCCAAAGTCCAAAACCAATAAATGTTTTTAAAACAAATCGAAATCGCCAATTCCCAAAGCCTACACCTATGAGTGTAAGTACAAGGCAAACATTTACACCTAAACCTGAACCAAGTCATAATAATTTTTCACGTCCATTCCATCAACATTATAATCACAGACCTTTCCAACAAAAGCCAAATTATATAATTGAAGAATTACACAATACTGAAATGAACGAGATACAAGAACAAGACTATGACGAACACAATCCTATTATTTCATGCGAAAACGAAAATTATTCAGAATCGGAAAATTACGCATATGTAGAAGACGAGAATGATGAACATGCTTTTTTAGAGATAACAGCCTCGGACAAACAGTGGAGTTAATGAACCTGACACATAATCTTAGTGAACTTCCGTATGTTAAATTTTTAGAACATGATCTTAAAGTTTTAGTTGACACGGGCAGTACTCGCTCATTTATCAAGCCAGAAATTGCAGAGAAATATTTTAGATATAAAATCAAACATGATCCATTCAAAATTACAACAGCGCATGGCACTTCAACAGAAAATTACAGTATAACAATTCCATCCTCTGAACTATTCCAAAGATCAGATTTAATGTTAAAATATTATTTATTCGACTTCCACAATCAATTTGACATATTATTAGGACTAGACAATTTGTAATTATTAAATGCAGTAATTGATTTAAATAAAGACAAATTAGTTACACCAAACTGTAAGATTGACATACAATATTATAAAGCATTGTCAGAACCACAAAAAATCAGAATTCCACCAAAATCGGAAAAAGTCGCAAAAATGTACGTTTTAAATATGAAAAACGGCGACGCATTCATTCCAGAAATATGTGTAAATAACATTATTATTCCAGAAGGAATAACAAAGGTTGATAATCATATTATTTACCACCCAGTCATTAATCAGAATGAACATGAAATTATAATCACTTCCATAAAAAATATTAGAGTCCAACCATTAGAAAACTTTGAATTAAATAATTTCAGTTTTGAAAGAAACTTTGAAAATTCATTTGATTTATCTCAAATTCGTACAGAACATATGAATAGAGAAGAAAAATTAGAAATTTCTAAATTAGTCAAAGAATATTCTGATATTTTCCACACTAGCGACAAATCTTTAACATTTACAAGCGAAATCAAACATCATATTCGCACAAAAGATGAAATTCCCATTTACACAAAAAGTTATAGATATCCGGAGATTCATCGCAAAGAAGTACAGAGTCAAATTCAAAAAATGCTTGAAGACAAAATCATTCAGCCTCCACATTCGCCATGGTCGTCCCCAGTATGGATAGTACCGAAAAAACTTGATGCGTCCGGTAAACGCAAATGGCGTATTGTCATCGATTACCGCAAACTTAATGAGACATCAATAGACGATAAATATCCAATACCCAATATTACAACGCTTTTAGATAAACTTGGGAGATGCCAATATTTTACTACTCTAGATCTGGCATCTGGGTTTCACCAAATAGAGATAAATAAAAATGATATTCCAAAAACCGCATTCAGTACCGAAAATGGTCACTTCGAATTTTTACGGATGCCCTTTGGCTTAAAAAGTGCACCAGCTACTTTTCAGAGAGTTATGGATAACGTGCTACGAAATTTAGTAAATGACATTTGTTTAGTTTATCTCGACGACGTAATTATTTTCAGTACGAGCCTGCAAGAACATATACAAAGTTTGAGAGCCGTATTCGATAGATTAAAGAAAGCCAGCCTCAAAATTCAACTTGACAAATCAGAGTTTTGCAGACGCGAAGTTGCTTACTTAGGACATATCGTGACACCGGAAGGAGTCAAACCGAACCCGGATAAAATATGCGCTATCAAAAAATATCCTACTCCAAGAACAGTAAAACAAATCAAATCATTTTTAGGCTTACTTGGCTACTATGGAAAATTTATTAAGAATTTTGCAAAAATAACTCGTCCATTAACAAAATGTTTAAAAAAGGGAGCAATAATTAATATCAATGATCAAGATTATATAAATTGTTCTAATATTTGTAAAGAATTGTTAGTAAATGAGCCAATCCTCCAGTATCCAGATTTTTCGAAAACATTTAATCTCACAACAGATGCTAGTAATTTTGGAATCGGTGCAGTTTTGTCGCAAGGTCAGACAGGCTCCGACTTACCAGTGGCGTACGCGAGTAGAACGCTAAACGATTCTGAGCAAAATTATTCAACAATAGAAAAAGAGTTGTTAGCAATTATATGGGCAAATAAATACTTTAGACCCTATCTTTTCGGCAGAAAGTTTAATATCATTACAGATCATAAACCTTTGACATGGCTTTTCCCACTCAAAGAACCCAACTCAAAGTTAGTTCGTTGGCGTTTGAAATTAGAAGAGTTCGATTATAATGTAATTTATAGAAAAGGATGTTTAAATAAAAATGCTGATGCTCTTTCGCGAATAGAATTGAATGTTAATTCAGTAGATCTAGATACACAAAATTTCTTTGACTATATGCAAAATTTCAACGATACTTTCAAAGGCAATAATAACAACAATGATACACAATCAATGATAGTACAAACGGATGAAAATGACCACAACGAGTCAAACCCTGATAATACAATACACTCGAATCCAGAACATCCAATAGTTGGAATACCAATTAGCGATTCCCCCGTAAACATAGGAAAAAATCAATTGATTATCTCTGAAGTCTTACACTCACCAGCAAAGCCGAAAATTTCTAAGTTGCATACAGATAAAATGAGATTAATTGTCCAGTTTTCACAAAATAATTTTGATACAGATGTAATTAATTTTTTTAAAGAATATATTGTTCCAAAAGTAAAATATTATTTATATTTCGAAAATCCTGTATATGAAAAATTTAGTAATGTATTGCAAACTTATTTCAAAAACTCAGAAATAAATTTTATAAAATGTAATAATAAATTAATTGATATTAAGAAAGATGACGATATAAAAGAGATAATTATGAAACATCATGAAGGAAAAACAAGCCATCGTGGCATACAAGAGACTCATAATCAAATAAAAACGAGATATTTCTGGCCAAACCAACTTAGAGCAATTACAGATTATATAAACACTTGTGAGATTTGCTTAGCATGCAAATATGAACGCAATCCGTTGAAGCCAAAACTCAACATTACACCAACACCCGATAAACCATTTAGTACAATTCACATTGACACTTTAAGTTTGGAAAATAGTAAATTTTCAACCATAACTGATGCATTTTTAAAATATGCACAAGCATATAAAGTCGAGTCAACCAATGCTGTGGAAATTTGTAACAAATTGACTAGATTCTTTTCACATCATGGAATCCCCAAATTAATGATATCAGACAATGGCCTAGAATTTAAAAATAGTATTTTAAAAGAACTATTAAGTTACATAGAGTAGAAATTCATTTTATTTGCTCTCAGCATCCAAATTCAAACGGTCTTGTGGAACGTTTTCATTCTACTTTAGTTGAGCATATAAGATTATTTAACATGCAAGAAAATTTCAAAAATGAATCTATAGAGAATAATGTTCATTATGCGATTTTAGCCTATAATAATACGAGTCACACATCTACAGGCTTGAAACCAATGGAAATAATAAATGGTCACCTAGAAACTAATTCACCGTTAGATATAGAATTAGAAACGCAAATTATGCAAGACTATGTACAAAATCACAAAGAAAAGACAAAACTTACATACGAAAATGTTAACAAGAAAATTCAAAATAATAAAGACAAAGTGATAGGTAAATTAAATGAATCACGAAATAAAATACCCGCTATACCTGAAAGAGTTTATGTCCATAACAAACAGAAAGTTAACAAAACACGTCAAGCAAAATTCAAAAAAGAACAGATTAAAACCGTTAATGAAGATTTGAAAACAGCAGGAATCAAGTTAGATCCTAAAGATACGAAAAAACAATCAAAAATCCATCTCTCTAATATAAAAAAACCAAGAAAACAGTTTTATGAAAATTTGAATCTTCCAGGTCCGTCTACTTCGTATTCACCCACGGACTGAACATAAAAGACATAACGCACAACAATGGACTACTGACAATAAACCTAGGGTCAGCGAAATTACAAAAAACACGACATACTTTCTGACACTATTACGAATCAAATCCAATTTTTGAACAATTGACTAATTTAAATAATCAATATCATATTTTCAAGAGCCTAATTAATAATAATTTGAATATTGACTTCGTAAATAATGATAAAATAATCAATTACATTAGAAATAATATTAATGATAAATTAAGTCATTTAATGATTAATTCAGAGCAACATAGAAATAAGAGAGGTCTAATAAATGGATTAGGTACTATCATCAAATCAATAACAGGCAATTTAGATGCCGAAGATGAGCAAAGATATTCAAAAATTTTGGGCCATTTAGAAAATAATCAGAGAAAATTTAGTAATCAGATCAAACACCAATATTCTGTGAACCAGAATCTTGTTCAACAATTCAATAAAGTTATTGACACAATTAAACAAAACGAAATTGTTTTAAAATCAAAAATTGAGCAGATGGAACATGTGATTTTGAGCGACATAAAAGATAAAATATTTATCCAGGAAATTTATAATCAATTTAGTACATTTTATACAATAATTTTGAACATTTTGCAAGACATCGAGAATTCACTGACATTTTGTAAACTACATACAATGCATCCCAGTATTAATAAAACGAACGATTTTTATGAAGAGTTGAATAAAATTTATAGTCATTATAAAAATGAATTCCCATTAGAACCAGTATTAGACAATATTCCCGAATTAGAGAAATTGATAACAGTCAATTGTAAATTGAATTTTGACAAAATTATTTATTTTTTGGAGATCCCAATTAATTACGATATTGATTTTGAGTTGTGTCATTTGATATCCATTCCAACTTTGTACCAAAATGATTATGTAACTATTATTCCAAGTAAACAGTATTTTTTGAAATCAAAAGATGGAAAATTAAAATCTTTAAGAGGCGTATGTACAAAAAGTAATTTTTATCAATGTCCAAATGAAATAAGCGAAATAAGCAACGAGTCATGTGAAACCAACATCATCCTCAAAAATAACAATACTAACTGCGAATATGTTAAAATTAATATAAAAAGAAACCATATAGAATTATTGGAAGAAATCAATCAATTTTTGGGAGTTTTCCCAAAATCAGAAATAATTAAATCTTCATGTACACATGACGACGAAGTAGGAAATATCCAAGGTATTTTTCTGATAAAAGAAGATAAATGCAGTATCAAATTTCAAAATAAAAAATTAGACTTCAAAGAAAAAACATTTGGAAAGCCCATACTTTTGGAAAATTTCAAGATTCAATTGGATAAGAAGCAAATATCGAAGATGGCAGTTGAATTAAATACTTTTGAAGAATTGAAGTTGCCAATTAACAAATATGAAGACATTGAAGAAAATAGCACCGATATTACGAATTATTCAATAATAATTCTGTATTGTATTTTAACAATTATTGCGATTGCAATGTTCACAGTTTATTTAAAGAAAAGGTTCTTCAAGTCCAAGGTTCCATTCACACCACGTGCAAGTTCAAACCAGAGTCAAGAACTTGAGCCCAGGTCATCAGTCCTCCATTCAAAAATGAGACTTCCGGATGATGCCCAAATTTAATGAGGGAGGAGTTAGCAGTACCTTTCCTACCCTTACCCAATAAATCTTTAAAATCTACTTAATTGCGGTTACGATCAATCATATATATATATATATATATATATATATATATATATATATATATATATATATATATATATATATATATATTATATATATATATATATATATATATATATATATATAAGTTAGCAGTACCTTTCCTATGAGAAAATACCGAATCAGCAACTTCCACGACTTCATATTTCACCTACTTTGTGGAAATTCATTCCCATATATTTTGTAACTTATGTTTTTACTAGTTAGTTAAGAATTAGAGTTTGTACAAATAACATCTTTTGAACTGTATTTCTGAATTGTACTCTTGTTGTTCTGAACCAATAAAAATTATTTTTTAACGTAAACTCATATAACGTTTACTTCACTTATATATATATATATATATATATATATATATATATATATATATATATATATATATATTATATATATATATAGTTGAAGAGTACTCGCGACTGTTGCGAATAGTTAAGGAAACAAAAATAACGCAGGTTAAACAGTCAAAAATTTTTTTGTGGGTGGGCTCAAGTAAAAAACGCTCTTTTAGATTAGTCAAGCTTTCGGTCTTTAATTAAAACCATCCTCAGGACTATCCAGTGAGATTCCAAAAATAAATAAATTTTCATCACAGATCAACATATTTGTGCAAGAATTGGAAATACATGTTAAAAATTTGAACAACAATTGTTTTTCAAAAAGTAAAATTTAGTCACATGTTGGACCACCAAACGGAAACATGACAGCCAGCCATTTTGCAACTAACAAGATCTTGTATATATATATATATATATATATACATATATATATATATATATATATATATATATATATATATATATATATATATATATATATATATATATATATATATATATATATATATATATATATATATATGATTAATCGTAACCGCAATTGAGTAGATTATAAAGATTTATTGGGTATCTCCGGTTCAGTTTCTCGGGAGATGGAATAAGTAGACTCTTTGAAGTTGTATATATGTATGTGTATTGTATATATTTTTCCATGTGTTAATACTTGGGTATTTTTATAATTGGCTATATTTCTCTCCAACCCTATTTAATTGGGAGTAGTCCCGTTGAGCGGTTGATATCAATGGATAAATAAATAAATAAATTTAGAAGTGTTAGCCGTAGAATCTTGACAATCATTATTTGAGTATGTTGTAGCATGAGAATGATGACCTACTGTTTCCATAGGAACCGACTAGGGTAAAAGTGCATTTTACTTGACAGATTTTTAGAATCTTCCAGATAAATCAGAACGATTAGCCGTGGAATGATAAGACTTTGTGTTTGTTTATGTATCCAATGATGTATGAGTAATTCACGTGATGTCCACGTCAAATTTTTTATTGATGGTCTTCCAAAAATCTTGATCTTTTTTATAACTCGCTTACAATCAAGTATTCCAATACTCTATACATTTCACCTATCTATTATCTAAATATCCTCACAGTTCTCCAAGACCATTGGTTAATAATTCTCCCTCGTATGGTCAAAATTCCTAATATTCCATTGGGATAGTTGATAACATACGGTTGGGTGATGATGACATCCTTGTTAGTTATGATGTTTCTTGTTTTTTTTTTTCACAAAGATTCCAATAAAAGACACCATGATATTAAATTATTACACTTCTGTTTGACGTCCACTTTGATTATTTCTGATAATGATTATGTTTAACAAGTTGATCTCTCCATCTATTGCAAATTATTCCATGGAATTTCTTGGAGAGAAGGCACTTGAAATGACCTGTCATAAACCGTTCTTATGGCAATGTTGGGAAGATGCTATTTTGGCTATTTGTTCTCATGGTCGTGATAATTTGAATGGTTTAATATCCTAATGGAATATTAGGAATTTTGACCATACGAGGGAGAATTATTAACCAATGGTCTTGGAGAACTGTGAGGATATTTAGATAATAGATAGGTAAAATGTATAGAGTATTGAAATACTTGATTGTAAGCGAGTTATAAAAAAGATCAAGATTTTTGGAAGACCATCAATAAAAAATTTGACGTGGACATCACGTGAATTACTCATACATCATTGGATACATAAACAAACACAAAGTCTCATCATTCCACGGCTAATCGTTCTGATTTATCTGGAAGATTCTGAAAATCTGTCAAGTAAAATGCACTTTTACCCTAGTCGGTTCCTATGGAAACAGTAGGTCATCATTCTCATGCTACAACATACTCAAATAATGATTGTCAAGATTCTACGGCTAACAGTTCTGAATTTATTTATTTATTTATCCATTGATATCAACCGCTCAACGGGACTACTCCCAATTAATCAGGGTTGGAGAGAAATATAGCCAATTATAAAAATACCCAAGTATTAACACATGAAAAAATATATACAATACACATACATATATACAACTTCAAAGAGTCTACTTATTCCATCTCCCGAGAAACTGGACCGGAGATACCCAATAAATCTTTAAAATCTACTTAATTGCGGTTACGATTAATCATATATATATATATATATATATATATATATATATATATATATATATATATATATATATATATATATATATATATATATATATATATATATATATATATATATATATATATATATATATATATATATATATATATATATATATATATATATATATATATATATTTATAAATTATGTACGGTTATATCCCTATTCCACAACAATTATTATTGTGTCAGCACTTTTAACAGTACTTTCCCATTATGATAAGAAATGTAATAAAAACCCCTGACTCCTAGAAAAATTGTTCATTGTTCAAGTATTCTCCTGTATCAACACATTGTAACCACGTGTTAAATAAAATTAATTTTTTTCAAATATTTTGAGTTGAAATATTTAATTGGCGCAGTCGGTAGGATCAGAGAAACACAAGAAGTAATTGTGTGGTCAATTTCAATTCTTTACCCTGATCTACTAATAAAACATCAACCAAGAAAAATAATTTTGAACAAATCGTCTACAACGATCTGTGGAAACAACAAGAGACGCAGTCCCAACGGAGAAATCAATTTTCCTTGGAAATCCAGTAGCAGAAGAAGCACGAGAGGAAGGAAGACTTGCTGTTCGACAACTTTTCGATCACGTCTCCAGCTCCAGGAACAATCAGTGGCCCGGTGATGTCCGTAAACCATCAAACAATTCTCATATTGCTCACGATAACTTTGTCAGTTAGAATTTAAACAATTTTTCTGTATTACACGAAGGGATAGCTCTAGCAAAGACTAGTAATGAAGGTATCGAGGGACCGGCACAGTCCTAAACACACAGAATAATCTACATATGTATTGTAGTGATAATAGTACAGATTCTGAAATTTCTGATATTGAATCAGAAAACACTGATACTTCGAATAACACTATAAAAAGCATAATTCTAGAGCCAAGTAGATTGAACGTATCAAATATTTCAACAATGGCTACAACAACAGTTTCAGAATTGAAAAACCTTGCTGAAATCATTTCTCCATATAATGGAGACATTAAAATATCAAATAATTTCATCAGTGCAGTAGACGATGTACTGATTTCTTCAACTAACATTGTTTTAAGTCCCATTCAGAGAACATACCTTTTTGGACTTATAAAAACCAAACTCACACACAAAGCGGCAGAATTATTATCAGAAAATAAATTTGAAGATTGGAATGATTTGAAAGTTTACCTTACCACAAATTTTTGTGATAAAAGTACAGCCGAAACAATTTTATTAGAAATTTTGCAGATGAAAAATTAAATCAGTACAGACAAAACTTTAGAAAATATAATTTAGAAATTCTCACAATATAAATCAAAGATTTTATTAAAAGAATATAATCAATTGCAGAAAAATGCAATTATTAAAGAGAATCAAAAATTAGTAGTTCCACATTTTATAACCCTCCTACCTTTATCAGTGAAAGGATCATTTATTGTTGAACAACCAAATACATTAGAGGAATGTGAATGTTTATTGAGAAATGAATTTAATTACTCACATCAGAATTTACATCAATCACCAATGTTAAAAGATAAACAAAATTTTAGCTTCAATATACCACCAAAAAAGTTCCCAAGTGAACAATTCCCATCTAAACCTATCCAATTCAATAATAATTCAAATCAACCAAGACCTTTTGCCTTTCGTCAGAATATAAAAAATTATATTGACACGAAACGAGCTTATCAACCTAAGCCAATGACCCAGCAGTCAAGACTTACGAGTACTATACCTATGTCAACTCAGACAATTAGACAGAATTACAATCTTAACGAAAGTTCAGATGAACTAGAACAAACTGCTGACGAATATAAAATCATAGAACAAGACAGTGAACTTGAAAATGATCCTTTTTAAAAATTGGAGACAGAAACAGACGAACCGAAATAGTAATGTCTAGTTTAACATACAACTTACCATCATTACAAATACAAGACTATATCATTTTACAAGACACGGAATCAAGTATCAATTTAATACATCCTGATCTGATAAAATTCAAAAAAATTAAAACTTATGACGAAAAATGCACGTTTACAACCGCAAATGGTAAGTCAACTATTCCACAGTTTGTTATTTTGAAAATTAATAAAATTCCATCAAAATGCTGTGTTCATAAATTTCATAAAGAATACAATTTATTACTTGGTATTTAAGCATTGAAAAAATTAAATATTCAAATAGATTATACTGGAGATTCTGTTAATATACAAGGGAAAGAAAGTGAATTACAGAGTAATAATTTTAAAACTCGAAAGGAAAATAATAATATTCAAATCCGTTCAGAACATTTAAATCAAATTGAAAAAACTAGATTAAAATCACTTGTAGATAATTTTGAAGATCTTTTTCCAAACCCCAACGACCAATTGTCTTGTACAAATTTATGCGAACATAAAATAATTCATAATAATGAAATTCCTATTCATACAAAAAATTATAAACCTCCTCAAATCTACGAACAAGACATCGAAGAACATATTCAAAAAATGTTATTAGAAAAAGTCATACAACCATCTCATTCTCCTTGGAATTCTCCCATCTGGATAGTTCCAAAAAAGTTAGACGCTTCCGGAAAACGAAGAACGAGACTAGTAATCGATACTAGAAAAATAAATTCTCAGACGAAAGATGATAAATTCCCAATTCCTAATATTGATACATTATTGGATCATATTGGTTATTCAAAATATTTCACGACTTTAGATTTGCATTCAGGCTTCCATCAGATCCCTATGAACAAAAATTACATCGAAAAGACCGCATTTTCTACCTCATCCGGTCATTATGAATACTTACGTATGCCTTTCGGTCTTAAAAATGCACCTGCAACATTCCAAAGAATGATGAATATTGCATTAGGAGATTTAGTTAATAAAATCTGTTTAGTTTATTTAGATGACGTAATAATTTTTGGCAAAACTTTTGGAGAACATTTAGACAATATTAAATTAGTTTTTGAAAAACTGAGGAAAGCAAATTTAGAAATCCAAATCGATAAATCGGAGTTTTTGCAAACAGAAACGAAATATTTAGGCTATATTATTACTCAAAATGGAATTAAAACAGATCCCTCTAAAGTGGAGAAAATTGAAAATCTTAATATTCCTAAAACAAATTAAGCAATTTCTTGGTACAATTGGATGGTATCGTAAATTTATTCCAAATTTTGCTAAACTTACAAAACCTTTAACGTTGTGACTGAAAAATGGACAGAATATAGATATTTATAATGAAGCTTATAGGCAAAGTTTTGAAGAATGTAAACAAATTCTCACTTCATCTCCTATATTACAATTTCCAAATTGTCATAAAGATTTTATATTAACTACGGACGCCTCTGACTATGCCATAGGATCAGTCCTTCTACAAAAAGATTAACAAGGCAAAGAAATGCCAATAGCTTATTCTTCAAAAACATTGGGCAATGCTGAACAGAATTATAGCACTATTGAGAAGGAGTTATTTGCAATAATAGAATCCGTTAAAAACTTCGAACCTTATTTATTTGGCAGAAATTTTTCAATTAAAACAGATCACAGACCATTATGTTGGCTATTTCATATGAAAAACCCTAACCAAAAACTTATGCGATGGAAAATAGAATTGAACGAATATAATTTTGAAATAGAATTTTTACAAGGGAAAATGAATGTAATAGCAGATAATCTCTCCCGCCAACGTGAGAAAACACAAATTCACAACAAAATCGGTGACGTGACAGAAACAAAAATATTTGTTCATTGTATTTCTGAAGATTTAGAGATGAGTAAAGGCTTGGCAGACCAAGTTAATTGAAAATTTGATAGCAAGAATTTTTGTCATAATTTAGATTTAACCAATAAAAACATTATTATTCAAAATTATAGTAATCAAATAAAAATTCATTTAAATACAAAGAAAAAATTCAGTGATAAACCTTCAATCAAGAGTTTGGATAAACCATTGAAAGAACTTGGAGATTATCTTATTCTTAATGAAAATTTCGAAATAAATTTGCCTTTATTGGGATGTAATTTAGATAAATTAGAATGGAATCAGGTATCGGCAAAAATATTGAAAATATTTGAAGATACAAATATACAAATAAATGTGTATTCATTGCCTATGGTCAACCTATATAATAATGATAACGAATCAGTTTCGTCAAATCAAAATACAATCCATTCAGATCCAGAAAATTTAGTTAACGGAATTAAATATATAGAAGATAGAATCAATATAGCTGATAATCAATTGATATTTGGAATTCATGATCTTGATACCAAAATAGAAATTACAAAATTATTCGGGAATCGAAAACAGCGAATTCATTGTAAGCTTAGTAAGCAAAATCTCGAAAACGAAATATTAAATTTTCTTGAAGAATATATAGTTCCAAAAATAAAGTACTTATCTATTTTTAAAGAAACAGATCTTGACCTCAAATTTTCAAGAATAATAAAAGAAAATTTTGAATATAATACCATTAATATTGTTGCTTGTAATAAGTTGGTTGAAGATATAGAAAGCGAAGACGAACAAGTAGGAATAATTCATGATTTTCATACAGGATTCACTAACCATAGAGGAATAATTGCAACTTTGAATGCATTGAAAGAAAAATATTTTTGGCCTGAAATGATTAATAATATCACGGAGTATATTAATAAATGTGAACTTTGTAAATTGAATAAATATAATAGAAAACCGATTCCAGCCATAGATAATTTGACACCCACTCCTTTGAAACCGTTTGATATAATAAACATTGACGTACTTTGTTTGAATAAAAAGAATTTTTTGACTATTTTTGATCAGTTTTCAAAACATGGTCAAGTTTGTTCATTAGAATATAAAAGTTCAAATATTATATTACAGAGATTAGTCCAATATTTCCAGATTTATACAATTCCAAATAAGATAATTATGGACGCAGGTCCTGAATTTAAAGGTGGTGTTTTACAGGACTTATTCAAACTTAGAAATATTGAGAGTCACGTAATTTGTGTAAACAATCCTAAAAGAAACGCAGTTGAAAGATTTCATTCAACCCTTATTGAACATCCCAGGCTTCTAGAAAATAATAATCATTTCAGAAATAAAACATTTTTGGAAAAACTTGATTTAGCTATTTTAGCTTATAATAATTCTAAACATACGGTAACAAAACTAACTCCGAACGAAATATCATTCGGCAAAAATAGTAATATTCCTTTTAGAACGATTCCACTCATTAATGAAGAAATAATACAAAAATATCAAACAGAACAAGATGAGCTATTTGAAATTATTAACGAAAAAATAAAAGTCGAGAAACAAAAGCGTTATAAAGAGAATGATAATCCTTTACAGATAAAAGATACTATTTATGTGAAAGAGAATCCAAGAATCATCAAGAAACTCAAAAAACCGTTATTCAGAAAATATAGAGTTCAAAATTACAATCCCATATTAGGGAAAGTTAGAGATCAGATGGCCGAGAAACATTAAACAGTAAATTGTTGTTTCGGATGTACGGCTCAACTTACGGATATTTCGAATGACAATGGATTTCATTTAGTTAAATTACGTAAAACACAGATAAAAATTTCAGAACAAATAATTCATTTTAATTATAATATAACTCCGATTCATGATGAATTTTTGAAATTACGCACATTAGAAGAAACTCTCCTTTCCCAAACAGATGAGTCGAAAGAAATGTTTCATGACTATATTAATATTCTCATATATAATTTCAATGATCTAGAACATCAAGCTTATAAAATATTCCATAGAATTTCAAAACCTGGTTTAATTAATGGTATAGGCAATATTATTGAATCAATTTCAGGGAATTAAGATGCTTCAGATGGAGAACGGTATGATAAAATTTTTGAACAAATAAAAAATAACGAAAAAATATTACAGGATCAGAATAATCAGAATTTAAAAATAAGTAAAAAAATGATTGATAAATTGAATAATCAAATTGAGAATATTAGGAGTAATGAAAACTTAATGAAATCACAAATGGTGCATATTAAATGGATGTTAAAGACAAATTTTAATTGGCAAGGAAGAATAGATGTTGAGAATAAATTTCAAAAGTTAATAATTATAATTCAGAGCTTGAATAATCTAATCAAGCAAATAGAAATCAGTTTAACTTTTTGTACTTTGAGAAAATTACACACAAGTATAATTGACCCAATCAATATCAGAAAATGTACACAAAATAAAGATATTTGGCAACTAAACGAAATTATAGAGACCTACTGTCAACACGATAACGAACAGATATATTTCCTTATTAATGTACCAATTTTCTCTTCCCAGACTTACGATTTATATCAATTCACTCCTTTACCTTTCATCAAACATAACCAAATTATACAATCAACAGAAAAACAAACAATGTATTTTATAAAAATATTGATAATTTTAAAATGAACAATTGCATTCTAGTTAATAAGATTTATTATTGTAAAACCGAATTTATAGGTTTAAATAAATGTATAGTGAATATTTTGAAAGTTCAAACGAATGATGATTGTAAATATCATATTTTAGAGTCAGATAACACTTGGGAAAAAACTCAAAATACGAATGAATTAGTTATAATAAGTCCCAAAGAGCAACAAATTCAAAATAATTGTGAAAGTATTACACTTAATAGAAAAATTAAAGGTATATTTGAATTAAACCTCATGAATAAATGCGTAATAAATAATTTCAAATTTGATATAATTCAAGAAACTTATAAAGAAATAATATTCGAAGCTTTTAATTTGAATAATACATTCCAACAATTGGATTCAACAAATTCTAATAGAATAGATAGAGTAAATATAACACTTAAAGAATTGCCACAAATAAATGAGTTGAGTTTGAATAATTTTAACGATCATCATTTTTATATTATTTATGTTATTTTATTTTTAATAATATGCTTTGCTTTATTATATAAGTTTGAAATTAGGTTTTCAACAATTTGTAGAGAAAATAAAGAATCCAATAGTAATAAAGAGTCAAATTTGAAATTAAGTACCATTAAATAATAATTATTGTAAAATCTCAGAAGGGAGGAATTATGTACGGTTATATCCCTATTCCACAACAATTATTATTGTGTCAGCACTTTTAACAGTACTTTTCCATTATGATAAGAAATGTAATAAAAACCCCTGACTCCTAGAAAAATTGTTCAATGTTCAAGTATTCTCCTGTATCAACACATTGTGACCACGTGTTAAATAAAATTGATTTTTTTCAAATATTTTATTTTGAGTTAAAATATTTAATTTATATATATATATATGTATATATATATATATATATATATATATATATATATATATATATATATATATATATATATATATATATATATATATATATATATATATATATATAAATATATTTATATATATATATATATATATAAATATATATATATATCTATATATCTACATATAAACTACTCAAAATAATTAAAGGGTCAAGTTTTCTTCCGTCTGCTAGATTTGGACGTATTGCACTACAATCCTGAGCATCTGGTTGATTATTATTATGACTGTCAATTATGTAGAGTGTTAACAAATCAAGGTTCTGTGTTACAATATTCGAACTCTTAATAAAGTTCAAACCTCATCTGAAATATATACCATTGATAGAAAATTTGACACTTTAATTATTTTGAGTAGTTTATATTGTATATTGTAGGTTTTTTAATATATTGCAGTGAAACTTTTAGAAAAGTGCCACAAATGAAGTTCTTGTATTTAATCTATCTGTGTCTTCAATGTCCTACCGGCTGCTCCAATTGAGTTTCAAGGACTTTGAATCTTCAGAAGTATGAATTCATTCTCTGTCTTCAAATACAATTGAGTTACATGAACTTCTCTAATTAGGTGATAACAGCTCGACAAAGTAGTGATTGCTTTTTTTCCCCACTTCACAATCATTTATAAGTTCCTAATATCATAAGTCACACCTTTATCCTAAGAGGGGGTGATCATGCGCAATAGCAATGTATGAAAACTAGTATAACATAATCTAGATATATCTATCAAGATGTTTGTAGCTCTATATCGTCAAGTCTGCACGATTTTATGAGTGGTAGATCTACTGCTACAAATTTGACTAACTTCACTGATTTCGTTGCTAGATCCTTGAAAACAAATTCTAAGGTTGATGTCATCTATACCGATCTATCAAAAGTATTTTACTTAGTAAACCATGATATCTTACTTTTTAAACTAGAGAATCAATACAACTTCTCATCTAGCCTCATCTTGCTTATTAAATCCTATCTCACCAATTATCAGGCATGTGTTCACTCCAATAATCACAGATCACGCCTCTAGTGTTCCTCATGGTTCATGTTTGGGGCCTTTACTGTTCATTTTGCTTATTAATGATATCACTTCTCATACCAAATCATCAGAAATTTTATTGTTTGCGGATAGTTTGGAAATATACAAAGTAATCAACTGCTTAACTGATCATAATGAACTGCAATATGACATTGACAATATTCATGTTTGGTCTAATTCTTCACACTAATATTCTAATATTAATAAATGTAAATGTATGTCATATTCCATGAAACACAAGTCTACTATCTTCACTTACCGCATGGGCAATGAAAAACTCTTACGTGTTGAACAACACAAGGATTTGGGAGTGATTTTTGATCCCAAACTACATTTTTCGCCTCATGTTGAGAACATATGTAATTCATCTCATAAAATTTTGGTTCTATTATAAGAAATTCAAGAGACTTTTTGAATGTCGCAACTCTCCAATCCTTGTACTATTGTTCTGTTTGTTCCAGACTCAAATATTGTCTTGTAGTGTGGAGTCCGTTGTATGCAAAATATAGTGACAAGATCGAAAGAATTCAAAGAAAATTTGTTGTGTACTGTGCTCGTAAATTTGATATTTTCTTTGACTCCTTGACTTACTCGTACACTAGTTCCTCATGTACTTTTAATATGATTTCTCTAATTGTGGCTCCTACCACTTATTTATATAATGTAATTCATAATCGTATTGATGATAGTTCGAGTCTTTCTAACATAAACTTCACTGTTGCTTGTGTTCCATGCAGGTCTAGTAGAACCATAAATACTTTCACCATTAATTACGAACTTATGGCTCCTGTGAGAAGACTGTGTTCCATCCTAAATCAATTGAAAGGTCATGTTGGATTCGATATGTACAATTTTTCATTATCTCACCTCAAATGTGTACTCAACAACTATCTCATACTTCAATAGTACTGACAATACCCACAACATTTTGTTCATACAATTTTCAATTTTGTATCACATATATATATATATATATATATATATATATATATATATATATATATATATATATATATATATATATATATATATATATATATATATATATATATATATATATATATATATATATAAAAATTGCAAAAATTGCAGTTTAACGGTGTAACGGTTGTGATTGGGCACAATTTCAATAAATTTTGAAACTTGTAGTGGTAGTAATTTAATTCAAATTCCAATATTTCGTGTACAGTTTTGACACTTCTTCAGGGAAAGAATTGGTATACTGATATTAAGCATAACAACGTTTTTGAAACAGAAAGAATCTTCATGAATTTCTGACAAGTAAATGTGTAGACCGAGAGAGAAATTTATGAAGATTCTTTCTGTTTCAAAAACGTTGTTATGCTTAATATCAGTATACCAATTCTATATATATATATATATATCAAACCGGCTTGAAGCTAAGCCCATCAGGGTCTAACCACGACCCATCTTTAACGGACGACTACTCCAAATCGATAACTTGCTGCTCAGGTAGCCAGACTACGTCCTCATCGTAAGGAAGAGTACTTGCTGATCGGTACCTGTTCGAAAAGAACAGTCATTCACAGAGGTACAACTCATACGACAACTCGTAGATTCCGGAAATGTTCATCAAACTCAAGATATTATTTATTCATTGGTTTATTCATTCGTTCAAAGGGATACAAAGTATAGGAACAAGTCAGAACAATTGGTATCAATTAGTTTGTATATAGTATGAGATTAACAGGTGTTATTATTCTGAAAATATTCCCTTACAGAATAATATGGATTATTCTGCAAGTATATTTTGAATTCTTTTTTTAATTTTTTATATGGTAGGTCCCTAATATCTGCTGGTATATGATTATATATTTTGATCATTCCATTTTGGACTCCTTTCTAAACAACAGTTCATCTAGACTTTTCGGCTATGAATTTTTCTTTATTTCTTGTGTTGTAAGTATGGTCATTTATATTCCCACTGAATATTATTCATAGTTTTCAATAAATTTCTCTCATTCAAATATATATAGAGATGGAATAGTGAAAATTTTGAGCTTATGAAACCAATTTTCACAATGATCTATATATCCAAGGTTGGAAATGATTCTAACGCATCTTTTTTGTATCATAAAGATTATTTCTGAATGTTGAAAGCTGTCCCAAAAGATAATACCGTAAGTAAAATTGGTCTGGGGATATAACCGTAATAGACATTTAGTAGTGTAGGTATGTCAACCAGCATTTGCAAATACCTGAATAGGTATACATACTTATTGATTTTGTTTGCCATTATATTGATATTTCTTATCCATTTCATATCTTTTTGTAGGTTCAATCCTAGGAAAATTACATTATCCAATAGAGGAATGTCATTAAATTCATTTAGATTATTCAAGTTTAGAGCATTACTATGGTTCCCGAATTTAATGGCTTGTGTTTTCCCTATATTCAGTTTCATACTATCATTTTTGAGCCAAATATGAAGATGTGATAATGCTTCATTAATAAAGGTCTTCAATTCTGTCTTATTTTCAGATTTGCATAATAGAGCAGTATCATCAGCAAACAAAGGCAATTTATTGTTAGTGCAAGCTGGTAGATCGTTGATGTATAATATAAATAACAATGGTCCCAATATTGAACCTTGTGGAACACCTCTTTCTGTAATTCTCCAGTCTGAAAAAATCTCTCAATTCTCATTTATTATTTTGACACGTTGTTGTCTATCCGTCAAGTAAGATTTTATTAAATTTAGTGGAGTTCCTCTTATCCCATGAAGTTCTAATTTATTCAAGAGATTATCTGTGGGGATGTTATCAAACGCTTCACCCAGACCAAGAAGCAGTGCAACGATATGTTCCTTATTGTTCCATGCCACCAAGATATAAGTAATAGCTTTATATAGTGACAAATTTATAGATTTATTTTTGACGAATCCATGTTGTTGTTCGCAGACTATCGAGAATTTTTCAATATAGTCATACATACGACAATAAATGGCTCTCTCTAAAATTTTTGAAAATCCGTTTAGAAGGGAAATTGGGCGATAATTGCCCATTACCCTCTTGTTGCCATTCTTATAAATAGGGCGAACAATTGTTCTCATCAATAGATTTGAGAAAATCTCTTTAGAGAAAGACAAATTTGCAAGTGATGAATTTACCGAGAGACTGGCACACTCTCACACACACACACATTCACACTTATTTGTCAGACTTTGTATTTATAAAATGAGATTTTGAAAGATTTATGAGTAATAACTCATCAGAATCAGAAGATTCACAGGATCTAGATTCTGATCTAGAGATAGGAATTTCCAATCCTATTCAAATGAAGTTAACACCAAGTCAACTTCCAAAAACCATAGCAATGACAAATATTATATTAGCCGAATTGAAAACTTTTACTGATGTGATTCTTCAATATGAACGAAACATGAAATTGCTCAGTAATTTTATTGAAACCATTAAGGAGGTCCATGCGACTACAAACACTTTAGCTTCATCTCCTAACAAACAATATATTTATTTGGAATAATTAAAACAAAGCTAGTCCGTCAAACTGCAGAACTTCTTTCTGGAAATAATTCCCAGAATTGGCTAAATTTTAGATTATATTTAACAAATAATTTCACAGATAAATTATCAGCAAAAATTATACTTTTAGACATAATTAATAGTGAATTCAAAACAAATGCAGAAATTATTTAAAAAACATGTTGGAAAAATTCTTGCAATACAAATCAAAAATACTTTCAATCGAATATAACTCAGCTCAGAAAAATGCAATTATAATCGAGGTACAAAAATCAGAAGTGCAACATTTCATATCTTTACTACCTACTAGTATAAGAGGTTCATTTGTTGTTGAAAATCCTGATACTTCAAAACAATGCGAATTATTGATAAGAAATGAATTCAATTTTATTAATCAGAACCATCATACTTCACCACTTCTACAAAACGTGACCAATAATAAAATACCACCGCGGAAATTCCCAGCTGACAATTTCCCTTTACATGTTGTAGACATGAAACCAAATTTTTATAGAAATAATATCCCTTTTGCACCCAAACGGAATGTTAAAAACGCCTTTCAAACTAGACAACGTTTCAACCAATAGCCTATGTCAGTTCAGACCAGACAACAGCCCATATCGACTCAAACCAGACAAACTCAACCGATGTCGTTTCAAACTATAAGACAGAATTATAATATAGATTCAGTTGAACAGACAAACGAAGACGAAGACGAAGACGAAGAAATTTATCCAAACAATGATTTTTTTTATTTGGAAACAATGATAGACAAGAATATCACATAATGTCAACGTTAACAAACGATTCACCTTAATTACAGCAGCACTATTTCAATATACTTTTCGGCACAGGACATTCAATTAATTTAATGCACCCAGATTCAGCAGGAAAATTGAAATTGACATTTAAAACAGTACAGGATAAATATACCTGTAACAAATATATAGAATTTCAAATCGATGAAAAATAATCCAGATGTTATATATATATATATATATATATAGATAAAAATTGCAAAAATTGCAGTATAACGGTGTAACGGTTGTGATTGGGCACGATTTCAATAAATTTTGAAACTTATAGTGGTAGTAATTTGATTCAAATTCCAATATTTCGTGTACAATTTTGACACTTCTTTAGGGAAAGCTAGAAAATGGCGCTTATTAATATCACAAAGTCAATTTGGAAAAAAATATACAATTTTTTACTTACAATTGGTATACTGATATTAAGCATAACAACGCTTATGAAACAGAAAAAAAATCTTCATGAATTTCTGACAGGTAAATGTGTAGATCGAGACATAGTCCAAGATTAAGATATTATTTTAAGAAAGTTTAGGAGTAAAAATTTTTCAGATGTTCGATCACATTTTTACTTGATTGCACTGGCAAACAGAATACCACAGCCCAGCTGCGAGCGACATATCGACAAGCGCGTGAGGCATTTACGAGACTAGAACCAGCGGGAAGTTTGAATTTATCGAAATTATTTTTTAGATTGTAAAAGCCATGAGTAAATAGTGCTCAGGTTTTGCGTATCTGTTTTAGCATTTATTGCTGTGTCAGAATACTTCTTGATATAATACATTTCTAAAAAAAGCCGTTTGTTATAATTGCTTTCGCGGCCAAGAATAACTGTTTTATTGTAGTCTACAAGATGTTTAGTTTTTTTGATATGGGTTGCAAGAGCGCATTTCTTTAAATTCGATTTGTCGTCGCTTCTGTGTTGTGTTATTCTATTTCTCAGTTTCTGTGAGGTCTGTCCAATGAATACCTTTGCACAACCACCGCAAGGAATTTTGTAAATTATATTTGATAGTTGAAAAATATCTAGTTTGTCTTTAAGTTTCGAAAAGACAGAGTTCACAGTTTTCAGATTTCTTTTAGCAAAAATTAGATGTTCTTCGTCGCTGAAAATGTTTGTCAGTCTATTTGTGGGTTCTTTATATATACTTTTTTTTGAACTACACTGTTGTTTTCATTCACGTTAATATTGTTATGTTCGTCGTTAGTCTCGATGGGAGTTCGTGAACTAAAAAGTAGTGTTCGTAATAATTTTATTGGATATGAGTTTTGTACCAGTACCTTTTCCAACCTTCTCAATGCTTGTAGCCGTGTGAATTGTTTCTCATTTTGATTATTTGTTTAGTTAAAACTTTAGGGTCTTTTGTGTTGAGAAGTGTACTTTTTTGGGAGGTTGGCAATTTGAATTTCCGATGGAGAGTCTTCGGAGCAAATTGGCGTGGTTAAAAGTTAATTGATTGCCAAATAAGAAATCAGTCATACCAATGCAAAACGTTGAATCGTCTTTTAACATAATACCAATGCAAAGCGTTGAATCGGCTTTAAACATGATACCAATGCAAAGCGTTCAATCGGCTTTCAACATGATACCAATGCAAAGCGTTAAGTCGGCTTTCAACATAATACCAATGCAAAGCGTTAAATCGGCTTTTAACATAATACCAATGCAGAACGTTAAATCGGCTTTCAACATGATATCAATGCAAAGCGTTAAATCGGTTTTCAACATAATACCAATGCAAAGCGTTAAATCGGCTTTCAACATAATACCAATGCAAAGCTTTAAATCGGCTTTCAACATAATACCAATGCAAAGCGTTGAATCAGCTTTCAACATAAAACCAATGCAAAGCTTCAAATCGGCTTTCAGCATTATACCACAATTAGACAGCAATATTCAGCGGAAATTTACAAACCTTGAATTATTCTCAAGATATTCCAACAAATCAGGCATGTTTACTGTAAGTGACCAGTCACTTGGCCATTGTCTCAATTGCTCTTTAGCTGTTTTGGTAATTTGGTAATCGTACTTTTGCCAACTCGTCTAAGTTCATAACGTTGTTCTGGTGTAATTCCTATCACTTCAAATGGCCCTTGGAATTAATATCAATGCTTGCTCTTATGCATCATCTCATCTCTGTGCATCAGTACAAAATCGCCAATCGCTAATTGTATCGTATCGCGTCGTTTCTGATTCAATTGTAATGGTTTACTAATGGCTAAATCAAGTCGTTTCCTAATTCTTTCGCGATCGAGCTCTAGATTTCGTATGGGCTTTAAGTCTGAACTTAAATTTTGCAACAAAGATTGAATCAATGGAGTTCTACCCTCAATGCCAATTAATGCTTGCAGAGGTGAGATCTGCGTAGATTTTCGGATTGTAGAGTTTAGTACTAATTGAATCTTCCACAGACCGCTCGACCATTCTGACAGAATTTCAGTTTCGGTTCTTATTAAATCCATGATAGTGCGCATATATCGCTCTACTTGTCCATAAGAACGATAAACATGTAGTGATAAGAAATACCAAGCGAATCTAAATACTCAGGGATCTTCAAATTCTTGAAGTTTGTTCCAGCATCCATTATGATTCATTTAGGGGCTCCGAACAAAGATATGAAATACCGAAAGACCAATTTAGTTTCATCTGTTTTTACTGTTTTCAATAGTTGCAGAAAACAGTATTTCGTGAATGCATCGATTAAAACGAGAATGTGTTTGTATCCTTCATGAGCCGGGGTTAGTGGACCTAAGCAATCAACGTGCAGCACATGCATAGGCTAGGACAGTTTTTCAACGTTCGAAACAAAACCCTGTAGCGGACCGGTGCGTGTCTTTTTAGTAGCACAAACGAGACAGTGTTTGATATAATTTTTCACAAAGTTACGTAAGCGAAGAAACCAAAAATGTTTCTGGGTTGAATCAAATGTCTTGTCAATGCCAATATGACATTGTTTATCATGGAATATCCTCAATAATCCAAATTGACTTTGTCGTGATACAAGAAGTTTTGGAAAACGGCCCTCAGAAGTAATGATAATGTAATGTAGAATACCGTTATGAGCCATATAACGAGACGAGTCTAATCGGCCTTCTTCAAAATCTTTAATGAGCTGTTAAGTTTCCATGTTGCCGTGCTGCTCAACATACAACCAATTGTGACTGGCCGAAACACGTCGTACAACAACTGGATTGCGACTTAGAAAATCGACATGTGGCAGTGAGCTGCCTTTACAATAAAAAATTTCGAAATTAAAATCTTGCATATATGCCCACCAACGAGCGACACGGGATAGGATATTTTCTTAGTGGCTGTGGATTCAATAGCATTACAATCCGTGACTAAAATGATATGAATACCGAGTAGATATACGCGAAAATGTTTCAAAGATTTTACTACCGCAAGAGTCTCCAACTCATATCAATGATATTTTTTTTCAGCGGGACTTGTTCTTTTACTGAAATAACTAATAACTCTAGTACTACCGTCATGTTGTTGTAGCAATATATCACCGTAAGCAATGGAACTTGCATCGATGTGCAGTTCAGTGGGCAAAGCAGGCTGAAATACAGATAAAAGCGGTTTTGAAATTGAGATTACCAATTACATAGTTCTTGGCAGCCTCGTGTTCTTCTGTCCATACGAATGGCTCGTTAAAACGTGTCAATTTGGTTATACAAGCGGTACGTGCTGCAAAGTTTGGTATAAATTTGCGAAAATAGCCAGCAATGCCCATACATTGTCGTATTTGCTTGACGGAGGACGAAGAAGGTACTTTAACAAGAGCATCTACTTTGCGTGTTCCAGGACGAATGCAATCAGCGGAGATTTCGCGACCCAAATACTCGATTTTCTCTTGAAGGAAATGACACTTATGAATGTTAGGTGAGAAACCGGCAGATTGTAAAGCCCTGAGAACGGTATCAAGAAATTGTAATCCTTTTTTGACAGTTTTTGAAGGGATGAGAATGTCATCTAAATAGTCGAGGGCTATTGTGTCCTTTAGGTTGCCTAATGCCTTATTTATGGATCTCTAGAAAACTGAGGGGGCCTTGGCTAGTCCAAAAGGCATACGAAGATATTCGTACTGGCCGTCAGGTGTGACAAATGCGGCTTCGTAAATTGATTCTTCATCAATAGGAATCTGGTGAAAACCTGAGGACATATCTAATGAAGTGAAAAAACGACCTTGGCCTAAACGATCTAACTGATCATCTATACGTGGATGCGGGTACCGGTCCTTTATGGTGTGAGTGTTGAGCTCACGTTAGTCAACACACCTTCGGTATGACCCTTCCTTTTTACTTACAAGAAGAATGGGGCTGGGTAAAGGGGACTCGCTCTCGCCAATTATACCGTTTGCAAGTAAATCTGTTATGATATTCCGGATTGCCTCCCGTTCATGCTCTGATAAGCGTCAAGGAGTTCTATTCACAACAAAATCTTTTGTTAAACGAATATCTAGAGAAGTGCTGTTCACTGCAGGTAAAGAGCTACCGTTGTTAATTATATTCGGGAAACGAGACAAAAGAGCTTCCAGCTTCAGTCGATGTTGTTCAGGTACATCAATTAATCCTTCTGTGGTATCCCGGAAAATGCGACGAATTTTAGCGATATTATTTTGTACAACACGGGTACCTGTATAGTCGGTGATAGATGCAAGTTCAGAGTCATTATATAAATTGCATCTAATTATTGCATCATAATCAAGAAAAGAATCTGCGACAATAGCAAAAGTTAGATTAGTAGTTTCACCAGAAATCTCAACAACTGCATCAAACTCCTTGTCCACAGAAAAGCTCCAAGGAGGAATTCCTGTTGATGTTGAATTACACAGTTTCATCTTATGCTGGAACCTGGAGAAATGAGCTTCAGACATTAGTGAAACATCCGCCCCAGTGTCAATAATTCCCAAATAATTTGAACCGTCAATTATCATTTTATTTGGTTTACAAAATTTCTCTGTGTTGCAAATGTTAATATTTTTGCGGGACTCAATCGATTTACGAGTAGAACAGTTTTCAGAAGCATGACCAGGCTTTAAACAGAATGAGCATACACTGAGTTTAACATTGACCTGAGAATGTGAAGTGCCAGGTTTACTTGGATCAGCAAATTTATTTTGTGTCAATTGCATTCGACAATGTCTTTTAACATGCCCAACTTTCCCACACTGGTGGCATTTGAAATTATTTGCGTGATAATCTTTGGAGTAATCACGAAGACTGTTGACGAAATCGCTTACGCAATGGTTCATCGTATTCAGAAATGTTTGTATAATTACTTTCATCAGGTTGCGTTTTGTAATGGAACTAAGAAAACAAATTAAATCAGAAATCTTTTCAAAATTATGATTGCTTGCGGTCGTCTGTACGTCGCGTTCTTGAATACCATGTACAATTCACTCAACAAGATCTGCTTCCTCTCATTTAGCGCGTAAATTTCTAAGCATAGCGGCCTTCTCAAAAATATATGTCATACGTACTACAGCGATCACTATTAAATTTGGCGGCCTCTGATAATAATCGGCCAAGATTTTTCTTCTGTGGAAAAGCTTCTAAAAAATCTCTTTGAAAGATCTCCCAACTTCTAACGTCGGGGGACCAAGTATCAAACCATACCTCTGCAATTCGAGCTAAAAATCGACCCAGTCTTACCAAAATCTGATGGTCAGTCTACTCAAATTTATCTTTGATACTTGCAACTTGAGCAAGCCATTACCTCGCATCAGTGGAGTCTGGTCGGAAAACTGGCAAATCAACATGCTCGGGTGCCATCCATGATGACTTGATTGCCTTGACCAACTCGGTAACCAGAGCATCCATTATGGAGAAGGAGATATAACCGCTGGTGGCTGTGAGTTGTAATCTCACTTTTGATGTTGGAATTTAGAAGTAAAATCACAAAAAAAAAAACACAATACAACACTGTCAAGTACAATTATTACCATAAGAAAAGATTATAGGTCAACAAAAACAACTTACTAATCTCAAATAACTTTTATTCCCTCAAACACACAAGTCAAACAACAAGCGGCCGTTTTTCACAAGCGCCAAGTGAATACTGACGTAAACACTTCACGACTGTCGGCGGCTAAGCAAAATTATATAAAACCAATTAGAGCAATTCATCAAATAACTTACGAAACATCGAATATGATAGAACATTCAATAATAGATTTTAACAAGAAAATAAGTGGATTGCATAGTCCAAAGCGGAACCAACTTCTTGTCGCTAACACTATTTTTGTAACTTTTTGTGAATCTAAGAGATTTATCTAGCTATACGTTATATTTGAAGATTTGGTATGTCGATACGCTACCTTGAACCATTGAGCGTCGTATTATTATTATTATTTTTTTTAAATTAAGTGTGAATCGATTTAACGTCGAATTATTAATTTAACTTGGATTTTGAGCTGTTTTCCTTATTCCAACAAATGAAATTAAATTAAATTAATTCAAATCTATTGATATTATCAATAGATTATTCAGTATTCAATTTCCAATTCATTTTGATCATTTGGTTATTCAAATAATTTCTTTTGAAGTCAATGACGATTAAACATTCTGTGTCCTTTTTTTGAAACTATGTGGAAATCTTTGTTTGTAACTATGCTTATATATGTGTTATATTCTTGATGTATTGCGCAATATTTTATTTGTTTTGCGAATTAGTCTAATGTGCTACCCTGTGATAATTATTTTATTTGAAACACTATAAGTGTTAGGTGGGCGTTAGTTTTATTTTTGTTTGGTGTCTCGCCTACGCCTCCTTGTTTTTTTTTTTGTCTTATGTTTATACGATATATTCTCGCACATTACCTCGCTATATTGCCCGGATTGGCGTTGGCCATCGACGATCGCGTAGTTTGTTAGTGAGATATCGAAAAAACCACGGAGACGCTTTCAGTTAATTAGATATACCCTAGTCATATTCGTTGAGCAACCGCCCTACCTGCTCTTATAACACTGTGTATCGTAATTTGGCTTGTAAATAGGAGTTCTCTTGTCTTTTCGGATTGCAAATGAAGACGGAGTGGTTCAACGTGAATGCTCTAGGCTTTGTATTATTTTCGATACGTATCTTCTTCCAATTTTTATTTTCAGGAGAATATAAAATAACGTAGCGTAGTGTTAAAGAATTACGTTTTGCAATTTTCGTGAATTCTTCTTTTTTTGCCGTCATCCATAAATTGCATGACGCCCTAGTATTCAAGTAAGTCAATCTTGCACTATCATTTTCATTATTTAGCTTGCGATTAAAAGTATTCATTGATTTTCTTACCCACACCTGACTCCACTGTGGCGACCGGCACCCTTGCTGCTGAAACTGTTATATAAATTTTGGCACCCAACGTGGGGCGTATATTTTCATGCTTTCAAAAGGTCATTATTTGAAGTTTATCCTTGAATTGTTTTCTTTTCAATTTGCAGCATTGAGATTAATTCTCAAGGTTAGTATTTTGTTTGGTCTTTTCGTGTGAGAATCTCTCTGTGTATATTGTGCTTGCGTTAATTTTGCGATATTATTTTTTTGTTTCGCTTTCTTACGTTATTTCCTCATCAAGTCGTATCAAATGGAATTTAAAATGGATTGTAACGGACTCAGCAAGGATGAGTAAGAATATGAATTGGAAGTTGGAGGATGTGGTCTCGGAAATGTTGACCAAATGAGAACTTGTTTACACAAATTATTACGTTCAGAGAAAGATGATGAACTATCTTTACATACTAGTTGTGAAATCAAACCTGAAGATGAAATTAATTTCCTTACCAAGGACACCAAATCCTTTATCTCCACTCTGAATGACCTATCCAATGTTGGACTTAGAATCAAAATACAAACAAGAATTGTGCACCTTTTGCAACGAGTTCAAAGAATAACAGCCGGTGCGGAACCATTGGTTACAAAAAAATCAGCATTCATGAGTGAAATTCTGTTATTGTCGTCCTCATTAGAAGATAAAGTGAACGAACTTTCACGAACAACAACATTGAACGCTTCTTTTCTTTTTGAGAATATGCAGTTGGATACGGATGCACCAACTGAACCGACCAACCGTAGTTTTAAACTCCCAAATGTCAAATCTGTTCCGGTTTAAAAATGGAATTTAACTTTCTCCGGCGAATCTCGTGATATATCGGTTAGTGCCTTCTTGCAATGAGCTGAGGAGCTGCAAATAGCTCAATACGTAGATGACGATGAACTTTTCGATTCAGCGATCGATCTATTTACCAGCAAAGCCTTATTATGGTATCGTACGGTGAGTACTTCATTTGAGAACTGGCCTTCATTAGCTCAAGCATTGAAAAAAGAATTTCTACCCTTCGATTATGATGAACGTCCATTCGAAGAAATACAACGAAGGACTAAAGGACCGGATGAAAGAATCGGAATTTATTCAGCGATAAAGACTAATATGTTCTCGAGATTATCAAACTCTGTTCCTGATGCAACTAAACTGAGAATCCTAAAGAGAAATATTTCACCTAATTCACGGGATTAGGATTGACACATGTGACCTCAATAGAGGAGTAAGAAACGTTCTGTCGCCTGCTTGAAACCAGAGAACAGCAAATGGAGAAATACAGACCACCAGCACGTAAAAGTTGCACTTTAGAGCCAGATCTGGCTTATGTGTCCGCTGAAGTATCTGAAGAAACTCCTTCATGCTCGGAAGTAAGAGTTCGAAAAGTGACTTGTTGGAATTGTATTAGAGAAGGACATCGGTCTGTCGAATGTTCCGAACCACGTAGCAAACATTGTTATCGTTGCGGTCGACCTGGAGTAACTAGTAGAAAATGTCCAAAGTGTTCAAAAAACGAGAATGCGAGGCAATTGGCGGTCGATCAATATCCTCGACGCACCGATTGAAATTAAAATCGACCGGCCTCTTCTCTAAACATACTTTCATGTTAGAACAGCAATTTAATCAAAATAAAATAATCCTAAACTACATTTTTTCTCACCTAGATGAAGACCAGCGTCCGTACCTGGATATCAAGATTTACGGTAAGGCTTTTCTTGTCCTTCTTGATTCGGGGGCATCAAGATCTATCATAGGTGCCGAAGGCTGGAAAATTCTCGAAAAGTTCAATTTATTTCTAAATACTTGAGATTCTCCTATATGTACCGTGGCAAACTGTTAAAAATGTGAATCACTTGGCTTCGTAACAGTACCGGTTCAATCGGAAAACAAAATAGGAATGAATAATTCTCTTGTTATGCCTAATACCAACAACACGGTCATTTTAGGATTCGATTTCTGGTAATCCATGGAATTAATACCCGATTTACAAAATGATGTGTGGAAATTAGCATCCAATACTGGAGAATCTTCATCTTGTATAGCTACTGACTCAGTTTTAACTAATTTAAACTCCGATCGAAAACGGAAGTTGGACGAATTTCTGCATCGAAAATGGGAAGCTATGAGAAAATCTTCGGGAAGAACCGAACTTGTCGAACATGAGATTATAACGAACTCTCAGCCTATTGAACAACAATATTATCTAGTGTCACCAATTGTTCACAGACATATAGATTCAGAACTTGATGCAATGTTGAAGGTAGACAATATTGAGCCCTCGCAAAGCCCTTGGTCTTCACCAATATTGATGGTGCTCAAGAAAGATGAAACTGACTGGTTTTGTGTGGACTTTCGCAAAGTCAATCAGGCCACCAGAAAGGATGCTAATCCTATTCCTTTCGTTACGTCAATATTAGATCGATGAAGAGGGGCCAAGTATATTAGTACCATCGATCTTAAATCAGCTTATTGGCAAATTCCGCTTAAATTCGAAAGCCGCGAAGTAACTGCCTCTACTATTCCGGGTTGCAGTTCATATCAATTCAAGCGTGGATCGATTTAGAACCATTTGTCTTTGTCTACCTTGTCGATATCATTATTATCTCGGAAAATTTTGATCAACAGCTTGATACTTTAGAAAGAATATTCGATCGTTCGCTAGTCGCCGGTTGACCGGCAAGTGAAGGAAAAAGCAAATTTTGTCGCCCGGAAATCAGATATTTGGGCAATGTAGTAGATGAACGCTGATTACGGGTAGATCCTGAGAATATTTCTGCCATATCAAACATACCGATTCCGAAAAACGCTCGTGATGTTTGTGGTTCTATAGGAATGATCTCCTGGTATGGGCGGTTTGTGCCAAATTTTTCGGACATTATTTCCCCTTTATCCCAACTAACTCGGAAAAAATGTAAGTTTACATGGGACGAAAAATGTCAGTATTCCTCTCAATCATCAAAAGATAGTCTAGTTTCAAGCCCAATTTTGAGTTTCCATTAACAGTCTAAACAGATGCTAGCGCGTACGGTATGGATGCTGTTTTGACTCAAAATTTTAAAGACGGTGAAAAGATAATTTTTTTCTAAAGCCGATCACTCATCAAGCAAGAGCGATATTTTAGTACCACAAAACGAAAATGTTTGGCCATTATATGGGCGCTTGACAAGTTGAGACCCTATCTAGAGGGCACGCATTGCAATGTCATTACGGATCATTATTCCTTACTTTGGCTTCATAACCTAAAGAGCCAAGGGGCTGTCTTTGTCGTTGGGCAGTTAGGATGCAGCAATATTCATTTGATATCCAACACCGTGAGGGACAAGATCACGCAGTTCCAGATTGTCTGTCAAGATCCGTGCCAATTATTGACTCGATTTCCTTGAATATGATTGGCAAGGACAATGATAAATAGTATACGTCCATGAAATACAAAGTAGTACAAAATCCACGTGAATATAGTAAATGGAGAGTTGAAAACGATTTCCTGTACAAACATGTGGATTTTAAAATCCTCGAATTATCTGACGCGAATGATTATTGGAAATTAGTTGTGCCTGAGTATCAGCGAAAAGATTTATTGACTACAGCACATTGTCCACCGACCTCTGGTCATCTCGGTGTGTACAAAACATATAATAAGCTTAGTCAGAAGTATTTTTGGCCGAAAATGCGTGCTGATGTCGCTTGTTTTGTTAAGAAATGTTCTACTTGTGCTAAATATAAACCAGTCCAAGCAAAACCTGCCGGTTTAATGGGATGCTAACGAAAAGTATACCGCCCGTTCCAGATGATAAGCACCGACCTTATTGGTCCACTCCCGCGACCAACTCACGGTTATAAATACATACTTGTCATTTGCGATTATTTTAGTAGATTAGTATTAACATTTCCATTAAGATCTGCCACAACTTAGGCAGTAGTTCTGCGTATGGAGCAAGAAATTCTTCTCTTATTCGGTGAACCGCAATTCTTAATATGCGATAATGGCGTCCAATATCGAAGCAACGAATTTCAAGACCTATGCGAGAGGTATAATTTTGAATGCAAGATACCATCCCCAACTTAATCCCACCGAGAGAGTAAACAGAGTGATTAAAGCAATGTTAGCCTCCTATGTGAAAGAGAATCATAAGGATTGGGACAAATTGTTACCGTATGTTTCTTGCGCCTTACGGGCTTTACGAAATGAAGACCTCAAATACAACGTACGAACTTATTGATAAAGCGGGTACTAATCGAGGAGTCTGGCATAAGAGAGACTTGAAGATTGGGCCTGATCATGAGGATAATAACTCTAATTTTTCTGCAGATTAGTTAATTTGTGGTTTCATGTTGTTTTTCAATTCAATTCATTCCATATAACGATCGATACTTTATTTCCTTTTTTTTTTTTTTTTAAGAAAAGCTATAGAAATTTCCATTCATGGGAGTAAAGGAAGAGTTGTCACGGGTTAGATTTGTTGAATAACTTAAAATAATTTTTATTTGCCAATATTTATATTTATTGATATTCATTGATAACAATCACATACACTTACAATATTTTTCTATATATCTAGACCATCTCAATATTCGCAATCCAGATGAATACATTTCACTATTATTGTTTATTCACTTCCTTTGACATGTTTGAAAAAGAATTATTTGACCAAACTTTGTTATTCGTTTTTTTGTTTGAATATTGTTGCTACGTTCTTTTGCTATTATTTGGAATTTCAATTTCATAGTTGAATCGGTCATCGCTCTAGTTGATTCTTCATATCTTTCAGAATTAGAGTAACGCAAGGTGATATTTTTTAATTTTAGTTACATTCAATATTTTTTTTTGGTAGGTACCCTTCTTATATCCGTCTCTTCTGCTCCTGTTGAGAGGGTGGCTTGTGTGTGAATTGTTCCTTCTTTTGATTATTTGTTTAGTTAAAACTTTAGGGTCTCTTTCTTTGAGAAGTGAATTTTTTTGGGAGGTTGGCAATTTGAATTTCCGATGTAATCTTTGGAGCAAATTGGCGTGGTTAAAAGTTAAATGATTGCCTAATGAGAAATTAGTCATTCTCTGGGTATATCGCTCAATATTGTGCTATTTTGTGCTCGCGAGTCTCGCGGATTCTATATTGTCAGAAAATTAGTTATGTGTTGAATCTATTTGGAATTATCTATTTTTGAAACTTTTTGTGAATCTAAAAGATTTATCTAGCTATACGTTATATTCGAAGATTTGGTTGGTTGATACGCTACCTTGAACCATTGAGCGTCGTGTTATGAATATTTTTTTTTGATATAAGGTATGAATAAATTTAACATCGAATTATTAATTTAACCTCGATTTCGAGCTGCTTTCCTCTTTCCAACAAATAAAATTGAATTAAATTTATTTGCATCTACTGATATTTTCAATAGATCATTTAGTATTCAATTTCCAATTTATTTTGATCATTTTGTTATTCAAATGATTTCTCTTGAAGTCAATGACGATCAAACTTTCTGTGTCCTTCTTTTGAAGCTATATAGAAATCTTTGTATGTAACTATGTCTATATATGTGTTATATTTTTGATGTTTCGTGCAATATTTTATTTGTTTTGCGAATTAGCTTAATGTGCTACTCTGTAATAATTATTTTATTCATTCATTTATTTATCTATTCATTTATTCAACATCTCTTCTGCTCAACAGACGAATCCATTAACTGAACAGGAACAAATAATTTTGAATAAAAATTATAAACTGAGAAATCATATAATGTATGTATAACAAAATGTGAAATGTAAAAATATTAAATCAAAGTTAATGATAGGGACATCATTATTTATTAAATATATCGATAACATTTTCTGAATCATCAAGATTCGAACACATTCTGTTCATTGGAGATTTATAAAATGAATTAGAATGACCAGAATCGGGATAGAATGGAAAAGAACTACGTGTCATATGTGTAGGAGCACGAAAGTTAAGTTTGCTCAGAGTTGTCGGATCATCAATATGACCCTGCACTAATTTGTGTAGATATTCTAAGGATAGTTTTTTCCTGCGGGTAGCAAGTGTTTCAAATCCAAAAATGTCAATTAATATTCTATATGATACATCATTTGGATGATAAGTACCAATAATTTTAAAGTGAATATATTTTAAGAATTTTTCTTGAATTTTTTCCAACATGTCTATTTGAGTGTTATATTTTGGGTCCCATATTATAGAGCAATATTCAAGTTTAAACCTTATGTAAAAATGATATGAAGTAAAGATTGCATTTATATTTGTGAACGAGCGACAACTTCGAACAATGAAACCAAGTAATTTGATACTTGAGGAGTATATTTTTTGAATATGAGCGTCAAAATTCAATTTTTAATCGAAAGTTATACCAAGATCTAATATCTCCTCACAAATCTCAAGTGAATGATTCGATATTCTATAGTTGGAATTAATCGGCTTCAATTACCTTGTAAAACATAAAACCTTGCATTTTGATAGATTTAAATGAAGCTTATTTAATTTACACCATTTATCGAGATTATCTGAATCATTTTGTAGGGCATGAGAGTCTTCAAAAGTATTTATTACTCTGAATATTCTCAAATCATCTGCGAAAAGTAATTTCTCACTATTTATGACAGAAGTTACGTCATCTATGAAGATTAAAAATAATAAGGGTCCTAAATTGGAGCCCTGTGGAATCCCAGAGGTCGCAGTGATTGAGTTTGAATTATATCCAAGAAAATATACAAATGATTCACGATTATACAAGTATGAGGTGATTAAATTGATTAACGGAGTAGAAAACCCAAAGCGATGAAGTTTATGTATAATAATTCGGTGATCAATTTTATCAAACACTTTCGCGAGATCTGTAAATACTGTATCTACTTGGCCACCATAGTCCAAAGCTGAGGAGAGATAATGAGTGAAATAACATAAATTTGTGGCTGTTGATCTTGATTTCATGTGAGAAAGATAGCTCGTTTCGGATTTTAAAGTGAATATTCTGATAGATTATGGACTCAAAAATTTTATTGGAATTATTTAGAACTGTCACTGTTACTGTCACTGTCATTTGGTGCACTATAAGTGTTAGGTGAGCGTTAGCCTTACTTTTGTTTGTTGTCTCGCCTACGCCTCCTTGGGTTTTTTTTTGACTTATGTTTTTACGATATATTTTCGCACATCACCTGGCTGTATTGCCCTGATCAACGTTGGCCATCGACAATCGCGTAGTTTGTAAGTGAGATATCGAAATAACCACGGAGGCGCTTTCAGTTAATTATACTAAGGTATACTTAGTCATATTCGTTGAGCAACCGCCCTACCTGCTCTTATAACACTGTGTATCGTAATTTGGCTTGTAAATAGAAGTCCTCTTGTTTTTCCGGATTGCAAATGAAGACGGAGTGATTCAACGTGAATTCTCTAGGCTTTGTATTATTTTCGATACGTATTTCCTTCCAATTTTGATTTTCAGGAAAATATAAAATAACGTAGCGTAGTGTTAAAGAGTTACGTTTTGCAATTTTCGTGAATTCTTCTTTTTTTGCCGTCATCCATAAATTGCATGACGCTCAAGTATTCAAGTGAGTCAATCTTGCATTATTATTTTTATTATTTAGCTTGTGATTGGAAGTATTCATGAATTTTCTTACCCACACTCGACCCCACAGTGGCTACCGGCACTCTTGCTGCTAAAGCTGTTATAAAGTATTTCAAGAAAGATTCTCATATTGACATTTATGATCACGAATATCGTGCTGCATCTTAAAACAGTGGGAAGATGATAGCTGAATGATCATTGCTACAAATATCAGATTTAAACAAAGAATAAATACTGACAACTGATGCTTCGGATTATGCAATCGGAGCCGTATCAACTCAAACACATGAGAATTAAGAAAAACCAATCTGATACCCTCAAAAAACTCTAAATTCAGCTGAACAAAATCATTCAACTATAGAAAAAGAATTGAAATCAAACGCTTGGGCCATCAAAAATTCCAGATCATATTAACATGGAAGGATATTCGAAATTAAAACGGATCATAAGCCTTCAGAATGGCTTTTTAATATGGAAAATCAGAATCAAAAGCTCATGCGTTGGAAAATTGAGATAGGAAAATATAATTTTGGAATAGAGTTTTTGAATGGAAAACAAAATGTAAAAGCTGACCTTTTATCAAAACACTCAGCGCGCAGGATCAAAGATAACAGAAGTAATTGGAAATGCGATAGAAAGAAAGATTATAGCACATTGTGTGTCACGCGACTTCGGAGTGTCAAAAGTATTTGCTAGACAAATAGTAGTGAAATATGATAGTAAAAATTATTGTAAGAATTATGATTCATCAAATGAACATTCAGTTGTACAGAAGTTAGGTGATGAAACAATAATCCATTTAATAACAAAACAAATTTATTTTGATCAACCTTCTCCTAAGAATTTGGATAAGCTCTTGAAAGAATTGGGAGACTATTTAATATTGAATGATTTATATGAAATTAACATCCCTAATTTGGTTGCGTTTCAGATAGATTATCATGGACAAATGTTAAACAAAAATAATACAGAATATTTGAGGACACTAATATACAGATGAATGTTCTCAGATTACAAGAAAATTATCATGTAGAAAATGATAGTGGAAAACCAAATAGTGAACAAGATGATATCAACACCGTGCATTCACAAAACGAGAGGAGCAGGAATTGAATATATGGATAATCGTTTGAATACAGCAGATAACCAACTTGTATTTGACTCACATAACCAGGAAACAAGTATACAAATTCAGAAATTATTCGATCATAGAAAACACAGATGACATGTGAAAATTAGAGAAGATAATTTCGAGGAAGAAATGTTAAGATTTTTAAAAGATTATATTATTCCAAAAATTAGATATTTTGGTATTTCCAATAAAGATCTTGACAAGAAGGTAACAAAAGTTGAATCTGAATAATTGCAGTAGATGAATTGGTTTCTGATATTGAACAGGAAAAAGAGAGGGAAGAAATTATTCACGATTTGCACAACGGAATTACAAACCATAGAGAAATTAATGCTACTATCCAAGCATTGAAGGAAAAATATTATTGGCATAAAATTAATGAAGATATTATGGAATATACTAATAAATGTGAGTTATGTAAATTGAACGAATATGATAGGAAACTGATACCGATGATAAAACAGCCAAGACTATTTGCGATGTTCTAATCAATCATCTTCAAACCTACAGGATACCTGATGAAATAAATTATTACAAGACTTATCGCAAAGACACGGAATTATTATTAATTTTATTTGCGCGAATCATCCAAAGATTGATGCAATCGAAAGATTTTATTCCACAATAATAGAATCATCACGGATAATTAATCAAAAATAGCGGATAAAAGATCAAAACTCAATTCAAAAGGTAGATTTAGCGTTAATAGCATATAACAATAAAAAACACAATGCTTCCAAATTACACCCAATGAGATATTATTTAGGCCTGATCAAAATGAATATTCCAAACAAGAAACCAGATTAGAAGAAGTATTGACTGAACATCAGGATGATATTAATATAGTAAATGAATTAGTAAAAATTAGAGTTATGAATGAGAAATTGAGTAGATTCGCAGGAATTGATATCCCATTACAACTGAAAAAAATAAATTATAAACAGACCCCAAGATTATTTGGTATAGTCAAAGAACCTTTGTATAAGAAACATTTTATAAAAGCTTACGATCCGTTATTAGGAAAAATAAAAACTAGGGACGAACATGGTGATAAGAATTTAAGGTTACTAATACTCTCATCAGGATGCAAAAGCAATTGAAGATTTAAGAATATTTAGTCCAAAATATGTTAAATATATTAAAATTCAATTATGATGATTTGAAGGATCAAGCTATGAAATTATTTATAGGGAATAATAATAGATTTGAACAAGGTTTGATAAACGGACTTGGACCCGTAATATAAGCAATTACTCAGAATTTGGATTCAAGTGATGAGGAACGTTATAATAAACTTTTCGAAAAGATTCAGAGTAATAAAATAACGTTACAAAAACAGAATGAAAAATTTTTACAAATTTCAACTAATATATCCAGGCAATCCAACCAACAATTAGAAAATATCAAACACAATGAAAAACATCTTCAAGAGAAATTATCAATTGTTATATATAAATTAGATAAGAATCAAGATTGGCAGAGTAAATGAGAGTGAATAATCAATTATTAGAGCTAATTTGAGTAAGTAAAAAGTCTTGGGAATTCAGTCAATATATTTTAATTTCTTTCCTACTTTACAGTTTCGGCTGTACCTCAGCCATCTTCAGAAGCGCTACAATTTGAATATTTTTTTATCACTAATTATTTATGCTAAGTTTGTCGGAAATACTTACAAAAGAACTTGAATTGTGAAAAATTAAAAATGTACATGAACTGTGATGTCGAGTTTAATAAAATAGCGGAAAAAAAAAAATTATTTTTTTCCATTTGTCAAATGCCACAACCTGCATCTGTGGAAGACGTTGACCAAGTGCGAGTGAAAAATCGTGTGTGCACGCATTGTCAAAAAATTACAAATTATCACAAGTAGAATTGAGTTAGTTATAGTGTCAAACAATTAAAAATAGATGCAAGCTTGTGCATCACGCAAGGTGTCAAAAATATAAACAAAAATTAGGAAAAGTACCACCGATATTAAAGAATATTGTTGTATATAGTGCTAAGTGCAATAGTATCTGTTTTTTCATTGATATTTTGTTTGTCTTGTTTTATATACAACATTTCTAATGTAAGTCTTTTGTTCAAGTTGATTTCATTATGGATAATACTAGTTTCATCAAAATTAAAAGTATGTCCTGAATCTAAGCAATGAGTGACTAGAGCACATTTTGGCGTATTTTTATTCAATTTTTTACTGTTTCGTTTATGTTCATCAAGCCTTGTTTTTAAATATCTCTTGGTTTGTCCTGTGTACTGTGCTCCACAATCATTGCATGGGATTTTATAAATTAAATTAGATCTTAAGCTTTTATCTGTTTCATCTTTTATTTTGGAGAATAAATTACCTACTGTCTTGTACTGTTTGAAACAAATTTCAATTCCCTCTTTTTTTTTGAATACTTGTTTAATTTTGTAGCTAACGCTATCTATGTACGGAATTGTGAAGTACTTATCGGTCAAAGATTTTTTATTATTTATGTCATTGTCATTCAAATTAGATGAAAGATTCATAACTTGATTTTTGATACCATTTATGACGCCAAGTGGATATTTATTTGAACGATGTCAATTTGAGTGCTCTGCTAAAAATATTTCTAGCAACATTGAGAAGTTGACTTTTTGGATGATTCGACTGAAAATTTGAATACCTCGTACTTGCTGAAGGCTTTTTGTACCATTTGCTGGTAATGTTGCCACATTCTTCTTTAATCAGTAACATATCGAGGAAATATAGGGTGTTATTAACCTCTGTTTCTACTGTGAATTGAATATGGGCATTAAAGCTATTGAAAATGGTTACTATCTCATTTATTTTAGATTCTGGCACTGCTGTAATCAAATCATCAACGTACTTTTTTATGAACGGAACCTTAAATGACAACTTTGCAACAACTTCTTTTAGAACCAAATACATAACTAAATTTGCCACTACTGGAGACATTGAATTCCCCATTGCTGCACCAAACACTTGACGATAAAGCTCACCATTAAATTTGAAGAAACAACTCTCAAAACAAAATGTAATTAAATTTAGTAACTCGTCGAGTGGTATGTCTGTCCGTTTCGATATGATATCATATTTTTGTTCGACAGCTTGAAGCACTAGGTCTATTGGAATATTAGTGTATAAAGAGACCACATCTAATGAAATAAGAACATAATCATTATCTAAAGTTATTTGAGTGACAAACTCTTGGAATTCGAATGAATTTCTGATATAATACTCATCTTCATATAAGTCCCTCAATACTTGACTCAAATACTTTGATAGTTTATCAGTTGGTGAATTTGTTCCAGATACGATAGGGCGAAGAGGTTTGTCGTTTTTGTGTAATTTAACAAGACCATAAACTCTAGGCGGGATTGCATTATTGGATGTTAGACTTTTCTTCATTGTTACATCATTGTATTGTTTGTCAAATAAATTTTTGACTAATTTATTGTTTGTATTTTGAATTTTTGTTGTGAGATCTTTATTTATTTTAATATATGTTCCACTATCATTTGATAGGTCTTCCATTTTACTGATGTATTCATTTTTATTTATAGCAACAGTTAGATTTGATTTGTCTGCTTTAATGATAAGAAGGTCTGCATTTTGTTTTAGAAATTGTTTTGTTTCATTATATTTTTTAATTATATCATCATTTATTTTATTCTGGTGATTTTTATGTTTATAATTGGTCATTATGTTGGTAATTTGCGCTCTATATTGGTTCTTAATTTCAATGTCATCAATTTGACAGATAATATACTCCACATCTGCAATTAATTGAAAAAGAGGTAATTGATCTACTTCAAATGGTACACTAAATTTTGGTCCTAATGATAACAAATCTACTACTCGTTGAAGTATCACTGTTTGCGTCATATTATAAAACCAGCCGTCTTGTGAGAGGTTGTCATTTATAACTATTCTATTTATGTGCAACAGGTTATTGAACTTTTTTTATGTGTGTCTGTCTTATATTATTATTAATGTAGTAGGACTTATTTTCCAAAAATACTTGGAATTTATGCATATGTATGAAGCTAATATTTTGTTCAATAATATCATAGTGATATTGATACTCTTTTTGTTGAAACTGTATTTTCCAATGACTAATTTTCAATTCTAGATTGATTATTTGTACTTTAAACTTTTTAATGATTTTAGTAGTCTCATTTTTGTATGGATTGTTGGATAATAAAACATTTTGCAAACAATTGAAATGATTAGTTATATGAGTTGGAAATATACTATTGCGCTTACACCGCAGCAAAAAGTTTCTTTGGTTTGTAGCTGATATAAGCTTTTTGTTTATATTTAGTAACATCTTTACGTGATACTTAGCCAAGTTTCCATAGACGTCTACGATTTCAGGAATGATGATCATGTTGAAGTTTTCAGAAGGTTGTCGCAACTAGTCCCACGCAGTATATTGAATAAAATAGATGAAGCTGACTGGATGAGTGAATTTGAGTAAGTAAAAAGTCTTGGGAATTCAGTCAATATATTTTAATTTCTTTCCTACTTTACAGTTTCGGCTGTACCTCAGCCATCTTCAGAAGCGCTACAATTTGATTATTTTTTTATCACTAATTATTTATGCTAAGTTTGTCGGAAATACTTACAAAAGAACTTGAATTGTGAAAAATTAAAAATGTACATGAACTGTGATGTCGAGTTTAATAAAATAGCGGAAATTTTTTTTTTCATTTGTCAAATGCCACAACCTGCATCTGTGGAAGACGTTGACCAAGTGCGAGTAAAAAATCGTGTGTGCACGCATTGTCAAAAAATTACAAATTATCACAAGTAGAATTGAGTTAGTTATAGTGTCAAACAATTAAAAATAGATGCAAGCTTGTGCATCACGCAAGGTGTCAAAAATATAAACAAATATTAGGAAAAGTACCACCGATATTAAAGAATATTGTTGTATATAGTGCTAAGTGCAATAGTATCTGTTTTTTCATTGATATTTTGTTTGTCTTGTTTTATATACAACATTTCTAATGTAAGTCTTTTGTTCAAGTTGATTTCATTATGGATAATACTAGTTTCATCAAAATTAAAAGTATGTCCTGAATCTAAGCAATGAGTGACTAGAGCACATTTTGGCGTATTTTTATTCAATTTTTTACTGTTTCGTTTATGTTCATCAAGCCTTGTTTTTAAATATCTCTTGGTTTGTCCTGTGTCCTGTGTTCCACAATCATTGCATGGGATTTTATAAATTAAATTAGATCTTAAGCTTTTATCTGTTTCATCTTTTATTTTGGAGAATAAATTACCTACTGTCTTGTACTGTTTGAAACAAATTTCAATTCCCTCTTTATTTCTGAATACTTGTTTAATTTTGTAGCTAACGCTATCTATGTACGGAATTTTGAAGTACTTATCGGTCAAAGATTTTTTATTATTTATGTCATTGTCATTCAAATTAGATGAAAGATTCATAACTTGATTTTTGATACCATTTATGACGCCAAGTGGGTATTTATTTGAACGAAGTAAATCAGTTACTATGCTGCTAACTTCGTTATGATATTTTTCAGATGTCAATTTGAGTGCTCTGCTAAAAATATTTCTAGCAACATTGAGAAGTTGACTTTTTGGATGATTCGACTGAAAATTTAAATACCTCGTACTTGCTGAAGGCTTTTTGTACCATTTGCTGGTAATGTTGCCACATTCTTCTTTAATCAGTAACATATCGAGGAAAGGTAGGGTGTTATTAACCTCTGTTTCTACTGTGAATTGAATATGGGCATTAAAGCTATTGAAAATGGTTACTATCTCATTTATTTTAGATTCTGGCACTGCTGTAATCAAATCATCAACGTACTTTTTTATGAACGGAACCTTAAATGACAACTTTGCAACAACTTCTTTTAGAACCAAATCCATAACTAAATTTCGATATGTTACTGATTAAAGAAGAATGTGGCAACATTACCAGCAAATGGTACAAAAAGCCTTCAGCAAGTACGAGGTATTTAAATTTTCAGTCGAATCATCCAAAAAGTCAACTTCTCAATGTTGCTAGAAATATATTTAGCAGAGCACTCAAATTGACATCTGAAAAATATCATAACGAAATTAGCAGCATAGTAACTGATTTACTTCGTTCAAATAAATACCCACTTGGCGTCATAAATGGTATCAAAAATCAAGTTATGAATCTTTCATCTAATTTGAATGACAATGACATAAATAATAAAAAATCTTTGACCGATAAGTACTTCACAATTCCGTACATAGATAGCGTTAGCTACAAAATTAAACAAGTATTCAGAAATAAAGAGGGAATTGAAATTTGTTTCAAACAGTACAAGACAGTAGGTAATTTATTCTCCAAAATAAAAGATGAAACAGATAAAAGCTTAAGATCTAATTCAATTTATAAAATCCCATGCAATGATTGTGGAGCACAGTACACAGGACAAACCAAGAGATATTTAGAAACAAGGCTTGATGAACATAAACGAAACAGTAAAAAATTGAATAAAAATACGCCAAAATGTGCTCTAGTCACTCATTGCTTAGATTCAGGACATACTTTTAATTTTGATGAAACTAGTATTATCCATAATGAAATCAACTTGAACGAAAGACTTACATTAGAAATGTTGTATATAAAACAAGACAAACAAAATATCAATGAAAAAACAGATACTATTGCACTTAGCACTATATACAACAATATTCTTTAATATCGGTGGTACTTTTCCTAATTTTTGTTTATATTTTTGACACCTTGCGTGATGCACAAGCTTGCATCTATTTTTAATTGTTTGACACTATAACTAACTCAATTCTACTTGTGATAATTTGTAATTTTTTGACAATGCGTGCACACACGATTTTTTACTCGCACTTGGTCAACGTCTTCCACAGATGCAGGTTGTGGCATTTGACAAATGGAAAAAAATAATTTTTTTTTTTCCGCTATTTTATTAAACTCGACATCACAGTTCATGTAAATTTTTAATTTTTCACAATTCAAGTTCTTTTGTAAGTATTTCCGACAAACTTAGCATAAATAATTAGTGATAAAAAAATAATCAAATTGTAGCGCTTCTGAAGATGGCTGAGGTACAGCCGAAACTGTAAAGTAGGAAAGAAATTAAAATATATTGACTGAATTCCCAAGACTTTTTACTTACTCAAATTCACTCATCCAGTCAGCTTCATCTATTTTATTCAATATACTGCGTGGGACTAGTTGCGACAACCTTCTGAAAACTTCAACATGATCATCATTCCTGAAATCGTAGACGTCTATGGAAACTTGGCTAAGTATCACGTAAAGATGTTACTAAATTTAAACAAAAAGCTTATATCAGCTACAAACCAAAGAAACTTTTTGCTGCGGTGTAAGCGCAATAGTATATTTCCAACTTATATAACTAATCATTTCAATTGTTTGCAAAATGTTTTATTATCCAACAATCCATACAAAAATGAGACTACTAAAATCATTAAAAAGTTTAAAGTACAAATAATCAATCTAGAATTGAAAATTAGTCATTGGAAAATACAGTTTCAACAAAAAGAGTATCAATATCACTATGATATTATTGAACAAAATATTAGCTTCATACATATGCATAAATTCCAAGTATTTTTGGATAATAAGTCCTACTACATTAATAATAATATAAGACAGACACACATAAAAAAAGTTCAATAACCTGTTGCACATAAATAGAATAGTTATAAATGACAACCTCTCACAAGACGGCTGGTTTTATAATATGACGCAAACAGTGATACTTCAACGAGTAGTAGATTTGTTATCATTAGGACCAAAATTTAGTGTACCATTTGAAGTAGATCAATTACCTCTTTTTCAATTAATTGCAGATGTGGAGTATATTATCTGTCAAATTGATGACATTGAAATTAAGAACCAATATAGAGCGCAAATTACCAACATAATGACCAATTATAAACATAAAAATCACCAGAATAAAATAAATGATGATATAATTAAAAAATATAATGAAACAAAACAATTTCTAAAACAAAATGCAGACCTTCTTATCATTAAAGCAGACAAATCAAATCTAACTGTTGCTATAAATAAAAATGAATACATCAGTAAAATGGAAGACCTATTAAATGATAGTGGAACATATATTAAAATAAATAAAGATCTCACAACAAAAATTCAAAATACAAACAATAAATTAGTCAAAAATTTATTTGACAAACAATACAATGATGTAACAATGAAGAAAAGTCTAACATCCAATAATGCAATCCCGCCTAGAGTTTATGGTCTTGTTAAATTACACAAAAACGACAAACCTCTTCGCCCTATCGTATCTGGAACAAATTCACCAACTGATAAACTATCAAAGTATTTGAGTCAAGTATTGAGGGACTTATATGAAGATGAGTATTATAACAGAAATTCATTCGAATTCCAAGAGTTTGTCACTCAAATAACTTTAGATAATGATTATGTTCTTATTTCATTAGATGTGGTCTCTTTATACACCAATATTCCAATAGACCTAGTGCTTCAAGCTGTCGAACAAAAATATGATATCATATCGAAACGGACAGACATACCACTCGACGAGTTACTAAATTTAATTACATTTTGTTTTGAAAGTTGTTTCTTCAAATTTAATGGTGAGCTTTATCGTCAAGTGTTTGGTGCAGCAATGGGGAATTCAATGTCTCCAGTAGTGGCAAATTTAGTTATGGATTTGGTTCTAAAAGAAGTTGTTGCAAAGTTGTCATTTAAGGTTCCGTTCATAAAAAAGTACGTTGATGAGTTGATTACAGCAGTGCCAGAATCTAAAATAAATGAGATAGTAACCATTTTCAATAGCTTTAATGCCCATATTCAATTCACAGTAGAAACAGAGGTTAATAACACCCTACCTTTCCTCGATATGTTACTGATTGAAGAAGAATGTGGCAACATTACCAGCAAATGGTACAAAAAGCCTTCAGCAAGTACGAGGTATTTAAATTTTCAGTCGAATCATCCAAAAAGTCAACTTCTCAATGTTGCTAGAAATATTTTTAGCAGAGCACTCAAATTGACATCTGAAAAATATCATAACGAAGTTAGCAGCATAGTAACTGATTTACTTCGTTCAAATAAATACCCACTTGGCGTCATAAATGGTATCAAAAATCAAGTTATGAATCTTTCATCTAATTTGAATGACAATGACATAAATAATAAAAAATCTTTGACCGATAAGTACTTCACAATTCCGTACATAGATAGCGTTAGCTACAAAATTAAACAAGTATTCAGAAATAAAGAGGGAATTGAAATTTGTTTCAAACAGTACAAGACAGTAGGTAATTTATTCTCCAAAATAAAAGATGAAACAGATAAAAGCTTAAGATCTAATTTAATTTATAAAATCCCATGCAATGATTGTGGAGCACAGTACACAGGACAAACCAAGAGATATTTAAAAACAAGGCTTGATGAACATAAACGAAACAGTAAAAAATTGAATAAAAATACGCCAAAATGTGCTCTAGTCACTCATTGCTTAGATTCAGGACATAATTTCAATTTTGATGAAACTAGTATTATCCATAATGAAATCAACTTGAACAAAAGACTTACATTAGAAATGTTGTATATAAAACAAGACAAACAAAATATCAATGAAAAAACAGATACTATTGCACTTAGCACTATATACAACAATATTCTTTAATATCGGTGGTACTTTTCCTAATATTTGTTTATATTTTTGACACCTTGCGTGATGCACAAGCTTGCATCTATTTTTAATTGTTTGACACTATAACTAACTCAATTCTACTTGTGATAATTTGTAATTTTTTGACAATGCGTGCACACACGATTTTTTACTCGCACTTGGTCAACGTCTTCCACAGATGCAGGTTGTGGCATTTGACAAATGAAAAAAAAAATTTCCGCTATTTTATTAAACTCGACATCACAGTTCATGTACATTTTTAATTTTTCACAATTCAAGTTCTTTTGTAAGTATTTCCGACAAACTTAGCATAAATAATTAGTGATAAAAAAATAATCAAATTGTAGCGCTTCTGAAGATGGCTGAGGTACAGCCGAAACTGTAAAGTAGGAAAGAAATTAAAATATATTGACTGAATTCCCAAGACTTTTTACTTACTCAAATTCACTCATCCAGTCAGCTTCATCTATTTTATTCATTAGAGCTAATACTGATAATTATAAATTGCAATGAATTTTGTGAACAGATTGGAGTAAGTCTTACTTTTTGCTCTTTGAATGAAATACATCCAAGTATTATCACGTACGACAATTTAAGGGAAATTACCTAGAATAAGAATATATGGAATTTCAATGAATTAATTGAAACTCATTGTAAATTTGAAAATAAGCAGATTCATTTTCAAATTACGATACCAGACTTTTCAAACCATTTCCATTCATAATTCCAGTTCAGTCCTATTCCTACATATGATAAAGAAGAGAGATTGATAATAATACATAATAATCAAAAATTATCTTCCAATTCTGGGAGAGAAAATTATGTAATTAATAAATATATATTGATGAACAATAAATACTCCATATTTTGGAATTAGTGAATGTATTCTGAATTCAATGATGAGAATTGTCAAATAATTGTCAGATAAATGAAAATATTTTCGAAATTGTGAACCAACAATATAAAGAAATGTAAATTCAGAATTTGGGGATAAGTTATAGAAATAAAGTTAATGGCACAATGAATTTAATGGAAGTAGATAGAATAATAGAACCTGTAGCTGTTTTACCTAAGATGAAGAATTTGGAGTTAAATCACAATTATCATTCCTATATGTCATATGTTTTAATGATAATAGTTGTTATGATATGTATTTGTAAAATAATATTTGAGTATAAGAGAGATTTTAGTAGAAATAGAAAAATAGAAGAGAATAAAATGTAATCAAATCGTCTAGTCTGAAATCTTCCGATATATCGTCTTGCAAGGAGAGAATTATTTTATACTAGTTTCCATACTTTGCTATTGCGCATGATTATCCCCTCTTAGGATGTAGGTGAGACTTATGATAGTAAGAACTTATAAATAATTGTAAAGTGGAGAAAAATGGCAATCAATACTTTGTCGAGTTGCTACCAACTAATTAGAGAAGTTCATGTAACTCAACTGTATTTGAAGACAGAAAATATATTTATACTTTTAAAGATTAAAAGTCCGCAAAACCTAATTTCTATACATAATCTTTTCGAAGCATTTAGTTATATTAAATAAAATTGAGATAGGTCGATAGTTAACCATTTTGTAAGTATAACCAGATTTGAAAACGTTTCAAAACTACCGGAGATACCCCTGAAGATATAGACAAGTTAAATAAAATAAGTAACGGCTTCACAGATATATCACGACAAACCTTCATGACATAAACCAGCAGGCTATCAGGACCAGAAAATCTTGAGTTATCAAGAGTGTTGATTGCAGAATAAATATAATTCTCAGAGATACATTTCAAATGGCACGGGCTACAAAAGTTGGGAGAATGATGAAGTTTGGGAAAATCAGTGCAGGAAGTTTTGGAGTATACATTCTCAGAATAGACGGCAAATAATTGGGTGATAGAAAGTGAGTCGTCTAATTGTTCATCATGCAGGAGCATGTTAGCAGAAATTCTAGTAGATTTCTTCTCATCATTTTTGATCATGTTGAACTGTGAACCATTCAGAAAGCTACAAAAACTCTTAAGTCTGATTATACAATTATTGGTACAGCCACACGAATAAAAATCCATCAAATTGGTGAAGTTTTGATCACCAAATATGATAAAATCATGATACAAAAAAGATGATGACTCAATGGATTCAAATATCATTTCCTGCTGATCAATGGAAATGGGAAAAGCAGAATATATCATTGCAATTAATAACGTTTTTTGTTGAAAACTAATTTTCACACAAATTGAAATTTGTGCTAAGTTTAACCAGTGGGGATTTGTTTTTAGTTCTAACAGCACACAATACTCCTCCGCCACGGATTCAGCTGACCTTGGAGTAGTCACGGTCATGTCTGTAGACTGTGTGATTATTGTTATAAAAAGTTTCATTGTTGTTCACAGAATCATTTAGCCATGCTCCACTGAAAGCATTGATATCAAAATCCGTAGTAAGACTGCCTTGGAGCAAATCATCAAGTTTGGAGTTAATTCCTGTAGTATTTTGGTGGTAAATCAACATCTGATGAAATACACAAAAATTAAATAGAAGGTCACTGAAATCAATATAACAAAGTTGAGCTAGAACAGACCAATTCAAACAACTGATTGGTAAAGACTACAAAATCTATGAACAGACCTAAAAATTGAAAAGATAATCAAAATACAAGGATGTATGAATAAACAAACAAAATGTGAGATGTGCTGCTAGTTAGGGCAAAAAAATAGTAAAAGTGCAATTTTAGTTAGCAGAAATAGATCAATATAATGTGAAAAATATAACAAGTTCTTCAAGTTATGAAAATTTCGAATTTTACAACAGTATCGTTTGATTTATAATAAATTTCGCCGTCATTCGATCAAACATTTCTGAACCCCAATTTTTCCTGCGCATTTTTTAGAATTCGAAGGCGCTTATGAGTGAGATCTTCCGCAATAGATTTATGAGTCCCTCTGAGTTTGCTTATATTCCGTACAGCTAGATCACGTGCTTTGTAGGACATACATTTTATAATGATACCACGTGGACGAGAAGGCGTAGTACTAGAACCATTAACACCGACAGTAAACTTTTCACCAACACGATGGCAACAATCGATGGCTTCAACCAGAACATCAAGAGATAACTTGCTCCTGAATAGTTCACGCATCATTAGTTCGATGTTTTCGAAAGTCTGCTCAGGAATACCAAACACACGGACGCAGTTGCGTCTGGAATATTGCTCCAGTTTATCGACTTGTTCATCTAGATGATCATTCCTGTTCGTGAGGTCAATTATAATTTTTCAATAATGAAGTTTCAGCTACCCTAATTTTTGTTCAAGATGAACAAAGAGTTTATCTGCAAGTTTGCAGATAAGAGAGTCATCCTTGAAGATTTCAGTAAGTACTTCACTTTCAATAACGGATTTTCTCACATTTCCAAATTTCGTAGAAAAAAAAGAAAAACCGATAAAGTAGGCTTGAAGAAAAAAAAATTGCAAAATTCAAAAATCACACAGCAGCAAAAGCACGTCTACTCGTGCTGACACAACATTACGAATTGCGCAAAATTGGAGAATAAATTTTAACTGAAGTTCACTTCCGGTCCAGTTTATTGTTTTTGGATTATAAGGCAGTTATTCAGATGCTGCAGCAGACTGATATACTAAATTTCAATACTCTACAGCCGATCGTTTAGAATTTATGCGGAAAATTCTAAGAGACTGTCGAATACAGCGCACTTTTAGCTCAGTCGATCTCAATGATGATAAGATTCAAGCATCTGGATATAACTATGGTCTTGAATACTAAATCTCAATATTCTACGTTCAATAGTTTTGGATTTATGTGGAAGATTGAAAAAATAATTGAAGTTAATTGCACTCCTGGCTCATCCGATTGAAATTATAATGCAAGGTGTACAATAATTATTATACAGGGTGATGACTCGGAGGTTGCATCATAGCGTTTTCAATGCAATTATTTGAATGCTCAATTATTGGCTTCCCCAATCAATTCACATCAAAAATGTTAAATAGTTTATTGTAGGAGAAAAATTTCTGCACTTTTTGATACTGATATTTTTGATTCTACTCTACTAGCAACCAGTAAATTTACGGAAATATTTTTTGATAATTTCCTTAGAATCAACAATGCCATGAAATAAAAAGCAAATGCACCCATTCAAAGTTATTGCTTCTATCTGTCATTTGCTGTCGTCAGCGTTTCATATCAAGTATTAAAATTTTCAATTTAGAAGAAAAATTAGATATGGTGGAATTATTTTATGGTCAGAATAGTGCTCGACACATATCAGCTTTCTTTAATGTTAAATATCCAAATCTACCTATTCCAGGATTTGCTGAAACTGTTATTATAAGAATCGGAGTGATTATTATTATAACATTTATTTTGTTACTTCATGGCTCTGTTGATTCTAAGAGAATTGTCAATGAACATTTTCGTGAGTTCACTGACTCCTAGTGAAGTATAATTGAATAGTCTAGTGTCAAAAAAGCACAAGTTTTTCATTTACAATAAACTTCTCAACTTTTTCTATGTTAATAATCAGGAAAGTCAATAACTGGATATTTCAAAAATAGCATCGAAAACGCTATGGTGCGTCCCTTGAGCCATCACCCTGTATGTTATAGAAATGTTCAATATGGAGTTCCATTAGCAAAAGCAAACGTGATACATGCTGCTACTTTGAAGCCGTCAGAGAAGCCAGCTGCTGAAAAACCAGTTAATAAAAATTATGTCCAAAGAGACTATAGAGGCTCACCTGTAAAATTCAGATAGATGGGTAATCAATTTCCAAGAAATTTCGCACCTGTCAAGAACAGGTATAGGGTTGCAGCAATGTCATAGAGGTCGTCATAGAAAATTAATGCAGAATAGAGTAAGGTATCGAGAAAGAAGTTAACGCATAATGTGAGGACGATTCACATAAGGACCCTGCCAGTCAATTTTTTGGAATTTAAGAGTCAACTCGGTTTTCTGCAGAATATACTAGAGTTGGGATTGCATTACATAGGCTAATCTCGAAGCAAGTTATCAGAACTTGTGCTGAGTCCAATGGTCAGTTTGCATCAACTTATTTCCTAGTTCTGAAACCAGATAAATCTGACAGGTTTATAATAATTCTTAGAGGACTGAATGAGTTCATTAAGGTGCCATATTTTGATATGGAAGACCTGAGATCGGCAAAGAGCTTAGTTGATCAAAACGCATACATGACTAATATTGATTTACAAGATGCTCATTTCTTAGTACCTGTTTCAAGATCAGTTGTGCCAGTTCACTTGTTTATCGTTTAGTCTGTCTGTCAGTTCATACATTTCCACAAAAAATATGAAACCAAGGGTGAATAAGCTCTGGGGGTCTATTCTTGCAACTATGGCCCTAAACGACAATTTTTGGACGAATCACCTCGAGTGGGTATACCACCTAGAGACGTCGTATGCGAGGGTACAATGATTAACACCAATTTAAGTGAAACGTTAAATAATATAAGCAAAGAGAATACGGAATTTGATACCAAACTGACAATAACGATGGATATCGTACTGCAAGATAATATTCAATGTAATATCTCTCAAATATTAGAAAATTCATGTGAAGCGTCACGTTTCCATCCACGTCAAAATTCTTTGGAATCAATTCATACATCTTTTCCGATGAAAAAAAAAAGAGAGAACCTCAATAAGCTCATTGATCTTGAGGAGACTTATGTTATAGCAACAAGTCGATCCTCAGTTTTGAATGCCAGAGTACGAGTGAGTTTAGAATGTTGAAAGATGAAAATACAATATTATTTTGATAAAATATGTTGATAATCCATGATTATCTCTATTTTTGTTGCGTATGGATCAATTTTTCATAATTTTTACAGTCATTCATTGGTTCAAATGTCAAACGTCATGTCACAAAACTGTCCAAAATATCAATGAGCCAATAAATATGAACAACACTATTGAGAGGCGTTTTATTCACATCATTTACTATTGGCTGCTACATTTTGTATAAATGTGGCAGCTCAGCACTTGTCTCGCTGATGGGAATCATACCCTATCCAATGCCGGATACGAGTCAATTCACTTCAGCAATTCATCTCTCAATTCGCATGCAAGGTAAGGTATACGACAATTCTCAAATTCATAGCAACTCGCATGACTTCCAAAATAAGGCCCCAGGTTCTCTTGATTTTTTTATCAGTTATTTATCTAGATGTTTTTTGTATGCATAAGTAGTTCTTTCGAATCTTGTGAAGCTGATGTAGGGTCAACTATCAGGTCTCCTGAACATCTGAGATTTATAATAAATTATTTGAAGAGTCAGACAGCTCCTAGTAAGAAGTCTACATGAGTTGGATCCATTTTAGATTCAAAAGATCACCGCGTGAGATTAATTTCAGGAATGAAACTCATGTAATGACACTTCTAAATAAGCTAAAGCTCTATAAGAGCTATAGAACCAGATGCACTGCATAAATGAAAGGGGCTCTAGTCGCGTGCTGTCCAGAAATGGAATATGGTAGAATTTTTTGCAATAGGATCGAAACAGAAACGGTTAGCGTTGTTAGTGAATAATAATGTCTTTGAGGGTTATGTAGAATTCAGTTAACAGGTCATTAGGACATTTTCTAGTGCAAAAGGAGTGTATTGGAAGCTAGTAATAAAATTTAAATACAGACTCATAACTTATGGTGGGATTCTGAGCATTATCTTAAATTTCTATAACGTTACAGATCTAAAAGCTTATCAGAATCCATAGGTGGAGCTCTTATAGATTTTATTGAAATGGTATTCTGAACAATTTTCTATAAGTTATGACATCATGATACTTTCGTTCATTGGAACCTTCAGTTCAATGTTGCAAAATAGGTTGGGAAATAGTTTTCACTTCTGGATTCTTTGTTCAAAAATATAGATTTATATATTTTTTTCAAGCTTCTGATGTTTTCAAGTGGATAAATCATATAACGACGTGAATAAAGTCATCAAATATAACGATGCCTTCTAGTTTCAATTCATATCTGATCTAAGTCAAGCTTTCATGTGTCGGATTATTTTGACATATTTGAATTGAGATTTGAAGAATTTTGCGAAAATTTCAAAACATAAAGGCTTTCTAGTAATTATTGACATTACAAAAGTGTTCGATGAAATGAATAAACATTGTGTGTCCTCGGAAGAGAGCAAGAAATATTGCTAGAGAGGAATAAGTGTGCATGGATTATGAAGAATATGGATACGTATCCAAGAGTAATACTATAAATTCAATATTAGATGATAATTATTTGAATAATAAGTGAGAAGAATACATTGAATCCAATTATGAGAGTCGGTACAAATTTAGATATAGGTGAATGGAGAAGACACTCGCAAGGAAACTTTGAGTGGCAAGAGCCTGAAATTATATTCTTGAGCATGAATATTTCTTATTGATGTATTTTGGAATGGCCATTTTCGGATTGATGCAAAGTTCATATTAAATCATAGCCAATTGTATTATCCTGATGGAATAACTGTTGGAAATGTTTATTTGGAGTTGCGAATGAGTTTATTGCATTACTTAAATTATTCTCATCAATCTCACATAATTTTTGAATGAATTCTCAATACAACTATTGGAAATAAATGCTAATCTTTCGAAATTATTCACCAGAATAAAGTACATGGTACGCAAAACACCTAAATTATTATTTATTTTGACATTCCAAATGTCTTATGGTTAGAGTTCATCTAATCCTAACGTCATAGATATGTATTACATATTCAACGTTATAGATATCTATTATATATTTAAAGGGGGTAGGACTGTCACACTAGCGCCACGGCAATTGTGCGGTGCCGTGCAGTAACTAACACTTAGTAACACATACGCAAACTTCGTATTTTTCTTTCCGTAAGAGTGACACAGTCCTGCTGCAAAGAGTTTTAAGTGTCAATTATAGTGGTGAGTGATTTTGAATGTCACATGAATAAATAAGATCCTAATATACAACTAGTGTATTTCTAGTACTGTTGTCTTGCTTGTTTAAGACAAAATGTCATTTCACTCTTACATTGTATTCTTCAATGAAAAATGGCCTGGAAATTGGATCACTTTTTTGTAGCAGAATATATCGTCAGAATCAAGACAAACTTCATAAACAAAAATAAAATGTCACATTGATGATCCTCCATAAGAAAAATCAAATAGATATGTATATATATGGATATCAAAAAAATTACTTGAATTTTGGAGTATCGAGAAACGTCGAGAGCAATTTCCGCCGCAGAACGTCTCAATTCATGGAAATTCATCAACGAAACAAGATCTATTCAGGGTACCAGAAAAATCCCATGGAATATAAAGCTTAATTTATATCTAAAGAGCCCATCTCAACACAAAATTCTAAATTCCATGAGAATACACTTTTGATAATGCAGGAACTTGAAGAGAAACATATGGATGATAAATCCGCATTTACCTATGAATACCATAGGAAAACCCTATAAGTCAAGAACTATGGATTTTATCGAAAAAACACCTACACTAGTTTGCGACACAGAATATCATGTTTCACAAGAACTGCATCGTAATACAATATCGTGATTTTTCATTTTCTCCATGTAGAAAACACGAGATTGAAAGAGAATCCTCAACGGACAGAGAGGCAGGCATAATTTCTGTGATTATGGAAGATAAGCTATATCTATATATAATTTTTCAAATAATGTAATCAAATTACTTCCAGATGCTAGACTATTTGCTATTGTACATAAATGCTGAAATAGGGGAATATTATCATTACTCCAGATGTTGTTATTGCATTTAATTTATTTTACTCGTATTCATTTCATTTGTGATCTGTGATTTTAGTTTCCGTGATTCAATTCATATTTGAATCATGAACACTGGAATCATGAATATAAATCTTCCAAAAAATCTGTGTAATATTCAAAAGTACCTAGATTCGTATCCACGCGCTATTATAGTAGTTCAATGGGACCGCGGATAGATGGCGCTGACAGTATTATGCTAAATTTGGAGTAAAGTGGGCGTTTCGCTTCTATAGTTGTTTTGTTTTGTGCATTCAATGATTTGCTTGACACGAATTTGTAGCTTATTGGAATGAATCATTATTATTGGATGAAAATTTGTTTAATTTTGGTGTAATTTCTAGTCTGTAAATCGACAATTGAAGTTGATATAGCTCTCTTGATATGTGATAGATCCTAATAATTCAAAGCTTGTTAATCCAAACTGAGATTAATGGCCAGTTGCTCCACCGTCACTTAACTTTAAGGGAGGAATAATAACCGTAGTAACGATTGTCCATACAATAGTTGCCATAGATATTAAACTCCACTTGAAGTTAAGTGACTATGGTGCAATTGGCCATTAGTCATTGATTACGTTAGTAATAATTGCTTGTGCTACTTGTACATAATTTACGTTCTGATCTTGGAACAAATAAACTATTTATCTATCTATCTGAAAAAGTAATTCGTTGAAATTTCAAATTATCTTACTGTGACCGTTATAAATGGGAGTCGATAGAGTGAATAGAAGAGCCTGTGTCAGCGTTGATACATATTATTTTCAGATGAGGCTATCGTGCAAGTTCATAGCAAATTCACGATATTCAAATATGTTATACAAACTAATATAAATTAAGTTTGAGGACAATATTTCAGCAAAGATTCAAGAAAATATAGTTCGTTGAGGTACGACAATAAAAAAAAACAAGTTTGACTGATAAAAAGGAGAGAAAGGAAGCTGAAAAACGACAAACATCATTTCGATATAATTACGAAAATTAATTCCGCTGAGCCAAACAATCCGATTCAGAGCAAGCTGCAACTGAAGCCAATCGCGGCAACTCTTTGCGTCGAGCAAGATGCTCTGATCCAGAGCAAGCCACAACTAAATCCGATCGCGATAGCTCTTCGCGTCGAGCAAAACGCTACGACCCAGAATATTCTGCAGCTGAAGCTGATCGTGACGATTCTTGCCGTCGAGCCAGGCGAATTAAACTATTGGAGTGGCATAAGGCTGTGGAAGCATATGAGCCAAACATGAAATACGGACCTTACCAGAGATGCTAGTCGTGCAACAAGCTCCTGTTTGCGAATCAAATTACCACTACAACGCACGGGAAACTACTGGAGAAGGGATGCACGGTTTATTATCTGAAACAACTCGTATTGGAAGAGCTCTACAACATGAAAAAGTACGATTTTTACTCAATTTGCAGGACTTACGTACGAGAGAAGACCTTTTCTCGATTCAACATAACCAACTTGAACCTCAAACTTCCGGAAATCCCCAAAGAGTTTGCTAATCTGCAGCCGACAAATTTGGAAGAAAGATGTACGGTGGCAAGAATTCCATTAATGAAATTGGTATCTCTCGGCTGTGATCGACAAATGGGCATCAAATCTGGCATTTTTAATGTTCCTGTGAGTGTGAAATGCATTATTGCAACTATCCCAGCGAGAGCTGAAGACTGTGGCGTTAGCGAGTTGACATTAAAACGAAAAATGTCCTACAAATCGAGCTACATGAAGGAATGTGTGTGATCAAAAGTGATTTAGAAAGCGGTTGAACTCTTGTGCGAGCAACCATTGTACATTCAAGAAGAAATAAAACTTGATCCAAACGCAGAGTGCGAACGTAGGATATCTATATAAAAACATTTATCCCAACAACTAGTAATTATCAAACCCTTTCAGATATGTACATTGACCTGGATGAAGAATTGATGGAGGCGAAGGCAGAGATAATTCAACAGGAACTATTGGGAGATACGGATGCAACTGACGCGAATGATCAATTTTTCATACCAGAGCAAACTCTCTCAGACTGGAACCAGGTATGAGATAAAGCCCGTCTTAATGATTCACTCACATTGATTGACATGCAATGTATTGTTTTTTGTTCATTTCAGGCGGAGGGAGAATTCCTATCCCAATGTTCTTGGATCCTTTTTGTTTAGAGCTAGCGATTCCATCAATCTATTTTGGACATGCAAAAGGAGCACCGTCGCAAGGAATAAAATTATCATACGAGGACCAGTCAAACTCTGAACTTCAAAGCTACGATTAGCATGCTGCCACGCCCGAGCATCTTCTCTTTGTGCAGAAAAAGGGTGAAATTAAACAGTTGATGAACCAAATTAGTATTGTGCTCCGCAAGAATGCTCAAACAAACAATGTTACTGTTTCACAAGTCACCAACCGAGAGTATATTGAGAGATCCATCTCACAAAAAAATGCATACAAATTTATGGGCTCGATCACTGGAACTTCTGCATATTGGGAGTAACAAAAAAAGGAAGTTCTTGCGATGGTGCGACAGTTTGGTATTTTCACTATTTCCATCACTCTGACCGCCGCCGGAACACATTGGATGGAGCTGCTGATGATTATCAAGTGTACAGTGGACAAGCAAGAAATGACAGAGCGGGAAGCTCAAAATTTGACATTCGACGAGAAGAAATGGCTGATTAGAACTGACCCATTCACTTGCGCCCGGTATTTTGATCACCGCTTTAAGGGAATAAAAAGACATGGTTCAACTCTCGAGACGGTCCTTTCGGCAAATATCAAGTCAGCCATTACTTCTACAGAATCGAGTATCAGCATCGTAGATCGCTACATGTGCACATGCTGATCTGGCTACAAGACGCACCCATTTTCGAGCCACACGACAAAACAATGGAAGACAGAATCTGCGACCTGTTTGATATTGTGTTTACAACGTGCACTGACGATCCAGCGGTGGCTGAGTACCTGAAATATCAAACGCATCACACTTGAAAAAGAGAGCAGCGAGGAGAAACGAGCTGTTGATTCGGCGCGCCATTTCTGCCAATAGACAAGAGACGCATTCTATATCCTTTTCATAACAAATTGAACTGGGATGAGCATGAAAAGGTTCGAGAGCGAAACAGAAAATGGAAAAAATGCTTAGTGAAAAGCTCGACGAGATTGGCACGTTCAATAATTTGCTGCGAAAACTTATTTCCACTCTCGAGGTTTATATTCAAGGTGCTCGTGTGACTATCAATCATCCCACAAACTTCGTCAAGATAGACCCTAAGGATACAAGGATCAACGTCGATAGCAAGGAAATTCTTCCATTGATGCGAAGCAATATGGTCATTCAAGTGGTTCTTGATCCCTACGCTTGTATTGGCTATGTCGTCGATTATGTGAGCAAGTCGTCCCGAGGACATCCGAAGTTGTTGCGAGAGTGTGTCAAAGATGCCCGAAAGGGTAATCACGTTCTGAAGGTAGTTCTTGAGTCACTCGCACACATTCTGTACAACTTAAAGGAGGTCTGCATCCAAGAGGCAGCCTGGTGTCGATTGCGATTTATGATGACTCGATGCTCGGATCTGGTTGAATTCGTCAATACTGCACATTCATCAGCATGTACTTGACTACTGAGCTACTCATGTGTCTATTTTCTTGTGTTTTAGCCACTTATGTGCCTACTTTCACGCGAATAACGTTCTTATCACTTTGTTTTCAGACAGGAACCCGTGTTCTAAAGTCTAATAAAATTCTCCAAGAACTAGCAAAAGATATTCCAACATGTACAGACATATTCAAGAAGGGTCCTGCTGATCGGTATGCTTAACAATCTGATGAACTTGAAGACATCTGTTTCGCTCTGTTTGTCGCAGATTTCAATTTTGAACTAAAGGATGGAGTGCCTGCATATGAAGAAGATAATGACGTTAACATTGATCAGTCAGCCGAAGTTGAAATGATTAACGAGTCAATTGGCGGCGAAATTGAGGAAGACTATGAAACCGGAAATAGTACAGCACAGCGCTCGAGAAAGCTCTGAGAGTTTATGCTGAAAGATAAATCTGGCACAATTGACGAGCGCAAATCTTCAAAAGTCATTGGGTATTGTCGTTATAGCATCGAACAAGATGAGGGAAACTTTATGCATGAAATGTGCCTCACCGTGGCGAGATGAGGTGACCGAAGTTGAAAATGCCGATTACGCTGGTAGATACTTGGAAAATCGGAATGTGATCTTGGCCAACTTCTGCAAACACAACGCAATCGACATCATTATCACCGACATTTTGAAGAAAATCAATGAAAGTCGTCGTAACAATAAACAGCAAGAAGAATCGGATTCTGACAAGAATCCCGAAGAGAATCCCGACTATGAGAGCGTCTTCGACTTCGACGATAATGTCGTGCAGCCTGACATTGCGGCTGAGATGAGTGAATCATCTGCACATGAGAACATATGCAAGTAAGTCGTGCCAGGTCTTCTAAAAGATCACGATTATAGTCTACTCATCGATCCATTGAACAGTGAGCAGCGAGATTTTGTCATGCACATCGTAAATCAATTGAAGAAGAGAAAGGAGCTGCCCATCTACAATATTGTCACTGGAAGAGCTGGAGTAGGAAAGTCGCAACTCATCAGTGAATCGAAGCCTACAGAAAGTCTCTCGTAGTATTCCTGGCATAGGAAAGGAAAGCGAAATTCTTATAGTGGCATTCACTGGAATGGCCGCTCATAACTTTGGCAGCATACGGCACACAGCTGTTTTCATTCAACTACAACAATCGGCAATGCAAATGCGAACCACCGCCCGGACCTTCTGAATACTCTAGCGGCCAATTTTCTGCATCTAAAACTCATCATAATCAATGAGATTTTGATGTTGTCCGCTGAAATGCTCTATCAAATTAGTTGCCGTTTGAAGCAAATCAAACACAGCCATAAGAAGTTTAGAGGCATGTTTGTAATTGTCGTTGGAGATTTTAACCATCTTGCGCCATTTGGAGGCACGCTAGCTTACAAACCTCAAAGCGTTCGTTTTCGTTACTCGACCTCAGTTCTAGTAGACAATCAACAATAGTCACTCTTTCTGTATTACAAACTTACGAAAGTCATGCGACAGCAGAATGATCTGCTATTTGCCGAGATTCTCAACAGATTGTCGATTGGGGAGTGCACACAGGAGGACATTGCAATGTTCAACTTAAGATGCTTCGCAGAAGACACTCTGTCCGAAGAAGCAAGAACGACAGTGTGACTTGAGGCAACAAATAATGCAGTTGACATGTTCAATAGTAGACGCGTGCGCGAAGTCAGTTTGAGCAGTTCAAACCAGATAATCATGCACAAAGCAGAGGATCGACTCAGTGGACATGTTTCAGAACGACAGAAGAACCAGGCTCGACATGAAATTGAGTTGAAGAACAGGCAGGATACATAGAATCTGGTGATAGAACTGCAAATAGTTGTTGACATTAAGTACATGATCAGCACAAATATCTACGTGGTGGATGGACTTTTTGATGAATCAATTGGCACATTACGCTTCGTCGAAATTATAACTAACCGTATGCAAGTAGCTTATCGCGAAATGAACGATAAAGATGTTGGTCACATTGCACGAGACAAACTAAGGAACCTGATGCTGAAGAAAAAAATATTTCTCCGGTGGACGCCAATATTCCAGATAAAAAAGTCGTTTAATGCACTGAAGAAAAGAAGTGTGCAAGTAAATATTCTCGTACTCGTGCGAGCTAGTGCAAGCCGTCTAATGTATTTATTCTCATTCAATAGATGACGAAACAATAGTTGCCAATTCACATCGCAGAGGCGATCACCGTACACAAATCACAAGGACAAAGAATGCAAAAAGTCGTCATCGACCTAGATTCTGGCAGAGAAATCAAAAAAATACTCATGCTTCACGTTACATAGTTCCGTGCCACTAGCCGCGACGGACACTTCTTGCTTGGACAATTCAGAGCGCCTGCGAAACCCGATGACAGCGATCCAACAAAGTTAGAGGTTGCGAGAATGGAACATAATTGTCTCCTGATGCCTAAGTTTAGGTTTCTGAGAGAAGTCCATGATTGCGACTTCATTCAAATCATATCACCTGATGTCCAATCACTCCAAAAGTGTCTGATGAGACATTTGTCAGGAGCCACTTAATGCTCTTTCAAGAGACTTAAGCAATAGACGGCAAGACCTACGACGTGCCAGGATCTTGAGAAGTCACACGAAACAGCTATGTTGGTAATTAAGCGCTTGCACAAGGATCAATCACCTACATTAACGAAAAAAACTATATCAAAATGTCGTGCCATCACGGATGAGCGAATTCGAAGGAGGAAAATTCCACATCGTCATCACTGCATGTATATTCTTCGGTAGGGTACTTATACTGAATGTATATCAAAATCCTGGTGTCCCGCTTCATCTTTTCAAAGCAGCTTTGGAGTATTACGATGACATAGTTTCGAGTTGTGAAAATACACTCATTGCGGGCGATTTCAATGAAGACATGGTATCAGGAAACTCTGCAATCGAAACATGGCTTGGGTCCAAAGGAGTTACACTGATTTCACCGAAAGAAGCAACAACAAATGGAGGCACAACAATCGATAGCGTATTTTAAAGAGGCACCATAAATACTTAGGCTTTTTTTACGAAACAATATTCTCGTACCATAGGCCCATTATTGCGAGGATCTTTTGAAAAGTCAGACATATAAATGTAGCAGCGATTAATAGACCAATTTTACTGCTTTTTGCCTCATTTCTTTATTGCTCTTGGTTTTTTTTTATATAGCTTTGATAAAGATCAAATTATTACTCTAAGTTACAGCACATGACATTCCGTCAGTCAATAACTAAGCAATGAAGAATAGATTGTATTTTTGAGTTTTTACATGCATAAATTATGTACCTATCAAAAAGTCAACTTGAAACTTGCACTAAGTGGAAGCTACTGTTTCGTAGGTTTGCCCAAACTGCTTGATTTCAAGCTCAGTAATTGTGAGAGATGATAACTTGCGAGATCTCTGAAGTAATAAGCACTCACGAGCTGTCAAAAATGCGCTTCCTTCATCCAGATGACTCTCAAATATTTCTAACAGTGTGTCACAAGTTATTTATTCATTTTCATTCCAAGTCAAAGGAATTTCTGGATTTACTGAAATTTGCTGTTACATGCAATATGTGTTTGGACGTAAGAGGACCAAAAATGTTAGAATGTGTTATGACTGGAAATTCCTATATAAATTGACCAGTGTTGATCTACTATTCTACTCGTATAAAATGTAAGTCAAAATCATTTGTTGAAATTTCACAATAGTATATTGTGCAACAAGTGCGATAAGTTGTCGATTGCCCACGAGAGCAAAGTTGGGCGCACGAACGAAGTGAGTGCGTTCATTCGCTCAAGTGACTTGTCGCACGCAAATTATACTTGGCGCACTCAAAAGCCGAAGAGCCATTTACCGCCCGGAAAGACGTGCGCAAAATAGTGCTTATTCTGCATGAGTAATAAAAAAAAATATTATTCTATACTTTTGGTTCTCAAAAAAATTGATAATATAGAATTTTCTGTGATATTCTTGAATCGAAAGCTTGACTATTTTAAAAGAGAACTCTTCTATTTTTGGCCACTATAAACTGACTGCTACGCCCACAAAACATTGTTTTCTTATATATATATATATATATATATATATATATATATATATATATATATATATATATATATATATATATATATATATATATATATATATATATATATATATATATATAAGGTAACAGATGTTTCGTGGGCGTTTGCAGTCAATGGAAATTGGCTAAATAAAAGATCACTCTTTTAAAATATTAGTCAAGCTTTCACCTAATTTTTAGGCTTCTTCAGGACACTATAAAGTATTCTATTCATCAGATTAATTTACATAAAAAATAATAAGCATGAATAATAATATTCATTTTCTGCTGCAAATAGTTGTAAATATAAATTGTATCGTGTATTCAGCCTTTTCTTTGAAATTTTCAATTATTTCAAAGCCCTAGCTTTCACCTCCAATTGAAGGCTCCATCAGGGGAACCAAATTGATGAACAATAAGACAGTTAAAACATATACATAAAGCAATAAAGTTGGTAAATAAAAGCTCACAGGAAAATTAGAGAATTGAATTCGAAGGGACATCAAATATTTGTTGCAAAAAACCAAGTGGATAAGAGTAACATAGAAACAACCAGAAACACAGATAAATAATCAATAAGTGAATCAATTTTGTGTATTAACAAATAAATCAAGTCGAGTATAAAATATAATGAGTATAAAGACTTGATTATATTGAAGTAAAGCAAACTTTGATTTTGCGTATCAGATTTTTTATTCAGTGTGTCGCTACGAAAATTTATATGATACATTTCTAGTAATGAACGCTTGACAAAACTGTTACACTTGACAATGTTTAGCTACATTCGGTATTTTCTCATGGGAAAGGCACTGCTATCTCCTCCCTCATTGAATTTGGGCATCATCCGGAGGTCTCATTTTTGACTGGAGGACTGATGGCCTGGGCTCAAGTTCTTGACTTTGATTTGAACTTGCACGTGGTGAGAATGGAACCTTGGACCTGAAGAACCTTTTCTCCAAATAAACTGTGAACATTGCAATTGCAATAATTGTTAAAATACAATACAGAATTATTATTGAATCATTCGTAATATCGGTGCTATTCTCTTCAATGTCTTCATTCTTGTTAATTGGCAACTTCAATGCTTCAAAAGTATTCAATTCAACTGCCATCTCCGGTATTTGCATCTTATCCAATTGATTCTTGAAATTTTCTAAAAGTATGGGCCTTCCAAATGTTTTTCTTTAGAGTCTCATTTCTTATTTTGGAATTTGATATTGCATTTATCTTCTTTCATCAGAAAATACCTTGAATATTCCTAACTTCGTCGTCATGTGTACATGATGATTCAAATATTTCTGATTTTGGGAAAAAAACCAGAATTTGATTGACTTCTCCCAATAATTCTATATGGTCTCTTCTCATATCAGTTTTAATATATTCGCAATTGGTATTATTATTTTTGAGAATGATGTTGGTTTCAGATGACTCGTTGCTCATTTCGCTTATCTCATTTGGACATTGATAAAAAGTACTTTTTGTACATATGCCTCTTGAAGATTTCAATTTTCCATCTTTGTATTTCAGAAAATATTGTCTACTTGGAATAATAGTTCCATACTCATTTTGGTACAAGCTTAGAATGGATATCAAATGGAACAACTCAAAGTCAATATCGTAATTAATTGGAATCTCCAAAAAATGAATAATTTTGTCAAAATTCAATTTACAATTGACTGTCATCAATTTCTCCTATTCAAAAATACTGTCTTATACTGGTTCTAGTGGGAATTCATCATTATTATAACTATAAATTCTATTTAACTCTTTATAAAAATCATTCGTTTTGATAATATTGGGAAGCATTTTCCTTCTGCTCGATTTTTGATTTTAATGCAATTCCATTCTGTTTAATTGTGTCAATAATTTCATTGGGTTGTTGGACGAGGTTGTGGCTCCCGGAATATTGATGTTTGATCTGATTACTAAATATTCTCTGATTATTTTCTGTGGGACTCAAATTTTTTGTATACTGTCGCTCATCTTTGGCATCTAAATTGCCTATTATTGATCTAATGATAGTACCTTATCCATTTATTACACCTCTCTTATTTCTTTGTTGCTCTGAATTGATCATTGAATGACTTAATCTATCATTAATATTAATTCTAATGTAATTGATTATTTGATCATTATTTACAAAGTCAATGATCAAATTATTATTGATTAGGCTCTTGAAGATATCATATTGACTATTCAAATTATTGAATTGCTTAAAAATTATTAATATGTCCTTTATGTTGAGTCCTTGAGGACGGACCTGGGAGATTTAAATTTTGATAGAACTGTTTCTTCGGTCTTTTTATATTGGAAAGATGGATTTTTGATTGTTTTCTTGTATCTATAGGATCTAACTTGATTTCTGCTGTTTATAAATCTCAATTGACGGTTTCAATTCGCTCCTTTTTGAATTTCGCTTGACGTACTCTGTTAACTTTCTCAGGCTTAGCGGGTATTTTTTTTTCGTGATTCATTCAATTCACTCACTACTTTGTCTTCATTATTTTGAATTTTCTTGTTAACATGTTCGTATGTGAGTTTTGTTTTTTCTTTGTGATTTTGTACATAATTTGTTTCTCTTATTTCATATCTAACGGTGAATTATGGTGTGATTCTGAGCATTATCTTGAATTTCAATAACGCTACAGATCTATATGCTTATTGGAATTCATAAGTGGAGATCTTATAGATTCTATTAAAATGGTATTCTGAACAATTTTCTATGAGTTATGACGTCAGGATACTTTCGTTCAATGTTGTCAATAGGTTAGGAAATAATTTTTACTTCTGGATTTTTTGTTCAAAAATACGGATTAATATATTTTATTCAAGTTTCTGATGCACTCAAGTGGGTAAATCATATAACGACGTGAATAATATCATCGAATATTACGATGCCTGCTAATTTCAATTCATATCTGTTCTCACTCAAGTTGTCATGTGTCAGATTATTCTGACATATTTGAATTGAGATTTCAAGAATTTTGCGAAAAGTCTAAAACATCAAGGTTTTCTAGTGATTATTTACATTACAAAAGTGTTCGATGGAATGAATAAATATTGTGTGTCTTCGGAAGAGAACTAGGAATATTGCCAGAGAGCAATAAGTGTACATGGATTATGAAGAATATGATTACGTACTCAAGAATAAATTTAACATTTGGTGATAATTATTTGAATAATAAATGGGCAGAATACATTGAATTCAATTGGGGACGGTCAAAATGTAGATGTAGGTGAAATTATATTCTCAAGCAAGAATATTTCTTATTGATGTATTTTGGAATGGCCATTTTCAAATTGATGCGAAGCTCATATTAAATTATGGACAGTTGAATTATCCAAACGGAACATTTGTTTAAAATGTTTATCCGAAGCTTCAAATGTATTTATTGCATTATACTTTTCTTCTCAATCTCACAAATTTCTTGAATGAATTATCAATACAACTATTCAAAATAAATGCTAGCCTTTGATAATCCTTTACCAGCAAAAAGTGCATAGAACGCAAAACACCCAAATTATAATTTATTTTAACATTTCATATGTCTTATGGTTAGAGTTCATCTAATCTTAACGTTATAGACATCTATTACGTATTCAAAGGAATCTTTAAGCTACAGATTCTTTCAGAATATCATTTTACTTATCGAATCTGTAATTTGTTATGGACTTTCTTATAGACGCTATAGAAACGCTCAAAATCCCACCATTAGTTTCTAGGTGACCATTCATTATTTCAATTGGTTTCAAACTTGTAGATATGTGACCCATATTATTATAGGCTGAAATCGCATAATGGACTCTGTTCTCTATTGATGCACTCTTGAAATTTTCTTGCATGTTGAATAACCTTATATGCTTTACCAAAGTAGGATGAAAACATTCCACAAGACTGTTAGAATTTGGATGCTGAGAGCAAATAAAATAAATTTCTACTTTATATAGACTAAATAATTTTTTTTAAATATTATTTTTGAATTCTAGACCGCGGTTTGATATTATTAATTCAAGGATCTCATGATGTGAGAAGAATCTGATCAATTTGTTACAAATTTCTACAGTATTGGTTGACTCGACTTCATATGCTTGTGCATATTCTGAAAATGCATCAGTTATGGCTGAAAATTTACTATTTTCCAAACTTAGTGTCAATGTGAATTGTACTAAATGGTTCATCTGGCGTTGGTGTAATTTTGAATTCTGGCTTCAAAGAATTGCGTTCATATTTGCATGCTGAGCAAATCTCACAAGTGTTTATATAATCTGTAATTGCTTCAACTTGGTTTGGCCAGTAATATCTCGTTTCTATTTGATTATAAGTCTCTTGTCTGCTACGATGGTTTGTTCTTCCTTCACGATGTTTCATAATGATATCTTTCATATCACCATCTTTCTCTATATCAATTAGTTCATTATTACATCTCATAAAATTTATTCCTGAGTTTTTGAGATAAATTTGCAATACATCACTAAATCATTTATATATAGGATTTTCTTAATATAAATAATATTTTACTTTTTGAGCAATACATTCTTTAACAAAATTTGGAACATTTGTATCAAGATTATTTTGTCAAAACTGGACAATTAATCTCATTTTATCTGTATGCAACTTGGAAATTTTCGTCTTTGCTGGTGAGTTTGAGACTTCAGAGATAATTAATTGATTTTTTCTTATGTTTACTGGGAAATCGCTAATTGGTATCCCAACTATTGGATGTTCTGGGTTTGAGGGTATTGTATTATAAGAGTTTGACTCATTATAGTTATTTTCATCCGTTTCTACTATCATTGATTGTATATCATTTTTGTTATCGTTTCCTTCGAAAGTATCGTCAAAACGCATGGGTTCTTTATCCAGAATTTGTATTGATCGCTCCGCTTTTCCTTTGTCCATAGTGCAAAATTTATAAATTTTTCGTGAAACCAAATGAATGAATAAATATCTCACTCTACTTTGAACCCCATTTACAAAATCACAATAACAAGATTAATGTTCTAACACAATAAGCGAGAATTATTTCCGCTAATATTTGTTTAAAATAAATAACAAATCAATTGTTCCACTGCAAACAGCTTTACTATAGTTTAAAATCAAATTAAAAACCAGCAACCCGTTCTGAACCGGTCGAAACTCAACAACTACTGATCTACGCGTCAGACACCAATTGATTTCCCCAGCTAATTGATCTTCTCCACTTTATTCAAAGAAATATCCAGTTAAAAGGACCAATGTGTTCGCGGATCAATTTGCTGTGTAAAATCGAATCCAACACGAAACGGGCTTTCGAATGATTTCTCTGATAGAGAACGAAATAGTGGACTGTGATGATATATTTAAAGACAAATATCGAAATCGAACCAAACATATGAACAAACTATATGAATTATCAATAAATTGATAATTGCGATGCCAAAAAATTTCAAACTTACCCCCAATAGTAGAATCACTGTCCTCGCTGCGCCGTCTCACTGAAAAAAAAAGAAGATGGTTTTCCGGAAGAGGATAGGAAGCAGTTGGTAGGAAATTTTAGGTATCAATCACATTTTACCAGTCCGGCGATCGGCTCAGCTTCTTTCAGGAATTCCTGATCCAGTGGAGAGAATGTTGCCCTCGATTTCAGGCCAATGATAAGAAAACTGTAACACCATTCACGTCACGATTTACAATTAATCTCGTCTCACGACACAAAAACCGATAGCCCTGGCGTAGACGACCAAGATTTCGGCAACACACGGTTTTTTTCCAGGCGATTGATGCGAAAACATGACCAATAGTGAACAAAAACCAGCGTATCTCAACGAAATCCCAAAAAGGTGTCCAACGTGCAAGGCAGTACCAAAGACCTGTAGATAGTGCTTCGCGTACAATTCCAACAATAAATTCGACACGTGATCCTTTTCAGGCCGATGAATTCAATTTAGTAAAAATTTTCATCCTCCTTTCAACATGAAGATTTTGATTTCATTCTAAATGGCTCAAACAATAAGATTAAATAACAATATGTGAGTGGTATGAGTTTCTCCTGATTCATAATATTATTTCTCAATAATAAAGTCTTATTCGATATTATAGAGAATAAAAAAAATATTATAATTGAGTCACGGAATAAACAATTTCATTTTTAGCAATGCTAGTATAAATAATTTATTCTCATTTTCAGGTTTATCAAATTCTGCCATAGAGTACTTGGATTCTTCAAACTTTTTCAACTACTATTCTAATATTATAAAACAGTCATCAACACGCAAAGGAGAAATAATTATTTATCATACCATAAGTAGTTGAAGTATTATCGATTATTTTTGTGGTGCTATCACGAATGCTTATTGTGCTTGCGTTTGAATACCACGAGTTTGCGGCACGAGTGGTATTCACAAGCACAATGAACATGAGTGATTGCCCCACAACAATAATTGACAATTTTCGAAGTTCTACTTACGAGATTATGATATTTCAGTATATATTGGAAATAATTTCTGAATATAACGACAATGTAATGTAATTGAAGATTTGTACTTCCTGGACAGTATGATTTCTTAATGTTCAGGAGATACAGATAAGTCAAGGTATGAAATCAAGTTTATTGAAACTCTTGATAAAATGAAATTGTATCAGTCACAAACCAACGGCGTGAAGAATGAAATCATCTATAAAGTGCATCAGCATTTGCACATTATTTCACAGAAAATTTCTGTAATAGTTTTGAGTAAATTTTTCTTTACTCCAATATATTTTTCATTTGTTTTCTCGTTGATAGTTTTTGCACTCAATAGAAAATTTAACTTCTAAGGCCGCTAGTTTTTGACTGACATATTTTCTAAAATCGCTATCTATGATCAAAAGAATTTGGTTGGAAGCTTCAATATCTTTGGCTGTTACAAAATTTTTGTTTCCCACGACATATTTATTACAAACGCTTCCCACAGGATTTTCAGATGTGTATTTAACGCAATTTCTGATGATAAGGCGTTGCTCCCTATGAGATGGACCAGAATCTTGACGCGCAAATGTCATTGGATTTTTTTTTTTATTCTCGTGAATAAAACACCTTCAATAAAATTCGGCAGTATGTTCACGAAATGCATTACAACTAACTTGCTTACTAATATAATACTATAAAATATTGGTAAAATTCACGTAGATGCAATACATTCAATAGAATTAACAAAGATGTCTCTGAAACAGAACTGTTATAAGTGACATTTCTTAAAGGCCTCTCTTTGGAAAAAAGAATTATAGATTATCACCAACAAGAAAATATTCTTTCTGTCTCCCTTTCGCAAAGTTTGAGCCAACGGTATTGAAAAGAGAAAAATGGCTTCATATCCTCTACAACTTCACGAGTTCTCAAAAATTGTAGTGCTCCATGAGAAGTTTTACTTTAATCTGACGTGGACATCACGTGACTTACTTATACATCATACAATCTCAGCTTTCCACTGCTAATTGTTTTGGATGGAAACAGATCATCATTCTTATGCTACAACATTCTTAAATACTGATTGCCAAAATTTTACGGCCAACAGTTTTGAATAATTTGTAAAAGAAACAATTGACAATCGTTTGAATATCCTCTTTGATACTTCTACTAGACTTATACTTGCAAAAGCTTTAATTTGGCACCAAACACGATAGAGCCGAATTACTTATTAGTGATAATAATAATTCTACTTTCACTTTATGGTTCTTATTATTTCTTTGCTTGAGAAATAATAATTGAAATTTTGAAAATAATAAATGAACTGCCGATAATTTTGAAGAATGGTTCAGGTGAATGTTGAGCCAAATTATTCGAGGATCAATTCTAATGATTCCATTCTTTATGATGAATACAACCGTTTATAAAATGAACGCAAAAGAAAAAACTAAAAAACTCCATCAATAAAGTTTTGGTACCACTGGTTGGAAGAACTCATCTACAAATTGGACACAGCTTTATGATGGAAAACTTGAATATAAGAATTTCAGTCAAAAATTCGTACGCGTTTTCAAATTATCGTGTTTCCACATAGACAGACCGACAGACTGACTTTTTTTAAATCATATCTCCCGGTTTTAGTAGGGTCTGAACCGTGAAGATTTATCAAAATCTCGAGCTATCAAAAAGTCACGATTAAAATACTTCCCTTATTATGTAGGTCGGGGAAGTAAAAATTACAGAAAATAAGGAATTGATAGGGAATGCAACAAAATCTTATAAAGTTTTACGAAAGTACAGGTAAAAATCAATGATAATCACTAAAATACTAAACAATTCCTACCAACGCTTGATACGTTGATATTTTTATCATTATTTTTATGATATTAACAAGATATCCAACAAAGATAGGCACAAGATCTTGAAGAATCCATGTTAATGAACTGAACATGCATCAAAGTTGATACGGGGATATGTGAAGATACTGAATAAAATTATAAAGAAAATTATGAAATGAATGCTACCTGGAGTAGAGAGTACTCCAGAAAAAATCTGAAAATCGAGTGACTTAACAATTAAATTCAAAATACTTACCATTCAGAGCCAGTTCCACCAAAGCCAGTTTAATTTATCCAGAGGTTATTTTATACGAAAACTATTGTTGACACAATTGTAACTATAGTAACTAACTCAAGATAACCTCTAGATGAATTCAACTGACTTTGGTGAAACCAGGTCGTAGTGTTATAAAATAGTGTGACGAAGCTAGTGCCTGCCGTTCGTCCCTAAGAAGGGTTAATTCCCAGAAAATCGAACATTAATAGTATTTCTGAAGTTTCTAGTGCTCGCGCCGTGAACATAACCTACAAACATTAGTTGATTAAAACATTTAGTGAAAGAAAATTAACTTACTCACGTAATACCATTCAATCCGAAGATGCAGCAAGTGGTATCAAAGGTAGACAAGATGTTAGAAGATGGAGTAATTGAGCCGTCAAACAGTCCATGGAGTTTACCAGTCGGGGTAATACCCAAAGGAAATGGCGAATATAGATTTTGCATCGACTTCCGAGAAGTGAATAAAGTACCCATCAAGGACGCGTATCCATTACCTCAAATACATTTCATTCTGGATAATCTGAAGAACTCAAAATATTTGTCGGCAATTGATCTCAAACAGGGATATTGGCAGATTTTTTTAACTGAAGAAAGCAAGCCGTTGACTTCTTTTACAGCTCCGAATCGTGGATTATCTCAATTCCGAGTGATGCCTTTTGGTCTTCACTCTGCACCAGCGACTTTCCAGCGTTTACTCGATCAAATAATTGGTCCAGATATGGCCACGAGAGCTTTCTGCTACCTGGATGGCACAATCGTTTCAGGGAACACCTTGGAAGAGCACCTCCAGAATTTACAAGAAGTTTTCATGAGGTTGAAAGAAGCCAATTTGGAAATAAACTCAAAAAAAATGAAGATTTGCGGAAAAATCGATCAAATATTTGGGACTTATCGTCACAAACGATGGCATCCAAACAGATTCCGCTAAGATCTGAGCCATTCAAGAGATCAAACCGCCTAAGAATAAAAGGGAGGTAAGAAGATTCTTAGGTACCGCTTCTTGGTACCGCAGATTTATTGAAAATTTCTTTAAAATTGCACATCCATTGAATTCATCATTAAAGAAATACCACCGCTGGGCGTGGAAGGAAGCGCAGGAAGAAACTTTCAACAAATTGAAACAAGCTCTTATATCAGCTCCTGTTTTAGCTTGTCCGAGTTCCAATAAATCTTTTGGTCTTTAGAAAGGCGCATCGGAAACCAGTCCAGGAGTCGCCTCAACTTTGTCATCGCATATGCCAGCCGATCATTGCATCCAGCAGGGAAAAATTATTCTGTGACGGAAAAAGAGTGTTTAGCTATTGTTTGGGGAATCAGGAAGATGAAACCATACTTACAGGGTTATAAATTTCAAATTATAACCGACCATCGATCATTGAAATGGTTGAACTCTTTAGAAGAACAGACAGGTCGTCTGGCGGGATGAGCCTTTGAACTTCAACAATTTGATTACGAAATCCAGTACAGAAAAGGTCATCAAATAAAGTTGCAGATACTTTGTCCCGACAACCCACCTCCGACGCCAAAGAAGAAGATTTGTGTGTTACAGAAGGAGCTCCCAAATCCTGGTACCAACGTTAATTGCAGGACGTGCTAGCTAATCCCAAACTCTTCCCCGATTTCTTGAGAAAAGACGAGAAATTTTATCGGCATTACTGGGATCCGGCCGATCTGAATGAAGCCGACTTCAGTAGCCCATGGAAGCTTTGTATCGCTGCCAAAGACTAGAGAACCATATTGGAGGAAAACCACAATAGACCAGACGCTAGACATCTGGGAATTGCCAAGACCGCGGCTAGGATAGCCCGATTTTATTATTGGCTAGGGATGTTCAGAGAAATTGCGAAGTACGTACGTGGATGTGAAAGGTGTCAAATTTACAAGCCTTCTCAGCAACAAGCTATTGGGAGAATGGGTCCCCCTCAAATTGGATATTCTTGGGAATGTGTCAGCGCAGATGTCGTGGGACCACTACCTACATTCAGTAAGGGAAACAAATGTATGGTTGTTTTCCAAGACAGATCCACGAAATGGATTGAATTGCGCCCACTGAGGCGGGCGACAGCCGCCACTGTCACTGAGGCTCTACACGAAGAAGTAATCACCTGGTATGGCTGCCCAAAAATTCTTATCACCGATAATGGCCGAGAATTTGTGAATAATAAAATGAAAAATGATTTGGCAGAGTGGGGAATATCTCACCAATTTACTCCACCCTATACTCCTCAAGCTAATCCAGTAGAAAGGGTAAATCAAACATTGTAACTCATGCTTGTGAAGTATTGCGAGGGGATCAGAAGAATTGGGGTAGATATCTTTCAGGATTTCGGGTCGCTTTGAATTCAAGTAAGCAGGAGCTCACCGGTTTTAGTCCGGCCCTCTTGAATTTAGGTCAGGAATTGGTCCTCCCAAACTCCACATTTGAGCGATGTCAAGAAGGAAATAGTCTCCAAACAGAGAAAGACATCCCATTCAGGTAGTCTCAATTGTAGCAGTTAAAGGAAATTAGGGAATTGATGAAGCTCGTCATCATAACCTACGGCATATTTTTCCAAATTTTGAAATAGGCGACAAAGTATGGCGGCGAAAGCACCCTCTGTTTTCTGCCACGAACGATTTCGCAGCCAAATTGGCTCCAAAGTTTTCTGGACCGTATATGATCGTAGAAAAACTCTCCTCACAGAGATTCAATTTGCAGGATGAAGGTAAAAAGTATCTTAGAAACATCCATTGTAAAGGCCTGAAACCTCATTATGTCCCTTTTTCTTTTCCAGAATGAATTCCTTCATAGAAGGTCAAATAACTCTCTTTAACTACCAAATCCTCATCCCTCCTCCTTTACTTCAGGGATTTCTTTGTAATCCGTGTGTGGGCAGTTGGAAGAGACAAGGAAAAGAGCCGCAGAAGACATAGAGAAGCAACAGGCATGGCAAAAGGCGCTGGAGAGTTGAAAGAGAAGCGCCACTACCCCCAGAGAGCGCGCACTTGTAGAAAGGATGGTCACAAGCTCAGGTACTTTTCTCCAGGCCACGTTCTCGCCTCTCATCCACACCACAAGTAAAATGCAAACGCTGAAGGAGGCATTCAAGGACTTGGAGGCACTGCTAGGTTGGCAGACTACTTGCCAGCAGAAAAATTGGCGATCCCCACATCAGCCAAGCTGGTTCAGCTCCAGAAGTCCCGGCCCAAGGTAATGGCCAAAAATAAATCGTTCAGAAGGTGATGGCATGGCTGCTGGATCTCGGTCCCGGCCGAGGAATAGAAGAAAAGTCAATATATAATTTTTTCACGAAGAGGATGGGAGTGTGACGAGACTAGTGCCTACCGTTCGTCCCTAAGAAGGGTTAATTCCCAGAAACCCGAACATTTATAGTATTTCTGTTGGACATTTCCAGTACTCGCGCCGTGAACATAACCTACAAACAATAGTGGATTAAAAAATTTTGTGAAAGAAGATAAACATACTTACATAATACCATTAACTGAATTAAACAATGTGAATCGAGTGCTTTACTAACTATTAATACCATAATTAAGTGTTTGAATAAGTTAAAGTTATAATTGTTTGACATCTGTCAGATTTGACCGATAGAAGCGCCATTGCGCAGAAATGCGTGTAACCAAGATGGCGGCGATACGAATATGTTCCAACTCTGTGATATGAGATGGCGCTGATAACACCTAATTGTTCTACTGTCACATAAGCACGATGGATTTAATAGGGCAGGCTTGCATTTCAAATGTACCCAAGAGTTGCTGAGTACTTAAAGTATGCACTCCTCACTTTCTTGAGTCTGTGGGATCAGATAATGGAAGCACTTTCTTTGTGAAGCGCTAAGCTATCTAATTCCAATAAGACAATTGAATTTAAATTGGATTCTCAGATTTAGTTCATTTCTTTCGAATGTTGACTGGTTGGTATCATTGTTGGGCCTGAATTAGCACCTTCTTCGCGAAGCGCTTGTTCAACAATCAAATGACCCAGGGCCTAGATAATTGAATTTAGATTAGATTTTTCAGATTTATTTCATGTCTTATAAACGTGCACTGGTTGGCAGCATTGTTGGGCTTGAATTAGCACCTTCTTCGCAAAGCGCTTGTTCAACAATTAAATGGCCCAGGGCCTAGACAATTGAAATTTAGATCAGATTTTTCAGATTTATTTCATTTCTTATGAACGTGCACTGGTTGGTAGCATTGTTGGGTTTGAATAAGCAACTTCTTCGCGAAGCGCTTGTTCAACGATGAGATGACCCAGGGCCAGACCATTGAATTGAATTAGATTTTTCAGATTTATTACATTTCTCATGAACGTGCACTGGTTGGTAGCATTGTTGAGTATGAATTGGCACCTTTTTCGCGAAGCGCTTGTTCAACAATGAAATCACTCAGGGCCTAGATGCTTCATACATTTTCTAAATTATCTAAAAAAAAGTCCTAAATTCTTTTAAAAACGCCATCTCTCTTAAAACTAATTTCTATTTGTTGAATAATTGCTTATGATAATTTAATCTATTTTAATTATTGTTTGGTTTAGGATTTATTCCGTTTGCCCTTGTTTTAATCAGATTGATGAGTCAATCTGTTGTAATTATTGTATCGTTTGTTTCATTAATATTGCTCTGATCAAATTCAATTCCTTAAACTCATTCTGTGGTTTCATTTCGGAGAGAAATATTTTCACGTTCCAGAATCAGACTTCCTCTGATAAAAGTTCCAGTGTTTGGTTTCTTTTTAACTGAAAAGATTCTGGCGCCCGAGCATATGAAACCTCATGTGAGTAAGTGAGGTGGTGAGAATTGAGTGATGTATAAATTGTAATTAAAACTGTCACTGTGGTTGTGGTGTTTGTATGGGTCAAGTTAAAATCTTACATTGTTGCCGGTTTATATCTCATGACAATAGAGCTAGAATCAATCTTTCTCCGATTTCACATTCTGTGAATTATCATAAATAACAAGCTTCTATTTCAATTTTTATGTAAGATTATAAAGGATTGAAAAATTCAATCAACAAAAATTTTTGAACACATAGAATATGACAAAAAAATGTAATGAACTTGGAAGCTCCCACTGAGCTGCACTTCAGATTCAATCGATCGCAATCATAATGCAAGATATACAACTAGATGTTTTAGAAGTGCTTAATACAAAATCAATATTCTACGACCGATTGTTTTGAATTTATGAAGAAGATTCGAAAAATCTGTCATATAAAATGCATTTCCGGCTGAGCCGCTTTCTTTCTACAAGAATAGCAGATAGCCATTCTGATACAACATCAAGTTCAAATACAGAATTTCAACATCCTACGGTTGATCATTCTTGATTTATCAGAGGAATTCGGAAAAAGTTTCAAGTGAAGTACACTTCCGGTACAGACGATTCAAACCATGATTCGAGGTGCATAAGTAGACCCTATATCAGTCTCAAATACAGAATTTCAACATTATAAATTCAACCAGTTTTGAGATACGCGAGTTACGCACGCACCCACGCACAAACGAGCATACGTACCGACATCAAGCCAAAAATAGTCAAAATGGATTCAGGGATGCTCAGAAAGGCTATTTCCATCAAAATCACGATAGGTGAATTTTATCGGTTTCACAATACTTCCTTGTACTTAGTACATGTAAGGCCCGGTTGTGCAACCTAAGTTTATCAACAGTTTAGCTGAACCGAGCTTATTTACTATGGTTACAATTGCTGGAATAATTATTACCATAGGAAATAAACTTAGTTCAACTGAACTGTAGATAGACTTGAATTGTACAACCAGGCCTAAGTAACAAAAAGTCAATTTTGAATAATAAATTAATCATAGCCTTGCCAGGAGTTTCTTAGTCAACCCATACGCGATGTATTCTGTAGTTTACTAAATTTAGTAGAAAAAACATTAGCCGCTGTAACATATGGTTGAAGGTCGCTCTTAATTCGGATCTTCTACTAATAGCACAGCTCCCAATATCCAATGACTGATTATCAAATAAATGTACAATTATTCTCATAACGACTTAAATATTTGTAATACTCCACTCAATCGAAAACAAAGTGTGAATAGTATAATAGATGTATGCTTCAAATATTTTTATCCCAAACTTTTCTCACAAATTTCATTTGTTGAAATCTTCACTATCTTTATGAAATTAAATGTTGATTCCGAAGCTATTGCTAAATATCCATCTATTGATTACAATATTCTGAGTGATTTCTGGCTTCATTCTCATCAAACTTTTTCAAGCGTCTTTATATGTTGATAAGAATTGTATTTTTCATATTCAATACAGAATCATCATCGCTATAATTTATAATCTGTTGACATTATACTCATGTATGAACGTCATAAAAAAACTGAGATCTCGAACATAGCTTTTATAGATAGAAAAATAGTTGAATTACAGATTCGAATTATGTTCATACATTGTTTCAATTTCAAATTCATAACAAATAGCAGCTGAATAAGTCTCAAGTGGATTCTTGAAACATTCAACTAAAAAAATTCTTATTTTAGAATATTTCTCATGATTTTGATCTATTAATCAAATTAGCATGCAATTGGGAGATATTAAAGTATTTTTTAACTGGACTGAAAAACAGTTACATATTCTAATTTTTATAATATTATAATTGAACCGAATTTCATTAAATTCTGCGCTCTGCCTTTTTTTTTATTTTAAAATTGAATTTTACAGATACAGATAGATTGATCATGAATACGGTTCACTGAATCAAAATGACCAAGTGAATGAAATAGTTATTTTTGATTCTAGATTGCGAAATATCACTTTTGCATTCGAGAATAGAAGATTTTTTTGTTGGCGTAGCGAGCAGAAAAAATTATTCCAGAATGCAAAAGAATCCCGCAATCATGTATCAAACAATGTTTTTCCGGAAAGCACGTCTCAAAATAATTGAAAATGTAAAGAGGAAATTTTGACATTTCGAATCAATCAATATCACTTTAAATGTGTCTATGATACCAATACTTATCTATTTCGCATCCTGGCTGCGAAATAAGTACTTCGCATCCTGACTGCTAAGTATTTCGCTTCCTGTAAACAAAACAATCATTTCGCATGTTTCTAATTGCCTTGTGAATGTTCACTTTTAATTAGTTTTCGAGGAGAAATTTCTCTGGGGAATATTCTTATTCTAACACAAGTGGTGTAGAATTAAGAACAAGTATCTATATATAATGTGGCTCATGACAAAGAATACAGTATAGGTACATACATACATTCAGTTTCTTCATGTTACAAAAACGTACATTGTTTACATAACTCTTATCATGAAGTTTTTAAACATTTTCTATTCAATTCAAAATTTTCTTACTATGCCTCTAGAAGTCATTGAGACAAACAAGTCGAGAAACCATAGGAGTTCAAATGGCAACTTGTTGTGTCCAAACAGTCATCAGGCTTTTTGTATTTTGTATCGCCTTTCTGATTTTTTCACTATTGAATTGGTTTTATAAAGTCTTTTTTCTTACAAATTCCAATTGAGTGAGGAAAATTTGATTGAAAAATTCCATTTTGATAGGAATTACAGAGATATTTAAGTGAAAAATGTGAAAATTTGTAGATATTGTATACAATGGAGCTTACTTTGACTAGTTGTACGGAATAAACATGTTCTGGTAGATTATTACATATTTTGCTCTCAAGTTCAGTAACTTTAATGTATTATAATAGTGCGCAAGTTAGTTGTGATGCATTTCGTGAACATACTGACGAATTTTATTGAAGGTATTTTATTTACGAGAATAGGAAAAAAATCCAATGACATTTGCGCGTCAAGATTCTGGTCCATCTTATAGAGAGCAACGTCTAATCATCAGAAATTGCGTTAAATACACATCTAAAAATCCTGTATGAAGCGCTTGTAATAAATATGTCGTGGAAAACGGAAATTTTGTAACAGTCAAAATTATTGAATCTGCAAACCAAATTCTTTTGATCATAGATAGCGATTTGGAAGAATATGTCAGTCAAAAACTAGCGGCATTAGAAGTGGAATTTTCTATGGAGTGCAAAAACTATCAACGAGAAAACAAATGAAAAACATATTGAAGTAAAGAAAAATTCACTCAAAAGTATGACAGAAATGATCTATAAAATAATTTGCAAATACTGATGCACTTTATAAATGATTCCATTTCTCGCGCCGTCAGTGTCTGACTGATGAAATTTAACTCTATCAAGAGTTTCAATAGACTCAACAATAATTTCATACCTTGACTTATCTGTATCTCCTGAACATCAAGAAACAATCCTCTCCAAGGAGTACAAATCTTAAATTACATTACATTGTCGTTACATTCAGAAATCATTTTCAATATATACTGAAATATCAATATTTCGTGAGTACAACTTCAAAAATTGTCAAAAACTTCGATGAAAAATCAATGCTCCATTTCAATTTTCTATAGTTCTTATGTCCTTCAAAAATATTCAAAATTGAATACGAACCTATTAGTCAAACATATCTAGTTTTTCCACAGCAAATAAATCAAGCGGATTATGAATAAAATGTATGGAGGTACAACTCATCAAGAAAATGTAAGATAGATAAATGTATGACAAGTAAGTCATGAATACTATATCAAATGAAATAATATGATTGGAATTTGGGACAATGTCAAATAAAATAACATAATTGAGATTTGAGACAAAATAAGTTCAAATTATCATAAGATTACTTACATTAGATCTGAACTGAAAATTATCCTAAGAATAATAGAAATTCATATAGAAAAAATTATACTATCAAAAGTCAGAGTATTACGACAACAACTAATGAATCATTGATCTTATGCCTTATTTCAGAATTCATATCGTTCAACTCTATTTCAAATTTGATATTTTTCAAAGTATTTTCAGATGCAGGGTAAATTTCATAAATTTTATTTTTAAACGTAGGGGCAATATTCCAGCCTTCAATAAACAAAATGAGAGATCATCTTAACCATAATACAATAACAAAATCTCATACGTCAAGAATGCACAGAATTAATATTTTTGGAATCAACAAATGATTGGGGGAGTCGCTCGTCATCAAAACATGCACGCGGATATAGATTCTACTTGCCCCATATTATTTTAAGGTCTGAAATTCCAATGAACAAATTAAAAAAGGATCACCTTGATCATAAAACAATAACAACAACAAATCTCCATACATCAAAATACGCACATACTGCCTGAAGGGATAATTACCTCAATTGATTGATTGATTTTCAATAGCCTCCTAAAAGTTATTGGCGCAAGTTAATTAACCTCGTCCGGATCACTTTTTGGATGTTAACTACTTATGAGGGATGTTCAAATGTTCAATTCCAAGGAAGTGTCCAATTTGTGTACAAGTACACCAAAAAGGCTTATGTCACCATTTGTTGGTTCTACCAGCTTGCAAGACCAACTTTCTGATGAATCTAAATGAATTTCTGATTGCATATTCATATTGAAGTATTCTGCGTGCCGCAATATGTTGCCTGGTCCATCGAATAAACTATCACGAAAATTGTGACTGAAATAGCTATAGTGATGGGGTGGTGTTCCTAATGATATTAAAATACTAACATCATGAGGATTCATAACTTATAGAAAATTTAGTTTAGCGTAATTAGACCAAACTCCAAATGCTTTTAAGATTGAAACTAACACAAGCTTCTCTTAACAGCATATTTACCGGTCTATATTTTTCTATGTCCACAGTGCCTTCCACTTTCTGTACTGGAATTATAACAGAGTTTTCAATTTGTTCTGAAACAACACCTGTATTCAGAGACATATAAATATATTGCAAGATAGGATATCCGCTCGTACAAAAATTTTTTCTTAAGAATTCAAAGTTTATTTCATCACTACTGCCTTTGTTCTCTAGAGAGAAGATAATATTGTTCAATTCATTGATGTCAATAGCTGAGAAATTCTTGAAGCTTATGTGATCAAACATTGATACCTTTCTCAAATGAACACAGCTATAACTAGTGGGAATTGAGTCAACAATGTACCTTATGCTATTGATAAAATATTCGTTGAGAACTGTTGCAATTTCATCTACCTTATCAAAGTTTTTATTATTGTAGGTTATTTATTTTATATTATTTACTTTGTTATTCACACAACTTAATTCTTTCAAAGTTCTCCACATTACTTGGGAGGTTATTTTCACAATTCTATTATTGTAGCACATCTCTTTTTCCTTCTTGATAACACTATTCACAAAATTTCTCTCGATTTTAAATATCTTCCAATCTTTATTGTCATCTGTAAATATGAAACGCTTACATGCTAAATCTCTTCCAATGATAGCTTTTTTGACTTTATTATTATACCAATTTTTTTTATTATTATGATGAACTTCTGTCCTAGTCTGTGCTTGCTACAAGTTTTAATATTGTTGTACATATTGATAAAATATTGATCAACATTCACTAAATTATATTTCCAATCACATTTAATAAGATGCTCGTCCAACAAATCTTCATTTTTCCTTCTGAAAGATTTTACAGTACAGTTATTTGATAGTCCATTGTCACTAAGTTGTAGTCTATTGAAGTTCTAGAATCATTTGGAATGCGCGTTGGATTATCTTCTAATTGTTTGTAGCCATTGGCTCCAATAACACTTCTAATCTTTTTGGTGTAAAAATCATTTTTATCCGGCCAATCAATGTTAAAGTCACCTATCAATAATAAAGTTTTATTACCCATATTTTCCTTTTCTGTGAACCAAGAGCCCAGGTACGAAATAAAAATAGCTGAGCTACCATTCGGAGAACGATCCAACGATGCCAGTAGATGAAATATATTTTCCATAACACTGAACTCTGATCTAAACGAGGAAAATTTCCTGAAATTGTTAATGATCCATTTAGAGAACAAATAGACTGGTCAATAGATGAAAGAGACTACCAGCATTATGGGCATGTCATTTTTATGTATTCTGGATAGAGCATATAATACTGGAATCATTGAAATATGGTGCGAGTATGTAGTAATTGCTCACTTAATTTTTCCGATGATACTGATTTGTTCTCTCATTTTACAGATAATTTCTCAAAAACTTCTGCTTGAGTACCAAATAATTATTATTATACTATTCCAAAACAAGAACATAATGTCAAACTTGCTGATGAAATGTTTTAGTCTCTATATGACCTTGATGATAATTATTGTTATTTTTGTTTATCACAACTATATTCCTGGTGTTCATCCACAACTTGTAACTATCGTTACTTTCAAACTGTACGAAGCATTGATTAATACATAATCTGTAAAAAAGTGATAGATAATTTTCACAACTTGCAACTAATTATAATGTAGTACAAAATGGAATGATTCGATAATGGTTTGCAAAAACTCAAACGAATATAAGATCATCAGAAAATTCCATTATCAAACATGAACATCCTGTATTCATTCATATTTAAAAAAAAAAATGGGGTGCGTGGGAGCCCACACGTCAGAAGTGAAACTTCTCAGGCTGGAAATCAGGACGTTATTTTGTGGGATTCATTGAGGTTGTCACGGGGTTCAAGTAAAATCAAAAATTGGTTGCTCAATTTTAATTCTGATAAAATGTTATTTCTGCGTGAAAGTTCATTAAGAAAGCGCACGATTTGCGAAAAGTATCGTATGCAACACGGACACTGAACGAATGTCATTATTGTCTTGGCCAAATTTGGCTGCAAGGAGCTACGCCTTGGGCTTTGGCCTCGCCTTCGCGTCGTTCAAATTGATCTAATTTAGTTGATTATTTACTCAGAAAATCTATTGAACTCTCGCACTGGAATAAGTTCTCTTTATCTAATTCAATATTAAAAAGAAATATTTATATTTTAAAGATTTGATGTCATCTTATCTGCTTCAACATGCTATATATTCATCCTTTAGCTCACACTATTAGAGTTAATAAAAGTTGAATATGATTCATTTCTCTGAGAATTATTATAGCTATATGAATACTTAATATTGAGATTTATATACAGTGATTGCCCAATTAACATATGGGAACAAAATTTTTGCTCGACTCAAAGCTCTCACATCAATCATTGAATTTAATTTATCGCATTAGCCTGTTTCGATAGTTGTGATTTTCAGAACTCTTCAAAGAGAAAACTGCAGAAATTTATTGAAATATTTTTAAATCATGATCATCTTTTGAATTCAGCTTTGCAAGATCAAATCGATGGTCAAAATTTTTTGTATCTGATTTGGTTCCAAAAATTCAAATTTTACATCAATTTTTGACGTCCCATTCTGCATAACTGTCATGCAACAGTTGTGTAAAATAGTTATGTAATGACTTTACATAACTGGCCATGTTTCAGAGCTAATCAATTATATTCACCTGCCTACAATTGAAAGAATAATTTATTATTCACAGTATGTAGCATTGGCAGAGTCTTGAATATCAAAGGGTACTATATCATTCAGAATATCACTGCTAGAGTACATTTTTAAAAATTATTTTGACATTTCGTGAGAATTCGATATTTGTTTATTTCAGTGCACTCTTGTTTCTGTAGTAACAATAGATAATAGTATATTGTTTACCGAGTCGAGAAAGTGCCTGTATGTCATACGCAGGGTGGTGATAGTCGCGTCGGTCAACAACCACCCCAAGTGTGACATACATGCACTTGAGGACGAGGTGAACATACTATTTTTCCTACAGGCGATAAAAATCAAAATTATGTTTGAAAATCGATTCTTGCTGAAATCATTTTAATAGCATCAATATATCAACGATTGCTGTGGTTATCATTGACAAGCGTAATTTGTGTTCTGTTATGCATGTGATACACGTGTTCAGTTGAAATAAAATTGATCATAAATGTTCTAAACTAGCAACCCGTGCCGGCTTCGCACGGGTGGACATTCAATAATATTCAACATTTTTTTACGAATCTTTGAAGCAAAGTTTTATAGTATAAGATAATTATTAAAAATAATACCACATATCTTGCTTGAGTAACTCAATTAAAACATAACCTAAGCTGCCAGAATTTCTTGATAAATGCGTAGATCTATATAGATAGCATCATCAGTATTTAATTTGATCATTTACGGTAAATAAAAGATTGTATTGCAGCGCAGGCAATGCAAGGAGTTTTACTGGTAATTTTTTCGCATCTTGGGTTAGAATTGAAGTTTTTGTAGGTAACCCTTTTTTTTGAGAGTAAATTATAGCCCATGTTTATAGTGATGATAGGTATGTGATTCTACAGGTGGAAGAATTCTTAAAATCGGTCCCCACGCAAGCGCCAGCAGCAACTATAGAAAGTTTCAATTTAAACGGTTGAACGATGCTCGATCGGACAAATACCGTTAGTGTTACTATGTCGGAACCTTCATTCAACAACCACTATATAAAATTATAACTCAATTGGATGAACGATGTGTGAACGGACAAATACGGCTCGTGTGCCACTTGAGGTATGCTGGTGGTACAATACTGAGAACTTTCTCGAAAGAGCCAACAACAACTGTAGTAAGTTTCAAATCAATCGGATAAACGATGCGTGAACAAACTAATACGGCTCGTGCGCCACATTGATAATACTACAATAAGAACCCTCGCGAATGTGTTGTGATAAATCTTGTAGGGTTCAGCCTGCGTTTGCAATGTAAGTGGAAAATATGTAATTATTTACGACATCACATAAGAAATCTCAAAAATGACAGTATTTCTCCACTATTTAATGGATGTTATTATACTGTAACAAATATGGGTGTGAAACATAAGATATTTCAAAAACAACCTACCTGCTACACACATGTGCCTGGCTAGCTAAAAATCAGACGGCGGCTGGGTCGGAGTAAGCAGAAGCTTTCAGAACTACTGTGCTTAACTGAGAAACAAATTTAACGCCTCATCAAGCAAGTGATAAGTTTTAGCAAGTATTGATCTGAGAACTTGCTTAGGCGCCACCCCTAAGAAAGGGAATTGCTAGGAATTAGGGGATTCCTAGGCTACAAATGATAAGTGACAAATGAAGTTCAAAAACAATTATTTAATGAAAAATATTAGAAAAATTTAATACACCCAAAACTTTGTAAACTAATTTTGAAATATAACTTACAACAATATCGAAGGGACTTGGTAGGCGTTCCACTCTCTCGTAAGTAACCCCTGGAGTCCGCTGACCTTCTGTTTGTGTCAAGGAGAACCAGAGCTCACGGTCGGCGAGTGTCCAAGACGTTACTCCTGATTAGCGATGGTGGTAGTAGGCGAAGGTACTCCAAATAGCTCTCAGCTAGGCTGGATGTAAGCTGAGCTTAGTTCGATGGTGATTTATCCCAACTTTTAGAGGGCCTCAAGACCGGAGCCTCGATCGCTGTCGAAGAGGTGATAAAAGCAGTTTGTTTGTCGGAGCAGCAGTTGTTAGCGCCTTCTGGTCAGGTTTAGTGCTCGATCCTGCGACCGGTACCTCAATGGTTCTCCTCAACACAACCAGAAAGACGGCCTGACTCCAACCCTAAAAAAAAAACCCAGAACAGCAATAGTGTCCTTTACAAACAAGCCAGAAGGGCTGAATACTACAAAGTTGTGACAATAACGTTGAAGAGAGATGGACGCAATTGTACAAAAAAATTGAGAATTAATTTAACTTAAATCAAAATGAGGCGTAGTGATACAATGACAGTGAGTGATGACAAGAAAAAATGATAATGAGGATGAAAAGACTTGAATACGGCCCGCAATGGTGAAAACGCACAATAAGAGACTCGACTGATACTAATCAAAGCTCCTGTGAACCGTAATAAAATTGTAGCAACACACCTGCTCGCGCAAACAATCCAAAAGACGCGCGAAATGCAGAAAAATTGAGAAAACTCTCGGCTAACAATTTAATGACTTCAAAAAAGCGGCATAAACGTCCAAAGTCAAGGCTCACAGTAGTCAAAGTCCACTCAACACACTCTCACACCATCCAGGAGTAAATAGGACAAAGGAGGGATTAAATCGCCCTGGAGTACAGTCTGCAACACCCCGATCGGGGGAGCAACCTGTCAAACCCGGGTTACGGTTTAAACGGAATCTAAACAATAGCAAAAAGTTTGATGGTGACGCCGTGTCACAATTGAAGTTACAACTGGCAATAACTAGGTTGAGGTTATGCCTCTTCCGCTGCTTAATCGATGAATCAACAGATTCTCATAATTAATAAGAATAAGCGAAACAATAATTGACTTAGACTGCAAGGCAGCCAAGCTATCAAAAAGGGTCCCCGGGGCGCCGGAGCTCAAAACTTTGTGACAAAAGTTACTCACAAAGATGGAGAATCAGGTCGACCCAGCCTGTGAACAGGACAGGACAGGTAGTAGGGAAGAAATGGATTCTAAATTCAGATCCTACTTGACACAAAAATCTAGCTCAATATAATCTTTGCTTAGACTCTAAAATCTCCAAAATGTCCCTCAAAATACACCCGCAACCCTCGTTAGGGAAGTTAACAACAACTTAAAGCCCAAAAAAGAACAAAGATGCTACCGAAAAATACCGATGACTACAAATGCCACCTGGGCCGACATCTTTAAACACACGTGGACACAACGACGTAGTTTTGGAGATTTTACAGGAGAGAAACAAAATCGTCAGAAGACTTACCCTTGCCACATAGCACTACACTAGTACTTTAAGTACTCAAATATTCAAAAAAACAAGGCTCAGAAAACAAACAGCAAAGATTAGACTGAGCGCGGATTTAGTGTGTCTATCACCGCAGAGCTCTAAACCAAGAATGTCAAATTTTATCTCGTATCCGCTGCTCGTCAACATCACATCACTTCCGGCAGGTCCAACAACCAAATTTTTAATTCGTCTCGCGGCCAGCGAGGGCTTCACAGAACACAAAAAATGTGAATACATGGGCGTAGGTGAAAATAATTCTAAACGTAACAATTAATTTGTTACACCACCCCCCTTCCCAGAAGAAAATTACCCAGGGTTAATTTTCTATGTCATCCTCTGAAAGCATGTCGTCGCTAGAATCGCTATCAGGAGACGGTTTCAGATCTTTAATGTGCCAGACGCCTAAATCATTCTCCAGTGTGTCTTTCAAACGATAAGAGGTGGGAGAACGTTTCTGAGAGACTATGCATTTTATGAAACGCGGTGCAAGCTTGGAGGAAAAATATTTAGAACCGGCTGACAAAACGTAATTTCGTTTCCAAACCGAATCACCGACAGAGAATTGCAGAGGTCGCCGACGCAAATTATAATAATGGGCATTTCGGTTATAAGCCGACTGAATGCGAGCTTGAGCTACCGAGAAATATTCAGAAAAAGAATTTAATTTGTGAGCGTAATCAGGGCGAGAATCGGAGCAGATGTTATCTGGGAGAGGATGATAATAGTTTCCGGACAACGGTACCTGCCTACCAAAGTTAAGAAAAGCAGGGCTATACCCCGTAACTTCATGAACAGCCGTTCGAATCGCTTGAGTAATAGCGGGCAAATTAGTGTCCCATTTACGGTGATTATCCTTGACATAAGAACGAATCGCGGTTTTAACAGTGCGATTAGTACGCTCTACAAAATTCACTTGGGGATGAAACTTAGCATTGTACCAAATTTTGGGTACAGAGTACTTTGTCATCAGTTGTTTAAAACAATCACTAGTGAACTGCGTTCCGTTGTCAACAAAGACGATTTGAGGCACGCCGAACAGCAGAAAAACATGGTCTTCTATCAGCTGACAAATTTTTGGGGCCACAGCCTGACGAAGAGGAAATAAGACCGGGTATTTGGAAAACCAATCGGAAATAGCGAGAATATACTGATTTCCGTGAGTAGACTTGGGTAAAGGGCCCATTAAATCGATGGAGATGGCTTGCCATGGGAAACTAATTTTCTTGGCTTGTCCCATAAGACCAGGGGGAGGTAATTGTGGTACTTTTTGAGCCAAACAAACTGAACATTTTTTGACATACCGGTAAATACTAGCACGCATTTTCGGCCAATGATACAAGTCGGAAACGCGATGAAAAGTCTTAAAAACGCCTAAATGAGACGCGGTAGGAGGGTCATGACAATCGTGAATAACATGCCGACGAAAATCTCTGGGCACATAGATTTTCCAGGGTGATAGGTTAGCTGGTAAATTAAATGGGGTTGAAACTAATTTGTACAAGATATTACCGTCCAAACGAAAATCAGGGTATGGAGCTGGATTAGCACGAACCGAGTTACATAATTCCTGGAAATGTAAATCTTTAGAATCCCGAAAAGAAAGTGGATCTATAGCTGCAACTTCTAAAGGAGCACGAGATAACGCATCGGGCAAATCCTGAAGTTTCCCGGGGCGATGTTCTAAGTTAAAATCAAATTGCTGCAACTTTACAGCCCAACGAGCAAGTTTGCCCGTAGGATCGGTCATGCGCATCAGCCACAAAAGAGAATAATGGTCAGTAATGACTGTAAAAGTTAAACCTTCCACATATTGTCGGAATTTATCGATAGCAAAAATGACAGCAAGGCATTCGCGTTCCGTTACGGAGTAATTTCGTTCAGCTTTATTAAGGGTGCGACTAATGTAAGCGATAGGGTGCTCAGCACCGTCAGAATCGGGTTGAGTTAACACAGCGCCAACTCCATAATTAGAGGCGTCTGTGTAGATTCGAAAAGGCTTTAAGGGAAGACTATAGTCAGGACTAGCTAACACGGGGGCAGAAGTGAGGGCAGTTTTAAGTTTACAAAAAGCAACCTCCGCTTCCGGAGTCCATGAAATAGAATTTTTTTTACGTTTACCCTTAATGAGATCATTAATAGGGGCTGATAAAGTGGCAAAATGGGGTACAAAACGACGGTACCAGCCTAAAACTCCCATAAATCTTTTAACTTCAGTAACAGTCGTAGGACGAGGATATTCTTCAATCGCTCTAATTTTATCAGGATCGGTGCGAAGACCCTGAGCATCGACTACATAACCCAAATATTTAAGGAAAGGGCGGCAAAATTCACACTTGTCAACATTCACTGACAGACCAGCAGCACGGAGACGCTCAAAGACTTCAAGTAGAACACAAATATGTTGCTCAAAAGAGGAAGTAACAATGATACAATCATCCAAATAGACAAAAGCATTAGGCTCCAATTCGGGACCCATAATGCTGTCCATCAGACGCTGAAGGGCCTGGGGCGCATTACATAAACCGAATGACATACGAGTGAATTCAAAGTGTCCACGACCAGCAACGGAAAAAGCCGTTTTTTCGCAGGAAGATTTTTCCAAGGGAATTTGCCAAAAAGCGCTCTTTAAATCGATCGATGATATAAACTTCGCATCTCGTAGTTTAGACAGGATGCTATCTACGCGAGGAAGAGGGTACGCATCTTTTTTAGTGACGTCATTAAGTTTACGTCCGTCAAAACACAATCGGAAGGCTCCAGAAGATTTTTTGACAAGTAAGAGTGGAGACGACCATGGACTATTAGATTTTTGAACGACGCCTAACTTCAACATCTCGTCTAACTCTTCGTTGAGATGCGACATCATAGGGGGCGAAAGAGGGTACTGACGTTGTTTAATGGGACGAGCATCGCCCGTATCAATGAAATGTTCTGTTAAAGGAGTACGACCTAAACCGTTAGAGCCGAGAATTTTAAATTTCGCAACCACGGTATCAATAGCGGCGCGCTGAGAAGACGAGAGATCAGTTCGAGGGACAAAATCAGTAACAGTGGCGACTTCGTGCGAAGAAAACCACGAATTAGTGTCAAAATTAAGTGAAATTTTGAAAAGTCGGCAAAAATCAACCCCTAAAATAAGAGGGTGATTGACTGCAGGGACAACAACAACCGGCAGTGTATGACGTAGACCGTTCAATTTAATTGGGAGGAAAACGCGACCTAGTGAACGGTGAACCGCTCCATCAGCAGTAGAAATGGGGCTAATGGACTCAGATGCGGGTAAAAGATTCAAAAATTTTAACAGAAACAAACCGCGATTTCCAAGTACAGAAACACTAGCTCCAGAATCCAACAAACAGGAAATAGGCTTCCCGGCAATAGTAACATTTATAAAAGGGCGATCATCCGCACCGTGAGTATTAAAGATAGGGGCGACTTCAGAATTTTTCATAAAACGAGCAACCGCATTTAACCAAGCTGTCCAGCGAGTTAAATCAGAGGAAGGGCGCGTTATTTTCCGGCGGCGGTTGTACCAGACGCGCGGCGGCCGTTTTTTGAACAGACGGGACAATTTCTGATAGTGAAAGACATTTTTCCACAACCAAAGCAAAAACGTTTTCTCGGTTGAGAACAATTAGGAAACGAATGACCTTTTTGTAAACAGTTCCAACAATCTAAGGGAGGCTGAGAACTAGTTTCGACAGCGGCAAGCTGTGGTTTCGAACCATGAGCTTTAGAGGGTCGCGTGTAAGCTAGTTCCGGCTCTAATAAAGTGTTAGAAGCGCTTGGAGGAGGTTGATAAGAAGCAACATTCGCTTCGGTATCTTCGATTAGTTTACAAACTGCAATTAAGTCGCTCAAGGAATTGATGGTGTGGGCCATGGCGAAACGTTGATAATGAGGCAATAAATTTCTAATAATAGTAGAAACACGAGTTTTCTCATCAGGGGGATTTGACAGGCGAGAAAATAAATTTTCCATTTTCGCGACAAAAATTTCAGCCTTTTCCAGGGCTCCTTGCGTGCGATTGCGAATTTCCGCTTGCAACGAGAGCTCATAATTACTTGGCAAAAAGGAGGACCGCAAACGAGAAACAAGATCTGTCCACGAATGCACCGAAGGGCTAACCATTCTAAACCAATAAAGGGCGTTACCGCTAAACAAATCAGTGGCTTGTCGAAATAATGTGTCATCAGAAACTCCGCGAGCATACGCGCATTCTTGAAGTCGTTGAATAAAGTCATTCACACCGGTGGTACCATCATACTGGATGTTCCATTTATTAATTTGGACGTGAGACTCGGGGGCGCGAGAATACGGCATAAAAGTACTATGAGGTAACATAGGAGTTGCAGGAGAGGAACTAACAGTTTGCGAGGCCATAGGGGCTCCCAAAGTAGTGACACTGCTAAACTGAACTCTATTTATACGCTCTTGTAAGGAGGGCCAAGGGTCAGTAATTGACTGTGCAAAAACGGGAGGATTAGCAATCGTGCGGGAGGATGAAGCTATAATATCGCGCAAACGTTCAGAGTCTACGTCGATTAGACTCTCAACGCGGCTAGCCTCAACCGACTTCAACTTTCCAGTCAGCGAGCTTTTGGCAAAAGCCATCATTGTGAGTAGAGGGCTTTGCATGGACTGTGGAAGACGTAAAACACGCTGATGCAAGTGCATCAAGCGAGCATTGCACCTCGACTCAAAATTCAGGTCTCGCTGAGGGCTAAATAAATGGATCTTACTCAGTAAATCCTGTAGTTTACGCTGGCAGGTCTGGTTCTCACTTAAGGGCTCAGGGAAACAAGTAGGAGTCACATTACTCGCATTCATTCGTTCCATTTGCAGGAATCCGTCCAGTAGAAGTGTCATGTCATTTCTATTTCCAGTGTCAGTACAATTCCGTATCTGCAGCTCATACGATAACTCGTCATCCGTCAGGTATTGTAGATCCATCGTGGAGAATGTGTACCGAAAAATTTAAACCGGTTAAATACAAAATTAGAAAAAAAAGGAAATGAAAATGAGAGGACAATGAAATGAAAATGATAATGAGGGGAGAGGTAACAAAGAAAAGAATATTTGATGAGGGAAAAGGTTCCTCAGATTTTTAGCAAGCTAAAAAATTTTGAATAATTGAAAACTTAAGCACAAGCTTAACAAAAACGTCCCAAAGGCTCCACGTCTTGGGCACCAAATATGTGTAACAAATATGGGTGTGAAACATAAGATATTTCAAAAACAACCTACCTGCTACACACATGTGCCTGGCTAGCTAAAAATCAGACGGCGGCTGGGTCGGAGTAAGCAGAAGCTTTCAGAACTACTGTGCTTAACTGAGAAACAAATTTAACGCCTCATCAAGCAAGTGATAAGTTTTAGCAAGTATTGATCTGAGAACTTGCTTAGGCGCCACCCCTAAGAAAGGGAATTGCTAGGAATTAGGGGATTCCTAGGCTACAAATGATAAGTGACAAATGAAGTTCAAAAACAATTATTTAATGAAAAATATTAGAAAAATTTAATACACCCAAAACTTTGTAAACTAATTTTGAAATATAACTTACAACAATATCGAAGGGACTTGGTAGGCGTTCCACTCTCTCGTAAGTAACCCCTGGAGTCCGCTGACCTTCTGTTTGTGTCAAGGAGAACCAGAGCTCACGGTCGGCGAGTGTCCAAGACGTTACTCCTGATTAGCGATGGTGGTAGTAGGCGAAGGTACTCCAAATAGCTCTCAGCTAGGCTGGATGTAAGCTGAGCTTAGTTCGATGGTGATTTATCCCAACTTTTAGAGGGCCTCAAGACCGGAGCCTCGATCGCTGTCGAAGAGGTGATAAAAGCAGTTTGTTTGTCGGAGCAGCAGTTGTTAGCGCCTTCTGGTCAGGTTTAGTGCTCGATCCTGCGACCGGTACCTCAATGGTTCTCCTCAACACAACCAGAAAGACGGCCTGACTCCAACCCTAAAAAAAAAACCCAGAACAGCAATAGTGTCCTTTACAAACAAGCCAGAAGGGCTGAATACTACAAAGTTGTGACAATAACGTTGAAGAGAGATGGACGCAATTGTACAAAAAAATTGAGAATTAATTTAACTTAAATCAAAATGAGGCGTAGTGATACAATGACAGTGAGTGATGACAAGAAAAAATGATAATGAGGATGAAAAGACTTGAATACGGCCCGCAATGGTGAAAACGCACAATAAGAGACTCGACTGATACTAATCAAAGCTCCTGTGAACCGTAATAAAATTGTAGCAACACACCTGCTCGCGCAAACAATCCAAAAGACGCGCGAAATGCAGAAAAATTGAGAAAACTCTCGGCTAACAATTTAATGACTTCAAAAAAGCGGCATAAACGTCCAAAGTCAAGGCTCACAGTAGTCAAAGTCCACTCAACACACTCTCACACCATCCAGGAGTAAATAGGACAAAGGAGGGATTAAATCGCCCTGGAGTACAGTCTGCAACACCCCGATCGGGGGAGCAACCTGTCAAACCCGGGTTACGGTTTAAACGGAATCTAAACAATAGCAAAAAGTTTGATGGTGACGCCGTGTCACAATTGAAGTTACAACTGGCAATAACTAGGTTGAGGTTATGCCTCTTCCGCTGCTTAATCGATGAATCAACAGATTCTCATAATTAATAAGAATAAGCGAAACAATAATTGACTTAGACTGCAAGGCAGCCAAGCTATCAAAAAGGGTCCCCGGGGCGCCGGAGCTCAAAACTTTGTGACAAAAGTTACTCACAAAGATGGAGAATCAGGTCGACCCAGCCTGTGAACAGGACAGGACAGGTAGTAGGGAAGAAATGGATTCTAAATTCAGATCCTACTTGACACAAAAATCTAGCTCAATATAATCTTTGCTTAGACTCTAAAATCTCCAAAATGTCCCTCAAAATACACCCGCAACCCTCGTTAGGGAAGTTAACAACAACTTAAAGCCCAAAAAAGAACAAAGATGCTACCGAAAAATACCGATGACTACAAATGCCACCTGGGCCGACATCTTTAAACACACGTGGACACAACGACGTAGTTTTGGAGATTTTACAGGAGAGAAACAAAATCGTCAGAAGACTTACCCTTGCCACATAGCACTACACTAGTACTTTAAGTACTCAAATATTCAAAAAAACAAGGCTCAGAAAACAAACAGCAAAGATTAGACTGAGCGCGGATTTAGTGTGTCTATCACCGCAGAGCTCTAAACCAAGAATGTCAAATTTTATCTCGTATCCGCTGCTCGTCAACATCACATCACTTCCGGCAGGTCCAACAACCAAATTTTTAATTCGTCTCGCGGCCAGCGAGGGCTTCACAGAACACAAAAAATGTGAATACATGGGCGTAGGTGAAAATAATTCTAAACGTAACAATTAATTTGTTACAATACATATAAACCTTCCTCTTCAATCACTCTATCTAATAAAAAAGTCCGTATCAAAATCCGTTGCGTAGTTTCAAAGATTTGAGCATACATAGGGATATAGGGACAGACAAAGCGACTTTGTTTTATACTATGTAGTGAAGCTGAAATAAGTGACGACGAGGAATTGAGTTGTACTTCTCCAGAATTAGCAGAGCCCGCGAGTGTGGTTACATCTAATTCATTAACTTCGGAATCAAAAAGCAGATATGATGAAGCATATAAGCAGTTCTTGAATTGGTGCGAAGAGAAAAGGGCTGCAAATTGTACTGAAAATGTCTTTCTGGCATATTTGGCCGAAAAAATTAAAGATTTTAAATCTTCAACGCTTTGGTCATTATATTCTATGATAAAGGCGGCATTGATTGTTAAAAATAACATATATATTAGTAAATATGTCAAGTCAATTGCGTTACTCAAGCGAACGACCGATGGCTACAGAGCAAAAAAATCTATTATTTTATCTAGAGATCAAATCGAAAAATTCATGTAACTATAAATAAATAACTTCTTGTGCATTGTTATCATTCCGTATAAACCTATTATAATACATATTTATAATATGACGATCACTGCAAAGTGTTTGTCACACGTCACTAGGGCAACGTGCAGCGAACGCTGTTTTCCGCACGTTGCCATGGAGAGGTTATGAAAAGAGCAACATTCAGCACGTATCAGATGCATGGAGACCAATGATTTTTTGTAACGCCAATAGGAGAAATAAAATTTTGTACAGAATACGTTATGAAAAGCCATATTGTTTGACGAAACGTGATATTTGCCAGAATGAGCGGAGCGAGTTTAGCAAATTACGTGAGTCACTTTTCATGAGTAATTATGTAAATAACTATTGCAAGTTTGGGTGTTTTCATGTGTTTACCGGCCCTCTATACGCGGTGGTATATTCATTTTACCAGCAAACTGTGGTTAATCTGGTTATGCTGACTTACCGCCTATTGGAAAAGGCGGTAAGTGAAAAATTGTGGACTTTTACAAAAAATATTCATTTAATTATCTTGTGCATTCGTTCGCAGCAGAAAAAGGCTTCCCCTCCTTGATATTTCCAATACCTCTCCCCGCGCGCGCCCCGAGCCACTATACGCACGACTAGAGAGCGGCTCGCCCTGCCCACTTCCGTTCGGTTTCTCACCGTGACGCAAGTTTGGGCAATTTTTTGATTCACTCCCAGCGCCGAGCGCGCCTAAGGAAGTCTCACTCTAAAAGTTTCACTTCAAAAAAACATAATTCAAGTTTTATTCATTGTTTATCACTTTGATGTATCTATCAATTGAAAGATACCTTTTTCACAGTTTTAACTACACATTCACAGATGAAAGAGTATACAAGCATTTGGAGACTACATAATTAGTAGAAAATATTTTTATGACACGCGTTACATACCTCAAAGAAAACGTTTATCAATGTCTTCAAGATGTGTTACCCACTTTGGGTGGTCAAACCGCTCTACACGGCTGAATTCAATTTATTTTTTTGTTTACTGTTTTCTTTGCGTGGCTATTTGGACCACGCCGTTATATTGTAAATTGTATAGGGTTAGTCGACAAAGTAGTTTATTTGTTTTCCCAATGCTTATGTAGTATACTAAGGTGTGAACTGGATTTGATCCAAGAAGGGCTAAATCTATTGTTGTGGTTTTTTCAAGTGTACGTATAGACGTACGCGCGAGTTGTTCCGCATTTTCATTCACTCATTTTGTACTTCGAGTACAACGTCGGGGGCTCTGATCTATTCTAGGAGAGCCTAAGTATTTTCATCTTTTTTTGCGCTACTAAGGCGCGTGATTAGAATTTCAATCACTTTATTTGGTTTTTTCGGCTACTTAGACAAGTAATTTGAAATTATTGATTTCAATTACCTTTCATCATTTTTTTTGCACTACTTGGGTGCGTTGTTAAAATCATTTACCGTAATCAAATTCATCTTGGGTAGTTCATATTTTCTTTTATCAAATTTAAATTTGCCGTACCTCTCTTTTCGCAGTGTGAACGAGAGCGTAATCTCTCTCAGTAGGCTCAAGGTTGGTTTCTGTTTGAGTTATATAAAATCATTTGGAGTCAGCAACTGGATTGACGCTGAAAAACAGAATATTGACACCCGTTCTCCAATTTCCCAACACCATAGTTTCAGGTATTTTCATGGTTGAATGCTTTGGGAAAAATAGGTTCAACTGCGTGGCGCCCTACAATTTATTTATTCACCTACATTTTATTTCATATCTTCTGCTGAAGCAAGCTTCACTCCAGCCAATAGTTTCCCCTGAGTCTGAGCTGAAGTTGCGTGAATTTTAGAATCAGTTTGAGATTACCACTCTAATTTTCGTGATATTATGTAGTTAGCTTCATTATTGAAGGTTTCATTACCATATCTTGAGATTTAAGGAACATGATAGAGCATGAAGAATAAATAAACCTAATATGTCCAATGTAGCGGAACTTCTGATGATGGCGTAACTGTTGGAATGCATATTAAGTGATTAAACAAGAATGAATTTTGAAACTCAACCAAGTATTCAATAATGTTATTATATAATGAAATTATCATTAAAATTGAGAAAATAACTTCGAGACTTTGCAATTAAGATAATTTTGTAGAATTCAATCGATATGAGAGTATGGTAGTAGGGTTTGCTATTGCAATTCAAGAAACCAAGTTCTCTTCCATAATAAGCTCTCAGATTTCACCCTTTATCAACCACAACAAGGACAGATCCGAGTACAAGTAAGTAAATACGAAGTTTTCGTTTCAATTTGATACCAGATATTTTCGATTCGAATTGGAGATCGCCTGAGAATGGTTCCAATATAGAGAATCGACTAGTCTCAGTTCCAATCAAACATCGAATAGTGAAGAAATTGGAATCAACAATCAGCCGAGTATTTGCAAATTCGAATGACTGGATACCTGGATAGTCCCAATATCCGAATTGAATCTAATAGTGTTCGACTCCTAGTACTAACTCGAACTTTAATATATCAATTGGTCGATAAGCACATACATTAGCTATAACCTCAGATATTATTCTTCTTGAGTCAAATTGACTACGACAAATCTGTGAATTAGGTTTGAATTCTAATTTTTGACTCCATTCTTTGCGAAGATACTTACAGCTATAGCAGAAAATACTTGATTCATCGAAATCACTTTTAAAAAATTGGAGCTCATAGAGTTACTATGATCTTCCTTCGCAAGCAATATTATATTTCAATGAATTCTGTTCCAGCCATCATCGACCTGACAAATTACTGCACAAAATTATTATACCATATTCACGAAACATCAGTTTTTTTTAGCAATTTCAAAAGGTAAGAATTTTGTCGAAAAGATTTAAATTAGGTATGGACCGGAAATCGTTGAGAGCTTATTATATTATATATTTTTCATATGATCCTAACGATAAATGACGAGCCTACTCTCTTTTTGTATCCATGATAGATTTTCTGAACCATAAATGGCAGCTGCATCCTCCTCAGCAATTTCTATCTTCACTATGGCTGTATTTGGCGGAGAAAGAGCTGCGATAACCATACTTGTTTACAGGAAATATTCTCACTGAAAGACTGATTAGTGTTAGATTGGTATTTACTGACGAGTCGAAAAACGCAGAAAGGGCCATCGTCAGAACTACGGAACTAATTACAGCGCCGCAGGTAACTACAAGTGTTAAAGCGGAAATGAAAGTTTCTCTTTCAATTCGTTTTGCTGCTCTGCAGCTAGCGCAATTAACTAACAACACACAGTTTCTGAGTATCTCTGAACTTGAGGTATTTTGAAATCCTAATGAATAACTTGATATAACTTACACGCTTAGAATGTAATATGAATCAGCCTATGGTCACAGTTTTTGTCTTCCTATTTATCAAAATGCGAACCAAGTTCAAAAAGAACTGAAATCATTTTTATTTTGTTGTTCTTCTTATATTCATGTTCAATGAATGAATTTTGGGAAGATGATATCACTTGGAAATGTAGAAATTGAATTATTGCTCTCGTTAGGCAGTGACAGTTTTTTGAATGAGTTTTACAATGGCAGTGAGTTTTGAACATGTTGAGACTGAAAATATTCCAAGATACAAGGAATAATTCAATTTTATACTTTCCTCGACCCTATCAAAAAGACAAGACAAGTCTAGCACAGCTGTCAGTAAGATCAAACCCAAAGTATTTGATGTTATTTGTTACAATTAATGTTTCTTTTGAGTAAGTATGTATAAACTCGACTCAATACATCAATATCCCTTCTTTTCTTTATTGTGTCGTGAAAATTAGAATCATTTCTAGGAAAGACTTCTTGAATAAGAATTCTTCTTAAGTCAGAATACGAGCACTTTCAAAATAGTGTGGTTGGTTTATTCCTGGTAAAGAGACAAAGGTGTCGCCAAGCGATTAATTGTATTTTTCCCCAATAGAAGTGTAGATCATAGAATAAACCTGAGAACTAATCATGATATAGATTTGAGTAGAATCCATCTAGTCATAGCTTGGTGTTACATGGTGGACGAATTTATTTAAGAAAACATTTTCAAATATTATTCTCTTTTCTTCTTCATGAGGCCCTCTGAATGAATTTCTGAGAGATTCGTTCAATTTAATCCTGCTAGGAGCTGTCAAAAATTATTGTAGAAAATCCGCTTAGTTTGCTTGCAGCTGAAATGTTAAATAGAGTCTGGAGATGAAAAATTAATAACTGACTGATGGCAAATGGAATTCACACGCCATAATCAATCGTTCCAGGTGAACATACCTGAACCAGAGAAACTCTTTATAATATTCCGATGATCCCGCTTTGTAGTAGTTATAGAGCAAAGTAATTGAGGAAATGTTGTGAAAGTCTTTTAAGTTTTCAAGAACTCTTTGGTTGTGCTGTTTCGAGCAATCATTTGACATAGAGATGCTTGTGGCAGCGCTGAATTTCCTTGAAATAAATGGAAGAGATTCTTGATCCCTTTTGGTTCTATATCTATTTGAAGTTTGTGCTAAACTTGTGCTGTTCCGTTAGGTTTTCTGGAGAATTTATTCTCGTTATTTCCCAAAATTTTAATAGTTCCGAGCAACCCTTGTAGCTATTCGCCACAAGTCTTGATCGTATCGCCTGAAGTAGTGATAGCTCAGATATAACTACGTTAAATTGCTACTCTTGGAATATTGGAAATTAACCTTAGCTCCAAAGATCACATTTCGTTATCATGAGGAAACTTGAATAGTTGAATGCTGAAATATATTTTCTCGGACAGTTAGACAGTCTTGGTCAATATAATTGCCCAAGCGATACGATTGAATAACTCTGCAAACTCAGTCTGTCAACTCACAAAAGATCCTTTTCTCAAAAAATCATAAGTGTATTGGATAACGGAATTATTATTGGCTATCCTCATTATGTGTAATTTGTGACGATGATAGAGAATCAAGTGCTGTAATAAATAGAATCAAGTTGGATCTTGAGAGTTCTAGTGTACTTTCAAATGATCATTTATTTAAATATAAAACACGACTTTCCGAGAGTCAAACTGCTTTCATCATCAGCTCTCTGGAACGAATATATGATTGAAACTTCAATACAATAATTTATATTTGTTTCATAGAGCTGATGAGAGCAGGTTGACGCTTGAAACTTCCTGCTTTAAGTTCAAATAAAGACCATTATAATGTACACTAGATCTTTTGAGGTCTAATGGGGATCTACCTATTATTTGTAATCAGAAAAACTTCAGTTCATTATTAAATCATATTTCAACCCATCGTCATCGGATATACATGGAAATAAAGAATTACTAACAGACGTTATACCAGTGAATAACTTGGAATACGAAAAAGTGTAGCAAAATTCAAGTCATATTTTTCCACCCTTATTTTCAAGATAACCCTGGAGAAATAAAGTAGAAACAGAAGTATACAGTAAAGCTAACCTTTGTATATTATCGATGATTCATGGGTTCACTTTGACATTTCTGAAATAATGTGTATTTGTTGAGAAGTAATAATAATTTATTACATACAAAGTTCAGTCGTAAACTGGCGCGAAGCTGACAAGCACACTTTTATTTCTTTCGAAAGCGCTACAGAGCACTGATTGAGAGACAAGAAAGTCTGAAATTGATTGTAATGAGTTTTTTAGTGCCCTGAAGAGCATTCAAGCCTCATTTTTTGTTATATTAGCAATCAGCTAGGGAGTCTTCCACTTTGAGATTATTTTAACTTCATTCATTTGAAACTTGTATTCTCAAGAGCTTCAACTATTTTAATAGGAAAGAGAGTGTGAAAATTTATGTAATTTCATTTATTTATTTATTAGGCAGAGTTCAGCTCACGCTGTTCTTATACTTAACCTCTTCAGTACAGTCGGTAAAGTGATTCAATTCAAATTAATAACAAACTTTCTTACAAACAAGATATACAAAAGAACAAAGTAGAGTTAGTTTTGAAGTAAATGTTTTTCGAACTTTGACGAAAATTAATTATCATTCAACATTTTCAAGCTATTCGGAACAAGATTGTTGATAAATGAATAATTGTGGGTGAAGCTGCGATTGAAGAGTAGAGAGCGGTGAGTTGGAATGTGTATAAGTGGTTGATTTCTTTAATTACGCTTGTGCAAATCAGTACGGAACGTGATTTTTTTGGGAAAATAAGGTGGATTGCAAAATCAAAATACGATGAACCATGCACCCAAGGTGATGGGTTCGTCGTTGTTACATAATCAACTAGCTCATATTAGTGATTAGGAAGCTGGCAGAGTCAAATTTCCTCAAACCATACACATATCGAACACATATGTTTTGTGATCTCTGTATTTGGTTGATATCCCGAGCCAAGGGACAAGAACATAAATTTCATCGCAATAATTGACTACAGAGAGTACAAGATAGGTAACTAGTAATAATCTGTGCTTGGTGGATAGGATGAAGCGGTTCATGTACAAATTTTAAGGAGCTAAATAAGCTTTTCTTATCAATAGTGTGACATATTGAGAAAATCAAAGCTCACAGTCCATCAAGAGACCTGAATTTTCAAGAGTTGACTTGAAGTGAAGGGGAAAGTCATGCAATATAATAGCTATTAGATTGATCAGATGGTTCCAAGTATTTGAGTTATCATAAGCACGACTGCACTTTTACGTTCGTTTGTAATAAGGCTATTATTTCTAGCATGAATAAGGATTTGCTCTAAATCATTGTTGACGGCAGCTAGAGCGTGCTCGTAGTTATTGAGAAAACGGTGAATAAAGTTTGGTGAAATCAGCAAAAATGTGTATAGAAGCAAAGATAACGCTCCTAGGAAGGTCAAATGTGTATAGAAGAGAGAAAAGAGGGCCGCAGATAAACCCTTGAGCGACCCTCCTGAAGATGTTCCAGCAGTCAGAATTATTATTATTGTACATAACCTTTTGCTTTCTGTTGCTGGAATAGCTACTGATGAGACGCAAACTAGCTTCATCAGAACCTTGATATTTCAGTTCAGCAATTATTAGTTCAGGGCTAATAGTATCGAACGTCTTGCTTAACAGTGCCGTAGTTGTACTTAATCCATGTCTGAAGCCTGACTGAATGTCTGGAAGTATTTTAAAATTTTCAACGTAGCTAGAAACCTGTGCGAAGAATACTTCTCCAAGAATATTCAGCCGCGGATTCTGTTGAACGAATCTTAGACCCGATTAATCGATGTATTTTGATGTGCAATGTGAATAGATGTAGGATTAAAGTGACCGCGAACATTCCCTCTGCCTCTTAAACCTAATTCCCAATACGAAATAAGTAATTGGTGCTCGTAGTTACGGTCAGTAGTTCGTGTTTATAGTTTAGTTCTGAAAGTAGTATTCACTATGTTCCAGATCAATGCAATATAATTGAAGATTCTCTCTTTGCTAAAGTGTTCTTGGCTCAATTTCAGACTTCATATAAAATGTCTATAAGTGGTGTTAGTATCAAGAATCAAAATGAAATGTTTAGGACATGAAATAGCTCACAAGCCCTAATTCTATCACCAATCCAGTTCTCTCGAATGATCTATATGATATTTGAACGGTTAAGCAAACCTGCCTGAGCCGGGCGAAACTCGATCGCAATTATATGTAGCGTCTTGTTCAAAGATGATTATATGTAGTACTGTCAAGTACGTGTCAGTTACACAACTTTTAGTGTTTTTTCCAAAGTGTTAATCATTTATTACCATTATCATCACGAATACTATCATTATATATTGATTCATATAATCTTCTTCAAATGTTATCTCGGAAGAGGATTACGGAATCCATCAACAGTGGATTTAAAAACAAATAGGAAGATGGGTATCATCTCCGAACGAGACGCCACGTATTATTGCGATCGGCGGGCTTGCTTGATCCTTCAATGATACTGAACGTCTTGTTCTCGATGATCACATGTAGAATTTCAGAGTAAGAAATAACATCTATTGTACTCCAATACAGATATCTATATATTCTGATTGACCATCGTCAAAGTGAAGATAGCACCTTGAGTCTGTATTGGTCGACTGTAAAAACGATTGAACATATTCGACCCGCTAGACCAACCGGCCGTTCAACCAATAGTGTTCATATCAGCACTATATGCCGCAAAGATGTAGATATCTATTTCTGCTTTATTCAATAAGAACCTTATTCGATGACAAATCGTCTGAACGTTTTGTTGCTTAGATAAGAAATCTTTCTGAGTTGGCTCTCAGGATTTAAATCATCTCTAAGGTCCGGTTTCACTAAGCTAAGTTAAATTCATCAAGGGGTTATTTTGAGTCAGTAACTATTATAACAATCGTATGAAATAACCTTTGGATCAGTTCAACAAGCGTTGTTGAAACTAGCCCCAGGTGGAATATTATAATTGAGGCCACGCATAGCTTCTTCTTTCTTTCGAAAAACTTCATTGAAACGATTGGTTGTACTTTCTCTGCCCTTGAAGTTTTAATTAGTTTAGTTATCTTTATACTCAATCCTGTAGCTGATTCAATAATATATATTTGTTAATGAGCGCCAATGTTTGCATCCTATGCTCACTAATTATGACAACAAGAGTAACTGCCAGTTTTGAGACCTCTTTCAATTTTAAATTATTGATATTCCTAATATTTTCAACATGAGTGAGGACCTACTCCGTGTCTCAAGTCTCAGAGTATTTTGGTCTTGCTGGTCTTCCCTTCAAAATATTTTCCTGATGAATCTCAAACTTAGGGCAGAAATTTTCTTCGAAAACAGAGCAATCACTGCTTTTTTGAATTTTCGATCCCATAATTTGCTCCTACATTAAGCCCAACTGTTAGGAATCCGATGACATCAGTGTTTAAAGGATCAAAGGCATCAATCATAGCTTGATCTGCAAATATCAACCATTTTTCCAGGCATACCATCATATTGTTTTACTGTTGACTCTGTTATTGAGTCCAACATTAACTTATCTTGTTTTTTCCAAATTGACTGGGTCTTTTGTGCTTGAAAAAATGAACTTACCACTTGAACCTAAAGATCGTTTTCACCCAGCAATTCAAATTGATTTTAATTTAGTATTCACTTCTGAGCTGCCTAATTTTTCATCTGGCAATAGCTCACTTTATAATTTTCGTAAAGCTAATTTTGAGCAGCTTTACTCTGATCTGAACAACTTGGATTTGTCAGATTTATACCATTCTAATAATGCTAACGTAGCAGTAAATATGCTTTATGAACGGCTATATGAAACATTTGACAGATCTGTTCCCAAATTTTTCAATGTGAAAGCGAAATTTCCAATCTGGTTCACATCTAACATAAAGTCTAATATAAGGACAAAAAATTATTACAGGAAGAAATGGAAACTAACTAAGGACTATCGTTATTTTATCGAATTCTAAAGGCTGCGTGCGCTGGTAAAACTTGAAACCAAAGAAGCTTATAATTCCTACTTACAATCAGTCGAAACTAACATTAGTATCAATCCTGCTGAATTATGGAAATATGTAAATATGAAAAAGGGCACTACACGAATTCCTGGTAAGCTACATGATGATGATAATTCAGAATATGTAGCACCTTGTCAAATTGTTGATGCTTTTGCAACGCACTTTTCGAACTTATTTTCTAGAAGTTCTAAACTGAATGTCTCCAATACTTCAGGGAACGATTCGTCTTTTTTACTCAGTAAAGTGGTTGAAGAAGACATTCTCTCACTACTGTCAACATTTCAAAATAAAATTACAGCCGGTGAGGATCAGGTACCTGCTTTTCTTTTAAGAGATTGCAAATTCATTTTTGCTCGTCCTTTGTCCTTTATAATGAATTTGGCTATCGAAAGTTCTACCTTCCCTGATCGTTGGAAGAGAACTCGTATAACTCCGATATTTAAGAAAGGTGATAAGTCCAATATTCACAATTATCGCCCCATTTTCATACTTGTGAGGTTTTGGAAATGTTAATTTATAATGCGATCTATCCAAATATTCGTTCTCGCATATCTCCAGAACAACATGGTTTTGTAAGGAATCGCTCAACAATTACAAATCTTGCTTGTTTCACTCAATTTATTTCAGAGTCACTTGATAACTGTGGTCAAGTTGATACAATCTACACGGACTTCACTCGTGCTTTTGATTCCATTGATCATGGACTTCTACTTGACAAAATTAGTACTCTCGGTGCTGCTCTTGGACTGGTTGATCTTTTACGTTCTTATCTTTCTAACAGAATTTGCTATGTTTGCTACAACGGTTACTCATCTTTTAATTTTATTGCGACATCTGGAGTTCCACAAGGATCGAATCTTGGTCCCTTGTTATTTATTATATTTATTGATGAACTTATCAAAAGCATTGTATGTCCTGTCTTAGCATACGCAGATGATCTCAAAATCTTTAATTCTATTTCAACTTTAAAAGATGCAGAAAATCTTCAAACAGACCTATGTACTGTGGCTGAGTGGTGTACCATAAATAAACTTCTACTAAATATCAATAAATGTCATGTCGTCACATTTACTAAAAGAATTGATATTATCAATTATTTTTACTCCATTGGTACCGAAACACTCAATCGCAAATCCCCAGTAAATGACTTAGGTGTCACTTTTTCTCCTGACATGAAATGTACTGAACATGTTAAAAATGTTTGTAAGACTGCTAGTCGAACACTTGGGTTCTTAATAAGAATTACAAAACCATTCCACGACATCTCAGTTCTAAAGACCTTATATTTTGCATATGTTACTAGTAAACTGGAATACGCCGTATTAGTCTAGTATCCTACATACAACTTCCAGGTTTCGGCTCTTGACCGTATCCATAGGAGATTTTTAAAGTACCTGTCTTATAAAATCGATCTTGTGTACCCAGAACGAGGATTAGATCAAAATGTGCTTTGTGCACGACATAATATGCAAGATCTAAGTTACAGAAGGGAATTATCCTGTGCCCGGTTTCTGTGGATGCTAATGAACAACAAAATAGATCCGCCGTTTTTACTATCTCGCATTCCCATCCACGTTCCGCAGTTCACATCGAGACGCATGAGTACTTTTTACTTGAATTTGCACAATACTGAGATCCTGAGACGTTCTCCAGTCCACATCATGTGTCAGTTTGCTGAAATTTACATCACCGATATTTTCTGTTGACTGCTTTTCAAATATATCATATAACATGTTTATTTTTATTATTAATGTAACTTTTTTGCAATTAATCCACATATTTATTCGCATTTGCAATGTTTTTTTTTCTTGTTTTGAATTTTTTCTACTATATTTACCCTGTAATAGGACTTCTGTTGGGTAATAAAGATTATTATTATTATTATCATTATTATTATTATTATTATTATTATTATTATTATTATTATTATTATTATTATTATTATTATTATTATTATTATTATCTGTGATTCCTTTGTTAAGAGAAGCTTGCCTGCTGCCGACTACAAGAGAAAGTTTGAGGGCTAGTGAGTGATTCTATTGCCCCAAAAGGAGATTGTAATAAGTTGAACTTTGGTTTAAAAGTTAATGATGGTTGACAGACTAGAGAAGTGAACAGTGAATATCATGGTTGAGCAGGCCAGAGAGGAACAACTGGTACTACTGACACTTCATCATTAATTATTCTCCTTAATATCAGAACAACTAGAGCAAAAGACAAGAGTGCATAAAACATTTGGTTTTTTCACGAGAAAGTTAAATTATCCACTAGTTTGGCTTCAGAATCTAAAAAGCGCGGAGAAAATCATACGCATATTTTATTAATTCGAGAAACAAGAAGATCCATTGAAAAAATACCACATACATTCGAAACTTGCTGATGAGCAGTCGGTGATCACTCTAGAAGCACTTTCTGCTTTTTTGTTCAATTTCAATTGAATATAGGAAGCGACTAACCAAATGTTCCTACACTCACATCAATGCTAGATATCTCTCACAAACTCACTGAGTTGCCGTCGTATCTATTAATACCTAGTAAGATTTCACTGTTATTTACCTCTGGAGCGAAACAATTGAATGCAAAGAAAGCCGCAAGAAGTTTTAGGTGATTGATATGTAATTTCGAATCTTTCTGATTTCAATTAGCGTGTGTCACACTCCGTCTGCCTCAGCTTCTCAACCTGTCGTTCAGGCTTCGGAGCTTATAACTAAGTTGAAAATCTGTATTTTAGTTCTATTACCAGCACTTAATATACTTCTTTTTCTCCAGAAATTGTATTTGAGATATGTTCACTAAATTCCATACGACCCTCAAAACCATTATTATCCACTAACAACACTAACAATATTTCGATGCGTAGACAAGAGTAGTTGTATGCTGCTGTTGCTCCTTGATTAAATATATTCTTTACTGTGAGGTATTTTTTTGATCGTTAAATGAATTCAACAATGGCAGCTTATACTCGTCAGATAAACAGTGTAGTTGAAGATATGCTCCACTAATTTTCAACTAGTGATGAATTCATCAACAATCTGGTTTATAATGTAGCAGATCGTATCAATGAGAGACTTGAACAACAAAAAATTCATAACGAAGGATTGATATCTGATTTAACAGCTGATATTAGAATATCAGAAGACAAACTTGATCTCTCAGAACAATACAGTCGCCGTAATTGTGTACGAGTTTTCGGAGTACCGGAGGTTCCAAATGAGAAGACTGAAGATCTGGTTCATTCAGTGTTCGTGAAACACATGTCTGTGGATATTCCTTCTGAACTTATTGATCGCTGCCATCGAACATCCTCCATCTTTTCCAAAAACATGCCCTATTATTGTGAAATTTGTGTAGTATATAATGCGTACTTCAATTTTAAGTGAACGTAAGAAGCTCAGAGGTGAAAATATGTCTATTAAAGAGGATTTTACACGGCGCAGACTTTCAATCTCAACTCATGCCTCGAAAAAGTACGGCTATCGCAATGTTTGGTCCAAGGACGGTATTATTTATGCTGAAGCTGATAATCATATCTTAAAAATCACTGATATAGCTCTGAATTGAATATAATATATTTAATTTATTTATTTTTCAATTTTTTTTTCTTGTTACATTACTATTATCTTATTACTTTCAATACTTTTATTGGTTCACAGCAATCAATTATTACTGAACGGTTTTTCGAGAATTGCATCAATTTATTGCTATCACAATATAAATTGTTAGTTCACCTAATTCTGTTTATTGTATATCTTTTTTGAACTTTAAATTTCTCTACATTCATGCATCTTAAGCACACTGTATATTTCTATTCCAAAATTTTGTTTTTGCATTCAACATTTGATTGAACAATTCATTGTTTCTACCTTGAAACTAATTTATATTATTAGTTTTCAAACTAGGCGTTATCAGTTACTCAACTGAGGCATCTTTATTCGTCAATAGCAGTGTTCCTCAAATTTCTTATTCACAATCATAAATATCTGTTATCAAAATATTAGAGGTATCAACACCAAGATGGAAAATTTCTATAATAGTTTTTTGGCATCTAATGATGATATTGTTGCAATTAGCAAAGCTTGGCTCAATGATTGAGCTCATAATTCTGAATTGAATGAATTGAATGAAGTGGCAATGTACGAGGAGGCAGAGTCCTTTGTGCGGTAAATATCAAATATGAATCTCTACTATTTCTTATTGATCTCAATCCTAACTCTTCAACCGATCTAGTTTGTGTGAAGGTATATTTGTCTTTTACAAAATTCATCTATGCCATTGTCATATATACCACACCTCCTACGACCTTTGATCAATTGTGTTACTTATTCGAAACTTCTGAGTCTTTTCTACCTCTAGTAGATAACAATTTTATTATAATTGATGATCTTAATATCTCTAGACTTGCTGATTTCTACAATCATGGCTTTAGAAATCAAATTATTTCACTATACGATAATTTTTTGAATTTTTTGTGTGCATCACAGTATTATTCTTGTTACTAATGAATTCGGTAGACTGTTGGATGTTGTGATTTCTGACATAGATTGTGTTGTTTTCGATATCCTGATACATTTGTCACCGAAGATACTCATCACCCTGCCCTGAACATATTTATTTCCTGTTCAGCTCCTGACAACATTGCAAATTGCACTGTTGATATTTCTGAGATTTCATATGATTTTTGTGATGCTAATTTTGACTTATTTCATGATTTATCATCACAGGTGAACTGGGATTGTCTCTATGAATTTGATGATGCTGATATGGCGTTTCGGAATTTTCACTCTGTTTTATCGGAAATTATGGTTGGAGCAATTCCTATGTCTGAACAGAAATCTTCAATGAACTCATATCTCACTTGATTTACTCATGATATAATTGGTAATTTGAAATTTGAATCGAAGTATCATCATTTGTATAGGGTCCACGAAAAATATAACTTGGAATTTGAGAAGCTTAGAACATTGATTGAAAGAGACATGAAATAAGCACATAAAAACTATTTATCTTCTGTGGAATTTACTATCGCATCTGATCTAATAGAATTTTTGCGCTTCATCAATAGCAAAACGTCTGAGATGTGCATTCCTGGTGTAATTAAGTCGAGAAATCAAACATTAATTATCTCTTCAGATATTGTTCAAGGATTCGCAGATTTCTGTTGAGCGTTTACACGAGCGACACTGAAGAATCTTGTGTGAATATTGACTCTTTGCTTAATGACTTTGAACCCACATTTGTATCTCAAATAGCTGAAGATGATATTCTCTTTGCAATGATAAGGATATCGATATCAATAAGCTGAAATCAACTCGTAATCCTGGTCCCGACAACCTGCCTGCTTATATAGTCTCCATATCTTGTCCAATTTATCTCTCTCAACAGATACTTTCCCATCGTCTCTTAAATATATCTATGATTCTGTCAATGAATATATTTTAATCCATCAACATGAGTTTGTCAAAAAGAGATCAACCACATCCAATTCAATGAATTTTGCCGAATTCACAATTAACTCGTTGCATGGAAATCAACAAGTCGACGTGATTTATACTGATTCTTCTAAGGCTTTTGACAGCATTAATCATCATGCCCTGCTTCATAAGCTCAAATATGACCATAATATTTCTGATGAACTTGTCATACTTCTTTCATCTTATTTACACAAACGGGAGTTATATGTGCAATACAACAATTACACTTCTCAATCTTACTATGCCACTTCCGGTGAACCACAAAGCTCAAATCTCAGACCTTTAATTCTCAACTTATTCATAAATGACATTAAGGGTAATATTCATCATTCTGAAGTTTTACTGTATGCAGATGACCTGAAAATTCTTATAATCATTAATTCGACTGATGACTGCATAAACTCACAAGAAGGTATAATAGTATATATATATATATATATATATATATATATATATATATATATATATATATATTTAGTATTGGAATGGCCTATATTCTGAACGAGCGAAAAGTTTGTAAACCGAGCCGAAGGCGAGGATTACGGTTCGCGAGTGTGGAATACGCCATTCCAAACATGTTGTAGACTATACTTTCTCTAACAAGGTTTTGGAAACTCACCAATATTCCAGAGGAAACTTAAAGAATTATTATATGTCAAACATCAAATCCAGATATGAATACTTAAATTGTTAGGAAGTAACCATGGTAGTAGCCAAACTAACAGCTTCTGATTCGTCGAAATGATCCAAAAGGCTTACGGAATCATGCTGAACGGCATACGGAATCATTCTAAACGATTTTTTGGAATGTCATTTGTTCCAACTCAATTTTTGGTTATGGAATATGCAAATTCCAAAACAGTGTTGGAGAAATAGTATTCTTACTTGGTCATAGGGCGAGGTTCACCAACGCCAGTTAAATTTATCCAAAGGATATCTCATACGAAAACTATTGTTGATACAATTGTAACTATGGTTAATAACTCAAAATAACCTCTGGATAAATTTAACTGACTTTGGTGAAACTGGGCCTAAGACGTCAAAATTGTCGTTCAATTTCAATAAATGTAAAATAATGAGTCTCAGTATAAAGGAAATTCCTCTAAATTTCAAATATTATATGGATAACACTATTTGATGAACATCTATCATTTGATGAACATATTAACATTAAAGTGAGTTCAGCATTTAGAAATCTTGATTTTATGATACGTAATTCTAAGTCTTTTCATAATGTACAAACGCTCAAGAAATTATATTTCACATTTTTCAGGATGAAATTGGATTATTGTGTTCAGATTTGGAGTCCAATATATAACAAATACTGTCATTCCATTGGAAGCATACAAACAAAATTCCCGAAATATTGTTTTTATAAACTTCATGGCACATATCTAATTCACAATTATTCCAGTGAACTTCTACTTTTCGAAATAAGAATGGTATCATCAGATATTTGACGTAGAATTCATTATTGTCAGTATTTGTTTAAATTACGATCCTGTAAGTCTTGCACGAACTCCAATTTCTGTTCCGAGATTCTCTTGTCGCTCTCAAGTCACTCTAAAAACATCATTCACTAGAACTAATTATGGAAAGAAGTCTTCTGTAAGACAGCTATGTTAATAACTTAGCTATCAACATCGACATTTTTGATGATTCATTGAATGAATTTGAAAACACTTGTTATATGTCCCGGAAAAAAATTTGAAGTCAGGAAAATATCCAAAGAAACTTCAGCCAACAATTCCTATCGTATTGAAGCAGATTTTCATCTACTTGACACTTTGAAAACTGCCAATTTTTGGCCAAGTGGCTTGGTCATACGAAGATACAATTTTTTTCGGAAATCAAGAGATACAACAGACACAAGCTTGCCTCCACAAACAAAGGAATACCACGAGCTGCAGAAAATCAACACTTAGTATAGTTCATCAGAATATTCAGTGTCTTCGAAATAAAATTGAAGAGATAGAAATATTTTTGGAAACGAGATCATGTGACATTTTGTGTCAAACTGAGCACTGGCTCAGTGAAGATGAAAAATCATCATACTCAATAAAAAACTTTCATCTAGCTAATTCTTTTTGTAGAAAGCAATATAAACATGGATGTGTCTCTATATTTTGCAAAAATGATATCAATTTTGCAATCATAAAATCCGTCGAAGCGTTCAATGTTGAACGCGTCTTTGAGGGCTGTCATAAAATTTAAATATTGTGATTCACTATTCTATGTTTTGGCTATGTACAGATCACCATCATCAAATATTATTGATTTTTCAAGGCAAATAGCCAAATGCCTGGAAGAATTGCACAATAATCTCAATAACTCTAAATTAATTATTGTGGCTGATTTTAATATTAATCTTTTGGAAAATAATCTTCAAAAAACATTATTTTTGGATCTTATGAACTCGTTCAATTTATTCCATACTATAAAAGAACCTACCCGTATAACTCTTTCCAGTGGAACTTTAGTTGATAACATTTTCACAAATATTGACAGAAACGAGATCATATCTGAAATTATCCACAATGATATAGGTGATCACTCAGCACAGTCTCTAATGATAACTATATCTCATAAAAATGAGCATATTGAAAATAGTGTAGCTGGAAAAAGATTATTCACTCAAAATAATTTGAATGACTTTATGTTTAGTTTAAGTAAACAAAATTGGTCAAATATATTTGAAGAGAATGACACTAACGTTAGTATTAATAATTTTATCGGAACTTTTGTATATTACTTTGATATAACTCATCCTAAATTAAGGATACGCAATAAAAACTTTCAGGAAAAAACATGGGTTACGGAAGAAATTGAACAAAAATCTGTTGAAATAAAGAAAATATCAGATTTGTATAGATCCAAATATTTAACTAAAAAACAATATAGCTCAATCAAAAAATGCTGTAAGAGTCTGATAAAAAATGCAGAAATGAATTATAATAAAAATAGAATTGGAAATGCGAATAATATTACACGTAAAATTTAGAGTCTAATTAACAATAGTCTCAATACTAAAGTAAGAGTTGATAAAAGAGATAACTTAGAATGCAATGGTAACATAGCATATGATTCCGTAGACATTGTCAATATGTTCAACAGTTACTTTATAAACATAGCACAGGATGTTATAAGAAAATTGCCTAATGTAAGTAACGATTTCTTGAGTAGTTTTCCTCATATCAATACAATTTTCTTAGAGCCTGTTACTGAATTTGAATTAGCTCCGCTGATAATGACCCTAAGCAATTTTTCAGCAACCGGAAATGATGAAATCTCGAGTAGATTAATCAAAAATTGCTATGAATTGATTAAAGCTCCTCTAACCTATTGCATTAATTTGTCTCTATCACAAGGTATATTTCCAGAGACTCTAAAAAATGTTGAAGTAGTTCCTCTGTATAAACAAGAAGATAAAAAGTCTATATCTGATTATGGACCAATAAGTATTGTGTCATCATTTCATAAAATTTTTGAAAAAGTAATGCTTACTAGAATTTTATCTTTCTTTGAAAAGATTAAGTTATTAGTCAGCGAGCAACACGGTTTCAGAAAAGATCACAGCACAATAACTGCCCTTACTAATTTTATTGATAATATTTACAGTTCTCTAGACAGCAGTAATAAAGTCATTGGCTGTTTTTTAGATTTATCTAAAGCTTTTGACTGTGTGAAACATACCACTCCTATTGACATATTATCTAGTCTTGGCTTAAGAGGAAATTGTAAAGATTGGATTCAATCATATCTTATAAGTCGCAAGCAGATAGTGGTTTATGATAATGTAAAATCTGATATGCAAACTATTACGAGCGGGGTGCCTCAAGGCAGTATTTTTGGACCTATTCTTTTTATTTTATACATTAATGGTATAAAAGATATCTTAAATTCAAATATTTCTATTGGATATGCAGACGATGTATCATTGCTAACTCCTGAACATACTAATACAAGAAATATTTCAAATATTATCTTGGAATTGTATTCATGGTTCGCTTCTTTAAATTTAAGTTTAAATGTAAACAAATCAGCTTTTATCGAATTTTCCAACAAAAAACATTGCTAAAGTTTATAGATAACTTGTAATAATAAATCTTCACCTCAGGTTAGCAATTATAAAGTCTTAGGTCTTAGTCTACATGAACATATGCTGTGGGATCCGCAGATAGATAATCTTTGTCAAAAATTAACTTCATTATGCTATCTCTTGAAAAGATTGAGACAATTGACTGACCTCGAGACTGTTAGAACTTTCTATTATGGAAAATTCTTTCCAATAATCACTCACGGAATTATTTTCTGGGGTATGTCTCCACCAGCCATACGCATTTTTAAATTACAAAAACGTGCGATTCGTAATTTGTTTCGATTGAAAAATAGATATTCTTGTAAAGATATTTTCAAGAGCGAGAATATTCTTACTTTACCTTGTGTATTTTTATTTATTGTAGCCACATATATTTGGAAGAATAGAAGTAATTTAAGTACTCTTGAAAACAATCATAGCTATGACACACGAGGTAAAACGAGTTTTTTAATGCCTCAAATAAAATTGAATAAATCAACCTATAACCCAAACTACATTGGGATTAAAATTTTGAATAACTTGCCATCAAGTCTCAGAAAATTGGAATCGAAAAATAAATTTAATATTGAACTCAAAAAATTTTTATTAAGTAAGTGTTACTATAGTGTCAGCGAGTTTTTAGATGAAAAACTGTTGTAGTATTATAATTCAGTATCATATTGCATCTTCAAACATTATATGTAAATGGAATTATGACTTGTCCTATACCTTTTTGTATATTGGTCTACAGGAATAAAATGATTTATATTATATATTATATATAATCAATATATGAATGCTTGAATTTAATATCTTATTTCCACTTACTTTGGTATTTTCCATATAATATATTCATATTAGCGTATATGCGATTTGTAATCACTTTGTATGATTTATTATTTTTTCCCCCTGTTATTGGGATTTCATTAGCCTGTTGGATGGAATATAATAAATGAATGAATAAATTAATTAATTCTTCTGCTCCGAGCTTTTTGCAAAAATTTCCTCATTTCCATTGCTGGACAGCACGCGACTGAAGTTCATATCATTTGCGCAATGAATCTAATTCTATGACTCTTATAAAACCCTTGGTAACTTAGAAGTGTCATTCCTGAGTTTTCTTCTTCACGTTGGTTTCACACGGTAATATTTTGAATCTGAAATTAATCCAAGATATGTACAATCCTTACTAGGAGTTGTCTGACTCTTCAAATGATTTTCTATAGATCTTATATATTCCTGATTGTAAACTCTACAGTGGCTTCAAGATTTGGAATAACTACTCATGCACATAACAGCATCCAAATTAATAACTAGTAAAAAACCAAGGGACCTAGACTTATTTACGACTGATTTCATAATTTCCGTGAAAATGTATGGACTGAGAGACAAACTAAACGATAGGCAAGTAAACTGCCATAACTGACCCTTAACTCTGAACCTGGGAAATTTCCTACCAGTACTATTCACTCATTTAGTCTTCTAAGATCAATCATTTACCTATCAGATTTATATGGTCTCAGAACTAGAAGACAGGTTGATACAAACTGACCATTGGACTCAGCACAAGTTTTGATAACTTGCTTCAAGATTAGCCTAAGTATTGCAATCTTAACTCTAGTATGATCTGCAGAGAACCGGATAAGCTATTTGGGTACAAAAAATTGAGAAGATTCTTATGTAAATCCTCATCCTATTCTGCATTAACTTCTCTCTCTATGCCCAGCTCTTTTCTGCATAAGATTTCTATTGGCGAGTCTGATTGAGCTCGCAGCGCCAAGTGAGAATATCAGGAACTAAAGGAGCTGTGATTCAGTGTGCTTGGCCGTAAGGTATAATATCAATATAATTACCGATAACTTTTGAATACTTCTTTTATTTCTATAATTTTTCTGTTGTATATGTTATAAAGCATAGAAATTTCATTTTATATGATATAGTTTATATATCCGGAGTATTTAACTTTATTCATAAAATCTTCAAAGTTCAAAAGTAAGTATTTTGGTTGTTTTTCAAATTATGAGATGAATAAATGATAGTCTTTTAAAAATATTCCGTTCTCCACAGAATGGATATCTCAGTAAAGCTGAAATTGAAAGTAATATTTCATATATTTGAATGCGGATCACAATTCTAGATGTGTATGCGAAAGAGAAGTTTAAGATGCCGGATGTATATCAGTATGCGGTATTTTGGATAACAATATAACAGATGAAATTAATATTTACGCACTTTGCTGTCAGACATTGACACTAGCAAAATATCCTCATATTATACACAATACAATGAACATAACTCATGTCGACAAATAGTGCAATATGAAATTTAATGCTTAGATTTGTTTAAATTTGAAGAAAACAACACGAATCTCATCTATGCTAATGCAATTTGATACACTTCCGGTAGTTCTATAAAGTGCCACCAGATAGAGTATCGCTTAGCAAGACTCGCCAATAATGACCTTGTTGACGTTGCTACAACCCTGTACCTGTAATTAACAAATGCGAAATTTCTCAGAAATTGATTCATTTATTTATTTTATTTATTTATTTATTCATTAATCAGATTTTGGCTTCTCAACCGGAAAAGATGCCAATAGCAGGGAAGCACATAATATTAGCAAATGGAAGTAACATTGAAAGTACAATTGAAAAAAATTAGAAAAAATATATGTATATATATTTAAATATGAAAAATATTAGCTAGAATTAATTTGACGTATGCAAGATATTCAGAGAGATCCAGAATACTATCATACTGAATTAACCAAAATCATTCTTCTGAATTGATATCGATTCAACGAAATAAATCTGGCATTATTATCTCGTTACACATAATATTAAATAATGAAGATACTCGATTCACCGATGAGTTAATAGCAGCATTGGTTCCACAGTAAGGTATATAAAACTATGATGTATATCTAGAATAGTAGCATGAAACACGAAAATAAAACACGGACAGTAAAATTGAACATTGATAAACAGCTTATGAAGAAAAGGAAGATCTAACAACATTAGCCTCTTTTCAAGTGTTGAAACCCTGAGAGTGAAGAGTGGAAATTTATGTTATAAAATTCTTGGAAATTTCTTTTGAATGTTGTTCAATCTTTTGATGTACACATCATGTTGCGGACTCCGGACTACGCAAGCTTACTCCAATTGACTTCTAATTGAAGTAGTATACAAAGACACAAGCGTGCATAAATGCCTAAAACTCGAAATTAATCGAATCAGGAGTCCTGACATTCTGTATGCTTTCTTAGCAACGCTGTCAATATGAATATCATTTAAAAGTTTGCTGTCTTCAAATATTCCAAAGTCCTCAACATATTGAACTTGGTTGATAACATTACCATCGATATTATATGGATATTCGAATATATATATATATATATATATATATATATATATATATATATATATATATATATATATATATATATATATATATATATATATATATATATATATATATATATATATATATATATATATATATATATATATATATATATATATATATATATATATATATATATATCTGTTCCGAGTGAATTTAATGTAGTAACATTTGGAAATATTAATGGACAGGCCATGTACATTTGTATACTTAACTAGTCTGTCCAGAACATTCTAAAAATTAATACAGTCGTTTCTTGACTTTATAGTATGATACATCTTCAAATCATCAGCGTAAAGGATGAGATTCACAAATTTGAAGCAAGAATTGATACTATTGATGGAAATATTGAAGAGTAAGGGTCCAAAATGGGATCCCTGTGGTACACCCATCTAAACTTTACAAGTGGACCCCTCCAGTTGCCCTAGGCATAGTTTTTATCAGCTGATTTTTACGAGCAAGCTCATCTGACGGCCTCAAAGTAGCAGCAGCTATCACTATTGTTTTTGCTTCTTTAGCCTGGTACGTTAGTTTTTGACCGTAAAGCCACCCATCCAAGGCACTAGCTTCGAGACTCGATTTTATAGCTTCATGTAATGCAGGAGTGACGAAAAATTTTCTAACATTCGACTGCTGGTGAGCAACATCTAATAAAATTTTCTCTGTATCTCAGAAATACTCGAACAGTCAAGTCTGACTAACAGGTTCTGTTAACACCTGCGTCAGCATGGAAATAGCCGCACTTTAGAGCTGAGATAGCTGTATCTACACAGCTTTGTGTTTTCAAAAAATGCTTATCTCTTTTTCTGACCATATCAGTAAGATGACGTTGTACTCCAAGATCATCCTCTGGTGCATCAGTTACTAGCTCACCATATCCAGGACATTTTTTATCAAACTCTTTTCTAGTCTCTTATGTGAGACATTTTTCCATCCAGCCTTTCTATCATTCTCTGAGATTAACATGAATTACCCAAAACAGCAACACTAGCTTCTGTTTCAAATGACTAGTGGCCGACATACTTTCACATTCATTCTCATCAGATTTATCGAGGAAATGTGTAAGATAGAAGGCGTAGTCAATATCCTTATGATACCCACCTCATACCGCATTTTACGCAATAAAACGTGTGGAATAATGCCATTGGAAATTATCATTCCTTTCATTCGTATGGAACTAGGTTGAGTTCGTGTGGAACTATCCTGTACGTGCTTCGTGTGGAGGACACGCACATTTCAAACTTTTTTTGGAAACTCAATAGGCCTGACTAGAAGTCAGACTTATTCTCTTTTTTGTTCGTACGAAACTAGGTTGAGCTCGTATGGAACTAGGCTGAGTTTGTATGGAGCTAGGTTGAGTTCGTGTGGAACTAATCTGTACGAGCTTCGTGTGGAAGACACGCGCATTCCGAGATTCTCTTTGAAATTTAATAGGCCGGACTAGAAATCACCAGTAGTTGCGTCCTTAGCTAACTTTTGCACCTTGACAAGCTCAGCAAGGCATATTTTACTGTTGTCGACCTGCTTCTGCACACATCTTTTAGATATATAAGGAGATTCATCACGCTCCCTTGAGCATGAATATGACTTTCCTCCCAATTTTCCCATAATAGTAAAAAAAATTGCAATATTTGAAAGTAATTTTGAATTCACGCTTCTAATGTAGTTGATGAAACAAAACAATATAACGCTAGGAGAATAGGCGCCAGATAGCGCGATACATTTTTCTAATTTAAACGCTGAAATTTGTGTAGGTGACACGTAGTTGACAGTACTACATGTAATTATCGAGAACGAGACGTGAAGTATAATTCCTTCCAAAACTAGATGTTGATTTATTTCGTACGGATCTCATAGCAGAAATAGACAGAAGTCAAACGTCAAGAAAATTGAATAGGGACTAGATCAACTCTTTTCCTCTATTTTGTAATTGGTCGAGTTATATATTAACTACCCACAAAAAAATTCAAGCATGCAAGCTCTTGCACTAACCACGGTTATCGCAGAGCAACTCGGGCTTATTTTGTTGCTGTGTAAGCTGATACATGATTGTAAATGTCAAACATCTAACACAAACCAAAGTTACTTATGCTAAATACTCATTCAGTGTAGTGAACGAGGCTTAAGAATTTAAATATCGCTTAAGGTACGCGAACATCTATATAGTGCCAACCAGGTGACAATATTTGTGATATGAATAACCTGGCCGATAGAAGAGATAAATTTGATTTCTTATTGTCATTACAATAAGATCAAATTGTCGGCTAGTAGGATCAGCTAATCATTTATACACTTATTCAGTTGACATTTATTGTTGACTACAAACTAGTCGGCCCCAATATCACTCATTCAAGTGTTTTGTGGGAGGTACGAACAGAGTTTGTTGCTTGTATTGTATTGTTTGTTGAAAACAGGAATCAGAATTATATTTATTATTCCTAACTATACAGAGTACCTACTGTCTCCTCATTTTTTTTTGTCTGTTCCATATATACGATCTATTTTGAACAAAATTCATCAATTAATATAGGATGAGCAGAGAACTGAAAATGCAGATTCTCAGAATCAGCAATTTATGAATCCAGCTTTCTTGATGTCATGAGCTGAAAGAGCATGAAAGAAGAAATCAATGATGAAATAAAGTTCATACTTGTTTCTATTGAAACTTTTTGTCATTCATCTAACTGCTTCAAATCACATTAATAAACTTTGCGGACCTGCATTTTTAAATTTAAATTTCTGGAGCATTGAGGTGGAGAAATTCTGGAGAAGTAATCAATGTGTTCATTGAACGATGAGAGAGAAATTAGATAAAAGAATTATATTTAACATAGACCTATTCTATGATGAAACTGTTCTTCGCGTTTCTCAATTTTTGAGCTGAAAATTCTATTAACAATGACTATCATGAGATGACTTCATTTAATTCATCTCTTTGAGATCTTCCATGTCGATGCCAAGAGCAAAACCAATCAAAGAGTCCCAGATTTTTTAAATCCACACTCTTCATTACCTAGCTCATCTCAGTATAGAATCAAATCGCCTCAAAGTAAATCATAAAAATGAAATGAACAAACGAAAATATAAGAGATACATTTTTTCTCAATAATCAATATGATCTCTCTTATTTGAAGTAAAGTTTAGGGTAGAGTTAATCCGTTGATACAATGTGAACAAATCAGAAATCCCGTTTACAAGATACAATTGCAAATTGGTTTCCACTTATTGGAAGTTGGTCATTGTCATTAGATCCACACTACAATAAGGGCAAATACATTCTGCTGTGGCCACAGAGTACTTCCCTGACCATGAATTGCAAGGCCAGTCTTACCTCTGTTTCAGAAATTCAGACTGTTGCATCAATCAATTGCATATTTCAAAGTAACAGTTGTCATTGTCAAAGTGACAGCTGTTATCGTTTGATTGTCAGATGGTGGTTATATTCCAGTCCTCACATGAAATAAGTATTTTTGCTATTAGAGAGTCCACTGGTTGGAATAAGCTCGTCCCCAATCTTAAACATAGTTTGCTAATAAAAAACTAAGATATGAGATTGCAATCAAAAATCCGTACACGTTCTCAAGTTATTGTGCTTCCAGACATACCGATCGACAGACAGATAGATCGACTATTTGTGAAATTATGTTTCTTGGGTTCAGTAGGATCTAAAACGTGAAGATTCATCAGAATCTTGAACTGTCAAAAAATCACGATTACAATACTTCCTTTATTATAAAAGTCAGGGAGCTAAGATCAAAAAACCCACTTCCATTTTCCACAGATAAACTGATGATGAAATTCAAAATATTTTCCTCTGATTTCAAGAAGAGAGTATCGATTTGTTCAAAAGATACAAAAAGAATGTCTAAAAATATTGAATGGAACCTTTGTTCAAAAAGAAAATTGATGTGATAGAGAGAAAAACAAGCTGAGAATATTTTAATCGACTGATTGTTCTAGTATTTATGAGAAGTTGTCTTTATATCAGATCACTCGTGACCGGGGAAAGATCAAAGGTGTGTAACAAATGGCGACATGAAGAAGGAAGGCTCGATTATTGTGGCGTCACATAATTTGGGAATATGCCAAACATTTTCTCCATGTGTTGGAATTATTGGACTACTTTGTTGTAATATCAGAATGTGTGCTGCAAGAAATTACTCTCAATAAGGCTTAGTTGTACAGTCTAAGCTTATCCAAAGTTCAGAAAAACCAAGTTCAATTTCTATGGTTACAATTGCTGAGATAATTGTTACCATAGAAATTGAACTTGGTTTCAATAAACTTTGGATAAGCTTAGACTGTACAACTGGATCTAAGTCAATCATCGAGTTTTAAGATTGTTTTCATATTTTGTGAATTTGAGGTTAGTTCATTTATTTGTCAATAATCAAAATTTATACAATATCGAAGTTATATACAAGAATAGATTTCTCTCTCTCTCTTTTCTCATCAACATACAATGAATATGTCATATTTATCATATTATCATCTTTGTTAATTCTAATAGTACTTGCTTGGGTGCATGGTATGGGTCTATTTGATTGCGTCTTGCTGATTGTGATTTACGGGAAGAGTAGACAGGAAGAACGACAAAATTATGAGCAGAAGTATAGAAAAATATTGTGACTGGAGAAGTATGAAGAAGTCGTGAGAACTTTACATCCAGAACATTTGGTACGATAAGATCATGGAAACTGCAAGAAATTGTATTCTGAGCTTTAAGTGAATATCTTCAGTATTGTGGATGTCATGCAGAAACTCAGAGCATTACTGTAGTATCTGAGAGCCTCCGGGTGGACTTATTTCCACGACAATCCGATTTATTTTGATCACGATGATATTTTTCCTGTACCCCAAATCTCAGCTTGATTAGACAAATGCTAGGATTGCTGTTATAGAGAATCACACATACGCAGATGCACAAACACACCACAGACTGACAGATCGACCTCATTTTGGGAAAAATATATACATTTTTCGATTTCAACGTGAGAATGACAGCATAATCACAATACTTCTGCTTTCAATGTGTAGAATCTTGTAATGCAGACTTCAAGACCAAAATACAATTATGCTGTTACGTCTAATTCAGGGCAAAATTTGATGTTGTATGAATGAAGATTGTCTTACAGATTGTCCTACAGATCATATTCTGTAGATTTGATTTGTATAAGATTGTGTGACGTCCATACTGTAAGATGAAAGAGAGTCTATCTACAAACACGTCTATTAACTACGAAAAATCGTCTAAAACTGACTGGATTGTTGACGTTACTCAGGGCCAACAGATTTATGGAATTAGGAACGGTGTTGCTTACTCAATTGTATGTTTTCCGCGAATAATATTTACCTGTATGGGTCACAAAAACTAACCTTACAATATTTATGATAATAAATGGTGTATACTGGCCACATATAAATGCATATTCGTATTTTCCAGGCTCAAAATCGCGATAAGTCCAGCACGATGCTACGTATAAAAAAAAAGTATATCTACCTTTTTTGTAGTGAATTTTACGTTCTATAAATTCTTGCTGAAATATTTCAGAGATATCCACAAGATTTATGACGTCTGACCTGAGATAAAAAACAACGCACAAGCGGGATTGCTGGGAACTTTTGACATGGCTTTTGTAATAACGTATTCAAGACCTGTACAAAATTTTAGCTTCTTGGGAGTTAATGCAAATTCAGTACTATTTTCGTCTATTTTTTCTGGACTATGAGGTCTGTATTCCCAATTCAAATCCAGTAATCGTCACTTGTGAATGGAATTGATGAAAACAAAAGCTTAGATAAAACAAAAATTTCTTGAATATATGTGTATATCCGGATTATAAATAAGAATTGGAAGAACCTTTTCTTAGTTTTCACTAACATATTGTGGACAAAGCATGAAATAAATATTCTGTGTTGAAGATTCCATGCCACAAAACTTTATATAAGTTCAAATTGCATTGTATCTCATCCTCGTATTACATTCTAGATCTGAATGGTAGGACTAATAGATACTAATAACTAGAATAGACGTATTCGCAGGTCGGAAGTGTATTGTTAGTCACAATAGGAGATGGTTAGATAGGCTAGATAGGATTTACTAACGCGGCTAAGGGCATTGAACACTTATCTTGTGATTTTTTGTACTCGCACTCAAATGGAACTCTTAGCATCATAGTAATCGTATCGCCTATGTAAGTGTTAGAGCCCACGCATGAATATAACTCCACCTTGCCTCCGAATAGAATATTTGAATAGCAACAAAAAAACTTAGACACCCTCATACTTTGTTATTTTGCATGACTCATCCTTCCCAAAAATATAGGTGTTACTTAGAACAGTGGAAATAAATATATGGAATAATGGAAAAAGAGAAAATAAGCTGATCTATTTGTAGTCGTACTGTTATTAGCTAATTGGAAAACTTCATTGTAAACTAAATGAATTTGAGCACAAAAGATAAATTCATATTATAAAAGTTCAAGAGACTTAGAAATTCAATGTTCGCATAAGTACTTATGTACTACCATTCATACATCTAATTTGTGAGCTTGTTTCCATAGCGATACAACCTGCCCAAACTGTAGAAGTATTATATTCCTGACTTGAATTTGTCAGTATGAGTCCACTTCAATTATCGTTGCTGATAACTTTACGATACATTGCTCAAGAAATATTTCTATGAGCTGAAAGACTTACAGTCTCAAAGCAAGATCAATCTATAAGTCACTATCATCCACGAATGATTAGGCTATCAGTCTAAAATAAGGAATATCCTGGAATCGAACTGTTAGTATTCCAATCGAGATTAGTGACTGTGTTGTTTCTGACGAATTGATATCTTAGCAGTTTCAAATGTTCTAAGTCATTTCCTAACATGAATTGGATCAAAAAATGTCTTCTCCAAAAACTTTGACAAAGTATCTATTAGATTTTATCTTCTGCAATTTTCTGCGTATTCACAGATACATTCGCAATAACAAGTGACTTTATTTCATAATTTGTTATCAATTCTTCAAACTTGGAATAAGTTTGTAAACAGATTCGGCCCTGTGTCCAATAGATGGTGTTGCCTACAGTTCTTTCTGCTGCGGACCATTTATCCTTATGAGTTTATATTCTCTGGGATCAAGGTTGTGTCCATCTTGGATTTGGATACACGCTACTGGAAAATCTAAGAACAGAACAAATGTCTACAACTGCATTCATGATGTGAGATGATAGTGGTTGGAAACTAGATTCTAAGCTTTGAGATTTCAATGCAATACAGCTATTTCTTAGAATTATCCGATTTTTATCAAATGCATTATTGATATTGATTTTATTTTATTGTTTGGATCAGAAGGCAATATAAGGGAATAAAAAAATCAAGAATAGCTCTTTTCCTCACGTTTTATTCAGACATAAAGTCGACTGATCTCGACTCTTTGGAAAGTCATCTTGTAATTTTTCCTATTTCCAAGGTGGCAGTAGGAAATTAAAAAAGGTAATGTTTCTTCACTATTTGATAGCAAAAACTTAATGTACTGCTGATTGACACTAAATTCAAGTAATGGCATATCCTACCTTGGAAGTGAAGACCCAGGCTAGCTATTAATAAGGGCACCAGAAATATTTTACCTGAAAAATAGGAAATGGGCGCCACTCCCAGGAAATGATCAAAGGAGAAAAAGGTACTATTCTGGGAGACAATTGCGACAGCAAAAAGAAATAAAGCATAGACATCGAAATCAATTATAAATAAAATTATTATTAATTTGAAGCAAAGAATTCCAAAAATTAAAATTCAGAAAATTTGTAACTTACGAAAATGATTGAAGCTATTATACAAAAAAAATCTCACTGCATCAGCCAAAAGGGAACTGGAGAGCACGTCACAGACGTTCAAAATTACGGTCCAAAAACTAGCCAAATATCCTCTTCAGGCGGAACTCAAGACTAGTATCGGCTGAGAAGATAGATGTCGAATTGGTAGCCACAAAAACATCGTCAGACAAGAACGTTCCCTGAATTAAATAGAGTTGATCTTGCGTCTTATAGGGCTTTGATGAATACCCAACGGTCCTTGAAGATGTTAAGGTTGGCCGTGCGCTTGGTCGTCAACTTCGGGAGATATTAGTGTTCTTCTTAAATTCGTAGACGTGTTGATGTTTTTCTTAACTTGAAGTTGGTCAAAAACTAGTCTCAAGTGGCCACTGGTCCCTAAGATTCCCAGCAGTTTACACTGAAAACAAACAACCCAACCAGTACCCAATTCAACTGAAACAGGAGGTTCCTACAAAAAAATTGGAGAGCTCTCTTCAAACGTGAAGCGTTAAACTTGAATAAATAAATTCAGATTCAAATTTAAAAACGGATAAACTGTTGATCTAGTAAAAGTTAAATAAAATAATAAGTAAGTTATTTATTTGTCTGATTTTTTAAATAGTGCACTAAAAATATAACAAAGTAAAAAAAACTACGCTGAGCATTAAAGAGAAGAAAAACAAAGAAAATACAAAGTCTAGCAGGACAAGAAAACGGATTTATTAGCGACGAGTCGATAAATTTACGAACGTGGTTCGTTACTGAAAAATTGGATCAATCTTCACAAACTCATAGGATTTTCCAGCTTAAAAACGGGAACTAAAGCCCACAACAAAATATTTCAAGCTTTGGAAACAAAAAACTACAAAAACAACGTAAGGAACTAAACTACGAGTTGTTGAATGACAAATCCGCAACGCGTTGGATCCAAAATATAGTTAAATTATGTATTATCAACCACTTTCACTAATCATTCATACATCACACATACTTAGGTGAGGAAAGGTGAAGGAAGAAACGAAGATAGCCACAAATCTCGTTGGTTTTATTACTTTGAGTGTATATATAAAATTTAGAAAAAAATAAATAAATTTGGAACAAAAATATTAATTTTGTAAAAAAATTTCGAAATAGTAAAAAGGTTTTGAGCACAAAATACTAACAAATAAATTAAGATGAAAGGAATGAATTTGGGAAACAAAAGGTTAACCACGCGGGTCGCCTCAAACGAAATCACTAGTAAAAATAGTACTAAATTTGGAATAACGTGAGCAAAAATAATAAACAAAATACTTACAAAATCATAACACTGATTCTATATATATATATAATCTATTTAAATCTCATTTTACCCTTTCGGGTGTCGAGATTAGTTTTTCTATCCTTTGTTATTCTATGTTATTTGTGAAATCTTTCCATTCCTTCCTGTTTGATGCTTTTCTTTTTGCTTCTTGACAGCTGATATTGTTCTTTTTCAGTATGTCTTCTATATTATTTTCCCATGTCTTCTGTGGTCCTCCTCTACTCTTCTTTTTTGTCGTCTTAGCCTTCCATACCATTTTTGTTTGGCTATCATCTGGCATTCTTATAAGATGGCCGTACCAAGCAAGTTGTTTTTTCTCCATGGTAGTATGTATACTCTCTATTTGTAACCTTTTTCGTATATCTTCGTTTCTTATTCCATCTAGTCTGGTTACCCCTTCTACTTTTCTCAGGTATCTCATTTCCGCAGCTTGTATTCTACTCTTTGCTCTCTGATTCGTCGTCCATGTTTCACTTCCATATAACAGTATTGGTCTGTATAATACTTTGAATAGTGTCATTTTTGTCTTTTTCTTAACTTGTTTATTGCTTAGGATAATTTTGTTCATTGCGTAGTAGCTTTTGTTTGCTGTCAAAATTCTGTTGTTTATTTCTTGCTCCAAGTTACCTTTGTTGTTCAATGTGTGTCCCAAATATGTGAATGTTTCTACCTGTTCGATTTCTCTGTGATTTATTTTTATCTCCGTTGCTGTTTCTTCTTTCGCTATTACCATTATTTTTGTTTTGTCTATGTTTATGGTCATATTGTGCTTTTTTAATTCCTCATTCCACAAGTTAATGTTATGTTTTAAGTCTTTTTCACTTTTTGCAAGTATTGCAATGTCATCTGCAAAGGCGCACTCCGCTATCATAATCCTTTTTAAGTTATGGTATCCTACTTCAATTTTTTTAGTTTTGTCTTTTATATTTTTTTAGATGTTGTCCAGGTATATAATGAATAACAGTGGGCTTAATGCTCCTCCTTGCCTTAGACCCTGTGTTGTGATGAATTCCTTTGAAATTTCATTTCCTGTTCTAACATAGTTGGATGTCTTTTTATAGATACTTTTTATTGCTTGCGTTAGCTGTTTGTCAATCTGTCTTATTTTTGAGATTTCCCACATCTTTCCCTCGGCACCCTGTTAAAAGCTTTTTCCAAATCCAGAAATGCTATGTACAGTTTACTGTCTTCTCTTATGGTTTTTTCTGTTAGTTTTCTTATGGTAAAAATGTGATCCTGTGTCGAGTGTCCTTTTCTGAAACCACTTTGTGCTTTCTCAATCTTTACCTCTATTAATTTTCTCAATTTATTTTCTAATATTGCCTCATAAATTTTTGCAGCTGTACATAGCAGTGATATTCCTCGGTAATTACTGCATATTCTACTGTCTCCTTTCTTGTGTATTGGGAATATCACTGCCATTTCCCAGTCTTTTGGTATTTGCCCTATTTCCCATATTTTATTCAGCATTATTAATAATATTTGTTCTCCTTCCTCTCCCATATATTTTAATTGTTCCGCTCTTATTCCGTCATGACCTGGTGCTTTGCCGATTTTTAATTTTTTTATTACTGTCTTCATTTCTTCCTCTGTAATATTTTCTTGATTCACTATTTCTGTGTTTTCCAGATCTGTACTTTCTTCTTCTCTACTGACATTGTTAATGTGTATTTCTTCCAATAATTCTTCAAAATGTTCTTTCCATCTTTCCATGATTTCTTTGTCTTCTTTTATTATGACTCCTTGTTGGTTTACTATCTGTTTCAATGTTATGTGTTTTTCTTTCTTGCAGTTCTTAATTGTTCTGTAGAATAATTTTTGATTCTCCTTAAAGTTTTCCTCAATTTTGTTTCCAAATTCTTCCCAGGTTCTTTCTTTTGATTTTTTTATCTTTGTCTTCGTTATCTTCCTTTGTCTTTTATAATCTTCATAATCCTCCTCTTTTTTAGTATTGATATATTTTTTCCATTTTTGTTTTTTTTTCTTGACTACTTCTTTTATTTTTTCATTCCACCAGTGTGTTTGTCTCCTCTTGTGTGAATTTTTGACTATTCCGCATGATCTTTTTGTTGCTTCTGTTAGTATGTTTTTGAATGTATTCCACATTTCTTCTATATTGTTTAAATCTGGCTTGGGTGTATCTTTTATTAATTCGTTAATGCAATTTTGATATTCTGCTTTTATCTGTCCATCTTTAAGTTTTTCTACTCTAAATTTTACTGTCTGTTTTTTGTTAGAATTGATCTCTTGATTATGTTTTGTCTCGTTTCCTAACGCTATGACTACCGCTATTACCAGGTAATGATCGCTACCAATTTCACTACCCCGTTTCACTCTTACATCCTTCACTTTTTTTCTTTGTTGCGTATTAGTTAAGAAAAAGTCTATTATTGACTTTTCTTCTCTGCTTTTTTCTTCTCTAGTATATTTGTGGATTTCTTTATGCTCAAATAAAGTGTTTAATATAAATTATCCATTTATGATACAAAAATCGATGAGCCTCTTTCCATTATTATTTATAGTCGGCTCCCCATGTCTTCCCATTATTTCTTCAACACCCTTATTTTTATTTCCCACTCTTGCGTTGAAATCTCCCACAACATATATTGGTTCTTTCAGTTTTTCGTATGCGGTTTGCATTTTGTCCCAAAACTCATCTTTTTTTTCTTTATTTTCATCCTCATTTATTGCATACACTATCATTATATTTGCCTTTAAATTTGTTTTGTCTTCTACTTGAATTATTAGTAATCTTCCGTTCACGCATTTCCAGTTTGTTATTGATTGTTCCAGTTTTTTATTTATTATACATCCAACTCCCGCTCTAGCTCTATCCATGTTTTCCACTCCGCTATATATTAGTATGTGATCATTCTTCAATTTTGTTATTCCTTTATCTTTCTTTTTCGTTTCGGTGATGGCTAGTATATCTTATCTCGCTTTTTCAAATTCATCTACTAATTCTATTTCCTTTCCATTTATGCTTCCAATATTCCATGTTCCTAGTCGTATAGTCCGTTTTGTTTGCTTGTTCGTCTCCGTGTTGCATTTTTCTGTTTTCTCATTTTTTAACCGTTTTTTGATATTATTTCTCTCCCTTTTCGTACAAGTCCTCTCTCGTTTTTTGCCCATTTGAATACTTCTCCATCACTTGTTAATTTTTGGTATCCAATTTTGACTTTTTTTCCGGTCGCCTTCATTTCTCTGGCGATACTTCTTATTTCCCATTGAATTTTTCTTTCTTTCCATGTTAAGTCGTTTTCGATGTTTATTTTTGTTCCTTGTAATTTATTTTTTACTGCCATGATTTTTTGCTTTTGTTCCCAATTTGTCATTTCTACTATTATAATTTCATTTTTATTTCCTTCATTCCGCATATATACGTTTCTAGTTTCTGCTTGAGTTTGCAACTGTTCAGAGAGTAGTTTTTTTACTTCCTCTTTCAGATTGTGCGTTGGTCTTAATCCTTTTATGACTAGATTATTTTTCTTCTTCCGCCTTTCTTCTAATTCACATTTGGTCTCTAGACTTTCGATTCTATCTACCAAAGTTTTCTTTTCTTTTTCCCATACAGCTTCTTTCCTCTTCATTTCTGATTTTATATCTCGTATCTCCTGTTTTAAATCATTTGTGTTTTGTTCCATTTTTGCCATTATAGTTTGCATCATCTGTTTTAATTCCTCCATATTTTGTTTGTCTACTTACACCTCTTCAATAGTTTCTATTTTAGTTCTTTCTTCTTCTTCCCTTTATCTTCGTTCCGGTGACAATTTTATTTTTGCTATAGTTGGCAACACTTAGTCCTTGGTTCAACGTTCCTCCCACCTGTATCGCACTTGCTCAACGCGCTGCTACCTTGGAGAACTGTCACTCAACTTGCTGTCAAATATTACTATGACCGTAACTTTTGTTTATCTATTTTTATGATTATTATCACTTGGATAGGTCTCACTCCACTTTCACTGCACCGCACGTTCCTTATTTACCCAAAAGTATTAATTTGCTTCCCGGCAAAGCGATATGTTCCGAAAAATCGAATTTTATATCGGCTGCACCAAAAAACATGTATCACTCTCGAAAAATTTCACTACTTCCACACTGATTCTAATTAAATAAAATAAAATAAAATAATCACAAAATTAAGAGCATTAAGCAAAATCACAAGACTGCTCAAAAACAACCCGTCTGCAACAACGGCTCGGACGAAAAAGAGGAAGAACCAGACGCGCATACTCCCTTAGTTAGCGCTTCAATCAAGTGTCATACGCACGTACTATTTTACAAAATTAGTGCGAATCTGTTACATAGATGGCGACATGGGTATGCAATGGGGAAACAATTGTACAAAAAAAAGACGTCAGACGAAATTTTTGTAACAATCTTTAGGACCGGAGAAAACTATTGAAATGAGAGAAATATTTTTTCCAAACAACTACCATCACAAAATTAGCCTAATATAAAAAATTTTAAGATTTCAAAAATACTTACGGCAAAATATAGGCTAACTAGAACATGGTTGGTGCTTCAAATTGAATATGGTTTAATCATACATTGAATCAACAGCAGCAGAGCTGAGCGATCGAAGGTGACAAATCAACAGATTAGCTGAATAATTATTTGTACTAAAATATGAACTTTAGAATGCTCAAAGGGGACTTTAGTGTTATAGGTGGGCTTTGAAATAGCTCCTAGATGTGGAAATAATCTTATTGATGTGCTCATCAACAGAAATCATGCAATTGAGACTCATTTCACAGATTTTCATAGGAACCTGCTTTTTATCCATTAAAAATTATGTAAAAAATTTCTACTGCCCACACGATTGTAGATTGGTTATATCATATCTATAAGTGACTATAGTGATAAAATTCAATTTCAGAATATCCCTCAAATATTTAATATGGTAATACTATCATTCAAGTGACAATCATGCAATTAGGATTTCGATTGTACAGTGTCTGATGAAAGCCTACTGTCCACATTAGAATTTATATGAATAACTGTTACTTTATATCAAGTAGTTCATAGACAAAAAAGTTCGGATCAATTTTAAACACCATATCTTGCATAGTTCTTTCGTTAGAAAATTGCTGAAACATTTCTGTTTAATGATTGAATTCATACGTTCTATTTTAGTTAAGATTGATTTTATTTCCGAACGATGGTCAGTACGATATATTAGGTCATCATTAGGTACTTGAAGCAGAAATAAATAAATATGACAAGATATTGACAGGAAAGAACTGGAAAAGAATATGGAAAACTTGAAGAATAAAATAGTAAGTCACTCCAAGAAAGAAAGGACTGATGAAAGTATATTTCAAATATTGGAAGAAATATGTTGTTTTAATAAAAAATTTTCAATCAGTTTCATCATGTCGCATATAGTTGCATATATAATGCGAAAATACTCGAACAGTTTCAATCGAATATTTACATCGACGAATGAAATGCTTATATGTAATGATATTGTAACGTGTAAGAGTGTGGAAGTTCGTGAAGGTGAACTTGCCGGGGCCAAGCCTTCCGTCAACAAGTGAACAAGATTATGAAAATATCTCTTTAGTATCATACTCATAAAACGGATATGTCTGCTGTAAAGAACTTTTTGATCTCAGTTCAAATCAGTCATGATAAATTCTGTTCGCGATCTCTTCCGTATGATAAAATTCTTATTATTCACATATGTTCTTCCTGCGGATGAGAAAAGAAGTAAGACATGCATCACAAAGCATGAAAGCACTGCTAAGAGCAAAAGCTTGAAACCGCTGGATCAGTATGAAATTATGGGGATCGTCCAAGACTTTATATTACCTTCTGTGCGCTCCGTCTACGACAAACCAAGCTGCTTTATGTATGTAATAGACCTGATGCAAGAGCTATAATCATACTTTGAGTTCATCTACAAGGGATAAAGCAGGATGCTGTATTTTCATAAGAATAAAGTGCTGTCAGATATTGTTGATTTTATTGGGAAATTATTTTTATCATCACACTTATCTGTTTCAAACCATACTTGGTATTTCCTTGATGCCAGTATATCATTTTTACTACACTGATACAAAAAAATACATCAAGCATCATCATTTCAAGCGATATCATTTATAAAGTGAACGTCAGGTAGGCAAGAATTCAAGAACAAATATATCGTTCACTTTCATTTCGTTTCAACTGAAATCGCGTTATACCTCCTTTTTCTATTAAATCATCACCACAATTGCTGTTTTGCAGCGTATTGCTGTCTTCCAATACATAGTTATCTTATCTTCTCATTATCTACTCATATTAATAATCGTCTGCATTTCTCAGTGACGTGATCTAGAGCTTATAACTCGACCATCCTGCATACCTTCATGTCTTGATAAAAGTTCTGTTCCTACTATTATTGTTCCTCAGTATTAGTTCGTATTCATTTATATCAGATTTTGTGCCCTGTACCCGTTAGAGTAAAACCGTGATTCTTTGCTGCCGTTCCGGAGATTCCGTTCGCTCGGTTCTTATATTCAGCATACCTAGTATTACAAAAAGTCACTTGCTATTTGGGATGTAAGGAGAGCGTCGTTCTCACAGCGAGGCTCGTATTGAAGCATAAGTTTGAATGGCGTCATGTTAGTCGTTTTATGAATACATAGTGTCATCAATTCTAAATTTTATCACATTTGTAGTGTCGTTTTATATCGCTTCGTGATCTACTAAACATGTTATACATGTAGTTAACTGTTTGATTCATCCATTTTACTCGTCTGTTTGGTCTCGATGTAGCAATAGCATTTATAATTCGCTTCATCCCGTTTTGTATGCAAAATGTTTTAAAATTTGAACTGGTAAATACAGAATCTCGATCGCATATAAGCCGTCTTGGTGTAACAAAAATAGCCGTTACGTCGTTCAAAAATACAATCAAGGGGTCAGGCTCAGCGATAGCTGCAGCCGTGATTGAGACATATTTTGTAAATGCGTCAACAACGATTGGGATATATGTATTACCTTTACTACTTCCTCGATCGAATCTACATACATAATCTATATGTATCGTGTTGAATGGAATAGCTTCCCTTCTATTGGGTGCAGATAACCACCTCTTTCACCTGATGTAAACATCGTTAAATATGAAATAATACGTACCTCTCCATATCTGGAAACCAGTACTAATGTTTCGATAACTCGACCATTCTATCTAATGCAAAATGACCACTTTTGTCATGATATGTACATTGATACTACTTGCTGTCACACTCCGGATTGTACTTCTTAGCACTCTCCATCGCTTGTTTTGTGAAGCATGGGATTGGTTTTTAAGTAATATTTCCTGTTTCTCGTCATTACACGTATGATTTGGAGTGAAAATTTCGTTCATAATTACAGTTTCATCACCTCGTTATGCCGTAAGAACGTAATTGGCATCATTGATGATATTCTCTAATATGCTCAACTCGTCATCAGAGCTGGCTACATAATAAATCTTGTTTTCGTTACATGGCTAATTCCTTTTGTAAGAGAATCTTCTTGTGTAGCCAAGTTCGAATCGTCTTGTCTGCCAGCGCGAATCCATGGCTTTTGGAAATTTTGAACTTGATATTTTATTTCAAATTTTTGTCAATATTGATGAGAACATTGCCATTCACAATATCGTTTTCTTAATTACCAACTACGCTACCGTCAAATTAACATTCACAAACGAAAAAAGTATTCATGAAAAATTTACCATATTTTAAGGAGATTGGAACGAGGTTATCATTGTTACATGGCTGATCCCTATTAATTATAAGAGACTCCTTTTGTGTAGGCAAGCTCAAATCGTCTTATTTGCTAGAGGGATCCCGTGCCTTATAGTAGGAGTGGCCAGTGAAATAAGTGAAACTACGATACTAGATTTCCTATAAGTACATGTACTGTAATTATGAGAATAGCTTTTATTTATTCTTGAAAAACAAAGTAAACTGTTGGCTGCTTGCTTGTGGCTAAAGTGCTGGCAGTCAGCGCAAAATTGGAATGAAATTTCAAATGAAAAAACTATTACATACATGCATACCGATTGATCAAATGATATATTTATATATTAGAATGAATTAGTAACATTATGGTGGCAAGAGTGAGACGTGTGTTCAACAGTGAAACAATAATTTCTCTATAATTTGTCAATTTGATTTATTTATCTGAATGAAATCTCATAATCTGCTAGTTCAGATGAGTGTTTTACATAGAATATAAAAATCTAAAACAATATTTTCCGTAGACAATCTGAGAATCAAAGTTTTTATCTTATCAAGACTGTGTTTCTGACTTAAGGCGACTTGAGTTAATTATTCGGGCGCAGTCACGTCAATTATTAGAATAAAGTGTCCCTAGCTGTATTGAGAAAAGAATCAATATAAAATATAAATTGAGCTATGGCCACAGTTGAGGACATGAAAAACCTTCTTACAAAATAGATACTCTTCCAGGTTCTTCAAACAAATTCAATAACTTGAAGAAGAGCTTAAATTAAGAGGTAAGCGGATTGATCTTCCTGATCAAAAGCTCCAAAAGAAAGATCTAATAATTTTTGACATATCCAAAGCGAAAGATGAAAAGCTGGAGGAAAAAATACTAGCTTTGTCAATTTATACTATGAAACTAAATGAAATCACACCAGATAATATGGAGGATCCTAAGAGAATTAGTAAAAAATCGAGTAACACAATACGACCGGTGCTTGTGGAGCTCAAGTGAAAGAAAGTGAAGAAAAGTATCCTGAGAAACACCCAACTCCTAAGAAACACTATAATATACATAGAAGAAAGCTATTCTTCTGAAATATTAGAAGAAAGAAGAATTTTGAGATCTCATTCTATTAAATCAAGAAATGGAGGGAACAAAGCCTCACGATTTCAAAATGTTATCTATATGAATGGAGATGAATATACGGTGAAAGATTTTATCGAAAACGGAAGAAACGTAAACTAAATCGTTAAAATATCAAATGAGACCATACAAACATCCTCCAGAAGACTCTCGACATCGCTTCAATCAGTGAGCTTTCCGTTTGAAGAAAACAATATTTCAGGAAATCAGTCACTGAGCTCTCCGTTTGAAGAAAACAAAGCCTCAAGTAATCAAAAAGTACAAAGACAGATACAAGAGCTGAATAATATAACAGATAAGGAATCTCCACTAACTCAATCAAAAAATTTGATAAAAACTCTCAAACTAAAACAGGTCCTTAAGATCGACATATACAAACTGGATTGCGCTCTCAATCGTCCTCAAAAAACTTAGATGCGAATTAATAAACACGAATAAGAGCTTCAATAAAATACTATTTTGGAGTATGCAAGGTTTCAAAAACATCTTTAACCTTAATACGGGAGAAAAAAATATTCTACCAGATCACGAAATCATTTACCTTGAAGAGACCTGGTTAAACTACGAAATAAATGAAAATCCTTCCTTCCTTTCACACTATCATAGATTCGAACAGAAAGCTACAAAAGAAGCTAGTACTGGTGGAGGAATTGATGGGATTCCAATTTTCTCTTCACTTCCTGTGAGAAGTATCAGAATTATAGGAAAATATATCCATAGGATTTTTCTCAGTTTTCAAAATGATATACAAAAATACTGGAAGTTATCTATTTCTTCTGCTCTTAGAGTTGCTCTCTGGAAATCCTAAATATATAATGAATGAGTGCCTGAAACATTTATCAATTGTAGCAGGAGATTTCAACTCCCGAATAGAGGAAAAAAACTAATTCAGACATGAATTCCCAATTAATACTGACTGGAGCCCTTCCAGAACTGTATGCAACAAAGTGACCAATAGAAAAGGAAATGATCTGATCAGTATTCCAGAAGAAAAAACCTCAACTGTTCTCAATGGAAGATCTTTTAGTGACAGTCCCGTCAAATTTACGTATCTTGTACAGACTGGTAAAAGCACTATAGATTTGGTATTGACTGATTTATGCACGTTACAATTCATAGTCGATTTTACAGTAATTGAGAATGCACTATAAAAAATACTTAAATAACTGAAATCACTAAGACAAAGTGGGACTCCATGAAAGCTGAACTATACAAACATTAACTGAAGTGTAAGGCATACAGAGCATCATCAATATGCCCAACTGAATTATACAAAATTATAGAAAGCGAAATTGAAGCGGTATCACATAATATTGGTATTATTGAAAAACTTGAAATGTCTCTTGGTAATCTCAATAAGCCAGGGAGAAGAAATGGTTTAGTGCAACGGCAAACAGCTCCACAAAACGGCCAAAAGAGAATTAGTGGATTGCAGAAAACAAAATTTTTCTTCAAAATAAATTGAATACTCACCTACAAGCTGAGAAACACTCCAAGAACTGCATAGCTCAAGGAAATAAGAAACAACACTTGGATATTATCCGAAAATTGGAAGAGGTATCAAGCCCAAAAGAGTTTTGGAGTACGATAAGTCACTACAGAAAAGAACATTTGTCCAGAATCCAATAGAGCTGAATGGATGGTTTCATTCCTTCAACGAATGGTATCGCAGAAGAACTATTGTGAGTAACAAAACTTTTTTTGACACCTTTTACTTATATTTGGACAGTAATATCACCTCACATGAAATCAATTCTGCGTTGAAAAAATTAAAAACCAACAAATCACCGGGAACAGACGGTATTATTTACAAAGAATTATAAAATTCATTTTCTAATTGGCTAAGGTATTTATATAATCTATTTAACACTCTTTTATCAGCGGAAGATTGACCTCAAGAGCTTAGATCAATAAAACTAAACTACTACACAAAATAAGGAGACCGAAAGGATCCAAATCATTATAGAAGAATTGCTATTATAAATGTTATAACGAAACTATTTACTTTCATCAAATGGAAGATTACAAACGTGAGTAGAAAGTAAAAACCTCTTACCAGAAGCACAGGCAGGGCTTAGAAAACGAAGATCCTGCGCAGATAACATATTCGTTCTTAATTCAGTTATTCAATCGTCATTTCTAACAAATTCAGCTGTAGTCTATGCTATTTTCATTGACTTTGAAGAAGCCTTTGACACTGTACCTCATTCTATACTATTGTACAAAATATTTCAACTAGGGATAAGTGGAAAAATGACAAGATTGCTAAGAAATATTCACCAAAATGCCGTGCTACAAACGCATCCGAATATTTCGGCGCGGCCGTCAAGGTGCAGCAGTTTGAACGCGGCCATTAGGGCACGAAGACAAGTGGGCGCGAGTCCATTAGGGCACAGGTCCATTTGGGCGCAAAGATATGAAGCGTGCGGACACTACTGTGAATATCTTCGAAAAAAATAATTGTCTCTCCACAAGGGCAACTTTAAAGTGAGATCAAGTGTCAGGTACATAAACAAGTAAATCTTTATTTCAAGTTATGGACAGAGACAAGTACGAACAATAAAGATACACCGGCTTAAACTAAAACTGAAATTATAAACTAAAATTATCACTACCTGGAAATCAGTGAGTAAATTACAATCAGAAAAATTTGGCATGATTAACTGCAAAGGTTGAACGTTATTATAATTTTCATTGATATGAAAAATCCTTAGGAATGCTGAATATATTTTGAGGCATATTTATCTTATATGTAGAGTACAAAAGTTGTGAAACTCTGAATACCTTCAACAAACTCAATTTTTAACTCTCATCGATTCTTAAATTTATAGAAAAATAAAGGCTATCCATTCGCGTTTTCTCGATTTCCTTATCATGTGTATTGTAATATTATATCGTTGAATTAATGAAAAAAAAACTGAATTGAGTAAGTGGTTAAAAAACTAAGTTCTAATTTGGAATAAAAAGTTGTAGCTCGTATTTTTAGAGCCACGGATCTATAAAAAACTCTATTAATGTTGAATCAAGTAGTCTTATGATAAGAAAATCATAATAATATAATATGAATAATAATACGAGCATTGTTTGTTGATAATGATAACAATAATTAGTATGCTGATTCCTTTAAGTATTATAATTCTCCTACAATATACTTATGAATATTTAGGAAATTTTGCGCCCAAGTGTCTCGTGCCCAAAGGTCTCTGCGCTCTTTCGGCCGCGCCCAAAAGTCCTAGAGCGGTGCTACAAATAAATGTAAATAATAAATTGTCCGAGCAAATACATACAACCCAAAGATTCCTGCAAGGAGACTGCACAGGCCCTCTGTTATTTGCACTTTATATATCGGATCTGGAAGATTTTATGAGACGAAAGAATTTGAAGGGTATTTCATCAATAATAAAAATGATATTCTCTCTCTCAAATATGCGGATGACCTAGCATTATTTGCTCACTCACAACCAGATGTACAGAGAAAACTTGTCGCATCAACCGAATATTGTAGTTTGAACGAACTTTCTATGAACTCGGAGAAGTCAAATATAGTTTACTTCCATTAAGGCCGACCATTCAAAAGGCACTTAAAACATGATTATTAGAACAAAGAGATTAAATTCACAACTGGGTATATATATTAAGGAACTACATTCAATACTGCGGGATCGTTTATAGACATCACTCAAGAAAAACTTAGCACAGCCAGAAGAACTACAGGAGCTATAAGAAACACCATGATCAAAGCACAAATTAGTTGCTGGCAAACCATTCTAAGATTATATGATACTACACTAATACCAGCAATTTTATACGGGTCAGAAAGTTGAGTTTTTTTTCAGAGTGAAAATATTGAGAAGGCCCAATTGCAACACTCCAAATCTCTACTCAGCTGGCAAAAACAACACCAAATTATTCAGTTAGAAGGAAAACAGAAACCAGAAATTTAGAGATAACAATCGTAGAAAGAACATCACACTTCTGGCATGAAATTTTACTCATGCTTGAGGATAGACTCGTGAAGATGTGTTATAACAGGTTGCTAGCTCCAAGTGAAAAATCTTCAGACAATATTTCAGCCGAAGCGCAGTCCAAATCCAATCGGGTGAGAAGACTTGAATTATTTAGTCAATTGCGAACGGCAAGCATTGAAAATGTTCTCCCCAGCTAAGTTGATTTTTGTCACCAATTCACAGAAGATGAGCTCTGCAGCATTTGTAACCTACACAAAAACAAACACAATTAATCCCTCTCTATTCAACTGCCTCTTCTATTTTCCTCCTCTGAACAAATTTCTCCAGTAACACATAACTCATATGTGACCTAAAGATGGTCAACGAAGAGTTACCTAATCTGTATAGCATTGTTTAATCCAGAAATCAGATAGTATTGAGGCTGAAGTTCGAAAAACATATTTTACGCCCAATTAAATTTCTGTTCTCACTTATTTTTGAACATTCCCAATCCCTTACAACATAACTTGTTTATCATGAAAAGTTTCAATGTGGTCTCCATACAACTGGTGTTCGTTTCTTTTCAAATATATACTGCCATTTCATTGGATCAGGCTTTCCAAAACTTTTAACATTTCATTGTTGAGTTTCCCTTTTCTGTTTTTATACCGTCTTTAGGAAGTTTGCTTTTGTGTTTCAAAACTCTCTCCAAGAATGAATCTCAGGAGTCGTTAGAATATGGATACAATTTCTAAGAAAGCTATATTGACAAATTGAATAACACTGCTCATTTTGTAATTTGAGCTTCTTTCATTCGAGTTTTGAAACTTTCCAGATGTTGAATTGAAAAAAATCAATACCTCACTGCAAAGCAATATATAAATTTTATTTATTTGTCTGGATGTTGTGTTTTTCAGGGCAATTTAGTTCGTTTCCACACAAGTAATGCAAATGAATACCCAATTGCAAACGAGAAATTGATTGGGAATTACAAATTTGTTACAATAAGTTCAAAATGTATTATGGTCGATTTCAGTATCTTGAATTAGATTATTCTGGTTCAAATGGCTCATTTTCTTGGCAACAATATAAATTTATCTATTTTTTCATCATTGGTCGTCACCTTAACCCTGGTTAATTCAACTCCTGGTCATAAAATCGGGCAATAATGCTGGAAATTATTGACCAAATGACTATTTTCTCATACAGGAGATCGTATACCGGGTGGTGCATAGGGATTTAGCCCAGGATAGTTATTTTGTGCCATTTCCTGCTTTCCTATCTATTCTACGGCAAAAACGATAGTGTACGAAGTTGTTGAGAAATAAGATGTGTACCCAAAACTGTCTTCATATTAATTTTTAGTTGAGTGTGTGGTTTTTTCATAATTCTAAAAAGAAATTGCAAAATATAAATTGAATCATAGCAGTAGCCATGAATCCCGAAGTAGCCCATCCTCGAATATTCTGAACATTGAGTTCATTATTCAGAGTGAAAGTACATTCGTCCGTGAAGCTAAATGACGAGATGAAATGTTGATCACGGTTTGCCTTTTCTTGCATCATTTCATGAAATAGGTTTCTCGATTCAAAATCATGTAGAGAAAGTTCTTGATGATTTTGGAATTTATAAGGCTTATATCCATGAATTTTCAAAATTTGCAATACCGTTGAATGATGTAAACCACATTCAGAAGCAATATGTCTTATATTGTATTTGAAGTTTTGATGTATCATAGCCAACACCATTATTTTTGCATTCACTTCTTCATGATGCACTCTGTTACTGCCTCCATTACCTTTATTCACAGCTACACTAGCTGTAAACTCAAACTCTTGAATTAGTTTTGAAATTGTTGTCACACTTGCAATCAGGCTATTTTCATATTCAATGGAAAATAAATCCTGTACCCTTCTATAACTATTTCCCCCATTAATATTTTCAATGATAAGGACACGTTCTTCTTTCCAAGAAATGTTAACGATTTACTTTACGAACTTTATTCGACAAATCTATATAAATAGAAATCAATGTTTGTATGTTTGTACTTCATGCGTTCAGAAACCGTTGATCAGATTGTAGTGAAATATTGATAGAGTGTTCTGAGGACGTACGAGATGGTTCGTGGCACAGAAAATCTATATATAATTGAGTTGTTTTTTTTTCTGAATTAATTTTTGTGCTTTGGTGGGAAGAATGTATATCATTGATGACTCAATACACAAATAATTAACTTTTATTATTACTTCATCAAAGTTCATATCAAAAATTATGTTGATGTCAGTATTATGTGAAACAAATTCGGGTTACTTACACCATTCATAAATCAAGAACGGCTTGATCGATTTTCATGATCTTTAATTTTTTGGATTTGTCTTTGTCCACAATAGCAGAATAAGTATTGAAAAATCGAGAGAATAAATATCATTCTCTCATACATTTTGTATAGAACAGATTTTCTGATGATATCATGAGAACTCATTTATCGTATTCAGCTTATAAAATTTGCCCCAGGGTGGAGACAAACAAAAGTAGCCGATAAGATCTGAAAATGAATTTGGGAATTTCAGGTCCTATCGGCTGCTTCTTTTCGCAATACGAGCGTATCGAGCTTGGTCAAAAATAAGTCGCCATGCAAGCGGAGCGAGCTTCGTTAACGTTAAAACGCCTTACTAGAAATGCGAACTCGGTTAACGGTAAGCTGCGGTACCAGCGAAACAAGCTCGATCAACAGTAGACCACCGTGCGAGCAAATCGAGCTCGGTCAACTGTAGACCGCTGTGCGAGAAAAACGAGCTCGGATAACTATAAGCTGCCGTGTGAGCGAAGCGGACTCACTCAATGCCAAGCCGCTGTGCGAGTGAAAAGAGCTTAGTTAACGACAAGCTGCCGTGCGAATGAAACAAGCTTGGTTGACTATAAGTAACAGTTTGAGCGAAGTGAGTTCGGTCATTTGTAGAACGTCGTGCTAGCGGAACGAGATTGGTCAACGGTAAGATGGCGTGCGAGCGAAGCGTGCTCGGTCAACGTGAAGACGCCGTGCGAGCGTTGCAAACTCAGTTAAAGGCAAGCAGCCCTGTGAACGAAGCGACGTCGCTCACCAGTAAACCGCCAAATGAACTAAGCAAGTTTGGTAAACTTGGATTATTCCCAGCACATGCATATTAATTTCAATGTTACATTTTGGTTAGGATCATATTCAAATAGACAAGTTATGTCCAATATGATAATCACTTCTATATATCCACTTGAATGAGCATGTCATGTGAGTTTCATACATTTAATGTACAATCTTCAATAAATTAACAAAAAAGAAAGTAATATAAACTCAAAAGACATTCAGTGGATCTGCAAAGTCTCGGCCAAATACAAAAATCTCCTATTCCCATCAATTTCCTACAAAAGAAGATCTTTCCACTGTTTAACATGTCCTTATCATTTCCGGGTTATAAGGTCCTGATATAAAAGATAGACACAAGTACCTTGCAATCTGAATTTATCAATTCTGTGGCGTTACGAAGTACGCCGGGTCAGCTAGTAAATAATATTCTCGAAACATCTGTCATGAAAAACAAAAATCATGCCTGCTGCTATTATTTAATTTTCATTCTGCAACTTCTTTTTAGAATTATAAAAAAACCACACACCCAACTGAAAATGTGTGGTCAGTTTTGGGTGCACCTTTTGATTCCCAAGAATTTTGTCTTCCATCATTTTTGCCGTAGAGTGGATGGTAGGGCAGGAAATTGCACAAAACTACTATCCTGGGTTAAATCCCTATGTACACCTTCACCGTATACTACCTGGTATAATTTTCGACAGATATACAAAATGAGGTGTGATTTTCTTGGGCAATGGGTCTTCTTACTCCTCCATTACTAAAACTAAGCTCCGCCGGAAAGGTTTAGCGCCGACCTAGGTGTTGTAATCTTTGGTTGAAGTTTGAAGTCTTCTATGGTACTCGAATTTGGTCTCGCATTGGTGGAACATTCCTTTTCAACATAAGTTACTACCATGGTGGAAGCCACAATTTCAATAATGGTGTAAAGGTCTATTGTTGAGTAGTTATTATCGTCAATATTACATTGATTCTTTAAGTTGTCATCTATGAAGCTGTCTAATTTATTGATTGGTTTTGATTCATTCATGTTACCTAATTCGATAGAAATCTTTGGCACTTGAGTTTGATTCAATTTGGTTTGGTGAGAAAAAAATGTTAAAAAATACTGATATAACAATCCGCGAAGATCTCACTAGATCTAAGCTCACTTTACTGAAGGCAGCAACAGATAAGTTCTCCTTCAAAAATGTTTGCACTTACGATGGCCGTATATTTGCTAATATCAAAAAAGATGAGAAGGACAGAAAACTGTACATTAATAGTCATACTGATCTAGATATTGTATAATAACCCTTTTGTGTAGATTGTTCACTATTCAAGTGAATAGAAATTGCGCTCAATGGTATATATTGTAAATATTTCATCCTAACTTCATTATTTTAGTAATAGTCTATTCTTATCGTTCGAGCCAGAGCAATGGCACTTGACATCAGTTGTTGAGTGAATACTTGCTCAATCAAGTTCATGCTGAAATATAAAATCTAAACTTGAAGTTTATTGAACCAATACTTACTATGCTTACATGTGGTCAAATTAATGTAAGATCGCTGAACTCGTCTTTCTCTAACTTCAAAGACTTTTTTAGTGACCAAAATTTTGATATTCTAGCTGTTACTGAGACATGGATCAGTAATACCGTCCCCGCTCAGTAATTTTATGTTGATGGATACCCAGTATTCATTTGGATGGTGTTACTCTTGAACGCAGTGGTGTTACGAAGATTTCAGGTCTGGATATTGATGAGAATCTTGAATTTTGAGAGGATTCAAAGAAGAAATTTACAGCAGCTAGATTCAGACTGCGGCATTTGTATCAGCTCAGACATGATTTTAGTACGGATATAAAATTAGGATTAATCAACACCCTTACTCTACCTATTTTTGATTATTGTGCATGTGCTTACATACCTAACGTAACCCAAACTGATAAAAACAGAATTAAGCTTATACAAAATTCTTGTCTTCGATTGGTTAATGGTGTCTGTAAGTATGAGCATATATCTATGTATCAGGACAAAGCTAACATAAAACATATAGATGATCGTGTGAGAATGTTGTATCTCTGTTTGGGGCATGAAATAAGGCTAACTGGTACTCCAGCATATTTATTGGATAAATTAATAGTTGAACAATACACATAATTGATTTATATATTGTTTCTTCCTTCTATAAGGCTGAATATAGAGGTTCTTTTTCGTATCTGGCGCCCACTTCATACAAGAATATTCTAAGTTCACTGAAGTCTCTGTCAGTTGTAGCTTCCAAAAACACGGTTAAAAATATGTTTTAGATATTAGTTATTTTTAGTCAGGTCTTGTTATTATTGCTTCTTGAATTTGAAATCCATGTCTCACTCCTGTTACTTGTTATTGATGTTTTGGCATTTTCATTGTTCAAAATTTTTATATTTGAATTCCGTACGGGTTAGGTGAAAGAACAGCCTTGACTGAACCTTGCCCTCGACTTAAACGTCAATAAAGTGCTATTATTATAATCATTATTTTAAAGAAAACAGATAGAAAATTCTTAAAATAATCAGTAAAAATAGTTTTTTCGCGGATAAAAACCCTTAGTATCGAACAACAGTTTTCAATAGAATCTCTTTCAAATCATTATCCAGAATAGAAGCAAAAATTTGCTAGCTCCTTGAGCATAACGAGATATAAGAGTATTCTTCTACCTTGAGTAACTGAAACGATTGGAGGGGAAAACAGTATTATTGTTGCCACCAAGTTATCTAATCTGCCACCCAATGAATTAAAATTTATATTTAATATAAAGTATATAGTTAGAAAGACACTCCAAAATAGATAAAAGAGAATGTGTCAAACTTATGTACGCAATAATCTTTGTTATTTATATCAACTTATAACTTATGTTGGAGATTCTTATTGTCTAATATCTTTCTCTGACAATGTCTTGTAATCTGATTTGCAAAACAAACAATAAACGTTGATTATTGATTACTGATTAATATTAAATTATTACAATTTATAAATGACTAGCTGACCCGGCGTCCTTCGTAACGCCACAAAATTGATAAATTCAGATCGCAAGGTACTTGAGCCTACCTTTTATATCAGAACCTTATAACCCAAGAATGATAAGGACATGTCAAATTGTGAAAAGATCTTTTTCTGTAGGAAATCAATCGAAATGAAGGATATTACTTTCTTTTTTGTTGATTCATTGAGGATCATACATTCAATATATGAATCTCACATGACATGCTTATTCAAGTGATTATATAGAAGTAACTATTAAATTGGTCATAACTTGCCTATTGGAATATGAATCTAACCAAAATGTAACAATGAAATGGATATGCATGTGCTGGGAATAATCCAAGTTTACCAAACTCGCTTCGTTCATATGGCGGTTTACTGTTGTGCGACGTCGCTTCGTTCGCACGGCGTCTTAACGTTGACCAAGCACGCTTCGCTCGCACGACATCTTACTGTTGACCAATCTCGTTCCGCTCGCACGTCGTTCTACAGTTGACCCAAGGTCCGTAAACTATACAGGTTACCTCAATGAGCCAACTCTGCTTCAATTGGTTAGTCGAAAATACGTCACCGCTAGCCCTGCGAAGCCGCGCCCACCGCTGTCTTTGCATTGCCACAGCAGTATTCTCTCTTTTTTTGACAAATTTGTTCCCATTTTATCGAAAACAGAAACTATTCTTATAATGTAAAAATTACTGATTCCTAGGCACAAAATTATAAACTGCCTAAATAGCAGATCATATAATAAGGAGCAAAAATTAGGCTTTATGTGCTGAAGTTTGCAGTTTGACTGCCTCATTACGTTCTGCAGTCAATGTAATCGAAGCACACAAAGCCATTTTTGCTCCGAATGATATATACTATTTTTTCCTCAAACATGTATCTGAATTGTGACACATAAAGTTGATATACTGATTTTCAGTGCGATGCAATTAGCTTTAAGATCAAGCTGAATCATAATACCTTATACAATTTTGTCATTGTCAAGATACGAACAAACACAAATTCAAATTGGAAAATAAATTGAAAGTATCATCTGTGTCATCATCAGCTGATATTAATGATCGTCCAGGCCAAGTGACTGCGAATGGTTTATTTCAAAACTCAATTTTTCAATAACTGTAGGTACATTCACAGTAAATATTACTGAATTATTTTGCTGAAATATTAGATTATTTGGAAATAATCAGGAATAACATAGACGTTACCTATGCGTCGAAAATAAGACCTCGAATGTATCTCACCTTTATTTCAAGAGATGGTTGATTTGTGTTCAGAAAAAATGCACAGTAGAAAAAAATAACACAGGATGTGGAGAGCGGAACTCGAATAGCTCTGAATTGCTAAATATCACTTTTGCATTCGAGAATGCTACGCTCACTAAAAACTTATTCGAGAATGCAAAAGAATTTCGCAATCATGAATCCAACAACGTTCTCTCGGGAACCAGGTCTTAAAATTGATGGAAATGGAAGAACAAAAATCAATCAATGTCACTTTTAATGTTGCTATGATACCAATATAGTTAATAAATACTTCGCGTCCTGACTGCAAAAGATTTTGCGTCCTGTAAACAAGATATTCATTTCACATGCTCTAAGTTGCCTTGTAAATGCTCACTTTCGATGATAATTCTTGAAAAAGGAACATTTTAGATATAAACCAACGTTTACAAAAACGTAGTGTTTAGCAAAAGAAAAATCTGAAGGTAGAGGCGAAAAGTAGGTAAGTGATACTAAGTAAAACACTAGAAAATTTTGATTCGAATTTATATTATCACGCGACAAACGCTGAAGCAAGATATAGACTCAGAGAAGACAGGGCTAGCAGTGACGTAGTGCTTCCTCTGTACACCGCTCAGTGATACCCACATGCTAACCGATTGAGGTAACCTGTATAGTCTATGGACCTTGCAATTGACCGAGCTCACTTCGCTCACCCGCTAGCTTATAGTCAACCAAGCTTGTTTCACTCGCAAGGCAGCTTGTCGTTAATTGAGCTCTTTTCGCTCGCACAGCAGCTTGGCATTGACCGAGCTCGCTCCGCTCACATATCAGCTAACCGTTATCTGAGCTCGTTTTGTTCGCACAGCGGTCTACTGTCGACCGAGCTCAATTTGCTTGTACGATGGTTTACCATAGAAATTTCGAAATTAATTTTCAGGTCCTATCGGCTGCTTTTGTTTGTTCCACTCTGGAGCAAATCTTATTAGCTGAATACGATAGATAAGTTCCCATGATATCATCAAGAAATCTGTTTTATATAAAATGTATGAGACAATGACATTTCTCTTTCCGATTTTTCAATACTTATTCTGCTATTCTGGACGGAGACAAATTCAAAAAATCTAAGATAGTGGATAGGGTAAGTACCCCGACTTTGTATTATATAATACTGATATCAATCTAATTATCGATATACACTTTGATGAAGTAATAATAATAGGTCATTATTTGTGTATTGGATCATTAATAATATACATTCTATCCGCCAAAGCAGAAAAATTCATTGTAAAAAAAACATTTATATATAGTTTTTTTATGCCACGAACCATCTCGTACGTCCCCAGAACACTCTATCAAAGTTTCATGACAATCTGATCAATGGTTTCGGAGCGCATAAGGTACGAACATACAAACATTGATTTTTATTTATATGGATATCAATTTTAAAATTTATATTGTGTATCTCTTTGAGAATAAATTTTGTAATTATCTGCTAGTTTCAATGAATAAATGTCAATATTTCTCTGAATTCGATGAATCATGTATTTGATCTTTGATTATAAATGCTTGTGGTAAGTTTCATTCAATTCTTTTTTCAGATATATCATGTTTCCAATCGATAACGCATTCAATTTGATGATTTCCACTATGCAAAAACTATAATTGTGTATGGAATGATAACATTCTTCACTTCCATCTAATTAACTACTGAATGAATCGAGAGAAATCAATCTCATATAAAAATTGAATTTACATACTTACTTTATTCACGACGCGACGTATATTCAAAAGTATAGAAAAATAAACTTTTCTGTATACGCGATGGAAAACATCAGGGGCCTATTGCATAATAAAATACAAGTTAGTACTATTAGTGAAAATCCACGTAAAAACGCTAATAATATTAACTTGTATTTTATTATGCAACAGGCCCCAGGTTTAATATATGGAAGTCACTAAAAAAGTGCAAGTTTACCAAGTAGCAGCACTTTTCTGATTAGCAACAAATGTTAAGTTGCTCCTTTAGCTGCAGCCAGAATTTTGTGAGAATCTTTAGCTTCTGACGTTTCTGGAAAATTCTTTTTTCATATTGATTACTTGTCACTTTGCTTCTGCTGGACAGTTGTGAAAACCATTACTGAGTTTTTGCAAGAACACAACCTTGATTAGTATATCTGTAGAAAATTATTTCTATTTTTGGCGTCTTCAACTCAAGTTTTTCCATCAAGTATACACAAAAAAAAAACATGTTCAACACGGGAGAAAGGCGATATCACTCTGCTCGTGTGAATTTAATTCAATTGAAACATTCACACTCGCTAGTACACTCTCAATTTTTTCTACTTTTTAAACAAGCTACTATTATCACCCGGATAAAAAATGATTATAAACTTCAATCCAAAATAAAATGGAGAATAATTAATCAGAAAATTAACATTCATTGTATTTGACAATGAAAATTTTGACATTTCTTATGCCAATGCGCATGTGCCGCATGAAAACCAATCAAGATCAGATGGATGCTGCGAACCAGCTTCAAACTGGTTAGTACTAGTCTAAATTTGAACTACGGATATTTAACTCCATAGTAGCTCATTGGTCGACTATCATGCTTACTATGGATAAGGCTATGCGGAGATTTGAGTTAGATAGATAGAGTTATAAAATGCTATTTTGACTGATTCAGATTCTAGAATTTGTCTAAGTTTGTTATTTTGAATTGTTATTCCCAAACTTTTACACAAACTTAGACAAATTCTAGAATCTGAATCAGTCAAAATAGCATTTTATAACACTATTAAGGTGGGTTCTATTTTTACAAAGCTTAAAGAAAAAACACCTTCAGAGTTCCAGTCTAACACAGTGTATAAAATTAACTGTTCACAGTGTCCTTAGACGTACATTGGACAAAGTAAGCAATATTTGAGTAGTAGAATTAAGAACCACATTTATGATTGTAAAAGTAAGAAGAACACTGAGAAAACTGCCTTGGCCACTCATCATTTCAGTCTAGGACATGACTTTGATTTTAACAACGTAAAAATATCAGATATAGAGCAGAACTTGAGGTAACGCTTATTTCTTGGAATGATTTACATTTACAAAGATCCTAACAGCATTAATTCTAGAACTGACATAGATAATTCAAGTAATGTTTACTCTAACATTCTAAATAAAATTTGAATTTGTTGTTGCTGCCATCTGTTCTTTGGTTACCGGATGTTTTTGACATTGCCAGTTTCTGTTGGTGTTACAATGGTGGTTACATTGTTCGTTTAATTAGTTAGTGATTGATCCTGATATCTTCAGTCACTCAGCAATTGTTGTCACTTTCAGGTCGATATATTGTAACCTGCTACTTTCCAATGTATATTTAAAATAGTATATTTTGTAATTTTTCATATGTTTCGAGATGGTTTTGTTATTTATGAGTGCTACAATGGTATGTATATTTTCAAGAAAATTTTCTAATTTTGATTTTTGTTATTATTTCTCTGAAATTCAATTTGTATAGAATTGTATTTTCCTGTTTTGTAGTTTTACTCTGAAGATAGTTTTAAATAAACCGAAACGTTAGTTGGTATTTAATTGTTTTTTCAACTGTCTGTCCTAATTCCGACTACTCCATATTACATAATTATTTATTTGAATTTGTTGTAACTGTAATCCTAGTTAGTACTGACAAGGTCGATGTTCAATTGTTGGACATGATTGACAGGCTATGGTCACTAAATGTTCGGTGGTTGCCAGACAACGACTGTTGGACAGTTAGATGTTGACCCATTATCGGCTTAGGTATATAAGAGCGTGAGCTAGGAGAGGAAGTCAGTCAGTCAGTCAGTGATTCAGTGCGAGTAACTGTGCGCGATATTATGAACAAACGAGTTTGTAAAGTGAAGATTTACACTGTAACATGTGTTGATAAGTTATTCTGAATAAGATTTGTGACAAATTGGTGTCAGGAGTGGGATCTGAGGAAATTGTGTGAAAATAATTTTGGGTCCGGACGACGAAGAATGGATTGGGTTGCAGTGTTGTGAAGTGTTTATATTTGTGTTGGGACTGTTATAAATGCCCAGGACAAGAAACATGGCCACCAGTGAGATGCAAGATCAGTTGAAAATGATGATGGAGTCCATTAAGACGTCAGCCGCTGAACGAAAATGCTTTGGTATCTGAACTGAGAGTGATTTCTGTGGAACAGATGTCATCGATGGAAGAGAAGATGGCCGAATCTACGAAGGGTATGAAGGTTATGTAGAAGAGATTAACGGAGACTTCAGCGGAGCAGTTGCAATCAATGGAGAAGAATATTGCTAAATCTACAGAAGGTATTTCCACCGATAGGAAAGTGGCGCTGGACGAAAAAATGCAAGCAGTGAAAGGTGCAGTAGCTAGAGAGATAAAAATGATGGAAAAATTAACATAGGAAATAGCTACAGAGCTGAAGAAAATTTCAGAGCAGAACGAAAGTATGACGAGCAAGATTCGGGAGATAGAGAGGATCTAATGAGGGTGAAGCATAATGTCGTGCAAGTCGAAAATCAAATGAAGCAAGTTGAACGTAAGTTGGAAGCAAAATTGGAATCTGTTGTCACCGAGAGAGTGCAGAGCCTTAGTCTCAATAGCGATGGCGCAGCCCTACGGATAAGAAATATTCCTACACCAAGAGAAGCTACATCCAATTTCACCCTGAAACCAACGCCGTATGATGGCAAGACTTCCTGGAATGAATATTCCACTCAATTTGAGCTGATTTCGGAGGATAATAGTTGGAGTGTGCAGCGAAAAGCTATTGTACTGGCTGGAATGCTCCGAGATATAGCATTATGACTGTCCGAATAAGAACGCCTAGATTATGAGAAACTGACGTCCGAATTGTGACCACGCTTCGGGAAGGAGCACATGAAAAAATTACTCCTTGGACAACTACGAAATAGCACACAACTGCATAAGGAGGATTTGACTACGATTGCATATGCTGTGCAGAGTCTGACTCGAAAATCTTTTGCAAACTGTCCTGGCTCAACACAAGAATATGTAGCAGTGAGATAATTTATGGACGGCATCAGCAACGACGAGATTTGGTGAGTTGTCTGGTTAGCAAATCCGAAAACGGAGACAAAAGCGCTAAAAAGGCCTTGGAAATTGAGATGGCCACGAAGGCGTCAAGACTGGCGAAGAGAGTGTGGAGGCTTGAGCACAATGGGAAAGAGCCTGAGGTGAGAAAGACCACGACTTATACTGGAAGTCGTGAGCAAGGGCAATCTTCTTCTCGATTTGTACCGACCTCACCTGGACCACAAAGAAAAATAGGATATTGGCAGTGTGGCAAGGGGAGTCATATCCAAGTAGATGGCCGTATAGACAATTAAAGCACGAATACGTTTCCCGGGCGACAGGAATTACCCAGATTTTGGAGAATGAGATGCTGGCAGTGTGGTCAGGGGGGACATCTCCGAGCAAATTGTTGTACGAGACACACCGTTAATTGTGGTACGAATACATCGTCAGCAATATCCAAGTTTACCAGACCAGGGAAGCAGAATCTGACAGCATCCCTCATCCAGAGCTCCAAGCTTATTGATCTCCAAGTGCGAAGAATTCGAACCAGTCCAACCGTGGAAGGATTCGGAGAGAATTTACCATGTACAATGATGCTAGATACTGGAGCAGCCGTTACCGTTGTGTATCCAAAAGTTTTCGCAAAAATGAGACAATTTCCAGGTGATCACGCCTAGAACTAGCAAATTTTGCTGAGAGCAGCCAATGGGAGAATAATACCAGTACTTGGCGTAGAGCTTGAATCAACAATTGACAGACTGAAGAAAAAACATCATGTGTTCATTGCCACCATCATGGATGAATGCATTTTGGGTATCTAGTTCATGCGAGACTTTGGTTGTGTCCTGGATTTGAAGGGTGATGTTCTGCGGGTTGACAAGGAAGGAGAATTACTTCTTTATTGACGACAGATTAGAACGGAAGTAACTGATATTGATTCTTAAAGAAACCTCAGCTCCGATGAGATGACTTCAATTGAATAGTAGAATATTTTTAGTGATAAATTTGGAAATCTGGCTTGAGTTAGAGATTCGTACCATTGATGCACAAAGTGCAACAGGCTCAACTGGATGATTCTGTTCTAAAGGTGATAATGTAGTGGGCAAAGACTGGTCACAAGCCTGGTTTCCAGGGAGCGTCGGCTATTGATCGAATCACTAAGGCCTATTTGGATCAACAGAATTCTCTGGGAGTCAAAAACGACTTCCTATACAGAATTTTGAAGAATTCCGATGGGAAGGAAAGAAAAGGAAAACTAATAGTGCAGAGGAGTTTAGAAGATCAAATTTTGGAACAACTGCATGATGGTAATAGCGGTGGACATTTCGGCATGAAGAAGATAGTTAATAAAAATTATATTTGAACGTATACAGTAAGATTTATATTGTATTGAAATCGTCGGATTGTGGATAACAGGGAGAATAAATAATGAAGTCATCTTTATTATTGCAACCGTTTCGGTATATATTATATCTTCATCCGTGCCTGAGGGTACAAGAAACACTGAAATATACATACAATTGTATCACATGCTATAATATCCATTGATATCAATCAATAAATAACAATATTGTTGAATAAATAACTGAGAGATAGGGAGCAGAACAAAACAGCTGTCAGAGACAAAATATTCCTTCCACAGTGCAGAAACAACTGTCAAAGTAGCGGCAAGGGTGAAATATCACTCGTTACTCACATCACCACAAATTGAGATGCCACACACTGGCGGGAATATGAATTCAAAAAAAAGTGGGTAATTACTGCTATCTTTGTACAAAATGACACATATCTCATATATGTTAATACGAATTACATGAATATTTTGTATCGGTCCTATGGTTTATAGTATTAGGAACAGAACTGTTTATCAGTTCAACAGAGCGGTCCATCAGACCCGTTCAAAAGCTGTTTATCAGTTAATCAGCAGCATGTTCACATGTCCCAATTGTTGTACTGCATTCAACTGGGAAAGCGGTCTCAGCACGCAACGATCTACTATACATGGAATGAACAAAATTCATCGTGTTAGCTAATTGGAATATGGCTTAGATGCTAAGATGTATGTTAGTGTAAGTGTTGATCGTGAGCCTCTCCAGCTTTTGAACAGGTCTGTTGAACCGCTCTGTTGAACTGATAAACAGCTCTGATAAACTGCTTTCAACAGGTCTGATGAACCGCTTTGAACAGCTTCTGAACCGCTTTGATCCGTTCTGTTGAACTGATAAACAGTTCTGATTAACTGATGAACAGCTCTGATGAACTAATAAACAGCTCTGATGAACTGATAAACTGCTTTTGAACCACTTTAAACGACTCTGTTGAACTGATAGACAGCTCTGATGAACCGCTTTAAAAAGGTTTGATGAACTGCTCTGTTGAACCGATAAACAGCGTTTGAACAATTCGGTTGAATAGGCGAATATTACCCTCTTCATCAGTTTGTGGATATAAATTTGCTCTCATGTGACTTATTCAATCAGTGAATAACGAATACATGACATCATCAAGTAATTGTGTAATGGTGCATTTCTGTTCATTGATATATCATGTTTTATTCACAATAATTTTTTTTCGACTCACCTCAATGCCGTATGTGGAAATATCTGGATTTGTTGTATGTATATTCACACACAAATTTATATGCCCTATATTGAGCTTGAATGTAGGAATATCTATAAACTGCAACTGTTACTGGTGCGATATAAATATATGTTCTCAAGTTGATCAATTTCTGCTTACTATCATTTCAAATTGTTGTTGAGATTGACGTTAGGATTGATAGGTTATATAAACTGAAATTTGATACTATTCTTTCGACAAAATTCTATTCTATTGGATGCAGTACATTGTTTTCCTGGATATATGTAGTATTTTATTAGATGTTATACATTGTATTCTTGAATATAATATTTTACTCTACGATAACACATTGTCTAAATTAATTCATCATCACATGGAACTCCTCTTAATATTCCAGTTGACAGGTACTTTTCCTGGTACCCTTAAGCTTGATGGCTGCTCTAGCTTGTTTATCAGCCAAATTCTGAATGGTGGATAGAATATGTGAACGTAATGATGAAAAATTGATATGTTCACTACTCCGTGTGGTACTAATATTTCAGATCGCTCATCAGAAAGTGAACCCACGCTAATGTTCTATGACCATCTGAACATATAAATCTTTTATCGTCGTTGCAGGTAAGTGCAATTTTTTTCTGTTTCACTGTATATATTGTATGCTTATAACTTTGGAATGTGTACTGTCTCTGATACATGATAACATTTTGGAACTGACATTGTTTGTAATGATTTCCAGTTAAAATATCATTGACTACATTCTTCGTAATACCTTTCGCCTTTTTCTTCCATTCATCTTGTCCATGCTCCGTACAATACGCATACATTTTTAGGAGCAAAGCTATGAATTCATACATCAATTTCCCGCCTAATACATCTTCCATCAAACCTAACACTGCTTCATTCTTCAATGGTATTCTAAATCTATTCTCAGGACTGAGTTACTAGTATAAACTTCTCAATATTATCTGCAAGATCTCGGTTGATATCGTCGGTTTCAAATATTAATACAAAGCTGTCTGTATCACAGTAGCACAATAAGACTTGACCATCATATTTTGTTCCCAGAAAATCCTAGAAAAATTCGTACATCAATATTTTCGAAAGATTCAAAACGAAGAATCCAATGTAAATCGGTTTGTTGTAGGAAACTTTCAATTTTTCAAATTGTATCGCAACTAAATTTTCTGTGGATATCGTGATATTTTTCATATTTGGTTAGCTAACAGAGATTGAGCTCCCAATTCACGGCCAATGTCATCCCAATGATTCACTAATTTAATATCAACCTGATCATCAACAGTCTCTGAAGTTCTCCTAAAAACCGCATTATTCATAAGTTTGAAAAAGTCTTTTTTGAAATAATTTTCAGCCAGCTGTCTCATAGATGTATTCAAGTCAATATAATGCTTCAACCATGCTAACTGTTGGAACTGTATAACTCTATAGATTTTTAAAATCTTCAAACTGTGTTTAATTGCCTGTTTCAAATCAAAGTAGTGAATAATTTACTTTGACTTATCGTGAAAATTTGGAATGAGTTCCTTATTCATATATCTAGATATTGGAGGAAAAAACGTCGGTCAGAAGTGGAACGTCAGTTTTCAAATATAAATCTGAATATTCTTTTGAATTCGGGCAACGCAATGTTCTCCATACAGTTTTCGCATGTGTGTACTCTTTATTAGTGATATTGTTATTACTGCAGCTATCTTTGAATTGTTTTTTATGTGACAGTGAAACATCTTTTAGTCTATCAAATGAGTCCATATGCTTATATGGAAAGACACCCTTCCTCCTCAATAATTTGAAGTGCTTATCGTTAGGGAAAAACTTCTCAACCTCAACACATTGATCATCTTTTAAATTTTCGGCGAGTTTTGCTAGAGAACTTGCCATGAATCTGAATGATTCCAGAAACCTTAACTTCAAGTAAATTGGGTTTGAAGCACCTTTTATACTCATATATTCAGCGACAGGAATTCATTTTGTGGAAGCAATGTATTTTTCCTCATTTTCAGGTAAAATATCAAAACTTTCTTCATCACAACCAAACTCTTCGATAAGAAGGTGGCAATCATAATTTGACAGGTTGTGGAGGAAAACTGGAATGATTTTTGGAATTTTCCAATTCAGATTACAAGACTGAAGTACCGCGTCTACAAATCTTGATGTGGGGTGGACATGATCAGCAACTCAATCTTCAGCAATCAAAGATTTTCCACAAATATGACATGTAGTAGTCTTGTCAAATATTTCTCGCTCTGCTGCAGTTAATTTTGACATTGGGTGCACAATTTTCAAAAAGTTATCATAAATTCTCCTAGCATTTTTGCAAAGCTGCTCCATGAATACCTCAGCACAATCTTTTCCTGTGTAAGTATAAAATTCACTCAGAGAATTATCAAATGAACATTTTATGTTATAAGCGAAGCTGTGTGGAACGTGTATATGAGATTTATTTGTATAGTTCATATTTGAGTTAGGTGGACATGAATGAATGGGTTTTTGGTAGCACTCGAAATTCGAGTAAATTATAAATGGGACTCTTATTTTCCTTCCACAATTTTGGAATTTCAAAATATTACCAGAAATTATATCCTCATTTCTATCTGTAACCAATTCATCTGTTGGCATGATAGTACATATTTTATTGCAATCATTTGATTTATGTTGTTTAAATGTTGCTTCGGTTGAAACGAATACTTAGCATCCATCACATAAGTATTTTTTACCGCAGTGAGTTGATATCTGACAGCGAACTAATCGATATTAGTCTTTAATCCATACGTAGTGACCTATAGGGCCCTTCTTAATATACAATGAGTCTATGTGCGCTCATTCAACTTTTTTGGTGTGATAAATCGGTCTTACTGAAGGGAATTTTTTTGTTTTAGCCTTAAATGCCAGCCTGAATACGTTAATAGATATATTATTCATATCTTTAGATCTAGGTATCTCATTTACTTTCAGCAGGAAATTTAGGTCAACATATTTTGAAACTTTGGAGGAATGCGGATATGATGACATACGCTTAGAATTTTTATTGACAGGATGTAAAGTTGAAACACCCGCCTACAGAAAGCAGTATATGTCACTATTTCCAACATTGATACAGGCATGTTTGTCCTCCATTTGCTTGCATCTATGAATGATGACCCGCTTATAGGTTCATATTGATTGATATCAAGTTCCAAATGAGCGATTCGTTTCAGTGCCCAGCCTGAATTACGTTTTTGAAACTCTTCACATTTAGTTCAAATTGTTACACACATTTTCTCGTAAGAATCCGAAAAACTTTTTGCTGATTGTGTTATAACTTCAAATTTAGTGTTGAATGATTCCAATTCCCCCGGATTTTTTCCATTTATATAATAGCAGAATAACTCAATATTAAATTCAACTCCAGAACTGTGAGATGCTATGATGTCCGCGATTGAATCATGAACAGTGTCCTTCAAGTTACTCAAGAATCCTTTGATATCAATATCCGAAACGTTGATGCGATAACTTGCGATTCGACTTTTGAAGCTTGTAGAAACTCCAACTATATTTTGTTTGAATGGCTTCACCGATAAATTGATATGTTTTCGAGATCTCAAATGACCACCATATTTTCTCAGGGACAAAGAATTCATGTTACATCTCTCACACGTCGATTAAAAATTTTATTTTGAATCTTTCCTAATTGTAAACTTACTTTTTTATCGTTTTTTTCTTTATCAACGGTTCTTTATCGTCATGGTTATGCTCTATGAATTGTTCACCATTATTAAATTGTAGACCGCAAATATCGCAAAGATGAACATCTGGATGGTTTTTGTTGATATGTCTTGAAAAATTATCGCTACGACTAAATTTCGAGCTACAAATTTTACACTTGTATTGTTTATTAGATTCACCGCAAAACATCATATGTCGAGCTCTTGCAGTATAATGACCGAATGATATAAGCAAAATCTTATAATGTGTGGGAAACCATGATCCCTGCTGTCTAATATAACAAACTTTCCTGCTAATAGGGTGCATAATTAATTACAAACATATGGTCATATGCGGGTGCGGTCAATATTTTTCTGATCTTGGAGTTGAATTTCACTCTTGATAACTTTGATCCATCCTCCTGATGTCGTTCAATCTATATCTGTGAATTTGTGAGGATATACTATACTTCCCTACTAGTAACTATTTAATTAACATTATTCTCAATGATTGCTATCTTCTGATGTAAAGAATGGTTTGAATGCTAATGTTACATCCTATCCGAAGTGGTAGGTTTCTTGTAACAATCAGTTAACAATGAGCCGTTATGTTCTCTCACAATACGTAAATCTAAAAATGGTATACTATTATCTTTTTCTATTTCCACAGTGAATTGAATGGAAGGGTTGTAACTATTGAATATTACCAAAGTGGAGTCAATTATGTCGTGGAGGTAAACAAGACATCTGTCGTTTGTCAAACCGCGTAATACGTTGTTCATTACTCTTTGAAATGTTGCTGGTGCGTTTTTCAGTCCAAAGGGCATGCGTAAAGAATCGCAATGTTCATCCTCTGTATTAAATGCAGTTCTAGATATGTCGATATGTCCATGACGATCTGATGTGAACCAGATGCGAGGTCAAAAGTATTGACATCGACCAAGTTCATCTAACAGGTCTGTGATATTAGGTAGGGGATTTTTGTCCCCGATGGTTTTCGCATTCAATTTGTGATTGTCTCTGACTATACGCCATTTTCTTATACCTGATGCATCTGCTTGCTTGCGATTACCCAAATTTGAGATTGAACTTCTTATCTATGTATTTTTAGTAACCGGTATGATGTCGTTCATACTGGCAGTTCATCTTTTGTTCTCATACAATGTTCAATTAGGTTCGTGAATTGATAACGGCACGCAAAGAGTGGGAATATTCACTCCAGAAACAGATTTTTGTATTGATGAATTCTTCGTTTAAATTTGTAGAATAGAAACAGTTCCGTGTTCTACATCAACTTATCACATTCTTTGGATATATAACGTCTTTATAGAGTTTAAGTTCAGGAATACCATTATTTGATAAATTATTTGTGTTCAGTTTGGATACAAATTCGTAGTATTGAATTTCTATCAGATGTTAATATTAAATTCTATATTAAATGTTATAATCAAGTTATTGAAAGTTTAAATTTTCACAATCTTACATGTACAAAAGATAATCAAATTGATTATGAGAATGGAAAGATGATATTTTAAACATTTTGTTGAATAATCTTCCAATTCGAGTATTTTTTGAATGTGTATATATGTACTGTTAGTGGATGACTGCATTCTGGGTGTCAATTTCCTGCGGAATCTTAGTTGTGCGATATGCTGTGAATTGCTATTGAAGATGAAGTACCATTCCATTGTCGCCCAATGGAGATAGAAGTGACGGATGTTGCTGCTGCCAAAAACTCCTGATACCTTCTCGGTCGGAAAAGGTGGTTTCACTCAAGCTAGACAACATTCCAAGAAGTGCAACGTACGTTCCTGAGCCTGACAGGACATTGAGCCGGTATAAATCCGTTGTACTAGCCAAAAGTCTGATAAACCCTTCACGACTATTGGTTAGAATTCTATGCGTTTCATATAGTCCAGTTCAAAATAAAAAAGATAAACCGTTAGGTGGATTAGAAGTCGTCACATTAATTCGCAAGATGGAAGGTACAATTATTATCAAGAAGAACTAATTTTCAAGGCAACTGAGCCACACAATTGAAGATTTATCCAACAGAAGCAGCGCTAGCTTGACAGAAGAATAGAAAAAAATTACGCTATTCGCTGCTGGATTTTCAGGATATATTTGTCAAGGATTCAAGTGATTTCATGCGCACATTTCCAGTTCGGAATAAAATCTATGTTAGGGCTACACAGATGATAAAACAGCTCCAAGGCGAATACCTATTGTGACGAAGCAGTCTTCGTTTGAAGTTATAATCTACAATATTTTTGAATATGAAATACTGTAACAAGAAGTGATTACTTCATTCAACTTATCACACTACCGTTTAGCTCACTTAGCCTTTATAACCGTAATTCTGTTTCATTTGTTTGATCTTTACAATTTCTCCTGTTAACTTCTTCAAGCTGCTGATGAGGTCAAAACATCAAGGACCGACCCAAGTTCATTTCTGCGAAATAACCGACTATGTCACATCCGTATTGGAATAATAATTAACTCACCGCCGAGCAGAAATTTTCCGTTCTGTATGAAATCCCAGATGAGTTTTTATTGGAAGTTCTACAACAAAGTCATTTGAGATTGAATTGCAAATCCCACATGGTGATATGGAATACAGAATCTAAATTAGAATAACATTAGATAAGACCGTACTATAGTTTGAAATAAAATGCTACTTACCGTTTAGCAATTTATCGTTCTTTGTTTATTTTGAGAAGTTTTTATTCTGCCTGTTAAAGCTACGTTTGTCTCTCTTTTGTTTAACTGCGTTTGTTGTTGAATTAAATATTCCAATGGAGAGCCATGATATCTAGCGAGTAATTTGGGGAATATGATTTGTTTCAATTTAAATAAAATATATTTAAGGGAGAAAATGTCATGAATATGATTTGTGAATGATGTATGACTGAGTACCTGGGTAAACCTGCTCAGTAAGGATTCATCAAGATCAGGGTATAAATACAGCCCAAAATCGAATAGTATATCACTCTATTCTGAGACTTGAGCCCGGAGAATCAGCTACCAAAGTTGTCCGTAAAACCGATGACCAAACCGTACCGTGAGAAACCTTTCCTTTTGAGTGGCCCCCATACCGCGGGTTACCAGCAACCTCTGTTTGAGTGACCTCTGTAGCGTGGGCTACCAGCAGCTCCTTTGTGGGTGACCCCCATAGCGTGAGTTATCATCAACCCCTTTTTGAGTGGCCCCCGTAACTTGAGTTACCAGAGACCTCTTTTGAGTGGCCTGGTAACGTGGGTTACCAGAAACTCCCTTTTAAGTGGTCCCTATAACGAGGGTTGACGGAATCTCTTTTTTGTCGTCGTACTGTAAATTGATTTATCCTCGTTAGTCGCCGTGTATGTTTCATAATCCGTTTCGTTTCACGCCGTTGTCTATTTGTCTTTCCGTGTGTTTAATAAATACTGTTCGTCCTAACTACACATTTAAGTTCACTTCGTCAACAAACCTTTTCCCATCCCGTTAGCTACCCAGTACCAACATCGCCAGTGAGCTGCACCGTATTGGTGTCCGAGCATTACCGACCGACAGCAGCTCCAGCAAGACGCGCCACAAGTGCGTCACACTATATACCGGATTGACGAGGTTCAAGAACAGGTAATCGACATGCAGTATGCAGAATAGATGAGCCATAGAATCACCGACAAGTCCATGGGCCTCTCCGATAGTTTTGGTAGAAACGAAAGATGGTTCCAATCGGTTTTGTGTAGATTACCGAAAACTTAATGAAGTAACAAATAAAGACTTATATCCTCCGCCAAGGATCGATGACACCATCGATGCTGTTGAAAATTTGTGGTTCTATAGCAATTCACAATCATGCCTTTTGGACTCTGTGATAGTCCAAGTATATTTGAGCGATTGATTCAGAGTGATACAGGGGTCGTCGTGAAAAACTGCACTTTTTTACCTTGATGATGTGATAGTTCATAGAAGGATTTTGGAGGAGAAATGACTTGATTAAGATAAGTGTTCTACTGGTTGGAAGAAGCCAACCTGAAATTAAAATCGAAGAAATGTCACTTGTTCCAGAAGACAGTAAAATATTTGGGACATGTGTTGTCCAGTGATGGAGTACAGACAGATCCAGAGGACGTTAAAGTTGTAGAAACTTGGGAGATCCCAAGCAACATCAACGAACTAAGAAGTCTTCTAGGTTTGGCCAATTATTATTACCGATTTAAGAATCAAGAAGCTTCCGAAAAATTAAAGAATGCCCTCACAACGTCTTCAGTGTTGGAACATCCAAACGAAAAGGGCAAATTCTTCTTGGATACGAACGCTAGTTATTTTGGAATTGGAGCTGTTCTCTCTCAAGAGCACGACGGCGTTGAGATAGTGATTGGCTATTACAGCAGAACTTCACATAGGGCCTGGAAGAGCTGGTGAGTTACAAGCAGAGGGCTCCACGCTGTAATCAAATTAAATGAGAGTTTTAACAGCTTACTACACGGTCAAGAATTCGTCTCCAGAACGGACCATTCAGCGCTACAGTGGCTAGTAAAATCCAAGAATCCTGAAGGACGAACAGCTTGTTGGTTGGAACATCTGCAAATGTATGATTTTGAGATTTGTCACAGACCGGAAAAAACTCATGCTAATGCGGATTTCTTGTCCCGTCGGCCGTAAGCAAGAAGAACGTGGGCGATATGTGGACGTCACCATGATGAATGAATTTTAGCAAGATGAATCCACATTATCGATGCACGAAGTGCTCAACAGGATGATTACGTTCTGAAGCCGATCATAGAGTGGGCGAAGATCAGTCAGAAACTTAGCTCTCAGGAGACATTCGCTATGGATTTGATCACCAAGGCCTATTTGGCACAATGATGTTCCCTGAGAGTCAAAAACGACCTATTATACAGACTATGAAGTTATTTTGATGGGAAGGAGACAAAAAAAAAAATGATAGTGCCAAGAAATCTAAAGGATCAAATTTTGAAACAATTGCATGATGGTAACAGCGGTGGACATTTTGGCATCAAGAGGACACTTGATGAAGTCCGTGAACGTTCCATCTGTGCCTAATAGCGTACAGATCGGCAGTCAATGAATTCACCCAGTACACACCAGCCATATTGATAATAGGTCGAGAGCTGCGGTCACCGGTAAATTTGGTTGTTGGACATCAATCTAAACATGACGAACAACACTTGCCGAAATTGGTCAGTCATCTTCAAGACAACTTGTGGAGCGTTCATGAATCTGCACGGAAGAACATACAAGCATATTAAGCCAATAATTTATTGTAACTGTGGTCGTAGGTAGTACTGACCAAGTCAATGTATAATTGTCGGACGTGATTGATAGCTCATGGTCACTAGATGCTCGGTGATTGCCATGCGTCGACTGCTAGACATTTGAATGCTGGCCCATTGTTAGATAAGGGTATATATAAAGAGCGTGAGCCAGAGGTGAGTCACTCAGTACGAGTAACTATGAGCGATATTGTAATGATACGTATTCAGAAAATGAATATTCACACTGTAACCAGTAAAAATATATTATTCACAATAAAATATGTAAAGCATTCTCATACTCATTTTTAATGAGAAAATATCCATCTTTCAGGAAGGGATGATGTCCATCCCCAGCACAAAAGCATATAATAATGATAATATTAATAATAATGGGTTTATTCACGGATATGCCTTTGTATACAGCACGTAATACATATGAAATGATACATTTTGGATACAAAAAGCTGGTTTAAATGATATATTTGATCTATTGACAGTTTCTCTCTAACTTGTTATTTGTATAATTACAATTGAATATAGATATTAGAAATTTCATCGTAGACTCCATCAATATTTCTTGCAATTCTGGTGAATAAAGTGCATAATTAGCTTTGCGCATTGTGAATTGTCATTAGTTGATTATTTCTGGTTTTATATTGAGGAACAATCATTGAAAACATACTAAGAATGTGGATTGAGTTTACGAGATTATTCAAAACTTAGTAATTGAAAATGATATCTAAATATTTTCGTCTCGCATCCAGCAAAGATAGACCGAAATATTAAAGTAATAGTTGATAATCACTGCATTCATGATGTGCTATGGATTTGAATGCTGAAAATTTCACAAACCTCCTATGCACATTCTCCAATCCATCAATATGTATACAATGTAAGTTGGCGACTAAATGACAGAGCAGTATTCTAACTGTGATTTGACGAAAGCATTGTATAGTATCAAAAGAGTTCGTGTTTCGGTATAATTAACACATGATCCTTTCAAGAAGGCTAACATTTTCATTCCTTCATTCAATATATAATCTAATGTAACAATAGCCCCGCTGATGGCGGGGTTGATAACTTTTAGCGTCGCGGTCAAAACTGTTGACGGTGTGCTTGAGCGCCAATGTTATCGGTGACGCAGTTTCTAAGGCAGAAGGCTGGATAGCTTAGAAGGGAAGAACAAGGGTTGTCAAAATAATCATCAGGAGATAAGTGTCACAATAAGATTTATTTTCACATAAATACGACGACGATGAATATAGAACATATATTTTGCAGAAACTTACACAGAGATAATTTGGCTGACGGTGACAGGACGGCTATATATGAGACTTGACACCAGCGGTCGCAGTACGGACTCAGGCAATAGAAGACGACGAGAAACTTTAGAACAAACAAATCGTGAAGCGATTTCTCAAACAGTGAATTAACTTATCTTCGACGCTTGTGAAACCCAACTGGTTCTCAAGAAGTGACTACGTCAGCTTGCTCAACGCTGTGAAGCCAATGATGACTCCCTCAACGGAGATTCTACGTTAAAACAATCTAACGCAGCGAAATCACAAAGACTTTGTCAGCGGCGACGCTACGTTAACTCAATCCAACACTGTGAAATCAACAAAGACTTGTTCAAGACGTGACTTGAATTGGCCATAAGACCTTATTCAAGGTGAATTGGGGAAAGTGCAGACTGGTTTTTGTAAAGCTAGAATTAAACCAGTGTATTTTAAGTTTTCTATATGAATTCTTAACGCTGTCGATATCAAACGCTTTGCACAGCTACTTCTATTTGATTAATTATAACTAAGATCCTAATTTAGCTTAAGAATTTCTATTTTGATAGAAAATTGTTTGAAATGTCATCCACTCTGCACTTTCCCCGAAATGGGGGCAAGAGTGTAACCGATAGTTAAAGATGCTTTGAAACCTTGTTTCATATGCAATGAGGCAAGAGCAGAATAATTGAAAAATCTGCTATAATATGCTTTTTACCGCATTAGAATATATTGTTCAGCTCTATTGTTATCCATTATCAAACACAATAGTCTATTTGCTGAGTAATAGGAGAAGGTAGAGAAAAATAGAACAATGTTTGGAATATAAACATAACATTTAATTATTGAAAAATTGACCATCGTATATCAAATTGACAAGAAGATCCGAGACATTTGTTCTCAAGAACCTTTTTGTGATGGTCTGCACTTGCCTCATCTAATAAAATTCACGCGGCAATATCGGACTAGTGTTTTTTTCAATAAATTGAGACAAAAGACTAAAAAAACTATTTTATCAATGTGAACTCACATCTACATTATTCATATCCACCTAAAGTGAAATCATAGGATATCGATTTACTTAAGAACTTGCAAGTTGATAGTGACATCAATGTTGCATATGTACTTCACACGTGATTGTTCAGCATTGACTGATATAAGTGAAGAAGACAAATTCATTCTTGCGTCAAATCAATGTCGAATAGCTCATATTAACTTGAAGTACATTACCAAACACTGGTTTAAGAGATTTCACTCATATTATAATGAAAATAGGCCGTTTATGCACTTGCCCCGTTTACGAACTTACTCCACTGCATCTTACACCTTAATTTTGATGAATCCTTATTCAACTTGTTTCAAAATTAATTTCTTATTATCGCTGTCAATAATGTGAAGAGGAGATACAGCCAAAAAGTAGAAGTCGTTTCACAAATACAAATTTCTTCACAACAACAAATATCCCATTCTTTTCCTACTGAATACATCCTTAGCGATTATATTCCCTTCAAACTAATATCATCCCAAACTCTCTTTTCTCTGTCAGTGAATTAGTTACGATTTAGTCCTCTGTCGGTAAACTGTCAAATGTCAGATCTTCATTTGTCTATGCTCAAAGGTCCTGATTAATAAAACGAGATATACAATATACAACATATTTACATAAGAACGGTTGATTATATTCAGAATTCAATAACGGTAAGCACAGGACATGGATACGGATCAAACAATATCGATTGAATTTTATTTCAGATGTCTTCAAACCTTACTTTATTCCATCACATGTTATCAAATATTAGAATGTATTCATTCCAGCTGGTGGCTGCTGATACTAAGGTGGATGGTTATGTCTGTTCAAACAGAACTACGGACTCCAAGATTCATAAGGTTTGCAAGATGTGAGCTAGTTGTGATGGACTTAAAAATATTGGATGGTAGCAGAAGGCTCTGGGATATATAACTGTGACGGAGTTTTAGGAAATAATTCGTCGCACTAAGTGTGCGTTAAGAAGCTATTTTTTGTCTAAATCATTCTTAGATCCCTTATATTGTCAACTAGATCCAATTAACTTTCATTCAGGTAGTAAGTGAACTCTGTTTGCAGTATGTTTCGCGTAAAGCGCTTATGTTAACAATTAATTATGTGTAGTTTCATGAAATTATCACACCATTTTGAAGAATGATTCAAGTCACTTTGTGAATTCAGATTGTCTTGTTGTGTTTGGATTCTAAATCATCAGCAAAGAATGCAATTTCTGAATGTAAAATAACTTGAGAAAGATCGTTTATATACAGACAAAAAAACAGCGGGCTGATATGTGAGCCTTGTGGGACGCCTGAATTCACTCGAATTTGTTCCGATAAGAAACCGTTGGATTCAACTATCTGAATTCTATCATTGAGATAGGAATGGATCCAGGATGAAAAAAGACTCTCAATTTCAAAGTTCTTAAGTTAGAGCACTAATCCTTGAATATTAACTCTGTCGAGAACTTTTTCAAAGTCGATGTAAATACTATCAACACAGTAACGTTTTTGCATGATATTGTAAATAGATTGTATGTACGGTGGCAGATTCGTTGCTGTAGATCTGCCTGCATAGGAGTCGTGTTGCTGTTCAATTATTACTTGTTCAAAGTTTTCGGATGATTTGTCATTTATACTACTTTCTATAATCTTAGGGACAGCCGATGATATAAAAAAAGGTATATAGTTCGTAATATCAGCTCTGTTACCTGACTTGTGTATTGGTACTATATGTATCATTTTCCATATTTCTGGAATCTGACCATCTCTTAACGATAAGTAGAATATAAAAGTTAGAGGTTCTAGCAAAGCAGTTGACCGCTTTAAGAAAGCAGTTTGTGGTTTGCTGGGTCCTGCTCCTTTATTTACATCCAAATTAGTCCATTTCATTCTGACATCATCCTTCGATATAAGGACATTATTTATCACACTCACATCAGGAAATTTGGTGTCAGCATTGTCAAAAGTGTGATCAGTGATTGTGTGGACAGATTGAAAGTAATCTTTGATTCGAGATTTCATTACTTTCTGTAACACAAAAACCATTGGAGGACATATTGTTGAGAATTAAGCTATTCTCTTTTTCAGAATTTACAAACTGCCAGAAGTTATTGATATTATTGACCACTTTGAAGCCAAATTTTTGTGTTGTCTGATAGAATTGCTAGGAAAATTGTGCATTGACTGGACTACCAATTTTCAGGTCTGTCAAGCTGTAAATCTAAGATGTTTATCATTGTTAGAGAGATGAAAAAACTTTCAAACTTCAAGGAACTGATGTGGAACGATTGTATGAATAATAGATGTGTAATGAAGGTAGAAACTTTTCAGAACTCATTCCATCATTAAATATAGATATAAATTTTCATTGTATGAATAATTGATGTGAAATGAAGAAAAAAACTTTTCAGAACTCATTTCATAGATAAATATGAATATAAATTTATTTTCATATTTCTTTACACTTGAAAAAGGCAACACTTTGCTTTTGGAACGTTGTGTTTCGGATTAATTCACAGAACTGATATCCCAACAACACATATTCATTCAATAGATGTGTAGATTATTCACATTACTTTTAGGTTTTCGTGCAACAAAATTTCTGGAAGAAAGGAAGCTATCATAAGTAAAATTATGCATATGAATTGAATAAAAAAGGTACACTTAGGTAGAGGTACCACGATTAGACTTATAACTGGTTTGATTCTGGATGCGTTTCTTTGCTGAACTCATTTATGATCAGTTGCACCACTCCAGCTTGAATTTCAGGCTTCCCTCAAACAAAAAAATTGAATATGAATAACGACAGCAATGTTCACGTCACTGTTGACTTCCAAGTTTTGATATGATATAGTATATTCAAGCGACTTTCAAAATTCAAGATCCAGTTGTATTATTTGCCATCAGAAAGAAAGCACGAGCCGTCTTTGTTTGAAAATACAGTTGTCTTTTTTCACAAGTTGTAACGATACCCTCCGCTGATGGCGTGGTTGTTACAAAAACAGCAAAAATATTCCAAGTTTAAAACAGCAAGAATATTCAAAGTTCAAAATAGCAAAAATATCCTAAGCTCCTTTTACGGACTTAAAAAAATACGAAACAAACTCACAAATTGTGTCGGACAGTTGTGCTAACGGACTTAGCACAAAAACTTCACTTGGACGGTAAACACTCTGAAGATGACGCTCGATATCGGAACTGGTAGCGTACTTGGAACGGCTGCTCAGAGGACTTGACTCACAAAGAAGTGACTCAAGTCGTCCAGAAGGCCTTACTTATACCCATATTTTAATGAAACCTCACTCAACATGTTTTTTAAAATTAAATCCATATTAGCGCTAACAATAATATAAAGAAGATATAAAGAAGAAGTAATTCTACAAATACAAATTTTATTATAATAATGAATTTTCTATTACTCTCCTGTCGAATGCATCTTTTTCTGATTCCATTTCCTTGATATTAAAATTATTCTGAATACTTCATCGGTCGGTAATAAAGAAACTGTCAAGTGTCGGATCAAGTTTGTGTATAGTCGAAGGTCACGCTGAACGTCAAACAACAACAAAATATACAATATACAATATACAACATATTTACAGGACAACGGTGGATTACATTCAGACTTTATGACGAGAAGACACAAGACATAAATACAGATCATACGATCCCAATTTCTCTTAATTTCAGGTGTTGTCAACACTTAACCTTATTCATCCACAAGTGAAATATTAGCGGTATTTGAAGCAGTTGAAAACTGATGAACGAACAGTAAGTGACGTTGTATGTTGAAGCAGAGTTACTGAATTTGAAGTTTACAGAGTGCGCAAGAAGTGAATTAATTGTGATGGACTAAAAAATTATTGACGGAAGCAGAAAGCTCTGGAATGTGCAACAGTGACGGATTTTGGTGCCTAATTCGTCACAAAGTATATTTAAAGAATAGTATCATTGCATTTGAACTTCTATTTGGTCAATATGATCTTTAAGCTTTCCGAATTATCGCCTTATCCAACAATGAAAGAAGATACATCTATTTTCTAACACAAAACTTGAAATCTGAATCAAAATTATTATTGTGAGATTTCCTGATTCAAAATAACCTCTAATCATTTTCTATGTTCACTTTCAATATAACAACGTTTTTTCAATTACGAATCCAACAAAATCAAATCAATGCGAACAATAAAATACTTTTAGAAAGTGCTCGGCATTTTTAAAGTACAGATTAAATGTCTCCAATAAATAACTAATGGCAATTGGAATCTTATATTGATGAATCACACATTCACCCAAATTATACTGAGAATATATTCCCACAAAAAACTGCATGAACTATTGATACAATGTTGAACTCTGTAGCTATCAGAGAACAGAAAAACTAAATATTTTCTTAGAAATAAATAATTGGTTGCAGATTGGTAAAAATTTGGCGAGCATATAAATGTGTGTCTGTGATAAATTAGTAGAGTACTAATTTATGTCTTGAATAACCTTTATAATTTCTGATAACTTTGGAGCTTTTGAAACAATTTGGATCTCAAATCTTCATTGTGTGGTAATATTCTCGTCTGAATAACAGGAATAGCTAAATATGTTGTTTTGGAACGGTTATGGACTAATAATTACTACCACAAAATATATATGAACTAATAAACAAATAATTATTTGTAGGATACAAGAACATTTTAGATACCAGATAATCATTCCCTATATTTGAAAGGAAAACGTTTTGAAATGGTGCGAGAAAGATTGTAATATGAGACTATAATTGCCTCAATGAATCTTACTCGGATGTGAAAACGTCGTGTTATTCACAAAACTGTTGAAAATGCTAATCGGGCAAGTTCAAATACTCGCAAACGTCTAGTCTATTGACCCAAGGGGACTCTACCACACTCCGCCAACCAAATTATATTATTGTAATCAAATTCAAGTTTCACAAGTACATGTATGTACGTGAGTATATAAAATCAGGATACAATTTCCCAGACATGAGGACTGAGATTGGGTTTTCCACCAAATGTTCACTTGAAGGCCTTCACAAGACGAAAATAGACACTATATGAATTCCATGGAGCACAATTATTGATAATGACCTGCATTGAGATCATTCATACCACGTTGAATGATATTATAAGGTTTATCTTCCAGAATATTGAAATCATGTATCGTCTGAATTTTGGTATATTATCTTATACCAACTACAATAAGTTGAGAGTTGCATGAGATACAGTTCATTATGTTGTTGATGAAAAACAGAAAAAATTGAGGATGTCATCTTTGAAGCACATTTGATATTGATATGAATATATGAGATGTGTAATCATCACATTACAAGTGATAATGTATTTCTGTATGTTAAAATTAGGATAAAATTAAATGAAAATGCAACATTCAGAAGACAAGTTAATCACAAAAAAACCGAGATCTCCGACTGGTATGAAATCAGCAATTGAAAATTTTAATACAATGGTATCTCATCCTTTGATGATTGATAAATACACTACTTGCTAGGTCTACTTATATTATTGATCACTTGAGGTTGGTCTATCCATGCGAACTGAAGTAAACACCTACGAGAGAGTTATTCCAAGAGAAATTGCTAAATCTAGACCGACAGAAAGTTCGAGAGTTTTGGTCTGGTCTGCACGTACTTAACATCGTTGTACACAATACAGCGACATTAGATAACAGGTTTTGTTAAAAACAAAAGTCCCAGCGACAAGAACGCTCCAATGGGACCGAGAATAAACGCAATAAACATGAATAACTAACCGTTGGTCGCTGGACGGAGGTGAACTTGAATCCCTGTAGTACTAAAAAGAGTTACATAAAGCTGTCGGCAGAAATCTCTGTTCCTAAATCCGATCTGAATCAACTTGCGAATAGTCTAATAATGAGTAAAATTCTCATTCACGATTCATTCCTTCATACTTGAATGGATACACTCATGATAAAGATGTACAAAATCTCGAAACATGAGGATTCTATTGAGATTTGGTATAATATCCTTGATGGGTGCATTGACTGCCGATCTGTACGCTAAGTGTAGGCACAGGTGAATCTTCTTATCCCAATCATCCTGGTGCTCGTTGATAATGATGATCCTATAAAAACAGATTGGCTGGTACCACGAGCTCTGTTTTTGGCGCTACTAAGAGCGTTGTGTCAAGATGTGTTTTAACGCAATTAGAATTTTCCCAAATACTTTAGAAAAAAATCTTCAGATACAAATTACGGAAAACACATATGTCTACAAAATTTATTTGAGTATTTTCCTTTAAAATAGCTTGAAATATTTATATTGCCTTAAAACTCTTCTTAAAATAACACTGCTAGTATAGCCAAAAACAGAGCTTGTGGTACCAGCCATTGGTACAGGAAACCAATGGCTTCAAGAAGGTATATCCTTTTTGAATCTGACCAATCAGAGTCGATGAAAATCAACGTAATTTTAGCGTTGAAAAATTCAATAACTGAGGTATCACATCCTTTTTCCACCAAAAAGACCCAGCCAAATTTTGTGACATATGCTAGACAATGAGAACCGTAAATAAATTGTTGAATTGTATTTTATTTGATATCTCGCAGACACAAGAGGTGGTCCAACAAGAGGGTTATCGCTTATGCCGACGACACTCTACCTAATAAAAAATACGTTTCACTTCCATACATTTCAGAACTGACATCTAAATTTAAAAATCTGACACGTGAACATCACGTGACTTACTTGTACATCATTGTATATATATATATATATATATATATATATATATATATCCAGTTAGAGGACCAAAAGAGTCTCCCTTTCTTGGAAACCTTAATGATAAGGGATGATTCAGGAAATATCACACTGGATTGGTACCAAAAGTCCATTGCTTCTCAACGGTATATGCATTACTTGTCTCAACAACCAAAACAAATGAAAATAAATGTAGTGCAGGGTCTAAAAAACAGAGTACTCAGTATTTCACACTCAAATTACCAACAAAAAAACTTACTTAGATTGAAAGATATTTTAATAAAGAGTTCATATTCAGTGAAACTTATCAACAGCTTGCTATTTAATGTGCCAAGGGTGGATACTACTTCATTGAATCCACAAAGACAAGATCTACTGTCAGATCCTCCAAGTATAAAATTTGCTTCTATACCTTTCATCCCAACGTTGACACCCAAAATACTCAAAGTCTTGAAAGATGATAACATCAAAATTGCTACAAAAAATTGTGTGACCATAAGACAAATTTTCACAAAGCTTGAAGATAAAACACCGATACACTACCAGTCAAACGTCATTTACAACATTCCTTGTCAGGAATGTCCAGCTGTTTACGTATGACAAACCTCACGTAACCTCAAATCTAGAATAACATCACACAAGAGCGATAATAAATTGAACCTATGTCAACAGCTTTGGCAATACATCATTATCAAACTAAACATCAAATTGACTATTCTAATGTAATAATACTGGATGTAAAAAAAATATATATATTTTTTTTTTTTTTTTCTTTTTTTTTTTTTTTTATTATTATTTGGTCATATCATTTACAATCTGCTGATAATAACAATAAGTGAATATTTTATCACATCATTATATCATTTGAGTAGTAATGTCCAGTGATATTTTCTACTTTGTACCTAACTTGATCAGAAATGGTTTTGATTCACTTTATTTAATTGAATCTATATGCCAGATCTAGTGTGGTATATCGTTTCAGTCGCCTTGTTTCTTGGTTGTTATCCAAAAGACTAACTGCAGTGGAGTTGGGATGTTTTTCAAGACGTAGCATGTATTTTTCGCTGAATCTCTTTATTTCTTCTTTGACGGATCTCATGTTGAGGTCGTTGTATATTGTATCATTTCTTACATACCAGGGTGCGTCGAGAATTTTTCTTAGTGTCTTTGTTTCAAATCTTTGAATTATTGCAATGTTAGAGTTGCTTGCTGTTCCCCATAGTTGTAGCCCATATGTCCATATGGGTTTTATCATTGTTTTATACAATAGGATTTTGTTTTCTGTTGTTAGTTTCGATCGTTTACCTGGCATCCAATAGAGTTGCTTTACTTTGATGTTCAGTTGTTTGGTTTTAGTTTTAATATGCTTACTCCATGTCAACCTTCTGTCTAGATGTAGACCCAGGTACTTGACCTCAGTGGCCTGTGGAAGTGGTTCTCCATTTAAATAAACTACTGGGCATGTATCTTTTCTGTTGGTGGATGTGATATGAGTTGATTTTGTGGTATTAACTCTCATCTTCCATTTGTTTAGCCATTGTTCTATTTCTAATAAGTGTATTTGTAGTGTTCGTTAAGCTATTTCTGAGCTTTCATTCGATGCTAGCAGTGCTGTGTCATCAGCAAATGTGGCTGTTGTGATTTTTGTTGATGTTGGTAGGTCTGCAGTGTATAATAGATATAGTGTCGGGCCAAGTACACTACCTTGTGGTACCCCTGCCTTGATGGGGTGCAGGCTTGAGTACTCGCTTTGGTATTTCACTTGGAAGTATCTTTCGCTCAAATATGATTTTAGCAGTTGGTAAAGTGGGGTAGGTAAGTTTTTCTTTATTTTGTATAGTAACCCTTCGTGCCATACCTTGTCGAAGGCTTGTGCTACATCGAGAAATGCTGCTGAGCAGTACCTCTTTTCTTCCAGATCACTTCTTATTTTATCTACTATTCGGTGGGTTTGTTCTATGGTGGCATGTTTTTCTCTAAATCCATATTGATATTCTGGGATCAACTTCTTTCTAAGTAAAACTGCATTTAGTCTCTTCAGTAGAATTCTCTCGAATACTTTCGATAATATTGGCAGGAGGCTAATTGGTCGATATGAGGTGAGTTCTTCAGGTGGTTTACCGGGTTTCTGAATTGGAATTATTTGCGCTACTTTCCACTGTGATGGGTAGTAATTATTTCTTATTATGGCGTTGGAGATGAAAGTGACTAGTTGTATTCCTTTTTCCGATAATTCTTTGAGCACTCTGTCTGTTATAAGATCGTACCCTGGTGCTTTTTTTTGTTTCATATTTTTTATTGTGTTTTTAATTTCTTCTGAACTTATCTTTTTCATTGGTGGTGTCATTTGGTCTGGGGATTCGAGGTATTGTTGTATCTCTACCTCTTCAGGGGAATTGTTATCAATTGCATATGGTTGAAATACTTGAGAGTAGTGTTCAGCTAAGCTCTTACATTTTTCTTGGTTGCTCCTCGCCCAGGAGTTGTCTGGTTTTCTAATAGGTGGAACTCTTTGCACAGGTCTTTTAAGGTATTTGGTCGGTTTCCAAAGTGAATATTCCGTTACTGGAGTATTAGTTAGAGAGCTTAAGTATTCTTCTAGATTGTTACTCCTCCATTCGTGCAGCATTTGTTTCAGTTCTCTTTCTTTTTTGTTTAGGTTTGATTTGTCCAGTGGACTGTGTTGTTGTTGCCATAATCTACGTATGCGCCGTTTTTCTCTGATGGCTTCACTGATGTGATTTGGAATTAGTAGTTCGTATTTCTTTTCGGGTAAGGTAGGAGTTGCTTCCCATGCTGCTTCTTGAATATTTAGGTTGAGATGTTCAATAGCGTCGTCTATGTCTTTGTTTTGTTTTAGGGGTAATTTGATATTGATTTTTTGATTCATCAATTCTGTAAAATGTTCCCAGTCTGTATGTTTGTTATGCAACGATGGTGGTTTCAGCGTTTTATTCGCATTTGAATTTAGTTCGAGAAACACTGGAGTATGGTCCAATGATAGGTCAAGGTTGTCTTTTATTACTATTTTATTCGCTTGGATATCTTTAGCTATGTAAAAGTCCAGCAGGTCGGGTGTTTTATTCATGTCTGAGGGCCAATATGTGGGCTTACCGGTGGAGTGGTATGAGAGATTGTTGCTTTGAATTGTTTTGAGTAGTTCTCTTCCTCGTGTTGTTATTAGGCGGGCACCCCAAACTGTGTGCTTGGCATTGTAGTCACCTCCTAAGATGTATTTATTACCAAGTGTTCTTCTTAAATGTTCAAATTGTTCTTTTTTTATGACATGTTTGGGAGGGCAGTATATTGCAGAAAAGGTAGTTGGGCCTGTTGGTTCTTCTATTATTATAGTTGTGGCCTGTAAATGGTCCATCATATATTCGGGTAGAACGTAATGTTGTATTGAGCTTTCAATGATTATTGCCGTACCCCCATGGGCGGTGCCATCAGGGTGCTTAGTATTGTATATGGTATATTGTGGTATTTTCAGATACGTTTGATTTGTGAAATGTGTTTCTGATATTAATATTATGTTTATGTTATGTTCTTTCAGAAATATTTTTAACTCTTGGCTGTGGTTGGCCAAGCCATTAGCATTCCATAATGCAATTTTCAATTTTTGCTGCATCATGGGAGTTTTGATATTAACGTTGTGAGTAGGTTTAGGATGGTGTCCATCCTTTCCATCAGTTGTAGCATCATTTCTTCTAGTTTATTTTGTGTCGGTGTGATTGGTTGTTTTGATTGTTGCTGGGTAGTGTCAGGTGTATTTGAATTATTATGTTTTGTTATTTCTGCGTATGATAAATTGGGATGTACCTCTTGAAGTGAGTTTGCTTTTTGTTCTGTCATTATTCTTTGTCGTAGTGGAGGGTATTTTCTTTTGTATATTTCTTTATAAATCGAGCATCCTTTATAGTTGGCTGGATGGTTACCGTCGCACAATACGCATTTAACTGGTGTATTTTCATTTTTTGTGCAATTTTTGGTAACGTGGTATTCGCCGCATTTAACGCATCGCTCTCGTCTTGCGCAATAAGTTTTAGTGTGCCCATACCTCTGACATCTGGAGCATTGTGAGATTTCTTTTCTAACTCCAGGAGGCTCTATGATAACTCTGGTATTTTGTAAAAACTGTATATCGTAGATTGTCTTATTACTTGGATTTTGCTCCAGTTCCACTCTAAAGATTGGTAATGGATGTTTCAGTATTTTGTGTTTTATATTGAAAATATTTGTTACTTTGTGTCCATTATCTTCGATTTCCTTTTTCAACTCGTTAATGTCTGTATTGTGATGTATGTTTTTGATGAATGCACGGTGTGTTCTATTTTGTTTCATTTGGTAGGTATGGTAACTTACCTTTTCTGTTGCAAAGCGTTGGATTATGCCTCTGTAGCTATCGATGTCACTAGCTTGGATTTTTATTTGACTGTTGCCCACTGTTTTCAAGATGTACTTCTCCTTTGCTTCTTCATTTAAAAGTTTTTTTAGTGGATTCACATCTTGTACATCTGGTACAAAGATAGGTGGAGGCTTGGGAGTTTTTGTTGCTGTTTCTTCCTGTTGTTGATCGTTATTGGTGGAAACCAATAGTGGTTCAAATCTGTTTTGGGTTGTTATTGGTTGCGAACTTGAATATAGTTGTTGGTTAGTTCTTGGTCTAACTCTTCTTATGTTGTTTTGATCAGTATGTTCTCTTTTCTTTTTTCTAGATATGTTTTGGGACTGCCATTGGCTCGTTAGTATATCTTGAGTTTGACTCATTTCGCTTTGATGATGAAGCACGTTGGCCAAGGCCTACGTGCTTCTTCACTTCGTTTATTGTCAGCAGTAGCTTATCGTAATATATTAGATCCTCAATGGAATGTAGAATTTATTAATTAATGATTTAATAATTTAATTGTTGTTTGTATAGAATTATCTAACCGCTTGTGGGAGCTGAGATCAGCACGTCCGATCACTTCGAGTGCTCGGACAAGAGTCAAAATTTATTCAAGCGATCATTTCTTGAAATGATATTCATTAAGAACAATTATAATTCTATCAATAAAAAAACAGATATTGGTAATTTGAGCAATATATATGTTTACCTTCTAAAGTTATCTAACAGGCATTCGGGTGTTAATATTTGGCAATCACAAAATAATAGCTGACCTTCATATACGACATGGTTTAGTTTACTGTTCATTTCTGTACATTTTGTTTTCGCGCGCTTTTGTTTGATGAACATCAAACGTCAAACTAGTTCTAAAATTGGCCGCATGGAAGATCTTTTAGAATTTAATTCTGTTTAAACTTGTTCAAAAAATTACTCCATTTTGCTTCTGTGATAAAAATACTCTAGTCATGATTTTACTGCGTCAAGATTAAAAAGTAAAATCTTCAAAAAAATTTATAATGTACATTCTAGTAAAAAAAGTGTAACTTTTTACTAATAATCTACAATACTAACTACAAGAAAATTTTCTCCAAAATTAAAAGTGTACAAAGCCTGATATGGTTTTTCGAATATTTACTCCAATGTTATTCTACAAATACAGTGTGTTTAGAACACTAAATGTAAACTATCTGAAAAGAAAATTCATTCGACTGTCAAACTGATGGAATTTTATTTATTTAACTCGTACAAAAATGTAAGTCGTTATTGTATTATTCACAATTAGCTTTCATGCTTATTATTTTTTATGTAAATTAATCTGATGAATAAAATACTTTTTAGTGTCCTGAAGAAGCCTAAAAATTAGGCGAAAGCTTGACTAATATTTTAAAAGAGTGATCTTTTATTTGGCCAATTTCCATTGACTGCAAACGCCCACGAAACTTCTGTTACCTATATATATATATATATATATATATATATATATATATATATATATATATATATATATATACATGGAATTTTGTAACGTAAATTTTTTTATTTTTCAACCTATAATCCCAAATCATGTACTTTGTTCATTTTAAATTTGGAAAAAATTACCTTATAGAGGTAAAAAATAACGAGCCACGCAGTCAGCCGTCAGTATTTTCTCCAGATATAAACTCCACAAAATCTTTCCATTCTAAAATGTATAACCCCAAAACGTTTACTTTAGGTTAAACCAAACAGAATTTCACAGATGAAAGATGTGAAATCATATTCCGAGCCAAATTCGAAAACTCCAAAACATTTTCCAAATTGTTCAATTTATAACTCCAAAACGTACTTACATATGGTTAAGCCAACAGAACTGAGAACCCCAAAACATATATTCTTCCATTTTGTAATACATATAGGGTAGAGTGACTAACAGTGGGACACTATCTGAACATATATCTCCGTAAGAATTCCATTAGAGGATCTGTTTGAAAATTCAAAACATATGATATTACACCGTTACCTAAAAAATTTGTTCACACCAAAAGTATGTCCCCAAACATTTTCTCCTCTTAGTTTTCTTACTTTTACTAGTTTTCTCAGTTTTGCTGATCAAAGATAAACAATTAACTAAATTGATTTTTCTAAGAGAAAAAATACGACAAGAAAATTTGGCGAGTCCGTTTTGTCTAAAATTACTATATACAGCAATATATATTTTTGAAAAATTCATAACATTATAATGACGGTATGTATTTATGAATGAAAACGAACTCGCCAAGTTTCTTTGTCGTATTTTTTCTCTTAGAAAAATCAATTTAGTTAATTGTTCATCTTTAAACAGCAAAACTGAGAAAACAAGTAAAAGTAAGAAAACTAAGAGGAGAAAATGTTTGGGGACATAATTTTAGTGTGAACAAATCTTTGAGGTAACAGTGTATAATATCATATGTTTTGAATTTTCGAACAGATCCTCTAATGGAATTCTTACGAAGATATATGTCCAGATAGTGTCCCACTGTTGGTCAACTCTACCCAATATGTTTTGAAGTTATAAATTACAAAATTGAAGAATATATGTTTTGGGGTTCTTAGTTTTGTTGGAGTTTTCGTATTTGGCTCGGAATATGATTTCACATCTTTCATTTGTGAAATTTTGTTTGGTATAACCTGAAGTAAACGTTTTGGGGTTATACATTTCAGAATGGAAAGTTTTTGTGGAGTTTATATCTGAAAAAATTGCTGAAGGCTGACTGCCTGGCTCGTTATTTCCCACCTTTATAAAGTGTTTTTTTTTAAATTCAAAATGAACAAAGTACATGATTTGAGATTATAGATTGAAGAATAAAAAAATTTACGTCTTGGAGTTTTGAGTTCTATTGGCTTAACGATAAGTATATGTTTTGGAGTGATAGATTGGAGAATATAAAAATTAATGACTTGAAGTTTTTGAGTTTGGCTCAGAATATGATTTAACATCTTCAATTTGTGAAATTTGGTGATAGTAATTCACCATGAGTATATATGTTCTGTGGTTGGGAATAAAAAAATGAAAGATTTCATATTTTGAAATATTTTGGGGTCTTTGAGTTTCACTCGGAATATGATTTCACATATTTCATCTATGAAATTTTGTTCTGTTCTACCTGAAAAATATGTATTGGAGTTATACATTCCAAAATGAAGAAAATTTGGGCAATTTATATCTGGAAAAACTGCCGGCGGCTAACTCTCTGGCTTGTTACTTCTTACATTTTGAGGGTAATTTTTTTAAATTCAAATTGAACTAATGATTTGTTTTGAAGTTTTATGAATTGAGAAATGGAATACTTTATGCTCCGGGGCCTCGAGTTTTATTGGTTTAACTATAAAGTAATAAATTAAATGATTGAAAATTTCATTCTGGAGTTTTTGAGTGTGGCTCTAAGTATTATTTCACATCTTCAATGTATGAAATTCAGTGATATTGGCTTGAAACCAGAAGTATATGTTTTTTAGTTGGAAATTTAAAAATGGTAGAATTTATGTTTCAGAGTTATTCAGTTTGGCTTGGAGTATGATTTGATATCCTTTGGTTGTAAAATTTGGTAATATACAACAATTTGCCGAATTTGGAAATTTTTCAGCTACTATAACTCGGTTGAATACAGTCAAAAATATAGAGAAATCTTTTTCTAGTTTCAAAAATTTTGGAATATCGACTTTGAAAACATGCAGTCGAATGTTACGTCAAAGAAAATCAATCCACTCTCGCCACAGCCCAATAGAAAAAAATATTTCAGGTACAGTAAACGTTCAATCTGAAGTATCTGTTTTGGAGTTATACATTTCAAAATGAAGAGATTTTGTAAAGTTTATATCTGAAAAAATACCCGACGGCTAACTCTCTGATTGTATATGATACAGCACTATTAAAATCTAAAAATATTATAATATATATATATATATATATATATATATATATATATATATATATATATATATATATATATATATATATATATATATATATATATATATATATATATATATATATATATATATATATATATATATATATATATATATATATATATATATATACATGTTGAATAAAGTTATACAATTACAATTTTGAATGTTCCATAGCACAACACTTCACATATTTCACTGTTTCTGTGTGCAATTTTTATTTATGTAATTTCTTTTTTATCTTGTGAGCCGTGCAATCGGCATTTGTGCCCGATAGATGGTGTTGTTTGTAGTTTTTGCTACAGCGCACCTTCTATCGCAATGAGCTTATACACCCTATGATCCAAGTCTTGATTTTCTTGGGCTTGGCTATACTGTACTGAGGAGTCTTAATAAGGACGAAACATATGTCTATAGTTGCATCCCCGATCTAAGATGATGGTGACTGCAGCCCCGACTCTTAGATTTAAATTTTAAATGGAAAGTAACTCTTTTTTAGAATTATTAATTTTTTGAATGTTCCATAGCACAGCACTTCACATATTTTACAGTTTTAGTGTGAAATTCTTATTTATGTGATTTCTTCTTACATAATACAATTTGTTTCCAGAAAGCAAAACTCAGTCACATGTTGAACCAAAACGAATCACGTCAAACAGTCATGTTGCAAAAAACAAGATCCACCAAAGTTAACAAGACGAAGTATGGTTCAAAAAAATATTTTAGAATATAACAGACAAAACATTCCCTGGAGACAGGTACTAGTCAAGTGGTGGCAGAATTGTAATATGAATTGAAAACAAATTTTCACTTTTGAATGGTATGATTGAGAAAAATAATTTTGACAGAAATAAGGATTTTTTAATCAAAAAAAATCTGACGTGGACATTACGTGACTTACTTGTGCATCATTGGATATACAGGATGTAACACAAATAAGTACATCAATTCTAACCTGTAATAGAACTCTTCAAGCCCAACAACTCTTTCTGACAACTTTTTCCTGTAAATCTTCTGGATATCAAGTGGAAATTCATTAAAGTTTGGTCAAGGATTTCATAGTGCACTTATGGTTCATACTGAATGTTCCTCATTAGTTAGGAAAATGACAGCTGTCGACGGGAATTATTATTTTGAAACTATGAGCCATCATTGTCTTGTCAATCATTCATTCGAAACTGAAAGAATAATGGAATTTTGGTAATACATTTATATTCGCTCATCTCGATAATTCTATTTTTGCATATGTTGCAAGAAAGATAAAATTTGAATCTGTAAAACTACCAATTTGATCTATTGGTCGTATTTATATGTCATTGTTGAGAAATTTCATTCCCATTTAGGAATTTCACGTATATTTTCAAATAGTAGGTACATTTCTTGAACATTAGATTGTCTGCACAAGTTCATTGCACTTGAATCAGCTGATTTGAATAGTCTGAATACAGTCAGAATATGTGCCCGACTGTGCTGCCATTTATGAGCATCTCAAAAAGTAGTTGCTGCGCTCAACTTTCTACATTATCGTTGGTTGTCAAACATAAAGAGAAAATCATTCAACGATTCATTTAAAATGAACGGTGGAATATAAAATGGAATGCAGTTGAAAAATAATTAATTTATTGAATAACTCAACTGAAATACTGAAAATATTGTCGCAAAAAAGTTGTAAAAGCTTATTCTTGAAGAACTGGAAACATAACCTACAAATGTGCCGAACTGAATTTGATAATTGATTTTAAATATTTTCTGAGGTATAAGATACAATATTTTATTTTTTCAGCAGATCAATTCATAGAACATACTTTGTTGAAACGACCTGTGTGTGAAGTTTGTAAATAATGAGAAAAAACTGATATACTGATGCCCCATCCATAAATTAATGTATTTCATTAATCCCATCTGCTGTTTTACGTTTCAGATAAACGATAAGCTCTAAATATCTCATGATATTGCCGTCATAATGTATGTGCACAATATTTTGACATTAAATACATTAGCATAACAACAATAATTCAATTTTTAGTGAAAAATGACAATTAGGAAGTCGTTCCAAATAAATTCGCTAAGCTAATCCTGAACTGCTTGCAAAATCATAGAAAGAAAAGCTAGACATTTTCACATGTTCAAACTTTTGTCACAATAATTATTATTAATCGATTTTTTTGAGTAATTTTTTTGAGGAACTGATAACTCACATATGTCAAAATCAATTGTTCCTCTGTTACTGCTACTGGATCCGGTAATTATGCACCTGAACGACTTGTTAAATTATAGGAGATAAAAAAATGCTGAGATAAGATGAGAATTCGGGCAAAAGTTGTAGAGATAAATGGTCATACGTGACGAGTTCTTTCACTGGATCAAATTAATGTACTTATTTCTGTTACACCCTTTATACAATCAAACACAACATCTCATCATTCCACAGCTAGTCGGTTGCTATGGAGACGTTCTGAATTTATGCGCAAAATTCCAAGATCGTCAAGTATAGTGCACTTTCGACTCAGTCGATCTCAATGAAAATAGGATATGAGCATCTAGATAGTACTATCATCTTGAATACTGTATTCTAATATTCTACGTTGAATCGTTTTGGATTTATGCGGAAAATTGGAAAATGTTTCGAGTAAACTGCATTCCCGGCTGAGCCGATCACAATCATAATGCAAGCTGTACAGCTGAATGCTATAAAAGTGCTTAATACGAAATCTCAATATTCTGCGACTGATCATTCTTAATTCATGAGAAAAATCCGAAAAGTCTGTGATATGAAGTGCACTTCCGGCTTAGTCGATTGGAATGGAAATATGAGATTATCATTTGGATGCTACAGCAATTTCAAGTACAGACGATTGCAACCATAATGCGAGGTGCACATCAAGATCCCAAATCCTATACCTGTCTTTTTTCAGCGGATCCGACGAGCCAGAGAGATTAGACTCGGCGCTAGCTACTCAAAGCATTTACAGGAGTTTTTTAGCGCTATCTCCTTTCCGCCCTTGTTCGTAAGTGAAGACAGAGAGAGAGTTCCGAGCCGAATTAATCTCATAGGCCGCCATGTTCATTCAGACCTCCATGGTACGTTCATAACAGCAACATGGCAGCGAGAAATAATTGTTATGCAACGCCCAATAAAGTTTGATATTGTGTAATTGATGAAATTGATGGAATATAACAGATTAATTATAATTATTATTATTATTATTCAACATGTATATATATATATAGATATATATATATATATATATATATAAGATATGTTCCTTTATTCAGCAACTAAGTTTTTAAAAACTTTATTTGAAGTACAATTTATTTATTATATGAATGCAGATACAAGACTAACTATTATTTCTATTCTAAGTCATAAAGTAAACTTATTCTACTGCAAAGTGGGGGGAACAAAAGTAAAGTGTCAGCATATTTATATGTGTGGCCGTGAACTGAGGGCAATGTAACTCCTCCCTTCTTAAACTGAGGCACCCCCTGGAAGATATATACCTTCGTTATGATCGGGTGGATTTGAACTGGCCTTTGACTGTCTTCCTTGGATCCATTTCTTCAGAACCCATGCTAACAGAATTATCAGTCCTACGTAAAGGATAACTGTCCAAACACTAGGCACATGAATTGATTCAAATTGTTTATTATCATTATTAATCACATCCATATTATTAACTGAGATATCTTCTAACTTCAAAGTTTTCAAATTAATTGAAAAATTACTAATTTTTAAATTTGGAATACTAAAATTCAAATTGCTTATAAGAAAAAGCTTGCCGTATGTCTCTTCCAAAAACTGCAATTTCTGATTTTTAAAATATATCTCGCAATTGTTTTCCTGGATCGAATAAACTCCCATTAGAGATTTTATTTCTGTACTTTTTGAACATTTAATTATAATTTTTTCTTCTTCAGGAAATATTCCAAGATATTGGTTAATCTCTAGGATAATTTCGATGTGATTGGATTTTATATTAATTCTGGTATAATGGCACTGGCTTGATGATCCGTGTGTTAAGATTTGTTTTTCACAAGCTGTATTGCTTGGGTGGAATTGGCTAGGGCATTGGTATATTTTACCTCGAATACAAATGTCACTAAGTGGTCTTATTTCGTCATCATTCGATTTGAGAAGATATTTATAATTAGGAATAATGGTTACGAATTCTGTTTTAATTTTTGTAGGTAATGAGTGCAAGTAATAAAGTTCAAACTCTTTATTGAAATAATTTGGAATTGAAATAAAGTAATTAATTTTTTTGTTCATTATAGAGCAACTAATTCTTGACATTGATTCGAATTCTAAAATATTTTCATATTTTAATTCTGCAGGTAATTGATTTCCATAATGGGTTGAAATTTTCTGTAACTCATTATATAACTCTCCCGGTTTTATAATACTTGGATGTAACGTCTTCAATTTACAAAAGGCAACTGAATTTTCAATATCTTGTAAAATGCTTAAAATTGTATTATACATGATCACTAATTGATTATACACATCTTTAATGGACAATATCTCTTCCAATGAAATTTTTGCTTGAATTATGTTATAAATTTCAATTATTTTCAATTCTAGTACCAATTCATTATGTTTGATATCCTGTATTGTTCTATTGAAGCTATTTATTATTCGTGTATTTACTGAATATTCTTGATTCAATTGACTTTGTAATTTATTCTGATTATTCTCTAGGTGATTGAGGATTTTATTGAACCTATCGCCATCTTGTGCGTCCAGATTTCCTGTAATGAACTTCATAACACTTCCCAAACCATTTACTAACCCTCTTCTATTCCTGGAAGATTTTGAGTGAGTTTTGATACTATTAATTTTATCATATATATTCAACTGGACATACTGGATTATTTTATCATAATTATCTAATTCATGTTTAACTGCGGTATTATTTATAACTGCTCTGCTGATATTCTCATATCGATTATTCAGTTTCTTATATTCGATGTAAACCGGCGTTAAATCATAATAATGAACAAATGTATGCACGGATTTCTCTAATTTTGCTGGTCCGAGACTGATTGGAATAAGGCCTATGTTTTCGGTAATGTTACTTATTTGGAATCCTTGTGTGATCCCGAACAACCTGGAATAATTTTAAAATCGTAAGTTTTTTTCTTAGATCTCTTTATGTTAGAAAGATGTATTTTAGATGCAGTATTTCCATGTTTAGCTATGATTCTCGCGGTTTCAAATTTTGGGTTTATTTCACTTATTCGCTCGGGTTTATATTTATTCTTTGTTTTTTGTTGTTTTTGTTTGTTCTTCACGTATACTACTTCGTCAATTCTTTCAGGTAAATCTTCGCGATTGGAATTATGTTTATTGATGACCGTTTCCTTATTCTGTTGTATTTTCTGCTAAATTTTTTGATACAATTATTTTATTTTATTCCTATGTTCTGTTATGTAATTATTAATCAACTGTTTCTCTAATTCCATATTAAAAGGGGACTTTGAATCGATATGTCCAGATATTATTTCTGTTGCCTTCAATTTAGTCACTGAATGAATAGTATTGTTGTATGCTAGTAGGGCATAGTTTACTTTGGATTCTATGGCCTCATCTTTATATTCTTTTTGATTATTAAATAATCTGATGTGCTCAATTAGGTTTGAGTGGAAACGTTCAATGATACCATTACTGTCAGGATGTTGTGAGCTAGTAAAATGAATTTTTATTTTATGAATCTCTAATAATTCTTGTAGAACAGAATTTTCAAACTCCAAACCATTATCTGAAACTATTTGTTCAGGAAGTGGATGGTGAGTGAAATATTTTACTAGTTTATTCACAATTTCGATACCTTGAGCGCAATTTAACTTATATGCTTGAGCATACTTAGAAAATGCGTCTATTATTGTAAAAAAATTTGTATTATCCAGAGTATGTACCTTTTCCTATTTCCAAGGTGGCAGTAGGAAATTAAAAAAGGTAATGTTTCTTCACTATTTGGTAGCAAAAACTTAATGTACTGCTGATTGACACTAAATTCAAGTAATGGAATATCCTACCTTGGAAGTGAAGACCCAGGCTAGCTATTAATAAGGGCACCAGAAATATTTCACCTGAAAAATAGGAAATGGGCGCCACTCCCAGGAAATGATCAAAGGAGAAAAAGGTACTATTCTGGGAGACAATAGCGACAGCAAAAAAGAAATAAAGCATAGACGTCGAAATCAATTATAAATAAAATTATTATTAATTTAAAGCAAAGAATTCCAAAAATTATAATTGAAAGAAATTTGTAACTTACGAAAATGATTAAAGCTATTATACAAGAAAAAATCTCACTGCAACAGCCAAAAGGGAAATGGAGAGCACGTCACAGACGTTCAAAATTACGTTACAAAAACTAGCTAAATATCCTCTTCAGGCGGAACTCAAGACTAGTATCGGCAAAGAAGATAGATGTCGAATTGGTAGCCACAAAAACAACGTCAGACAAGAACGTTCCCTGAATTAAGTAAAGTTGATCTTGCGTCTCATAGGGCTTTGATAAATACCCAACGGTCCTTGAAGATGTTAAGGTTGGCCGTGCGCTTGGTCGTCAACTTCGGGAGATATTAATGTTTTTCTTAATTTCGTAGACGTGTTGATGTTTTTCTTAACTTGAAGTTGGACAAAAACTAGTCTCAAGTGGCCACTGGTCCCTAAGATTCCTAACAGTTTACACTGAAAACAAACCACCCAACCAGTATCCAATTCAACTGAAACAGGAGGTTTCTATAAAAAAATTGGAGAGCTCTCTTCAAATGTGAAGCGTTAAACTTGAATGAATAAATTTAGATTCAAATTGAAGAACGGCTAAACTGTAAATTTAGTAAAATTTGAATAAAATAATCAGTAAGTTATTTATTTGTCTGATTCTTAAATAGTGCACTAAAAATATAACAAAGTGATAAAAACTACGCTGAGCATTAAAGAGAAGAAAAACAAAGAAAATACAAAGTCTAGCAGGACAAGAAAAAGGATTTATTAGCGACGAGTCGATAAATTTACGAACGTGGTTCGTTACTAAAGAATTGGATCAATCTTCACAAACTCGTAGGATTTTCCAGCTTAAAAACGGAAACTGAAGCCCACAACAAAATATTTTAAGCTTTGGAAACAAAAAACTACAAAAACAACGTGAGAAACTAAACTACGAGTTGTTGAATGACCAATCCGCAACGCGTTGGATCCAAAATATAGTTAAATTATGTATTATCAACCACTTTCACTGATCATTCATACATCACACATACTTAGATAAGGAAAACTAAAGGGAGGAACAAAGATAGCCACAAATCTCGTAGGTTTTATTACTTCGAGTGTACATATGAAATTTAGAAAAAAATAAATTTAGAACAAAAATATCAATTTGGTATACAGGTTTCAAGATAGTAAAAAGATTTTGAGCACAAAAAACTAACAAAGAACTAAGGATGAAAGAAATAAATTTGGAAAACAAAAGTTTAACCACGCGGGTCGCCTCAAACGAAATCACTAGCAGAATTAATACTAAATTTGGAATAATGTGAACAAGAATAATAAACAAAATACTTACAAAATCATAACACTGATTCTAATTAAATAAAATAATCACAAAATTTAGAACAACAAGGAAAATTACAAGACTGCTCAAAAACAACCCGTCTACAGCAACGGCTCGGACGAAAGAGAAGGAAGAACCAGACGCGCATACTCCCTAAGTTAGCGCTTCAATCAAGTGTCATACGCACGTACTATTTTACAAAATTGGTGCGAATCTGTTACATAGATGGCGACATGGGTATGCAATGGGAAAACAATTGTACAAGAAAACAAGACGTCAGACGAAATTTTTGTAACAAGTAATACTGTCAATGTGAAGTATTTCAAAGGGCTTTGTCGCTGTAGGTGTTATATTGAATTTTAATTTTAAAGGAATCCTGTCATACTTTGATGCTTGACAAATTTCACATTGATTCATATAAGTTTGTACTGATTCACGTTGCTTGGGCCAATAATAAATTTGCTTTATTTTTTAAACTGTTTCATCGATACCTCGATGATTTGTTTTACTTTCATGATAATTTTGAATTATCTGTTTAATTTCGTCCTCCTTTGTTATATCTAATAGTTTTGTAGTACATTTGACCATTTGAATTTCCGAATTCTTGGAATAATTTTGAATAACTGTACTAAACTTTTCATATAATGGATCTTCAAAAAATAAATGATATTTCACTTTCGGTACAACGAACTCCTTAATAAATTCAATCATCTCTTGTTCTTGATTGTATTTTGAAAATTGTACTAAAAATTTTTGTTTATTTCCGAATAATTTCAAAATTTTTGGTTCTGCCGGGTTGTGTTCGACTTCACAAATTATTATCTGATTTTTTCCTATATTGACGGGGCGCTCAACTATTGGAATCCCAACTATTGGATTTTCTATGTTCGAGTGTACAGTATTATCGTCTTCGTCTGAAATATTCTCTTGTGAATTATCATTATTCATATTTTCAATTGATCTATCTAATTCAACTATCATAGATTGTAAATCATTTTGGATATTCTCTGAATCTTTACTGAAATCTTCCATGTATTTGAAAAAAGCATCCGTATTATCTGCTTCATTAACATTTAATTCACAAACAGGAAAAGTATTAGATTCCATTTTTACGTAGACAGATATTATCACGTCTGTTTTCTGGAATATAAACTGAATCATGGGTTTCATTTCTTCCCATCCTAATTTGTCTAATCCGCAAGATATCCGTGGGATACAGAGATTTTTTATATTTTTGTGTAAGCAGAATTTTTTCAAATTAACTAAAGCTTGAAATAAATCTTGATAGGAAGGTTTTTCAAAATAATAATTTTTTGTGACTAAATATATCACAAATCTATTTGCGTCTTTAAAATAAATTAAGTGATGTCATTTTGGTTGTTTTGATTT